>OZ038509.1:78666547-80141547 GCA_964036315.1 Acanthosepion esculentum
CCACTGTTCTCAAATGCAATCTTTTAATGGCTCGTTGAGACACATATCCAATTGTGTTTTTCTTCAGCATCATCGAGAAAAGGAGGCAAAGCATACAGTTTAAAATCCCTCCTGCTAACAACTTACCATAAACCACAGGATTTAAGGTTCATATTTTATACCTTGAGTATAAGTATTTTTTACTTTTTAATTGTCCAACATACTTTTTCCATTTTTTTAATTGTCAAATATACATTGTTTCTTTTTTAAGTGTCAAATATATATTCTTTATATTTTTTAATTGTCTAATATACATTGCTCACTTTTTTTATTGTCTAATATACATTTTTAGTTTTGTTATTTGTCTAATATACATTTTTACTTTTTTGATTGTCAAATATACATTTTTTACTTTTTTTAATTGTTTAATTGTTTTATTGTGTAATATAAATTTTTTGCATTTTTAATTGACTAATATAATTTTTTTACTTTTTTTAATTGTCTAAAATACATTTTATACTTTTGTAATAGGTCTCCTTCCTTAGTAATTCTGTTGAAGAAATCCTCGAGCGTCTGGGAGATATGAGCTTGTAGTCGATGTTTTATTCAACGATTGTACTGGATTCTCTCTCAGACAAGGGCATGTCCTGCTTTCTCTGCGACCCGACAAGCTCTCCTTGAATTGATGGGAAGTCGAAAATACATTTTTTTACTTTTTTTAACAGTCTAATATATATTTTTACTTTTTTAATTGACTGATATACATTCTTTACATTTAATTGTCTAATATACTTTTTTTTAATTTTTTAATAATTTAATATACTTTTTTTATTTTTTAATTGTCTAATATACATTTATTACTTTTTTAATTGTCTAATATATATTTTTTACATTTACTTTGACTAATATACATTTTTTATATTTTTAATATTCAATACCTGGTTAAGGCAGTGGAGAACTTTCAGAAGAAATTAGAAGATAACATCAAACATGGCACATGGAACTAGAACATTCTACCCCAGTGATCGAAATAAAGGGTTCGAAGAAGGCCAGAGCGTACAACGGCCGAAACGTTGTGACAAAAATGGGGACAAAGATGAGGTCAATAGTCAGACTAATGTAAAAATGTAAACAATGTATATTTGACAATTAAAAATTAAAAATTGTACATTAGACAATTAAAAAAGTAAAAAATGTATATTAGGGTGGGAGTTAAAATTGAGGTAATGTTGGTTCGAGTACATCCAGAGTATGAAGGTGTCATCTCACATGTTTGATATATTTTTGGTATATCGGGTCCGTCTGTCTATATTTCTGAGATGAGGTATTATGTACAGTATTTACATTATTTGGACTATATAAGTCACAACGTTTCGGCCATTGTACGCTCCGGCCTTTATTTCGATCACCACTGATCTCCTGATAATTTTCCCTCTGAAAGTTCTCCATTGCCTTAACCAGGTATTGAACTCACACTCTTTGGGACTGTCACTGGAACTTACCAACGCCTTTATCCACTGTGACATGTGTCCTGGAAGATATCTCTGTATGAATTTCTGAGTATTCAGGAACAATTTTTTTACCAGTACTCATATTGCAATTTTGCTGTTATCATTCCATGTTTTTACCAGATCTCATATTGCAACTTTTGTTTTTTTTGGGTTTTTTTTGTTATCATTGCTTTTCTCTGGTATGTTGTGACAAATATGGTGACAAAGATGAGGACAATAGTCCTACTAATGTAAATACTATACATAATAACTCATCTAAGAAATATAGACATACATTTTTTACTTACTTAATTGTCTAATATACATTTTTTTCTTTTTTTAATTGTCTAAAATACATTTTTTCTTTTTTAAATTAAATTATCTAATTTACATTTTTTTACTTTTTTTAATTGTCTAATATACATCTTTTTAATTTTAATTGACTATTATACATTTTTTACATTTTTTAATTGTCGAATACACATTTTTTACTTTTTTAATTGTCTAATATACATTTTTTACTTTTGTTAATTGTCTAATATATATTTTTTACATTTTTAATCGTATAATATACATGGTTTAATTTTTTAATAGTGAAATATACATTTTTTACTTTTTTAATTGTGTAATATACATTTTTGCATTTTTAATTGTCTAATATAATTTTTTTTACATTTTTAATTGTCTATTATACATTTATTACTTTTTTAATAGACTAATACATTTTTACTTTTTTAATTGTTTAATATACATTTTTTACATTTTTAATTGTCTACTATACATTTTTACTTTTTTAATTGTCCAATATACATTTTTACATTTTTAAATTGTCAAATATACATATTTTGCTATTTTGAGTGTCAAATATACATTGTTTACATTTTTTAATTGTCTAATACATATTTTTTACTTATTTTTATTGTCTAATATACATTTTTACTTTTTTAATTGTCAAATATACATTTTTTACTTTTTTTAATTGTCTAGTATACATTTTTTACATTTTTAATTGTTTAATATACATTTTTTACTTTTTTTAATTTTTTAATATACATTTTTTACTTTTTTAATTGTGTAATATACATTTTTTGCATTTTAAATTGACTAATATAATTTTTTTACATTTTTTAATTGTCTAAAAATCATTTTATACATTATTAATAGACATTCATTGCATTTATTACTTTTTAATTCTCTAATATACTTTTTTTAATCTTTTTATTGTATAATATGCATCTTTTACATTTTTAATTGTCTAATATACATTTTCACTTTTTTTAAAATTGTCCAATGTACATTTTTTACTTTCTTTATTCTCAAATATACATTTTAGCTTTTTTAATTGTCAAATATACATTGTTTACATTTTTTATTGACTAATATACATCTTTTACATTTTTAATTGTCTAATATACATTTTTTAATTTTTTAATTGACTAATACATATTCTTTACTTTTTAATTATCTAATATACATTTTTTAATTTTTAATTGTCAAATATACATGGTTTATTTTTTAATTGTTTAATATACTTTTCTTACTTTTTTAATTATATAATATACATTTTTTACTTTTTAATTGTCTAATATACATTTTTTACGTTTTTAATTGTCTAATATACATTTTTTACTTTTTTAATGGACTAATATATATTTTTTACTTTTTAATTGTCTAATATACACGTGTTACTTTTTTAATTGTCTTATATACATTTTTTACATTTTTTAATTCTCTAATATATATTTTTTACATTTTTAAATTGTTTAATATGCATTTTTTATTTTTTTATTTTCTAAAATATATTTTTTACATTTTTTAATTGTCTAATACATATTTATTTACTTTTTTAATTGTCTAATATACATTTTTTTACTTTTTGAATTGTCTAACATATATTTTTTACATTTTTCAATTGTCTAATACACATTTTTTACTTTTTTTAATTGTCTAATATATATTTTTTTATATTTTTAATTCTCTAATATACATTTTTACTTTTTTTAATTGTCTAGCATTCATTTCTTACTTTTTTTAATTGTCTATTATACATTATTACTTTTTTGAATTGTCTAATATATATCTTTTACTTTTTTAATTGTCTAACATACATTTTTTATTTTTTTAATTGTCTAATATACATTTTTTACTTTTTTAATTGTCTAATATACATTTTTCACTTTTTTAATTGTCTAATATACATTTTTTACTTTTTTAATTGTCTAATATACATTTTTACTTTTTTCAATTGTCTAATTTACTTTTTTTACTTTTTGAAATTGTATAATATACATTTTTTACTTTTTTGAATTGTCTAATATACATTTGTTTACTTTTTGTAATTGTCTAACGTACATTTTAAAGTTTTAATTGACTAATATACATTTTTTAATTGCCTAATATATATATTTTAATTTTTTTAATTGTCTAATAAACATTTATTCATTTTTAATTGTCTAATATACATTTTTACTTTTTTTAATTGTCCAATGTGCATGTTTTTACTTTTTAATTGTCAACTATGCATTTTTCTTTTTTTTATTGGTGAAATATACATTATTTACTTTTTTAATTGTCTGAAATACTTATTTAATTTTATTAATTATCTAATATACATTTTTACTTCTTTTAATTGTTTAATATACATTTTTTATTTTTTTAATTGGGTTATATGCATTTTTTACTTTCTTTAAGTGTCTAATATACATTTTTACTTTTTTTAATTGTCCAATGTACATTTTTACTTTTTTAATTGTCAAATATACATAGTTTACTTTTTAATTGTCTAATATATATTTTTGACTTTCCAATTGTCTAATATACATTTTTTACTTTTTTAATTGTCTAATGTACATTTTTGACTTTTTTCAATTGTCTAATATATATTTTTTTACTTTTTTTAATTGTTTAATATACATTTTTTATTTTTTTATTTTCTAAATTACATTTGTTACATTTTTTAATTGTCTAATATACATTTTTTACTTTTTTAATTGTCTAATATACATTTTTACTTTTTTAAATTGTCTAATTTACATTTTTTACTTTTTTAAATTGTCTAATGTGCATGTTTTTACTTTTTACATTATTTACTTTTTTAATTGTCTAATATTCATTTTTTACTTTTTTTAATTGTTTAATATACATTTTTTATTTTTTTTATTGTGTTATATGCATTTTTTACTTTTTTAATTGCTTAATCTACTGTTTTTACTTTTTTATTTATCTAATATACATTTTTTACTTTTTTAATTGTCCAATGTACATTTTTTGATTTTTAATTAATATACATTTTTTACTTTTTTTAAGTGTCTAATATACATTTTTTACTTTTGTTAATTGTCTAATATACAGTTTTTTACTTTTTAATTTTCTAATATACATTTTTTTACTTTTTTAATTGTCTAATATTCATTTTTTTACTTTTTTTAATTGTCTAATATACATTTTTACTTTTTTTAATTGTCTAATATACAATTTTTACTTTTTTTAATTGTCTAATGTACATTTTTTACTCTTGTTAATTGTCTAATATACATTTTTTACTTTTTTTTAATTGTCTAATATACATTTTTCACTTTTTTAATTGTCTAATATACATTTTTTACTTTTTTAAATTGTCTAATATACATTTTTTTACCTTTTTAATCATCTAATATTCATTTTTTTTCTTTCATTTTTTAAGCATTAAAATGCATCTCATCCATTACGGTTTAGGGACATTATTATGTTTAATAAATAAAAATAAAATAATAATAATAATAAAAAAACTATAATTTTGAATAAAATAAAATAAACACGTGACATTAAAATTTTGTTTAAATTAAATAAATCAAAATAGTAAAATGTCTCCCTGAATAAAACAGAAAGTTTTCCTGCCTGAAAACTGACTTCTCGCGAAAAGACGTTGAATTCAGGCTCTTCGTTAACGACCGTTGGAAAGTGAAACCGTCCATCTCTCCTCGGGACATTGCTTGTTATAATACGAAGTGACTTCTTCCTTTTATCACATAGATGATTAAAACACATGTAACTAAAATACACATGCATGTATGCAAAAAATAAATTGTATGATTTTAATATGCAATTTAACTTGCTTTTAGTGTTATTTCTGTGTATGTTTTTATTCCTGTGAACACGAGGCTATCCCTGCTGGCATGATGTGATTGACCCCACAACAAATTCTGAAAAAAATAAATGGTGGTCTATTATGAAGATTTTTTAAAGGTACACAGCCTAAATATATATTGAAAAGGTGGGTACATATTGAATTTTCTCAAAAATCTCCCACTGTGAGGAGTTCATTGAAAAACTCTTTTCTTTTCAGCCTACGGTAGGCAGCACAAACATGTGCGAACTATATGGACAGAATAAAATTCTCCCCGTCTGGCGGGAATCTTGCGGATTATCCCAACCCCTTGATGGAACGCTCCTAAAACCTATAAAAAAAAGATTACCTTTATCTCCCTAATCTATTTTTTCTTTTTTCACAACTTGTTATAAAATGGTGTCGCACGTGGGAAAAAATATCCCCAACAGAGGCACATTCATTTGCATGGTTTTCTCTCATGACTTTCATACTTTCACACACACGCTTGTTACACACACACACACACACACACACAAAAGAATTACATGTGACGAAATGAAAAAAATTGAATTTTTTTTTCATTTCGTCACATGTAATTCTTCTGTTAATGGATGTATTGTCTTTTTTTGCTATTTTGTGTACTTATTTTTTACCTGGACTCACATTTGAGTCCGCCAATATTGTTTGCGGGAAAAATTTTACAGGAGCCCCAAAATATTTACTCTCCAAAGTGTTGATTACTACAACATCATGTATGTATAGCTGGCCACTCGTATTCAAGGATACCCAATCTACTAGGGCGGCTAGCCAATCCCTATTGCAGACGCTTGCTCAGGCGCATTTGTGTTTGATCAACAACCACTGTGGTTTATACTGCAACTATGCCGAGCAGACCTTAGCTACAGTTTCTAGTAAAGAGCGTGTTATCTAGCGTGATCAACAATCTGAACAAGGCCAGCACGCTCAAACCATCTTGTACAATGACGTGTGGCTTCGTGCTAGTACAGCTATTCAAGGGTTCTGTTTACCCACTTTCACTCACAAGGCTTGAGTCAACCCGTGGTATAGTTTTTCAGGCACTTTCCAAAGGTGCCGCACCCTGGGATCGCCAACTGATCTGAGTTCTAATGTTCTAACCACTCGGTCACGTGCATCATAGTGACTAAATATTTACCCAAATATACCAGCAATCCGGTAACACGACTTATCAACCCTTTGTGGATTATTTCGGATTGTAGAAGGTTACTTAAAGTACCCGATATTACAAAGCAGATTCCCCATTTAAGTACTGACCGGGCTCGAAATATCTTAACTTTGGTAATCAAGCGAGAACCGTTATCTTCAGCGTGATTTCACCGTAAGAACTAAGGAACGAACATAATTAACATCGGAATATACCACCTGTTTCTTTCGACAAAGAATTCCAATATCTGTCTATATTTCTGACATGAGGCATCATGTACACTATTTACATTATTCGGACTATCGTCCTTATCTTTGTTGACATATTTATTACAATGTTTGGGCCGTTGTACGCTCTGGCCTTCTTCAGATGGTTGGAATGTCGAACTGAACCCTTTATTTCGCTCACTAGGGTAGACTGTTCTAGTTCCCAAGGCCACAAAAATCTCCTGAGTCGACCAAGCATAGAAATGAATATGGGAACCAATAATAAGGAGTGTCAGAGAAAAGCAACAATAATAACAACGAAAATTGCAATATGAGCTCTGGTAAATAACACGCAATAATAACAGCAAAAATTGCAATATGAGCACTGGTAAAAACGGTTGCTGAAGACATAGGTTTAAAAGTCCCAGAAATTCATATACAGATGTCCTGAAGGGCACATGGCACAGGGGATAAAGTCATTAGTTACATCCGATGACAGGACCCAAAGAGTGTGAGTTCAATACCTGGTTAATGCAGTGGAGAACTTGGAGAGGGAAATTAACAGGAGATAAACTGAAAACTGGCATACATTAAACGTGAGCGAAATAAAGGATTCAGTTTGATGTTCCAACCACTTGAAGAAGGCCGGATCTTTTTACCAAGCTATATTTAGGTTCTACATTTTTTTGAAAAATATATTTTTATGTAATATATTTTATATATGTTTATTCTTTTTTTAGTTTCAGTGCTGGTGTCAGAATCTAAACGTTCTCATTCATGAAATGATATATCATTTTTCTGAGAAATTGGTCTTTCACAGAGCCGGTGTAATAATCTAGTGCTTCCCCGAATCTATGATAGCCCCCACCCTCCAAATATAATGATACGCCCTCACTCTACTATTCTCAGCTTTCATAAAGTAATATTCATATAAAATACAAATTTTATTGTAACCCAATTATATAAATTCATGGATCATATGCAATAGAGGTGAACAATTCAACTAGAAAAATTGAAAATAAATACAATAATTTTTTATTGTAATATAATTACAATTTTGGCACAAGACCGAAATGGAAGTCGGGTTAGGCCAGTCAATATTGAATATCCTAAACCTAGTTAATCTGATTCGGGACCCATTCATTCATTACAATTTACTATATCACCACAAGAATTCATCCATCACCATTCGATCCAACAGATACCACAATACCGCATATTTATAGGGATCCTACCCATGACATAAAAACAATGTACAATTTTGGCTACAGCCTGAAGGGGGTGAGACTAAATTAAATAGAAATTAGAGATGCGTCATAATCATTCATTCCATCTTTAAAAAAAGTCAACAATGTTTTCTTGTGACAATTTTTAATATCAACTTGAGATTTTTTCTTAAAAAGTTGAAGAATTTTAGCATATTCAGGATGAAGAAAATACTGAATTTTATATCGCGTTTTTTCGAAACTTAGCATGAGAAAAACAAATTCACAGATTTGGACCCCCCCCCCAAAAAAAAGCAAAACCACGTAATGACGTCAAAATCCGCGAAATTAGACAAGGGGTTATTAAGAAAGTTCAAAATGTATATTAGACAATTAAAAAAATGTAACAATCAAACAATTAAAAAGTAAAAAAATGTATATTAGACAATGTGAAGTTTGCCATGACTAACATGTTGCAGTTATTATAGCCCTGTTCATAGTTATGGCTGAGTTGTTTCAAGAAATAGATAGATCACACTTCATATGTGTGGTGGTGCACTGCCAATCACCATTCCTTAGATAATTAAAATAATTATTTTACTAATTGTTCCCCTATTACTCCAACCCTTCTTTAACCCTTTGCGTGATAGTGGCCTCCGGCCTTGCTTGGGGTGATATTATTAAAAAAAAAAACAAAAAAAAACCTATTGCAAAACCCAAAGCCAAAGTTAAGTGTTACTGAGGTTGATTCACATTAGACAAGGAGGTAAGAAGTGCAGTTCATGAGGATATGTAAGAAAAGTAACAGTTAAATCTTGATTTAAAGGAATTACCCTCTCAGGAGTCTGTTCCACAAAGTAGTGGTTCTTGGTAAAAAGCTGTGCAAGTTATCGGTCATGTTCAACCACGTCATGAAGGGACACGGTGCGTAGAAAATGAAATATTTGTGTACTCGGTTTCTAGTGTTGTCAAACTCTGTGAAACACTTGTACACATGCTGTCACCACTTACATGATACATGGGTGTTTAAATTTGAAATTAACATTCCCCAAATTGACTGGATGTTCTTGAAAATGACAGAGACGGTTGTGAAAAAAGGACTCAAACAAAACAGAAAAGTAAGTTTTTAATTTCAAACAAATGTTTGGTAAAAAAAAAAGACGTCTCTTTTTATAAGACCGAAAATATTTATTCACCAAAACCAAAATAAGAGAAATCACCCATGAAAAAGAAAAGAGAATTTAATTTCTACGCAGCAAGTAAATAAGCAGTAACAACAACTACAAAAAAACAAACTAAATTATTTAAAAATGTACGATTGTTATTTTATTTTTCTGGACTCATATCAGAGTGTAGAGATTCTGTAGCAGACCCTCAGACCCTTTCTTTGCTGCTGGAATAAGTTATTTGTTATAATTTACAATGATTTTGATTTTTTATTCTGTTTAATCTTCTTTCCTTTTCTTTTTTCTTTTTTAATTGGGTTTTAACCGACGTTTAAATAATTAATATATTTTTTTAAATAAATGTAACTGAACTAGTTCTTGAATAGTACAAAAAAAGATAGTAACTAAATATTTATTATATTTAGTAACTTTGTTTTAATTTTTACGTTTTTTTTCTTTCTTTTTGAGTTGTTTAAAGCCACATTTACGTCAGTAGTGGACCAACAGCAGTTATAATTCAAAAATACCTCTGACCCCCTACATGTCGCAGATCTTTAGGATTGTTAGGGACCTAAATATTAAATATGAAGAGATGACTAAATAACGCAAGGGTAGAGTTCTTTGTATATAACGATTATGATCAGCTCTCAACAGAAATAATATTTTTTTCAATTCCTTTTTACTTTAGTTTTTACACATTTACGAATATTAAAAGGGGGGGATGAAATGTTATTGATAATGGCGGGCTTAATTTGCGCTATAAATAGCCTCCCCCCCCCATCTACGGAAGCCAAAACAAATATATTTGTATCCGGTAAAAAAAAAAAAAAAAATTGAAATTCGTTATCTGGAGTTTTTTTTCATCTATCATTATTATCGATATTAATTATTAAACATTCTAAATTACGAATAATTTTGTTTTTAAATTTTTCTAACGTCATATGAGTTTGTTTTGCCTTTCTTAGGGGTGTGTGTATGTGGGGGGGGTAGGTCAATTTACTTAGTAAAAATTGCCCCCCGCCCCCCACGAAAGCCAATAAATTAATAATTAATAATAGTAAATTTTATTACAAACTGGACTGCACAAATCATCAAATATTAATATTTTTTAAAAAATTTTGAATTTTTTATATGTGTATAAACGTGCCAATCTTTGTAGATATGGTCAACCCATACACAAAATTATCAGAATAATGAAATATTAAATTTATAAATCTTCTTAATTGAAAAGCATTTAAAAGAAAGTTTTATTGTCAAAATGTTTAGTTTATGTTATTGAAAGGAAAGACGAAAGTATTTTTTCATTATTTTATTAATTTTTAAAATCTTTTGTAGCATAAATTTTGATTAAAAAAATTTTGTTTTTCTTGCAAAGAGGAAATTTTAGCGTCTTTTTTGCAGTGAAAAACACATTATTTTGGAAATTCTTGCAAAAATCCAATAATTGTTGGATTTAAGGAAATTTTCAGGACTTATTCACAAATGAATGAAATTTTTAAAAATATTTTTATAAAATCTTTGTAAAAAATATATATATTTTTACATCTGTTACCCCACCCCTTAATTTTAAGAAATTTTGAGAAATTAAAATTCTGCCCACTCCTGATCTGTTATGAATTGAAAAATAAAAAATGCGATAAAACTAAGACATTAGTTAATAAAAAAAAATTTTAATTGCTTTGATAAGTAAGATATATTAAGGACAATATTGTCTTAAGCAAAATTTTTTTTGATGAATAATGAATTGTTACAAGAATTGCTTTAATTTCTTTTTTTAGAATAATTTATGAAGTTTAATTCTGTATTAATTTCAGCCTTTTAGATATTCTAAGTAAAAAGTATATTTACTAATCATAAATGGAATAGCTCAGTACAAATCATCAAACACCAATATTTTTAAAAGAATTATAAATTTATTTTTGTTTTTGTATGTGTATAAACATGCGGAATTTGCAGATATGGACACCATTATCAGAAAACAAGAGCGATAACGATAGCAAATTTAAACCCAAAGTATCTGCAGCATTACATTACAGAGAATATTTTCCTAAATTTTTAAGATTATTGAGTACTTGAAAATTATATAAGAAAGGTTCTGGTGTCATTTTCTTCAATTATATCTTACAGATAAAGTCCTCATAGAACAGCATTAGATCTGTCAACATTTTAAATAAATTAATTAGGAGGACAGTAGATAGCGATTAACATAGCATTTAAATATTTGAAGATTAAAGTTGGTTATAAAGGATGGAGCCGAAAGGGAGTTCCACAAGCAAGGCAGTAAAGCGAATAAGACACAAGAGGTTACTGGGTGTGGATGAATTAGGAACAGAAACATTAATAATGAGTGGGAAGAGCAAAGATTAATCAGGAGGACAGTAGGTAGCGATTGACATTGCATTTAAATATTTGAAGATTAAAGTTGGCTGGAAAGCATGGAGCCGGAAGAGAGTTCCACAAGCAAGGCAGTAAAGCCACTAAGGCACAAGGGGTTACTGGGTGTGGAAGAATTAGGAACAGAAACATTAATAATGAGCGGGAAGAGGAAAGATTAATCAGGAGGACAGTAGGTAGCGATTGACATTGCATTTAAATATTTGAAGATTAAAGTTGGCTGGAAAGCATGGAGCCAGAAGAGAGTTCCACAAGTAAGGCAGTAAAGCCACTAAGACACAAGGGGTTACTGGGTGGGGAAGAATTAGGAACAGAAACATTAATAATGAGCAGGAAGTAGAAAGAGTAATCAGGAAGACAGCAGATAGTAATTGATATTGCATTTAAATATTTGAAGTTTAAAGTTGGCTGGAAAGCATGGAGCCGGAAGGGAGTTCCACAAGCAAGGCAGTAAAGCCACTAAGTCAAAAGGGGTTACTGGGTGTGGATGAATTAGGAACAGAAACATTAATAATGAGTGGGAAGAGGAAAGATTAATCAGGAGGACAGCAGATAGTAATTGATATTGCATTTAAATATTTGAAGATTAAAGTTGGCTGGAAAGCATGGAGCCGGAAGGGAGTTCCACAAGCAAGGCAGTAAAGACACTAAGACACAAGGGGTTACTAGGTGTGGAAGAATTAGGAACAGAAACATTAATAATGAGCGGGAAGAGGAAAGATTAATCAGGAGGACAGTAGGTGGCGATTGACATTGCCTTTAAATATTTGAAGATTAAAGCTTGCTGCAAAGCATGGGGCCGGAGGGGAGTTCCTCAAGCAAGGCAGTAAAGACACTAAGACACAAGGGTTTACTGGGTGTGGAAGAATTAGGAACAGAAACATTAATAATGAGCGGGAAGAGGAAAGATTAATCAGGAGGACAGTAGGTAGCGATTGACATTGCATTTAAATATTTGAAGATTAAAGCTTGCTGCAAAGCATGGAGCCGGAGGGGAGTTCCTCAAGCAAGGCAGTAAAGACACTAAGACACAAGGGTTTACTGGGTGTGGAAGAATTAGGAACAGAAACATTAATAATGAGCGGGAAGAGGAAAGATTAATCAGGAGGACAGTAGGTAGCGATTGACATTGCATTAAAATATTTGAAGATTAAAGTTGGCTGGAAAGCATGGAGCCGGAAGGGAGTTCCACAAGCAAGGCAGTAAAGACACTAAGACACAAGGGGTTACTAGGTGTGGAAGAATTAGGAACAGAAACATTAATAATGAGCGGGAAGAGGAAAGATTAATCAGGAGGACAGTAGGTGGCGATTGACATTGCCTTTAAATATTTAAAGATTAAAGCTTGCTGCAAAGCATGGGGCCGGAGGGGAGTTCCTCAAGCAAGGCAGTAAAGACACTAAGACACAAGGGTTTACTGGGTGTGGAAGAATTAGGAACAGAAACATTAATAATGAGCGGGAAGAGGAAAGATTAATCAGGAGGACAGTAGGTAGCGATTGACATTGCATTTAAATATTTGAAGATTAAAGCTTGCTGCAAAGCATGGAGTCGGAGGGGAGTTCCTCAAGCAAGGCAGTAAAGACACTAAGACACAAGGGTTTACTGGGTGTGGAAGAATTAGGAACAGAAACATTAATAATGAGCGGGAAGAGGAAAGATTAATAAGGAGGACAGTAGGTAGCGATTGACATTGCATTTAAATATTTGAAGATTAAAGCTTGCTGCAAAGCATGGAGCCGGAGGGGAGTTCCTCAAGCAAGGCAGTAAAGACACTAAGACACAAGGGTTTACTGGGTGTGGAAGAATTAGGAACAGAAACATTAATAATGAGCGGGAAGAGGAAAGATTAATCAGGAGGACAGTAGGTAGCGATTGACATTGCATTTAAATATTTGAAGATTAAAGCTTGCTGCAAAGCATGGAGCCGGAGGGGAGTTCCTCAAGCAAGGCAGTAAAGACACTAAGACACAAGGGTTTACTGGGTGTGGAAGAATTATGAACAGAAACATTAATAATGAGTGGGAAGAGGAAAGATTAATCAGGAGGACAGTAGGTAGCGATTGACATTGCATTTAAATATTTGAAGATTAAAGTTGGCTGGAAAGCATGGAGCCGGAAGGGAGTTCCACAAGCCAGGCAGTAAAGACACTAAGACACAAGGGGTTACTGGGTGTGGCAGAATTAGGAACAGAAACATTAATAATGAGTGGGAAGAGGAAAGATTAATCAGGAGGACAGTAGGTAGCAATTGACATTGCATTTAAATATTTGAAGATTAAAGTTGGTTGGAAAGCGTGGAGCCGGAAGGGAGTTCCACAAGCAAGGCAGTAAAGCCACTAAGGCACAAGGGGTTACTGGGTGTGGAAGAATTAGGAACAGAAACAATAATAATGAGCGGGAAGAGGAAAGATTAATCAGGAGGACAGTAGGTAGTGATTGACATTGCATTTAAATATTTGAAGATTAAAGTTGGCTGGAAAGCATGGAGCCAGAGGGGAGTTCCCCAAGCAAGGCAGTAAAGCCACTAAGACACAAGGGGTTACTGGGTGTGGAAGAATTAGGAACAGAAACATTAATAATGAGCGGGAAGAGGAAAGATTAATCAGGAGGACAGTAGGTAGCGATTGACATTGCATTTAAATATTTGAAGATTAAAATTGACTGGAAAGCATGGAGCCAGAAGGGAGTTCCACAAATACGGCAGTGAAGCCTGTAAGACACAAGGGGTTACTGGGTGTGGAAGAATTAGGAACAGAAACATTAATAATGAGTGGGAAGAGGAAAGATTAATCAGCAGGACAGTAGGTAGCGATTAACATTGCATTTAAATATTTGAAGATTAAAGTTGGCTGGAAAGCATGGAGCCGGAAAGGAGTTCCACAAGCAAGGCAGTAAAGCCACTAAGACACAAGGGGTTACTGGGTGTGGAAGAATTAGGAACAGAAACGTTAATAATAAGCGGGAAGAGGAAAGATTAATCAGGAGGACAGTAGGTAGCAATTGACATTGCATTTAAATATTTGACGATTAAAGTTGGCTGGAAAGCATGGAGCCAGAAGAGATTTCCACAAGTCAGGCAGTAAAGCCACTAAGACACAAGGGGTTACTGTGTGTGGAAGAATTAGGAACAGAAACATTAATAATGAGCGGGAAGAGGAAAGATTAGTCAGGAGGACAGTAGGTAGCGGTTGACAATGCATTTAAATATTTGAAGATTAAAGTTGGCTGGAAAGCATGGAGCCGGAAGGGAGTTCCACAAGCAAGGCAGTAAAGACACTAAGACACAAGGGGTTACTGGGTGTGGAAGAATTAGGAACAGAAACATTAATAATGAGTGGGAAGAGCAAAGATTAATCAGGAGGACAGTAGGTAGCGATTGACATTGCATTTAAATATTTGAAGATTAAAGTTGGCTGGAAAGCATGGAGCCGGAAGAGAGTTCCACAAGTAAGGCAGTAAAGCCACTAAGACACAAGGGGTTACTGGGTGTGGCAGAAATAGGAACAGAAACATTAATAATGAGCGGGAAGAGGAAAGAGTAATCAGGAGGACAGTAGGTAGCGATTGACATTGCATTTAAATATTTGATGATTAACGTTGGCTGGAAAGTATGGAGCCAGAAGAGAGTTCCACAAGTAAGGCAGTAAAGCCACTAAGACACATGGGGTTACTGGGTGTGAAAGAATTAGGAACAGAAACATTAATAATGAGCAGGAAGTAATAAGAGTAATCAGGAGGACTGCAGATAGTAATTGATATTGCATTTAAATATTTGAAGATTAAAGTTGGCTGGAAAGCATGGAGCCGGAAGGGAGTTCCACAATCCAGGTAGTCAAGCCACTAAGACACAAGGGGTTACTGGGTGTGGAAGAATTAGGAACAGAAACATTAATAATGAGCAGGAAGTAGAAAGAGTAATCAGGAAGACAGCAGATAGTAATTGATATTGCATTTAAATATTTGAGGATTAATGTTGGCTGGAAAGCATGGAGCCGGAAGGGAGTTCCACAAGCAAGGCAGTAAAGCCACTAAGACACAAGGGGTTACTCGGTGTGGAAGAATTAGGAACAGAAACATTAATAATGAGTGGGAAGAGCAAAGATTAATCAGGAGGACAGTAGGTAGCGATTGACATTGCATTTAAATATTTGAAGATTAAAGTTGGCTGGAAAGCATGGAGCCGGAAGAGAGTTCCACAAGTAAGGCAGTAAAGCCACTAAGACACAAGGGGTTACTGGGTGTGGCAGAATTAGGAACAGAAACATTAATAATGAGCGGGAAGAGGAAAGAGTAATCAGGAGGACAGTAGGTAGCGATTGACATTGCATTTAAATATTTGATGATTAACGTTGGCTGGAAAGTATGGAGCCAGAAGAGAGTTCCACAAGTAAGGCAGTAAAGCCACTAAGACACATGGGGTTACTGGGTGTGAAAGAATTAGGAACACAAACATTAATAATGTGCAGGAAGTAATAAGAGTAATCAGGAGGACTGCAGATAGTAATTGATATTGCATTTAAATATTTGAAGATTAAAGTTGGTTATAAAGGATGGAGCCGAAAGGGAGTTCCACAAGCAAGGCAGTAAAGCGAATAAGACACAAGAGGTTACTGGGTGTGGATGAATTAGGAACAGAAACATTAATAATGAGTGGGAAGAGCAAAGATTAATCAGGAGGACAGTAGGTAGCGATTGACATTGCATTTAAATATTTGAAGATTAAAGTTGGCTGGAAAGCATGGAGCCGGAAGAGAGTTCCACAAGCAAGGCAGTAAAGCCACTAAGGCACAAGGGGTTACTGGGTGTGGAAGAATTAGGAACAGAAACATTAATAATGAGCGGGAAGAGGAAAGATTAATCAGGAGGACAGTAGGTAGCGATTGACATTGCATTTAAATATTTGAAGATTAAAGTTGGCTGGAAAGCATGGAGCCAGAAGAGAGTTCCACAAGTAAGGCAGTAAAGCCACTAAGACACAAGGGGTTACTGGGTGGGGAAGAATTAGGAACAGAAACATTAATAATGAGCAGGAAGTAGAAAGAGTAATCAGGAAGACAGCAGATAGTAATTGATATTGCATTTAAATATTTGAAGTTTAAAGTTGGCTGGAAAGCATGGAGCCGGAAGGGAGTTCCACAAGCAAGGCAGTAAAGCCACTAAGTCAAAAGGGGTTACTGGGTGTGGAAGAATTAGGAACAGAAACATTAATAATGAGTGGGAAGAGGAAAGATTAATCAGGAGGACAGCAGATAGTAATTGATATTGCATTTAAATATTTGAAGATTAAAGTTGGCTGGAAAGCATGGAGCCGGAAGGGAGTTCCACAAGCAAGGCAGTAAAGACACTAAGACACAAGGGGTTACTAGGTGTGGAAGAATTAGGAACAGAAACATTAATAATGAGCGGGAAGAGGAAAGATTAATCAGGAGGACAGTAGGTGGCGATTGACATTGCCTTTAAATATTTGAAGATTAAAGCTTGCTGCAAAGCATGGGGCCGGAGGGGAGTTCCTCAAGCAAGGCAGTAAAGACACTAAGACACAAGGGTTTACTGGGTGTGGAAGAATTAGGAACAGAAACATTAATAATGAGCGGGAAGAGGAAAGATTAATCAGGAGGACAGTAGGTAGCGATTGACATTGCATTTAAATATTTGAAGATTAAAGCTTGCTGCAAAGCATGGAGCCGGAGGGGAGTTCCTCAAGCAAGGCAGTAAAGACACTAAGACACAAGGGTTTACTGGGTGTGGAAGAATTAGGAACAGAAACATTAATAATGAGCGGGAAGAGGAAAGATTAATCAGGAGGACAGTAGGTAGCGATTGACATTGCATTAAAATATTTGAAGATTAAAGTTGGCTGGAAAGCATGGAGCCGGAAGGGAGTTCCACAAGCAAGGCAGTAAAGACACTAAGACACAAGGGGTTACTAGGTGTGGAAGAATTAGGAACAGAAACATTAATAATGAGCGGGAAGAGGAAAGATTAATCAGGAGGACAGTAGGTGGCGATTGACATTGCCTTTAAATATTTAAAGATTAAAGCTTGCTGCAAAGCATGGGGCCGGAGGGGAGTTCCTCAAGCAAGGCAGTAAAGACACTAAGACACAAGGGTTTACTGGGTGTGGAAGAATTAGGAACAGAAACATTAATAATGAGCGGGAAGAGGAAAGATTAATCAGGAGGACAGTAGGTAGCGATTGACATTGCATTTAAATATTTGAAGATTAAAGCTTGCTGCAAAGCATGGAGTCGGAGGGGAGTTCCTCAAGCAAGGCAGTAAAGACACTAAGACACAAGGGTTTACTGGGTGTGGAAGAATTAGGAACAGAAACATTAATAATGAGCGGGAAGAGGAAAGATTAATAAGGAGGACAGTAGGTAGCGATTGACATTGCATTTAAATATTTGAAGATTAAAGCTTGCTGCAAAGCATGGAGCCGGAGGGGAGTTCCTCAAGCAAGGCAGTAAAGACACTAAGACACAAGGGTTTACTGGGTGTGGAAGAATTAGGAACAGAAACATTAATAATGAGCGGGAAGAGGAAAGATTAATCAGGAGGACAGTAGGTAGCGATTGACATTGCATTTAAATATTTGAAGATTAAAGCTTGCTGCAAAGCATGGAGCCGGAGGGGAGTTCCTCAAGCAAGGCAGTAAAGACACTAAGACACAAGGGTTTACTGGGTGTGGAAGAATTATGAACAGAAACATTAATAATGAGTGGGAAGAGGAAAGATTAATCAGGAGGACAGTAGGTAGCGATTGACATTGCATTTAAATATTTGAAGATTAAAGTTGGCTGGAAAGCATGGAGCCGGAAGGGAGTTCCACAAGCCAGGCAGTAAAGACACTAAGACACAAGGGGTTACTGGGTGTGGCAGAATTAGGAACAGAAACATTAATAATGAGTGGGAAGAGGAAAGATTAATCAGGAGGACAGTAGGTAGCAATTGACATTGCATTTAAATATTTGAAGATTAAAGTTGGTTGGAAAGCGTGGAGCCGGAAGGGAGTTCCACAAGCAAGGCAGTAAAGCCACTAAGGCACAAGGGGTTACTGGGTGTGGAAGAATTAGGAACAGAAACAATAATAATGAGCGGGAAGAGGAAAGATTAATCAGGAGGACAGTAGGTAGTGATTGACATTGCATTTAAATATTTGAAGATTAAAGTTGGCTGGAAAGCATGGAGCCAGAGGGGAGTTCCCCAAGCAAGGCAGTAAAGCCACTAAGACACAAGGGGTTACTGGGTGTGGAAGAATTAGGAACAGAAACATTAATAATGAGCGGGAAGAGGAAAGATTAATCAGGAGGACAGTAGGTAGCGATTGACATTGCATTTAAATATTTGAAGATTAAAATTGACTGGAAAGCATGGAGCCAGAAGGGAGTTCCACAAATACGGCAGTGAAGCCTGTAAGACACAAGGGGTTACTGGGTGTGGAAGAATTAGGAACAGAAACATTAATAATGAGTGGGAAGAGGAAAGATTAATCAGCAGGACAGTAGGTAGCGATTAACATTGCATTTAAATATTTGAAGATTAAAGTTGGCTGGAAAGCATGGAGCCGGAAAGGAGTTCCACAAGCAAGGCAGTAAAGCCACTAAGACACAAGGGGTTACTGGGTGTGGAAGAATTAGGAACAGAAACGTTAATAATAAGCGGGAAGAGGAAAGATTAATCAGGAGGACAATAGGTAGCAATTGACATTGCATTTAAATATTTGACGATTAAAGTTGGCTGGAAAGCATGGAGCCAGAAGAGATTTCCACAAGTCAGGCAGTAAAGCCACTAAGACACAAGGGGTTACTGTGTGTGGAAGAATTAGGAACAGAAACATTAATAATGAGCGGGAAGAGGAAAGATTAGTCAGGAGGACAGTAGGTAGCGGTTGACAATGCATTTAAATATTTGAAGATTAAAGTTGGCTGGAAAGCATGGAGCCGGAAGGGAGTTCCACAAGCAAGGCAGTAAAGACACTAAGACACAAGGGGTCACTGGGTGTGGAAGAATTAGGAACAGAAACATTAATAATGAGTGGGAAGAGCAAAGATTAATCAGGAGGACAGTAGGTAGCGATTGACATTGCATTTAAATATTTGAAGATTAAAGTTGGCTGGAAAGCATGGAGCCGGAAGAGAGTTCCACAAGTAAGGCAGTAAAGCCACTAAGACACAAGGGGTTACTGGGTGTGGCAGAAATAGGAACAGAAACATTAATAATGAGCGGGAAGAGGAAAGAGTAATCAGGAGGACAGTAGGTAGCGATTGACATTGCATTTAAATATTTGATGATTAACGTTGGCTGGAAAGTATGGAGCCAGAAGAGAGTTCCACAAGTAAGGCAGTAAAGCCACTAAGACACATGGGGTTACTGGGTGTGAAAGAATTAGGAACAGAAACATTAATAATGAGCAGGAAGTAATAAGAGTAATCAGGAGGACTGCAGATAGTAATTGATATTGCATTTAAATATTTGAAGATTAAAGTTGGCTGGAAAGCATGGAGCCGGAAGGGAGTTCCACAATCCAGGTAGTCAAGCCACTAAGACACAAGGGGTTACTGGGTGTGGAAGAATTAGGAACAGAAACATTAATAATGAGCAGGAAGTAGAAAGAGTAATCAGGAAGACAGCAGATAGTAATTGATATTGCATTTAAATATTTGAGGATTAATGTTGGCTGGAAAGCATGGAGCCGGAAGGGAGTTCCACAAGCAAGGCAGTAAAGCCACTAAGACACAAGGGGTTACTCGGTGTGGAAGAATTAGGAACAGAAACATTAATAATGAGTGGGAAGAGCAAAGATTAATCAGGAGGACAGTAGGTAGCGATTGACATTGCATTTAAATATTTGAAGATTAAAGTTGGCTGGAAAGCATGGAGCCGGAAGAGAGTTCCACAAGTAAGGCAGTAAAGCCACTAAGACACAAGGGGTTACTGGGTGTGGCAGAATTAGGAACAGAAACATTAATAATGAGCGGGAAGAGGAAAGAGTAATCAGGAGGACAGTAGGTAGCGATTGACATTGCATTTAAATATTTGATGATTAACGTTGGCTGGAAAGTATGGAGCCAGAAGAGAGTTCCACAAGTAAGGCAGTAAAGCCACTAAGACACATGGGGTTACTGGGTGTGAAAGAATTAGGAACACAAACATTAATAATGTGCAGGAAGTAATAAGAGTAATCAGGAGGACTGCAGATAGTAATTGATATTGCATTTAAATATTTGAAGATTAAAGTTGGCTGGAAAGCATGGAGCCGGAAGGGAGTTCCACAATCCAGGTAGTCAAGCCACTAAGACACAAGGGGTTACTGGGTGTGGAAGAATTAGGAACAGAAACATTAATAATGAGCAGGAAGTAGAAAGAGTAATCAGGAAGACAGCAGATAGTAATTGATATTGCATTTAAATATTTGAGGATTAATGTTGGCTGGAAAGCATGGAGCCGGAAGGGAGTTCCACAAGCAAGGCAGTAAAGCCACTAAGACACAAGGGGTTACTCGGTGTGGAAGAATTAGGAACAGAAACATTAATAATGAGTGGGAAGAGGAAAGATTAATCAGGAGGACAGCAGATAGTAATTGATATTGCATTTAAATATTTGAAGATTAAAGTTGGCTGGAAAGCATGGAGCCGGAAGGGAGTTCGACAAGCAAGGCAGTAAAGACACTAAGACACAAGGGGTTACTAGGTGTGGAAGAATTAGGAACAGAAACATTAATAATGAGCGGGAAGAGGAAAGATTAATCAAGAGGACAGTAGGTGGCGATTGACATTGCATTTAAATATTTGAAGATTAAAGCTTGCTGCAAAGCATGGGGCCGGAGGGGAGTTCCTCAAGCAAGGCAGTAAAGACACTAAGACACAAGGGTTTACTGGGTGTGGAAGAATTAGGAACAGAAACATTAATAATGAGCGGGAAGAGGAAAGATTAATCAGGAGGACAGTAGGTAGCGATTGACATTGCATTTAAATATTTGAAGATTAAAGTTGGTTGGAAAGCGTGGAGCCGGAAGGGAGTTCCACAAGCAAGGCAGTAAAGCCACTAAGGCACAAGGGGTTACTGGGTGTGGAAGAATTAGGAACCGAAACATTAATAATGAGCGGGAAGAGGAAAGATTAATCAGGAGGACAGTAGGTAGTGATTGACATTGCATTTAAATATTTGAAGATTAAAGTTGGCTGGAAAGCATGGAGCCAGATGGGAGTTCCACAAGCAAGGCAGTAAAGCCACTAAGACACAAGGGGTTACTGGGTGTGGAAGAATTAGGAACAGAAACATTAATAATGAGCGGGAAGAGGAAAGATTAATCAGGAGGACAGTAGGTAGCAATTGACATTGCATTTAAATATTTGAAGATTAAAGTTGGTTGGAAAGCGTGGAGCCGGAAGGGAGTTCCACAAGCAAGGCAGTAAAGCCACTAAGGCACAAGGGGTTACTGGGTGTGGAAGAATTAGGAACCGAAACATTAATAATGAGCGGGAAGAGGAAAGATTAATCAGGAGGACAGTAGGTAGTGATTGACATTGCATTTAAATATTTGAAGATTAAAGTTGGCTGGAAAGCATGGAGCCAGATGGGAGTTCCACAAGCAAGGCAGTAAAGCCACTAAGACACAAGGGGTTACTGGGTGTGGAAGAATTAGGAACAGAAACATTAATAATGAGCGGGAAGAGGAAAGATTAATCAGGAGGACAGTAGGTAGCGATTGACATTGCATTTAAATATTTGAAGATTAAAATTGACTGGAAAGCATGGAGCCAGAAGGGAGTTCCACAAATACGGCAGTGAAGCCTGTAAGACACAAGGGGTTACTGGGTGTGGCAGAATTAGGAACAGAAACATTAATAATGAGTGGGAAGAGGAAAGAGTAATCAGGAGGACAGTAGGTAGCAATTGACATTGCATTTAAATATTTGATGATTAACGTTGGCTGGAAAGTATGGAGCCAGAAGAGAGTTCCACAAGTAAGGCAGTAAAGCCACTAAGACACATGGGGTTACTGGGTGTGAAAGAATTAGGAACAGAAACATTAATAATGAGCAGGAAGTAATAAGAGTAATCAGGAGGACTGCAGATAGTAATTGATATTGCATTTAAATATTTGAAGATTAAAGTTGGCTGGAAAGCATGGAGCCGGAAGGGAGTTCCACAAGCAAGGCAGTAAAGACACTAAGACACAAGGGGTTACTGGGTGTGGAAGAATTAGGAACAGAAACATTAATAATGAGCGGGAAGAGGAAAGATTAATCAGGAGGACAGTAGGTAGCGATTGACATTGCATTTAAATATTTGAAGATTAAAGTTGGCTGGAAAGCATGGAGCCGGAAGGGAGTTCCACAAGCCAGGCAGTAAAGACACTAAGACACAAGGGGTTACTGGGTGGGGAAGAATTAGGAACAGAAACATTAATAATGAGCGGAAGTAGAAAGAGTAATCAGGAGGACAGCAGATAGTAATTGATATTGCATTTAATTATTTGAAGTTTAAAGTTGGCTGGAAAGCATGGAGCCGGAAAGGAGTTCCACAAGCAAGGCAGTAAAGCCACTAAGACACAAGGGGTTACTGGGTGTGGAAGAATTAGGAACAGAAACGTTAATAATAAGCGGGAAGAGGAAAGATTAATCAGGAGGACAGTAGGTAGCAATTGACATTGCATTTAAATATTTGACGATTAAAGTTGGCTGGAAAGCATGGAGCCAGAAGAGATTTCCACAAGTCAGGCAGTAAAGCCACTAAGACACAAGGGGTTACTGTGTGTGGAAGAATTAGGAACAGAAACATTAATAATGAGCGGGAAGAGGAAAGATTAGTCAGGAGGACAGTAGGTAGCGGTTGACAATGCATTTAAATATTTGAAGATTAAAGTTGGCTGGAAAGCATGGAGCCGGAAGGGAGTTCCACAAGCAAGGCAGTAAAGACACTAAGACACAAGGGGTTACTGGGTGTGGAAGAATTAGGAACAGAAACATTAATAATGAGTGGGAAGAGCAAAGATTAATCAGGAGGACAGTAGGTAGCGATTGACATTGCATTTAAATATTTGAAGATTAAAGTTGGCTGGAAAGCATGGAGCCGGAAGAGAGTTCCACAAGTAAGGCAGTAAAGCCACTAAGACACAAGGGGTTACTGGGTGTGGCAGAAATAGGAACAGAAACATTAATAATGAGCGGGAAGAGGAAAGAGTAATCAGGAGGACAGTAGGTAGCGATTGACATTGCATTTAAATATTTGATGATTAACGTTGGCTGGAAAGTATGGAGCCAGAAGAGAGTTCCACAAGTAAGGCAGTAAAGCCACTAAGACACATGGGGTTACTGGGTGTGAAAGAATTAGGAACAGAAACATTAATAATGAGCAGGAAGTAATAAGAGTAATCAGGAGGACTGCAGATAGTAATTGATATTGCATTTAAATATTTGAAGATTAAAGTTGGCTGGAAAGCATGGAGCCGGAAGGGAGTTCCACAATCCAGGTAGTCAAGCCACTAAGACACAAGGGGTTACTGGGTGTGGAAGAATTAGGAACAGAAACATTAATAATGAGCAGGAAGTAGAAAGAGTAATCAGGAAGACAGCAGATAGTAATTGATATTGCATTTAAATATTTGAGGATTAATGTTGGCTGGAAAGCATGGAGCCGGAAGGGAGTTCCACAAGCAAGGCAGTAAAGCCACTAAGACACAAGGGGTTACTCGGTGTGGAAGAATTAGGAACAGAAACATTAATAATGAGTGGGAAGAGCAAAGATTAATCAGGAGGACAGTAGGTAGCGATTGACATTGCATTTAAATATTTGAAGATTAAAGTTGGCTGGAAAGCATGGAGCCGGAAGAGAGTTCCACAAGTAAGGCAGTAAAGCCACTAAGACACAAGGGGTTACTGGGTGTGGCAGAATTAGGAACAGAAACATTAATAATGAGCGGGAAGAGGAAAGAGTAATCAGGAGGACAGTAGGTAGCGATTGACATTGCATTTAAATATTTGATGATTAACGTTGGCTGGAAAGTATGGAGCCAGAAGAGAGTTCCACAAGTAAGGCAGTAAAGCCACTAAGACACATGGGGTTACTGGGTGTGAAAGAATTAGGAACACAAACATTAATAATGTGCAGGAAGTAATAAGAGTAATCAGGAGGACTGCAGATAGTAATTGATATTGCATTTAAATATTTGAAGATTAAAGTTGGCTGGAAAGCATGGAGCCGGAAGGGAGTTCCACAATCCAGGTAGTCAAGCCACTAAGACACAAGGGGTTACTGGGTGTGGAAGAATTAGGAACAGAAACATTAATAATGAGCAGGAAGTAGAAAGAGTAATCAGGAAGACAGCAGATAGTAATTGATATTGCATTTAAATATTTGAGGATTAATGTTGGCTGGAAAGCATGGAGCCGGAAGGGAGTTCCACAAGCAAGGCAGTAAAGCCACTAAGACACAAGGGGTTACTCGGTGTGGAAGAATTAGGAACAGAAACATTAATAATGAGTGGGAAGAGGAAAGATTAATCAGGAGGACAGCAGATAGTAATTGATATTGCATTTAAATATTTGAAGATTAAAGTTGGCTGGAAAGCATGGAGCCGGAAGGGAGTTCGACAAGCAAGGCAGTAAAGACACTAAGACACAAGGGGTTACTAGGTGTGGAAGAATTAGGAACAGAAACATTAATAATGAGCGGGAAGAGGAAAGATTAATCAAGAGGACAGTAGGTGGCGATTGACATTGCATTTAAATATTTGAAGATTAAAGCTTGCTGCAAAGCATGGGGCCGGAGGGGAGTTCCTCAAGCAAGGCAGTAAAGACACTAAGACACAAGGGTTTACTGGGTGTGGAAGAATTAGGAACAGAAACATTAATAATGAGCGGGAAGAGGAAAGATTAATCAGGAGGACAGTAGGTAGCGATTGACATTGCATTTAAATATTTGAAGATTAAAGTTGGTTGGAAAGCGTGGAGCCGGAAGGGAGTTCCACAAGCAAGGCAGTAAAGCCACTAAGGCACAAGGGGTTACTGGGTGTGGAAGAATTAGGAACCGAAACATTAATAATGAGCGGGAAGAGGAAAGATTAATCAGGAGGACAGTAGGTAGTGATTGACATTGCATTTAAATATTTGAAGATTAAAGTTGGCTGGAAAGCATGGAGCCAGATGGGAGTTCCACAAGCAAGGCAGTAAAGCCACTAAGACACAAGGGGTTACTGGGTGTGGAAGAATTAGGAACAGAAACATTAATAATGAGCGGGAAGAGGAAAGATTAATCAGGAGGACAGTAGGTAGCAATTGACATTGCATTTAAATATTTGAAGATTAAAGTTGGTTGGAAAGCGTGGAGCCGGAAGGGAGTTCCACAAGCAAGGCAGTAAAGCCACTAAGGCACAAGGGGTTACTGGGTGTGGAAGAATTAGGAACCGAAACATTAATAATGAGCGGGAAGAGGAAAGATTAATCAGGAGGACAGTAGGTAGTGATTGACATTGCATTTAAATATTTGAAGATTAAAGTTGGCTGGAAAGCATGGAGCCAGATGGGAGTTCCACAAGCAAGGCAGTAAAGCCACTAAGACACAAGGGGTTACTGGGTGTGGAAGAATTAGGAACAGAAACATTAATAATGAGCGGGAAGAGGAAAGATTAATCAGGAGGACAGTAGGTAGCGATTGACATTGCATTTAAATATTTGAAGATTAAAATTGACTGGAAAGCATGGAGCCAGAAGGGAGTTCCACAAATACGGCAGTGAAGCCTGTAAGACACAAGGGGTTACTGGGTGTGGCAGAATTAGGAACAGAAACATTAATAATGAGTGGGAAGAGGAAAGAGTAATCAGGAGGACAGTAGGTAGCAATTGACATTGCATTTAAATATTTGATGATTAACGTTGGCTGGAAAGTATGGAGCCAGAAGAGAGTTCCACAAG
This sequence comes from Acanthosepion esculentum, assembly GCA_964036315.1. Lineage (NCBI taxonomy): Eukaryota > Metazoa > Mollusca > Cephalopoda > Sepiida > Sepiidae > Acanthosepion > Acanthosepion esculentum. The sequence continues at coordinate 78,693,176 of OZ038509.1, forward strand.
TAAGGCAGTAAAGCCACTAAGACACATGGGGTTACTGGGTGTGAAAGAATTAGGAACAGAAACATTAATAATGAGCAGGAAGTAATAAGAGTAATCAGGAGGACTGCAGATAGTAAATGATATTGCATTTAAATATTTGACGATTAAAGTTGGCTGGAAAGCATGGAGCCGGAAGGGAGTTCCACAAGCAAGGCAGTAAAGACACTAAGACACAAGGGGTTACTGGGTGTGGAAGAATTAGGAACAGAAACATTAATAATGAGCGGGAAGAGGAAAGATTAATCAGGAGGACAGTAGGTAGCGATTGACATTGCATTTAAATATTTGAAGATTAAAGTTGGCTGGAAAGCATGGAGCCGGAAGGGAGTTCCACAAGCCAGGCAGTAAAGACACTAAGACACAAGGGGTTACTGGGTGGGGAAGAATTAGGAACAGAAACATTAATAATGAGCGCAAGTAGAAAGAGTAATCAGGAGGACAGCAGATAGTAATTGATATTGCATTTAATTATTTGAAGTTTAAAGTTGGCTGGAAAGCATGGAGCCGGAAAGGAGTTCCACAAGCAAGGCAGTAAAGCCACTAAGACACAAGGGGTTACTGGGTGTGGAAGAATTAGGAACAGAAACGTTAATAATAAGCGGGAAGAGGAAAGATTAATCAGGAGGACAGTAGGTAGCAATTGACATTGCATTTAAATATTTGACGATTAAAGTTGGCTGGAAAGCATGGAGCCAGAAGAGATTTCCACAAGTCAGGCAGTAAAGCCACTAAGACACAAGGGGTTACTGTGTGTGGAAGAATTAGGAACAGAAACATTAATAATGAGCGGGAAGAGGAAAGATTAGTCAGGAGGACAGTAGGTAGCGGTTGACAATGCATTTAAATATTTGAAGATTAAAGTTGGCTGGAAAGCATGGAGCCGGAAGGGAGTTCCACAAGCAAGGCAGTAAAGACACTAAGACACAAGGGGTTACTGGGTGTGGAAGAATTAGGAACAGAAACATTAATAATGAGCAGGAATAGGAAAGATTAATCAGGAGGACAGCAGATAGTAATTGATATTGCATTTAAATATTTGAAGTTTAAAGTTGTCTGGAAAGCATGGGGCCGGAAAGGAGTTCCACAAGCAAGGCAGTAAAGCCACTAAGACACAAGGGGTTACTGGGTGTGGAAGAATTAGGAACAGAAACATTAATAATGAGCGGGAAGAGGAAAGATTAATCAGGAGGACAGTAGGTAGCGATTGACATTGCATTTAAATATTTGAAGATTAAAGTTGGCTGGAAATCATGGAGCCAGAAGAGAGTTCCACAAGTAAGGCAGTAAAGCCACTAAGACACAAGGGGTTACTGGGTGTGGCAGAATTAAAAAAAGTAAAAATGTATATTAGATAATTAAAAAAAGTAAAAAAATGTATATTAGACAATTTAAAAAAGTAAAAAAATGTATATTAGACAATTAAAAAGTAAAAACATGTATATTAGACAAGTAAAAAAGTAAAAAATGGATATTAGACAAATAAAAAAGTAAAAAAATGATTATTAGAAAATTAAAAAATTAAAAAAATGTATATTAGACAATTAACAAAAGTAAAAAATGTATATTAGACAATTAAAAAAAGTAAAAAATGTACATTAGAAAATGAAAAAAGTAAAAAATGTATCTTAGACAATTAAAAAAAAGTAAAAAATGTATATTAGACAATTGAAAAAGTAAAAAATATATATTAGACAATTAAAAAGTAAACTATGTATATTTGACAATTAAAAAGGCAAAAATCTATATTTAACAATTAAAAAAGTAAAAATGTACATTGGACAATTAAAAAAAGTAAATATGTATATTAGACACTTAAAGAAAGTAAAAAATGCATATAACACAATTAAAAAAATAAAAAATGTATATTAAACAATTAAAAGAATTAAAAATGTATATTAGATAATTAATAAAATTAAATATGTATATTAGACAATTAAAAAAAGTAAATAATGTATATTTCACCAATAAAAAAAAGAAAAATGCATATTTGACAATTAAAAAGTAAAAACATGCACATTGGACAATTAAAAAAAGTAAAAATGTATATCAGACAATTAAAAATGAATAAATGATTATTAGACAATTAAAAAAATTAAAATATATATATTAGGCAATTAAAAAATGTATATTAGACAATTAAAACTTTAAAATGTACGTTAGACAATTAAAAAAAGTAAACAAACGTATATTAGACAATTCAAAAAAGTAAAAAATGTATATTATACAATTTAAAAAAGTAAAAAAAGTAAATTAGACAATTGAAAAAAGTAAAAATGTATATTAGACAATTATAAAAGTAAAAAATGTATATTAGACAATTAAAAAAGTAAAAAATGTATATTAGACAATTAAAAAAATAAAAAATGTATGTTAGACAATTAAAAAAGTAAAAGATGTATATTAGACAATTAAAAAAACTAATAATGTATAATAGACAATTAAAAAAGTAAAAAATGAATGTAAGACAATTAAAAAAAGTAAAAAATGTATATTAGAGAATTGAAAATATAAAAAAATATATATTAGACAATTAAAAAAAGTAAAAAATGTATATTAGACAATCGAAAAATGTAAAAAATATATGTTAGACAATTCAAAAAGTAAAAAAAATGTATATTAGACAATTAAAATGGAAAAAATGTATATTAGACAATTAAAAAAAGTAAAAAAATTATTATTAGACAATTAAAAAAGTAAGAACATTTATATTAGAGAATTAAAAAAGTAAAAAATGGATATTAGACAAATAAAAAAGTAAAAAAATATATATTAGAAAATTAAAAAAGTAAAAAAATGTATATTAGACAATTAACAAAAGTAAAAAATGTATATTAGACACTTAAAAAAAGTAAAAAAATGTATATTAATTAAAAATTAAAAAATGTATATTAGACAATTAAAAAAGTAAAAAATGTATATTAGATATATAAAAAAGTAAAAACAGTAGATTAAGCAATTAAAAAAGTAAAAAATGCATATAACACAATTAAAAAATAAAAAATGTATATTAAACAAAAAAAAAAAAAAAAAATGTATATTAGACAAGTAAAAAAGTAAATAATGTATATTTGACAAATAAAAACAGAAAAAAATGTATATTTGACAGTTAAAAAGTAAAAACATGCACATTGGACAATTAAAAAAAGTAAAAATGTATATTAGACAATTAAAAAAAGTAAAAAATGTATATTAGACAATTTAAAAAAGTAAAAAATGTAAATTAGACAATTTAAAAAAGTAAAAATGTATATTAGACAATTAAAAAAGTAAAAAATGTATATTAGACAATTAAAAAATGTAACAAATGTAATTTAGAAAATAAAAAAATAAAAAATGTATATTAAACAATTAAAAAAAGTAAAAAATATATATTAGACAATTGAAAAAAGTAAAAAATGTACATTAGACATTTAAAAAAGTAAAAAATGTATCTTAGACAATTAAAAAAAGTAAAAAATGTATATTAGACAATTGAAAAAGTAAAAATATATATTAGACAATTAAAAAGTAAACTATGTATATTTGACAATTAAAAAGGCAAAAATCTATATTTGACAATTAAAAAAGTAAAAATGTACATTGGACAATTAAAAAAAGTAAAAATGTATATTAGACACTTAAAGAAAGTAAAAAATGCATATAACACAATTAAAAAAATAAAAAATGTATATTAAACAATTAAAAGAAGTAAAAATGTATATTAGATAATTAATAAAATTAAATATGTATATTAGACAATTAAAAAAAGTAAATAATGTATATTTCACCAATAAAAAAAAGAAAAATGCATATTTGACAATTAAAAAGTAAAAACATGCACATTGGACAATTAAAAAAAGTAAAAATGTATATCAGACAATTAAAAATGAATAAATGATTATTAGACAATTAAAAAAATTAAAATATATATATTAGGCAATTAAAAAATGTATATTAGACAATTAAAACTTTAAAATGTACGTTAGACAATTAAAAAAGTAAACAAACGTATATTAGACAATTCAAAAAAGTAAAAAATGTATATTATACAATTTAAAAAAGTAAAAAAAGTAAATTAGACAATTGAAAAAAGTAAAAATGTATATTAGACAATTAAAAAAGTAAAAAATGTATATTAGACAATTAAAAAAGTAAAAGATGTATATTAGACAATTAAAAAAACTAATAATGTATAATAGACAATTAAAAAAGTAAAAAATGAATGTAAGACAATTAAAAAAAGTAAAAAATGTATATTAGAGAATTGAAAATATAAAAAAATATATATTAGACAATTAAAAAAAGTAAAAAATGTATATTAGACAATCGAAAAATGTAAAAAATATATGTTAGACAATTCAAAATGTAAAAAAATGTATATTAGACAATTAAAATGGAAAAAATGTATATTAGACAATTAAAAAAAGTAAAAAATTATTATTAGACAATTAAAAAAGTAAGAACATGGATATTAGACAAATAAAAAAGTAAAAAAATGTATATTAGAAAATTAAAAAAGTAAAAAAATGTATATTAGACAATTAACAAAAGTAAAAAATGTATATTAGACACTTAAAAAAAGTAAAAAAATGTATATTAATTAAAAATTAAAAAATGTATATTAGACAATTAAAAAAGTAAAAAATGTATATTAGATAAATAAAAAAGTAAAAACAGTAGATTAAGCAATTAAAAAAGTAAAAAATGCATATAACACAATTAAAAAAATAAAAAATGTAGATTAAACAAAAAAAAAATAAAAAATGTATATTAGACAATTAAAAAAGTAAATAATGTATATTTGACAAATAAAAACAGAAAAAAATGTATATTTGACAGTTAAAAAGTAAAAACATGCACATTGGACAATTAAAAAAAGTAAAAATGTATATTAGACAATTAAAAAAAGTAAAAAATGTATATTAGACAATTTAAAAAATGTAACAAATGTAATTTAGAAAATAAAAAAATAAAAAATGTATATTAAACAATTAAAAAAAGTAAAAAATATATATTAGACAATTGAAAAAAGTAAAAAATGTACATTAGACAATTAAAAAAGTAAAAAATGTATCTTAGACAATTAAAAAAAGTAAAAAATGTATATTAGACAATTGAAAAAGTAAAAAATATATATTAGACAATTAAAAAGTATACTATGTATATTTGACAATTAAAAAGGCAAAAATCTATATTTGACAATTAAATAAGTAAAAATGTACATTGGACAATTAAAAAAAGTAAAAATGTATATTAGACACTTAAAGAAAGTAAAAAATGCATATAACACAATTAAAAAATAAAAAATGTATATTAAACAATTAAAAGAAGTAAAAATGTATATTAGATAATTAAAAAAATAAAAAATGTATATTAAACAAAAAAAAAAAATAAAAAATGTATATTAGACAATTAAAAAAGTAAATAATGTATATTTGACAAATAAAAACAGAAAAAAATGTATATTTGACAGTTAAAAAGTAAAAACATGTACATTGGACAATTAAAAAAAGTAAAAATGTATATTAGACAATTAAAAAAAGTAAAAAATGTATATTAGACAATTTAAAAAATGTAACAAATGTAATTTCGAAAATAAAAAAATAAAAAATGTATATTAAACAATTAAAAAAAGTAAAAAATATATATTAGACAATTGAAAAAAGTAAAAAATGTACACTAGACAATTAAAAAAGTAAAAAATGTATCTTAGACAATTAAAAAAAGTAAAAAATGTATATTAGACAATTAAAAAGTAAACTATGTATATTTGACAATTAAAAAGGCAAAAATCTATATTTGACAATTAAAAATGTAAAAATGTACATTGGACAATTAAAAAAAGTAAAAATGTATATTAGACACTTAAAGAAAGTAAAAAATGCATATAACACAATTAAAAAAATAAAAAATGTATATTAAACAATTAAAAGAAGTAAAAATGTATATTAGATAATTAATAAAATTAAATATGTATATTAGACAATTAAAAAAAGTAAATAATGTTTATTTCACCAATAAAAAAAAGAAAAATGCATATTTGACAAATAAAAGTAAAAACATGCACATTGGACAATTAAAAAAAGTAAAAATGTATATTAGACAATTAAAAATGAATAAATGATTATTAGACAATTAAAAAAATTAAAATATATATATTAGGCAATTAAAAATGTATATTAGACAATTAAAACTTTAAAATGTACGTTAGACAATTAAAAAAAGTAAACAAATGTATATTAGAGAATTCAAAAAAGTAAAAAATGTACATTATACAATTTAAAAAAGTAAAAAAAGTAAACTAGACAATTGAAAAAAGTAAAAATGTATATTAGACAATTAAAAAAGTAAAAAATGTATATTAGACAATTAAAAAAATAAAAAATGTATGTTAGACAATTAAAAAAGTAAAAGATGTATATTAGACAATTAAAAAAAGTAATAATGTATAATAGACAATTAAAAAAAGTAAAAAATGAATGTAAGACAATTAAAAAAAGTAAAAAATGTATATTTGAGAATTAAAAATATAAAAAAATATATATTAGACAATTAAAAAAAGTTAAAAATGTATATTAGACAATTGTAAAATGTAAAAAATATATGTTAGACAATTCAAAAAGTAAAAAAATGTATATTAGACAATTAAAAAAGTAAATAAATATGTATTAGACAATTAAAAAATGTAAAAAATATATTTTAGAAAATAAAAAATAAAAAATGCATATTAAACAATTAAAAATGTAAAAAATATATATTAGAGAATCAAAAGTAACATGTGTATATTAGACAATTAAAAAGTAAAAAATATATATTAGTCCATTAAAAAAGTAAAAAATGTATATTAGACAATTACAAAAGTAAAAAATGTATATTAGACAATTAAAAAGTAAAAAATGTATATTATATAATTAAAAAAGTAAGAAAAGTATATCAGACAATTAAAAAATAAACCCTTTATATTTGACAATTAAAAATTAAAAAATGTATATTAGACAATTAAAAAGTAAAGAATATGTATTAGTCAATTAAAAAAGTCAAAAATGTATATTAGTCAATTAAAAATGTAAAAGATGTATATTAGTCAATAAAAAATGTAAACAATATATATTTGACAAATAAAAAAGCTAAAATGTATATTTGAGAATAGAGAAAGTAAAAAATGTACATTGGACAATTTTAAAAAAAGTGAAAATATATATTAGACAATTAAAAATGTAAAAGATGCATATTAGACAATAAAAAAAATAAAAAAAGTATATTAGAGAATTAAAAAGTAAAAAATGTATATTAGTCTATTAATAAAGTATAAAATGATTTTTAGACAATTAAAAAATGTGAAAAAATTATATTATTCAATTTAAAATGCAAAAAATGTATATTACACAATTAAAAAAGTAAAAAATGTATATTAAAAAATTAAAAAAAGTAAAAAATGTATATTAAACAATTAAAAATGTAAAAAATATATACTAGACAATAAAAATAAGTAAAAAATATGTATTAGACAATTAAAAAATGTAAACAATGTATATTTGACACTCAAAATAGCAAAATATGTATATTTGACAATTTAAAAATGTATATTGGACAATTAAAAAAGTAAAAATGTATAGTAGACAATTAAAAGTGTAAAAAATGTATATTAAACAATTAAAAAAGTAAAAACGTATTAGTCTATTAAAAAAGTAATAAATGTATAATAGACAAATAAAAATGCAAAAAAAATTATATTAGACAATTAAAAATGCAAAAATGTATATTACACAATTAAAAAAGTAAAAAATGTATATTTCACTATTAAAAAATTATACCATGTATATTAGACAATTAAAATTGTAAAAAATGTATATTAGACAATTAACAAAAGTAAAAAATGTATATTAGACAATTAAAAAAGTAAAAAATGTGTATTCGACAATTAAAAAATGTAAAAAATGTATAATAGTCAATTAAAATTTAAAAGATGTATATTAGACAATTAAAAAAAGTAAAAAAAATGTAAATTAGACAATTTAATTTAAAAAAGAAAAAATGTATATTAGACAATTAAAAAAAGAAAAAATGTATAGTAGACAATTAAGTAAGTAAAAAATGTATGTCTATATTTCTTAGATGAGTTATTATGTGTAGTATTTACATTAGTAGGACTATTGTCCTCATCTTTGTGGACATATTTGTCACAACATGCCAGAGAAAAGCAATGATAACAAAAAAAAAACAAAAAAAACAAAAGTTGCAATATGAGATCTGGTAAAAACATGGTATGATAACAGGAAAATTGCAATATGAGTACTGGTAAAAAAATTGTTGCTGAAAAAATTAGGTTCATAATACTCAGAAATTCATACACAGATGTCTTCCAGGACACATAGCACAGTGGATAAAGGCGTTGGTAAGATCCAGAGAACTTTCAGAGGGAAAATTTTCAGGTGATCGAAATAAAGGCCGGAGCGTACAATGGCCGAAACGTTGTGACAAATATGGCGACAATAGTCCGAATAATGTAAATACTGTACATAATACCTCATCTCAGAAATATAGACAGACGGACCCGATATACCAAAAATATATGGAGAGAAATTGAGAATATCGAACAGTCTGACATTCCTACCTACTCATCCCTATAGGAGAGCTCGTAGGAGAAAGCGGGACATGTACAACGGTTTGATAAAACATCGAGGATTTCTTCAACAGAATTACTAATTTGATGCCAAGAGCAAAAATTAAATAAATTGAAAGATCATCATAGTGACAAATCAGAGTATACAAGAAAACTTTGAAATCGCAGGCTCATTCTCCTTTATATGTCCGAGTTTGTTCACCAAGTTTGTTTGCCTTTCTGTACACATGGCGAAGAAATGGCATTAGAATCTCTATACTCTGGCCATGTGAGATGACACCTTCATACTCTGGATGTACTCGAACCAACAATTTTAACTCCCACCCTTCTATACATTTTTTACTTTTTTAATTGTCCAATGTACAATTTTTAATTGTCAAATATACATTGTTCACATTAGTCTGACTATTGTCCTCATCTTTGTCCCCATTTTTGTCGTAACGTTTAGCAACGTTTCGGACGTTGTATGCTCTGGCCTTCTTCGAACCCTTTATTTCTGGGGTAGAATGTTCTAGTTCCACGAGCCATGTTTGATGTTATCTTCTGCTAATTTTCCCTCTGAAAGTTCTCCACTGCCTTAACCAGGTATTGAACTCACACTCTTTGGGTCTGTCACTGGATCTAACCAACACCTTTATCCACTGTGTATACTTGAGTATATCTGGGTATTAATTTCTGAGTATTATAAACCTAATTTTTCAGCAAGCATTTTTTACCAGTACTCATATTGCAATTTTGCTGTTATCATTGCATGTTTTTACCAGATCTCATATTGCAACTTTTTTTGTTTTTTTTGTTGTTATCATTGCTTTTCTCTGGCACTCCTTATTACTGGTTCCCATATTGTATTTATTTCTATGCTTGGCCAACTCAGGAGATTTTTGTGGCCTAGCATACGTGCTGATTCCTTAAAAAAATTAAAAAAGTAAAAAAATGTATATTAGACAATTAAAAAAATTACAAAATGTATATTAGACAATTAAGAAATGTAAAAAATTAATATTAGACAATTAAAAATATAAAAAATGTATATTAGTCAAAGTAAATGTAAAAAATATATATTAGACAATTAAAAAAAGTAATAAATGTATATTAGACAATTAAAAAATAAAAAAAGTATATTAAATTATTAAAAAATTAAAAAATGTGTATTAGACAATTAAATATAAAGAATGTATATCAGTCAATTAAAAAAGTAAAAATATATATAAGACAGTTAAAAAAAGTAAAAAAATGTATTTTCGACTTCCCATCAATTCAAGGAGAGCTTGTCGGGTCGCAGAGAAAGCAGGACATGCCCTTGTCTGAGAGAGAATCCAGTACAATCGTTGGATAAAACATCGACTACAAGCTCATATCTCCCAGACGCTCGAGGATTTCTTCAACAGAATTACTAAGGAAGGAGACATATTACAAAAGTATAAAATGTATTTTAGACAGTTAAAAAAAGTAAAAAAAATATATTAGACAATTAAAAATGCAAAAAATTTATATTACACAATAAAACAATTAAACAATTAAAAAAAGTAAAAAATGTATATTTGACAATCAAAAAAGTAAAAATGTATATTAGACAAATAACAAAACTAAAAAATGTATATTAGACAATAAAAAAAGTGAGCAATGTATATTAGACAATTAAAAAATATAAAGAATATATATTTGACACTTAAAAAAGGAAACAATGTATATTTGACAATTAAAAAAATGGAAAAAATATGTTGGACAATTAAAAAGTAAAAAATACTTATACTCAAGGTATAAAATATGAACCTTAAATCCTGTGGTTTATGGTAAGTTGTTAGCAGGAGGGATTTTAAACTGTAGGCTTTGCCTCCTTTTCTCGATGATGCTGAAGAAAAACAGAATTGGATATGTGTCTCAACGAGCCATTAAAAGATTGCATTTGAGAACAGTGGAATGAATGGGTGGATAGTGGGGAAAACTCATTCACGCTAATGTAATAGGCTACTGGAAACACATTCACGCACTCATGGGGTATTGTAGCTTGTGATAGTTTCCTGGCAATATCTACTCTACCATCTGATATTTCATTAGAATTGGAGTGAAAGGAAACTATATGCTTTCTGAATTTAATAAATTTAATACAATACATTTTGAAATACTATTCGTGGAGCATTGTCTTGTATGGTAAATATAGACCCAAAACTACATTTTAACTTGAATATTTGGGGGCTGTCACATTTTATGCAGGTAATATGCTATGTTCACACTCATGGTGAGTGACGCATTCAGTGTATTGTATTATAAGTGATCAGTTTTGTGTTCATATAATCTTTTATTCAAATTTCTAGAGGTTTCTTCTATATATTCCTGGTGGCAACCATTACTGGCTATAGAGTAAATTCTTGCTTCAGGTTTTACGTTGTGGTTATTTTATTTTGTATTAAATCTTTTCTTGTTAGTTATTGTTAATCTGTTATTGGGCCGAATTTATAAATGAAAAATCTGGATGGATAGGAAAAAACTGACTTTGTATGTGTGTGTGTGTGTGTGTGTGTGTGTGTGTGTGTATATATATATATATATATATATAGATAGATAGATAGATAGATATAGATATATAGATATATATATGAGATGAATTACAAATAATGCACTGACTGACTGACCAAATCCTACTAACTATGGGTAAATAGCAGAACAGACCAGGTTCTCTAGCTTTTGATGGCAACTGGCCTACTGCAGAAAGAAATGGCAACCTACTGCGAGGGAAAAAATCTGCCTTGTCAGTCATGTATCAAAAGATACATGATTGCCTAAGTGTGTATCATGCATGGCACATAACTGACTGAGCATTTGCTGGAGGAGACAGATTTAGACACAGTTCTGGCTACTTGGCCCAGGCTAAAAATGCAACTGCTCTGTTTGACTGCAGTAAACAAACTGAATAACCATGACCGTATGAAGTGACATCATCTGACTTGTGAAGTGACATCATGTGATTTATGAAGTGACATCATGTGATTTATGAAATGGCATCATGTGACTTGTGAAGTGACATCATGTGACTTGTGAAGTGACATCATGTGATTTATGAAGTGACAACATATGATTTATGAAGTGACATCATGGGACTTGTGAAGTGATATCATGTGATTTATGAAGTGACATCAGGTGATTTATGAAATGACATCATGTGACTTGTGAAGTGACATCATGTGATTTATGAAGTGACATCATGTGACTTGTGAAGTGAGTTCTATTTCTCGTTGGGGACATTATATTCACTTATGCGTAAATAACTATGAGTCCAACTCTTCTCCCCCTAGCTATAGGTTAATTAGTAAGACTTGTATCACTAAACCATTATCTCCCCCACAAATAATTTCTTACAATCTAAAAATATAAATGATGTCACTTCATATATATATAATTTAAAAGCATGGGTTTAAAAATTACCGTTAGCACTAAAATTAAAAAAGTTAACTTCCTTGATATAACATTAGATTTAAAGAACAATACATACACACCTTATAAAAAACTCAATACGAATCCTGTATATATACACCCTAAATCAAATCACCCCTCATCTATAATTAAACATATACCTTTATCTATCCGAAAAAGAATTAGTACAAATTCAGCAAATGACAAGATTTTCGACGGACATATTAATTTCTATAATAAAGCTCTAAAAGATAGTGGCTACAAAAACCTAAAACTAACTTATATTAAAAATGAAAACGGTAAACATAGGAAAAACAGAAGCAGGAAAATAATTTGGTATACACCCCCATACAACCAAATGGTAAAAAACAAATTGGGACAAAAATTCCTTGAATTAATACTCAAGCATTTTCCCGGTGGAAGTAAACTTAGTACTATTTTCAATAGAAATACACTAAAATTAAGTTATAGCTGTACTGATAACCTAGAAAAGATAATTAAGAAACATAATACTAATATCTTAAATAAACACTTATACCAGAACCAAAAAATTGTAGACAAGGGAAAAATACAAACAACAACTAATGAGGGTGAACAAAAATTATGTAATTGTAGAAACCCTCAAAACTGTCCTTTACAAAATAAATGTTGCATAGAATCAGTAGTATACCAATGTAATATATCTTCTGTTGAAAACCCTGAAAACATAAAAATTTATATAGGTTGCACTAGCCATGAGTTCAAAAAGAGGTTCAACCAACATCAATCCTCGTTTAGGATAAATAAGTATAAAAGTCAAACATCTCTTTCGAAGTACTTTTGGCACCTAAAAGAATCCAATAAAACACCTACAGTGAAATGGAAGTTAATAAGAAGGGCTAGAATATGTAGGTCATTAAATGACCCATGTCCTTTATGCATACATGAGAAACTATATATTACTAAGTTTATAAAAAATAAAAATTTACTGAATCAGAGAAATGAAATAGCTATTTTATGTCGTCATTGCCAAAAGTTTTCTTTAAATAATCTTTAAATAATCTATAAAAAAAAAAAAAAAAAAAAAAAAAATTACCTGATTATTATGCATACTCATATTTGATGGGTATAAATAATTTTAAATAATGTAGATAATTATATTACATTTACTTGGTTTATAAAGAAATATAGCCGATTAAAATTAAAAAGTTAAATTTGAAAGTAGAATTTTTAAAAATGTTTTAAAATTGAAATTAAATAAAACAGATTCTAACCTAAATATCTTTTAAAATTGTAATTAAATAAAACGTACTCTAACCATAACACCTCTCTCAAAGCAATTCAAACACTGAAAAGAATACAAGTGAACACCGAAAGTCATATGAAAAAAATAAGTTAGAATATAATATTGAACATTAAATGTCCTTTATACATACATATATACATTTATAATACTAAATTTATAAATAAAAGTTTATTGAATTAGTGAAATAATTTAACCACCTTTGCCGTCATTGTCATAAAGTTTACATAAAATAAAATAAAATAAAATAATATTTACTTATACTCGATAAGAATAAATAATTTTAAATACTGTAAGTAATCCTAATACATTTACTTGGTTTTTAACTAGGAGTATAGTATATTAAATATTAAAAATAACTTTTTAGAAAGGTGGATAAAACATATTCTAACCTAAACAGTCCCTCAAAATCTTTAAATATACAAATAGAAATAATACCATAAGAATTTTTGCCGTTAGAAATAAACCCAGATGACATGAATTTAGCGGATGTCAGAATTTGTTAAAAGATACATCCCTACCCATCCCTAAACATAACCCCGATTTCAAATGTAACTATTAACTGAGACAACGAAAATTAAAAATTGAACCCTCTACCACCCCTTGTCTAGATGAATGGATTTATCGGTAACCTTGGAAACCCTCAAACTATGAATCTTTCCTGTGCCGTTAACAACCGTAAATTTTAAAAAGTAAGTTACTCCAAAATTCGCTTGATGAGGAAATGGAACTCTTTGGTTTAATAACAAAATTAAATTCAGGGGCTTTAGCTTCCATTTCTGAAACATGGTCATCACTGTGTAGTGGTAAAACCATATTTTAAATCTATTAATTTATAATATTAATGTTCTGTAAATTTAAATTTACATAGAGCACTATTGTGTAAAAATAAAAATATCTATAAGAACACCGGATTTTATATCTTACTGTTCTTTCCTTTTTATTTATATATACATATATATATATATATATGTATATATATATATATATATATATATATATATATATATATATATATATATATATATGAGATGAATTACAAATAATGCACTGACTGTTCTTTTGTTTTAAATTCATAAACAACAAAGATATTTGTGTGAAAGAAAAACATTGTTGTCTTGGGAATGCATACAGCTAGAATTTTATAAGTATTTTACAATTTAATCATATAAATAACTTTAAGGTTTTTATACGAATAAAAATGAATTATGCTGTTAAAATAAGAACAAAAAAAAAGAACTTATCCAAAAAAAACTAAAAGAAGACAAATGGCGCTGGTTGTGAAATTCAAATGACATTCTAAGCAAATTCCCCACAAAAAGACCTTTTCTTTGATTGGAATGCAAGGGGAATAACTCTAAATTGTAATTTTTTAAGTTATTCCCCTTGAATTTATTAATCTATCTTTTTTGGTAATACACTGTCTCTATCTGTGTTTGCTATCAAACGCCCATTTAAAATATCATAAATATATTTTTTAATTGTTTTCTCGTGTTGATTATTTTCCAGGATTATATCTCGGGAAAATGAATATAAAGAAAGAACGAAAACTTTTATTTTTAAAAATCGAATTAAAAAGCCAATATTAAGGAATTTGTAGGTTTCAAAAATTCAGATAAATTAATTTAATTTTCAGTTTACAAAAATCTCTTGGTAATTCCCAGAAATATTATGACTAAAATCAGAAATAACTTGAAGTTAGTCGTTAGAGATATTCAGGCAGCTATATGACTAATCATGAAAATTTAACTTGCTACCTGGTAAAATATTAAACTCAAAGGAAAAAAGATGTCCCTTCAGAATGGAGAAAATCATAGATCTCCACGTTCATGTTTTCTTTGTGTTTGTTTGTTCCAATCCATAGGAATAGCTACTAGGAATGCACCATCCTGGAATTGAAAAAAAACCCCAAATCCTACAGTTGCATGCTGGGATATCTCATTAGCCAATATCTATCTATCTATCTATCTATCTATCTATCTATCTATCTATCTATCTATACTGGATCTAAGAAGGATGCGTGAATATTTAAAATTGTGTTGCAAATAAAATATGCAATATCCACAAACATAACTTAAGAAATGGCCAAATGGTAACGATATTCAATCACAATAAAATATACATCTTTGAAACAACAGATTAAATTGTATATGCACAATTTATAATTTCTTTGTTTGTAATGATCTGTGCAAAGGTATATTTAAGAAAAAAAGTTCTTTGCACTTTCGGAAATGTTCAATGTTTAAAAAGTCGTCTGCCATGGATTGAAAGGTCGAATTTAACATAGACAAAAGATTTTTCTGTGAAAGATATTAAGTGAAAAAGTTTGTTGTGTAAATTTTTCTAATCACTCATAAAGAAAGTTTGTTTCTTTGGTGGCAATTTTGACACATAATTCCTGTATGTATCTTTGCGTGTGTGAGTCTTAAAATGCGACAAAAATTCGTTTGCTGTTTCTAATTATAGTTTTTTTTTTTTAACAACAAAATCGCCTCCAGCGGTTTTTCTGAGAAATGCGGGGTAGAATGTTGTATTTTTTTATTTTTTAGTTCTTGAAACATTTAAATTATGGATGAATTTGAGAAAGATTTTTTTTAATGTCAGTTAAGCCTATGTTATTCGAATAAAAATGAATTATACTGTCAAAATAAGAACAAAAAAAAGAAGTTATCGAAAAAGAAAACCTAAAAGAAGACAAATGGCGCTGGTTGAGAAATTCAGATGACAATCTCAGGAAATTCCCCATACAAAGACCTTTTCTTCGATTGGAATGCAAGGGGGATAACTGTAAAAAATCAATTTAAAAGTTATTCCCCTTGAAAGATTCTTTTTATATTTTTTTTGTAATACAGTGTCACTATCTGTGTTTGCTATCAAACGTCCCATTTAAAATATTATAAATATATGTTTTAATTGTTTTCTTGTGTTGATTATTTTTCTGGGATTATATCTAGGGAAAATGAAAATAAAGAAAGTACGAAAACTTTTATTTTCAAAAATCGAATTTAAAATCCAATATTAAGGAAAATGAGGAAAATTAAGAAGAGAGAACAAAGAATAAGAATTAAGAAGAGAGAAGATAACAATTGATATTGTATTTAAATTTGTGAAGATCAAAGGCAATAAAGCCACTAGGACGCAAGGGGTTACTGAATGTTAGAGAATATGAGAAAAACTACTATTAAGGAGAGAAGACAATAAAAGAACAAGAATTAAGAAGACAGAAGGGCCGCATGACAATTTCCGCAAATGAGCTAACACAAGTCCCCATACCGTTCAATTTCGCCTCGACTCTATTCAAGGTGTCGAAAAAACTTTTGTAATTATGGATAAGGTAAGAAATTCCCGACAATATGAAAATATTTCTTTTACTGGAAAAAAGTTATAAACAAGTGAAATATGACTGATTTCCCTGTATACATAGACAAATCAAATAATTGCACACAATTTGATACCCATTTTGAAAATATTTCTTTTACTGGAAATAAGTTATAAACAAGTGAAATATGACTGATTTCCCAGTTTAGGGTCGCATGACAATTTCCAAAAATGAGCTAACACAATCCCCATACAGTTGGAAATTCGCTTCGACTCTATTCAAGGTGTCGAAAAAACTTTTGTAATTATGGGTAAGGTAAGGAATTCCCGACAATTGGACACCAATATATTGTGGATTCGATAAAAAGGAAAATTTACAAATGCAGTCTTATTGTGCACACTGGAATTCGGACGCTGCTAATTGTCAGACGACATACGGCGCACATGGTGAAAGCTGTACATTTTACAATCTGAGCAAATGAAAAATCCCTGTAAACATAGACAAATCAAATAATTTCACACAATTTGATACCCATTTTGAAAATATTTCTTTTACTGGAAAAAAGTTATAAACAAGTGAATATCACTGATTTCCCAGTTGAGGGCCGCATGACAATTTCCGCAAATGAGCTACCACAAGTCCCCATACCGTTGAATTTAGACTCGACTCTAATCAAGGTGTCGAAAAAACTTTTGTAATTATGGATAAGGCAAGAAATTCCCGACAATTGGACACCAATATTTTGTGGATTCTATAAAAAGGAAAAAGTAGAAATGCAGTCTTATTGTGCACACTGGAATTCGGACGCTGTAAATTGTCAGACGTCATGCCGCGCACATGGTGAAAGCTGTACTTTTTACTATCTGAGCAAATGAAAAATCCCTGTATACATAGACATATCAAATAATTGCACACAATTTGATACCCATTTTGAAAATATTTCTTTTACTGGAAAAAAGTTATAAACAAGTGAAATATGACTGATTTCCCAGTTTAGGGACGCATGACAATTTCCACAAATGAGCTAACACAAGTCCCCATACCGTTGAATTTCGACTCGACTCTAATCAAGGTGTCGAAAAAACTTTTGTAATTATGGATAAGGCAAGAAATTCACGACAATTTGACACCAATATATTGTGGATTCGATAAAAAGGAAAAATTACAAATGCGGTCTTATTGTTCACACTGGAATTCGGACGCTGTAAATTGTCAGACGACATTCCGCGCACATGGTGAAAGCTGTATTTTTTACTATTTGAGCAAAAGAAAAATCCCTGTATACATAGAAGAATCAAATAATTGCACACAATTTGATACCGATTTTGAAAATATTTCTTTTACTGGAAAAAAATTATAAAAAAGTGAATTATGACTGATTACCCAGTTTAGGTCCGCATGAAAATTTCCGCAAATGAGCTAACACTACTCCCCATACCGGTGAATTTTGCCTCGACTCTATTCAAGGTGTCGAACAAACTTTTGTAATTATGGATAAGGCAAGAAATTCCCGACAATTAGACAGCAATATTTTGTGGATTCTATAAAAAGGAAAAATTACAAATGCATTCTTATTGTTCACACTGGAATTCGGACGCTGTATATTGTCAGACGACATACCGCGCACATGGTGAAAGCTGTACTTTTTACTATCTGAACAAAAGAAAAATCCCTGTATACATAGAAAATCAAATAATTGCACACAATTTGATACCCATTTTGAAAATATTTCTTTTACTGGAAAAAAGTTATAAAAAAGTGAATTATGACTGATTACCCAGTTTAGGTCCGCATGAAAATTTCCGCAAATGAGCTAACACTAGTCCCCATACCGTTGAATTTTGCCTCGACTCTATTCAAGGTGTCGAACAAACTTTTGTAATCATGGATAAGGCAAGAAATTCTCGACAATTTGACACCGATATTTTGTGGATTCTATAAAAAGGAAAAATTACAAATGCAGTCTTATTGTGCACACTGGAATTCGGACGCTGTAAATTGTCAGATGACATACCGCGCACATAGTGAAAGCTGTACTTTTTACTATCTGACCAAATGAAACATCCCTGTAAACATAGATAAATCAAATAATTTCACACAATTTGATACCCATTTTGAAAATATTTCTTTTACTGGAAAAAAGTTATAAACAAGTGAAATATCACTGATTTCCTAGTTTAGGGCCGCATGACAATTTCCACAAATGTGCTAACACAAGTCCCCATACCGTTGAATTTCGCCTCGACTCTATTCAAGGTGTCGAAAAAACTTTTGTAATTATGGATAAGGTAAGGAATTCCCGACAATTGGACACCAATATATTGTGGATTCGATAAAAAGGAAAAATTACAAATGCAGTCTTATTGTGCACACTGGATTTCGGACGCTGTAAATTAAAGGACGACATAACGCGCACATGGTGAAACCTGTACTTTTTACTATCTGAGGAAATGAAAAATCCCTGTAAACATAGACAAATCAAATAATTGCACATAATTTGATACCCATTTTGAAAATATTTCTTTTACTGGAAAAAAGTTATAAACATGTGAAATATCACTGAATTCCCAGTTTAGGGCCGCATGACAATTTCCGCAAATGAGCTAACACAAGTCCCCATTCCGTTGAATTTCGACCCAACTCTAATCAAGGTGTCGAAAAAACTTTTGTAATTATGGATAAGGCAAGGAATTCCCGACAATTGGACAGCAATATTTTGTGGATTCTATAAAAAGGAAAAATTACAAATGCATTCTTATTGTGCACACTGGAATTCGGACGCTGTATATTGTCAGACGACATACCGTGCACATTGTGAAAGCTGTACTTTTTACTATCTGAGCAAAAGAAAAATCCCTGTATACATAGACAAATCAAATAATTGCACACAATTTGATACCCATTTTGAAAATATTTCTTTTACTGGAAAAAAGTTATAAAAACGTGAATTATGTCTGATTACCCAGTTTAGGTCCGCATGAAAATTTCCGCAAATGAGCTAACAATAGTCCCCATACCGTTGAATTTTGCCTCGACTCTATTCAAGATGTCGAACAAACTTTTGTAATTATGGATAAGGCAAGAAATTCCCGACAATTTGACACCAATAGTTTGTGGATTCTATAAAAAGGAAAAATTACAAATGCAGTCTTATTGTGCACACTGGAATTCGGACGCTGTAAATTGTCAGACGACATACCGCGCACATAGTGAAAGCTGTACTTTTTACTATCTGACCAAATGAAACATCCCTGTAAACATAGATAAATCAAATAATTTCACACAATTTGATACCCATTTTGAAAATATTTCTTTTACTGGAAAAAAGTTATAAAAAAGTGAATTATGACTGATTACCCAGTTTAGGTCCGCATGAAAATTTCCGCAAATGAGATAACACTAGTCCCCATACCGTTAAATTTTGCCTCGACTCTATTCAAGGTGTCGATCAAACTTTTGTAATTATGGATAAGGCAAGAAATTCCCGACAATTGGACACCAATATTTTGTGGATTCTCTAAAAAGGAAAAAGTAGAAATGCATTCTTATTGTGCACACTGGAATTCGGACGCTGTAAATTGTCAGACGACATACCGCGCACATGGTGAAAGCTGTACTTTTTACTATCTGAGCAAATGAAAAATCCCTGTAAACATAGACATATCAAATAATTGCACACAATTTGATACCCATTTTGAAAATATTTCTTTTACTGGAAAAATGTTATAAACAAGTGAAATATCACTGATTTCCCAGTTTAGGGCCGCATGACAATTTCCGCAAATGAGCTAACACAAGTCCCCATACCGTTGAATTTCGACTCGACTCTAATCAAGGTGTCTAAAAAACATTTGTAATTATGTATAAGGCAAGAAATTCCCGACAATTGGACACCAATATTTTGTGGATTCTCTAAAAAGGAAAAAGTAGAAATGCATTCTTATTGTGCACACTGGAATTCGGACGCTGTAAATTGTCAGACGACATACCGCGCACATGGCGAAAGCTGTACTTTTTACTATCTGAGCAAAAGAAAAATCCCTGTATGCATAGGCAAATCAAATAATTGCAAACAATTTGATACCCATTTTGAAAATATTTCTTTTACTGGAAAAAAGTTATAAAAAAGTGAATTATGACTGATTACCCAGTTTAGGTCCGCATGAAAATTTCCGCTAATGACCTAGCACTAGTCCCCATACCGTTGAATTTTGCCTCGACTCTATTCAAGGTGTCGAACAAACTTTTGTAATTATGGATAAGGCAAGAAATTGACGACAATTTGACACCAATATTTTGTGGATTCTATAAAAAGGAAAAATTACAAATGCAGTCTTATTGTGCACACTGGAATTCTGACGCTGTAAATTGTCAGACGACATACCGCGCACATAGTGAAAGCTGTACTTTTTACTATCTGAGCAAATGAAAAATCCTTGTAAACATATACAAATCAAATAATTGCACACAATCTGATACCCATTTTGAAAATATTTCTTTTACTGGAAAAAAGTTATAAACATGTGAAATATCACTGATTTCCCAGTTTAGTGCCGCATGACAATTTCCGCAAATGAGGTAACACAAGTCCCCATACCGTTGAATTTCGACTCGACTCTAATCAAGGTGTCGAAAAAACTTTTGTAATTATGGATAAGGCAAGAAATTCCCGACAATTGGACCGCAATATTTTGTGGATTCTATAAAAAGGAAAAAGTAGAAATGCAGTCTTATTGTGCACACTGGAATTCGGACGCTGTAAATTGTCACACGTCATGCCGCGCACATGGTGTAAGCTGTACTTTATACTATCTGAGCAAAAGAAAAATCCCTGTATACATAGACGAATCAAATAATTTCACACAATTTGATACCGATTTTGAAAATATTTCTTTTACTGGAAAAAAGTTATAAAAAAGTGAATTATGACTGATTACCCAGTTTAGGTCCGCATGAAAATTTCCGCAAATGAGCTAACACACGTCCCCATACCGTTGAATTTCGACTCGACTCTAATCAATGTGTCGAAAAAACTTTTGATATTATGGATAAGGCAAGAAATTCTCGACAATTCGACACCAATATATTGTGGATTCGATAAAAAGGAAAAATTACAAATGCAGTCTTATTGTGCACACTGGAATTTTGACGCTGTAAATTGTCAGACGACATACCGCGCACATGGTGAAAGCTGTACTTTTTACTATCTGAGCAAATGAAAAATCCCTGTAAACATAGACATATCAAATAATTGCACACAATTTGATACCCATTTTGAAAATATTTCTTTTACTGGAAAAATGTTATAAACAAGTGAAATATCACTGATTTCCCAGTTTAGGGCCGCATGACAATTTCCGCAAATGAGCTAACACAAATCCCCATACCGTTGAATTTCGACTCGACTCTAATCAAGTTGTCGAAAAAAATTTTGTAATTATGGTTAAGGCAAGAAATTTCCGACAATTTGACACCAATATATTGTGGATTCGATAAAAAGGAAAAATTACAAATGCGGTCATATTGTGCACACTGGAATTCGGACGCTGTAAATTGTCAGACGACATACCGCGCACATGGTGTAAGCTGTACTTTATACTATCTGAGCAAAAGAAAAATCCCTGTATACATAGACGAATCAAATAATTTCACACAATTTGATACCGATTTTGAAAATATTTCTTTTACTGGAAAAAAGTTATAAAAAAGTGAATTATGACTGATTACCCAGTTTAGGTCCGCATGAAAATTTCCGCAAATGAGCTAACACTAGTCCCCATACCGTTGAATTTTGCCTCGACTCTATTCAAGGTGTCGAACAAACTTTTGTAATTTTAGATAAGGCAAGAAATTCCCGACAATTGGACACCAATATTTTGTGGATTCTCTAAATCGGAAAAAGTAGAAATGCATTCTTATTGTGCACACTGGAATTCGGACGCTGTAAATTGTCAAACGACATACCGCGCACATGGTGAAAGCTGTACTTTTTACTATCTGAGCAAATGAAAAATCCATGTAAACATAGACAAATCAAATAATTGCACACAATTTGATACCCATTTTGAAAATATTTCTTTTACTGGAAAAAAGTTATAAACATGTGAAATATCACTGATTTCCCAGTTTAGGGCCGCATGACAATTTCCACAAATGAGCTAACACAAGTCCCCATACCGTTGAATTTCGAATCGACTCTATTCAAGGTGTCGAACAAACTTTTGTAATTATGGATAAGGCAAGAAATTCCCGACAATTGGACAGCAATATTTTCTGGATTCTATAAAAAGGAAAAATTACAAATGCATTCTTATTGTGCACACTGGAATTCGGACGCTGTATACTGTCAGACGACATACCGCGCACATGGTGAAAGCTGTACATTTTACTATCTGAGCAAAAGAAAAATCCCTGTAGACATAGACAAATCAAATAATTGCACACAATTTGATACCCATTTTGAAAATATTTCTTTTACTGGAAAAAAGTTATAAGAAAGTGAATTATGACTGATTACCCAGTTTATGTCCGCATGAAAATTTCCGCAAATGAGCTAACTCTAGTCTCCATACCGTTGAATTTTGCCTCGACTCTATTCAAGGTGTCCAACAAACTTTTGTAATTATGGACAAGGCAAGAAATTTTCGACAATTTGACACCAATATTTTGTGGATTCTATAAAAAGGAAAAAGTAGAAATGCAGTCTTATTTTGCACACTGGAATTCGGACGCTGTAATTTGTCAGACGTAATGCCGCGCACATGGTGAAAGCTGTACTTTTTACTATCTGAGCAAATGAAAAATCCCTGTAAAAATAGACAAATCAAATAATTTCACACAATTTGATACCCATTTTGAAAATATTTCTTTTACTGGAAAAAAGTTATAAACAAGTGAAATATCACTGATTTCCCAGTTTAGGGCCGCATGACAATTTCCGCAAATGAGCTAACACAAGTCCCCATACCGTTGAATTTCGACTCGACTCTAATCAAGGTGTCGAAAAAACTTTTGTAATTATGGATAAGGCAAGTAATTTCCGACAATTTGACACCAATATATTGTGGATTCGATAAAAAGGAAAAATTACAAATGCGGTCATATTGTGCACACTGGAATTCGGACGCTGTAAATTGTCAGACGACATACCGCGCACATGGTGTAAGCTGTACTTTATACTATCTGAGCAAAAGAAAAATCCCTGTATACATAGACGAATCAAATAATTTAACACAATTTGATACCGATTTTGAAAATATTTCTTTTACTGGAAAAAAGTTATAAAAAAGTGAATTATGACTGATTACCCAGTTTAGGTCCGCATGAAAATTTCCGCAAATGAGCTAACACTAGTCCCCATACCGTTGAATTTTGCCTCGACTCTATTCAAGGTGTCGAACAAACTTTTGTAATTTTGGATAAGGCAAGAAATTCCCGACAATTGGACACCAATATTTTGTGGATTCTCTAAATCGGAAAAAGTAGAAATGCATTCTTATTGTGCACACTGGAATTCGGACGCTGTAAATTGTCAAACGACATACCGCGCACATGGTGAAAGCTGTACTTTTTACTATCTGAGCAAATGAAAAATCCATGTAAACATAGACAAATCAAATAATTGCACACAATTTGATACCCATTTTGAAAATATTTCTTTTACTGGAAAAAATTTATAAGAAAGTGAATTATGACTGATTACCCAGTTTATGTCCGCATGAAAATTTCCGCAAATGAGCTAACTCTAGTCTCCATACCGTTGAATTTTGCCTCGACTCTATTCAAGGTGTCCAACAAACTTTTGTAATTATGGACAAGGCAAGAAATTTTCGACAATTTGACACCAATATTTTGTGGATTCTATAAAAAGGAAAAAGTAGAAATGCAGTCTTATTTTGCACACTGGAATTCGGACGCTGTAAATTGTCAGACGTAATGCCGCGCACATGGTGAAAGCTGTACTTTTTACTATCTGAGCAAATGAAAAATCCCTGTAAAAATAGACAAATCAAATAATTTCACACAATTTGATACCCATTTTGAAAATATTTCTTTTACTGGAAAAAAGTTATAAACAAGTGAAATATCACTGATTTCCCAGTTTAGGGCCGCATGACAATTTCCGCAAATGAGCTAACACAAGTCCCCATACCGTTGAATTTCGACTCGACTCTAATCAAGGTGTCGAAAAAACATTTGTAATTATGGATAAGGCAAGAAATTCCCGACAATTGGACCGCAATATTTTGTGGATTCGATAAAAAGGAAAAATTACAAATGCATTCTTATTGTGCACACTGGAATTCGGACGCTGTATATTGTCAGACGACATACCGCGCACATGGTGAAAGCTGTACATTTTACTATCTGAGCAAAAGAAAAATCCCTTTATACATAGACAAATCAAATAATTGCACACAATTTGATACCCATTTTGAAAATATTTCTTTTACTGAAAAAAAGTTATAAAAAAGTGAATTATGACTGATTACCAAGTTTAGGTCCGCATGAAAATTTCCGCAAATGAGCTAACACTAGTCCCCATACCATTGAATTTAGCCTCGACTCTATTCAAGGTGTCGAACAAACTTTTGTAATTATGGATAAGGCAAGAAATTCCCGACAATTGGACACCAATATTTTGTGGATTCTCTAAAAAGGAAAAAGTAGAAATGCATTCTTATTGTGCACACTGGAATTCGGACGCTGTAAATTGTCAGACGTCATGCCGCGCACATGGTGAAAGCTGTACGTTTTACTATCTGAGCAAATGAAAAATCCCTGTAAACATAGACATATCAGATAATTGCACACAATTTGATATCCATTTTGAAAATATTTCTTTTACTGGAAAAAAGTTATAAACAAGTGAAGTATGACTGATTTCCCAGTTTAGGGCCGCATGACAATTTCCACAAATGAGCTAACACAAGTCCCCATACCGTTGAATTTCGAATCGACTCTATTCAAGGTGTCGAACAAACTTTGTAATTATGGATAAGGCAAGAAATTCCCGACAATTTGCAATCAATATTTTGTGGATTCTATAAAAAGGAAAAAGTAGAAATGCAGTCATATTGTGCACACTGGAATTCGGACGCTGTATATTGTCAGACGACATACCGCGCACATGGAGAAAGCTGTACTTTTTACTATCTGAGCAAAAGAAAAATCCCTGTAAACATAGACATATCAGATAATTGCACACAATTTGATATCATTTTGAAAATATTTCTTTTACTGGAAAAAAGTTATAAACAAGTGAAATATGACTGTTTTCCCAGTTTAGGGCCGCATGACAATTTCCACAAATGAGCTAACACAAGTCCCCATACCGTTGAATTTCGAATCGACTCTATTGAAGGTGTCGAAAAAACTTTCGTAATTATGGATAAGGTAAGGAATTCCCGACAATTGGACATCAATATATTGTGGATTCGATAAATGGAAAAATTACAAATGCAGTCTTATTATGCACACTGGAATTCGGACGCTGTAAATTGTCAGACGACATACCGCGCACATGGTGGAAGCTGTACTTTTTACTATCTGAGCAAAAGAAAAATCCCTGTATACATAGACGAATCAAATAATTGCACACAATTTGATACCCATTTTGAAAATATTTCTTTTACTGGGAAAAAGTTATAAACATGTGAAATATCACTGATTTCCCAGTTTAGGGCTGCATGACAATTTCCGCAAATGAGCTAACACAAGTCCCCATACCGTTGAATTTCGACTCGACTCTAATCAAGGTGTCTAAAAAACTTTTGTAATTATGTATAAGGCAAGAAATTCCCGACAAGTGGACCGCAATAATTTTGTGGATTCTATAAAAGGAAAAATTACAAATGCATTCTTATTGTGCACACTGGAATTCGGACGCTGTATATTGTCAGACGACATACCGCGCACATCGTGAAAGCTGTACTTTTTACTATCTGAGCAAAAGAAAAATCCCTGTATACATAGACAAATCAAATAATTGCACACAATTTGATACCCATTTTGAAAATGTTTCTTTTACGGGAAAAAAGTTATAAAAACGTGAATTATGACTGATTACCCAGTTTAGGTCCGCATGAAAATTTCCGCAAATGAGCTAACACTAGACCCCATACCGTTGAATTTTGCCTCGACTCTATTCAAGGTGTCGAACAAACTTTTGTAATTATGGATGAAGCAAGAAATTCCCGACAATTTGACACCAATATTTTGTGGATTATATAAAAAGGAAAAATTACAAATGCAGTCTTATTGTGCACACTGGAATTCGGACGCTGTAAATTGTCAGACGACATACCGCGCACATAGTGAAAGCTGTTCTTTTTACTATCTGACCAAATAAAACAACCCTGCAAACATAGATAAATCACATAATTTCACACAATTTGATACCCATTTTGAAAATATTTCTTTTACTGGAAAAAAGTTATAAACAAGTGAAATAACACTGATTTCCCAGTTTAGGGCCGCATGACAATTTCCGCAAATGAGCTAACACAAGTCCCTATACCGTTGAATTTCGAATCGACTTTATTCAAGGTGTCGAACAAACTTTGTAATTATGGATAAGGCAAGAAATTCCCGACAATTGGACAGCAATATTTTGTGGATTCTACAAAAAGGAAAAATTACAAATGCATTCTTATTGTTCACACTGGAATTCGGACGCTGTATATTGTCAGACGACATACCGCGCACATGGTCAAAGCTGTACATTTTACTATCTGAGCAAAAGAAAAATCCCTGTATACATAGACAAATCAAATAATTGCACACAATTTGACACCCATTTTGAAAATATTTCTTTTACTGGAAAAAAGTTATAAAAAAGTGAATTATGACTGATTACCCAGTTTAGGTCCGCATGAAAATTTCCGCAAATGAGCTAACACTAGTCCCCATACCGTTGAATTTTGCCTCGACTCTATTCAAGGTGTCCAACAAACTTTTGTAATAATGGATAATGCAAGAAATACTCGACAATTTGACACCAATATTTTGTGGATTCTATAAAAAGGAAAATGTAGAAATGCCGTCTTATTTTGCACACTGGAATACGGACGCTGTAAATTGTCAGACGTCATACCGCGCACATGGTGAAAGCTGTACTTTTTACTATCTGAGCAAAAGAAAAATCCCTGTATACATAGACAAATCAAATAATTGCACACAATTTGATACCCATTTTGAAAATATTTCTTTTACTGGAAAAAAGTTATAAACAAGTGAACTATCACTGATTTCCAAGTTTAGGGGCGCATGACAATTTCCGCAAATGAGCTAACACAAGTCCCCATACCGTTTAATTTCGCATCGACTCTATTCAACGTGTCGAAAAAACTTTTGTAATTATGGATAAGGCAAGAAATTCCCGACAATTGGACACCAATATTTTGTGGATTCTCTAAAAAGGAAAAAGTAGAAATGCATTCATATTGTGCAAACTGGAATTCGGACGCTGTAAATTGTCAGACGTCATGCCGCGCACATGGTGAAAGCTGTACTTTTTACTATCTGAGCAAATGAAAAATCCCTGTAAACATAGACAAATCAAATAATTTCACACAATTTGATACCCATTTTGAAAATATTTCTTTTACTGGAAAAAAGTTATAAACAAGTGAAATATCACTGATTTCCCAGTTTAGGGCTGCATGACAATTTCCGCAAATGAGCTAACACAAGTCCCCATACCGTTGAATTTCGACTCGATTCTAATCAAGGTGTCGAAAAAATATTTGTAATTATGGATAAGGCAAGAAATTCCCGACAATTGGACCGCAATATTTTGTGGATTGGATAAAAAGGATAAATTACAAATGCATTCTTATTGTGCACACTGGAATTCGGACGCTGTATATTGTCAGACGACATACCGCGCACATGGTCAAAGCTGTACATTTTACTATCTGAGCAAAAGAAAAATCCCTGTATACATAGACAAATCAAATAATTGCACACAAATTGATACTCATTTTGAAAATATTTCTTTTACTGGAAAAAAGTTATAAAAAAGTGAATTATGACTGATTACCCAGTTTAGGGCCGCATGAAAATTTCCGCAAATGAGCTAACTCTAGTCCCCATACCTTTGAATTTTGCCTCGACTCTATTCAAGGTGTCCAACAACCTTTTGTAATTATGGATAAGGCAAGAAATTCACGACAATTGGACAGCAATATTTTGTGGATTCTATAAAAAGGAAAAATTACAAATGCATTCTTATTGTGCACACTGGAATTCGGACGCTGTATATTGTCAGACGACATACTGCGCACATCGTGAAAGCTGTACTTTTCACTATCTGAGCAAAAGAAAAATCCCTGTAAACATAGACAAATCAAATAATTGCACACAATTTGATACCCATTTTGAAAATATTTCTTTTACTGGAAAAATGTTATAAAACAAGTGAAATATCACTGATTTCCCAGTTTAGGGCCGCATGACGATTTCCGCAAATGAGCTAACACTTGTCCCCATACCGTTGAATTTTGCCTCGACTCTATTCAAGGTGTCGAACAAACTTTTGTAATTATGGATAAGGCAAGAAATTCCCGACAATTTGACACCAATATTTTGTGGATTCTATAAAAATGAAAAAGTAGAAATGCAGTCTTATTGTGCACACTGGAATTCGGTCGCTGTAAATTGTCAGACGTCATGCCGCGCACATGGTGAAAGCTGTACTTTTTACTATCTGAGCAAATAAAAAATCCCTGTAAACATAGACATATCAAATAATTGCACACAATTTGATACCCATTTTGAAAATATTTCTTTTACTGGAAAAAAGTTATAAACACGTGAAATATGACTGATTTCCCAGTTTAGGGCCGCATGACAAATTCCACAAATGAGCTAACACAAGTCCCCATACCGTTGAATTTCGAATCGACTCTATTCAAAGTGTCGAAAAAACTTTCGTAATTATGGATAAGGTAAGGAATTTCCGACAATTGGACACCAATATTTTGTGGATTCGATAAAAAGGAAAAATTACAAATGCAGTCTTATTGTGCACACTGGAATTCGGACGCTGTAAATTGTCAGACGACATAACGCGCACATGGTGAAAGCTGTACTTTTTACTATCTGAGCAAATGAAAAATCCCTGTAAACATAGACAAATCAAATAATTTCACACAATTTGATACCCATTTTGAAAATATTTCTTTTACTGGAAAAAAGTTATAAAAAAGTCAATTATGACTGATTACCCAGTTTAGGTCTGCATGAAAATTTCCGCAAATGAGCTAAAACTAGTACCCATACCGTTGAATTTTGCCACGGCTCTATTCAAGGTGTCGAAAAAACTTTTGTAATTATGGATAAGGCAAGAAATTTTCGACAATTTGACACCAATATTTTGTGGATTCTATAAAAAGGAAAAAGTAGAAATGCAGTCTTATTGTGCACACTGGAATTCGGACGCTGTAAATTGTCAGACGTCATGCCGCGCACATGGTGAAAGCTGTACTTTTTACTATCTGAGCAAATGAAAAATCCCTGGAAACATAGACAAATCAAATAATTGCACACAATTTGATACCCATTTTGAAAATATTTCTTTTACTGGAAAAATTTATAAACAAGTTAAATATCACTGATTTCCCAGTTTAGGGCCGCATGACAATTTCCGCAAATGAGGCAACACAAGTCCCCATACCGTTAAATTTCGCCTCGACTCTATTGAACGTGTCGAAAAAACTTTTGTAATTATGGATAAGGCAAGAAATTCACGACAATTTGACACCAATATTTTGTGGATTCTCTAAAAAGGAAAACGTAGAAATGCATTCTTATTGTGCACACTGGAATTCGGACGCTGTAAATTGTCAAACGACATACCGCGCACATGGTGGAAGCTGTACTTTTTACTATCTGAGCAAAAGAAAAATCCCTGTATACATAGACGAATCAAATAATTGCACACAATTTGATACCCATTTTGAAAATATTTCTTTTACTGGAAAAAAGTTATAAACAAGTGAAATATGACTGATTTCCCAGTTTAGGGCCGCATGACAATTTCCACAAATGAGCTAACACAAGTCCCCATACCGTTGAATTTCGAATCGACTCTATTCAAGGTGTCGAAAAACCTTTTGTAATTATGGATAAGTTAAGGAATTCGCGACAATTGGACACCATTATATTGTGGATTCGATAAAAAGGAAAAATTACAAATGCAGTCTTATTGTGCACACTGGAATTCGGACGCTGCAAATTGTCAGACGACATACCGCGCACATGGTGAAAGCTGTACTTTTTACTATTTCAGCAAATGAAAAATCCCTGTAAACATAGACATATCAAATAATTGCACACAATTTGATACCCATTTTGAAAATATTTCTTTTACTGGAAAAAAATTATAAACAAGTGAAATATCACTGATTTCCCAGTTTAGGGCCGCATGACAATTTCCGCAAATGAGCTAACACAAGTCCCCATACCGTTGAATTTCGACCCGACTCTAATCAAGGTGTCGAAAAAACTTTTGTAATTATGGATAAGGCAAGAAATTCCCGACAATTGGACAGCAATATTTTGTGGATTCTATAAAAAGGAAAAATTACAAATGCATTCTTATTGTGCACACTGGAATTCGGACGCTGTATATTGTCAGACGACATACTGCGCACATCGTGGAAGCTGTACTTTTCACTATCTGAGCAAAAGAAAAATCCCTGTAAACATAGACAAATCAAATAATTGCACACAATTTGATACCCATTTTGAAAATATTTCTTTTACTGGAAAAAAGTTATAAAAACGTGAATTATGTCTGATTACCCAGTTTAGGTCCGCATGAAAATTTCCGCAAATGAGCTAACAATAGTCCCCATACCGTTGAATTTTGCCTCGACTCTATTCAAGGTGTCGAACAAACTTTTGCAATTATGGATAAGGCAAGAAACTCGACAATTTGACACCTATATTTTGTGGATTCTATAAAAAGGAAAAATTACAAATGCAGTCTTATTGTGCACACTGGAATTCGGACGCTGTAAATTGTCAGACGACATACCGCGCACATAGTGAAAGCTGTACTTTTTACTATTTGACCAAATGAAACATCACTGTAAACATAGATAAATCAAATAATTTCACACAATTTGATACCCATTTTGAAAATATTTCTTTTACTGGAAAAAAGTTATAAAACAAGTGAAATATCACTGATTTCCCAGTTTAGGGCCGCATGACGATTTCCGCAAATGAGCTAACATTTGTCCCCATACCGTTGAATTTTGCCTCGACTCTATTCAAGGTGTCGAACAAACTTTTGTAATTATGGATAAGGCAAGAAATTCCCGACAATTTGACACCAATATTTTGTGGATTCTATAAAAATGAAAAAGTAGAAATGCAGTCTTATTGTGCACACTGGAATTCGGTCGCTGTAAATTGTCAGACGTCATGCCGCGCACATGGTGAAAGCTGTACTTTTTACTATCTGAGCAAATAAAAAATCCCTGTAAACATAGACATATCAAATAATTGCACACAATTTGATACCCATTTTGAAAATATTTCTTTTACTGGAAAAAAGTTATAAACACGTGAAATATGACTGATTTCCCAGTTTAGGGCCGCAAATTCCACAAATGAGCTAACACAAGTCCCCATACCGTTGAATTTCGAATCGACTCTATTCAAAGTGTCGAAAAAACTTTCGTAATTATGGATAAGGTAAGGAATTTCCGACAATTGGACACCAATATTTTGTGGATTCGATAAAAAGGAAAAATTACAAATGCAGTCTTATTGTGCACACTGGAATTCGGACGCTGTAAATTGTCAGACGACATAACGCGCACATGGTGAAAGCTGTACTTTTTACTATCTGAGCAAATGAAAAATCCCTGTAAACATAGACAAATCAAATAATTTCACACAATTTGATACCGATTTTGAAAATATTTCTTTTACTGGAAAAAAGTTATAAACAAGTGAAATATCACTGATTTCCCAGTTTAGGGCCGCATGACAATTTCCGCAAATGAGCTAACACTAGTCCCCATACCGTTGAATTTTGCCTCGACTCTATTCAAGGTGTCGAACAAACTTTTGTAATTATGGATAAGGCAAGAAATTTACGACAATTTGACACCAATATTTTGTGGATTCTATAAAAAGGAAAAAGTAGAAATGCAGTCTTATTGTGCACACTGGAATTCGGTCGCTGTAAATTGTCAGACGTCATGCCGCGCACATGGTGAAAGCTGTACTTTTTACTATCTGAACAAATGAAAAATCCCTGTAAACATAGACATATCAAATAATTACACACAATTTGATACGCATTTTGAAAATATTTCTTTTACTGGAAAAAAGTTATAAACAAGTGCAATATGACTGATTTCCCAGTTTAGGGCCGCATGACAATTTCCACAAATGAGCTAACACAAGTCCCCATACCGTTGTATTTCGAATCGACTCTATTCAAGGTGTCGGAAAAACTTTTGTAATTATGGATAAGGGAAGGAATTCCCGACAATTGGACACCAATATATTGTGGATTCGATAAAAAGAAAAAATTACAAATGCAGTCTTATTGTGCACAGTGGAATTCGGACGCTGTAAATTGTCAGACTACATACCGCGCACATGGTGAAAGCTGTACTTTTTACTATCTA
The DNA here is from genome assembly GCA_964036315.1 of Acanthosepion esculentum. Classification (NCBI taxonomy): domain Eukaryota; kingdom Metazoa; phylum Mollusca; class Cephalopoda; order Sepiida; family Sepiidae; genus Acanthosepion; species Acanthosepion esculentum. The sequence goes on from OZ038509.1 coordinate 78,726,484, forward strand.
AGCAAAAGAAAAATCCCTGTATACATAGACAAATCAAATAATTGCACACAATTTGATACCCATTTTGTAAATATTTCTTTTACTGGAAAAAAGTTATAAAAAAGTCAATTATGACTGATTACCCAGTTTAGGTCTGCATGAAAATTTCCGCAAATGAGCTAAAACTAGTCCCCATACCGTTGAATTTTGCCACGGCTCTATTCAAGGTGTCGAAAAAACTTTTGTAATTATGGATAAAGTAAGGAATTCCCGACAATTGGACACCAATATATTGTGGATTCGATAAAAAGGAAGAATTACAAATGCAGTCTTATTGTGCACACTGGAATTCGGATGCTGTAAATTGTCAGACGACATACCGCGCACATGTTGAAAGCTGTACTTTTTACTATCTGAGCAAATGAAAAATCCCTGTAAACATAGACAAATCAAATAATTTCACACAATTTGATACCCATTTTGAAAATATTTCTTTTACTGGAAAAAAGTTATAAACAAGTGTAATATGACTGATTTCCCAGTTTAGGGCCGCATGACAATTTCCACAAATGAGCTAACACAAGTCCCCATACCGTTGAATTTCGAATCGACTCTATTCAAGGTGTCGAAAAAACTTTTCTAATTATGGATAAGGTAAGGAATTCCCGACAATTGGACACCAATATATTGTGGATTCGATAAAAAGGAAAAATTACAAATGCAGACTTATTGTGCACACTGGAATTCGGACGCTGTAAATTGTCAGATGACATACCGCGCACATGGTGAAAGCTGTACTTTTTACTATCTGAGCTAATGAAAAATCCCTGTATACATAGACAAATCAAATAATTACACACAATTTGATACCCATTTTGAAAATATTTCTTTTACTGGAAAAAAGTAATAAAAACGTGAATTATGACTGATTACCCATTTTAGGTCCGCATGAAAATTTCCGCAAATGAGCTAACACTGGTCCCCATACCGTTGAATTTTGCCTCGACTCTATTCAAGGTGTCGAACAAACTTTTGTAATCATGGATGAGGCAAGAAATTCTCGATAATTTGACACCAATATTTTATGGATTCTATAAAAAGGAAAAATTACAAATGCAGTCTTATTGTGCACACTGGAATTCGGACGCTGTAAATTGTCAGACGACATACCGCGCACATAGTGAAAGCTGTACTTTTTACTATCTGAGCAAATTAAAAATCCCTGTAAACATAGACAAATCAAATAATTGCACACAATTTGATACCCATTTTGAAAATATTTCTTTTACTGGAAAAAAGTTATAAAAAAGTGAATTATGACTGATTTCCCAGTTTAGGGCCGCATTACAATTTCCGCAAATGAGCTAACACAAGTCCCCATACCGTTAAATTTCGCCTCGACTCTATTTAACGTGTCGAAAAAACTTTTGAAATTATGGATAAGGCAAGAAATTCGCGACAATTTGACACCAATATTTTGTGGATTCTCTAAAACGGAAAAAGTAGAAATGCATTCTTATTGTGCACACTGGAATTCGGACGCTGAAATTGTCAAACGCCATACCGCGCACATGGTGAAAGCTGTACTTTTTACTATCTGAGCAAATGAAAAATCCCTGTAAACATAGACAAATCAAATAATTGCACACAATTTGATACCCAATTTGAAAATATTTCTTTTACTGGAAAAAAGTTATAAAAAAGTGAATTATCACTGATTACCCAGTTTATGTCCGCATGAAAATTTCCGCAAATGAGCGAACACTAGTCCCCATACCTTTGAATTTTGCCTCGACTCTATTTAAGGAGTCGAACAAACTTTTTTAATTATGGATAAGGCAAGAAATTCTCGACAATTTGATACCAATATTTTGTGGATTCTATAAAAAGGAAAAAGTAGAAATGCAGTCTTATTGTGCACACTGGAATTCGGACGCTGTAAATTGTCAGACGTCATGCCGCGCACATGGTGAAAGCTGTACTTTTTACTATCTGAGCAAATAAAAAATCCCTGTAAACATAGACATATCAAATAATTGCACACAATTTGATACCCATTTTGAAAATATTTCTTTTACTGGAAAAAAGTTATAAAAAAGTGAATTATCACTGATTACCCAGTTTATGTCCGCATGAAAATTTCCGCAAATGAGCGAACACTAGTCCCCATACCTTTGAATTTTGCCTCGACTCTATTTAAGGAGTCGAACAAACTTTTTTAATTATGGATAAGGCAAGAAATTCTCGACAATTTGATACCAATATTTTGTGGATTCTATAAAAAGGAAAAAGTAGAAATGCAGTCTTATTGTGCACACTGGAATTCGGACGCTGTAAATTGTCAGACGTCATGCCGCGCACATGGTGAAAGCTGTACTTTTTACTATCTGAGCAAATAAAAAATCCCTGTAAACATAGACATATCAAATAATTGCACACAATTTGATACCCATTTTGAAAATATTTCTTTTACTGGAAAAAAGTTATAAACAAGTGAAATATGACTAATTTCCCAGTTTAGGGCCGCATGACAATTTACACAAATGAGCTAACACAAGTCCCCATACAGTTGAATTTCGAATCGACTCTATTCAAGGTGTCGATAAAACTTTCGTAATTATGGATAAGGTAAGGAATTCCCGACAATTGGACACCAATATATTGTGGATTCGATAAAAAGGAAAAATTACAAATGCAGTCTTATTGTGCACACTGGAATTCGGACGCTGTAAATTGTCAGACGACATACCGTGCACATGGTGAAAGCTGTACTTTTTACTATCTGAACAAATGAAAAATCCCTGTAAACATAGACAAATCAAATAATTTCACACAATTTTATAACCATTTTGAAAATATTTCTTTTACTGGAAAAAAGTTATAAACAAGTGAAATATCACTGATTTCCCAGTTTAGGGCCGCATGACAATTTCCGCAAATGAGCTAACACAAGTCCACATACGGTTAAATTTCGACTCGACTCTAATCAAGGTGTCGAAAAAACATTTGTAATTATGGATAAGGCAAGCAATTTCCGACAATTTGAAACCAATATATTGTGGATTCGATAAAAAGGCAAAATTACAAATGCAGTCTTATTGTGCACACTGGAATTCGGACGCTGTAAATTGTCAGACGACATACCGCGCACATGGTGAAAGCTGTACTTTTTACTATCTGAGCAAAAGAAAAATCCCTGTATACATAGACATATCAAATAATTGCACACAATTTGATACCCATTTTGAAAATATTTCTTTTACTGGAAAAAAGTTATAAAATTGAATTATGACTGATTACCCAGTTTAGGTCGGCATGAAAATTTCCGCAAATGAGCTAACACAAGTCCCCATACCGTGGAATTTCGACTCGACTCTAATCAAGGTATCGAACAAACTTTTGTAATTATGGATAAGGCAAGAAATTCCCGACAATTGGACCGCAATATTTTGTGGATTCTATAAAAAGGAAAAATTACAAATGCATTCTTATTGTGCACACTGGAATTCGGACGCTGTATATTGTCAGACGACATACCGCGCACATGGTGAAAGCTGTACATTTTACTATCTGAGCAAAAGAAATATCCCTGTATACATAGACAAATCAAATAATCTCACACAATTTGATACCCATTTTGAAAATATTTCTTTCACTGGAAAAAAATTATAAAAAAGTGAATTATGACTGATTACCCCGTTTAGGTCCGCATGAAAATTTCCGCAAATGAGCTAACACTAGTCCCCATAACGTTGAAATTTGCCTCGACTCTATTGAACTTGTCGAAAAAAATTTTGTAATTATGGATAAGGCAAGAAATTCTCGACAATTTGACACCAATATTTTGTGGATTCTATAAAAAGGTAAAAGTAGAAATGCATTCTTATTGGGCACACTGGAATTCGGACGCTGTAAATTGTCAAACGACATACCGCGCACATGTTGAAAGCTGTACTTTTTACTATCTGAGCAAATGAAAAATCCCTGTAAACATAGACAAATCAAATAATTTCACACAATTTGATACCCATTTTGAAAATATTTCTTTTACTGCAAAAAAGTTATAAACATGTGAAATATCACTGATTTCCCAGTTTAGGGCCGCATGACAATTTCCGCAAATGAGCTAACACAAGTCCCCATACCGTTGAATTTCGACTCGACTCTAATCAAGGTGTCGAACAAACTTTTGTAATTATGGATAAGGCAAGAAATTCCCGACAATTTGACAGCAATATTTTGTGGATTGTATAAAAAGGAAAAATTACAAATGCAGTCTTATTGTGCACACTGGAATTCGGACGCTGTAAATTGTCAGACGTCATGCCGCGCACATTGTGAAAGCTGTACGTTTTACTATCTGAGCAAATGAAAAATCCCTGTAAACATAGACATATCAGATAATTGCACACAATTTGATATCCATTTTGAAAATATTTCTTTTACTGGAAAAAAGTTATAAACAAGTGTAGTATGACTGATTTCCCAGTTTAGGGCCGCATGACAATTTCCACAAATGAGCTAACACAAGTCCCCATACCGTTGAATTTCGAATAGACTCTATTGAAGGTGTCGAAAAAACTTTCGTAATTATGGATAAGGTAAGGAATTCTCGACAATTTGACACCAATATATTGTGGATTCGATAAATGGAAAAATTACAAATGCAGTCTTATTGTTCAAACTGGAATTCGGACGCTGTAAATTGTCAGACGACATACCGCGCACATGGTGAAAGCTGTACATTTTACTAGCTGAGCAAAAGAAAAATCCCTGTATACATAGACAAATCAAATAATTGCACACAATTTGACACCCATTTTGAAAATATTTCTTTTACTGGAAAAAAGTTATAAAAAAGTGAAATATGACTGATTACCCAGTTTAGGTACGCATGAAAATTTCCGCAAATGAGCTAACACTAGTCCCCATACCGTTGAATTTTGCCTCGACTCTATTCAAGGTGTCCAACAAACTTTTGTAATTATGGATAATGCAAGAAATTCTCGACAATTTGACACCAATATTTTGTGGATTCTATAAAAAGGAAAAAGTAGAAATGCAGTCTTATTGTGCACACTGGAATACGGACGCTGTAAATTGTCAGACGTCATGCCGCGCACATGGTGAAAGCTGTACTTTTTACTATCTGAGCAAAAGAAAAATCCCTGTATACATAGACAAATCAAATAATTTCACACAATTTGATACCCATTTTGAAAATATTTCTTTTACTGGAAAAAATTTATAAACAAGTGAAATATCACTGATTTCCCAGTTTAGGGCCGCATGACAATTTCCGCAAATGAGCTAACACAAGTCCCCATACCGTTTAATTTCGCCTCGACTCTATTCAACGTGTCGAAAAAACTTTTGTAATTATGGATAAGGCAAGAAATTCCCGACAATTTGACACCAATATTTTGTGGATTCTCTAAAAAGGAAAAAGTGGAAATGCATTCTTATTGTGCACACTGGAATTCGGACGCTGTAAATTGTCAAAAGACATACCGCGCACATGGTGAAAGCTGTACTTTTTACTATCTGAGCAAATGAAAAATCCCTGTAAAAATAGACAAATCAAATAATTTCACACAATTTGATACCCATTTTGAAAATATTTCTTTTACTGGAAAAAAGTTATAAACAAGTGAAATATCACTGATTTCCCAGTTTAGGGCCGCATGACAATTTCCGCAAATGAGCTAACACAAGTCCCCATACCGTTGAATTTCGACTCGACTCTAATCAAGGTGTCGAGAAACTTTTGTAATTATGGATAAGGCAAGAAATTCCCGACAATTGGACAGCAATATTTTGTGGATTGTATAAAAAGGAAAAATTACAAATGCATTCTTATTGTGCACACTGGAATTCGGACGCTGTAAATTGTCAGACGTCATGCCGCGCACATGGTGAAAGCTGTACGTTTTACTATCTGAGCAAATGAAAAATCCCTGTAAACATAGACATATCAGATAATTGCACACAATTTGATATCCATTTTGAAAATATTTCTTTTACTGGAAAAAAGTTATAAACAAGTGTAGTATGACTGATTTCCCAGTTTAGGGCCGCATGACAATTTCCACAAATGAGCTAACACAAGTCCCCATACCGTTGAATTTCGAATAGACTCTATTGAAGGTGTCGAAAAAACTTTCGTAATTATGGATAAGGTAAGGAATTCCCGACAATTGGACACCAATATATTGTGGATTCTATAAATGGAAAAATTACAAATGCAGTCTTATTGTGCACACTGGAATTCGGACGCTGTAAATTGTCAGACGACATACCGCGCACATGGTGGAAGCTGTACTTTTTACTATCTGAGCAAAAGAAAATCCCAGTATACATAGACGAATCAAATAATTGCACACAATTTGATACCCATTTTGAAAATATTTCTTTCACTGGAAAAAAGTTATAAAAAAGTGAATTATGACTGATTACCCAGTTTAGGTCCGCATGAAAATTTCCGCAAATGATATAACACTAGTCCCCATACCGTTGAATTTTGCCTCGACTCTATTCAAGGTGTCGAACAAAGTTTTGTAATTATGGATAAGGCAAGAAATTCCCGACAATTGGACACCAATATTTTGTGGATTCTCTAAATCGGAAAAAGTAGAAATGCATTCTTATTGTGCACACTGGAATTCGGACGCTGTAAATTGTCAAACGACATACGCGCACATGGTGAAAGCTGTACTTTTTACTATCTGAGCAAATGAAAAATCCATGTAAACATAGACAAATCAAATAATTGCACACAATTTGATACCCATTTTGAAAATATTTCTTTTACTGGAAAAAAGTTATAAACATGTGAAATATCACTGATTTCCCAGTTTAGGGCCGCATGACAATTTCCGCAAATGAGCTAACACAAGTCCCCATACCGTTGAATTTCGACTCGACTCTAATCAAGGTGTCTAAAAAACTTTTGTAATTATGTATAAGGCAAGAAATTCCCGACAATTGGACCGCAATATTTTGTGGATTCGATAAAAAGGAAAAATTACAAATGCATTCTTATTGTGCACACTGGAATTCGGACGCTGTATATTGTCAGACGACATACCGCGCACATGGTGAAAGCTGTACATTTTACTATCTGAGCAAAAGAAAAATCCCTTTATATATAGACAAATCAAATAATTGCACACAATTTGATACCCATTTTGAAAATATTTCTTTTACTGGAAAAAAGTTATAAACAAGTGAAGTATGACTGATTTCCCAGTTTAGGGCCGCATGACAATTTCCACAAATGAGCTAACACAAGTCCCCATACCTTTGAATTTCGAATCGACTCTATTCAAGGTGTCGAACAAACTTTTGTAATTATGGATAAGGCAAGAAATTATCGACAATTTAACAGCAATATTTTGTGGATTCTATAAAAAGGAAAAAGTAGAAATGCAGTCATATTGTGCACACTGGAATTCGGACGCTGTATATTGTCAGACGACATACCGCGCACATGGTGAAATCTGTACTTTTTACTATCTGAGCAAAAGAAAAATCCCTGTAAACATAGACATATCAGATAATTGCACACAATTTGATATCATTTTGAAAATATTTCTTTTACTGGAAAAAAGTTATAAACAAGTGAAATATGACTGTTTTCCCAGTTTAGGGCCGCATGACAATTTCCACAAATGAGCTAACACAAGTCCCCATACCGTTGAATTTCGAATAGACTCTATTGAAGGTGTCGAAAAAACATTCGTAATTATGGATAAGGTAAGGAATTCCCGACAATTGGACACCAATATATTGTGGATTCGATAAATGGAAAAATTACAAATGCAGTCTTATTGTGCACACTGGAATTCGGACGTTGTAAATTGTCAGACGACATACCGCGCACATGGTGGAAGCTGTACTTTTTACTATCTGAGCAAAAGAAAAATCCCTGTATACATAGACGAATCAAATAATTGCACACAATTTGATACCCATTTTGAAAATATTTCTTTCACTGGAAAAAAGTTATAAAAAAGTGAAATATCACTGATTTCCCAGTTTAGGGCCGCATGACAATTTCCGCAAATGAGCTAACAGAAGTCCCCATACCGTTGAATTTCGACTCGACTCTAATCAAGGTGTCTAAAAAACTTTTGTAATTATGTATAAGGCAAGAAATTCCCGACAAGTGGACCGCAATAATTTTGTGGATTCTATAAAAAGGAAAAATTACAAATGCATTCTTATTGTGCACACTGGAATTCGGACGCTGTATATTGTCAGACGACATACCGCGCACATCGTGAAAGCTGTACTTTTTACTATCTGAGGAAAACAAAAATCCCTGTATACATAGACAAATCAAATAATTGCACACAATTTGATACCCATTTTGAAAATATTTCTTTTACTGGAAAAAAGTTATAAAAACGTGAATTATGACTGATTACCCAGTTTAGGTCCGCATGAAAATTTCCGCAAATGAGCTAACACTAGACCCCATACCGTTGAATTTTGCCTCGACTCTATTCAAGGTGTCGAACAAACTTTTGTAATTATGGATGAAGCAAGAAATTCCCGACAATTTGACACCAATATTTTGTGGATTCTATAAAAAGGAAAAATTACAAATGCAGTCTTATTGTGCACACTGGAATACGGACGCTGTAAATTGTCAGACGACATACCGCGCACATAGTGAAAGCTGTACTTTTTACTATCTGACCAAATGAAACAACCCTGCAAACATAGATAAATCACATAATTTCACACAATTTGATACCCATTTTGAAAATATTTCTTTGACTGGAAAAAAGTTATAAACAAATGAATTAACACTGATTTCCCAGTTTAGGGCCGCATGACAATTTCCGCTAATGAGCTAACACAAGTCCCCATACCGTTAAATTTCGCCTCGACTCTATTCAACGTGTCGAAAAAACTTTTGTAATTATGGATAAGGCAAGAAATTCTCGACAATTTGACACCAATATTTTGTGGATTCTATAAAAAGGAAAAAGTAGAAATGCAGTCTTATTGTGCACACTGGAATTCGGACGCTGTAAATTGTCAGACGTCATGCCGCGCACATGGTGAAACCTGTACTTTTTACTATCTGAGCAAATGAAAAATCCCTGTAAACATAGACATATCAAATAATTGCACACAATTTGATAACCATTTTGAAAATATTTCTTTTACTGGAAAAAAGTTATAAACAAGTGAAATATGACTGATTTCCCAGTTTAGGGCCGCATGACAATTTCCACAAATGAGCTAACACAAGTCCCTATACCGTTGAATTTCGAATCGACTCTATTCAAGGTGTCGACCAAACTTTGTAATTATGGATAAGGCAAGAAATTCCCGACAATTGGACAGCAATATTTTGTGGATTCTACAAAAAGGAAAAATTACAAATGCATTCTTATTGTTCATACTGGAATTCGGACGCTGTATATTGTCAGACGACATACCGCGCACATGGTCAAAGCTGTACATTTTACTATCTGAGCAATAGAAAAATCCCTGTATACATAGACAAATCAAATAATTGCACACAATTTGACACCCATTTTGAAAATATTTCTTTTACTGGAAAAAAGTTAAAAAAAGTGAATTATGACTGATTACCCAGTTTAGGTCCGCATGAAAATTTCCGCAAATGAGCTAACACTAGTCCCCATACCGTTGAATTTTGCCTCGACTCTATTCAAGGTGTCCAACAAAATTTTGTAATTATGGATAATGCAAGAAATTCTCGACAATTTGACACCAATATTTTGTGGATTCTATAAAAAGGAAAATGTAGAAATGCAGTCTTATTGTGCCCACTGAAATACGGACGCTGTAAATTGTCAGACGTCATGCCGCGCACATGGTGAAAGCTGTACTTTTTACTATCTGAGCAAAGAAAAATCCCTGTATACACAGACAAATCAAATAATTTCACACAATTTGATACCCATTTTGAAAATATTTCTTTTACTGGAAAAAAGTTATAAACAAGTGAAATATCACTGATTTCCCAGTTTAGGGCCGCATGACAATTTCCGCAAATGAGCTAACACAAGTTCCCATACCGTTTAATTTCGCCTCGACTCTATTCAACGTGTCGAAAAAACTTTTGTAATTATGGATAAGGCAAGAAATTGCCGACAATTGGACCGCAATATTTTGTGGATTCTATTAAAAGGAAAAATTACAAATGCATTCTTATTGTGCACACTGGAATTCGGACGCTGTATACTGTCAGACGACATACCGCGCACATTGTGAAAGCTGTACATTTTACTATCTGAGCAAAAGAAAAATCCCTGTAGACATAGACAAATCAAATAATTGCACACAATTTGATACCCATTTTGAAAATATTTCTTTTACTGAAAAAAAGTTATAAAAAAGTGAATTATGACTGATTACCCAGTTTAGGGCCGCATGAAAATTTCCGCAAATGAGCTAACTCTAGTCCCCATACTGTTGAATTTTGCCTCGACTCTATTCAAGGTGTCCAACAACCTTTTGTAATTATGGATAAGGCAAGAAATTTTCGACAATTTGACACCAATATTTTGTGGATTCTATAAAAAGGAAAAAGTAGAAATGCAGTCTTATTGTGCACACTGGAATTCGGACGCTGTAAATTGTCAGACGTCATGCCGCGCACATGGTGAAAGCTGTACTTTTTACTATATGAGCAAATGAAAAATCCCTGTAAACATAGACAAATCAAATAATTTCACACAATTTGATACCGATTTTGAAAATATTTCTTTTACTGGAAAAAAGTTATAAACAAGTGAAATATCACTGATTTCCCAGTTTAGGATCGCATGACAATTTCCGCAAATGAGCTAACACTAGTCCCCACACCGTTGAATTTTGCCTCGACTCTATTCAAGGTGTCGAAGAAACTTTTGTAATTATGGATAAGGCAAGAAATTCTCGACAATTTGACACCAATATTTTGTGGATTCTATAAAAAGGAAAAAGTAGAAATGCAGTCTTATTGTGCACACTGGAATTCGGACGCTGTAAATTGTCAGACGTCATGCCGCGCACATGGTGAAACCTGTACTTTTTACTATCTGAGCAAATGAAAAATCCCTGTAAACATAGACATATCAAATAATTGCACACAATTTGATAACCATTTTGAAAATATTTCTTTTACTGGAAAAAAGTTATAAACAAGTGAAATATGACTGATTTCCCAGTTTAGGGCCGCATGACAATTTCCACAAATGAGCTAACACAAGTCCCTATACCGTTGAATTTCGAATCGACTCTATTCAAGGTGTCGACCAAACTTTGTAATTATGGATAAGGCAAGAAATTCCCGACAATTGGACAGCAATATTTTGTGGATTCTACAAAAAGGAAAAATTACAAATGCATTCTTATTGTTCATACTGGAATTCGGACGCTGTATATTGTCAGACGACATACCGCGCACATGGTCAAAGCTGTACATTTTACTATCTGAGCAATAGAAAAATCCCTGTATACATAGACAAATCAAATAATTGCACACAATTTGACACCCATTTTGAAAATATTTCTTTTACTGGAAAAAAGTTATAAAAAAGTGAATTATGACTGATTACCCAGTTTAGGTCCGCACGAAAATTTCCGCAAATGAGCTAACACTAGTCCCCATACCGTTGAATTTTGCCTCGACTCTATTCAAGGTGTCCAACAAAATTTTGTAATTATGGATAATGCAAGAAATTCTCGACAATTTGACACCAATATTTTGTGGATTCTATAAAAAGGAAAATGTAGAAATGCAGTCTTATTGTGCCCACTGAAATACGGACGCTGTAAATTGTCAGACGTCATGCCGCGCACATGGTGAAAGCTGTACTTTTTACTATCTGAGCAAAGAAAAATCCCTGTATACACAGACAAATCAAATAATTTCACACAATTTGATACCCATTTTGAAAATATTTCTTTTACTGGAAAAAAGTTATAAACAAGTGAAATATCACTGATTTCCCAGTTTAGGGCCGCATGACAATTTCCGCAAATGAGCTAACACAAGTTCCCATACCGTTTAATTTCGCCTCGACTCTATTCAACGTGTCGAAAAAACTTTTGTAATTATGGATAAGGCAAGAAATTGCCGACAATTGGACCGCAATATTTTGTGGATTCTATTAAAAGGAAAAATTACAAATGCATTCTTATTGTGCACACTGGAATTCGGACGCTGTATACTGTCAGACGACATACCGCGCACATGGTGAAAGCTGTACATTTTACTATCTGAGCAAAAGAAAAATCCCTGTAGACATAGACAAATCAAATAATTGCACACAATTTGATACCCATTTTGAAAATATTTCTTTTACTGAAAAAAAGTTATAAAAAAGTGAATTATGACTGATTACCCAGTTTAGGGCCGCATGAAAATTTCCGCAAATGAGCTAACTCTAGTCCCCATACTGTTGAATTTTGCCTCGACTCTATTCAAGGTGTCCAACAACCTTTTGTAATTATGGATAAGGCAAGAAATTTTCGACAATTTGACACCAATATTTTGTGGATCCTATAAAAAGGAAAAAGTAGAAATGCAGTCTTATTGTGCACACTGGAATTCGGTCGCTGTAAATTGTCAGACGTCATGCCACGCACATGGTGAAAGCTGTACTTTTTACTATCTGAACAAATGAAAAATCCCTGTAAACATAGACATATCAAATAATTGCACACAATTTCATACCCGTTTTGAAAATATTTCTTTTACTGGAAAAAAGTTATAAACAAGTGAAATATCACTGATTTCCCAGTTTAGGGCCGCATGACAATTTCCGCAAATGAGGCAACACAAGTCCCCATACCGTTAAATTTCGCATCGACTCTATTCAACGTGTCGAAAAAACATTTGTAATTATGGATAAGGCAAGAAATTCACGACAATTTGACACCAATATTTTGTAGATTCTCTAAAAAGGAAAACGTAGAAATGCATTGTTATTGTGCACACTGGAATTCGGACGCTGTAAATTGTCAAACGACATACCGCGCACATGGTGGAAGCTGTACTTTTTACTATCTCAGCAAATGAAAAATCCCTGTAAACATAGACATATCAAATAATTTCACACAATTTGATACCCATTTTGAAAATATTTCTTTTACTGGAAAAAAATTATAAACAAGTCAAATATCACTGATTTCCCAGTTTAGGGCCGCATGACAATTTCCGCAAATGAGCTAATACAAGTCCCCATACCGTTGAATTTCGACCAGACTCTAATCAAGGTGTCGAAAAAACTTTTGTAATTATGGATAAGGCAAGAAATTCCCGACAATTGGACAGCAATATTTTGTGGATTCTATAAAAAGGAAAAATTACAAATGCATTCTTATTGTGCACACTGGAATTCGGACGCTGTATATTGTCAGACGACATACTGCGCACATCGTGAAAGCTGTACTTTTCACTATCTGAGCAAAAGAAAAATCCCTGTATACATAGACAAATCAAATAATTGCACACAATTTGATACCCATTTTGAAAATATTTCTTTTACTGGAAAAAAGTTATAAAAACGTGAATTATGTCTGATTACCCAGTTTAGGTCCGCATGAAAATTTCCGCAAATGAGCTAACAATAGTCCCCATACCGTTGAATTTTGCCTCGACTCTATTCAAGGTGTCGAACAAACTTTTGTAATTATGGATAAGGTAAGGAATTCCCGACAATTGGACACCAATATCTTGTTGATTCGATAAAAAGGAAAAATTACAAATGCAGTCATATTGTTCGCACTGGAATTCGGACGCTGTAAATTGTCAGACGATATACCGCGCACATGGTGAAAGCTGTACTTTTTACTATCTGAGCAAATGAAAAATCCCTGTAAACATAGACAAATCAAATAATTTCACACAATTTGATACCCATTTTGAAAATATTTCTTTTACTGGAAAAAAGTTATAAACAAGTGAAATATGACTGATTTCCCAGTTTAGGGCCGCATGACAAATTCCACAAATGATGTAACACAAGTCCCCACACCGTTGAATTTCGAATCGACTCTATTCAAGGTGTCGAAAAAACTTTCGTAATTATGGATAAGGTAAGGAATTCCCGACAATTGGACACCAATATCTTGTGGATTCGATAAAAAGGAAAAATTACAAATGCAGTCTTATTGTGCACACTGGAATTCGGACGCTGTAAATTGTCAGACGACATAACGCGCACATGGTGAAAGCTGTACTTTTTACTATCTGAGCAAATGAAAAATCCCTGTAAACATAGACAAATCAAATAATTTCACACAATTTGATACCCATTTTGAAAATATTTCTTTTACTGGAAAAAAGTTATAAACAAGTGAAATATCACTGATTTCCCAGTTTAGGGCCGCATGACAATTTCCGCAAATGAGCTAACACTAGTCCCCATACCGTTGAATTTTGCCTCGACTCTATTCAAGGTGTCGAACAAACTTTTGTAATTATGGATAAGGCAAGAAATTCACGACAATTTGACATCAATATTCTGTGGATTCTATAAAAAGGAAAAAGTAGAAATGCAGTCTTATTGTGCACACTGGAATTCGGACGCAGTAAATTGTCAGACGTCATGACGCGCACATGGTGAAAGCTGTACTTTTTACTATCTGAGCAAATAAAAAATCCCTGTAAATATAGACATATCAAATAATTGCACACAATTTGATACCGATTTTGAAAATATTTCTTTTACTGGAAAAAAGTTATAAACAAGTGAAATATGACTGATTTCCCAGTTTAGGGCCGCATGACAATTTCCGCAAATGAGGCAACACAAGTTCCCATACCGTTAAATTTCGCCTCGACTCTATTCAACGTGTCGAAAAAACATTTGTAATTATGGATAAGGCAAGAAATTCACGACAATTTGACACCAATATTTTGTAGATTCTCTAAAAAGGAAAACGTAGAAATGCATTGTTATTGTGCACACTGGAATTCGGACGCTGTAAATTGTCAAACGACATACCGCGCACATGGTGGAAGCTCTACTTTTTACTATCTGAGCAAAAGAAAAATCCCTGTATACATAGACGAATCAAATAATTGCACACAATTTGATACCCATTTTGAAAATATTTCTTTTACTGGAAAAAAGTTATAAACAAGTGAAACATGACTGATTTCCCAGTTTAGGGCCGCATGACAATTTCCACAAATGAGCTAACACAAGTCCCCATACCGTTGAATTTCGAATCGACTCTATTCAAGGTGTCGAAAAAACTTTTGTAATTATGGATAAGTTAAGGAATTCCCGACAATTGGACACCAATATATTGTGGATTCGATAAAAAGGAAAAATTACAAATGCAGTCTTATTGTGCACACTGGAATTCGGACGCTGTAAATTGTCAGACGACATACCGCGCACATGGTGAAAGCTGTACTTTTTACTATCTCAGCAAATGAAAAATCCCTGTAAACATAGACATATCAAATAATTTCACACAATTTGATACCCATTTTGAAAATATTTCTTTTACTGGAAAAAAATTATAAACAAGTGAAATATCACTGATTTCCCAGTTTAGGGCCGCATGACAATTTCCGCAAATGAGCTAACACAAGTCCCCATACCGTTGAATTTCGACCCGACTCTAATCAAGGTGTCGAAAAAACTTTTGTAATTATGGATAAGGCAAGAAATTCCCGACAATTGGACAGCAATATTTTGTGGATTCTATAAAAAGGAAAAATTACAAATGCATTCTTATTATGCACACTGGAATTCGGACGCTGTATATTGTCAGACGACATACTGCGCACATCGTGAAAGCTGTACTTTTCACTATCTGAGCAAAAGAAATATCCCTGTATACATAGACAAATCAAATAATTGCACACAATTTGATACCCATTTTGAAAATATTTCTTTTACTGGAAAAAAGTTATAAACAAGTGAAATATCACTGATTACCCAGTTTAGGTCCGCATGACAATTTCCGCAAATGTGCAAACACTAGTCCCCATACCTTTGAATTTTGCCTCGACTCTATTCAAGGTGTCGAACAAACTTTTGTAATTATGGATAAGGCAAGAAATTCACGACAATTTGACATCAATATTCTGTGGATTCTATAAAAAGGAAAAAGTAGAAATGCAGTCTTATTGTGCACACTGGAATTCGGACGCAGTAAATTGTCAGACGTCATGACGCGCACATGGTGAAAGCTGTACTTTTTACTATCTGAGCAAAAGAAAAATCCCTGTAAACATATACAAATCAAATAATTGCAAACAATTTTATACCCATTTTGAAAATATTTCTTTTACTGGAAAAAAGTTATAAAAACGTGAATTATGACTGATTACCCAGTTTAGGTCCGCATGAAAATTTCCGCAAATGAGCTAACACTAGTCCCCATACCGTTAAATTTCCCCTCGACTCTATTCAACGTGTCAAAAAAACTTTTGTAATTATGGATAAGGCAAGAAATTCTCGACAATTTGGCACCAATATTTTGTGGATTCTATAAAAAGGAAAAATTACAAATGCAGTCTTATTGTGCACACTGGAATTCTGACGCTGTAAATTGTCAGACGACATATCGTGCACATAGTGAAAGCTGTACTTTTTACTATCTGACCAAATGAAACATCCCTGTAAACATAGATAAATCAAATAATTTCACACAATTTGATACCCATTTTGAAAATATTTCTTTTACTGGAAAATAGTTATAAACAAGTGAAATATCACTGATTTCCCAGATTAACACCAATATTTTGTGGGTTCTATAAAAAGGAAAAAGTAGAAATGCAGTCTTATTGTGCACACTGGAATTCGGACGCTGTAAATTGTCAGACGTCATGCCGCGCACATGGTGAAAGCTGTACTTTTTACTATCTGAGCAAATGAAAAATCCCTGTAAACATAGACATATCAAATAATTGCACACAATTTGATACCCATTTTGAAAATATTTCTTTTACTGGAAAAAAGTTATAAACACGTGAAATATGACTGATTTCCCAGTTTAGGGCCGCATGACAATTCCCACAAATGAGCTATCACAAGTCCCCATACCGTTGAATTTCGAATCGACTCTATTCAAGGTGTCGAAAAAACTTTTGTAATTATGGATAAGGCAAGAAATTCTCGACAATTTGACACCAATATTTTGTGGATTCTATAAAAATGAAAAAGTAGAAATGCAGTCTTATTGTGCACACTGGAATTCGGTCGCTGTAAATTGTCAAACGTCATGCCGCGCACATGGTGAAAGCTGTACTTTTTACTATCTGAGCAAATGAAAAATCCCTGTAAACATAGACATATCAAATAATTGCACACAATTTGATACCCATTTTGCAAATATTTCTTTTACTGGAAAAAAGTTAAAAACATGTGAAATATCACTGATTTCCCAGTTTAGGGCCGCATGACAATTTCCGCAAATGAGCTAACACAAGTCCCCATACCGTTGAATTTCGACCCGACTCTAATCAAGGTGTCGAAAAAACTTTTGTAATTATGGATACAGCAAGAAATTCTCGACAATTGGA
Organism: Acanthosepion esculentum; assembly: GCA_964036315.1. Lineage (NCBI taxonomy): Eukaryota > Metazoa > Mollusca > Cephalopoda > Sepiida > Sepiidae > Acanthosepion > Acanthosepion esculentum. The sequence goes on from OZ038509.1 coordinate 78,743,981, forward strand.
CAGCAATATTTTGTGGATTCTATAAAAAGGAAAAATTACAAATGCATTCTTATTGTGCACACTGGAATTCGGACGCTGTATATTGTCAGACGACATACCGCGCACATGGTGAAAGCTGTACATTTTACTATCTGAGCAAAAGAAAAATCCCTGTATACATAGACAAATCAAATAATTGCACACAATTTGATACCCATTTTAAAAATGTTTCTTTTACTGGAAAAAAGTTATAAAAAAGTGAATTATGACTGATTACCCAGTTTAGGTCCGCATGAAAATTTCCGCAAATGAGCTAACACTACTCCCCATACCGTTGAATTTTGCCTCGACTCTATTCAAGGTGTCGAACAAACTTTTGTAATTATGGATAAGGCAAGAAATTCCGGACAATTGGACAGTAATATTTTGTGTATTCTATAAAAAGGAAAAATTACAAATGCATTCTTATTGTTCACACTGGAATTCGGACGCTGTATATTGTCAGACGACATACCGCGCAGATGGTGAAAGCTGTACATTTTACTATCTGAGCAAAAGAAAAATCCCTGTATACATAGACATATCAAATAATTGCACACAATTTGATACCCATTTTGAAAATATTTCTTTTACTGGAAAAATTATAAAAAAGTGAATTATGCCTGATTACCCAGTTTAGGTCCGCATGAAAATTTCCGCAAATGAGCTAACACTAGTCCCCACACCGTTGAATTTTGCCTCGACTCTATTCAAGGTGTCGAACAAACTTTTGTAATTATGGATAAGGCAAGAAATTCTCGACAATTTGACACCAATATTTTGTGGATTCTATAAAAAGGAAAAATTACAAATGCAGTCATATTGTGCACACTGGAATTCTGACGCTGTAAATTGTCAGACGACATACCGCGCACATAGTGAAAGCTGTACTTTTTACTATCTGACCAAATGAAAAATCCCTGTAAACATAGACATATCAAATAATTGCACACAATTTGATACCCATTTTTAAAATATTTCTTTTACTGGAAAAAAGTTATAAACAATTGAAATATGACTGATTTCCCAGTTTAGGGCCGCATGATAATTTCCGCAAATGAGCTAACACAAGTCCCCATACAGTTGAATTTCGTATCGACTCTATTCAAGGTGTCGAAAAAACTTTTGTAATTATGGATAAGGCAATTAATACCCGACAATTTGACACCAATATATTGTGGATTCGATAAAAAGGAAAAATTACAAATTCGGTCTCATTGTGCACACTGGAATTCGGACGCTGTAAATTGTCAGACGACATACCGCGCACATGGTGAAAGCTGTACTTTTTACTATCTGAGCAAAAGAAAAATTCCTGTATACATAGACGAATCAAATAATTGCACACAATTTGATACCCATTTTGAAAATATTTGTTTTACTGGAAAAAAGTTATAAACATGTGAAATATCACTGATTTCCCAGTTTAGGGCCGCATGACAATTTCCGCAAATGAGCTAACACAAGTCCCCATACAGTTGAATTTTGCCTCGACTCTATTCAAGGTGTCGAACAAACTTTTGTAATTATGGATAAGGCCAGAAATTCCCGACAATTGGACAGCAATATTTTGTGGATTCTATAAAAAGGAAAAATTACAAATGCATTCTTATTGTTCACACTGGAATTCGGACGCTGTATATTGTCAGACGACATACCGCGCACATGGTGAAAGCTGTACATTTTACTATCTGAGCAAAAGAAAAATCCCTGTATATATAGACAAATCAAATAATTGCACACAATTTGATACCCATTTTGAAAATATTTCTTTTACTGGAAAAAAGTTATAAAAAAGTGAATTATGACTGAGTACCCAGTTTAGGTCCGCATGAAAATTTCCGCAAATGAGCTAACACTAGTCCCCATACCGTTGAATTTTGCCTCGACTCTATTCAAGTTGTCGAACAAACTTTTGTAATTATGGATAAGGCAAGAAATTCCCGACAATTTGACACCAATATTTTGTGGATTCTATAAAAAGGGAAAATTACAAATGCAGTCTTATTGTGCACACTGGAATTCGGACGCTGTAAATTGTCAGACGACATACCGCGCACATAGTGAAAGCTGTACTTTTTACTATCTGACCAAATGAAACATCCCTGTAAACATAGATTAATCAAATAATTGCACACAATTTGATACCCATTTTGAAAATATTTCTTTTACTGGAAAAAAGTTATAAACAAGTGAAATATCACTGATTTCCCAGTTTAGGGCCGCATGACAATTTCCGCAAATGAGCTAACACAAGTCCCCATACCGTTGAATTTCGACTCGACTCTAATCAAGGTGTCGAAAAAACTTTTGTAATTATGGATAAGGCAAGAAATTTACGACAATTTGACACCAATATATTGTGGATTCTATAAAAAGGCAAAATTACAAATGCCGTCTTATTCTGCACACTGGAATTCGGACGCTGTAAATTGTCAGACGACATACCACGCACATGGTGAAAGCTGTACTTTTTACTATCTGAGCAAAAGAAAAATCCCTGTATACATAGACAAATCAAATAATTGCACACAATTTGATACCCATTTTGAAAATATTTCTTTTACAGGAAAAAAGTTATAAAATTGAATTATGACTGATTACCCAGTTTAGGTCCGCATGAAAATTTCCGCAAATGCGCTAACATTAGTCCCCATTCCGTTGAATTTTGCCTCGACTCTATTCAAGGTGTCGAACAAACTTTTGTAATTATGGATAAGGCAAGAAATTCTCGACAATTTGGCACCAATATTTTGTGGATTCTATAAAAAGGAAAAATTACAAATGCAGTCTTATTGTGCACACTGGAATTCTGACGCTGTAAATTGTCAGACGACATATCGTGCACATAGTGAAAGCTGTACTTTTTACTATCTGACCAAATGAAAAATCCCTGTAAACATATACAAATCAAATAAGTGCACACAATTTGATACCCATTTTGAAAATATTTCTATTACTGGAAAAAAGTTATAAACATGTGAAATATCACTGATTACCCAGTTTAGGTCCGCATGAAAATTTCGGGAAATGAGCTAACACTAGTCCCCATACCTTTGAATTTTGCCTCGAATCTATTCAAGGTGTCGAACAAACTTTTGTAATTATGGATAAGGCAAGAAATTCACGACAATTTAACACCAATATTTTGTGGATTCTATGAAAAGGAAAAAGTAGAAATGCAGTCTTATTGTGCACACTGGAATTCGGACGCTGTAAATTGTCAGACGACATACCGCGCACATGGTGAAAGCTGTGCTTTTTACTATCTGAGGAAATGAAAAATCCCTGTAAACATAAACAAATCAAATAATTTCACACAATTTGATACCCATTTTGAAAATATTTCTTTTACTGGAAAAAAGTTATAAACATGTAAAATATCACTGATTTCCCAGTTTAGGGCCGCATGACAATTTCCACAAATGAGCTAACACAAGTCCCCATACCGTTGAATTTCGAATCGACTCTATTCAAGGTGTCGAAAAAACTTTCGTAATTATGTATCAGGTAAGGAATTCCCGACAATTGGACACCAATATATTGTGGATTCGTTAAAAAGGAAAAATTACAAATGCAGTCTAATTGTGCACACTGGAATTCGGACGCTGTAAATTGTCAGACGACATACCGTGCACATGGTGAAAGCTGTACTTTTTACTATCTGAGCAAATGAAAAATCCCTGTAAACACAGACAAATCAAATAATTTCACACAATTTGATACCCATTTTGAAAATATTTCTTTTACTGGAAAAAAGTTATAAACAAGTGAAATATCACTGATTTCCCAGTTTAGGGCCGCATGACAATTTCCGCAAATGAGCTAACACAAGTCCCCATACCGTTGAATTTCGACTCGACTCTAATCAAGGTGACGAAAAAACTTTTGTAATTAGGGATAAGGCAAGAAATTTCCGAAAATTTGACACCAATATATTGTGGATTCTATAAAAAGGCAAAATTACAAATGCCGTCTTATTGTGCACACTGGAATTCGGACGCTGTAAATTGTCAGACGACATACCACGCACATGGTGAAAGCTGTACTGTTTACTATCTGAGCAAAAGAAAAATCCCTGTATACATAGACAAATCAAATAATTGCACACAATTTGATACCCATTTTGAAAATATTTCTGTTACTGGAAAAAAGTTATAAAATTGAATTATGACTGATTACCCAGTTTAGGTCCGCATGAAAATTTCCGCAAATGAGCTAACACTAGTCCCCATACCGTTGAATTTTGCCTCGACTCTATTCAAGGTGTCGAAAAAAATTTTGTAATTATAGATAAGGCAAGAAATTCCCAACAATTGGCCAGCAATATTTTGTGGCTTGTATAAAAAGGAAAAATTACAAATGCATTCTTATTGTGCACACTGGAATTCGGACGCTGTATATTGTCAGACGACATACCGCGCACATCGTGAAAGCTGTACTTTTTACTATCTGAGCAAAAGAAAAATCCCTGTATACATAGACAAATCAAATAATTGCAAACAATTTTGTACCCATTTTGAAAATATTTCTTTTACTGGAAAAAAGTTAAAAACATGTGAAATATCACTGATTTCCCAGTTTAGGGCCGCATGACAATTTCCGCAAATGAGCTAACACAAGTCCCCATACCGTTGAATTTCGACCCGACTCTAATCAAGGTGTCGAAAAAACTTTTGTAATTATGGATACGGCAAGAAATTCCCGACAATTGGACAGCAATATTTTGTGGATTCTATAAAACGGAAAAATTACAAATGCATACTTATTGTGCACACAGGAATTCGGACGCTGTATATTGTCAGACGACATACCGCGCACATGGTGAAAGCTGTACATTTTACTATCTGAGCAAAAGAAAAATCCCTGTATACATAGACAAATCAAATAATTGCACACAATTTGATACCCATTTTGAAAATGTTTCTTTTACTGGAAAAAAGTTATAAAAAAGTGAATTATGACTGAATACCCAGTTTAGGTCTGCATAAAAATTTCCGCAAATGAGCAAACACTAGTCCCCATTCCTTTGAATTTTGCCTCGACTCTATGCAAGGTGTCGAAGAAACTTTTGTAATTATGGATAAGGCAAGAAATTCACGACAGTTTGATACCAATATTTTGTGGATTCTATAAAAAGGAAAAAGTAGAAATGCAGTCTTATTGTGCACACTGGAATTTGGACGCTGTAAATTGTCAGACGTCATGCCGCGCACATGGTGAAAGCTGTACTTTTTACTATCTGAGCAAATGAAAAATCCCTGTAAATATAGACATATCAAATAATTGCACACAATTTGATACCCATTTTGAAAATATTTCTTTTACTGGAAAAAAGTTATAAACAAGTAAAATATGACTGATTTCCCAGTTTAAGGCCGCATGACAATTTCCACAAATGAGCTAACACAAGTCCCCATACCGTTGAATTTCGAATCGACTCTATTCAAGGTGACGAAAAAACTTTCGTAATTATGGCTAAGGTAAGGACTTCCCGACAATTGGACACCAATATATTGTGGATTCGATAAAAAGGAAAAATTACAAATGCAGTCTTATTGTGCACACTGGAATTCGGACGCTGTAAATTGTCAAACGACATACCGCGCACATGGTGAAAGCTGTACTTTTTACTATCTGAGCAAATGAAAAATCCCTGTAAACATATACAAATCAAATATTTGCACACAATTTGATACCCATTTTGAAAATATTTCTTTTACTGGAAAAAAGTTATAAACATGTGAAATAACACTGATTTCCCAGTTTAGGGCCGCATGACAATTTCCGCAAATGAGCTAACACAAGTCCCCATACCGTTGAATTTCGACTCGACTCTAATCAAGGTGTCGAAAAAACTTTTGTAATTATGGATAAGGCAAGAAATTCCCGACAATTGGACCGCAATATTTTGTGGATTCTATAAAAAGGAAAAATTACAAATGCATTCTTATTGTGCACACTGGAATTCGGACGCTGTATATTGTCAGACGACATAACGCGCACATGGTGAAAGCTGTACTTTTTACTATCTGAGCAAAAGAAAAATCCCTGTATACATAGACAAATCAAATAATTGCAAAAATTTTGATACCCATTTTGAAAATATTTCTTTTACTGGAAAAAAGTTATAAAAATGTGAATTATGACTGATTACCCAGGTTAGGTCCGCATGAAAATTTCCGCAAATGAGCTAACACTAGTCCCCATACCGTTGTATTTTGCCTCGACTCTATTCAAGGTGTCGAAAAAACTTTTGTAATTATGGATAAGGCAAGAAATTCTCGACAATTTGCCACCAATATTTTGTGGATTCAATAAAAAGGAAAAATTACAAATGCAGTCTTATTGTGCACACTGGAATTCTGACGCTGTAAATTGTCAGACGACATACCGCGCACATAGTGAAAGCTGTACTTTTTACTATCTGACCAAATGAAACATCCCAGTAAACATAGATAAATCAAATAATTTCACACAATTTGATACCCATTTTGAAAATATTTCTTTTACTGGAAAAAAGTTATAAACAAGTGAAATATCACTGATTTCCCAGTTTAGGGCCGCATCACAATTTCCGCAAATGCGCTAACGATAGTCCCCATACCGTTAAATTTCGCCTAAACTCTATTCAGCGTGTCGAAAATCTTTTGTAATTATGGATAAGGCAAGAAAATCCCGACAATTTGACACAAATATTTTGTGGATTCTCTAAAAAGGAAAAAGTAGAAATGCATTCTTATTGTGCACACTGGAATTCGGACGCTGTAAATTGTCAAACGACATACCGCGCACATGGTGAAAGCTGTACTTTTTACTATCTGAGCAAATGAAAAATCCCAGTAAACATATACAAATCAAATAATTGTACACAATTTGATACCCATTTTGAAAATATTTCTTTAACTGGAAAAAAGTTATAAAAACGTGAATTATGACTGATTACCCAGTTTAGGACCGCATGAAAATTTCCGCAAATGAGCTAACACTAGACCCCATACCGTTGAATTTTGTCTCGACTCTATTCAAGGTGTCGAAAAAACTTTTGTAATTATGGATAAGGCAAGAAATTCGCGACAATTTGACACCAATATTTTGTGGATTCTATAAAAAGGAAAAAATAGAAATGCAGTCTTATTGTGCACACTGGAATTCGGACGCTGTAAATTGTCAGACGTCATGCCGCGCACATGGTGAAAGCTGTACTTTTTACTATCTGAGCAAAAGAAAAATCCCTGTAAACATAGACAAATGAAATAATTGCACACAATTTGATATCCATTTTGAAAATATTTCTTTTACTGCAAAAAAGTTATAAACAAGTGAAATATGACTGATTTCCCAGTTTAGGGCCGCATGACAATTTCCACAAATGAGCTAACAGAAGTCCCCATACCGTTGAATTTCGAATCGACTCTATTCAAGGTGTCGACAAAACTTTTGCAATTATGGATAAGGTAAGAAATTCCCGACAATTGGACACCAATATATTGTGGATTCGATAAAAAGGAAAAATTACAAATGCAGTCTTATTGTGCACACTGGAATTCGGACGCTCTATATTGTCAGACGACATACCGCGCACATGGTGAAAGCTGTACTTTTTACTATCTGAGCAAAAGAAAAATCCCTGTATACATAGACGAATCAAATAATTGCACACAATTTGATACCCATTTTAAAAATATTTCTTTAACTGGAAAAAAGTTATAAAAACGTGAATTATGACTGATTACCCAGTTTAGGACCGCATGAAAATTTTCGCAAATGAGCTAACACTAGACCCCATACCGTTGAATTTTGTCTCGACTCTATTCAAGGTGTCGAAAAAACTTTTGTAATTATGGATAAGGCAGGAAATTCGCGACAATTTGACACCAATATTTTGTGGATTCTATAAAAAGGAAAAAGTAGAAATGCAGTCTTATTGTGCACACAGGAATTCGGACGCTGTAAATTGTCAGACGTCATGCCGCGCACATGGTGAAAGCTGTACTTTTTACTATCTGAGCAAAAGAAAAATCCCTGTATACATAGACGAATCAAATAATTGCACAAAATTTGATACCCATTTTGAAAATGTTTCTTTTACTGGAAAAAAGTTATAAAAAAGTGAATTATGACTAATTACCCAGTTTAGGTCCGCATGAAAATTTCCGCAAATGAGCTAACACTACTCTCCATACCTTTGAATTTTGCCTCGACTCTATTCAAGGTGTCGAACAAACTTTTGCAATTAAGTATAAGGCAAGGAATTCCCGACAATTTGACACCAATATATTGTGGATTCGATAAAAAGGAAAAATTACAAATGCATTCTTATTGTTCACACTGGAATTCGGACGATGTATATTGTCAGACGACATACCGCGAAAATGGTCAAAGCTGTACTTTTTACTATCTGAGCAAAAGAAAAATCCCTGTATACATAGACAAATCAAATAATTGCACACAATTCGATACCCATTTTGAAAATATTTCTTTTACTGGAAAAAAGTTATAAAAACGTGAATTATGACTGATTACCCAGTTTAGGACCGCATGAAAATTTCCGCAAATGAGCTAACACTAGTCCCCATACCGTTGAATTTTGCCTCGACTCTATTCAAGGTGTCGAACAAACATTTGTAATTATGGATAAGGCAAGAAATTCTCGACAATTGGACCGCAATATTTTGTGGATTCTATAAAAAGGAAAAAGTAGAAATGCAGTTTTATTGTGCACACTGTAATTCGGTCGCTGTAAATTGTCAGACGTCATGCCGCGCACATGGTGAAAGCTGTACTTTTTAATATCTGACCAAATGAAACATCCCTGCAAACATAGATAAATCAAATAATTTCACACAATTTGATACCCATTTTGAAAATATTTCTTTTACTGGAAAAAAGTTATAAAAAAGTGAATTATGACTGATTACCCAGTTTAGGTCCGCATGAAAATTTCCGCAAATGAGCTAACACTAGTCCCCATACAGTTGAATTTTGCCTCGACTCTATTCAAGGTGTCGAAAAACTTCTGTAATTATTGATAAGGTAAGGAATTCCCGACACTTGGACACCAATATATTGTGGATTCGATAAAAAGGAAAAATTACTAATGCAGTCTTATTGTGCACACTGGAATTCGGACGCTGTATATTGTCTGACGACATACCGCGCATATCGTGAAAGCTGTACTTTTTACTATCTGAGCAAATGAAAAATCCCTGTAAACATATACAAATCAAATAATTGCACACAATTCGATACCCATTTTGAAAATATTTCTTTTACTGGAAAAAAGTTATAAACATGTGAAATATCACTGATTTCCCAGTTTAGGGCCGCATGACAATTTCCGCAAATGAGCTAACACAAGTCCCCATACCGTTGAATTTTGCCTCGACTCTAATCAAGGTGTCGAAAAAAGTTTTGTAATTATGCATCAGGCAAGAAATTCCCGACAATTGGACCGCAATATTTTGTGGGTTCTATAAAAAGGAAAAATTACAAATGCATTCTTATTGTGCACACTGGAATTCGGACGCTGTATATTGTCAGACGTCATGCCGCGCACATGGTGAAAGCTGTACTTTTTACTATCTGAGCAAATGAAAAATCCCTGTAAACATAGACAAATCAAATAATTGCACACAATTTGACACCCATTTTGAAAATATTTCTTTTACTGGAAAAAATTATAAACAAGTGAAATATGACTGATTTCCCAGTTTAGGGCCGCATGACAATTTCCACAAATGAGCTAACACAAGTCCCCATACCGTTGAATTTTGCCTCGACTCTTTTCAAGGTGTCGATAAACTTCTGTAATTATGGATAAGGTAAGGAATTCCAGACACTTGGACACCAATATATTGTGGATTCGATAAAAAGGAAAAATTACAAATGCAGTCTTATTGTGCACACTGGAATTCGGACGCTGTATATTGTCAGACGACATACCGCGCATATCGTGAAAGCTGTACTTTTTACTATCTGAGCAAATGAAAAATCCCTGTAAACATAGACAAATCAACTAATTGCACACAATTTGATACCCATTTTGAAAATATTTCTTTTACTGCAAAATTTATAAACATGTGAAATATCACTGATTTCCCATTTTAGGGCCGCATGACAATTTCCGCAATTAAGCTAACACAAGTCCCCATACCGTTGAATTTCGACTCGACTCTAATCAAGGTGTCGAAAAAACTTTTGTAATTATGTATAAGGCAAGAAATTCCCGACAAGTGGACCGCAATATTTTGTGGATTCTATAAAAAGGAAAAATTACAAATGCATTCTTATTGTGCACACTGGAATTCGGGCGATGTATATTGTCAGACGACATACCGCGCACATGGTGAAAGCTGTACTTTGTACTATCTGAGCAAAAGAAAAATCCCTGTATACATAGACAAATCAAATAATTGCACACAATTTGATACCCATTTTGAAAATATTTCTTTTACTGGAAAAAAGTTATAAAAAAGTGAATTATGACTGATTACCCAGTTTAGGTCCGCATGAAAATTTCCGCAAATGAGCTAACAATAGACCCTATACCGTTGAATTTTGCCTCGACTCTATTCAAGGTGTCGAACAAAGTTTTGTAATTATGGATAAGGCAAGAAATCAACGTCAATTTGACACCAATATTTTGTGGATTCTATAAAAAGGAAAAATTACAAATGCAGTCTTATTGTGCACACTGGATATTCGGAGGCTGTAAATTCTCAGACGACATACCGCGCACATTGTGAAAGCTGTACTTTTTACTATCTGACCAAATGAAACATCCCTGCAAACATAGACAAATCAAATAATTTCACACAATTTGATACCCATTTTGAAAATATTTCTTTTACTGTGAAAAAAGTTATAAACAAGTTAAATATCACTGATTTCCCAGTTTAAAGCCGCATGACAATTTCCGCAAATGAGCTAACACAAGTCCCCATACCGTTGAATTTCGACTCGACTCTAATCAAGGTGTCGAAAAAACTTTTGTAATTATGGATAAGGCAAGAAATTTCCAACAATTTGACACCAATATATTGTGGATTCGATAAAAAGGAAAAATTACAAATGCAGTCTTATTGTGCACACTCTAATTCGGACGCTGTAAATTGTCAGACGACATACCGCGCACATAGTGACAGCTGTACTTTTTACTATCTGACCAAATGAAACATCCCTGTAAACATAGATAAATCAAATAATTTCACACAATTTGATACCCATTTTGAAAATATTTCTTTTACTGGAAAAAAGTTATAAAACAAGTGAAATATCACTGATTTCCCAGTTTAGTGCCGCATGACAATTTCCGCAAATAAGCTAACACAAGTCCCCATACCGTTGAATTCCGACTCGACTCTAATCAAGGTGTCGAAAAAACTTTTGTAATTATGGATAAGGCCAGAGATTTTCGACAATTTGACACCAACATATTGTGCATTCGATAAAAAGGAAAAAGTAGAAATGCATTCTTATTGTGCACACTGGAATTCGGACGCTGTAAATTGTCAAACGACATACAGCGCACATGGTGAAAGCTGTACTTTTTACTATCTGACCAAATGAAACATCCCTGCAAACATAGATAAATCAAATAATTTCACACAATTTGATACCCATTTTGAAAATATTTCTTTTACTGGAAAAAAGTTATAAACAAGTGAAATATCACTGATTTCCCAGTTTAGGGCCGCATGACAATTTCCGCAAATGAGCTAACACAAGTCCCCATACCGTTAAATTTCGCCTCGACTCTATTCAACGTGTCGAAAAAACTTTTGTAATTATGGATAAGGCAAGAAATTCACGACAATTTGACACGAATATTTTGTGGATTCTATAAAAAGGAAAAAGTAGAAATGCAGTCTTATTGTGCACACTGGAATTCGGACTCTGTAAACTGTCAGACGTCATGCCGCGCACATGGCGAAAGCTGTACTTTTTACTATATGAGCAAATGAAAAATACCTGTAAACATAGACATATCAAATAATTGCACACAATTTGATACCCATTTTGAAAATATTTCTTTCACTGGAAAAAAGTTATAAACAAGTGAAATATGACTGATTTCCCACTTTAGGGCCGCATGACAATTTCCACAAATGAGCTAACACAAGTCCCCATACCGTTGAATTTCGAATCGACTCTATTCAAGGTGTCGAAAAAACTTTCGTAATTATGGATAAGGTAAGGAATTCCCGACAATTGGACACCAATATATTGTGGATTCGATAAAAAGGAAAAATTACAAATGCAGTTTTATTCTGCACACTGGAATTCGGACTCTGTAAATTGTCAGACGACATACCGCGCACATGGTGAAAGCTGTACTTTTTACTATCTGAGTAAATGAAAAATCCCTGTAAACATAGACAAATCAAATAATTTCACACAATTTGATACCCATTTTGAAAATATTTCTTTTACTGGAAAAAAGTTATAAACCAGTGAAATATCACTGATTTTCCAGTTTAGGGCCGCATGACAATTTCCGCAAATGAGCTAACACAAGTCCACATTCCGTTAAATTTCGCCTCGACTATATTCAACGTGTCGAAAAAACTTTTGTAATTATGGATAAGGCAAGAAATTCCCGACAATTTGACACCAATATTTTGTGGATTCTCTAAAAAGGAAAAAGTAGAAATGCATTCTTATTGTGCACACTGGATTTCGGACTAAGTAAATTGTCAAACGACATACCGCGCACATGGTGAAAGCTGTACTTTTTACTATCTGAGCAAATGAAAAATCCCTGTAAACATATACAAATCAAATAATTGCACACCATTTGACACCCATTTTGAAAATATTTCTTTTACTGGAAAAAAGTTATAAACATGTGAAATATCACTGATTTCCCAGTTTAGGGCCGCATGAAAATTTCCGCAAATGAGCTAACAATAGACCCTATACCGTTGAATTTTGCCTCGACTCTATTCAAGGTGTCGAACAAAGTTTTGTAATTATGGATAAGGCAAGAAATCAACGTCAATTTGACACCAATATTTTGTGGATTTTATAAGAAGGAAAAAGTAGAAATGCAGTCTATTGTGCACACTGGAATTCGGACGCTGTATATTGTCAGACGACATACCGCGCACATGGTGAAAGCTGTACATTTTCCTATCTGAGCAAAAGAAAAATCCCTGTATACATAGACAAATCAAAAAATTGCACACAATTTGATACCCATTTTGAAAATATTTCTTTTACTGGAAAAAAGTTATAAAAAAGTGAATTATGACTGATTACCCAGTTTAGGTCCGCATGAAGATTTCCGCAAATGAGCTAACACTAGTCCCCATACCTTTGAAATTTGCCTCAACTCTATTCAAGGTGTCGAACAATCTTTTGTAATTATGGATAAGGCAAGAAATTCTCGACAATTTGACACCAATATTTTGTGGATTCTCTAAAAAGGAAAAAGTAGAAATGCAGTCTTATTGTGCACACTGGAATTCGGACGCTGTATATTGTCAGACGTCATGCCGCGCACATGGTGAAAGCTGTACTTTTTACTATCTGACCAAATGAAAAATCCCTGTAAACATAGACATATCAAATAATTGCACACAATTTGATACCCATTTTGAAAATATTTCTTTTACTGGAAAAAAGTTATAAACAAGTGAAATATGACTGATTTCCCAGTTTAGGGCCGCATGACAATTTCCACAAATGAGCTAACACAAGTCCCCATACCGTTGAATTTCGAATCGACTCTATTCAAGGTGTCGAAAAAACTTTCCTAATTATGGATAAGGTAAGGAATTCCCTACAATTGGACACCAATATATTGTGGATTCGATAAAAAGGAAAAATTACAAATGCAGTCTTATAGTGCACACTGGAATTCGGACGCTGTAAATTGTCAGACGACATACCGCGCACATGGTGAAATATGTACTTTTTACTATCTGAGAAAATGAAAAATCCCTGTATACATAGACAAATCAAATAATTTCACACAATTTGATACCCATTTTGAAAATATTTCTTTTACTGGAAAAAAGTTATAAAAAAGTGAATTATGACTGATTGCCCAGTTTAGGTCCGCATGAAAATTTCCGCAAATGAGCTAACACTAGTCCCCATACCTTTGAATTGTGCCTCGACTCTATTCTAGATGTCGAACAAACTTTTGTAATTATAGATAAGGCAAGTAATTCTCGACAATTTGACACCAATATTTTGTGGATTCTATAAAAAGGAAAAACTAGAAATGCAGTCTTATTGTGCACACTGGAATTCGGAGGCTGTACATTGTCAGACGTCATGCCGCGCACATGGTGAAAGCTGTACTTTTTACTATCTGAGCAAATGAAAAATCCCTGTAAACATAGACACATCAAATAATTGCACACAATTTGATACCCATTTTCAAAATATTTCTTTTACTGGAAAAAAGTTATAAACAAGTGAAATATCACTGATTTCCCAGTTTAGGGCCGCATGACAATTTCCACAAATGAGCTAACACAAGTCCCCATACCGTTGAATTTCGCCTCGACTCTATTCAAGGTGTCGAAAAAACTATTGTAATTATGGATAAGGTAAGGAATTCCCGACAATTTGACACCAATATATTGTGGATTCTATAAAAAGGAAAAACTAGAAATGCAGTCTTATTGTGCACACTGGAATTCGGACGCTGTAAATTGTCAGACGACATACCGCGCACATGGTGAAAGCTGTACTTTTTACTATCTGAGCAAATGAAAAATCCCTGTAAACATAGACAAATCAAATAATTTCCCACAATTTGATACCCATTTTGAAAATATTTCTTTTAATTGAAAAAAGTTATAAACAAGTGAAATATGACTGATTTCCCCGTTTAGGGCCGTATGACAATTTCCGCAAATGAGCTAACACAAGTCCCCATACCGTTGAATTTCGACTCGACTCTAATCAAGGTGTCGAAAAAAATTTTGTAATTATGGATAAGGCAAGAAAGTCCAGACAATTGGACAGCAATATTTTGTGGATTCTATAAAAATGAAAAAGTAGAAATGCAGTCTTATTGTGCACACTGGAATTCGGACGCTGTAAATTGTCAGACGTCATGCCGCGCACATGGTGAAAGCTGTACTTTTTACTATCTGAGCAAATGAAAAATCCCTGGAAACATAGACATATCAAATAATTGCACACAATTTGATACCCATTTTGAAAATATTTCTTTTACTGGAAAAAAGTTAAAAAAAGTGAATTATGTCTGATTACCCAGTTTAGGTCCGCATGAAAATTTCCGCAAATGAGCTAACACTAGTCCCCATACCGTTGAATTTTGCCTCGACTCTATTCAAGGTGTCGAAAAAACTTTTGTAATTATGGATACGGTAAGGAATTCCCGAAAATTGGACACCAATATATTGTGGATTCGATAAAAAGGAAAAATTACAAATGCAGTCATATTGTGCACACTGGAATTCGGACGCGGTAAATTGTCAGACGACATACCGCGCACATGGAGAAAGTTGTACTTTTTACTATCTGAGCAAAAGAAAAATCCCTGTATACATAGACAAATCAAATAATTGCACACAATTTGATACCCATTTTGAAAATATTTCTTTTACTGGAAAAAAGTTATAAAAACGTGAATTATGACTGATTACCCAGTTTATGTCCGCATGAAAATTTACGCAAATGAGCTAACACTAGTCCCCATACCGTTGAATTTTGCCTCGACTCTATTCAAGGTGTCCAACAAACTTTTGTAATTATGGATAATGCAAGAAATTCTCGACAATTTGACACCAATATTTTGTGGATTCGATAAAAAGGAAAAAGTAGAAATGCAGTCTTATTGTGCACACTGGAATTCGGACGCTGTAAATTGTCAGACGTCATGCCGCGCACATGGTGAAAGCTGTACTTTTTACTATCTGAGCAAAAGAAAAATCCCTGTATACATAGACAAATCAGATAATTGCACAAAATTTGATACCCATTTTGAAAATATTTCTTTTACTGGAAAAAAGTTATAAAAAAGTGAATTATGACTGATTACCCAGTTTAGGTCCGCATGAAAATTTCCGCAAATGAGCTAACACTAGTCCCCATACCGTTGAATTTGCCTCGACTCTATTCAAGGTGTCGAACAAACTTTTGTAATTATGGATAAGGCAAGAAATTCACGACAATTTGACACCAACATTTTGTGGATTCTATAAAAAGGAAAAATTACAAATGCAGTCTTATTGTGCACACTAGAATTCGGACGCTGTAAACTGTCAGACGACATACCGCGCACATAGTGAAAGCTGTACTTTTTACTATCTGACCAAATGAAACATCCCTGTAAACATAGATAAATCAAATAATTTCACACAATTTGTTACCCATTTTGAAAATATTTCTTTTACTGGAAAAAAGTTATAAACAAGTGAATTATGACTTATTTCCCAGTTTAGGGCCGCATGACAATTTCCGCAAATGAGCTAACACAAGTCCCCATACCATTGAATTTCGACTCGACTCTAATCAAGGTGTCGAAAAAACTTTTGTAATTATGGATAAGGCAAGAAATTCCCGACAATTGGACCGCAATATTTTGTGGATTCTAAAAAAAGGAAAAATTACAAATGCATTCTTATTGGGCACACTGGAATTCGGACGCTGTATATTGTCAGACGACATACCGCGCACATGGTGAAAGCTGTACATTTTACTATCTGAGCAAAAGAAAAATCCCTGTATACACAGACAAATCAAATAATTGCACACAATTTGATACCCATTTTGAAAATATTTCTTTTACTGGAAAAAAGTTATAAAAAAGTGAAATATGACTGATTGCCCAGTTTAGGTCCGCATGAAAATTTCCGCAAATGAGCTAACACTAGTCCCCATACCTTTGAATTTTGCCTCGACTCTATTCAAGGTGTCGAACAAACTTTTGTAATTATGGATAAGACAAGAAATTCTCGAAAATTTGATACCAATATTTTGTGGATTCGATAAAAAGGAAAAAGTAGAAATGCAGACTTATTGTGCACACTGGAATTCGGACGCTGTAAATTGTGAGACGTCATGCCGCGCACATGGTGAAAGCTGTACTTTTTACTATCTGAGCAAAGGAAAATCCCTGTAAACATAGACATATCAAATAATTGCACACAATTTGATACCCATTTTGAAAATATTTCTTTTACTAGAAAAAAGTTATAAACAAGTGTAGAATGAATGATTTCCCAGTTCAGGGCCGCATGACAATTTCCACAAATCAGCTAACAGAAGTCCCCATACCGTTGAATTTCGAATCGACTCTATTCCAGGTGTCGAAAAAACTTTCGTAATTGTGGATAAGGTAAGGTATTCCCGACAATTTGACACCAATATATTGTGGTTTCGATAAAAAGGAAAAATTACAAATGCAGTTTTATTGTGCACACTGGAATTCGGACTCTGTAAATTGTCAGACAACATACCTCGCACATGGTGAGAGCTGTACTTTTTACTATCTGAGTAAATGAAAAATCCCTGTAAACATAGACAAATCAAATAACTTCACACAATTTGATACCCATTTTGAAAATATTTCTTTTACTGGAAAAAAGTTAAAAAAAGTGAATTATGTCTGATTACCCAGTTTAGGTCCGCATGAAAATTTCCGCAAATGAGCTAACACTAGTCCCCATACCGTTGAATTTTGCCTCGACTCTATTCAAGGTGTCGAAAAAACTTTTGTAATTATGGATACGGTAAGGAATTCCCGACAATTGGACACCAATATATTGTGGATTAGATAAAAAGGAAAAATTACAAATGCAGTCATATTGTGCACACTGGAATTCGGACGCGGTAAATTGTCAGACGACATACCGCGCACATGGAGAAAGTTGTACTTTTTACTATCTGAGCAAAAGAAAAATCCCTGTATACATAGACAAATCAAATAATTGCACACAATTTGATACCCATTTTGAAAATATTTCTTTTACTGGAAAAAAGTTATAAAAACGTGAATTATGACTGATTACCCAGTTTATGTCCGCATGAAAATTTACGCAAATGAGCTAACACTAGTCCCCATACCGTTGAATTTTGCCTCGACTCTATTCAAGGTGTCCAACAAACTTTTGTAATTATGGATAATGCAAGAAATTCTCGACAATTTGACACCAATATTTTGTGGATTCGATAAAAAGGAAAAAGTAGAAATGCAGTCTTATTGTGCACACTGGAATTCGGACGCTGTAAATTGTCAGACGTCATGCCGCGCACATGGTGAAAGCTGTACTTTTTACTATCTGAGCAAAAGAAAAATCCCTGTATACATAGACAAATCAGATAATTGCACAAAAGTTGATACCCATTTTGAAAATATTTCTTTTACTGGAAAAAAGTTATAATAAAGTGAATTATGACTGATTACCCAGTTTAGGTCCGCATGAAAATTTCCGCAAATGAGCTAACACTAGTCCCCATACCGTTGAATTTGCCTCGACTCTATTCAAGGTGTCGAACAAACTTTTGTAATTATGGATAAGGCAAGAAATTCACGACAATTTGACACCAACATTTTGTGGATTCTATAAAAAGGAAAAATTACAAATGCAGTCTTATTGTGCACACTAGAATTCGGACGCTGTAAACTGTCAGACGACATACCGCGCACATAGTGAAAGCTGTACTTTTTACTATCTGACCAAATGAAACATCCCTGTAAACATAGATAAATCAAATAATTTCACACAATTTGTTACCCATTTTGAAAATATTTCTTTTACTGGAAAAAAGTTATAAACAAGTGAATTATGACTTATTTCCCAGTTTAGGGCCGCATGACAATTTCCGCAAATGAGCTAACACAAGTCCCCATACCATTGAATTTCGACTCGACTCTAATCAAGGTGTCGAAAAAACTTTTGTAATTATGGATAAGGCAAGAAATTCCCGACAATTGGACCGCAATATTTTGTGGATTCTAAAAAAAGGAAAAATTACAAATGCATTCTTATTGGGCACACTGGAATTCGGACGCTGTATATTGTCAGACGACATACCGCGCACATGGTGAAAGCTGTACATTTTACTATCTGAGCAAAAGAAAAATCCCTGTATACACAGACAAATCAAATAATTGCACACAATTTGATACCCATTTTGAAAATATTTCTTTTACTGGAAAAAAGTTATAAAAAAGTGAAATATGACTGATTGCCCAGTTTAGGTCCGCATGAAAATTTCCGCAAATGAGCTAACACTAGTCCCCATACCTTTGAATTTTGCCTCGACTCTATTCAAGGTGTCGAACAAACTTTTGTAATTATGGATAAGACAAGAAATTCTCGAAAATTTGATACCAATATTTTGTGGATTCGATAAAAAGGAAAAAGTAGAAATGCAGACTTATTGTGCACACTGGAATTCGGACGCTGTAAATTGTGAGACGTCATGCCGCGCACATGGTGAAAGCTGTACTTTTTACTATCTGAGCAAAGGAAAATCCCTGTAAACATAGACATATCAAATAATTGCACACAATTTGATACCCATTTTGAAAATATTTCTTTTACTAGAAAAAAGTTATAAACAAGTGTAGAATGAATGATTTCCCAGTTCAGGGCCGCATGACAATTTCCACAAATCAGCTAACAGAAGTCCCCATACCGTTGAATTTCGAATCGACTCTATTCCAGGTGTCGAAAAAACTTTCGTAATTGTGGATAAGGTAAGGTATTCCCGACAATTTGACACCAATATATTGTGGTTTCGATAAAAAGGAAAAATTACAAATGCAGTTTTATTGTGCACACTGGAATTCGGACTCTGTAAATTGTCAGACAACATACCTCGCACATGGTGAGAGTTGTACTTTTTACTATCTGAGTAAATGAAAAATCCCTGTAAACATAGACAAATCAAATAACTTCACACAATTTGATACCCATTTTGAAAATATTTCTTTTACTGGAAAAAAGTTAAAAAAAGTGAATTATGTCTGATTACCCAGTTTAGGTCCGCATGAAAATTTCCGCAAATGAGCAAACATTAGTCCCCATACCGTTGAATTTTGCCTCGACTCTATTCAAGGTGTCGAAAAAACTTTTGTAATTATGGATACGGTAAGGAATTCCCGACAATTGGACACCAATATATTGTGGATTCGATAAAAAGGAAAAATTACAAATGCAGTCATATTGTGCACACTGGAATTCGGACGCGGTAAATTGTCAGACGACATACCGCGCACATGGAGAAAGTTGTACTTTTTACTATCTGAGCAAAAGAAAAATCCCTGTATACATAGACAAATCAAATAATTGCACACAATTTGATACCCATTTTGAAAATATTTCTTTTACTGGAAAAAAGTTATAAAAACGTGAATTATGACTGATTACCCAGTTTATGTCCGCATGAAAATTTACGCAAATGAGCTAACACTATTCCCCATACCGTTGAATTTTGCCTCGACTCTATTCAAGGTGTCCAACAAACTTTTGTAATTATGGATAATGCAAGAAATTCTCGACAATTTGACACCAATATTTTGTGGATTCGATAAAAAGGAAAAAGTAGAAATGCAGTCTTATTGTGCACACTGGAATTCGGACGCTGTAAATTGTCAGACGTCATGCCGCGCACATGGTGAAAGCTGTACTTTTTACTATCAGAGCAAAAGAAAAATCCCTGTATACATAGACAAATCAGATAATTGCACAAAATTTGATACCCATTTTGAAAATATTTCTTTTACTGGAAAAAAGTTATAAAAAAGTGAATTATGACTGATTACCCAGTTTAGGTCCGCATGAAAATTTCGGCAAATGAGCTAACACTAGTCCCCATACCGTTGAATTTGCCTCGACTCTATTCAAGGTGTCGAACAAACTTTTGTAATTATGGATAAGGCAAGAAATTCACGACAATTTGACACCAACATTTTGTGGATTCTATAAAAAGGAAAAATTACAAATGCAGTCTTATTGTGCACACTAGAATTCGGACGCTGTAAACTGTCAGACGACATACCGCGCACATAGTGAAAGCTGTACTTTTTACTATCTGACCAAATGAAACATCCCTGTAAACATAGATAAATCAAATAATTTCACACAATTTGATACCCATTTTGAAAATATTTCTTTTACTGGAAAAAAGTTATAAACAAGTGAATTATGACTTATTTCCCAGTTTAGGGCCGCATGACAATTTCCGCAAATGAGCTAACACAAGTCCCCATACCATTGAATTTCGACTCGACTCTAATCAAGGTGTCGAAAAAACTTTTGTAATTATGGATAAGGCAAGAAATTCCCGACAATTGGACCGCAATATTTTGTGGATTCTAAAAAAAGGAAAAATTACAAATGCATTCTTATTGGGCACACTGGAATTCGGACGCTGTATATTGTCAGACGACATACCGCGCACATGGTGAAAGCTGTACATTTTACTATCTGAGCAAAAGAAAAATCCCTGTATATATAGACAAATCAAATAATTGCACACAATTTGATACCCATTTTGAAAATATTTCTTTTACTGGAAAAAAGTTATAAAAAAGTGAAATATGACTGATTGCCCAGTTTAGGTCCGCATGAAAATTTCCGCAAATGAGCTAACACTAGTCCCCATACCTTTGAATTTTGCCTCGACTCTATTCAAGGTGTCGAACAAACTTTTGTAATTATGGATAAGACAAGAAATTCTCGACAATTTGATACCAATATTTTGTGGATTCGATAAAAAGGAAAAAGTAGAAATGCAGACTTATTGTGCACACTGGAATTCGGACGCTGTAAATTGTGAGACGTCATGCCGCGCACATGGTGAAAGCTGTACTTTTTACTATCTGAGCAAAGGAAAATCCCTGTAAACATAGACATATCAAATAATTGCACACAATTTGATACCCATTTTGAAAATATTTCTTTTACTAGAAAAAAGTTATAAACAAGTGTAATATGACTGATTTCCCAGTTTAGGGCCGCATGACAATTTCCACAAATCAGCTAACAGAAGTCCCCATACCGTTGAATTTCGAATCGACTCTATTCCACGTGTCGAAAAAACTTTCGTAATTATGGATAAGGTAAGGTATTCCCGACAATTTGACACCAATATATTGTGGTTTCGATAAAAAGGAAAAATTACAAATGCAGTTTTATTGTGCACACTGGAATTCGGACTCTGTAAATTGTCAGACGACATACCTCGCACATGGTGAAAGCTTTACTTTTTACTATCTGAGTAAATGAAAAATCCCTGTAAACATAGACAAATGAAATAACTTCACACAATTTGATACCCATTTTGAAAATATTTCTTTTACTGGAAAAAAGTTATAAACCAGTGAAATATCACTGATTTCCCAGTTTAGGGCCGCATGACAATTTCCGCAAATGAGCTAACAAAAGACCACATACCGTTAAATTTCGCCTCGACTCTATTCAACGTGTCGAAAAAACTTTTGTAATTATGGATAAGGCAAGAAATTCCCGACAATTTGACACCAATATTTTGTGGATTCTCTAAAAAGGAAAAAGTAGAAATGCATTCTTATTGTGCACACTGGAATTCGGACTCAGTAAATTGTCAAACGACATACCGCGCACATGGTGAAAGCTGTACTTTTTAATATCTGAGCAAATGAAAAATCCCTGTAAACATATACAAATCAAATAATTGTACACCATTTGATACCCATTTTGAAAATATTTCTTTTACTGGAAAAAAGTTATAAACATGTGAAATATCACTGATTTCCCAGTTTAGGGCCGCATGAGAATTTCCGCAAATGAGCTAATACTAGTCCCCATACCGTTGAATTTCGCCTCGACTCTATTCAAGGTGTCGAACAAACTTTTGTAATTATGGATAAGGCAAGAAATTCCCGACAATTTGAAACCAATATTTTGTGGATTCTATAAAAAGGAAAAAGTAGAAATGCAGTCTTATTGTGCACACTGGAATTCGGTCGCTGTAAATTGTCAGACGTCATGCCGCGCACATGGTGAAAGCTGTACTTTTTAATATCTGAGCAAATGAAAAATCCCTGTAAACATAGACAAATCAAATAATTGCAAACAATTTGATACCCATTTTGAAAATATTTCTGTTACTGGAAAAAAGTTATAAAAACGTGAATTATAACTGATTACCCAGTTTAGGTCCGCATGAAAATTTCCGCAAATGAGCTAACACTAGTCCCCATACCTTTGAATTTTGCCTCGACTCTATTCAAGGTGTCGAACAAACTTTTGTAATTATGGATAAGACAAGAAATTCTCGAAAATTTGATACCAATATTTTGTGGATTCGATAAAAAGGAAAAAGTAGAAATGCAGACTTATTGTGCACACTGGAATTCGGACGCTGTAAATTGTGAGACGTCATGCCGCGCACATGGTGAAAGCTGTACTTTTTACTATCTGAGCAAAGGAAAATCCCTGTAAACATAGACATATCAAATAATTGCACACAATTTGATACCCATTTTGAAAATATTTCTTTTACTAGAAAAAAGTTATAAACAAGTGTAGAATGAATGATTTCCCAGTTCAGGGCCGCATGACAATTTCCACAAATCAGCTAACAGAAGTCCCCATACCGTTGAATTTCGAATCGACTCTATTCCAGGTGTCGAAAAAACTTTCGTAATTGTGGATAAGGTAAGGTATTCCCGACAATTTGACACCAATATATTGTGGTTTCGATAAAAAGGAAAAATTACAAATGCAGTTTTATTGTGCACACTGGAATTCGGACTCTGTAAATTGTCAGACAACATACCTCGCACATGGTGAGAGTTGTACTTTTTACTATCTGAGTAAATGAAAAATCCCTGTAAACATAGACAAATCAAATAACTTCACACAATTTGATACCCATTTTGAAAATATTTCTTTTACTGGAAAAAAGTTAAAAAAAGTGAATTATGTCTGATTACCCAGTTTAGGTCCGCATGAAAATTTCCGCAAATGAGCAAACATTAGTCCCCATACCGTTGAATTTTGCCTCGACTCTATTCAAGGTGTCGAAAAAACTTTTGTAATTATGGATACGGTAAGGAATTCCCGACAATTGGACACCAATATATTGTGGATTCGATAAAAAGGAAAAATTACAAATGCAGTCATATTGTGCACACTGGAATTCGGACGCGGTAAATTGTCAGACGACATACCGCGCACATGGAGAAAGTTGTACTTTTTACTATCTGAGCAAAAGAAAAATCCCTGTATACATAGACAAATCAAATAATTGCACACAATTTGATACCCATTTTGAAAATATTTCTTTTACTGGAAAAAAGTTATAAAAACGTGAATTATGACTGATTACCCAGTTTATGTCCGCATGAAAATTTACGCAAATGAGCTAACACTATTCCCCATACCGTTGAATTTTGCCTCGACTCTATTCAAGGTGTCCAACAAACTTTTGTAATTATGGATAATGCAAGAAATTCTCGACAATTTGACACCAATATTTTGTGGATTCGATAAAAAGGAAAAAGTAGAAATGCAGTCTTATTGTGCACACTGGAATTCGGACGCTGTAAATTGTCAGACGTCATGCCGCGCACATGGTGAAAGCTGTACTTTTTACTATCAGAGCAAAAGAAAAATCCCTGTATACATAGACAAATCAGATAATTGCACAAAATTTGATACCCATTTTGAAAATATTTCTTTTACTGGAAAAAAGTTATAAAAAAGTGAATTATGACTGATTACCCAGTTTAGGTCCGCATGAAAATTTCGGCAAATGAGCTAACACTAGTCCCCATACCGTTGAATTTGCCTCGACTCTATTCAAGGTGTCGAACAAACTTTTGTAATTATGGATAAGGCAAGAAATTCACGACAATTTGACACCAACATTTTGTGGATTCTATAAAAAGGAAAAATTACAAATGCAGTCTTATTGTGCACACTAGAATTCGGACGCTGTAAACTGTCAGACGACATACCGCGCACATAGTGAAAGCTGTACTTTTTACTATCTGACCAAATGAAACATCCCTGTAAACATAGATAAATCAAATAATTTCACACAATTTGATACCCATTTTGAAAATATTTCTTTTACTGGAAAAAAGTTATAAACAAGTGAATTATGACTTATTTCCCAGTTTAGGGCCGCATGACAATTTCCGCAAATGAGCTAACACAAGTCCCCATACCATTGAATTTCGACTCGACTCTAATCAAGGTGTCGAAAAAACTTTTGTAATTATGGATAAGGCAAGAAATTCCCGACAATTGGACCGCAATATTTTGTGGATTCTAAAAAAAGGAAAAATTACAAATGCATTCTTATTGGGCACACTGGAATTCGGACGCTGTATATTGTCAGACGACATACCGCGCACATGGTGAAAGCTGTACATTTTACTATCTGAGCAAAAGAAAAATCCCTGTATATATAGACAAATCAAATAATTGCACACAATTTGATACCCATTTTGAAAATATTTCTTTTACTGGAAAAAAGTTATAAAAAAGTGAAATATGACTGATTGCCCAGTTTAGGTCCGCATGAAAATTTCCGCAAATGAGCTAACACTAGTCCCCATACCTTTGAATTTTGCCTCGACTCTATTCAAGGTGTCGAACAAACTTTTGTAATTATGGATAAGACAAGAAATTCTCGACAATTTGATACCAATATTTTGTGGATTCGATAAAAAGGAAAAAGTAGAAATGCAGACTTATTGTGCACACTGGAATTCGGACGCTGTAAATTGTGAGACGTCATGCCGCGCACATGGTGAAAGCTGTACTTTTTACTATCTGAGCAAAGGAAAATCCCTGTAAACATAGACATATCAAATAATTGCACACAATTTGATACCCATTTTGAAAATATTTCTTTTACTAGAAAAAAGTTATAAACAAGTGTAATATGACTGATTTCCCAGTTTAGGGCCGCATGACAATTTCCACAAATCAGCTAACAGAAGTCCCCATACCGTTGAATTTCGAATCGACTCTATTCCACGTGTCGAAAAAACTTTCGTAATTATGGATAAGGTAAGGTATTCCCGACAATTTGACACCAATATATTGTGGTTTCGATAAAAAGGAAAAATTACAAATGCAGTTTTATTGTGCACACTGGAATTCGGACTCTGTAAATTGTCAGACGACATACCTCGCACATGGTGAAAGCTTTACTTTTTACTATCTGAGTAAATGAAAAATCCCTGTAAACATAGACAAATGAAATAACTTCACACAATTTGATACCCATTTTGAAAATATTTCTTTTACTGGAAAAAAGTTATAAACCAGTGAAATATCACTGATTTCCCAGTTTAGGGCCGCATGACAATTTCCGCAAATGAGCTAACAAAAGACCACATACCGTTAAATTTCGCCTCGACTCTATTCAACGTGTCGAAAAAACTTTTGTAATTATGGATAAGGCAAGAAATTCCCGACAATTTGACACCAATATTTTGTGGATTCTCTAAAAAGGAAAAAGTAGAAATGCATTCTTATTGTGCACACTGGAATTCGGACTCAGTAAATTGTCAAACGACATACCGCGCACATGGTGAAAGCTGTACTTTTTAATATCTGAGCAAATGAAAAATCCCTGTAAACATATACAAATCAAATAATTGTACACCATTTGATACCCATTTTGAAAATATTTCTTTTACTGGAAAAAAGTTATAAACATGTGAAATATCACTGATTTCCCAGTTTAGGGCCGCATGAGAATTTCCGCAAATGAGCTAATACTAGTCCCCATACCGTTGAATTTCGCCTCGACTCTATTCAAGGTGTCGAACAAACTTTTGTAATTATGGATAAGGCAAGAAATTCCCGACAATTTGAAACCAATATTTTGTGGATTCTATAAAAAGGAAAAAGTAGAAATGCAGTCTTATTGTGCACACTGGAATTCGGTCGCTGTAAATTGTCAGACGTCATGCCGCGCACATGGTGAAAGCTGTACTTTTTAATATCTGAGCAAATGAAAAATCCCTGTAAACATAGACAAATCAAATAATTGCAAACAATTTGATACCCATTTTGAAAATATTTCTGTTACTGGAAAAAAGTTATAAAAACGTGAATTATAACTGATTACCCAGTTTAGGTCCGCATGAAAATTTCCGCAAATGAGCTAACACTAGTCCCCATACCGTTGAATTTTGCCTCGACTCTATTCAAGGTGTCGAACAAACTTTTGTAATTATGGATCAGGCAAGAAATTCTCGACAATTTGATACCAATATTTTGTGGATTCTATAAAAAGGAAAAATTACAAATGCAGTCTTATTGTGCACACTGGAATTCGGACGCTGTAAATTGTCAGACGACATACCGCGCACATAGTGAAAGCTGTACTTTTTACTATCTGACCAAATGAAACATCCCTGTAAACATAGACAAATCAAATAATTTCACACAATTTGATACCCATTTTGAAAATATTTCTTTTACTGGAAAAAAGTTATAAAAAAGTGAATTATGACTGATTACCCAGTATAGGTCCGCATGAAAATTTCAGCAAATGAGCTAACACTAGTACCTATACCTTTGAATTTTGCCTCGACTCTATTCAAGGTGTCGAAAAAACTTTTGTAATTATGGATAATGCAAGAAATTCTCGATAATTTGACACCAATATTTTGTGGATTCTCTAAAAAGGAAAAAGTAGAAATGCAGTTTTATTGTGCACACTGGAATTCGGACTCTGTAAATTGTCAGACAACATACCTCGCACATGGTGAGAGTTGTACTTTTTACTATCTGAGTAAATGAAAAATCCCTGTAAACATAGACAAATCAAATAACTTCACACAATTTGATACCCATTTTGAAAATATTTCTTTTACTGGAAAAAAGTTAAAAAAAGTGAATTATGTCTGATTACCCAGTTTAGGTCCGCATGAAAATTTCCGCAAATGAGCAAACATTAGTCCCCATACCGTTGAATTTTGCCTCGACTCTATTCAAGGTGTCGAAAAAACTTTTGTAATTATGGATACGGTAAGGAATTCCCGACAATTGGACACCAATATATTGTGGATTCGATAAAAAGGAAAAATTACAAATGCAGTCATATTGTGCACACTGGAATTCGGACGCGGTAAATTGTCAGACGACATACCGCGCACATGGAGAAAGTTGTACTTTTTACTATCTGAGCAAAAGAAAAATCCCTGTATACATAGACAAATCAAATAATTGCACACAATTTGATACCCATTTTGAAAATATTTCTTTTACTGGAAAAAAGTTATAAAAACGTGAATTATGACTGATTACCCAGTTTATGTCCGCATGAAAATTTACGCAAATGAGCTAACACTATTCCCCATACCGTTGAATTTTGCCTCGACTCTATTCAAGGTGTCCAACAAACTTTTGTAATTATGGATAATGCAAGAAATTCTCGACAATTTGACACCAATATTTTGTGGATTCGATAAAAAGGAAAAAGTAGAAATGCAGTCTTATTGTGCACACTGGAATTCGGACGCTGTAAATTGTCAGACGTCATGCCGCGCACATGGTGAAAGCTGTACTTTTTACTATCAGAGCAAAAGAAAAATCCCTGTATACATAGACAAATCAGATAATTGCACAAAATTTGATACCCATTTTGAAAATATTTCTTTTACTGGAAAAAAGTTATAAAAAAGTGAATTATGACTGATTACCTAGTTTAGGTCCGCATGAAAATTTCGGCAAATGAGCTAACACTAGTCCCCATACCGTTGAATTTGCCTCGACTCTATTCAAGGTGTCGAACAAACTTTTGTAATTATGGATAAGGCAAGAAATTCACGACAATTTGACACCAACATTTTGTGGATTCTATAAAAAGGAAAAATTACAAATGCAGTCTTATTGTGCACACTAGAATTCGGACGCTGTAAACTGTCAGACGACATACCGCGCACATAGTGAAAGCTGTACTTTTTACTATCTGACCAAATGAAACATCCCTGTAAACATAGATAAATCAAATAATTTCACACAATTTGATACCCATTTTGAAAATATTTCTTTTACTGGAAAAAAGTTATAAACAAGTGAATTATGACTTATTTCCCAGTTTAGGGCCGCATGACAATTTCCGCAAATGAGCTAACACAAGTCCCCATACCATTGAATTTCGACTCGACTCTAATCAAGGTGTCGAAAAAACTTTTGTAATTATGGATAAGGCAAGAAATTCCCGACAATTGGACCGCAATATTTTGTGGATTCTAAAAAAAGGAAAAATTACAAATGCATTCTTATTGGGCACACTGGAATTCGGACGCTGTATATTGTCAGACGACATACCGCGCACATGGTGAAAGCTGTACATTTTACTATCTGAGCAAAAGAAAAATCCCTGTATATATAGACAAATCAAATAATTGCACACAATTTGATACCCATTTTGAAAATATTTCTTTTACTGGAAAAAAGTTATAAAAAAGTGAAATATGACTGATTGCCCAGTTTAGGTCCGCATGAAAATTTCCGCAAATGAGCTAACACTAGTCCCCATACCTTTGAATTTTGCCTCGACTCTATTCAAGGTGTCGAACAAACTTTTGTAATTATGGATAAGACAAGAAATTCTCGACAATTTGATACCAATATTTTGTGGATTCGATAAAAAGGAAAAAGTAGAAATGCAGACTTATTGTGCACACTGGAATTCGGACGCTGTAAATTGTGAGACGTCATGCCGCGCACATGGTGAAAGCTGTACTTTTTACTATCTGAGCAAAGGAAAATCCCTGTAAACATAGACATATCAAATAATTGCACACAATTTGATACCCATTTTGAAAATATTTCTTTTACTAGAAAAAAGTTATAAACAAGTGTAATATGACTGATTTCCCAGTTTAGGGCCGCATGACAATTTCCACAAATCAGCTAACAGAAGTCCCCATACCGTTGAATTTCGAATCGACTCTATTCCACGTGTCGAAAAAACTTTCGTAATTATGGATAAGGTAAGGTATTCCCGACAATTTGACACCAATATATTGTGGTTTCGATAAAAAGGAAAAATTACAAATGCAGTTTTATTGTGCACACTGGAATTCGGACTCTGTAAATTGTCAGACGACATACCTCGCACATGGTGAAAGCTTTACTTTTTACTATCTGAGTAAATGAAAAATCCCTGTAAACATAGACAAATGAAATAACTTCACACAATTTGATACCCATTTTGAAAATATTTCTTTTACTGGAAAAAAGTTATAAACCAGTGAAATATCACTGATTTCCCAGTTTAGGGCCGCATGACAATTTCCGCAAATGAGCTAACAAAAGACCACATACCGTTAAATTTCGCCTCGACTCTATTCAACGTGTCGAAAAAACTTTTGTAATTATGGATAAGGCAAGAAATTCCCGACAATTTGACACCAATATTTTGTGGATTCTCTAAAAAGGAAAAAGTAGAAATGCATTCTTATTGTGCACACTGGAATTCGGACTCAGTAAATTGTCAAACGACATACCGCGCACATGGTGAAAGCTGTACTTTTTAATATCTGAGCAAATGAAAAATCCCTGTAAACATATACAAATCAAATAATTGTACACCATTTGATACCCATTTTGAAAATATTTCTTTTACTGGAAAAAAGTTATAAACATGTGAAATATCACTGATTTCCCAGTTTAGGGCCGCATGAGAATTTCCGCAAATGAGCTAATACTAGTCCCCATACCGTTGAATTTCGCCTCGACTCTATTCAAGGTGTCGAACAAACTTTTGTAATTATGGATAAGGCAAGAAATTCCCGACAATTTGAAACCAATATTTTGTGGATTCTATAAAAAGGAAAAAGTAGAAATGCAGTCTTATTGTGCACACTGGAATTCGGTCGCTGTAAATTGTCAGACGTCATGCCGCGCACATGGTGAAAGCTGTACTTTTTAATATCTGAGCAAATGAAAAATCCCTGTAAACATAGACAAATCAAATAATTGCAAACAATTTGATACCCATTTTGAAAATATTTCTGTTACTGGAAAAAAGTTATAAAAACGTGAATTATAACTGATTACCCAGTTTAGGTCCGCATGAAAATTTCCGCAAATGAGCTAACACTAGTCCCCATACCGTTGAATTTTGCCTCGACTCTATTCAAGGTGTCGAACAAACTTTTGTAATTATGGATCAGGCAAGAAATTCTCGACAATTTGATACCAATATTTTGTGGATTCTATAAAAAGGAAAAATTACAAATGCAGTCTTATTGTGCACACTGGAATTCGGACGCTGTAAATTGTCAGACGACATACCGCGCACATAGTGAAAGCTGTACTTTTTACTATCTGACCAAATGAAACATCCCTGTAAACATAGACAAATCAAATAATTTCACACAATTTGATACCCATTTTGAAAATATTTCTTTTACTGGAAAAAAGTTATAAAAAAGTGAATTATGACTGATTACCCAGTATAGGTCCGCATGAAAATTTCAGCAAATGAGCTAACACTAGTACCTATACCTTTGAATTTTGCCTCGACTCTATTCAAGGTGTCGAAAAAACTTTTGTAATTATGGATAATGCAAGAAATTCTCGATAATTTGACACCAATATTTTGTGGATTCTCTAAAAAGGAAAAAGTAGAAATGCAGTCTTATTGTGCACACTGGAATTCGGACGCTGTAAATTGTCAAACGTCATGCCGCGCACATGGTGAAAGCTGTACTTTTTATTGTCTGAGCAAATAAAAAATCCCTGTAAACATAGACATATCAAATAATTGCACACAATTTGATACCCATTTTGAAAATATTTCTTTTACTGGAAAAAAGTTAGAAACAAGTGAAATATGACTGATTTCCCAGTTTAGGGCCGCATGACAATTTCCAAAAATGAGCTAACACAAGTCCCCATACCGTTGAATTTCGTATCGACTCTATTCAACGTGTCGAAAAAACTTTTGTAATTATGGATAAGGCAAGAAATTCTCGACAATTTGACACCAATATTTTGTGGATTCTCTAAAAAGGAAAAAGTAGAAATGCATTCTTATTGTGCACACTGGAATTCGGACGCTGTAGATTGTCAGACGACATACCGCGCACATGGTGAAAGCTGTACTTTTTACTATCTGAGCAAAAGACAAATCCCTGTATACATAGACAAATCAAATAATTGCACACAATTTGATACCCATTTTTAAAATATTACTTCTACTGGAAAAATTTATAAAAAAGTGAATTATGACTGAATACCCACTTTAGGTCCGCATGGAAATTTCCGCAAATGAACTAACACTAGTCCACATACCGTTGAATTTTGCCTCGACTCTATTCAAGGTGTCGAAAAAACTTTTGTAATTATGGATAAGGTAAGGAATTCCCGACAATTGGACAGCAATATTTTGTGGATTCTATGAAAAGGAAAAATTACAAATGCAGTCTTATTGTGCAACCTAGAATACGATCGCTGTAAATTGTCAGACGACATACCCCGCTCATGTTGAAAGCTGTACTTTTTACTCTCTGACCAAATGAAAAATCCCTGTAAATATAGTCAAATCAAATAATTGCACACAATTTGATACCCATTTTGAAAATATTTCTTATACTGGAAAAAAGATATAAACAAGTGAAATATGACTGATTTCCCAGTTTAGGGCCGCATGACAATTTCCGCAAATGAGCTAACACAAGTCCCCATACCGTTGAATTTCGCCTCGACTCTATTCAATGTGTCGATAAAACTTTTGTAATTATGGATAAATTAAGACATTCCCGACAATTGGACAGCAATATTTTGTGGATTCGATAAAAAGGAAATATTAGAAATACAGTCTTATTGTGCACACTGGTATTCGGACGCGGAAAATTGTCAGACGACATACCGCGCACATGGTGAAAGCTGTAATTTTTACTATCTGACCAAATGAAAAATCCCTGTATACATAGACCAAACAAATAATTGTACACAATTTGATACCCATTTTGAAAATATTTCTTTTACTGGAAAAAAGTTATAAACAAGTGAATTATGACAGATTACCCAGTTTAGGTCCGCATGAAAATTTCCGCAAATGAGCTAACGCAAGTCCCCATACCGTTGAATTTTGCCTCGACTCTATTCAAGGTGTCGAACAAACTTTTTTAATTATGGATAAGGCAAGACATTCTCGACAATATGACACCAATATTTTGTGGATTCTCTAAAAAGGAAAAGTAGAAATGCAGTCTTATTGTGCACACTGGAATTCGGACGCTGTAAATTGTCAGACGACATACCGCGCACATGGTGAAAGCTGTACTTTTTACTATCTGAGCAAATGAAAAATCCCAGTAAACATAGACAAATCAAATAATTTCACACAATTTGATACCCATTTTGAAAATATTTCTTTTACTGGAAAAAAGTTAGAAACAAGTGAATTATCACTGATTTCCCAGTTTAGGGCCGCTTGAAAATTTCCTCAAATGAGCTAACACAAGTCCCCATACCGTTGAATTTCGACTCGACTCTAATCAAGGTGTCGAAAAAACTTTTGTAATTATGGATAAGGCAAGAAATTCCCGACAATTGGACCGCAATATTTTGTGGATTCTATAAAAACGAAATATTACAAATGCATTCTTATTGTGCACACTGGAATTCGGACGCTGTATATTGTCAGACGACATACCGCGCACATGGTGAAAACTGTACATTTTACTATCTGAGCAAAAGAAAAATCCCTGTATACATAGACAAATCAAATAATTGCACCCAATTTGATACCCATTTTGAAAATATTTCTTTTACTGGAAAATTTATAAAAAAGTGAATTATGACTGATTACCCAGTTGAGGTCCGCATGAAAATTTCCGCAAATGAGCTAACACTAGTCCCCATACCTTTGAATTTTGCCTCGACTCTATTCAAGGTGTCGAACAAACTTTTGTAATTATAGATAAGGCAAGAAATTCTCGACAATTTCACACCAATATTTTGTGGATTCTATAAAAAGGAAAAACTAGAAATGCAGTCTTATTGTGCACACTGGAATTCGGACGCTGTACATTGTCAGACGTCATGCCGCGCACATGGTGAAAGCTGTACTTTTTACTATCTGAGCAAATGAAAAATCCCTGTAAACATAGACACATCAAATAATTGCACACAATTGGATATCCATTTTGAAAATATTTCTTTTACTGGAAAAAAGTTATAAACAAGTGAAATATCACTGATTTCCCAGTTTAGGGCCGCATGACAATTTCCACAAATGAGCTAACACAAGTCCCCATACCGTTGAATTTCGCCTCGACTCTATTCAAGGTGTCGAAAAAACTTTTGTAATTATGGATAAGGTAAGGAATTCCCGACAATTTGACACCAATATATTGTGGATTCTATAAAAAGGAAAAATCACAAATGCAGTCTTATTGTGCGCACTGGAATTCGGACGCTGTAAATTGTCAGACGACATAACGCTCACATGGTGAAAGCTGTACTTTTTACTATCTGAGCAAATGAAAAATCCCTGTAAACATAGACAAATCAAATAATTGCACACAATTTGATACCCATTTTGAAAATATTTCTTTTACTGGAAAAAAGTTATAAAAAAGTGAATTATGACTGATTACCCAGTTTAGGTCCGCATGACAATTTCCGCAAATGAGCTAACACTAGTCCCCATACCGTGAAATTTCGCCTCGAATCTATTCAAGGTGTCGAAAAAAATTTTGTAATTATGGATAAGGCAAGAAATTTTCGACAATTTGACACCAATATTTTGTGGATTCGATAAAAAGGAAAAACTAGAAATTCAGTCTTATTGTGCACACTGGAATTCGGACGCTGTAAATTGTCAGACGACATACCGCGCACATGGTGAAAGCTTTACTTTTTACTATCTGAGCAAATGATAAATCCCTGTAAATAGGACAAATCAAATAATTTCACAGTATTTGATACCCATTTTGAAAATATTTCTTTTAATTGAAAAAAGTTATAAACAAGTGAAATATGACTGATTTCCCAGTTTAGGGCCGTATGACAATTTCCGCAAATGAGCTAACACAAGTCCCCATACCGTTGAATTTCGACTCGACTCTAATCAAGGTGTCGAAAAAACTTTTGTAATTATGGATAAGGCAAGAAATTCACGAGAATTGGACTGCAATATTTTGTGGATTCTATAAAAAGGAAAAATTACAAATGCATTCTTATTGTTCACACTGGAATTCGGACGCTATATATTGTCAGACGACATACCGCGCACATGGTGAAAGCTGTACTTTTTACTATCTGAGCCAAAGAAAAATCCCTGTATACATAGACAAATCAAATAATTGCACACAATTTGATACCCATTTTGAAAATATTTCTTTTACTGGAAAAAAGTTATAAAAAAGTGAATTATGACTGATTGCCAAGTTTAGGTCCGCATGAAAATTTCCGCAAATGAGCTAACACTAGTCCCCATACCGTTGAATTTTGCCTCGACTCTATTCAATGTGTCGAACAAACTTTTGTAATTATGGATAAGGCAAGAAATTCTCGACAATTTGACACCAATATTTTGTGGATTCTATAAAAAGGAAAAATTACAAATGCAGTCTTATTGTGCACACTGGAATTCGAACGCTATATATTGTCAGACGACATACCGCGCACATGGTGAAAGCTGTACTTTTTACTATCTGAGCAAAAGAAAAATCCCTGTATACATAGACAAATCAAATAATTGCACACAATTTGATACCCATTTTGAAAATATTTCTTTTACTGGAAAAAAGTTATAAAAAAGTGAATTATGACTGATTTCCCAGATTAGGGCCGCATGACAATTTCCACAAATGAGCTAACACAAGTCCCCATACCGTTGAATTTAGCCTCGTCTCTATTCAAGGTGTCGAAAAAACTTTTGTAATTATGGATAAGGTAAGGAATTCACGACAATTTGACACCAATATATTGTGGATTTGATAAAAAGGAAAAATTACAAATGCAGTCTTATTGTGCACACTGGAATTCGGACGCTGTAAATTGTCAGACGACATACCGCGCACATGGTGAAAGCTGTACTTTTTACTATCTGAGCAAATGAAAAATCCCTGTAAACATAGACAAATCAAATAATTGCACACAATTTGATACCCATTTTGAAAATATTTCTTTTACTGGAAAAAAGTTATAAAAAAGTGAATTATGACTGATTACCCAGTTTTGGTCCGCATGAAAATTTCCGCAAATGAGCTAACACTAGACCACATACCGTTGAATTTTGCCTCGACTCTATTCAAGGTGTCGAACAAAATTTTGTAATTATGGATAAGGCAAGAAATTCCCGACAATTGGACTGCAATATTTTGTGGATTCTATAAAAAGGAAAAATTACAAATGCATTCTTATTGTTCACACTGGAATTCGGACGCTATATATTGTCAGACGACATACCGCGCACATGGTGAAAGGTGTACTTTTTATTATCTGAGCAAAAGAAAAATCCCTGTATACATAGACAAATCAAATAATTGCACACAATTTGATACCCATTTTGAAAATATTTCTTTTACTGGAAAAAAGTTATAAAAAAGTGAATTATGACTGATTACCCAGTTTAGGGCCGCATGAAAATTTCCGCAAATGAGCTAACACTAGTCCCCATACCGTTGAATTTCGCCTCGACTCTATTCAAGGTGTCGAAATAACTTTTTTCATTATAGATAACGTGAGAAATTCCCGACAATTGGCCACCAATATTTTGTGCATTCGATAAAAAGGAACAATTAGAAATGCAGTCTTATTGTGCACACTGGAATTCGGACGCTGTAAATTGTCAGACGACATACCGCGCACATGGTGAAACTGTACTTTTTACTATCAGACCAAATGAAAAATCCCTGTATACATAGACAAATCAAATAATTTCACACAATTTGATACCCATTTTGAAAATATTTCTTTTACTGGAAAAAAGTTATAAACAAGTGAAATATGACTGATTTCCCAGTTTAGGGCCGCATGACAATATCCACAAATGAGCTAACACAAGTCCCCATACCGTTGAATTTCGCCTCGTCTCTATTCAAGGTGTCGAAACAACTTTTGTAATTATGGATAAGGCAAGAAATTCCCGACAATTGGACCGCAATATTTTGTGGATTCTATAAAAAGGAAAAAGTAGAAATGCAGTCTTATTGTGCACACTGGAATTCGGACGCTGTAAATTGTCAGACGTCATGCCGCGCACATGGTGAAAGATGTACTTTTTACTATCTGAGCAAATGAAAAATCCCTGTAAACATAGACATATCAAATAATTGTACACAATTTGATACCCATTTTGAAAATATTTCTTTTACTGGAAAAAAGTTATAAACAAGTGAAATATGACTGATTTCCCAGTTTAGGGCCGCATGACAATTTCCGCAAATCAGTTAACACAAGTCCCCATACCGTTGAATTTCGACTCGACTCTAATCAAGGTGTCGAAACAACTTTTGTAATTATGGATAAGGCAAGAAATTCCCGACAATTGGACCGCAATATTTTGTGGATTCTATAAAAAGGAAAAAGTAGAAATGCAGTCTTATTGTGCACACTGGAATTCGGACGCTGTAAATTGACAGACGTCATGCCGCGCACATGGTGAAAGCTGTACTTTTTACTATCTGAGCAAATGAAAAATCCCTGTAAACATAGACATATCAAATAATTGTACACAATTTGATACCCATTTTGAAAATATTTCTTTTACTGGAAAAAAGTTATAAACAAGTGAAATATGACTGATTTCCCAGTTTAGGGCCGCATGACAATATCCACAAATGAGCTAACACAAGTCCCCATACCGTTGAATTTCGCCTCGTCTCTATTCAAGGTGTCGAAAAAACGTTTGTAATTATGGATAAGGTAAGGAATTCACGACAATTTGACACCAATATATTGTGGATTTGATAAAAAGGAAAAATTAAAAATGTAGTCTTATTGTGCACACTGGAATTCGGACGCTGTAAATTGTCAGACGCCATAACGCGCACATGGTGAAAGCTGTACTTTTTACTATCTGACCAAATGAAAAATCCCTGTAAACATAGACAAATCAAATAATTGCACACAATTTGATACCCATTTTGAAAATATTTCTTTTACTGGAAAAAAGTTATAAACATGTGAAATATCACTGATTTCCCAGTTTAGGTCCGCATGACAATTTCCGCAAATGAGCTAACACAAGTCCCCATGCCGTTGTATTTCGAATCGACTCTATTGAAGGTATCGCAAAAAACTTTCGTAATTATGGATAAGGTAAGGAATACCCGACAATTTGACACCAATATTTTGTGGATTCTCTAAAAAGGAAAAACTAGAAATGCATTATTATTGTGAAACACTGGAATTCAGACGCTATAAATTGTCAGACGTCATGCCGCGCACATGGTGAAAACTGTACTTTTTACTATCTGAGCAAATGAAAAATCCCTGTAAACATAGACATATCAAATAATTGCACACAATTTGATACCCATTTTGAAAATATTTCTTTTACTGGAAAAATTTATAAAAACGTGAATTATGACTGATTACCCAGTTTAGGACCGCATGAAAATTTCCGCAAATGAGCTAACACTGGTCCCCATACCGTTGAATTTTGCCTCGACTCTATTCAAGGTGTCGAACAAACTTTTGTAATCATGGATAAGGCAAGAAATTCCCGACAATTTGACACCAATATTTTATGGATTCTATAAAATGGAAAAATTACAAATGCAGTCTTATTGTGCACACTGGAATTCGGACGCTGTAAATTGTCAGACGACATACCGCGCACATAGTGAAAGCTGTACTTTTTACTATCTGACCAAATGTAACATCCCTGTAAACATAGATAAATCAAATAATTTCACACAATTTGATACCCATTTTGAAAATATTTCTTTTACTGGAAAAAAGTTATAAACAAGTGATATATCACTGATTTCCCAGTTTAGGGCCGCATGACAATTTCCGCAAATGAGCTAACACAAGTCCCCATACCTTTGAATTTCGAATCGACTCTATTCAAGGTGTAGAACAAACTTTTGTAATTATGGATAAGGTAAGGAATTCCCGACAATTGGACACCAATATATTGTGGATTCGATAAAAAGGAAAAATTACAAATGCAGTCTTATTGTGCACACTGGAATTGGGACGCTGTAAATTGTCAGAAGACATACCGCGCACATGGTGAAAGCTGTACTTTTTACTATCTGAGCTAATGAAAAATCCCTGTATACATAGACAAATCAAATAATTGCACACAATTGGATACCCATTTTGAAAATATTTCTTTTACTGAAAAAAGTTATAAAAACGTGGATTATGACTGATTACCCATTTTAGGTCCGCTTGAAAATTTCCGAAATGAGCTAATACTGGTCCCCATACCGTTGAATTTTGCCTCGACTCTATTCAAGGTGTCGAACAAACTTTTGTAATCATGGATAAGGCAAGAAATTCCCGACAATTTGACACCAATATTTCATGGATTCTATAAAATGGAAAAATTACAAATGCAGTCTTATTGTGCACACTGGAATTCGGACGCTGTAAATTGTCAGACGACATACCGCGCACATAGTGAAAGCTGTACTTTTTACTATCTGACCAAATGTAACATCCCTGTAAACATAGATAAATCAAATAATTTCACACAATTTGATACCCATTTTGAAAATATTTCTTTTACTGGAAAAAAGTTATAAAAAAGTGAATTATGACTGATTACCCAGTTTAGGTCCGCATGAAAATTTCCGCAAATGAGCTAACACTAGTCCCCATACCGTTGAATTTTGCCTCGACTCTATTCAAGGTGTCGAACAAACTTTTGTAATTATGGATAAGGCAAGAAATTCCCGACAATTTGACACCAATATTTTGTGGATTCTATAAAAAGGAAAAATTACAAATGCAGTCTTATTGTGCACACTGGAATTCGGACGCTATAAATTGTCAGACGACATACCGCGAACATAGTGAAAGCTGTACTTTTTACTATCTGACCAAATGAAACATCCCTGTAAACATAGATAAATCAAATAATTTCACACAATTTGATACCCATTTTGAAAATATTTCTTTTGCTGGAAAAAAGTTATAAACAAGTGAAATATGACTGATTTCCCAGTTGAGGGCCGCATGACAATTTCCACAAATGAGCTAACACAAGTCCCCATACCGTTGAATTTCGAATCGACTCTATTCAATGTGTCGAAAAAAGCATTTGTAATTATGGATAAGGTAAGGAATTACCGACAATTGGACAGCAATATTTCGTGGATTCTATAAAAAGGAAAAATTACAAATGCATTCTTATTGTTCACACTGGAATTCGGACGCTGTATATTGTCAGACGCCATACAGCGCACATGGTGAAAGCTGTACTTTTTACTATCTGAGCAAAAGAAAAATCCCTGTATACATAGACAAATCAAATAATTGCACACAATTTGATACCCATTTTAAAAATATTTCTTTTACTGGAAAAAAGTTATAAAAAAGGGAATTATGACTGATTACCCAGTTTAGGTCCGCATGAAAATTTCCGCAAATGAGCTAGCACTAGTCCCCATACCGTTGAATTTTGCCTCGACTCTATTCAAGGTGTCGAAAAAACTTTTGTAATTATGGATAAGGCAAGAAATTCGCGACAATTTGACACCAATATTTTGTGGATTCTATAAAAAGGAAAAAGTAGAAATGCAATCTTATTGTGCACACTGGAATTCGGTCGCTGTAAATTGTCAGACGACATACCGTGCACATGGTGAAAGCTGTACTTTTTACTATCTGAGCAAATGAAAATCCCTGTAAACATAAACAAAACAAATAATTGCACACAATTTGATACCCATTTTTAAAATATTTTTTTACTGAAAAAAAGTTATAAACATGTGAAATATCACTGATTTCCCAGTTTAGGGCCGCATGAAAATTTCCGCAAATGAGCTAACACAAGTCCCCATACCGTTGAATTTCGACCCGACTCTAATCAAGGAGTCGAAAAAACTTTTGTAATTATGGATAAGGCAAGAAATTTCCGACAATTGGACAGCAATATTTTGTGGATTCTATAAAAAGGAAAAATCACAAATGCATTCATATTGTTCACACTGGAATTCGGACGCTGTATATTGTCAGACGACATACCGCGCACATCGTGAAAGCTGTATATTTTACTATCTGAGCAAAAGAAAAATCCCTGTATACATAGACAAATCAAATAATTGCCAAAAATTTTATACCCATTTTGAAAATATTTCTTTTACTGGAAAAAAGTTATAAAAACGTGAATTATGACTGATTACCCAGTTTAGGTCCGCATGAAAATTTCCGCAAATGAGCTAACACTAGTCCCCATACCGTTGAATTTTGCCTCGACTCTATTCAAGGTGACGAACAAACTTTTGTAATTATGGATAAGGCAAGAAATTCTCGACAATTTGACACCAATATTTTGTGGATTCTAAAAAAAGGAAAAATTACAAATGCATTCTTATTGTGCACACTGGAATTCGGACGCTGTATATTGTCAGACGCCATACCGCGCACATGGTGAAAGCTGTACATTTTACTATCTGAGCAGAAGAAAAATCCTTGTATACATAGACAATTCAAATAATTTCACACAATTTGATACCCATTTTGAAAATATTTCTTTTACTGGACTGGAAAAAATTATAAAAACGTGAATTATGACTGATTGCCCAGTTTAGGTCCGCATGAAAATTTCCGCAAATGAGCTAACACTAGTCCCCATACCTTTGAATTTTGCGTCGACTCTATTCAAGGTGTCGAACAAACTTTTGTAATTATGGATAAGGCAAGAAATTCTCGACAATTTGACACCAATATTTTGTGGATTCTATAAAAAGGAAAAAGTAGAAATGCAGTCTTATTGTGCACACTGGAATTCGGACGCTGTAAATTGTCAGACGTCATGCCGCACACATGGTGAAAGCTGTACTTATTACTATCTGAGCAAATGAAAAATGCCTGTAAACATAGACATATCAAATAATTGCACACAATTTGATACCCATTATGAAAATATTTCTTTTACTGGAAAAAAGTTATAAACAAATGAAATATGACAAATTTCCCAGTTTAGGGCCGCATGACAATTTCCACAAATGAGATAACACTAGTCCCCATACCGTTGAATTTTGCCTCGACTCTATTCAATGTGTCGAAAAAACTTATGTAATTATGGATAAGGCAAGAAATTCCCGACAATTGGACAGCAATATTTTGTGGATTCTATAAAAAGGAAAAATTACAAATGCATTCTTATTGTTCACACTTGAATTCGGACGCTGTATATTGTCAGACGACATACCGCGCACATGGTGAAACCTGTACTTTTTACTATCTGAGCAAAAGATCAATCCCTGTATACATAGACAAATAAAATAATTTCACACAATTTGATACCCATTTTGAAAATATTTCTTTTACTGGAAAAAAGTTATAAACATGTGAATATCACTGATTTCCCAGTTTAGGGCCGCATGACAATTTCCGCAAATGAGCTAACACAAGTCCCCATACCGTTGAATTTCGACTAGACTCTAATCAAGGTGTCGAAAAAACATTTGTAATTATGGATAAGGCAAGAGATTCCCGACAATTGGACAGGAATATTTTGTGGATACTATAAAAAGGAAAAATTCCAAATGCATTCTTATTGTGCACACTGGAATTCGGACGCTGTATATTGTCAGACGACATACCGCGCACATGGTGAAAGCTGTACTTTTTACTATCTGACCACATGAAACATCCCTGTAAACATAGATAAATCAAATAATTTCAAACAATTTGATACCCATTTTGAAAATATTTCTTTTACTGGAAAAAAGTTATAAACAAGTGAAATATCACTGATTTCACAGTTTAGGGCCGCATGACATTTTCCGCAAATGAGCTAACACAAGTCCCCATACCGTTAAATTTCGCCGCCACTCTATTCAACGTGTCGAAATAAATTTTGTAATTATGGATAAGGCAACAAATTCCCGAAAATTTGACACCGATATTTTGTGGATTCTCTAAAAAGAAAAAGTAGAAATGCATTCTGATTGTGCACACTGTAATTCGGACGCTGTAAATTGTCAAACGACATACCGCGCACATGGTGAAAGCTGTACTTTTTACTATCTGAGCAAATGAAAAATCCATGTAAACATAGACAAATCAAATAATTGTACACAATTTGATACCCATTTTGAAAATATTTCTTTTACTGGAAAAAAGTTATAAACATGTGAAATATCACTGATTTCCCAGTTTAGGGCCACATGACAATTTCCGCAAATGAGCTAACACAAGTCCCCATACCGTTGAATTTCGACTCGACTCTAATCAAGGTGTCGAAAAAACTTTTGTAATTAGGGATAAGGCAAGAAATTCCCGACAATTGGACCGCAATAATTTGTGGATTCTATAAAAAGGAAAAATTACAAATGCATTCTTATTGTGCACACTGGAATTCGGACGCTGTATATTGTCAGACGACATACCGCGCACATGGTGAAAGCTGTACATTTTACTATCTGAGAAAAAGGAAAATCCCTGTATACATAGACAAATCAATTAATTTCACACAATTTGATACCCATTTTGAAAATATTTCTTTTACTGGAAAAAGTTATAAACAAGTGAAATATCACAGATTTCCCAGTTGAGGGCCGCATGACAATTTCCGCAATTGAGCTAACTCAAGTCCCCATACCGTTGAATTTCGACCCGACTCTAATCAAGGTGTCGAAAAAACTTTTGTAATTATGGATAAGGCCAGAAATTCCCGACAATTTGACAGCAATATTTTGTGGATTCTATAAAAAGGAAAAAGTAGAAATGCAGTCTTATTGTACACACTGCAATTC
The DNA here is from genome assembly GCA_964036315.1 of Acanthosepion esculentum. Lineage (NCBI taxonomy): Eukaryota > Metazoa > Mollusca > Cephalopoda > Sepiida > Sepiidae > Acanthosepion > Acanthosepion esculentum. Next base: position 78,787,863 of record OZ038509.1, read on the forward strand.
GGACGCTGTAAATTGTCAGACGTCATGCCGCGCATATGGTGAAAGCTGTACTTTTTACTATCTGAGCAAATGAAAAATCCCTGTAAACATAGACATATCAAATAATTGCACACAATTTGATACCCATTTTGAAAATATTTCTTTTACTGGAAAAAATTATAAACAAGTGAAATATGACTGATTTCCCAGTTTAGGGCCGCATGACAATTTCCACAAATGAGCTAACACATGTCCCCATACCGTTGTATTTCGAATCGACTCTATTCAAGGTGTCGAAAAAACTTTCGTAATTATGAATAAGGTAAGGAATTCCCGACAATTGGACACCAATATATTGTGGATTCGATAAAAAGGAAAAATTACAAATGCAGTCTTATTGTGCACACAGGAATTCGGACGCTGTAGATTGTCAGACGACATACCGCGTACATGGTGAAAGCTGTACTTTTTACTATCTGAGCAAAAGAAAAATCCCTGTATACATAGACAAATCAAATAATTGCACACAATTTGATACCCATTTTGAAAATATTTCTTTCACTGGAAAAAAGTTATAAACATGTCAAATATCACTGATTTCCCAGTTTAGGGCCGCATGACAATTTCCGCAAATGAGCTAACACAAGTCAACATACCGTTGAATTTTGACCCGACTCTAATCAAGGTGTCGAAAATCTTTTGTAATTATGGATAAGGCAAGAAATTCTCGACAATTGGACAGCAATATTTTGTGGATTCTATAAAAAGGAAAAATTACAAATGCATTCTTATTGTGCACACTGGAATTCGGACGCTGTATATTGTCAGACGACATACCACGCACATAGTGAAAGCTGTACTTTTTACTATCTGACCAAATGAAACATCCCTGTAAACATAGATAAATCAAATAATTTCACATAATTTGATACACATTTTGAAAATATTTCTTTTACTGGAAAAAAGTTATAAAAACGTGAAATATCACTGATTACCCAGTTTAGGGCCGCATGACAATTTCCGCAAATGAGCTAACACTAGTCCCCATACCGTTGAATTTTGCCTCGACTCTATTCAAGGTGTCGAACAAACTTTTGTAATTATGGATAAGGCAAGAAATTCGCGACAATTTGACACCAATATTTTGTGGATTCTATAAAAAGGAAAAATTACAAATGCAGACTTATTGTTCACACTGGAATTCGGACGCTGTAAATTGTCAGATGACATACCGCGCACATAGTGAAAGCTGTACTTTTTACTATCTGACCAAATGAAACATCCCTGTAAACATAGATAAATCAAATAATTTCACACAATTTGATACCCATTTTGAAATATTTCTTTTACTGGAAAAAAGTTTTCAAAAATGAATTATCACTGATTACCCAGATTAGGTCCGCATGAAAATTTCCGCAAATGAGCTAACACTAGTCCCCATACCGTTGAATTTTGCCTCGACTCTATTCAAGGTGTCGAAAAAACTTTTGTAATTATGGATAAGGTAAGGAATTCCCGACAATTGGACACATATATATTGTGGATTCGATAAAAAGGAAAAATTACAAATGCAGTCTTATTGTGCACACTGGAATTCGGACGCTGTAAATTGTCAGACGACATAACGCGCACATGGTGAAAGCTGTACTTTTTACTATCTGAGCAAATGAAAAATCCCAGTAAACATAGACAAATCAAATAATTGCACACAATTTGCTACCCATTTTGAAAATATTTCTTTTACTGGAAAAAATTTATAAACAAGTGAAATATCACTGATTTCCCAGTTTAGGGCCGCATGACAATTTCCGCAAATGAGCTAACACAAGTCCCCATACCGTTGAATTTCGACCCGACTCTAATCAAGGTGTCGAAAATCTTTTGTAATTATGGATAAGGCAAGAAATTTCCGACAATTGGACAGCAATATTTTGTGGATTCTATAAAAAGGAAAAATTACAAATGCATTCTTATTGTGCACACTGGAATTCGGACGCTGTATATTGTCAGACGACATACCGCGCACATGGTGAAAGCTGTACTTTTTACTATCTGAGCAAAAGAAAAATCCCTGTATAGATAGACAAATCAAATAATTGCACACAATTTGATACCCATTTTGAAAATATTTCTTTTACTGGAAAAAAGTTATAAAAAAGTGAATTATGACTGATTACCCAGTTTAGGTCCGCATGAAAATTTCCGCAAATGTGCTAACACTAGTCCCCATACCGTTGAATTTTGCCTCAACTCTATTCAACGTGTCGAAAATCTTTTGTAATTATGGATAAGGCAAGAAATTCCCGACAATTGGACAGCAATATTTTGTGGATTCTATAAAAAGGAAAAATTACAAATGCATTCTTATTGTGCACACTGGAATTCGGACGCTGTATATTGTCAGACGACATACCGCGCACATGGTGAAAGCTGTACTTTTTACTATCTGAGCAAAAGAAAAATCCCTGTATAGATAGACAAATCAAATAATTGCACACAATTTGATACCCATTTTGAAAATATTTCTTTTACTGGAAAAAAGTTATAAAAAAGTGAATTATGACTGATTACCCAGTTTAGGTCCGCATGAAAATTTCCGCAAATGTGCTAACACTAGTCCCCATACCTTTGAATTTTGCCTCGACTCTATTCAAGGTGTCGAACAAACTTTTGTAATTAGGGATAAGGCAAGAAATTCACAACAATTTGACACCAATATTTTGTGGATTCTCTAAAAAGGAAAACGTAGAAATGCAGTCTTATTGTGCACACTGGAATTCGGACGCTGTAAATTGTCAGACGTCATGCCGCGCACATGGTGAATGCTGTACTTTTTACTATCTGAGCAAATGAAAAATCCCTGTCAACATAGACATATCAAATAATTGCACACAATTTGATACCCATTTTGAAAATATTTCTTTTACTGGAAAAATGTTATAAACAAGTGAAATATGACTGATTTCCCAGTTTAGGGCCGCATGACAATTTCCACAAATGAGCTAACACATTCCCCATACCGTTGAATTTCGAATCGACTCTATTCAAGGTGTCGAAAAAACCTTCGTAATTATGGATAAGGTAAGGAATTCCCGACAATTGGACACCAATATATTGTGGATTCGATAAAAAGGAAAAATTACAAATACAGTCTTATTGTGCACACTGGAATTCGGATGCTGTAAATTGTCAGACGACATACCGCGCACATGGTGAAAGCTGTACTTTTTACTATATGAGCAAATGAAAAATCCATGTAAACATAGACAAATCAAATAATTTCACACAATTTGATACCCATCTTGAAAATATTTCTTTTACTGGAAAAATTTATAAACAAGTGAAATATCACTGATTTCCCAGTTTAGGGCCGCATGACAATTTCCGCAAATGAGCTAACACAAGTCCCCATACCGTTGAATTTCGACTCGACTCTAATCAAGGTGTCGACAAAACTTTTGTAATTATGGATAAGGCAAGGAATTCCGACAATTTGACACCAATATATTGTGGATTCTATAAAAAGGAAAAATTACAAATGCATTCTTATTGTGCACACTGGAATTCGGACGCTGTAAATTGTCAAACGACATACCGCGCACATGGTGAAAGCTGTACTTTTTACCATCTTAGCAAATGAAAAATCTCTGTAAATATAGCCAAATCAAATAATTGCACACAATTTGCTACCCATTTTGAAAATATTTCTTTTACTGGAAAAAAGTTATAAACATGTGAAATATCACTGATTTCCCAGTTTAGGGCCGCATGACAATTTCTGCAAATGAGCTAACACTAGTCCCCATACCATTGTATTTCGAATCGACTCTATTAAAGGTGTCGTAAAAACTTTCATAATTCTGGATAAGGTAAGGAATTCCCGACAATTGGACACCAATATATTGTGGATTCGATAAAAAGGAAAAATTACAAATGCAGTCTTATTGTCCACACTGGAATTCGGACGCTGTAGATTGTCAGACGACATACCGCGCACATGGTGAAGGCTGTACTTTTTACTATCTGAGCAAAAGAAAAATCCCTGTATACATAGACAAATCAAATAATTGCACACAATTTATACCCATTTTGAAAATATTTCTTTTACTTTAAAAAAGTTATAAAAAAGTGAATTATGGCTGATTACCCAGTTTAGGTCCGCATGAAAATTTCCGCAAATGAGCTAACACTAGTCCCCATACCGTTGAATTTTGCCTCGATTCTATTCAAGGTGTCGAAAAAACTTTTGTAATTATGGATAAGGCAAGAAATTCCCGACAATTGGACAGCAATATTTTGTGGATTCTATAAAAAGGAAAAATTACAAATGCATTCTTATTATTCACACTGGAATTCGGACGCTGTATATTGTCAGACGACATAACGCGCACATGGTGAAAGCTGTACTTTTTACTATCTGAGCAAAAGAAAAATCCCTGTATACATAGACAAATCAAATAATTGCACACAATTTGATACCCATTTTGAAAATATTCCTATTACTGGAAAAAAGTTATAAAAAAGTGAATTATGACTGATTACCCAGTTTAGGTCCGCATGAAAATTTCCGCAAATGAGCTAACACTAGTCCCCATACCGTTGAATTTTGCCTCGACTCTATTCAAGGTGTCGAAAAAACTTTTGTAATTGGGGATAAGGCAAGAAATTCCGACAATTGGACAGCAATATTTTGTGGATTCTATAAAAAGGAAAAATTACAAATGCATTCTTAATGTTCACACTGGAATTCGGACGCTGTATATTGTCAGACGACATACCGCGCACATGGTGAAAGCTGTACTTTTTACTATCTGAGCAAAAGAAAAATACCTGTATACATAGAAAAATCAAATAATTGCACACAATTTGATAACCATTTTGAAAATATTTCTTTTACTGGAAAAAAGTTATAAAAAAGTGAATTATGACTGATTACCCAGTTTAGGTCCGCATGAAAATTACCGCAAATGAGCTAATACTAGTCCCCATACCGTTGAATTTTGCCTCGACTCTATTCAAGGTGTCGAAAAAACTTTTGTAATTATGGATAAGGTAAGGAATTCCCGACAATTGGACACCAATATATTGTGGATTTGATAAAAAGGAAAAATTACAAATGCAGTCTTATTGTGCACACTGGAATTCGGACGCTGTAAATTGTCAGACGACATACCGCACACATGGTGAAAGCTGTACTTTTTACTATCTGAGCAAAAGAAAAATCCCTGTATACATAGACAAATCAAATAATTGCACACAATTTGATACCCATTTTGAAAATATTTCTTTTACTGGAAAAAAGTTATAAACAAGTGAAATATCACTGATTTCCCAGTTTAGGGCCGCATGACAATTTCCGCAAATGAGCTAACACAAGTCCCTATACCGTTGAATTTCGACTCGACTCTAATCAAGGTGTCGAAAAAACATTTGTAATTATGGATAAGGCAAGAATTTCTCGACAATTTGACACCAATATATTGTGGATTCGATAAAAAGGAAAAATTACAAATGCAGTCTTATTGTGCACACTGGAATTCGGACGCTATATATTGTCAGACGACATACCGCGCACATGGTGAAAGCTGTACTTTTTACTATCTGAGCAAAAGAAAAATCCCTGTATACATAGACAAATCAAATAATTGCACACAATTTGATACCCATTTTGAAAATATTTCTTTTACTGGAAAAAAGTTATAAAAAAGTGAATTATGTCTGATTACCCAGTTTAGGTCCGCATGAAAATTACCGCAAAAGAGCTAAAAACTAGTCCCCATACCGTTGAATTATGCCTCGACTCTATTCAAGGTGTCGAACAAACTTTTGCAATTATGGATAAGGCAAGAAATATCCGACCATTTGACAGCAATATTTTGTGGATTCTATAAAAAGGAAAAATTACAAATGCAGTCTTATTGTGCACACTGGAATTCGGACGCTGTAAATTGTCAGACGACATACCGCGCACATGGTGAAAGCTGTACATTTTACTATCTGAGCAAATGAAAAATCCCTGTAAACATAGACATATCAAATAATTGCACACAATTTGATACCCATTTTGAAAATATTTCTTTTACTGGAAAATTTATAAACAAGTGAAATATGACTGATTTCCCAGTTTAGGGCCGCCTGACAATTTCCACAAATGAGCTAACACAAGTCCACATATCGTTGAATTTCGAATCGACTCTATTCAAGGTGTCGAAAAAACTTTTTTAATTATGGATAAGGCAAGAAATTCTCGAATATTTGACACCAATATATTATGGATTAGATAAAAAGAAAAATTACTAATGCGGTCTTATTGTGCACACTGGAATTCGGAGGCTGTAAATTGTCAGACGACATACCGCGCACATGGTGAAAGCTGTACTTTTTACTATCTGAGCAAAAGAAAAATCCCTGTATACATAGACGAATCAAATAATTGCACACAATTTGTTACCCATTTTGAAAATATTTCTTTTACTGGAAAAAAGTTATAAAAAAGTGAATTATGACTGATTTCCCAGTTTAGGTCCGCATGAAAATTTCAGCAAATGAGCTAACACTAGTCCCCATACCGTTGAATTTTGCCTCGACTCTATTCAAGGTGTCGAACAAACTTTTGTAATTATGGATAAGGCAAGAAATTCCCGACAATTGGACAGCAATATTTTGTGGATTCTATAAAAAGGAAAAATTACAAATGCAGTCTTATTGTGCACACTGGAATTCGGACGCTGTATATTGTCAGACGACATACTGCGCACATCGTGAAAGCTGTACTTTTTACTATCTGAGCAAAAGAAAAATCCCTGTATACATAGAAAAATCAAATAATTGCACACAATTTGATACCCATTTTGAAAATATTTCTTTTACTGGAAAAAAGTTATAAACAAGTGAAATATCACTGATTTCCCAGTTTAGGGCCGCATGACAATTTCCACAAATGAGCTAACACAAGTCCCCATACAGTTGAATTTCGAATCGACTCTATTCAAGGTGTCGAACAAACTTTTGTAATTATGGATAAGTTAAGGAATTCCCGACAATTGGACACCAATATATTGTGGATTCGATAAAAAGGAAAATTACAAATGCAGTCTTATTGTGCACACTGGAATTCGGACGCTGTAAATTGTCAGACGACATACCGCGCACATGGTGAAAGCTGTACTTTTTACTATATGAGCAAATTAAAAATCCCTGTAAACATAGACAAATCAAATAATTGCACACAATGTGATACCCATTTTGAAAATATTTCTTTTACTGGAAAAAAGGTATAAACAAGTGAAATATGACTGATTTCCCAGTTTAGGGCCGCATGACAATTTCCACAAATGAGCTAACACAAGTCCCCATACCGTTGAATTTCGAATCGACTCTATTCAAGGTGTCGAAAAAACTTTTGTAATTATGGATAAGGTAAGGAATTCCCGACAATTGGACACCAATATATTGTGGATTCTCTTAAAAGGAAAGAGTAGAAATGCATTCTTATTGTGCACACTGGAATTCGGACGCTATAAATTGTCAGATGTCATGCCGCGCACAGGGTGAAAGCTGTACTTTTTACTACCTGAGCAAAGGAAAAATCCCTGTAAACATAGACATATCAAATAATTGCACACAATTTGATACCCATTTTGAAAATATTTCTTTTACTGGAAAAAAGTTATAAAAACGTGAATTATGACTGTTTACCCAGTTTAGGTCCGCATGAAAATTTCCGCAAATGAGCTAACACTAGTCCCCATACCGTTGAATTTTGCCTCGACTCTATTCAAGGTGTCGAAAAAACTTTTGTAATTATGGATAAGGTAAGGAATTCCCGACAATTGGACACCAATATATTGTGGATTCGATAAAAAGGAAAAATTACAAATGCGGTTTTATTGTGCACACTGGAATTCGGACGCTGTATATTGTCAGACGACATAACGCGCACATGGAGAAAGCTCTACTTTTTACTATCTGAGAAAAAGAAAAATCCCTCTATACATAGACAAATCAAATAATTGCACACAATTTGATACCCATTTTGAAAATATTTCTTTTACTGGAAAAAAGTTATAAAAACGTGAATTATGACTGATTACCCATTTATGTCCGCATGAAAATTTCCGCAAATGAGCTAACACTAGTCCCCATAATGTTGAATTTTGCCTCGACTCTATTCAAGGTGTCGAACAAACTTTTGTAATTATGGATAAGGCAAGAAATTCACGACAATTTGACACCAATATTTTGTGGATTCTATAAAAAGGAAAAATTACAAATGCAGTCTTATTGTGCACACTGGAATTCGGACGATGTAAATTGTCATACGACATACCGCGCACATAGTGAAAGCTGTACTTTTTCCTATCTGACCAAACGAAACATCCCTATAAACATAGATAAATCAAATAATTTCACACAATTTGATACCCATTTTGAAAATATTTCTTTTACTGGAAAAAAGTTATAAACAAGTGAAATATCACTGATTTCACAGTTTAGGGCCTCATGACAAATTCCGCAAATGAGCTAACACACGTCCCCATACCGTTAAATTTCAGCTCGACTCTATTCAACGTGTCGAAAAAACTTTTGTAATTATGGATAAGGCAAGAAATTCACGACAATTTGACACCAATATATTGCGAATTCGATAAAAAGGAAAAAGTAGAAATGCAGTCTTATTGTGCACACTGGAATTCGGACGCTGTATATTGTCAGACGACATACCGCGCACATGGTGAAAGCTGTACTTTTTACTATCTGAGCAAAAGAAAAATCCCTGTATACATAGACAAATCAAATAATTGCACATAATTTGATACCCATTTTGAAAATATTTCTTTTACTGGAAAAAAGTTATAAACATGTGAAATATCACTGATTTCCCAGTTTAGGGCCGCATGACAATTTCCGCAAATGAGCTAACATAAGTCCCCATACCGTTGAATTTAACCCGACTCTAATCAGGGTGTCGAAAAAACTTTTGTAATTATGGATAAAGCAAGAAATTCTCGACAATTGGGCAGCAATATTTTGTGGATTCTATAAAAAGGAAAAATTACAAATGCATTGTTATTGTGCACACTGGAATTCGGACGCTGTATATTTTCAGACGACATACCGCGCACATCGTGAAAGCTGTACTTTTTAATATCTGAGCAAAAGAAAAATCCCTGTATACATAGACAAATCAAATAATTGCACACAATTTGATACCCATTTTAAAAATATTTCTTTTACTGGAAAAAAGTTATAAAAAAGTGAATTATGACTGATTACCCAGTTTAGGTCCGCATGAAAACTTCCGCAAATGAGCTAACACTAGTCCCCATACCGTTGAATTTTGCCTCGACTCTATTCAAGGTGTCGAACAAACTTTTGTAATTATAGATAAGGCAAGAAATTCACGACAATTTGACACAAATATTTTGTGGATTTGATAAAAAGGGTAAAATTACAAATGCAGTTTTATTGTGCACACTGGAAATCGGACGCTGTAAATTGTCAGACGACATACCGCGCACATGGTGAAAGCTGTACTTTTTACTATCTAAGCAAATGAAAAATCCCTGTAAACATAGACAAATCAAATAATTTTACACAATTTGATACCCATTTTGAAAATATTTCTTTTACTGGAAAAAAGTTATAAACAAGTGAATTATGACTGATTACCCAGTTTAGGTCCGCATGAAAATTTCCGCAAATGAGCTAACACTACTCCCCATACCGTTGAATTTTGCCTCGACTCTATTCAAGGTGTCGAACAAACTTTTGTAATTATGGATAAGGTAAGGAATTCCCGACAATTGGACACCAATATATTGTGGATTCTCTTAAAAGGAAAGAGTAGAAATGCATTCTTATTGTGCACACTGGAATTCGGACGCTATAAATTGTCAGATGTCATGCCGCGCACAGGGTGAAAGCTGTACTTTTTACTACCTGAGCAAAGGAAAAATCCCTGTAAACATAGACATATCAAATAATTGCACACAATTTGATACCCATTTTGAAAATATTTCTTTTACTGGAAAAAAGTTATAAAAACGTGAATTATGACTGTTTACCCAGTTTAGGTCCGCATGAAAATTTCCGCAAATGAGCTAACACTAGTCCCCATACCGTTGAATTTTGCCTCGACTCTATTCAAGGTGTCGAAAAAACTTTTGTAATTATGGATAAGGTAAGGAATTCCCGACAATTGGACACCAATATATTGTGGATTCGATAAAAAGGAAAAATTACAAATGCGGTTTTATTGTGCACACTGGAATTCGGACGCTGTATATTGTCAGACGACATAACGCGCTCATGGAGAAAGCTCTACTTTTTACTATCTGAGCAAAAGAAAAATCCCTCTATACATAGACAAATCAAATAATTGCACACAATTTGATACCCATTTTGAAAATATTTCTTTTACTGGAAAAAAGTTATAAAAACGTGAATTATGACTGATTACCCATTTATGTCCGCATGAAAATTTCCGCAAATGAGCTAACACTAGTCCCCATAATGTTGAATTTTGCCTCGACTCTATTCAAGGTGTCGAACAAACTTTTGTAATTATGGATAAGGCAAGAAATTCACGACAATTTGACACCAATATTTTGTGGATTCTATAAAAAGGAAAAATTACAAATGCAGTCTTATTGTGCACACTGGAATTCGGACGATGTAAATTGTCAGACGACATACCGCGCACATAGTGAAAGCTGTACTTTTTCCTATCTGACCAAACGAAACATCCCTATAAACATAGATAAATCAAATAATTTCACACAATTTGATACCCATTTTGAAAATATTTCTTTTACTGGAAAAAAGTTATAAACAAGTGAAATATCACTGATTTCACAGTTTAGGGCCTCATGACAAATTCCGCAAATGAGCTAACACACGTCCCCATACCGTTAAATTTCAGCTCGACTCTATTCAACGTGTCGAAAAAACTTTTGTAATTATGGATAAGGCAAGAAATTCACGACAATTTGACACCAATATATTGCGAATTCGATAAAAAGGAAAAAGTAGAAATGCAGTCTCATTGTGCACACTGGAATTCGGACGCTGTATATTGTCAGACGACATACCGCGCACATGGTGAAAGCTGTACTTTTTACTATCTGAGCAAAAGAAAAATCCCTGTATACATAGACAAATCAAATAATTGCACATAATTTGATACCCATTTTGAAAATATTTCTTTTACTGGAAAAAAGTTATAAACATGTGAAATATCACTGATTTCCCAGTTTAGGGCCGCATGACAATTTCCGCAAATGAGCTAACATAAGTCCCCATACCGTTGAATTTAACCCGACTCTAATCAGGGTGTCGAAAAAACTTTTGTAATTATGGATAAAGCAAGAAATTCTCGACAATTGGACAGCAATATTTTGTGGATTCTATAAAAAGGAAAAATTACAAATGCATTCTTATTGTGCACACTGGAATTCGGACGCTGTATATTTTCAGACGACATACCGCGCACATCGTGAAAGCTGTACTTTTTAATATCTGAGCAAAAGAAAAATCCCTGTATACACAGACAAATCAAATAATTGCACACAATTTGATACCCATTTTAAAAATATTTCTTTTACTGGAAAAAAGTTATAAAAAAGTGAATTATGACTGATTACCCAGTTTAGGTCCGCATGAAAACTTCCGCAAATGAGCTAACACTAGTCCCCATACCGTTGAATTTTGCCTCGACTCTATTCAAGGTGTCGAACAAACTTTTGTAATTATAGATAAGGCAAGAAATTCACGACAATTTGACACAAATATTTTGTGGATTTGATAAAAAGGGTAAAATTACAAATGCAGTTTTATTGTGCACACTGGAAATCGGACGCTGTAAATTGTCAGACGACATACCGCGCACATGGTGAAAGCTGTACTTTTTACTATCTGAGCAAATGAAAAATCCCTGTAAACATAGACATATCAAATAATTGCACACAATTTGATACCCATTTTGAAAGTATTTTTTTTTACTGGAAAAAATTATAAACAAGTGAAATATGACTGATTTCCCAGTTTAGGGCCGCATGACAATTTCCACAAATGAGCTAAGCCAAGTCCCCATACCGTTGTATTTCGAATCGACTCTATTCAAGGTGTCGAAAAAACTTTCGTAATTATGGATAAGGTAAGGAATTCCCGACAATTGGACACCAATATATTGTGGATTCCATAAAAAGGAAAAATTACAAATGCAGTCTTATTGTGCACACTGGAATCGGACGCTGTAAATTTTCAGACGACATACCGCGCACATGGTGAAAGCTGTACTTTTTACTATCTGAGCAAATGAAAAATCCCTGTAAACATAGACAAATCACATAATTTCACACAATTTGATACCCATTTTGAAAATATTTCTTTTACTGGAAAAAAGTTATAAAAAAGTGAATTATGACTGATTACCCAGTTTAGGTCCGCATGAAAATTTCCGCAAATGAGCTAACACTAGTCCCCATACCGTTGAATTTTGCCTCGACTCTATTCAAGGTGTCGAACAAACTTTTGTAATTATGGATAAGGCAAGACATTCCCGACAATTGGACAGCAATATTTTGTGGATTCTATAAAAAGGAAAAATTACAAATGCAGTCTTATTGTGCACACTGGAATTCGGACGCTGTATATTGTCAGACGACATACTGCGCACATCGTGAAAGCTGTACTTTTTACTATCTGAGCAAAAGAAAAATCCCTGTATACATAGAAAAATCAAATAATTGCACACAATTTGATACCCATTTTGAAAATATTTCTTTTACTGGAAAAAAGTTATAAACAAGTGAAATATCACTGATTTCCCAGTTTAGGGCCGCATGACAATTTCCACAAATGAGCTAACACAAGTCCCCATACAGTTGAATTTCGAATCGACTCTATTCAAGGTGTCGAAAAAACTTTTGTAATTATGGATAAGTTAAGGAATTCCCGACAATTGGACACCAATATATTGTGGATTCGATAAAAAGGAAAATTACAAATGCAGTCTTATTGTGCACACTGGAATTCGGACGCTGTAAATTGTCAGACGACATACCGCGCACATGGTGAAAGCTGTACTTTTTACTATATGAGCAAATTAAAAATCCCTGTAAACATAGACAAATCAAATAATTGCACACAATTTGATACCCATTTTGAAAATATTTCTTTTACTGGAAAAAAGGTATAAACAAGTGAAATATGACTGATTTCCCAGTTTAGGGCCGCATGACAATTTCCACAAATGAGCTAACACAAGTCCCCATACCGTTGAATTTCGAATCGACTCTATTCAAGGTGTCGAAAAAACTTTTGTAATTATGGATAAGGTAAGGAATTCCCGACAATTGGACACCAATATAGTGTGGATTCGATAAAAAGGAAAAATTACAAATGCAGTCTTATTGTGCACACTGGAATTCGGACGCTGTAAATTGTCAGACGACATACCGCGCACATGGTGAAAGCTGTACTTTTTACTATCTAAGCAAATGAAAAATCCCTGTAAACATAGACAAATCAAATAATTTTACACAATTTGATACCCATTTTGAAAATGTTTCTTTTACTGGAAAAAAGTTATATACAAGTGAATTATGACTGATTACCCAGTTTAGGTCCGCATGAAAATTTCCGCAAATGAGCTAACACTACTCCCCATACCGTTGAATTTTGCCTCGACTCTATTCAAGGTGTCGAACAAACTTTTGTAATTATGGATAAGGTAAGGAATTCCCGACAATTGGACACCAATATTTTGTGGATTCTCTTAAAAGGAAAGAGTAGAAATGCATTCTTATTGTGCACACTGGAATTCGGACGCTATAAATTGTCAGATGTCATGCCGCGCACATGGTGAAAGCTGTACTTTTTACTACCTGAGAAAAGGAAAAATCCCTGTAAACATAGACATATCAAATAATTGCACACAATTTGATACCCATTTTGAAAATATTTCTTTTACTGGAAAAAAGTTATAAAAACGTGAATTATGACTGTTTACCCAGTTTAGGTCCGCATGAAAATTTCCGCAAATGAGCTAACACTAGTCCCCATACCGTTGAATTTTGCCTCGACTCTATTCAAGGTGTCGAAAAAACTTTTGTAATTATGGATAAGGTAAGGAATTCCCGACAATTGGACACCAATATATTGTGGATTCGATAAAAAGGAAAAATTACAAATGCGGTTTTATTGTGCACACTGGAATTCGGACGCTGTATATTGTCAGACGACATAACGCGCACATGGAGAAAGCTCTACTTTTTACTATCTGAGCAAAAGAAAAATCCCTCTATACATAGACAAATCAAATAATTGCACACAATTTGATACCCATTTTGAAAATATTTCTTTTACTGGAAAAAAGTTATAAAAACGTGAATTATGACTGATTACCCATTTATGTCCGCATGAAAATTTCCGCAAATGAGCTAACACTAGTCCCCATAATGTTGAATTTTGCCTCGACTCTATTCAAGGTGTCGAACAAACTTTTGTAATTATGGATAAGGCAAGAAATTCACGACAATTTGACACCAATATTTTGTGGATTCTATAAAAAGGAAAAATTACAAATGCAGTCTTATTGTGCACACTGGAATTCGGACGATGTAAATTGTCAGACGACATACCGCGCACATAGTGAAAGCTGTACTTTTTCCTATCTGACCAAACGAAACATCCCTATAAACATAGATAAATCAAATAATTTCACACAATTTGATACCCATTTTGAAAATATTTCTTTTACTGGAAAAAAGTTATAAACAAGTGAAATATCACTGATTTCACAGTTTAGGGCCTCATGACAAATTCCGCAAATGAGCTAACACACGTCCCCATACCGTTAAATTTCAGCTCGACTCTATTCAACGTGTCGAAAAAACTTTTGTAATTATGGATAAGGCAAGAAATTCACGACAATTTGACACCAATATATTGCGAATTCGATAAAAAGGAAAAAGTATAAATGCAGTCTTATTGTGCACACTGGAATTCGGACGCTGTATATTGTCAGACGACATACCGCGCACATGGTGAAAGCTGTACTTTTTACTATCTGAGCAAAAGAAAAATCCCTGTATACATAGACAAATCAAATAATTGCACATAATTTGATACCCATTTTGAAAATATTTCTTTTACTGGAAAAAAGTTATAAACATGTGAAATATCACTGATTTCCCAGTTTAGGGCCGCATGACAATTTCCGCAAATGAGCTAACATAAGTCCCCATACCGTTGAATTTAACCCGACTCTAATCAGGGTGTCGAAAAAACTTTTGTAATTATGGATAAAGCAAGAAATTCTCGACAATTGGACAGCAATATTTTGTGGATTCTATAAAAAGGAAAAATTACAAATGCATTCTTATTGTGCACACTGGAATTCGGACGCTGTATATTTTCAGACGACATACCGCGCACATCGTGAAAGCTGTACTTTTTAATATCTGAGTAAAAGAAAAATCCCTGTATACATAGACAAATCAAATAATTGCACACAATTTGATACCCATTTTAAAAATATTTCTTTTACTGGAAAAAAGTTATAAAAAAGTGAATTATGACTGATTACCCAGTTTAGGTCCGCATGAAAACTTCCGCAAATGAGCTAACACTAGTCCCCATACCGTTGAATTTTGCCTCGACTCTATTCAAGGTGTCGAACAAACTTTTGTAATTATAGATAAGGCAAGAAATTCACGACAATTTGACACAAATATTTTGTGGATTTGATAAAAAGGGTAAAATTACAAATGCAGTTTTATTGTGCACACTGGAAATCGGACGCTGTAAATTGTCAGACGACATACCGCGCACATGGTGAAAGCTGTACTTTTTACTATCTGAGCAAATGAAAAATCCCTGTAAACATAGACATATCAAATAATTGCACACAATTTGATACCCATTTTGAAAGTATTTTTTTTTACTGGAAAAAAGGTATAAACAAGTGAAATATGACTGATTTCCCAGTTTAGGGCCGCATGAAAATTTCCACAAATGAGCTAAGCCAAGTCCCCATACAGTTGTATTTCGAATCGACTCTATTCAAGGTGTCGAAAAAACTTTCGTAATTATGGATAAGGTAAGGAATTCCCGACAATTGGACACCAATATATTGTGGATTCCATAAAAAGGAAAAATTACAAATGCAGTCTTATTGTGCACACTGGAATCGGACGCTGTAAATTGTCAGACGACATACCGCGCACATGGTGAAAGCTGTACTTTTGACTATCTGAGCAAATGAAAAATCCCTCTAAACATAGACAAATCACATAATTTCACACAATTTGATACCCATTTTGAAAATATTTCTTTTACTGGAAAAAAGTTATAAAAAAGTGAATTATGACTGATTACCCAGTTTAGGTCCGCATGAAAATTTCCGCAAATGTGCTAACACTAGTCCCCATACCGTTGAATTTTGCCTCGACTCTATTCAAGGTGTCGAAAAAACTTTTGTAATTATGGATAAGGCAAGAAATTCCCGAAAATTGGACAGCAATATTTTGTGGATTCTATAAAAAGGAAAAATTACAAATGCATTCTTATTGTTCACACTGGAATTCGGACGCTGTATATTGTCAGACGACATACCGCGCACATCGTGAAAGCTGTACTTTTTACTATCTGAGCAAAAGAAAAATCCCTGTATACATAGACAAATCAAATAATTTCACACAATTTGATACCCATTTTAAAAATATTTCTTTTACTGGAAAAAATTTATAAAAAACTGAATTATGACTGATTACCCAGTTTAGGTCCGCATGAAAATTTCCGCAAATGAGCTAACACTAGTCCCCATACCGTTGAATTTTGCCTCGACTCTATTCAAGGTGTCGAACAAACTTTTGTTATTATGGATAAGGCAAGAAATTCCCGACAATTGGACAGCAATATTTTGTGGATTCTATAAAAAGGAAAAATTACAAATGCATTCTTATTGTTCACACTGGAATTCGGACGCTTTATATTGTCAGACGACATACCGCGCACATGGTGAAAGCTGTACTTTTTACTATCTGAGCTAAAGAAAAATCCCTGTATACATAGACAAATCAAATAATTGCACACAATTTGATAACCATTTTGAAAATATTTCTTTTACTGGAAAAAAGTTATAAAAAAGTCAATTATGACAGATTACCCAGTTTAGGTCCGCATGAAAATTTCCGCAAATGAGCTAACACTAGTCCCCATACCGTTGAATTTTGCCTCGACTCTATTCAAGGTGTCGAAAAAACTTTTGTAATTATGGATAAGGCAAGAAATTTCGACAATTGGACAGCAATATTTTGTGGATTCTATAAAAAGGAAAAATTAGAAATGCATTCTTATTGTTCACACTGGAATTCGGACGCTGTATATTGTCAGACGACATACCGCGCACATGGTGAAAGCTGTACGTTTAACTATCTGAGTAAAAGAAAAATCCCTGTATACATAGACAAATCAAATAATTGCACACAATTTGATACCCATTTTGAAAATATTTCTTTTACTGGAAAAAAGTTATAAAAAAGTGAATTATGACTGATTACCCAGTTTAGGTCAACATGAAAATTTCCGCAAATGAGCTAACACTAGTCCCCATACCGTTGAATTTCGCCTCGACTCTATTCAAGGTGTCGAAAAAACTTTTGTAATTATGGATAAGGCAAGAAATTCTCGACAATTTGACACCAATATTTTGTGGATTCTATAAAAAGGAAAAATTACAAATGCAGTCTTATTGTGCACACTGGAATTCGGACGCTGTAAATTTTCAGACTACATACCGCGCACATAGTGAAAGCTGTACTTTTTACTATCTGACCAAATGAAACATCCCTGTAAACATAGATAACTCAAATAATTGCACACAATTTGATACCCATTTTGAAAATATTTCTTTTACTGGAAAAAAGTTATAAACAAGTGAAATATCACTGAATTCCCTGTTTAGGGCCGCATGACAATTTCCGCAAATGAGCTAACACAAGTCCCCATACGTTAAATTTCGCCTCGACTCTATTCAACTTGTCGAAAAAACTTTTGTAATTATGGAGAAGGCAAGAAATCTGCGACAATTTGACACCAATATTTTGTGGATTCTCTAAAAAGGAAAAAGTAGAAATGCATTCATATTGTGCACACTGAAATTCGGGCGCTGTAAATTGTCAAACGACATACCGCGCACATGGTGTAAGCTGTACTTTTTACTATCTGAGCAAATTAAAAATCCCTGTAAACATATACAAATCAAATAATTGCACACAATTTGATACCCATTTTGAAAATATTTCTTTTACTGGAAAAAAGTTATAAACATGTGAAATATGACTGATTTCCCAGTTTAGGGCCGCATGACAATTTCCGCAAATGAGCTAACACAAGGCCCCATACCGTTGAATTTCGACTCGACTGTAATCAATGTGTCGAAAAAACATTTGTAATTATGGATAAGGCAAGAATTTCCCGACAATTTGACACCAATATATTGTAGATTCGATAAAAAGGAAAAATTACAAATGCAGTCTTATTGTGCACACTGGAATTCGGACGCTGTAAATTTTCAGACGACATACCGCGCACATGGTGAAAGCTGTACTTTTTACTATCTGAGCAAATGAAAAATCCATGTAAATATAGACAAATCAAATAATTGCACACAATTTGGTAACCATTTTGAAAATATTTCTTTTACTGGAAAAAAGTTATAAACATGTGAAATATGACTGATTTCCCAGTTTAGGGCCGCATGACAATTTCCGCAAATGAGCTAACACAAGTCCCAATACCGTTGAATTTCGAATCGACTCTATTCAAGGTGTCGAAAAAACTTTTGTAATTATGGCTAAGTTAAGGAATTCCCGACAATTGGACACCAATATATTGTGGATTGGATAAAAAGGAAAAATTACAAATGCAGTCTTATTGTGCACACTGGAATTCGGACGCTGCAAATTGTCAGACGACATACCGCGCACATGGTGAAAGCTGTACTTTTTACTATCTCAGCAAATGAAAAATCCCTGTAAACATAGACATATCAAATAATTCCACACAATTTGATACCCATTTTGAAAATATTTCTTTTACTGGAAAAAAATTATAAACAAGTGAAATATCACTGATTTCCCAGTTTAGGGCCGCATGACAATTTCCGCAAATGAGCTAACACAAGTCCCCATACCGTTGAATTTCGACCCGACTCTAATCAAGGTGTCGAAAAAACTTTTGTAATTATGGATAAGGCAAGAAATTCCCGACAATTGGACAGCAATATTTTGTGGATTCTATAAAAAGGAAAAATTACAAATGCATTCTTATTGTGCACACTGGAATTCGGACGCTGTATATTGTCAGACGACATACTGCGCACATCGTGAAAGCTGTACTTTTCACTATCTGAGCAAAAGAAAAATCCCTGTATACATAGACAAATCAAATAATTGCACACGATTTGATACCCATTTTGAAAATATTTCTTTAACTGGAAAAAATTTATAAACAAGTGAATTATGACTGATTACCCAGTTTAGGTCCGCATGAAAATTTCCGCAAATGAGCTAACACTAGTCCCCATACCTTTGAATTTTGCCTCGACTCTATTCAAGGTGTCGAAAAAACTTTCGTAATTATGGATAAGGTAAGGAATTCCCGACAATTGGACACCAATATCTTGTGGATTCGATAAAAAGGAAAAATTACAAATGCAGTCATATTGTGCACACTGGAATTCGGACGCTGTAAATTGTCAGACGACATACCGCGCACATAGTGAAAGCTGTACTTTTTACTATCTGAGCAAATGAAAAATCCCTGTAAACATAGACAAATCAAATAATTTCACACAATTTGATACCCATTTTGAAAATATTTCTTTTACTGGAAAAAAGTTATAAACAAGTTAAATATGACTGATTTCCCAGTTTAGGGCCGCATGACAATTCCCACAAATGAGCTAACACAAGTCCCCATACCGCTGAATTTCGAATCGACTCTATTCAAGGTGTCGATAAAACTTTCGTAATTATGGATAAGGTAAGGAATTCCCGACAATTGGACACCAATATCTTGTGGATTCGATAAAAAGGAAAAATTTCAAATGCAGTCTTATTGTGCACACTGGAATTCGGACGCTGTAAATTGTCAGACGACATACCGCGCACATGGTGAAAGCTGTACTTTTTACTCTCTGAGCAAATGAAAAATCCCTGTAAACATAGACAAATCAAATAATTTCACACAATTTGATACCCATTTTGAAAATATTTCTTTTACTGGAAAAAAGTTATAAAAAAGTAAATTATGACTGATTACACAGTTTAGGTCCGCATGAAAATTTCCGCAAATGAACTAACACTAGTCCCCATACCGTTGAATTTTGCCTCGGCTCTATTCAAGGTGTCGAAAAAACTTTTGAAATTATGGATAAGGCAAGAAATTCCCGACAATTCGACACCAATATATTGTGGATTCGATAAAAAGGAAAAATTACAAATGCAGTCTTATTGTGCACACTGGAATTAGGTCGCTGTAAATTGTCAGACGTCATGCCGCGCACATCGTGAAAGCTGTACTTTTTACTATCTGAGCAAATGAAAAATCCCTGAAAACATAGACATATCAAATAATTGCACACAATTTGATACCCATTTTGAAAATATTTCTTTTACTGGAAAAAAGTTATAAAAAAGTGAATTATGACTGATTACCCAGTTCAGGTCCGCATGAAAATGTTCGCAAATGAGCTAACACTAGTCCCCATACCGTTGAATTTTGCCTCGATTTCCTTCAAGTTGTCGAACAATCTTTTGTAATTATGGATAAGGCAAGAAATTCGCGACAATTGGAGAGCAATATTTTGTGGATTCAATAAAAAGGAAAAATTACAAATACATTCTTATTGTTCACACTGGAATTTGGACGCTGTATATTTTCAGACGACATACCGCGCACATGGTGAAAGCTGTACTTTTTACTATCTGAGCAAAAGAAAAATCCCTGTATATATAGACAAATCAAATAATTGCACACAATTTGATACCCATTTTGAAAATATTTCTTTTACTTGAAAAAAGTTAAAAACATGTGAAATATCACTGATTACCCAGTTTAGGTCCGCATGAAAATTTCCGCAAATGAGCTAACACTAGTCCCCATACCGTTGAAATTTGCCTCGACTCTATTCAAGGTGTCGAAAAAACTTTTGTAATTATGGATAAGGTAAGGAATTCCCGACAATTGGACACCAATATATTGTGGATTCGATAAAAAGGAAAAATTACAAATGCAGTCTTATTGTGCACACTGGAATTCGGACGCTGTAAATTGTCAGACGACATACCGCGCACATGGTGGAAGCTGTACTTTTTAATATCTGAGCAAAAGAAAAATCCCTGTATACATAGACAAATCAAATAATTGCACACAATTTGATACCCATTTTGAAAATATTTCTTTTACTGGAAAACAGTTATAAAAAAGTCAATTATGACTGATTACCCAGTTTAGGTCCGCATGAAAATTTCCGCAAATGAGTTAACACTAGTCCCCATACCGTTGAATTTTGCCTCGACTCTATTCAAGTTGTCGAAAAAACTTTTGTAATTATGGATAAGGCAAGTAATTCCCGACAATTGGACACCAATATATTGTGGATTCGATAAAAAGGAAAAATTACAAATGCAGTCTTATTGTGCACACTGGAATTCGGACGCTCTATATTGTCAGACGTCATGCCGCACACATGGTGAAAGCTGTACTTTTTACTATCTGAGCAAATGAAAAATCCCTGTAAACATAGACATATCAAATAATTGCACACAATTTCATACCCATTTTTAAAATATTTCTTTTACTGGAAAAAAGTTATAAACAAGTGAAATATGACTGATTTCCCAGTTTAGGGCCGCATGACAATTTCCACAAATGAGCTAACACAAGTCCCAATACCGTTGAATTTCGAATCAACTCTATTCAAGGTGTCGAAAAAACTTTCGTAATTGTCGATAAGGTAAGGAATTCCCGACAATTGGACACCAATATATTGTGGATTCGATATAAAGGAAAAATTACAAATGCAGTCTTATTGTGCACACTGGAATTCGGACGCTGTAAATTGTCAGACGACATACCGCGCACATGGTGAAAGCTGTACTTTTTACTATCTGAGCAAATGAAAAATCCCTGTAAACATAGACAAATCAAATAATTTCACACAATTTGATACCCATTTTGAAAATATTTCTTTTACTGGAAAAAAGTTATAAACAATTGAAATATCACTGATTTCCCACTTTTGGGCCGCATGACAATTTCCGCAAATGAGCTAACACATGTCCCCATACCGTTGAATTTCGACGCGACTCTAATCAAGGTGTCGAAAAAACATTTGTAATTATGGATAAGGCAAGAAATTTCCGACAATTGGACCGCAATATTTTGTGGATTCTATAAAAAGGAAAAATTACAAATGCATTCTTATTGTTCACACTGGAATTCGGACGCTGTATATTGTCAGACGACATACCGCGCACATGGTGAAAGCTGTACATTTTACTATCTGAGCAAAAGAAAAATCCCTTTATACATAGACAAATCCAATAATTGCACACAATTTGCTACCCATTTTGAAAATATTTCTTTTACTGGAAAAAAGTTATAAAAAAGTGAATTATGACTGATTACCCAGTTTAGGTCCGCATGAAAATTACCGCAAACTAGCTAACACTAGTCCACATACCTTTGAATTTTGCCTCGACTCTATTCAAGGTGTCGAAAAAACTTTCGTAATTATGGATAAGGTAAGGAATTTCCGACAATTGGACACCAATATCTTGTGGATTCGATAAAAAGGAAAAATTACAAATGCAGTCATATTGTGCACACTGGAATTCGGACGCTGTAAATTGTCAGACGACATACCGCGCACATGGTGAAAGCTGTACTTTTTACTATCTGAGCAAATGAAAAATCCCTGTAAACATAGACAAATCAAATAATTTCACACAATTTGATACCCATTTTGAAAATATTTCTTTTACTGGAAAAAAGTTATAAACAAGTTAAATATGACTGATTTCCCAGTTTAGGGCCGCATGACAATTTCCACAAATGAGCTAACACAAGTCCCCATACCGCTGAATTTCGAATCGACTCTATTCAAGGTGTCGATAAAACTTTCGTAATTATGGATAAGGTAAGGAATTCCCGACAATTGGACACCAATATCTTGTGGATTCGATAAAAAGGAAAAATTACAAATGCAGTCTTATTGTGCACACTGGAATTCGGACGCTGTAAATTGTCAGACGACATACCGCGCACATGGTGAAAGCTGTACTTTTTACTCTCTGAGCAAATGAAAAATCCTTGTAAACATAGACAAATCAAATAATTTCACACAATTTGATACCCATTTTGAAAATATTTCTTTTACTGGAAAAAAGTTATAAAAAAGTAAATTATGACTGATTACACAGTTTAGGTCCGCATGAAAATTTCCGCAAATGAGCTAACACTAGTCCCCATACCGTTGAATTTTGCCTCGGCTCTATTAAAGGTGTCGAAAAAACTTTTGAAATTATGGATAAGGCAAGAAATTCCCGACAATTTGACACCAATATATTGTGGATTCGATAAAAAGGAAAAATTACAAATGCAGTCTTATTGTGCACACTGGAATTAGGTCGCTGTAAATTGTCAGACGTCATGCCGCGCACATCGTGAAAGCTGTACTTTTTACTATCTGAGCAAATGAAAAATCCCTGAAAACATAGACATATCAAATATTTGCACACAATTTGATACCCATTTTGAAAATATTTCTTTTACTGGAAAAAAGTTATAAAAAAGTGAATTATGACTGATTACCCAGTTCAGGTCCGCATGAAAATTTCCGCAAATGAGCTAACACTATTCCCCATACCGTTGAATTTTGGCTCGATTTCCTTCAAGGTGTCGAACAATCTTTTGTAATTATGGATAAGGCAAGAAATTCGCGACAATTGGAGAGCAATATTTTGTGGATTCAATAAAAAGGAAAAATTACAAATACATTCTTATTGTTCACACTGGAATTTGGACGCTGTATATTGTCAGACGACATACCGCGCACATGGTGAAAGCTGTACTTTTTACTATCTGAGCAAAAGAAAAATCCCTGTATATATAGACAAATCAAATAATTGCACACAATTTGATACCCATTTTGAAAATATTTCTTTTACTTGAAAAAAGTTAAAAACATGTGAAATATCACTGATTACCCAGTTTAGGTCCGCATGAAAATTTCCGCAAATGAGCTAACACTAGTCCCCATACCGTTGAATTTTGCCTCGACTCTATTCAAGGTGTCGAAAAAACTTTCGTAATTATGGATAAGGTAAGGAATTCCCGACAATTGGACACCAATATCTTGTGGATTCGATAAAAAGGAAAAATAACAAATGCAGTCATATTGTGCACACTGGAATTCGGACGCTGTAAATTGTCAGACGACATACCGCGCACATGGTGAAAGCTGTACTTTTTACTATCTGAGCAAATGAAAAATCCCTGTAAACATAGACAAATCAAATAATTTCACACAATTTGATACCCATTTTGAAAATATTTCTTTTACTGGAATAAAGTTATAAACAAGTTAAATATGACTGATTTCCCAGTTTAGGGCCGCATGACAATTTCCACAAATGAGCTAACACAAGTCCCCATACCGCTGAATTTCGAATCGACTCTATTCAAGGTGTCGATAAAACTTTCGTAATTATGGATAAGGTAAGGAATTCCCGACAATTGGACACCAATATCTTGTGGATTCGATAAAAAGGAAAAATTACAAATGCAGTCTTATTGTGCACACTGGAATTCGGACGCTGTAAATTGTCAGACGACATACCGCGCACATGGTGAAAGCTGTACTTTTTACTCTCTGAGCAAATGAAAAATCCCTGTAAACATAGACAAATCAAATAATTTCACACAATTTGATACCCATTTTGAAAATATTTCTTTTACTGGAAAAAAGTTATAAAAAAGTAAATTATGACTGATTACACAGTTTAGGTCCGCATGAAAATTTCAGCAAATGAGCTAACACTAGCCCCCATACCGTTGAATTTTGCCTCGGCTCTATTCAAGGTGTCGAAAAAACTTTTGAAATTATGGATAAGGCAAGAAATTCCCGACAATTTGACACCAATATATTGTGGATTCGATAAAAAGGAAAAATTACAAATGCAGTCTTATTGTGCACACTGGAATTAGGTCGCTGTAAATTGTCAGACGTCATGCCGCGCACATCGTGAAAGCTGTACTTTTTACTATCTGAGCAAATGAAAAATCCCTGAAAACATAGACATATCAAATAATTGCACACAATTTGATACCCATTTTGAAAATATTTCTTTTACTGGAAAAAAGTTATAAAAAAGTGAATTATGACTGATTACCCAGTTCAGGTCCGCATGAAAATTTCCGCAAATGAGCTAACACTAGTCCCCATACCGTTGAATTTTGGCTCGATTTCCTTCAAGGTGTCGAACAATCTTTTGTAATTATGGATAAGGCAAGAAATTCGCGACAATTGGAGAGCAATATTTTGTGGATTCAATAAAAAGGAAAAATTACAAATACATTCTTATTGTTCACACTGGAATTTGGACGCTGTATATTGTCAGACGACATACCGCGCACATGGTGAAAGCTGTACTTTTTACTATCTGAGCAATAGAAAAATCCCTGTATATATAGACAAATCAAATAATTGCACACAATTTGATACCCATTTTGAAAATATTTCTTTTACTGGAAAAAAGTTAAAAACAGGTGAAATATCACTGATTTCCAAGTTTAGGGCCGCATGACAATTTCCCCAAATGAGCTAACACAAGTCCCCATACCGTTGAATTTCGACCCGACTCTAATCAAGGTGTCGAAAAAACTTTTGTAATTATGGATAAGGTAAGTAATTCCCGACAATTGGACACCAATATATTGTGGATTCGATAAAAAGGAAAAATTACAAATGCAGTCTTATTGTGCACACTGGAATTAAGACGCTGTAAATTGTCAGACGACATACCGCGCACATGGTGAAAGCTGTACTTTTTACTATCTAAGCAAAAGAAAAATCCCTGTATACATAGACAAATCAAATAATTGCACACAATTTGATACCCATTTTGAAAATATTTCTTTTACTGGAAAAAAGTTATAAAAAAGTGAATTATGACTGATTACCCAGTTTAGGTCCGCATGAAAATTTTCGCAAATGAGCTAACACTAGCCCCATACCGTTGAATTTTGCCTCGACTGTATTCAAGGTGTCGAAAAAACTTTTGTAATTATGGATAAGGCAAGAACTTCCCGACAATTGGACAGCAATATTTTGTGGATTCTATAAAAAGGAAAAATTACAAATGCATTTTTATTGTTCACACTGGAATTCGGACGCTGTATATTGTCAGACGACATACCGCGCACATCGTGAAAGCTTTACTTTTTACTATCTGAGTAAAAGAAAAATCCCTGTATACATAGACAAATCAAATAATTGCACACAATTTGATACCCATTTTGAAAATATTTCTTTTACTGGAAAAAGGTTATAAAAAAGTGAATTATGACTGATTACCCAGTTTAGGTCAACATGAAAATTTCCGCAAATGAGCTAGCACTAGTCCCCATACCGTTGAATTTTGCCTCGACTCTATTCAAGGTGTCGAACAAACTTTTGTAATTATGGATAAGGCAAGAAATTCCCGACAATTGGACACCAATATTTTGTGGATTCTCTAAATCGGAAAAAGTATAAATGTATTCTTATTGTGCACACTGGAATTCGGACGGTGTAAATTGTCAAACGACATACCGCGCACATGGTGAAAGCTGTACTTTTTACAATCTGAGCAAATGAAAAATCCATGTAAACATAGACAAATCAAATAATTGCACACAATTTGATACCCATTTTGAAAATATTTCTTTTACTGGAAAAAAGTTATAAACATGTGAAATATCACTGATTTCCCAGTTTAGGGCCTCATGACAATTTCCGCAAATGAGCTAACACAAGTCCCCATACCGTTGAATTTCGACTCGACTCTAATCAAGGTGTCTAAAAAACTTTTGTAATTATGTATAAGGCAAGAAATTCCCGACAAGTGGACCGCAATAATTTTGTGGATTCTATAAAAAGGAAAAATTACAAATGCATTCTTATTGTGCACACTGGAATTCGGACGCTGTATATTGTCAGACGACATACCGCGCACATGGTGAAAGCTGTACTTTTTACTATCTGAGCAAAAGAAAAATCCCTGTATGCATAGACAAATCAAATAATTGCAAACAATTTGATACCCATTTTGAAAATATTTCTTTTACTGGAAAAAAGTTATAAAAACGTGAATTATGACTGATTACCCAGTTTAGGTCCGCATGAAAATTTCCGCAAATGAGCTCGCACTAGTCCCCATACCGTTGAATTTTGCCTCGACTCTATTCAAGGTGTCGAACGAACTTTTGTAATTATGGATAAGGCAAGAAATTCACGACAATTTGACACCAATATTTTGTGGATTCTATAAAAAGGAAAAATTACAAATGCAGTCTTATTGTGCACACTGGAATTCTGACGCTGTAAATTGTCAGACGACATATCGCGCACATAGTGAAAGCTGTACTTTTTACTATCTGAGTAAATGAAAAATCCCTGTAAACATATACAAATCAAATAATTGCACACAATTTGATACCCATTTTGAAAATATTTCTTTTACTGGAAAAAAGTTATAAACATGTGAAATATCACTGATTTCCCAGTTTAGGGCCGCATGACAATTTCCGCAAATGAGCTAACACAAGTCCCCATACCGTTGAATTTCGACTCGACTCTAATCAAGGTGTCGAAAAAACTTTTGTAATTATGGATAAGGCACGAAATTCCCGACAATTGGACCGCAATATTTTGTGGATTCTATAAAAAGGAAAAATTACAAATGCAGTCTTATTGTGCACACTGGAATTCGGACGCTGTTTATTGTCAGACGACATACCGCGCACATGGTGAAAGCTGTACATTTTACTATCTGAGCAAAAGAAAAATCCTTGTATACATAGACAAATCAAATAATTGCACACAATTTGATACCCATTTTGAAAATATAACTTTTACTGGAATAAAGTTATAAAAAAGTGAATTATGACTGATTACCCAGTTTAGGTCCGCTTGAAAATTTCCGCAAATGAGCTAACACTAGTCCCAATACCTTTGAATTTTGCCTCGACTCTATTCAAGGTGTCGAACAAACTTTTGTAATTATGGATATGGCAAGACATTCCCGACAATTTGAGTCCAATATTTTGTGGATTCTATAAAAAGGAAAAAGTAGAAATGCAGTCTTATTGTGCACACTGGAATTCGGACGCTGTCTATTGTCAGACGACATACCGCGCACATGGTGAAAGCTGTACCTTTTACTATCTAACCAAAAGAAAAATCCCTGTATACATAGACAAATCAAATAATTGCACACAATTTGATACCCATTTTGAAAATATTTCTTTTACTGGAAAAAAGTTATAAAAAAGTCAATTATGACTGATTACCCAGTTTAGGTCCGCATGACAATTTCCGCAAATGAGCTAACACTAGTCCCCATACCGTTGAATTTTGCCTCGACTCTATTCAAGGTGTCGAAAAAACTTTTGTAATTATGGATAAGGCAAGAGATTCCCGACAATTGGACAGCAATATTTTGTGGATTCTATAAAAAGGAAAAATTACAAATGCATTCATACTGTTCACACTGGAATTCGGACGCTGTATATTGTCAGACGACATACCGCGCACATTGTGAAAGCTGTACTTTTTAATATCTGAGCAAAAGAAAAATCCCTGTATACATAGACAAATCAAATAATTGCACACAATTTGATACCCATTTTGAAAATATTTCTTTTACTGGAAAAAAGTGAAAAACATGTGAAATATCACTGATTTCCCAGTTTAGGGACGCATGACAATTTCCGCAAATGAGCTAACACTAGTCACCATACCGTTGAATTTTGCCTCGACTCTATTCAAGGTGTCGAAAAAACTTTCGTAATTATGGATAAGGTAAGGAATTCCCGACAATTGGACACCAATATATTGTGGATTCGATAAAAAGGAAAAATTACAAATGCAGTCTTATTGTGCACACTGGAATTTTGACGCTGTAAATTGTCAGACGACATACCGCGCACATGGTGAAAGCTGTACTTTTTACTATCTGAGCAAATGAAAAATCCCTGTAAACATAGACATATCAAATAATTGCAAACAATTTGATACCCATTTTGAAAATATTTCTTTTACTGGAAAAATGTTATAAACAAGTGAAATATCACTGATTTCCCAGTTTAGGGCCGCATGACAATTTCCGCAAATGAGCTAACACAAGTCCCCATACCGTTGAATTTCGACTCGACTCTAATCAAGGTGTCGAAAAAACTTTTCTAATTATGGATAAGGCAAGAAATTCCCGACAATTTCACCCCAATATATTGTGGATTCCATAAAAAGGAAAAATTACAAATGCGGTCTTATTGTGCACACTGGAATTCGGACGCTGTAAATTGTCAGACGACATACCGCGCACATGGTGTAAGCTGTACTTTATACTATCTGAGCAAAAGAAAAATCCCTGTATACATAGACGAATCAAATAATTTCACACAATTTGATACCGATTTTGAAAATATTTCATTTACTGGAAAAAAGTTATAAAAAAGTGAATTATGACTGATTACCCAGTTTAGGTCCGCATGAAAATTTCCGCAAATGAGCTAACACTAGTCCCCATACCGTTGAATTTTGCCTCGACTCTATTCAAGGTGTCGAACAAACTTTTGTAATTATGGATAAGGCAAGAAATTCCCGACAATTGGACACCAATATTTTGTGGATTCTCTAAATCGGAAAAAGTATAAATGCATTCTTTTTGTGCACACTGGAATTCGGACGCATTAAATTGTCAAACGACATACCGCGCACATGGTGAAAGCTGTACTTTTTACTATCTGAGCAAATTAAAAATCCCTGTAAACATAGACATATCAAATAATTGCACACAATTTGATACCCATTTTGAAAATATTTCATTTACTGGAAAAATGTTATAAACAAGTGAAATATCACTGATTTCCCAGTTTAGGGCCGCATGACAATTTCCGCAAATGAGCTAACACAAGTCCCCATACCGTTGAATTTCGACTCGACTCTAATCAAGGTGTCGAAAAAAATTTTCTAATTATGGATAAGGCAAGAAATTCCCGACAATTTGACCCCAATATATTGTGGATTTGATAAAAAGCAAAAATTACAAATGCGGTCTTATTGTGCACACTGGAATTCGGACGCTGTAAATTGTCAAACGACATACCGCGTACATGGTGTAAGCTGTACTTTATACTATCTGAGCAAAAGAAAAATCCCTGTATACATAGACGAATCAAATAATTTCACACAATTTGATACCGATTTTGAAAATATTTTACTTACTGGAAAAAAGTTATAAAAAAGTGAATTATGACTGATTACCCAGTTTAGGTCCGCATGAAAATTTCCGCAAATGAGCTAACACTAGTCCCCATACCGTTGAATTTTGCCTCGACTCTATTCAAGGTGTCGAACAAACTTTTGTAATTATGTATAAGGCAAGAAATTCCCGACAATTGGACACCAATATTTTGTGGATTCTCTAAATCGGAAAAAGTATAAATGCATTCTTATTGTGCACACTGGAATTCGGACGCTGTAAATTGTCAAACGACATACCGCGCACATGGTGAAAGCTGTACTTTTTACTATCTGAGCAAATGAAAAATCCATGTAAACATAGACAAATCAAATAATTGCACACAATTTGATACCCATTTTGAAAATATTTCTTTTACTGGAAAAAAGTTATAAACATGTGAAATATCACTGATTTCCCAGTTTTGGGCCGCATGACAATTTCCGCAAATGAGCTAACACAAGTCCCCATACCGTTGAATTTCGACTCGACTCTAATCAAGGTGTCTAAAAAACTTTTGTAATTATGTATAAGGCAAGAAATTTCCGACAAGTGGACCGCAATAATTTTGTGGATTCTATAAAAAGGAAAAATTACAAATGCATTCTTATTGTGCACACTGGAATTCGGACGCTGTATATTGTCAGACGACATACCGCGCACATGGTGAAAGCTGTACTTTTTACTATCTGAGCAAAAGAAAAATCCCTGTATGCATAGACAAATCAAATAATTGCAAACAATTTATTACCCATTTTGAAAATATTTCTTTTACTGGAAAAAAGTTATAAAAACGTGAATTATGACTGATTACCCAGTTTAGGTCCGCATGAAAATTTCCGCAAATGAGCTAGCACTAGTCCCCATACCGTTGAAATTTGCCTCGACTCTATTCAAGGTGTCGAACAAACTTTTGTAATTACGGCTAAGGCAAGAAATTCTCGACAATTTGACACCAATATTTTGTGGATTCTATAAAAAGGAAAAATTACAAATGCAGTCTTATTGTGCACACTGGAATTCTGACGCTGTAAATTGTCAGACGACATACCGCGCACATAGTGAAAGCTGTACTTTTTACTATCTGAGCAAATGAAAAATCCCTGTAAACATAGACATATCAAATAATTGCACACAATTTGATACCCAATTTTGAAAATATTTCTTTTACTGGAAAAAAGTTATAAACAAATGAAATATGACTGATTTCACAGTTTAGGGCCACAGGACAATTTCCACAAATGAGCTAACACAGGTCCCCATACCGGTGAATTTCGAACCGACTCTTTTCAAGGTGTCGAAAAAACTTTCGTAATTATGGATAAGGTAAGGAATTCCCGAAATTTGGACACCAATATATTGTGGATTCGATAAAAAGGAAAAATTACAAATGCAGTCTTATTGTGCAAACTGGAATTCGGACGCTGTAAATTGTCAGACGACATACCGCGCACATGGTGAAAGCTGTACTTTTTACTATCTGAGCAAATGAAAAATCCCTGTAAACATAGACATATCAAATAATTGCACACAATTTGATACCCATTTTGAAAATATTTCTTTTACTGGAAAAATGTTATAAACAAGTGAAATATCACTGATTTCCCAGTTTAGGGCCGCATGACAATTTCCGCAAATGAGCTAACACAAGTCCCCATACCGTTGAATTTCGACTCGACTCTAATCAAGGTGTCGAAAAAACTTTTCTAATTATGGATAAGGCAAGAAATTCCCGACAATTTGACACCAATATATTGTGGATTCGATAAAAAGGAAAAATTACAAATGCGGTCTTATTGTGCACACTGGAATTCGGACGCTGTAAATTGTCAGACGACATACCGCGCACATGGTGTAAGCTGTCCTTTATACTATCTGAGCAAAAGAAAAATCCCTGTATACATAGACGAATCAAATAATTTCACACAATTTCATACCGATTTTGAAAATATTTCTTTTACTGGAAAAAAGTTATAAAAAAGTGAATTATGACTGATTACCCAGTTTAGGTCCGCATGAAAATTTCCGCAAATGAGCTAACACTAGTCCCCATACCGTTGAATTTTGCCTCGACTCTATTCAAGGTGTCGAACAAACTTTTGTAATTATGGATAAGGCAAGAAATTCCCGACAATTGGACACCAATATTTTGTGGATTCACTAAATCGGAAAAAGTAGAAATGAATTCTTATTGTGCACACTGGAATTCGGACGCTGTAAATTGTCAAACGACATACCGCGCACATGGTGAAAGCTGTACTTTTTACAATCTGAGCAAATGAAAAATCCATGTAAACATAGACAAATCAAATAATTGCACACAATTTGATACCCATTTTGAAAATATTTCTTTTACTGGAAAAAAGTTATAAACATGTGAAATATCACTGATTTCCCAGTTTAGGGCCGCATGACAATTTCCACAAATGAGCTAACACATGTCCCCATACCGTTGAATTTCGAATCGACTCTATTCAAGGTGTCGAACAAACTTTTGTAATTATGG
Organism: Acanthosepion esculentum; assembly: GCA_964036315.1. NCBI lineage: Eukaryota > Metazoa > Mollusca > Cephalopoda > Sepiida > Sepiidae > Acanthosepion > Acanthosepion esculentum. The sequence goes on from OZ038509.1 coordinate 78,820,926, forward strand.
ATAAGGCAAGAAATTCCCGACAATTGGACAGCAATATTTTCTGGATTCTATAAAAAGGAAAAATTACAAATGCATTCTTATTGTGCACACTGGAATTCGGACGCTGTATACTGTCAGACGACATACCGCGCACATGGTGAAAGCTGTACATTTGACTATCTGAGCAAAAGAAAAATCCCTGTAGACATAGACAAATCAAATAATTGCTCACAATTTGATACCCATTTTGAAAATATTTCTTTTACTGGAAAAAAGTTATAAGAAAGTGAATTATGACTGATTACCCAGTTTATGTCCGCATGAAAATTTCCGCAAATGAGCTAACTCTAGTCCCCATACCGTTGAATTTTGCCTCGACTCTATTCAAGGTGTCCAAGAAACTTTTATAATTATGGACAAGGCAAGAAATTTTCGACAATTTGACACCAATATTTTGTGGATTCTATAAAAAGGAAAAAGTAGAAATGCAGGCTTATTGTGCACACTGGAATTCGGACGCTGTAAATTGTCAGACGTCATGCCGCGCACATGGTGAAAGCTGTACTTTTTACTATCTGAGCAAATGAAAAATCCCTGTAAAAATAGACAAATCAAATAATTTCACACAATTTGATACCCATTTTGAAAATATTTCTTTTACTGGAAAAAAGTTATAAACAAGTGAATTATCACTGATTTCCCAGTTTAGGGCCGCATGACAATTTCCGCAAATGAGCTAACACAAGTCCCCATACCGTTGAATTTCGACTCGACTCTAATCAAGGTGTCGAAAAAACATTTGTAATTATGGATAAGGCAAGAAATTCCCGACAAGTGGACCGCAATATTTTGTGGATTCGATAAAAAGGAAAAATTACAAATGCATTCTTATTGTGCACACTGGAATTCGGACGCTGTATATTGTCAGACGACATACCGCGCACATGGTGAAAGCTGTACATTTTACTATCTGAGCAAAAGAAAAATACCTGTAAACATAGACATATCAGATAATTGCACACAATTTGATATCATTTTGAAAATATTTCTTTTACTGGAAAAAAGTTATAAACAAGTGAAATAACACTGATTTCCCAGTTTAGGGCCGCATGACAATTTCCGCAAATGAGCTAACACAAGTCCCCATACCGTTAAATTTCGCCTCGACTCTATTCAACGTGTCGAAAAAACTTTTGTAATTATGTATAAGGCAAGAAATTCTCGACAATTTGACACCAATATTTTGTGGATTCTATAAAAAGGAAAAAGTAGAAATGCAGTCTTATTGTGCACACTGGAATTCGGACGCTGTATATTGTCAGACGTCATGCCGCGCACATGGTGAAACCTGTACTTTTTACTATCTGAGCAAATGAAAAATCCCTGTAAACATAGACATATCAAATAATTGCACACAATTTGATAACCATTTTGAAAATATTTCTTTTACTGGAAAAAAGTTATAAACAAGTGAAATATGACTGATTTCCCAGTTTAGGGCCGCATGACAATTTCCACAAATGAGCTAACACAAGTCCCTATACCGTTGAATTTCGAATCGACTTTATTCAAGGTGTCCAACAAACTTTTGTAATTATGGATAATGCAAGACATTCTCGACAATTTGACACCAATATTTTGTGGATTCTATAAAAAGGAATATGTAGAAATGCAGTCTTATTGTGCACACTGGAATACGGACGCTGTAAATTGTCAGTCGTCATGCCGCGCACATGGTGAAAGCTGTACTTTTTACTATCTGAGCAAAAGAAAAATCCCTGTATACATAGACAAATCAAATAATTTCACACAATTTGATACGCATTTTGAAAATATTTCTTTTACTGGAAAAAAGTTATAAACAAGTGAAATATCACTGATTTCCCAGTTTAGGGCCGCATGACAATTTCCGCAAATGAGCTAACACAAGTCCCCATACCGTTTAATTTCGCATCGACTCTATTCAATGTGTCGAAAAAACTTTTGTAATTATGGATAAGGCAAGAAATTCCCGACAATTGGACACCAATATTTTGTGGATTCTTTAAAAAGGAAAAAGTAGAAATGCATTCATATTGTGCACACTGGAATTCGGACGCTGTAAATTGTCAAACGACATACCGCTCACATGGTAGAAAGCTGTACTTTTTACTATCTGAGCAAATGAAAAATCCATGTAAATATAGACAAATCAAATAATTGCACACAATTTGGTACCTATTTTGAAAATATTTCTTTTACTGGAAAAAAGTTATAAACATGTGAAATATCACTGATTTCCCAGTTTAGGGCCGCATGACAATTTCCGCAAATGAGCTAACACAAGTCCCCATATCGTTGAATTTCGACTCGACTCTAATCAAGGTATCGAAAAAACTTTTGTAATTATGGATAAGGCAAGAAATTGCCGACAATTGGACCGCAATATTTTGTGGATTCTATTAAAAGGAAAAATTACAAATGCATTCTTATTGTGCACACTGGAATTCGGACGCTGTATACTGTCAGACGACATACCGCGCACATGGTGAAAGCTGTACATTTTACTATCTGAGCAAAAGAAAAATCCCTGTAGACATAGACAAATCAAATAATTGCACAAAATTTGATACCCATTTTGAAAATATTTCTTTTACTGGAAAAAAGTTATAAGAAAGTGAATTATGACTGATTACCCAGTTTATGTCCGCATGAAAATTTCCGCAAATGAGCTAACTCTAGTCCCCATACCGTTGAATTTTGCCTCGACTCTATTCAAGGTGTCCAACAAACTTTTGTAATTATGGATAAGGCAAGAAATTTTCGACAATTTGACACCAATATTTTGTGGATTCTATAAAAAGGAAAAAGTAGAAAGGCAGTCTTATTGTGCACACTGGAATTCGGACGCTGTAAATTGTCAGACGTCATGCCGCGCACATGGTGAAAGCTGTACTTTTTACTATCTGAGCAAATGAAAAATCCCTGTAAACATAGACATATCAAATAATTGCACACAATTTGATACCCATTTTGAAAATATTTCTTTTACTTGAAAAAAGTTATAAAAACGTGAATTATGTCTGATTACCCAGTTTAGGTCCGCATGAAAATTTCCGCAAATGAGCTAACAATAGTCTCCATACCGTTGAATTTTGCCTCGACTCTATTCAAGGTGTCGAACAAACTTTTGCAATTATTGATAAGGCAAGAAATTCTCGACAATTTGACACCAATATTTTGTGGATTCTATAAAAAGGAAAAATTACAAATTTCATTCATATTGTTCACACTGGAATTCGGACGCTGTATATTGTCAGACGACATACCGCGCACATGGTGAAAGCTGTACTTTTTAATATCTGAGCAAAAGAAAAATCCCTGTACGCATAGACAAATCAAATAATTGCACACAATTTGATACCCATTTTGAAAATATTTCTTTTACTGGAAAAAAGTTATAAACAATTGAACTATGACTAATTTCCCAGTTTAGGGCCGCATAACAATTTCACAAATGAGCTAACACAAGTCCCCATACCGTTGAATTTCGAATCGACTCTATTCAAGGTGTCGAAAAAACTTCCGTAATTATGGATAAGGTAAGGAATTCCCGACAATTGGACACCAATATATTGTGGATTCGTTTAAAAGGAAAAATTACAAATGCAGTCTTTTTGTGCACACTGGAATTCGGACGCTGTAAATTGTCAGACGACATACCGTGCACATGGTGAAAGCTGTACTTTTTACTATCTGAGCAAATGAAAAATCCCTGTAAACATAGACAAATCAAATAATTTCACACAATTTGATACCCATTTTCAAAATATTTCTTTTACTGGAAAAAGTTATAAACAAGTGAAATATCACTGAGTTCCCAGTTTAGGGCCGCATGACAATTTCCGCAAATGAGTTAACACAAGTCCCCATACCGTTGAATTTCGACTCGACTCTAATCAAGGTGTCGAAAAAACTTTTGTAATTATGGATAAGGCAAGAAATTCCCGACAATTTGACAGCAATATATTGTGGATTCGATAAAAAGGAAAAATTACAAATGCAGTCTTATTGTGCACACTGGAATTCGGACGCTGTATATTGTCAGATGACATACCGCGCACATCGTGAAAGCTGTACTTTTTACTATCTGAGCAAAAGAAAAATCCCTGTATACATAGACAAATCAAATAATTGCAAACAAATTGATACCCATTTTGAAAATATTTCTTTTACTGGAAAAAAGTTATAAAAACGTGAATTATGACTGATTACCCAGTTTAGGTCCGCATGAAAATTTCCGCAAATGAGCTAACACTAGTCCCCATACCGTTGAATTTTGCCTCGACGCTATTCAAGGTGTCGAACAAACTTTTGTAATTATGGATAAGGCAAGAAATTCTCGACAATTTGGCACCAATATTTTGTGGATTCTATAAAAAGGAAAAATTACAAATGCAGTCTTATTGTGCACACTGGAATTCTGACGCTGTAAATTGTCAGACGACATATCGTGCACATAGTGAAAGCTGTACTTTTTACTATCTGACCAAATGAAACATACTTGTAAACATAGATAAATCAAATAATTTCACACAATTTGATACCCATTTTGAAAATATTTCTTTTACTGGAAAATAGTTATAAACAAGTGAAATATCACTGATTTCCCAGTTTAGGGCCGCATGACAATTTCCGCAAATGAGCTAACACAAGTCCCCATACCGTTAAATTTCGCCTCGACTTTATTCAACGTGTCGAAAAAACTTTTGTAATTATGGATAAGGCAAGAAATTCACGACAATTTGACACAAATATTTTGTGGATTCTCTAAAAAGGAAAAAGTAGAAATGCATTCATATTGTGCACACTGGAATCCGGACGCTGTAAATTGTCAAACGACATACCGGGCACATGGTGAAAGCTGTACTTTTTACTATCTGACCAAATCAAAAATCCCTGTAGATATAGACCAACCAAATAATTGCACACAATTTGATAACCATTTTGAAAATATTTCTTTTACTGGAAAAAAGTTATAAACACGTGAAATATGACTGATTTCCCAGTTTAGGGCCGCATGACAATTTCCACAAATGAGATATCACAAGTCCCCATACCGTTGAATTTCAAATCGACTCTATTCAAGGTGTCGAAAAAACTTTCGTAATTATGGATAAGGTAAGGAATTCCCGATATTTGGATCCCAATATATTGTGGATTCGATAAAAAGGAAGAAATACAAATGCAGTCTTATTGTGCACACTGGAATTCGGACGCTGTAATTTGTCAGACGACATACCGCGCACATGGTGAAAGCTGTGCTTTTTACTATCTGAGCAAATGAAAAATCCCTATAAACATAGATAAATAAATAATTTCACACAATTTGATACCCATTTAGAAAATATTTCTTTTACTAAAAAAAAGTTATAAACAAGTGAAATATCACTGATTTCCCAGTTTTGGGCCGCATGACAATTTCCGCAAATGAGCTAACACAAGTCCCCATACCGTTGAATTTTGCCTCGACTCTAATCAAGGTGTCGAAAAAACTTTTGTAATTATGGATAAGTCAAGAAATTCTCGACAATTTGACACCAATATTTTGTGGATTCTATAAAAATGAAAAAGTAGAAATGCAGTCTTATTGTGCACTCTGGAATTCGGTCGCTGTAAATTGTCAGACGTCATGCCGCGCACATGGTGAAAGCTGTACTTTTTACTATCTGAGCAAAAGAAAAATCCCTGTATAAATAGACAAATGTAATAATTGCAAAAATTTTGATACCCATTTTGAAAATATTTCTTTTACTGGAAAAAAGTTATAAAAACGTGAATTATGTCTGATTACCCAGTTTAGTTCCGCATGAAAATTTCCGCAAATGAGCTAACACTAGTCCCCATTCCGTTGAATTTTGCCTCGACTCTATTCAAGGTGTCGAACAAACTTTTGTAATTATGGATAAGGCAAGAAATTCCCGACAATTTGACACCAATATTTTGTGGATTCTATAAAAAGGAAAAATTACAAATGCAGTCTTATTGTGCACACTGGAATTCTGACGCTGTAAATTGTCAGACGACATACCGCGCACATAGTGAAAGCTATACTTTTTACTATCTGACCCAATGAAACATCCCTGTAAACATAGATAAATCAAATAATTTCACACAATTGGATACCCATTTTGAAAATATTTCTTTTACTGGAAAAAAGTTATAAACAAGTGAATATGACTGATTTCCCAGTTTAGGGCCGCATGACAATTTCCGCAAATGAGCTACGCAAGTCCCCATACCGTTAAATTTCGCCTAAACTCTATTCAGCGTGTCGAAAAAACCTTTGTAATTATGGATAAGGCAAGAAATTCCCGACAATTTGACACCAATATTTTGTGGATTCGATAAAAAGGTAAAATTACAAATGCAGTCTTATTGTGCACTCTGGAATTCGGTTGCTGTAAATTGTCAGACGTCATGCCGCGCACATGGTGAAAGCTGTACTTTTTACTATCTGAGCAAATGAAAAATCCCTGTAAACATAGACAAATCAAATAATTTCACACAATTTGATACCCATTTTGAAAATATTTCTTTTACTGGAAAAAAGTTATAAACAAGTAAAATATCACTGATTTCCCAGTTTAGGTCCGCATGAAAATTTCCCCAAATGAGCTAACACTAGTCCCCATACCGTTGAATTTTGCCTCGACTCTATTCAAGGTGTCGAACAAACTTTTGTAATTATGGATACGGCAAGAAATTCCCGACAATTTGACACCAATATTTTGTGGATTCTATAAAAATGAAAAAGTAGAAATGCAGTCTTATTGTGCACACTGGAATTTGGACGCTGTATATTGTCAGACGACATACCGCGCACATGGTGAAAGCTGTACTTTTTACTATCTGAGCAAAAGAAAAATCCCTGTATACATAGACAAATCAAATAATTGCACACAATTTGATACCCATTTTGAAAATATTTCTTTTACTGGAAAAAAGTTATAAAAAAGTGAATTATGACTGATTACCCAGTTTAGGTCCGCATGAAAATTTCCGCAAATGAGCTAACACTAGTCCCCATACCGTTGAAGTTTGCCTCGACTCTATTCAAGGTGTCGAAAAAACTTTTGTAATTATGGATAAGGTAAGGAATTTCCGACAATTGGACACCAATATATTGTGGATTCGATAAAAAGGAAAAATTACAAATGCAGTCTTATTGTGCACACTGGAATTCGGACGCTGTAAATAGTCAGACGACATACCGCGCACATGGTGAAAGCTGTACTTTTTACTATCTAAGCAAAAGAAAAATCCCTGTATACATAGACAAATCAAATAATTGCACACAATTTGATACCCATTTTGAAAATATTTCTTTTGCTGGAAAAAAGTTATAAAAAAGTCAATTATGACTGATTACCCAGTTTAGGTCCGCATGAAAATTTCCGCAAATGAGCTAACACTAGTCCCCATACCGTTGAATTTTGCCTCGACTCTATTCAAGGTGTCGAAAAAACATTTGTAATTATGGATAAGGCAAGTGATTCCCGACAATTGGACAGCAATATTTTGTGGATTCTATAAAAAGGAAAAATTACAAATGCATTCATATTGTTCACACTGGAATTCGGACGCTGTATATTGTCAGACGACATACCGCGCACATGGTGAAAGCTGTACTTTTTAATATCTGAGCAAAAGAAAAATCCCTCTATACATAGACAAATCAAATAATTGCACACAATTTGATACCCATTTTGAAAATATTTCTTTTACAGGAAAAAAGTTATAAACATGTGAAATATGACTGATTTCCCAGTTTAGGGCCGCATGATAATTTCCGCAAATGAGCTAACACAAGTCCCCATACCGTTGAATTTCGTATCGACTATATTCAAGGTGTCGAAAAAACTTTTGTAATTATGGATAAGGTAAGGAATTCCCGACAATTGGACACCAATATATTGTGGATTCGATAAAAAGGAAAAATTACAAATGCAGTCTTATTGTGCACATTGGAATTCGGATTTGTAAATTGTCAGACGACATACCGCGCACATGGTGAAAGCTGTACTTTTTACTATCTGTGCAAAATAAAAATCCCTGTATACATAGACAAATCAAATAATTGCCCACAATTTGATACCCATTTTGAAAATATTTCTTTTACTGGAAAAAAGTTATAAACAAGTGAAATATCACTGATTTCCCAGTTTAGGGCCGCATGACAATTTCCGCAAATGAGCTAACACAAGTCCCCATACCGTTGAATTTCGAGTCGACTCTAATCAAGGTGTCGAAAAAACTTTTGTAATTATGGATAAGGCAAGAAATTCCCGACAATTTGACACCAATATGTTGTGGATTCGATAAAAAGGAAAAATTACAAATGCAGTCTTATTGTGCACAGTGGAATTCGTACGCTGTAAATTGTCCGACGACATAACGCGCACATGGTGAAAGCTGTACTTTTTACTATCTGAGCAAAAGAAAAATCCCTGTATACATAGACGAATCAAATAATTGCACACAATTTGATAACCATTTTGAAAATATTTCTTTTACTGGAAAAAAGTTATAAAAAAGTGAATTATGACAGATTACCCAGTTTAGGTCCGCATGAAAATTTCCGCAAATGAGCTAGCACTAGTCTCCATACCGTTGAATTTCGACCCAACTCTAATATAGGTGTCGAAAAAACTTTTCTAATTATGGATAAGGCAAGAAATTCGCGACAATTGGACAGCAATATTTTGTGGATTCTATAAAAAGGAAAAATTACAAATGCATTCTTATTGTGCACACTGGAATTCGGACGCTGTATATTGTCAGACGACATACCGCGCTCATCGTGAAAGCTGTACTTTTTACTATCTGAGCAAAAGAAAAATCCCTGTATACATATACAAATCAAATAATTGCACACAATTTGATACCCATTTTGAAAATATTTCTTTTACTGGAAAAAAGTTATAAACAAGTGAAATATGACTGATTTCCCAGTTTAGGGCCGCATAACAATTTCCGCAAATGAGCTTACACAAGTCCCCATACCGTTGAATTTCGACTCGAATCTAATCAAGGTGTCGAAAAAACTTGCGTAATTATGGATAAGGCAAGAAATTCTCGGCAATTTGACAACAATATATTGTTGATTCGATAAAAAGGAAAAATTCCAAATGCATTCTTATTGTTCACACTGGAATTCGGACGCTGTATATTGTCAGACGACATACCGCGCACATGGTGAAAGCTGTACTTTTTACTATCTGACCAAATGAAACATCCCTGTAAACATAGACATATCTAATAATTGCACACAATTTGATACCCATTTTGAAAATATTTCTTTTACTGGAAAAAAGTTATAAAAACGTGAATTATGACTCATTACCCAGTTTAGGTCCGCATGAAAATTTCCGCAAATGAGCTAACACTACTCCCCATACCGTTGAATTTTGCCTCGACTCTATTCAAGGTGTCGAACAAACTTTTGTAATTATGGATAAGGCACGAAATTCTCGACAATTTGACAGCAATATTTTGTGGATTCTATAAAAAGGAAAAATTACAAATGCAGTCTAATTGTGAACACTGGAATTCGGACGCTGTAAATTTTCAGACGACATACCGCGCACATAGTGAAAGCTGTACTTTTTACTATCTGACCAAATGAAACATCCCTGTAAACATAGATAAATCAAATAATTTCACACAATTTGATACCCATTTTGAAAACATTTCTGTTACTGGAAAAAAGTTATAAACAAGTGCAATATCACTGATTTCCCAGTTTACGGCCGCATGACAATTTCCGCAAATGAGCTAACACAAGTCCCCATACCGTTAAATTTCGCCTCAACTCTATTCAACGTGTCGAAGAAACTTTTGTAATTATCGATAAGGCAAGAAATTCTCGACAATTTGACACCAATATTTTGTGGATTCTATAAAATGGAAAAAGTAGAAATGCAGTCTTATTGTGCATACTGGAATTCGGAGGCTGTAAATTGTCAGACGTCATGCCGCGCACATGGTGAAAGCTGTACTTTTTACTATCTGAGCAAATGAAAAATCCCTGTAAACATAGACATATCTAATAATTGCACACAATTTGATACCCATTTTGAAAATATTTCTTTTACTGGAAAAAAGTTATAAACAAGTGAAATATGACTGATTTCCCAGTTTAGGGCCGCATGAAAATTTCCACAAATGAGCTAACACAAGTCCCCATACCGTTGAATTTCGAATCGACTATATTCAATGTGTCGAAAAAACTTTTGTAATTATGGATAAGGCAAGAAATTCCCGACAATTGGACAGCAATATTTTGTGGATTCTATAAAAAGGAAAAATTACAAATGCATTCTTATTGTTCACACTTGAATTCGGACGCTGTATATTGTCAGACGACATACCGCGCATATGGTGAAAGCTGTACTTTTTACTATCTGAGCAAAAGAAAAATTCCTGTATACATAGAAAATCAAATAATTGCACACAATTTGATACCCATTTTGAAAATATTTCTTTTACTGGAAAAAAGTTATAAAAAAGTGAATTATGACTGATTACCCAGTTTAGGTCCGCATGAAAATTTCCGCAAATGAGCTAACACTAGTCCCCATACCGTTGAATTTTGCCTCGACTCTATTCAAGGTGTCGAACAAACTTTTGTAATCATGGATAAGGCAAGAAATTCTCGACAATTTGATACCAATATTTTGTGGATTCTATAAAAAGGAAAAATTACAAATGCAGTCTTATTGTGCACACTGGAATTCGGACGCTGTAAATTGTCAGACGACATACCGCGCACATAGTGAAAGCTGTACTTTTTACTATCTGAGCAAAAGAAAAATTCCTGTATACATAGAAAATCAAATAATTGCACACAATTTGATACCCATTTTGAAAATATTTCTTTTACTGGAAAAAAGTTATAAACAAGTGAAATATCACTGATTTCCCAGTTTAGGGCCGCATGACAATTTCCAGAAATGAGCTAACACAAGTCCCCATACCGTTGAATTTCGACTCGACTCTAATCAAGGTGTCGAAAAACTTTTGTAATTATGGATAAGGCAAGAAATTTTCGACAATTTGACACCAATATATTGTGGATTCGATAAAAAGGAAAAATTACAAATGCGGTCTTATTATGCACACTGGAATTCTGACGCTGTATATTGTCAGACGACATACCGCGCACATCGTGAAAGCAGTACTTTTTACTATCTGAGCAAAAGAAAAATTCCTGTATACATAGAAAATCAAATAATTGCACACAATTTGATACCCATTTTGAAAATATTTCTTTTACTGGAAAAAAGTTATAAAAAAGTGAATTATGACTGATTACCCAGTTTACGTCCGCATGAAAATTTCCGCAAATGAGCTAACACTAGTCCCCATACCGTTGAATTTTGCCTCGACTCTATTCAAGGTGTCGAACAAACTTTTGTAATCATGGATAAGGCAAGAAATTCTCGACAATTTGACACCAATATTTTGTGGATTCTATAAAAAGGAAAAATTACAAATGCAGTCTTATTGTGCACACTGGAATTCGGACGCTGTAAATTGTCAGACGACATGACGCGCACATAGTGAAAGCTGTACTTTTTACTATCTGACCAAATGAAACATCCCTGTAAACATAGATAAATCAAATAATTGCACACAATTTGATACCCATTTTGAAAATATTTCTTTTACTGGAAAAAAGTTATAAACAAGTGAAATATCACTGATTTCCCAGTTTAGGGCCGCATGACAATTTCCGGAAATGAGCTAACACAAGTCCCCATACCGTTGAATTTCGACTCGACTCTAATCAAGGTGTCGAAAAAACTTTTGTAATTATGGATAAGGCAAGAAATTCTCGGCAATTTGACACCAATATATTGTGGATTCGATAAAAAGGAAAAATTACAAATGCATTCTTATTGTTCACACTGGAATTGGGACGCTCTATATTGTCACACGACATACCGCGCACATGGTGAAAGCTGTACATTTTACTGTCTGAGCAAAAGAAAAATCCCTGTATACATAGACAAATCAAATAATTGCACACAATTTGATACCCATTTTGAAAATATTTCTTTTACTGGAAAAAAGTTATAAAAAAGTGAATTATGACTGATTACCCAGTTTAGGTACGCATGAAAATTTCCGCAAATGAGCTAACACTAGTCCCCATACCGTTGAATTTTGCCTCGACTCTATTCAAGGTGTCGAACAAACTTTTGTAATTATGGATAAGGCAAGAAATTATCGACAATTTGACACCAATATTTTGTGGATTCTATAAAAAGGAAAAAGTAGAAATGCAGTCTTATTGTGCACACTGGAATTCGGACGCTATAAATTGTCAGACGTCATGCCGCGCACATGGTGAAAGCTGTACTTTTTACTATCTGAGCAAATGAAAAATCCCTGTAAACATAGACATAGCAAATAATTGCACACAATTTGATACCCATTTTGAAAATATTTCTTTTAGTGGAAAACAGTTATAAACAAGTGAATTATGACGGATTTCCCAGTTTAGGGCCGCATGACAATTTCCACAAATGAGCTAACACAAGTCCCCATTCCGTTGAATTTTGCCTCGACTCTATTCAACGTGTCGAAAAAACTTTTGTAATTATGGATAAGGTAAGGAATTCCCGACAATTGTACACCAATATATTGTGGATTCGATAAAAAGGAAAAATTACAAATGTAGTCATATTGTGCACACTGGAATTCGGACGCTGTATATTGTAAAACGACATAACGCGCACATGGTGAAAGCTGTACATTTTACAATCTGAGCAAAAGAAAAATCCCTGTATACATAGACAAATCAAATAATTGCACACAATTTGATACCCATTTTGAAAATATTTCTTTTACTGGAAAAAAGTTATAAAAAAGTGAATTATGACAGATTACTCACTTTAGGTCCGCATGAAAATTTCCGCAAATGAGCTAGCACTAGTCCCCATACCGTTGAATTTTGCCTCGACTCTATTCAAGGTGTCGAACAAACTTTTGTAATTATGGATAAGGCAAGAAATTCCGACAATTTGACACCAATATTTTGTGGATTCTCTAAAACGGAAAAAGTAGAAATGCATTCTTATTGTGCACACTGGAATTCGGACGCTGTAAATTGTCAAACGACATACCGCGCACATGGTGGAAGCAGTACTTTTTACTATCTGAGCAAAAGAAAAATCCCTGTATACATAGACGAATCAAATAATTGCACACAATTTGATACCCATTTTGAAAATATTTCTTTTACTGGAAAAAAGTTATAAACAAGTGTAATATGACTGATTTCCCAGTTTAGGGCCGCATGACAATTTCCACAAATGAGCTAACACAAGTCCCCATACCGTTGAATTTCGAATCGACTCTATTCAAGGTGTCGAAAAAACTTTTCTAATTATGGATAAGGTAAGGAATTCCCGACAATTGGACACCAATATATTGTGGATTCGATAAAAAGGAAAAATTACAAATGCAGACTTATTGTGCACACTGGAATTCGGACGCTGTAAATTGTCAGATGACATACCGCGCACATGGTGAAAGCTGTACTTTTTACTATCTGAGCTAATGAAAAATCCCTGTATACATAGACAAATCAAATAATTACACACAATTTGATACCCATTTTGAAAATATTTCTTTTACTGGAAAAAAGTTATAAAAACGTGAATTATGACTGATTACCCATTTTAGGTCCGCATGAAAATTTCCGCAAATGAGCTAACACTGGTCCCCATACCGTTGAATTTTGCCTCGACTCTATTCAAGGTGTCGAACAAACTTTTGTAATCATGGATAAGGCACGAAATTCTCGACAATTTGACACCAATATTTTATGGATTCTATAAAAAGGAAAAATTACAAATGCAGTCTTATTGTGCACACTGGAATTCGGACGCTGTAAATTGTCAGACGACATACCGCGCACATGGTGAAAGCTGTACTTTTTCCTATCTGAGGAAAAGAAAAATCCCTGTAAACATAGACATATCAAATAATTGTACACAATTTGATACCCATTTTGAACATATTTCTTTTACTGGAAAAAAGTTATAAACAAGTGAAATATGACTGATTTCCCAGTTTAGGGCCGCATGACAATTCCCACAAATGAGCTAACAGAAGTCCCCATACCGTTGTATTTCGAATCGATTCTATTCAAGGTGTCGAAAAAAGTTTCGTAATTATGGATAAGGTAAGGAATTCCCGACAATTGGACACCAATATATTGTGGATTCGATAAAAAGGAAAAATGACAAATGCAGTCTTATTGTGCACACTGGAATTCGGACGCTGTAAATTGTCAGACGACATACCGAGCACATGGTGAAAGCTGTACTTTTTACTATCTGAGCAAATGAAAAATCCCTGTAAAAATAGACAAATCAAATAATTGCACACAAATTGATATTCATTTTGAAAATATTTCTTTTACGGGAAAAAAGTTATAAACATGTGAAATATCACTGATTTCCCAGTTTAGGGCCGCATGACAATTTCCGCAAATGAGCTAACAATTCCCCATACCGTTGAATTTCGACCCGACTGTAACCTAGGTGTCGAAAAAACTTTTGTAATTATGGATAAGGCAAGAAATTTCCGACAATTGGACAGCAATATTTTGTGGATTCTATAAAAAGGAAAAATTACAAATGCATTCTTATTGTGCACATGGAATTCGGACGCTGTATATTGTCAGACGACATACCGCGCACATCGTGAAAGCTGTACTTTTTACTATCTGAGCAAAAGAGAAATCCCTGTATACATAGACAAATCAAATAATTGCAAAAAATTTGATACCCATTTTGAAAATATTTCTTTTACTGGAAAAAAGTTATAAAAACTTGAATTATGACAGATTACGCAGTTTATGTCCGCATGAAAATTTCCGCAAATGAGCTAACACTAGTCCCCATACCGTTGAATTTTGCCTCGACTCTATTCAAGGTGTCGAACAAACTTTTGTAATTATGGATAAGGCAAGAAATTTTCGACAATTTGACACCAATATTTTGTGGATTCTCGAAAAAGGAAAAAGTAGAAATGCATTCTTATTGTGCACACTGGAATTCGGACGCTGTAAATTGTCAGACGACTTACCGCGCACATGGTGAAAGCTGTACTTTTTACTATCTGAGCAAAAGAAAAATCCCTGTATACATAGACAAATCAAATAATTGCACACAATTTGATACCCATTTTGAAAATATTTCTTTTACTGGAAAAATGTTATAAACAAGTGAACTATCACTGATTTCCCAGTTTAGGGCCGCATGACAATTTCCGCAAATGAGCTAACACAAGTCCCCATACCGATAAATTTCGCCTCGACTCTATTCAACGTGTCGAAAAAACTTTTGTAATTATGGATAAGGCAAGAAATTCCCGACAATTTGACCCCAATATTTTGTGGATTCTCTAAAAAGGAAAAAGTAGAAATGCATTCTTATTGTGCACACTGGAATTCGGACGCTGTAAATTGTCAGACGACATACCGCGCACATAGTGAAAGCTGTACATTTACTATCTGACCAAATGAAACATACCTGTAAACATAGAGAAATCAAATAATTTCACACAATTTGATACCCATTTTGAAAATATTTCTTTTACTGGAAAAAAGTTATAAACAAGTGAAATATCACTGATTTCCCAGTTTAGGGCCGCATGACAATTTCCGCAAATGAGCTAACACAAGTCCCCATACCGTTAAATTTCGCCTCGACTCTATTCAACGTGTCGAAAAAACTTTTGTAATTTTGGATAAGGCAAGAAATTCCCGAGAATTTGATACCAATATTTTGTGGATTCTCTAAAAAGGAAAAAGTAGAAATGCATTCATATTGTGCACACTGGAATTCGGACGCTGTAAATTGTCAAACGACATACCGCGCACATGGTGAAAGCTGTACTTTTTACTATCTGAGCAAATGAAAAATCCCTGTAAACATATACAAATCAAATAATTGCACACAATTTGATACCTATTTTGAAAATGTTTCTTTTACTGGAAAAAATTTATAAAAAAGTGAATTATGACTGATTACCCAGTTTAGGTCCGCATGAAAATTTCCGCAAATGAACTAATCTCTAGTCCCCATACCGTTGAATTTTGCCTCGACTCTATTCAAGGTGTCGAAAAAACTTTTGTAATTATGGATAAGGCAAGAAATTCGCGACAATTTGACACCAATATTTTGTGGATTCTATAAAAAGGAAAAAGTAGAAATGCAGATTTATTGTGCAAACTGGAATTCGGTCGCTGTAAATTGTCAGACGTCATGCCGCGCACATGGTGAAAGCTGTACTTTTTACTATCTGAGCAAATGAAAATCCCTGTAAACATAGACATATCAAATAATTGCACACAATTTGATACCCATTTTGAAAATATTTCTTTTACACTGAAAAAAGTTATAAACAAGTGAAATATGACTGATTTCCCAGTTTAGGGCCGCATGACAATTTCCACAAATGAGCTAACACAAGTCCCCATGCCGTTGTATTTCGAATCGACTCCATTGAAGGTGTCGAAAAAACTTTCGTAATTATGGATAAGGTAAGGAATACCCGACAATTGGACACCAATATATTGTGGATTCGATAAAAAGGAAAAATTACAAATGCAGTCTTATTGTGCACACTGGAATTCGGACGCTGTAAATTGTCTGACGACATACCGCGCACATGGTGAAAGCTGTACTTTTTACTATCTGAGCAAATGAAAAATCCCTGTAAACATAGACAAATCAAATAATTTCACACAATTTGA
The DNA here is from genome assembly GCA_964036315.1 of Acanthosepion esculentum. Classification (NCBI taxonomy): domain Eukaryota; kingdom Metazoa; phylum Mollusca; class Cephalopoda; order Sepiida; family Sepiidae; genus Acanthosepion; species Acanthosepion esculentum. The sequence continues at coordinate 78,837,721 of OZ038509.1, forward strand.
TGCCCATTTTGAAAATATTTCTTTTACTGGAAAAAAGTTATAAACAAGTGAAATATGACTAATTTCCCAGTTTAGGGCCGCATGACAATTTACACAAATGTGCTAACACAAGTCCCCATACCGTTGAATTTCGAATCGACTCTATTCAAGGTGTCGATAAAACTTTCGTAATTATGGATAAGGTAAGGAATTCCCGACAATTGGACACCAATATATTGTGGATTCGATAAAAAGGAAAAATTACAAATGCAGTCTTATTGTGCACACTGGAATTCGGACGCTGTAAATTGTCAGACGACATACCGTGCACATGGTGAAAGCTGTACTTTTTACTATCTGAACAAATGAAAAATCCCTGTAAACATAGACAAATCAAATAATTTCACACAATTTTATAACCATTTTGAAAATATTTCTTTTACTGGAAAAAAGTTATAAACAAGTGAAATATCACTGATTTCCCAGTTTAGGGCCGCATGACAATTTCCGCAAATGAGCTAACACAAGTCCACATACGGTTAAATTTCGACTCGACTCTAATCAAGGTGTCGAAAAAACATTTGTAATTATGGATAAGGCAAGCAATTTCCGACAATTTGACACCAATATATTGTGGATTCGATAAAAAGGCAAAATTACAAATGCAGTCTTATTGTGCACACTGGAATTCGGACGCTGTAAATTGTCAGACGACATACCGCGCACATGGTGAAAGCTGTACTGTTTACTATCTGAGCAAAAGAAAAATCCCTGTATACATAGACAAATCAAATAATTGCACACAATTTGATACCCATTTTGAAAATATTTCTTTTACTGGAAAAAAGTTATAAAATTGAATTATGACTGATTACCCAGTTTAGGTCCGCATGAAAATTTCCGCAAATGAGCTAACACAAGTCCCCATACCGTTGAATTTCGACTCGACTCTAATCAAGGTATCGAACAAACTTTTGTAATTATGGATAAGGCAAGAAATTCCCGACAATTGGACCGCAATATTTTGTGGATTCTATAAAAAGGAAAAATTACAAATGCATTCTTATTGTGCACACTGGAATTCGGACGCTGTATATTGTCAGACGACATACCGCGCACATGGTGAAAGCTGTACATTTTACTATCTGAGCAAAAGAAAAATCCCTGTATACATAGACAAATCAAATAATTTCACACAATTTGATACCCATTTTGAAAATATTTCTTTTACTGGAAAAAAATTATAAAAAAGTGAATTATGACTGATTACCCAGTTTAGGTCCGCATGAAAATTTCCGCAAATGAGCTAACACTAGTCCCCATAACGTTGAAATTTGCCTCGACTCTATTCAACTTGTCGAAAAAAATTTTGTAATTATGGATAAGGCAAGAAATTCTCGACAATTTGACACCAATATTTTGTGGATTCTATAAAAAGGAAAAAGTAGAAATGCATTCTTATTGGGCACACTGGAATTCGGACGCTGTAAATTGTCAAACGACATACCGCGCACATGTTGAAAGCTGTACTTTTTACTATCTGAGCAAATGAATTTCGACTCGACTCTAATCAAGGTGTCGAAAAAACTTTTGTAATTATGGATAAGGCAAGAAATTCTCGACAATTTGAAACCAATATTTTGTGGATTCGATAAAAAGGAAACATTACAAATAGGGTCTTATTGTGCACACTGGAATTCGTACGCTGTAAATTGTCAGACGACATAACGCGCACATGGTGAAAGCTGTACTTTTTACTATCTGAGCAAATTAAAAATCCCTGTAAACATAGACAAATCAAATAATTGCACACAATTTGATTCCCATTTTGAAAATATTTCTTTTACTGGAAAAAAGTTATAAAAAAGTGAATTATGACTGATTTCCCAGTTTAGGGCCGCATTACAATTTCCGCAAATGAGCTAACACAAGTCCCCATACCGTTAAATTTCGCCTCGACTCTATTTAACGTGTCGAAAAAACTTTTGAAATTATGGATAAGGCAAGAAATTCGCGACAATTTGACACCAATATATTGTGGATTCTCTAAAACGGAAAAAGTAGAAATGCATTCTTATTGTGCACACTGGAATTCGGACGCTGTAAATTGTCAAACGCCATACCGCGCACATGGTGAATGCTTTACTTTTTACTATCTGAGCAAATGAAAAATCCATGTAAACATAGACATATCAAATAATTGCACACAATTTGATACCCATTTTGAAAATATTTCTTTTACTGGAAAAAAGTTATAAACAAGTGAAATATGACTGATTTCCCAGTTTAGGGCCGCATGACAATTTACACAAATGAGCTAACACAAGTCCCCATACAGTTGAATTTCGAATCGACTCTATTCAAGGTGTCGATAAAACTTTCGTAATTATGGATAAGGTAAGGAATTCCCGACAATTGGACACCAATATTTTGTGGATTCTATAAAAATGAAAAAGTAGAAATGCAGTCTTATTGTGCACTCTGGAATTCTGTCGCTGTAAATTGTCAGACGTCATGCCGCGCACATGGTGAAAGCTGTGCTTTTTACTATCTGAGCAAATGAAAAATCCCTGTAAACATAGACAAATAAATAATTTCACACAATTTGATACCCATTTAGAAAATATTTCTTTTACTGGAAAAAAGTTATAAACAAGTGAAATATCACTGATTTCCCAGTTTTGGGCCGCATGACAATTTCCGCAAATAAGCTAACACAAGTCCCCATACCGTTGAATTTTGCCACGACTCTAATCAAGGTGTCGAAAAAACTTTTGTAATTATGGATAAGGCAAGAAATTCTCGACAATTTGACACCAATATTTTGTGGATTCTATAAAAATGAAAAAGTAGAAATGCAGTCTTATTGTGCACTCTGGAATTCGGTCGCTGTAAATTGTCAGACGTCATGCCGCGCACATGGTGAAAGCTGTACTTTTTACTATCTGAGCAAATGAAAAATCCCTGTAAACATAGACATATCAAATAATTGCACACAATTTGCTACCCATTTTGAAAATATTCTTTTACTGGAAAAAAGTTAAAAACATTTGAAATATCACTGATTTCCCAGTTTAGGGCCGCATGACAATTTCCGCAAATGAGCTAACACAAGTCCCCATACCGTTGAATTTCGACCCGACTCTAATCAAGGTGTCGAAAAAACTTTTGTAATTATGGATAAGGCAAGAAATTCCCGACAATTGGACAGCAATATTTTGTGGATTCTATAAAAAGGAAAAATTACAAATGCATTCTTATTGTGCACACTGGAATTCGGACGCTGTATATTGTCAGACGACATACCGCGCACATGGTGAAAGCTGTACATTTTACTATCTGAGCAAAAGAAAAATCCCTGTATACATAGACAAATCAAATAATTTCACACAATTTGATACTCATTTTGAAAATATTTCTTTTACTGGAAAAAAGTTATAAAAAAGTGAATTATGACTGATTACCCAGTTTAGGTCCGCATGAAAATTTCCGCAAATGAGCTAACACTAGTCCCCATACCGTTGAATTTTGCCTCGACTCTATTCAAGGTGTCGAAAAAACTTTTGTGATTATGGATAAGGCAAGAAATTCCCGACAATTGGACAGCAATATTTTGTGGATTCTATAAAAAGGAACAATTACAAATGCATTCTTATTGTGCACACTGGAATTCGGACGCTGTATATTGTCAGACGACATACCGCGCACATCGTGAAAGCTGTACTTTTTACTATCTGAGCAAAAGAAAAATCCCTGTATAAATAGACAAATCAAATAATTGCAAAAATTTTTATACCCATTTTGAAAATATTTCTTTTACTGGAAAAAAGTTATAAAAACGTGAATTATGTCTGATTACCCAGTTTAGGTCCGCATGAAAATTTCCGCAAATGAGGTAACAATAGTCCCCTTACCGTTGAATTTTGCCTCGACTCTATTCAAGGTGTCGAACAAACTTTTGTAATTATGGATAAGGCAAGACATTCCCGACAATTTGACACCAATATTTTGTGGATTCTATAAAAAGTAAAAATTACAAATGCAGTCTTATTGTGCACACTGGAATTCTGACGCTAAAAATTGTCAGACGACATACCGCGCACATAGTGAAAGCTGTACTTTTTACTATCTGAGCAAATGAAACATCCCTGTAAACATAGATAAATCAAATAATTTCACACAATTTGATACCCATTTTGAAAATATTTCTTTTACTGGAAAAAAGTTATAAACAAGTGAAATATGACTGATTTCCCAGTTTAGGGCCGCATGACAATTTCCGCAAATGAGCTAACGCAAGTCCCCATACCGTTAAATTTCGCCTAAACTCTATTCAGCATGTCGAAAAAACTTTTGTAATTATGGATAAGGCAAGAAAATCCCGACAATTTGACACCAATATATTGTGGATTCGATAAAAAGGAAGAATTACAAATGCAGTATTATTGTGCACACTGGAATTCGGACGCTGTAAATTGTCAGACGACATACCGCGCACATGGTGATAGCTGTACTTTTTACTATCTGAGCAAATGAAAAATCCCTGTAAACATAGACAAATCAAATAATTTCACACAATTTGATACCCATTTTGAAAATATTTCTTTCACTGGAAAAAAGTTATAAACAAGTAAAATATCACTGATTTCCCAGTTTAGGGCCGCATGACAATTTCCGCAAATGAGCTAACACAAGTCCCCATACCGTTGAATTTCGACTCGACTCTAATCAAGGTGTCGAAAAAAGTTTTGTAATTATGGATAAGGCAAGAAATTCTCGACAATTTGACACCAATATATTGTGGATTTGATAAAAAGGAAAAATTACAAATGCAGTCTTATTGTGCACACTGGAATTCGGATGCTGTAAATTGTCAGACCGCATACCGCGCACATCGTGAAAGCTGTACTTTTTACTATCTGAGCAAAAGTAAAATCCCTGTATACATAGACAAATCAAACAATTGCACACAATTTGATGCCCATTTTGAAAATATTTCTTTTACTGGAAAAAAGTTATAAAAAAGTGAATTATGACTGATTACCCAGTTTACGTCCGCATGAAAATTTCCGCAAATGAGCTAACACTAGTCCCCATACAGTTGAATTTTGCCTCGACTCTATTGAAGGTGTCGAAAAAACTTTTGTAATTATGGATAAGGCAAGAGATTCCCGACAATTGGACAGCAATATTTTGTGGATTCTATAAAAAGGAAAAATTACAAATGCATTCATATTGTTCACACTGGAATTTGGACGCTGTATATTGTCAGACGACATACCGCGCACTTGGTGAAAGCTGTACTTTTTAATATCTGAGCAAAAGAAAAATCCCTGTATACATAGACAAATCAAATAATTGCACACAATTTGATACCCATTTTGAAAATATTTCTTTTACAGGAAAAAAGTTAAAAACATGTGAAATATCACTTATTTCCCTGTTTAGGGCCGCATGACAATTTCCGCAAATGAGCTAACACAAGTCCCCATACCGTTGAATTTTGCCTCGACTCTATTCATGGTGTCGAAAAAACTTTCGTAATTATGGATAAGGTAAGGAATTCCCGACAATTGGACACCAATATATTGTGGATTCAATAAAAAGGAAAAATTACATATGCAGTCTTATTGTGCACAATGGAATTCGGACGCTGTAAATTGTCAGACGACATACCGCGCACATAGTGAAAGCTGTACTTTTTACTATCTGAGCAAACGAAAAATCCCTGTAAACATAGACAAATCTAATAATTTCACACAATTTGATACCCATTTTGAAAATATTTCTTTTGCTGGAAAAATTTATAAACAAGTGAAATATCACTGATTTCCCAGTTTAGGGCCGCATGACAATTTCCGCAAATGAGCTAACACAAGTCCCCATACCGTTGAATTTTGCCTCGACTCTATTCAAGGTGTCGAACAAACTTTTGTAATTATGGATAAGGCAAGAAATTCCGGACAATTGGAAAGCAATATTTTGTGGATTCTATAAAAAGGAAAAATTACAAATGCATTCTTATTGTTCACACTGGAATTCGGACGCTGTATATTGTCAGACGACATACCGCGCACATGGTGAAAGCTGTACTTTTTACTATCTGAGCAAAAGAAAAATCCCTGTAGACATAGACAAAACAAATAATTGCACACAATTTGATACCCATTTTGAAAATATTTCTTTTACTGGAAAAAAGTTATAAAAAAGTGAATTATGACTGATTACCCAGTTTAGGTCCGCATGAAAATTTCCGCAAATGAGCTAACACTAGTCCCCATACCTTTGAATTTTGCCTCGACCCTATTCAAGGTGTCGAACAAACTTTTGTAATTATGGATAAGGCAAGAGATTCCCGACAATTGGACACCAATATTTTGTGGATTCTATAAAAAGGAAAAATTACAAATGCAGTCTTATTGTGCACACTGGAATTCGGACGCTGTAAATTGTCAGACGACATACCGCGGACATAGTGAAAGCTGTACTTTTTACTATCTGACTAAATGAAACATCCCTGTAAACATAGATAAATCAAATAATTTCACAAAATTTGATACCCATTTTGAAAATATTTCTTTTACTGGAAAAAGGTTATAAACAAGTAAAATATCACTGATTTCCCAGTTTAGGGCCGCATGACAATTTCCGCAAATGAGCTGACACAAGTCCCCATACCGTTAAATTTCGCCTCGACTCTATTTAACGGGTCGAAAAAATATTTTTAATTATGGATAAGGCAAGAAATTCTCGAAGATTTGACACCAATATCTTGTGGATTCTATAAAAAGGAAAAAGTAGAAATGCAGTCTTATTGTGCACACTGGAATTCGGACGCTGTAAATTTTCAGACGTCATGCCGCGCACATGTTGAGAGCTGTACTTTTTACTATCTGAGCAAATGAAAAATCCCTGTAAACATAGACATATCAAATAATTGCACACAATTTGATACCCATTTTGAAAATATTTCTTTTACTGGAAAAAAGTTATAAACAAGTGAAATATCACTGATTTCCCAGTTTAGGGCCGCATGACAATTTCCGCAAATGAGCTAACACAAGTCCCCATACCGTTGAATTTCGACTCGACTCTAATCAAGGTGTCGAAAAAACATTTGTAATTATGGATAAGGCAAGAAAGTCACGACAATTTACACCAATATTTTGTGGATTATATAAAAAGGAAAAATTACAAATGCAGTCTTATTGTGCAAACTGGAATTCGGACGCTGTAAATTGTCAGACGACATACCGCGAACATAGTGAAAGCTGTACTTTTTACTATCTGACCAAATGAAACATCCCTGTAAACATAGATAAAGCAAATAATTTCACACAATTTGATACCCATTTTGAAAATATTTCTTTTACTGGAAAAAAGTTATAAACATGTGAAATATCACTGATTTCCCAGTTTAGGGCCGCATGACAATTTCCGCAAATGAGATAACACAAGTCCCCATACCGTTGAATTTCGAATCGACTCTATTCTAGGTGTCGAAAAAACGTTTGTAATTATGGATAAGTTAAGGAATTCCCGACAATTGGACACCAATATATTGTGGATTCGATAAAAAGGAAAAATTACAAATGCAGTCTTATTGTGCACACTGGAATTCGGACGCTGTAAATTGTCAGACGACATACCGCGCACATGGTGAAAGCTGTACTTTTTACTATCTGAGCAAATGAAAAATCCCTGTAAACATAGACAAATCAAATAATTGCACACAATTTGATACCCATTTTGAAAATATTTCTTTTACTGGAAAAAAGTTATAAACAAGTGAAATATCACTGATTTCCAAGTTTAGGGCCGCATGACAATTTCCACAAATGAGCTAACACAAGTCCCCATACCGTTGAATTTCGAATCGACTCTATTCAAGGTGTCGAAGAAACTTTTGTAATTATGGATAAGGTAAGGAATTCCCGACAATTGGACACCAATATACTGTGGATTCGATAAAAAGGAAAAATTACAAATGCAGTCTTATTGTTCACACTGGAATTCGGACGCTGTATATTGTTAGACGACATACCGCGCACATGGTGAAAGCTGTACTTTTTACTATCTGAGCAAAAGAAAAATCCCTGTATACATAGACAAATCAAATAATTGCACACAATTTGATACCCATTTTGAAAATATTTCTTGTACTGGAAAAAAGTTATGAACAAGTGAAATATCACTGATTTCCCAGTTTAGGGCCGCATGACAATTTCCACAAATGAGCTAACACAAGTCCCCATACCTTTGAATTTCGAATCGACTCAATTCAAGGTGTCGAAAAAACTTTTGTAATTATGGATAAGTTAAGGAATTCCCGACAATTGGACACCAATATATTGTGGATTCGATAAAAAGGAAAATTACAAATGCAGTCTTATTGTGCACACTGGAATTCGGACGCTGTAAATTGTCAGACGACATACCGCGCACATGGTGAAAGCTGTACTTTTTACTATATGAGCAAATTAAAAATCCCTGTAAACATAGACAAATCAAATAATTGCACACAATTTGATACCCATTTTGAAAATATTTCTTTTACTGGAAAAAAGTTATGAACAAGTGAAATATGACTGATTTACCAGTTTAGGGCCGCATGACAGTTTCCACAAATGAGCTAACACAAGTTCCCATACCGTTGAATTTCGAATCGACTCTATTCAAGGTGTCGAAAAAACTTTTGTAATTATGGATAAGGTAAGGAATTCCCGACAATTGGACACCAATAAAATGTTGATTCGATAAAAAGGAAAAATTACAAATCAGTCTTATTGTGCAAACTGGAATTCGGACGCTGTAAATTGTCAGACGACATACCGCGCACATGGTGAAAGCTGTACTTTTTACTATCTAAGCAAATGAAAAATCCCTGTAAACATAGACAAATCAAGTAATTGCACACAATTTGATACCTATTTTGAAAATATTTCTTTTACTGGAAAAAAGTTATAAAAAAGTGAATTATGACTGATTACTCAGTTTAGGTCCGCATGAAAATTTCCGCAAATGAGCTAACATTAGTCCCCATACCGTTGAATTTTGCCTCGACTCTATTCAAGGTATCGAACAAACTTTTCTAATTATGGATAAGGCAAGAAATTCTCGACAATTTGATACGAATATTTTGTGGATTCTATAAAACGGAAAAATTACAAATGCAGTCTTATTGTGCACACTGGATTCGGACGCTATAAATTGTCAATCGTCATGCCGCGCACATGGTGAAAGCTATACTTTTTACTATCTGAGCAAATGAAAAATCCCTGTAAACATAGACATATCAAATAATTTCACACAATTTGATACCCATTTTGAAAATATTTCTTTTACTGGAAAAAAGTTATAAAAAAGTGAATTATTATTGATTACCCAGTTTAGGTCCGCATGAAAATTTCCGCAAATGAGCTAACACTAGTCCCCATACCGTTGAATTTTGCCTCGACTCTATTCAAGATGTCGAACAAACTTTTGTAATTATGGATAAGGCAAGAAATTCCCGTCAATTGGACAGCAATATATTGTGTATTCTATAAAATGAAAAATTAAAAATGCATTCTTATTGTTCACACTGGAATTCGGACGCTGTATATTGTCAGACGACATACCGCGCACATGGTGAAAGCTGTACTTTTTACTATCTGAGCAAAAGAAAAATCCCTGTATACATAGACAAATCAAATAATTGCACACAATTTGATACCCATTTTGAAAATATTTCATTTACTGGAAAAAAGTTATAAAAAAGTGAATTATGACTGATTACCCAGTTTAGGTCCGTATGAAAATTTCCGCAAATGAGCTAACACTAGTCCCCATACCGTTGAATTTTGCCTCGACTCTATTCAAGGTGTCGAACAAACTTTTGTAATTATGGATAAGGCAAGAAATTCTCGACAATTTGACACCGATATTTTGTGGATTCTATAAAAAGGAAAAAGTAGAAATGCAGTCTTATTGTGCACACTGGAATTCGGACGCAGTAAATTGTCAGACGACATACCGCGCACATAGTGAAAGCTGTACTTTTTACTATCTGACCAAAAGAAACATCCCTGTAAACATAGATAAATCAAATAATTTCACACAATTTGATACCCATTTTGAAAATATTTCTATTACTGGAAAAAAGTTATAAACAAGTGAAATATCACTGATTTCCCAGTTTAGGGCCTCATGACAATTTCCGCAAATGAGCTAACACAAGTCCCCATACCGTTAAATTTCGCCTCGACTCTATTCAATGTGTCGAAAAAACTTTTGTAATTATGGATAAGGCAAGAAATTCGCGACAATTTGAGACCAATATTTTGTGGATTCTATAAAAAGGAAAAAGTAGAAATGCAGTCTTATTGTGCACACTGGAATTCGGACGCTGTAAATTGTCAAACGACATACCGCGCACATGGTGAAAGCTGTACTTTTTACTATCTGAGCAAATGAAAAATCCCTGTAAACATAGACAAATCAAATAATTGCACACAATTTGATACCTATTTTGAAGATATACTTCATTTACTGGAAAAAAGTTATAAACAAGTGAAATATGACTGATTTTCCAGTTTAGGGCCGCATGACAATTTCCGCAAATGAGCTAACACAAGTCCCCATACCGTTGAATTTCGACTCGACTCTATGCAAGGAGTCGAAAAAACTTTTGTAATTATGGATAAGGCAAGAAATTCCCGACAATTTGACACCAATATATTGTGGATTCGATAAAAAGGAAAAATTACAAATGTAGTCATATTGTGCACACTGGAATTCGGACGCTGTAAATTGTCAGACGACATAACGCGCACATGGTGAAAGCTGTACTCTTTACTATCTGAGCAAATAAAAAACCCCTGTATACATAGACGAATCAAATAATTGCACACAATTTAATACCCATTTTGAAAATATTTCTTTTACTGGAAAAAAGTTATAAAAAAGTGAATTATGACTGATTACCCAGTTTAGGTCCGCATGAAAATTTCCGGAAAAATGAGCTAACACTAGTCCCCATACCGTTGAATTTTGCCTCGACTCTATTCAAGGTGTCGAACAAACATTTGCAATTATGGATAAGGCAAGAAATTCCCGACAATTGGACAGCAATATTTTGTGGATTCTATAAAAAGGAAAAATTACAAATGCATTCTTATTGTGCACACTGGAATTCGGACGCTGTAAATTGTCAGAAGACATACCGCGCACATGGTGAAAGCTGTACTTTTTACTATCTGAGCAAAAGAAAAATCCCTGTATACATAGACAAATCAAATAATTGCACACAATTTGATACCCATTTTGAAAATATTTCTTTTACTGGAAAAAAGTTATAAAAAAGTGAATTATGACTGATTACCCAGTTTAGGTCCGCATGAAAATTTCTGCAAATGAGCTAACACTTGTCCCCATACCGTTGAATTTTGCCTCGACTCTATTCAAGGTGTCGAACAAACTTTTGTAATTATGGATAAGGCACGAAATTCCCGACATATGGACACCAATATATTGTGGATTCGATAAAAAGGAAAAATTACAAATGCAGTCTTATTGTGCACACTGGAATTCGGACGCTGTAAATTGTCAGACGACATAACGCGCACATGGTGAAAGCTGTACTTTTTACTATCTGAGCAAATGAAAAATCCCTGTAAACATAGACAAATCAAATAATTGCACACAATTTGATACCCATTTTGAAAATATTTCTTTTACTGGAAAAAAGTTATAAACATGTGAAATATCACTGATTTCCAGTTTAGGGCCGCATGACAATTTCCGCAAATGAGCTAACACAAGTCCCCATACCGTTGAATTTCGACCCAGCTCTAATCAAGGTGTCGAAAAAACTTTTGTAATTATGGATAAGGCAAGAAATTCTCGACAATTGGACAGCAATATTTTGTGGATTCTATAAAAAGGAAAAATTACAAATGCATTCTTATTGTGCACACTGGAATTCGGACGCTGTATATTGTCAGACGACATACCGGGCACATCGTGAAAGCTGTACTTTTTACTATCTGAGCAAAAGAAAAATCCCTGTATACATAGACAAATCAAATAATTGCACACAATTTGATACCCATTTTGAAAATATTTCTTTTAATGGAAAAATTTATAAAAACGTGAATTATGTCTGATTACCCAGTTTAGGTCCGCATGAAATTTTCCGCAAATGAGCTAACAATAGTCCCCATACCGTTGAATTTTGCCTCGACTCTATTCAAGGTGTCGAACAAACTTTTGTAATTATGGATAAGGCAAGAAATTCCCGACAATTTGACACCAATATTTTGTGGATTCTATGAGAAGGAAAAATTACAAATGCAGTCTTATTGTGCACACTGGAATTCGGACGCTGTAAATTGTCAGACGACATACCGCGCACATAGTGAAAGCTGTACTTTTTACTATCTGACCAAATGAAATATCCCTGTAAACATAGATAAATCAAATAATTTCACACAATTTGATACCCATTTTGAAAATATTTCTTTTACTGGAAAAAAGTTATAAACAAGTGAAATATTACTGATTTCCCAGTTTAAGGCCGCATGACAATTTCCGCAAATGAGCTAACACAAGTCCCCATACCGTTGAATTTCGACTCGACTCTAATCAAGGTGTCGAAAAAACTTTTGTAATTATGGATAAGGCAAGAAATTCGCGACAATTTGACACCAATATATTGTGGATTCGTTAAAAAGGCAAAATTACAAATGCAGTCTTATTGTGCACACTGGAATTCGGACGCTGTAAATTGTCAGACGACATACCACGCACATGTTGAAAGCTGTACTTTTTACTATCTGAGCAAAAGAAAAATCCCTGTATACATAGACAAATCAAATAATTACACACAATTTGATACCCATTTTGAAAATATTTCTTTTACTGGAAAAAAGTTATAAAATTGAATTATGACTGATTACCCAGTTTAGGTCCGCATGACAATTTCCGCAAATGAGCTAACACTAGTCCCCATACAGTTGAATTTTGCCTCGACTCAATTCAAGGTGTCGAAAAAACTTTTGTAATTATGGATAAGGCAAGAAATTCCCGACAATTGGACCGCAATATTTTGTGGATTCTTTAAAAAGGAAAAATTACAAATGCATTCTAATTGTGCACACTGGAATTCGGACGCTGTAAATTGTCAGACGACATAACGCGCACATGGTGAAAGCTGTACTTTTTACTATCTGAGCAAATGAAAAATCCCTGTAAACATAGACAAATCAAATAATTGCACACAATTTGATACCCATTTTGAAAATATTGCTTTTACTGGAAAAAAGTTATAAACATGTGAAATATCACTGATTTCCCAGTTTAGGGCCGCATGACAATTTCCGCAAATGAGCTAACACAAGTCCCCATACCGTTGAATTTCGACCCAACTCTAATCAAGGTGTCGAAAAAACTTTTGTAATTATGTATAAGGCAAGAAATTCTCGACAATTTGACACCAATATTTTGTGGATTCTATAAAAAGGAAAAAGTAGAAATGCATTCTTATTGTGCACACTGGAATTCGGACGCTGTATATTGTCAGACGACATACCGGGCACATCGTGAAAGCTGTACTTTTTACTATCTGAGCAAAAGAAAAATCCCTGTATACATAGACAAATCAAATAATTGCACACAATTTGATACCCATTTTGAAAATATTTCATTTAATGGAAAAATTTATAAAAACGTGAATTATGTCTGATTACCCAGTTTAAGTCCGCATGAAAATTTCCGCAAATGAGCTAACTCTAGTCCCCATACCGTTGAATTTTGCCTCGACTCTATTCAAGGTGTCGAACAAACTTTTGTAATTATGGATAAGGCAAGAAATTCCAGACAATTTGACACCAATATTTTGTGGATTCTATGAAAAGGAAAAATTACAAATGCAGTCTTATTGTGCACACTGGAATTCGGACGCTGTAAATTGTAAAACGACATACCGCGCACATGGTGAAAGCTGTACTTTTTACTATCTGAGAACATGAAAAATCCCTGTGAACATATACAAATCAAATAATATCACACAATTTGATACCCATTTTGAAAATATTCCTTTTACTGGAAAAAAGTTATAAACATGTGAAATATCACTGATTTCCCAGTTTAGGGCCGCATGACAATTTCCGCAAATGAGCTAACACAAGTCCCCATACCGTTGAATTTCGAATCGACTCTAATCAAGGTGTCGAAAAAACTTTTGTAATTATGGATAAGGTAAGGAATTCCCGACAATTCGACACCAATATATTGTGGATTCGATAAAAAGGAAAAATTACAAATGCATTCTTATTGTTCACACTGGAATTCGGACGCTGTATATTGTCAGACGACATACCGCGCACATGGTGAAAGCTGTACTTTTTACTATCTGAGCAAAAGAAAAATCCCTGTATACATAGACAAATCACATAATTGCACACAATTTGATACCCATTTTGAAAATATTTCTTTGATTTAAAAAAAGTTATAAACATGTGAAATATCACTGATTTCCCAGTATAGGCCGCATGACAATTTCCGCAAATGAGCTAACACTAGTCCCCATACCGTTGAATTTTGCCTCGACTCTATTCAAGGTGTCGAACAAACTTTTGTAATTATGGATAAGGCAAGAAATTCCCGACAATTGGACCGCAATATTTTGTGGATTCTTTAAAAAGGAAAAATTACAAATGCATTCTAATTGTGCACACTGGAATTCGGACGCTGTAAATTGTCAGACGACATAACGCGCACATGGTGAAAGCTGTACTTTTTACTATCTGAGCAAATGAAAAATCCCTGTAAACATAGACAAATCAAATAATTGCACACAATTTGATACCCATTTTGAAAATATTGCTTTTACTGGAAAAAAGTTATAAACATGTGAAATATCACTGATTTCCCAGTTTAGGGCCGCATGACAATTTCCGCAAATGAGCTAACACAAGTCCCCATACCGTTGAATTTCGACCCAACTCTAATCAAGGTGTCGAAAAAACTTTTGTAATTATGTATAAGGCAAGAAATTCTCGACAATTTGACACCAATATTTTGTGGATTCTATAAAAAGGAAAAAGTAGAAATGCATTCTTATTGTGCACACTGGAATTCGGACGCTGTATATTGTCAGACGACATACCGGGCACATCGTGAAAGCTGTACTTTTTACTATCTGAGCAAAAGAAAAATCCCTGTATACATAGACAAATCAAATAATTGCACACAATTTGATACCCATTTTGAAAATATTTCTTTTAATGGAAAAATTTATAAAAACGTGAATTATGTCTGATTACCCAGTTTAAGTCCGCATGAAAATTTCCGCAAATGAGCTAACTCTAGTCCCCATACCGTTGAATTTTGCCTCGACTCTATTCAAGGTGTCGAACAAACTTTTGTAATTATGGATAAGGCAAGAAATTTCAGACAATTTGACACCAATATTTTGTGGATTCTATGAAAAGGAAAAATTACAAATGCAGTCTTATTGTGCACACTGGAATTCGGACGCTGTAAATTGTAAAACGACATACCGCGCACATGGTGAAAGCTGTACTTTTTACTATCTGAGAACATGAAAAATCCCTGTGAACATATACAAATCAAATAATATCACACAATTTGATACCCATTTTGAAAATATTCCTTTTACTGGAAAAAAGTTATAAACATGTGAAATATCACTGATTTCCCAGTTTAGGGCCGCATGACAATTTCCGCAAATGAGCTAACACAAGTCCCCATACCGTTGAATTTCGAATCGACTCTAATCAAGGTGTCGAAAAAACTTTTGTAATTATGGATAAGGTAAGGAATTCCCGACAATTCGACACCAATATATTGTGGATTCGATAAAAAGGAAAAATTACAAATGCATTCTTATTGTTCACACTGGAATTCGGACGCTGTATATTGTCAGACGACATACCGCGCACATGGTGAAAGCTGTACTTTTTACTATCTGAGCAAAAGAAAAATCCCTGTATACATAGACAAATCACATAATTGCACACAATTTGATACCCATTTTGAAAATATTTCTTTGACTTTAAAAAAAGTTATAAACATGTGAAATATCACTGATTTCCCAGTATAGGCCGCATGACAATTTCCGCAAATGAGCTAACACTAGTCCCCATACCGTTGAATTTTGCCTCGACTCTATTCAAGGTGTCGAACAAACTTTTGTAATTATGGATAAGGCAAGAAATTTCCGACAATTTGACACCAATATTTTGTGGATTCTATAAAAAGGAAAAATTACAAATGCAGTCTTATTGTGCACACTGGAATTCGGACGCTGTAAATTGTCAGACGACATACCGCGCACATAGTGAAAGCTGTACTTTTTACTATCTGACCAAATGAAACATCCCTGTAAACATAGATTAATCAAATAATTGCACACAATATGATAACCATTTTGAAAATATTTCTTTTACTGAAAAAATTTATAAACAAGTGAAATATCACTGATTTCCCAGTTCAGGGCCGCATGACAATTTCCGCAAATGAGCTAACACAAGTCCCCATACCATTAAATTTCGCCTCGACTCTATTCAACGTGTCGAAATAACTTTTGTAATTATAGATAAGGCAAGAAATTCGCGACAATTTGACACCAATATTTTGTGGATTCTCTATAAAGGAAAAACTAGAAATGCATTCTTATTGTGCACACTGGAATTCGGACGCTGTAAATTGTCAGACGTCATGCCGCGAACATGGTGAAAGCTGTACTTTTTACTATCTGACCAAAGGAAAAATCCCTGTATACATAGACAAATCAAATAATTGCACACAATTTGATACCCATTTTGAAAATATTTCTTTTACTGGAAAAAAGTTATAAAATTGAATTATGACTGATTACCCAGTTTAGGTCCGCATGAAAATTTCCACAAATGAGCTAACACAAGTCCCCATACCGTTAAATTTCGCCTCGACTCTATTCAACGTGTCGAACAAACTTTTTGAATTATGGATAAGGCAAGAAATTCACGACAATTTAACACCAATATTTTGTGGATTCTATAAAAAGGAAAAAGTAGAAATGCAGTCTTATTGTGCACACTGGAATTCGGACGCTGTAAATTGTCAGACGACATACCGCGCTCATAGTGAAAGCTGTACTTTTTACTATCTGATCAAATGAAACATCCCTGTAAACATAGATAAATCAAATAATTTCACACAATTTGATACCCATTTTGAAAATATTTCTTTTATTGGAAAAAAGTTATAAGCAAGTGAAATATCACTGATTTCCCAGTTTAGGGCCGCATGACAATTTCCGCAAATGAGCTAACACAAGTCCCCATACCGTTAAATTTCGCCTCGACTCTATTCAACGTGTCGAAAAAACTTTTGTAATTATTGATAAGGCAAGAAATTCACGACAATTTGACACCAATATTTTGTGGATTCTCTAAAAAGGAAAAAGTAGAAATGTATTCTTATTGTGCACACTGGAATTCGGACGCTATAAATTGTCAGACGTCATGCCGCGCACATGTTGAAAGCTGTACTTTTTACTATCTGAGCAAATGAAAAATCCCTGTAAACATAGACATATCAAATAATTGCACACAATTTGATACCCATTTTGAAAATATTTCTTTTACTGGAAAAAAGTTATAAACAAGTGAAATATGACTGATTTCCCAGTTTAGGGCCGCATGACAATTTCCACAAATGAGCTAACAGAAGTCCCCATACCGTTGAATTTCTCCTCGACTCTATTCAAGGTGTCGAAAAAACTTTGTAATTATGGATAAGGTAAGGAATTACCGACAATTGGACACCAATATATTGTGGATTCGATAAAAAGGAAAAATTACAAATGCAGTCTTATAGTGCAAACTGGAATTCGGACGCTGTAAATTGTCAGACGACATAACGCGCACATGGTGAAAGCTGTACTTTTTACTATCTGAGCAAATGAAAAATCCCTGTAAACATAGACAAATCAAATAATTGCACACAATTTGATACCCATTTTGAAAATATTTCTTTTACTGGAAAAAAGTTATAAACATGTGAAATATCACTGAATTCCCAGTTTAGGGCCGCATGACAATTTCCGCAAATGAGCTAACACAAGTCCCCATACCGTTGAATTTCGACCCAACTCTAATCAAGGTGTCGAAAAAACTTTTGTAATTATGGATAAGGCAAGAAATTCCAGACAATTGGACAGCAATAATTTGTGGATTCTATGAAAAGGAAAAATTACAAATGCATTCTTATTGTGCACACTGGAATTCGGACGCTGTATATTGTCAGACGACATACCGGGCACATCGTGAAAGCTGTACTTTTTACTATCTGAGCAAAAGAAAAATCCCTGTATACATAGACAAATCAAATAATTGCACACAATTTGATACCCATTTTGAAAATATTTCTTTTAATGGAAAAATTTATACAAACGTGAATTATATCTGATTACCCAGTTTAAGTCCGCATGAAAATTTCCGCAAATGAGCTAACTCTAGTCCCCATACCGTTGAATTTTGCCTCGACTCTATTCAAGGTGTCGAACAAACTTTTGTAATTATGGATAAGGCAAGAAATTCCAGACAATTTGACACCAATATTTTGTGGATTCTATGAAAAGGAAAAATTACAAATGCAGTCTTATTGTGCACACTGGAATTCGGACGCTGTAAATTGTAAAACGACATACCGCGCACATGGTGAAAGCTGTACTTTTTACTATCTGAGAACATGAAAAATCCCTGTGAACATATACAAATCAAATAATATCACACAATTTGATACCCATTTTGAAAATATTCCTTTTACTGGAAAAAAGTTATAAACATGTGAAATATCACTGATTTCCCAGTTTAGGGCCGCATGACAATTTCCGCAAATGAGCTAACACAAGTCCCCATACCGTTGAATTTCGAATCGACTCTAATCAAGGTGTCGAAAAAACTTTTGTAATTATGGATAAGGTAAGGAATTCCCGACAATTCGACACCAATATATTGTGGATTCGATAAAAAGGAAAAATTACAAATGCATTCTTATTGTTCACACTGGAATTCGGACGCTGTATATTGTCAGACGACATACCGCGCACATGGTGAAAGCTGTACTTTTTACTATCTGAGCAAAAGAAAAAACCCTGTATACATAGACAAATCACATAATTGCACACAATTTGATACCCATTTTGAAAATATTTCTTTGACTTTAAAAAAAGTTATAAACATGTGAAATATCACTGATTTCCCAGTATAGGCCGCATGACAATTTCCGCAAATGAGCTAACACTAGTCCCCATACCGTTGAATTTTGCCTCGACTCTATTCAAGGTGTCGAACAAACTTTTGTAATTATGGATAAGGCAAGAAATTTCCGACAATTTGACACCAATATTTTGTGGATTCTATAAAAAGGAAAAATTACAAATGCAGTCTTATTGTGCACACTGGAATTCGGACGCTGTAAATTGTCAGACGACATACCGCGCACATAGTGAAAGCTGTACTTTTTACTATCTGACCAAATGAAACATCCCTGTAAACATAGATTAATCAAATAATTGCACACAATATGATAACCATTTTGAAAATATTTCTTTTACTGAAAAAATTTATAAACAAGTGAAATATCACTGATTTCCCAGTTCAGGGCCGCATGACAATTTCCGCAAATGAGCTAACACAAGTCCCCATACCATTAAATTTCGCCTCGACTCTATTCAACGTGTCGAAATAACTTTTGTAATTATAGATAAGGCAAGAAATTCGCGACAATTTGACACCAATATTTTGTGGATTCTCTATAAAGGAAAAACTAGAAATGCATTCTTATTGTGCACACTGGAATTCGGACGCTGTAAATTGTCAGACGTCATGCCGCGAACATGGTGAAAGCTGTACTTTTTACTATCTGACCAAAGGAAAAATCCCTGTATACATAGACAAATCAAATAATTGCACACAATTTGATACCCATTTTGAAAATATTTCTTTTACTGGAAAAAAGTTATAAAATTGAATTATGACTGATTACCCAGTTTAGGTCCGCATGAAAATTTCCACAAATGAGCTAACACAAGTCCCCATACCGTTAAATTTCGCCTCGACTCTATTCAACGTGTCGAACAAACTTTTTGAATTATGGATAAGGCAAGAAATTCACGACAATTTAACACCAATATTTTGTGGATTCTATAAAAAGGAAAAAGTAGAAATGCAGTCTTATTGTGCACACTGGAATTCGGACGCTGTAAATTGTCAGACGACATACCGCGCTCATAGTGAAAGCTGTACTTTTTACTATCTGATCAAATGAAACATCCCTGTAAACATAGATAAATCAAATAATTTCACACAATTTGATACCCATTTTGAAAATATTTCTTTTATTGGAAAAAAGTTATAAGCAAGTGAAATATCACTGATTTCCCAGTTTAGGGCCGCATGACAATTTCCGCAAATGAGCTAACACAAGTCCCCATACCGTTAAATTTCGCCTCGACTCTATTCAACGTGTCGAAAAAACTTTTGTAATTATTGATAAGGCAAGAAATTCACGACAATTTGACACCAATATTTTGTGGATTCTCTAAAAAGGAAAAAGTAGAAATGTATTCTTATTGTGCACACTGGAATTCGGACGCTATAAATTGTCAGACGTCATGCCGCGCACATGTTGAAAGCTGTACTTTTTACTATCTGAGCAAAAGAAAAATCCCTGTAAACATAGACATATCAAATAATTGCACACAATTTGATACCCATTTTGAAAATATTTCTTTTACTGGAAAAAAGTTATAAACAAGTGAAATATGACTGATTTCCCAGTTTAGGGCCGCATGACAATTTCCACAAATGAGCTAACAGAAGTCCCCATACCGTTGAATTTCTCCTCGACTCTATTCAAGGTGTCGAAAAAACTTTGTAATTATGGATAAGGTAAGGAATTCCCGACAATTGGACACCAATATATTGTGGATTCGATAAAAAGGAAAAATTACAAATGCAGTCTTATAGTGCAAACTGGAATTCGGACGCTGTAAATTGTCAGACGACATAACGCGCACATGGTGAAAGCTGTACTTTTTACTATCTGAGCAAATGAAAAATCCCTGTAAACATAGACAAATCAAATAATTGCACACAATTTGATACCCATTTTGAAAATATTTCTTTTACTGGAAAAAAGTTATAAACATGTGAAATATCACTGAATTCCCAGTTTAGGGCCGCATGACAATTTCCGCAAATGAGCTAACACAAGTCCCCATACCGTTGAATTTCGACCCAACTCTAATCAAGGTGTCGAAAAAACTTTTGTAATTATGGATAAGGCAAGAAATTCCAGACAATTGGACAGCAATAATTTGTGGATTCTATGAAAAGGAAAAATTACAAATGCATTCTTATTGTGCACACTGGAATTCGGACGCTGTATATTGTCAGACGACATACCGGGCACATCGTGAAAGCTGTACTTTTTACTATCTGAGCAAAAGAAAAATCCCTGTATACATAGACAAATCAAATAATTGCACACAATTTGATACCCATTTTGAAAATATTTCTTTTAATGGAAAAATTTATACAAACGTGAATTATGTCTGATTACCCAGTTTAAGTCCGCATGAAAATTTCCGCAAATGAGCTAACTCTAGTCCCCATACCGTTGAATTTTGCCTCGACTCTATTCAAGGTGTCGAACAAACTTTTGTAATTATGGATAAGGCAAGAAATTCCAGACAATTTGACACCAATATTTTGTGGATTCTATGAAAAGGAAAAATTACAAATGCAGTCTTATTGTGCACACTGGAATTCGGACGCTGTAAATTGTAAAACGACATACCGCGCACATGGTGAAAGCTGTACTTTTTACTATCTGAGAACATGAAAAATCCCTGTGAACATATACAAATCAAATAATATCACACAATTTGATACCCATTTTGAAAATATTCCTTTTACTGGAAAAAAGTTATAAACATGTGAAATATCACTGATTTCCCAGTTTAGGGCCGCATGACAATTTCCGCAAATGAGCTAACACAAGTCCCCATACCGTTGAATTTCGAATCGACTCTAATCAAGGTGTCGAAAAAACTTTTGTAATTATGGATAAGGTAAGGAATTCCCGACAATTCGACACCAATATATTGTGGATTCGATAAAAAGGAAAAATTACAAATGCATTCTTATTGTTCACACTGGAATTCGGACGCTGTATATTGTCAGACGACATACCGCGCACATGGTGAAAGCTGTACTTTTTACTATCTGAGCAAAAGAAAAAACCCTGTATACATAGACAAATCACATAATTGCACACAATTTGATACCCATTTTGAAAATATTTCTTTGACTTTAAAAAAAGTTATAAACATGTGAAATATCACTGATTTCCCAGTATAGGCCGCATGACAATTTCCGCAAATGAGCTAACACTAGTCCCCATACCGTTGAATTTTGCCTCGACTCTATTCAAGGTGTCGAACAAACTTTTGTAATTATGGATAAGGCAAGAAATTTCCGACAATTTGACACCAATATTTTGTGGATTCTATAAAAAGGAAAAATTACAAATGCAGTCTTATTGTGCACACTGGAATTCGGACGCTGTAAATTGTCAGACGACATACCGCGCACATAGTGAAAGCTGTACTTTTTACTATCTGACCAAATGAAACATCCCTGTAAACATAGATTAATCAAATAATTGCACACAATATGATAACCATTTTGAAAATATTTCTTTTACTGAAAAAATTTATAAACAAGTGAAATATCACTGATTTCCCAGTTCAGGGCCGCATGACAATTTCCGCAAATGAGCTAACACAAGTCCCCATACCATTAAATTTCGCCTCGACTCTATTCAACGTGTCGAAATAACTTTTGTAATTATAGATAAGGCAAGAAATTCGCGACAATTTGACACCAATATTTTGTGGATTCTCTATAAAGGAAAAACTAGAAATGCATTCTTATTGTGCACACTGGAATTCGGACGCTGTAAATTGTCAGACGTCATGCCGCGAACATGGTGAAAGCTGTACTTTTTACTATCTGATCAAATGAAAAATCCCTGTATACATAGATAAATCAAATAATTTCACACAATTTGATACCCATTTTGAAAATATTTCTTTTATTGGAAAAAAGTTATAAGCAAGTGAAATATCACTGATTTCCCAGTTTAGGGCCGCATGACAATTTCCGCAAATGAGCTAACACAAGTCCCCATACCGTTAAATTTCGCCTCGACTCTATTCAACGTGTCGAAAAAACTTTTGTAATTATTGATAAGGCAAGAAATTCACGACAATTTGACACCAATATTTTGTGGATTCTCTAAAAAGGAAAAAGTAGAAATGTATTCTTATTGTGCACACTGGAATTCGGACGCTATAAATTGTCAGACGTCATGCCGCGCACATGTTGAAAGCTGTACTTTTTACTATCTGAGCAAATGAAAAATCCCTGTAAACATAGACATATCAAATAATTGCACACAATTTGATACCCATTTTGAAAATATTTCTTTTACTGGAAAAAAGTTATAAACAAGTGAAATATGACTGATTTCCCAGTTTAGGGCCGCATGACAATTTCCACAAATGAGCTAACAGAAGTCCCCATACCGTTGAATTTCTCCTCGACTCTATTCAAGGTGTCGAAAAAACTTTGTAATTATGGATAAGGTAAGGAATTCCCGACAATTGGACACCAATATATTGTGGATTCGATAAAAAGGAAAAATTACAAATGCAGTCTTATAGTGCAAACTGGAATTCGGACGCTGTAAATTGTCAGACGACATAACGCGCACATGGTGAAAGCTGTACTTTTTACTATCTGAGCAAATGAAAAATCCCTGTAAACATAGACAAATCAAATAATTGCACACAATTTGATACCCATTTTGAAAATATTTCTTTTACTGGAAAAAAGTTATAAAAAAGAGAATTATGACAGATTACCCAGTTTACGTCCGCATGAAAATTTCCGCAAATGAGCTAACACTAGTCCCAATACCGTTGAATTTTGCCTCAACTCTATTCAAGGTGTCGAACAAACTTTTGTAATTATGGATAAGGCAAGAAATTCCCGACAATTGGACAGCAATATTTTGTGGATTCTATAAAAAGGAAAAATTACAAATGCATTCTTATTGTTCACACTGGAATTCGGACGCTGTATATTGTCAAACGTCATACCACGCACATGGTGAAAGCTGTACATTTTACTATCTGAGCAAAACAAAAATCCCTGTATACATAGACAAATCAAATAATTGCACACAATTTGATACCATTTTGAAAATATTTCTTTTACTGGAAAAATTTATAAAAACGTGAATTATGTCTGATTACCCAGTTTAGGTCCGCATGAAATTTTCCGCAAATGAGCTAACAATAGTCCACATACCGTTGAATTTTGCCTCGACTCTATTCAAGGTGTCGAACAAACTTTTGTAATTATGGATAAGGCAAGAAATTCCCGACAATTTGACAGCAATATTTTGTGGATTCTATAAAAAGGAAAAATTACAAATGCAGTCTTATTGTGCACACTGGAATTCGGACGCTGTAAATTGTCAGACGACATACCGCGCACATAGTGAAAGCTGTACTTTTTACTATCTGACCAAATGAAACAACCCTGTAAACATAGAAAAATCAAATAATTTCACACAATTTGATACCCATTTTGAAAATATTTCTTTTACTGGAAAAAAGTTATAAAACAAGTGAAATATCACTGATTTCCCAGTTTAGGGCCGCATGACAATTTCCGCAAATGAGCTAACACAAGTTCCCATACCGTTAAATTTTGTCTCGACTCTATTCAACGTGTCGAAAAACTTTTGTAATTATGGATAAGGCAAGAAATTCACGACAATTTGACACCAATATTTTGTGGATTCTATAAAAAGGAAAAATTAGAAATGCAGTCTTATTGTGCACACTGGAATTCGGACGCTTGAAATTGTCAGACGTCATGCCGCGCACATGGTGAAAGCTGTACTTTTTACAATATGACCAAATAAAACATCCCTGTAAACATAGATAAATCAAATAATTTCACACAATTTGATACCCATTTTGAAAATATTTCTTTTACTGGAAAAAAGTTATAAACAAGTGAAATATGACTGATTTCCCAGTTTAGGGCCGCATGTCAATTTCCACAAATGAGCTAACACAAGTCCCCATACCGTTGAATTTCGAATCGACTCTATTCAAGGTGTCGAAAAAACTTTTGTAATTATGGATAAGGCAATTAATTCCCGACAATTTGACACCAATATATTGTGGATTCGATAAAAAGGAAAAATTACAAATGCGGTCTTATTGTGCACACTGGAATTCGGACGCTGTAAATTGTCAGACGTCATGCCGCGCACATGGTGAAAGCTGTACTTTTTACTATCTGAGCAAATGAAAAATCCCTGTAAACATAGACATATCAAATAATTGCACACAATTTGATACCCATTTTGAAAATATTTCTTTTACTGGAAAAAACTTATAAAAAAGTGAAATATGACTGATTACCCAGTTTAGGTCCGCATGAAAATTTCCGCAAATGAGCTAACACTACTCCCCATACCGTTGAATTTTGCCTCGACTCTATTCAACGTGTCGAACAAACTTTTGTAATTATGGATAAGGCAAGAAATTCTAGACAATTTGACACCAATATTTTGTGGATTCTATGAAAAGGAAAAATTACAAATGCAGTCTTATTGTGCACACTGGAATTCGGACGCTGTAAATTGTCAGACGAGATACCGCGCACATGGTGAAAGCTGTACTTTTTACTATCTGAGCAAATGAAAAATCCCTGTAAACATAGACAAATCAAATAATTTCACACAATTTGATACCCATTTTGAAAATATTTCTTTTACTGGAAAAAAGTTATAAACAAGTGAAATATCAATGATTTCCCAGTTTAGGGCCGCATGACAATTTCCGCAAATGAGCTAACACAAGTCCCCATACCGTTTAATTTCGCCTCGACTCTATTCAACGTGTCGAAAAAACTTTTGTAATTATGGATAAGGCAAGTAATTCTCGACAATTTGACACCAATATTTTGTGGATTCTATAAAAAGGAAAAAGTAGAAATGCAGTCTTATTGTGCACACTGGAATTCGGACGCTGTAAATTGTCAGACGACATACCGCGCACATGGTGAAAGCTGTACTTTTTAATATCTGAGCAAAAGAAAAATCCCTGTATACATAGACGAATCAAATAATTGCACACAATTTGATACCCATTTTGAAAATATTTCTTTTACTGGAAAAAAGTTATAAAAAAGAGAATTATGACAGATTACCCAGTTTACGTCCGCATGAAAATTTCCGCAAATGAGCTAACACTAGTCCCAATACCGTTGAATTTTGCCTCAACTCTATTCAAGGTGTCGAACAAACTTTTGTAATTATGGATAAGGCAAGAAATTCCCGACAATTGGACAGCAATATTTTGTGGATTCTATAAAAAGGAAAAATTACAAATGCATTCTTATTGTTCACACTGGAATTCGGACGCTGTATATTGTCAAACGTCATACCACGCACATGGTGAAAGCTGTACATTTTACTATCTGAGCAAAACAAAAATCCCTGTATACATAGAGAAATCAAATAATTGCACACAATTTGACACCCATTTTGAAAATATTTCTTTTACTGGAAAAAAGTTATAAAAAAGTGAATTATGACTGATTACCCAGTTGAGGTCCGGTGGAAAATTTCCGCAAATGAGCTAACACAAGTCCCCATACCGTTGAATTTCGACTCGACTCTAATCAAGGTGTCGAACAAACTTTTGTAATTATGGATAAGGCAAGAAATTTTCGACAATTTGACACCAATATTTTGTGGATTCTATAAAAAGGAAAAAGTAGAAATGCAGTCTTATTGTGCACACTGGAATTCGGACGCTGTAAATTGTCAGACGTCATGCCGCGCACATGTTGAAAGCTGTACTTTTTACTATCTGAGCAAATGAAAAATCCCTGTAAACATAGACATATCAAATAATTGCACACAATATGATACCCATTTTGAAAATATTTCTTTTACTGGAAAAAAGTTATAAACAAGTGAAATATGACTGATTTCCAAGTTTAGGGCCGCATGACAATTTCCACAAATGAGCTAACAGAAGTCCCCATACCGTTGAATTTCTCCTCGACTCTATTCAACGTGTCGAAAATCTTTTGTAATTATGGATAAGGCAAGAAATTCTCGACAATTGGACAGCAATATTTTGTGGATTCTATAAAAAGGAAAAATTACAAATGCATTCTTATTGTGAACACTGGAATTCGGACGCTGTATATTGTCAGACGACATACCACGCACATAATGAAAGCTGTACTTTTTACTATCTGACCAAATGAAACATCCCTGTAAACATAGATAAATCAAATAATTTCACATAATTTGATACACATTTTGAAAATATTTCTTTTACTGGAATAAAGTTATAAAAACGTGAAATATCACTGATTAACCAGTTTAGGGCCGCATGACAATTTCCGCAAATGAGCTAACACAAGTCCCCATACCGTTGAATTTCGACCCGACTCTAATCAAGGTGTCGAAAATCTTTTGTAATTATGGATAAGGCAAGAAATTCCCGACAATTGGACAGCAATATTTTGTGGATTCTATAAAAAGGAAAAATTACAAATGCATTCTTATTGTGCACACTGGAATTCGGACGCTGTATATTGTCAGACGACATACCGCGCACATCGTGAAAGCTGTACTTTTTACTATCTGAGGAAAACAAAAATCCCTGTATACATAGACAAATCAAATAATTGCACACAATTTGATCCCCATTTTGAAAATATTTCTTTTACTGGAAAAAAGTTATAAAAACGTGAATTATGACTGATTACCCAGTTTAGGTCCGCATGAAAATTTCCGCAAATGAGCTAACACTAGACCCCATACCGTTGAATTTTGCCTCGACTCTATTCAAGGTGTCGAACAAACTTTTGTAATTATGGATGAAGCAAGAAATTCCCGACAATTTGACACCAATATTTTGTGGATTCTATAAAAAGGAAAAATTACAAATGCAGTCTTATTGTGCACACTGGAATACGGACGCTGTAAATTGTCAGACGACATACCGCGCACATAGTGAAAGCTGTACTTTTTACTATCTGACCAAATGAAACAACCCTGCAAACATAGATAAATCACATAATTTCACACAATTTGATACCCATTTTGAAAATATTTCTTTGACTGGAAAAAAGTTATAAACAAATGAATTAACACTGATTTCCCAGTTTAGGGCCGCATGACAATTTCCGCTAATGAGCTAACACAAGTCCCTATACCGTTGAATTTCGAATCGACTCTATTCAAGGTGTCGACCAAACTTTGTAATTATGGATAAGGTAAGAAATTCCCGACAATTGGACAGCAATATTTTGTGGATTCTACAAAAAGGAAAAATTACAAATGCATTCTTATTGTTCATACTGGAATTCGGACGCTGTATATTGTCAGACGACATACCGCGCACATGGTCAAAGCTGTACATTTTACTATCTGAGCAATAGAAAAATCCCTGTATACATAGACAAATCAAATAATTGCACACAATTTGACACCCATTTTGAAAATATTTCTTTTACTGGAAAAAAGTTATAAAAAAGTGAATTATGACTGATTACCCAGTTTATGTCCGCATGAAAATTTCCGCAAATGAGCTAACACTAGTCCCCATACCGTTGAATTTTGCCTCGACTCTATTCAAGGTGTCCAACAAACTTTTGTAATTATGGATAATGCAAGAAATTCTCGACAATTTGACACCAATATTTTGTGGATTCTATAAAAAGGAAAATGTAGAAATGCAGTCTTATTGTGCCCACTGAAATACGGACGCTGTAAATTGTCAGACGTCATGCCGCGCACATGGTGAAAGCTGTACTTTTTACTATCTGAGCAAAAGAAAAATCCCTGTATACACAGACAAATCAAATAATTTCACACAATTTGATACCCATTTTGAAAATATTTCTTTTACTGGAAAAAAGTTATAAACAAGTGAAATATCACTGATTTCCCAGTTTAGGGCCGCATGACAATTTCCGCAAATGAGCTAACACAAGTCCCCATACCGTTTAATTTCGCCTCGACTCTATTCAACGTGTCGAAAAAACTTTTGTAATTATGGATAAGGCAAGAAATTGCCGACAATTGGACCGCAATATTTTGTGGATTCTATTAAAAGGAAAAATTACAAATGCATTCTTATTGTGCACACTGGAATTCGGACGCTGTATACTGTCAGACGACATACCGCGCACATGGTGAAAGCTGTACATTTTACTATCTGAGCAAAAGAAAAATCCCTGTAGACATAGACAAATCAAATAATTGCACACAATTTGATACCCATTTTGAAAATATTTCTTTTACTGAAAAAAAGTTATAAAAAAGTGAATTATGACTGATTACCCAGTTTAGGGCCGCATGAAAATTTCCGCAAATGAGCTAACTCTAGTCCCCATACTGTTGAATTTTGCCTCGACTCTATTCAAGGTGTCCAACAACCTTTTGTAATTTGGGATAAGGCAAGAAATTTTCGACAATTTGACACCAATATTTTGTGGATTCTATAAAAAGGAAAAAGTAGTAATGCAGTCTTATTGTGCACACTGGAAATCGGACGCTGTAAATTGTCAGACGTCATGCCGCGCACATGGTGAAAGCTGTACTTTTTACTATATGAGCAAATGAAAAATCCCTGTAAACATAGACAAATCAAATAATTTCACACAATTTGATACCCATTTTGAAAATATTTCTTTTACTGGAAAAAAGTTATAAACAAGTGAAATATCACTGATTTCCCAGTTTAGGACCGCATGACAATTTCCGCAAATGAGCTAACACTAGTCCCCACACCGTTGAATTTTGCCTCGACTCTATTCAAGGTGTCGAACAAACTTTTGTAATTATGGATAAGGCAAGAAATTCTCGACAATTTGACACCAATATTTTGTGGATTCTATAAAAAGGAAAAAGTAGAAATGCAGTCTTATTGTGCACACTGGAATTCGGTCGCTGTAAATTGTCAGACGTCATGCCACGCACATGGTGAAAGCTGTACTTTTTACTATCTGAACAAATGAAAAATCCCTGTAAACATAGACATATCAAATAATTGCACACAATTTCATCCCCGTTTTGAAAATATTTCTTTTACTGGAAAAAAGTTATAAACAAGTGAAATATGACTGATTTCCCAGTTTAGGGCCGCATGACAATTTCCGCAAATGAGGCAACACAAGTCCCCATACCGTTAAATTTCGCATCGACTCTATTCAACGTGTCGAAAAAACATTTGTAATTATGGATAAGGCAAGAAATTCACGACAATTTGACACCAATATTTTGTAGATTCTCTAAAAAGGAAAACGTAGAAATGCATTGTTATTGTGCACACTGGAATTCGGACGCTGTAAATTGTCAAACGACATACCGCGCACATGGTGGAAGCTGTACTTTTTACTATCTCAGCAAATGAAAAATCCCTGTAAACATAGACATATCAAATAATTTCACACAATTTGATACCCATTTTGAAAATATTTCTTTTACTGGAAAAAAATTATAAACAAGTCAAATATCACTGATTTCCCAGTTTAGGGCCGCATGACAATTTCCGTAAATGAGCTAACACAAGTCCCCATACCGTTGAATTTCGACCCGACTCTAATCAAGGTGTCGAAAAAACTTTTGTAATTATGGATAAGGCAAGAAATTCCAGACAATTGGACAGCAATATTTTGTGGATTCTATAAAAAGGAAAAATTACAAATGCATTCTTATTGTGCCCACTGAAATACGGACGCTGTAAATTGTCAGACGTCATGCCGCGCACATGGTGAAAGCTGTACTTTTTACTATCTGAGCAAAAGAAAAATCCCTGTATACACAGACAAATCAAATAATTTCACACAATTTGATACCCATTTTGAAAATATTTCTTTTACTGGAAAAAAGTTATAAACAAGTGAAATATCACTGATTTCCCAGTTTAGGGCCGCATGACAATTTCCGCAAATGAGCTAACACAAGTCCCCATACCGTTTAATTTCGCCTCGACTCTATTCAAGGTGTCGAAAAAACTTTTGTAATTATGGATAAGGCAAGAAATTGCCGACAATTGGACCGCAATATTTTGTGGATTCTATTAAAAGGAAAAATTACAAATGCATTCTTATTGTGCACATTGGAATTCGGACGCTGTATACTGTCAGACGACATACCGCGCACATGGTGAAAGCTGTACATTTTACTATCTGAGCAAATGAAAAATCCGTATAAACATAGACAAATCAAATAATTTCACACAATTTGATACCCATTTTGAAAATATTTCTTTTACTGGAAAAAAGTTATAAAAAAGTGAAATATCACTGATTTCCCAGTTTAGGACCGCATGACAATTTCCGCAAATGAGCTAACACTAGTCCCCACACCGTTGAATTTTGCCTCGACTCTATTCAAGGTGTCGAACAAACTTTTGTAATTATGGATAAGGCAAGAAATTCTCGACAATTTGACACCAATATTTTGTGGATTCTATAAAAAGGAAAAAGTAGAAATGCAGTCTTATTGTGCACACTGGAATTCGGTCGCTGTAAATTGTCAGACGTCATGCCACGCACATGGTGAAAGCTGTACTTTTTACTATCTGAACAAATGAAAAATCCCTGTAAACATAGACATATCAAATAATTGCACACAATTTGATACCCGTTTTGAAAATATTTCTTTTACTGGAAAAAAGTTATAAACAAGTGAAATATGACTGATTTCCCAGTTTAGGGCCGCATGACAATTTCCGCAAATGAGGCAACACAAGTCCCCATACCGTTAAATTTCGCCTCGACTCTATTCAACGTGTCGAAAAAACATTTGTAATTATGGATAAGGCAAGAAATTCACGACAATTTGACACCAATATTTTGTGGATTCTCTAAAAAGGAAAACGTAGAAATGCATTGTTATTGTGCACACTGGAATTCGGACGCTGTAAATTGTCAAACGACATACCGCGCACATGGTTGAAGCTGTACTTTTTACTATCTCAGCAAATGAAAAATCCCTGTAAACATAGACATATCAAATAATTTCACACAATTTGATACCCATTTTGAAAATATTTCTTTTACTGGAAAAAAGTTATAAAAACGTGAATTATGTCTGATTACCCAGTTTAGGTCCGCATGAAAATTTCCGCAAATGAGCTAACAATAGTCCCCATACCGTTGAATTTTGCCTCGACTCTATTCAAGGTGTCGAACAAACTTTTGTAATTATGGATAAGGCAAGAAATTCCCGACAATTTGACACCAATATTTTGTGGATTCTATAAAAATGAAAAAGTAGAAATGCAGTCTTATTGTGCACACTGGAATTCGGTCGCTGTAAATTGTCAGACGTCATGCCGCGCACATGGTGAAAGCTGTACTTTTTACTATCTGAGCAAATGAAAAAACCCTGTAAACATAGACATATCAAATAATTTCACACAATTTGATACCCATTTTGAAAATATTTCTTTTACTGGAAAAAAGTTATAAACAAGTGAAATATCACTGATTACCCAGTTTAGGTCCGCATGACAATTTCCGCAAATGTGCTAACACTAGTCCCCATACCTTTGAATTTTGCCTCGACTCTATTCAAGGTGTCGAACAAACTTTTGTAATTATGGATAAGGCAAGAAATTCACGACAATTTGACATCAATATTCTGTGGATTCTATAAAAAGGAAAAAGTAGAAATGCAGTCTTATTGTGCACACTGGAATTCGGACGCAGTAAATTGTCAGACGTCATGACGCGCACATGGTGAAAGCTGTACTTTTTACTATCTGAGCAAATAAAAAATCCCTGTAAATATAGACATATCCAATAATTGCACACAATTTGATACCCATTTTGAAAATATTTCTTTTACTGGAAAATTTATAAACACGTGAAATATGACTGATTTCCCAGTTTAGGGCCGCATGACAATTTCCACAAATGAGCTAACACAAGTCCCCATACCGTTGAATTTCGAATCGACTCTATTCAAGGTGTCGAAAAAACTTTCGTAATTATGGATAAGGTAAGGAATTCCCGACAATTGGACACCAATATCTTGTTGATTCGATAAAAAGGAAAAATTACAAATGCAGTCATATTGTTCACACTGGAATTCGGACGCTGTAAATTGTCAGACGATATACCGCGCACATGGTGAAAGCTGTACTTTTTACTATCTGAGCAAATGAAAAATCCCTGTAAACATAGACAAATCAAATAATTTCACACAATTTGATACCCATTTTGAAAATATTTCTTTTACTGGAAAAAAGTTATAAACAAGTGAAATATCACTGATTTCCCAGTTTAGGTCCGCATGACAATTTCTGCAAATGAGCTAACACTAGTCCCCATACCTTTGAATTTTGCCTCGACTCTATTCAAGGTGTCGAACAAACTTTTGTAATTATGGATAAGGCAAGAAATTCACGACAATTTGACATCAATATTCTGTGGATTCTATAAAAAGGAAAAAGTAGAAATGCAGTCTTATTGTGCACACTGGAATTCGGACGCTCTAAATTGTCAGACGTCATGACGCGCACATGGTGAAAGCTGTACATTTTACAATCTGAGCAAATGAAAAATCCCTGTAAACATAGACAAATCAAATAATTTCACACAATTTGATACCCATTTTGAAAATATTTCTTTTACTGGAAAAAAGTTATAAACAAGTAAAATATCACTGATTTCCCAGTTTAGGGCCGCATGACAATTTCCGCAAATGAGCTAACACAAGTCCACATACCGTTGAATTTCGACTCGACTCTAATCAAGGTGTCGAAAAACTTTTGTAATTTTGGATAAGACAAGAAATTCCCGACAATTTGACACCAATATATTGTGGATTCGATAAAAAGGAAAAATTACAAATGCAGTCTTATTGTGCTCTCTGGAATTCGGACGCTGTATATTGTCAGACGACATACCGCGCACATGGTGAAAGCTGTACTTTTTACTATCTGAGCAAAAGAAAAATCCCTGTATTCATAGGCAAATCAAATAATTGCACACAATTTGATACCCATTTTGAAAATATTTCTTTTACTGGAAAAAAGTTATAAAAACGTGAATTATGTCTGATTACCCAGTTTAGGTCCGCATGAAAATTTCCGCAAATGAGCTAACAATAGTCCCCATACCGTTGAATTTTGCCTCGACTCTATTCAAGGTGTCGAACAAACTTTTGCAATTATGGATAAGGCAAGAAATTCTCGACAATTTGACAGCAATATTTTGTGGATTCTATAAAAAGGAAAAATTACAAATGCAGTCTTATTGTACACACTGGAATTCGGACGCTGTAAATTGTCAGACGACATACCGCGCACATAGTGAAAGCTGTACATTTTACTATCTGACCAAATGAAACATCACTGTAAACATAGATAAATCAAATAATTTCACACAATTTGATACCCATTTTGAAAATATTTCTTTTACTGGAAAAAAGTTATAAAACAAGTGAAATATGACTGATTTCCCAGTTTAGGGCCGCATGACGATTTCAGCAAATGAGCTAACACTTGTCCCCATACCGTTGAATTTTGCCTCGACTCTATTCAAGGTGTCGAACAAACTTTCGTAATTATGGATAAGGTAAGGAATTCCCGACAATTGGACACCAATATCTTGTGGATTCGATAAAAAGGAAAAATTACAAATGCAGTCATATTGTGCACACTGGAATTCGGACGCTGTAAATTGTCAGACGACATAACGCGCACATGGTGAAAGCTGTACTTTTTACTATCTGAGCAAATGAAAAATCCCTGTAAACATAGACAAATCAAATAATTTCACACAATTTTATACCCATTTTGAAAATATTTCTTTTACTGGAAAAAAGTTATAAACACGTGAAATATGACTGATTTCCCAGTTTAGGGCCGCATGACAATTTCCACAAATGAGCTAACAATAGTCCCCATACCGTTGAATTTCGAATCGACTCTATTCACGGTGTCGAAAAAACTTTCGTACTTATGGATAAGGTAAGGAATTCCCGACAATTGGACACCAATATCTTGTGGATTCGATAAAAAGGAAAAATTACAAATGCAGTCATATTGTGCACACTGGAATTCGGACGCTGTAAATTGTCAGACGACATATGCGCACATGGTGAAAGCTGTACTTTTTACTATCTGAGCAAATGAAAAATCCCTGTAAACATAGACAAATCAAATAATTTCACACAATTTTATACCCATTTTGAAAATATTCCTTTTACTGGAAAAAAGTTATAAACAAGTGAAATATCACTGATTTCCCAGTTTAGGTCCGCATGACAATTTCCGCAAATGAGCTAACACTAGTCCCCATACCTTTGAATTTTGCCTCGACTCTATTCAAGGTGTCGAACAAACTTTTGTAATTATGGATAAGGCAAGAAATTCACGACAATTTGACATCAATATTATGTCGATTCTATAAAAAGGAAAAAGTAGAAATGCAGTCTTATTGTGCACACTGGAATTCGGACGCTGTAAATTGTCAGACGTCATGACGCGCACATGGTGAAAGCTATACTTTTTACTATCTGAGCAAATGAAAAATCCCTGTAAACATAGACAAATCAAATAATTGCAAACAATTTGATACCCATTTTGAAAATATTTCTTTTACTGGAAAAAAGTTATAAAAAAGTGAATTATGACTGATTACCCAGTTTAGGTCCGCATGAAAATTTCCGCAAATGAGCTAACACTAGTCCCCATACCGTTGAATTTTGCCTCGACTCTATTCAAGGTGTCGAAAAATCTTTTGTAATTATGGATAAGGCAAGAAATTTCCAACAATTGGCCAGCAATATTTTGTGGCTTCTATAAAAAGGAAAAATTACAAATGCATTCTGATTGCGCACACTGGAATTCGGACGCTGTATATTGTCAGATGACATACCGCGCACATCGTGAAAGCTGTACTTTTTACTATCTGAGCAAAAGAAAAATCCCTGTATACATAGACAAATCAAATAATTGCAAACAAATTGATACCCATTTTGAAAATATTTCTTTTACTGGAAAAAAGTTATAAAAACGTCAATTATGACTGATTACCCAGTTTAGGTCCGCATGAAAATTTCCGCAAATGAGCTAACACTAGTCCCCATACCGTTGAATTTTGCCTCTACTCTATTCAAGGTGTCGAACAAACTTTTGTAATTATGGATAATGCAAGAAATTCTCGACAATTTGGCACAAATATTTTGTGGATTCTATAAAAAGGAAAAATTAGAAATGCAGTCTTATTGTGCACACTGGAATTCTGACGCTGTAAATTGTCAGACGACATATCGTGCACATAGTGAAAGCTGTACTTTTTACTATCTGACCAAATGAAACATCCCTGTAAACATAGATAAATCAAATAATTTCACACAATTTTATACCCATTTTGAAAATATTTCTTTTACTGGAAAATAGTTATAAACAAGTGAAATATCACTGATTTCCCAGTTTAGAGCCGCATGACAATTTCCGCAAATGAGCTAACACAAGTCCCCATACCGTTAAATTTTGCCTCGACTTTATTCAACGTGTCGAAAAAACTTTTGTAATTAAGGATAAGGCAAGAAATTCACGACAATTTGACAGAAATATTTTGTGGATTCTCTAAAAAGGAAAAAGTAGAAATGCATTCTTATTGTGCACACTGGAATCCGGACGCTGTAAATTGTCAAACGACATACCGCGCACATGGTGAAAGCTGTACTTTTTACTATCAGAGCAAATGAAAAATCCCTGTAAACATATACAAATCAAATAAGTGCACACAATTTGATACCCATTTTGAAAATATTTCTATTACTGGAAAAAAGTTATAAAAAAGTCAATTATGACTGATTACCCAGTTTTGGACCGCATGAAAATTTCCGCAAATGAGCTAACACAAGTCCCCATACCGTTGAATTTTGCCTCGGCTCTATTCAAGTTGTCGAAAAAACTTTTGTAATTATGGATAAGATAAGGAATTCCCGACATTTGGACACCTATATATTGTGGATTCGATAAAAAGGAAGAATTACAAATACAGTCTTATTGTGCACACTGGAATTCGGACGCTGTAAATTGTCAGACGACATACCGCGCACATGGTGAAAGCTGTACTTTTTACTATCTGAGCAAATGAAAAATCCCTGTAAACATAGACAAATCAAATAATTTCACACAATTTGATACCCATTTTGAAAATATTTCTTTTACTGGAAAAAAGTTATAAACAAGTAAAATATCACTGATTTCCCAGTTTAGGGCCGCATGACAATTTCCGCAAATGAGCTAACACAAGTCCCCATACCGTTGAAATTCGACTCGACTCTAATCAAGGTGTCGAACAAACTTTTGTAATTATGGATAAGGCAAGAAATTCCCGACAATTTGACACCAATATATTGTGGATTCGATAAAAAGGAAAAATTACAAATGCAGTCTTATTATGCACACTGGAATTCGGACGCTGTAAATTGTCAGACGACATACTGCGCATATGGTGAAAGCTGTACTTTTTACTATCTGACCAAAAGTAAAATCCCTGTATACATAGACAAATCAAATAATTGCACACAATTTGATACCCATTTTGAAAATATTTCTTTTACTGGAAAAAAGTTATAAAAAAGTGAATTATGACTGATTACCCAGTTTAGGTCCGCATGAAAATTTCCGCAAATGAGCTAACACTAGTCCCCATACCGTTGAATTTTGCCTCGACTCTATTCAAGGTGTCGAACAAACTTTTGTAATTATGGATAAGGCCAGAAATTCCCGACAATTGGACAGCAATATTTTGTGGATTCTATAAAAAGGAAAAATTACAAATGCATTCTTATTGTTCACACTGAAATTCGGACGCTGTATATTGTCAGACGACATACCGCGCACATGGTGAAAGCTGTACATTTTACTATCTGAGCAAAAGAAAAATCCCTGTATATATAGACAAATCAAATAATTGCACACAATTTGATACCCATTTTGAAAATATTTCTTTTACTGGAAAAAAGTTATAAAAAAGTGAATTATGACTGATTACCCAGTTTAGGTCCGCATGAAAATTTCCGCAAATGAGCTAACACTAGTCCCCATACCGTTGAATTTCGAATCGACTCTATTCAAGGTGTCGAAAAAACTTTCGTAATTATGGATAAGGGAAGGAATTCCCGACAATTGGACACCAATATATTGTGGATTCGATAAAAAGGAAAAATTACAAATGCAGTCTTATTGTGCACACTGGAATTCGGACGCTGTAAATTGTCAGACGACATACCGCGCACATGATGAAAGCTGTACTTTTTACTATCTGAGCAAATGAAAAATCCCTGTAAACATAGACAAATCAAATAATTTCACACAATTTGATACCCATTTTGAAAATATTTCTTTTACTGGAAAAAAGTTATAAACAAGTGAAATATCACTGATTTCCCACTTTTGGGCCGCATGACAATTTCCGCAAATGAGCTAACACAAGTCCCCATACCGTTGAATTTCGTATCGACTCTATTCAAGGTGTCGAAAAAACTTTTGTAATTATGGATAAGGCAATTAATTCCCGACAATTTGACACCAATATATTGTGGATTCGGTAAAAAGGAAAAATTACAAATTCTGTCTTATTGTGCACACTGGAATTCGGAGGCTGTAAATTGTCAGACGACATACCGCGCACATGGTGAAAGCTGTACTTTTTACTATCTGAGCAAAAGAAAAATCCCTGTATACATAGACGAATCAAATAATTGCACACAATTTGATACCCATTTCGAAAATATTTCTTTTACTGGAAAAAAGTTATAAACATGTGAAATATCACTGATTTCCCAGTTTAGGGCCGCATGACAATTTCCGCAAATGAGCTAACACAAGTCCCTATACCGTTGAATTTTGCCTCGACTCTATTCAAGGTGTCGAACAAACTTTTGTAATTATGGATAAGGCCAGAAATTCCCGACAATTGGACAGCAATATTTTGTGGATTCTCTATAAAGGAAACAGTAGAAATGCATTCTTATTGTGCACACTGGAATTCGGACGCTGTAAATTGTCAGACGTCATGCCGCGAACATGGTGAAAGCTGTACTTTTTACTATCTGAGCAAATGAAAAATCCCTGTAAACATAGACATGTCAAATAATTGCACACAATTTGATACCCATTTTGAAAATATTTCTTTTACTGGAAAAAAGTTATAAACAAGTGAAATATCACTGATTTCCCAGTTTAGGGCCGCATGACAATTTCCGCAAATGAGCTAACACAAGTCCACATACGGTTAAATTTCGACTCGACTCTAATCAAGGTGTCGAAAAAACATTTGTAATTATGGATAAGGCAAGCAATTTCCGACAATTTGACACCAATATAATGTGGATTCGATAAAAAGGCAAAATTACAAATGCAGTCTTATTGTACACACTGGAATTCGGACGCTGTAAATTGTCAGACGACATACCACGCACACGTTGAAAGCTGTACTTTTTACTATCTGAGCAAAAGAAAAATCCCTGTATACATAGACAAATCAAATAATTGCACACAATTTGATACCCATTTTGAAAATATTTCTTTTACTGGAAAAAAGTTATAAAATTGAATTATGACTGATTACCCAGTTTAGGTCCGCATGAAAATTTCCACAAATGAGCTAACACAAGTCCCCATACCGTTGAATTTCGCATCGACTCTATTCAAGTTGTCGAAAAAACTTTCGTAATTATGTATCAGGTAAGGAATTCCCGACAATTGGACACCAATATATTGTGGATTCGATAAAAAGGAAAAATTACAAATGCAGTCTTATTGTGCACACTGGAATTCGGACACTCTAAATTGTCAGACGACATACCGCGAACATGATGAAAGCTGTACTTTTTACTATCTGAGCAAATGAAAAATCCCTGTAGACATAGACAAATCAAATAATTTCACACAATTTGATACCCATTTTGAAAATATTTCTTTTACTGGAAAAAAGTAATAAACAAGTGAAATATCACTGAGTTCCCAGTTTAGTGCCGCATGACAATTTCCGCAAATGAGCTAACACAAGTCCCCATACCGTTGAATTTCGACTCGACTCTATTCAAGGTGACGAAAAAACTTTCGTAATTATGGATAAGGTAAGGAATTCCCGACAATTGGACACCAATATATTGTGGATTCGATAAAAAGGAAAAATTACAAATGCAGTCTGATTGTGCACACTGGAATTCGGACGCTGTAAATTGTCAAACGACATACCGCGCACATGGTGAAAGCAGTACTTTTTACTATCTGAGCAAATGAAAAATCCCTGTAAACATATACAAATCAAATAATTGCACACAATTTGATACCCATTTTGAAAATATTTCTTTTACTGGAAAAAAGTTATAAACATGTGAAATAACACTGATTTCCCAGTTTAGGGCCGCATGACAATTTCCGCAAATGAGCTAACACAAGTCCCCATACCGTTGAATTTCGACTCGACTCTAATCAATGTGTCGAAAAAACTTTTGTAATTATGGATAAGGCAAGAAATTTCCGACAATTTGACACCAATATATTGTGGATTCTATAAAAAGGCAAAATTACAAATGCCGTCTTATTGTGCACACTGGAAATCGGACGCTGTAAATTGTCAGACTACATACCACGAACATGGTGAAAGCTGTACTTTTTACTATCTGAGCAAAAGAAAAATCCCTGTATACATAGACAAATCAAATAATTGCACACAATTTGATACCCGTTTTGAAAATATTTCTTTTACTGGAAAAAAGTTATAAAATTGAATTATGACTGATTACCCAGTTTAGGTCCGCATGAAAGTTTCCGCAAATGAGCTAACACTAGTCCCCATACCGTTGAATTTTGCCTCGACTCTATTCAAGGTGTCGAAAAAACTTTTGTAATTATAGATAAGGCAAGAAATTCCCAACAATTGGCCAGCAATATTTTGTGGCTTCTATAAAAAGGAAAAATTACAAATGCATTCTTATTGTGCACACTGGAATTCGGACGCTGTATATTGTCAGACGACATACCGCGAACATCGTGAAAGCTGTACTTTTTACTATCTGAGCAAAAGAAAAATCCCTGTATACATAGACAAATCAAATAATTGCAAACAATTTTATACCCATTTTGAAAATATTTCTTTTACTGGAAAAAAGTTATAAAAACGTGAATTATGACCGATTACCCAGTTTAGGTCCGCATGAAAATTTGCTCAAATGAGCTAACACTAGTCCCCATACCGTTGAATTTTGCCTCGACTCTATTCAAGGTGTCGAACAAACTTTTGTAATTATGGATAAGGCAAGAAATTCTCGACAATTTGGCACCAATATTTTGTGGATTCTATAAAAAGGAAAAATTACAAATGCAGTCTTATTGTGCACACTGGAATTCTGACGCTGTAAATTGTCAGACGACATATCGTGCACATAGTGAAAGCTGTACTTTTTACTATCTGACTAAATGAAACATCCCTGTAAACATAGATAAATCAAATAATTTCACACAATTTGATACCCATTTTGAAAATATTTCTTTTACTGGAAAAAAGTTATAAACATGTGAAATATCACTGATTACCCAGTTTAGGTCCGCATGAAAATTTCGGGAAATGAGCTAACACTAGTCCCCATACCTTTGAATTTTTCCTCGACTCTATTCAAGGTGTCGAACAAACTTTTGTAATTATGGATAAGGCAAGAAATTTTCGACAATTTAACACCAATATTTTGTGGGTTCTATAAAAAGGAAAAAGTAGAAATGCAGTCTTATTGTGCACACTGGAATTTGGACGCTGTATATTGTCAGACGACATACCGCGCACATGGTGAAAGCTGTACTTTTTACTATCTGAGTAAAAGAAAAATCCCTGTAGACATAGACAAATCAAATAATTGCACACAATTTGATACCCATTTTGAAAATATTTCTTTTACTGGAAAAAAGTTATAAAAAAGTGAATTATGACTGATTACCCAGTTTACGTCCGCATGAAAATTTCCGCAAATGAGCTAACACAAGTCCCCATACCGTTGAATTTTGCCTCGACTCTATTCATGGTGTCGAAAAAACTTTCGTAATTATGGATAAGGTAAGGAATTCCCGAGAATTGGACACCAATATATTGTGGATTCAATAAAAAGGAAAAATTACATATGCAGTCTTATTGTGCACAATGGAATTCGGACGCTGTAAATTGTCAGACGACATACCGCGCACATAGTGAAAGCTGTACTTTTTACTATCTGAGCAAACGAAAAATCCCTGTAAACATAGACAAATCTAATAATTTCACACAATTTGATACCCATTTTGAAAATATTTCTTTTACTGGAAAAAAGTTATAAACAAGTGAAATATCACTGATTTCCCAGTTTAGGGCCGCATGACAATTTCCGCAAATGAGCTAACACAAGTCCCCATACCGTTGAATTTTGCCTCGACTCTATTCAAGGTGTCGAACAAACTTTTGTAATTATGGATAAGGCAAGAAATTCCGGACAATTGGACAGCAATATTTTGTGGATTCTATAAAAAGGAAAAATTACAAATGCATTCTTATTGTATACACTGGAATTCGGACGCTGTATATTGTCAGACGACATACCGCGCACATGGTGAAAGCTGTACTTTTTACTATCTGAGCAAAAGAAAAATCCCTGTAGACATAGACAAAACAAATAATTGCACACAATTTGATACCCATTTTGAAAATATTTCTTTTACTGGAAAAAAGTTATAAAAAAGTGAATTATGACTGATTATCCAGTTTAGGTCCGCATGAAAATTTCCGCAAATGAGCTAACACTAGTCCCCATACCTTTGAATTTTGCCTCGACTCTATTCAAGGTGTCGATAAAACTTTCGTAATTATGGATAAGGTAAGGAATTCCCGACAATTGGACACCAATATATTGTGAATTCGATAAAAATGAAAAATTACAAATGCAGTCTTATTGTGCACACTGGAATTCGGACGCTGGAAATTGTCAGACGACATACCGCGCACATGGTGAAAGCTGCACTTTTTACTATCTGAGCTAATGAAAAATCCCTGTAAACATAGACAAATCAAATAATTTCACACAATTTGATACCCATTTTGAAAATATTTCTTTTGCTGGAAAAAAGTTATAAACAAGTGAAATATCACTGATTTCCCAGTTTAGGGCCGCATGACAATTTCCGCAAATGAGCTAACACAAGTCCCCATACCGTTGAATTTCGAGTCGACTCTAATCAAGGTGTCGAACAAACTTTTGTAATTATGGATAAGGCAAGAAATTTCCGACAATTTGACACCAATATATTGTGGATTCGATAAAAAGGAAAAATTACAAATGCGGTCTTATTGTGCACGCTGGAATTCGGACGCTGTAAATTGTCAGACGACATACCGCGCACATCGTGAAAGCTGTACTTTTTACTATCTGAGCAAAGAAAAATCCCTGTATACATAGACAAATCAAATAATTGCACACAATTTGATACCCATTTTAAAAATATTTCTTTCATTGGAAAGAAGTTATAAAAAAGTGAATTATGACTGATTTCCCAGTTTAGGGCCGCATGACAATTTCCGCAAATGAGCTGACACAAGTCCCCATACCGTTAAATTTCGCCTCGACTCTATTTAACGCGTCGAAAAAATATTTTTAAATATGGATAAGGCAAGAAATTCTCGAAGATTTGACACCAATATTTTGTGGATTCTATAAAAAGGAAAAAGTAGAAATGCATTCTTATTGTGCACACTGGAATTCTGACGCTGTAAATTTTCAGACGTCATGCCGCGCACATGTTGAGAGCTGTACTTTTTACTATCTGAGCAAATGAAAAATCCCTGTAAACATAGACATATCAAATAATTGCACACAATTTGATACCCATTTTGAAAATATTTCTTTTACTGGAAAAAAGTTATAAACAAGTGAAATATCACTGATTTCCCAGTTTAGGGCCGCATGACAATTTCCGCAAATGAGCTAACACAAGTCCCCATACCGTTGAATTTCGACTCGACTCTAATCAAGGTGTCGAAAAAACATTTGTAATTATGGATAAGGCAAGAAAGTCACGACAATTTACACCAATATTTTGTGGATTATATAAAAAGGAAAAATTACAAATGCAGTCTTATTGTGCACGCTGGAATTCGGACGCTGTAAATTGTCAGACGACATACCGCGAACATAGTGAAAGCTGTACTTTTTACTATCTGACCAAATGAAACATCCCTGTAAACATAGATAAAGCAAATAATTTCACACAATTTGATACCCATTTTGAAAATATTTCTTTTACTGGAAAAAAGTTATAAACATGTGAAATATCACTGATTTCCCAGTTTAGGGCCGCATGACAATTTCCACAAATGAGCTAACACTAGTCCCCATACCGTTGAATTTCGAATCGACTCTATTCAAGGTGTCAAAAAAACTTTTGTAATTATGGATAAGGTAAGGAATTCCCGACAATTGGACACCAATATACTGTGGATTCGATAAAAAGGAAAAATTACAAATGCAGTCTTATTGTGCACGCTGGAATTCGGACGCTGTAAATTGTCAGACGACATACCGCGCACATGGTGAAAGCTGTACGTTTTACTATCTGAGCAAATGAAAAATCCCTGTAAACATAGACAAATCAAATAATTTCACACAATTTTATACCCATTTTGAAAATATTTCTTTTACTGGAAAAAAGTTATAAAAAAGTGAATTATGACTGATTACCCAGTTTAGGTCCGCATGAAAATTTCCGCAAATGATCTAACACTACTCCCCATGCC
Organism: Acanthosepion esculentum; assembly: GCA_964036315.1. Classification (NCBI taxonomy): domain Eukaryota; kingdom Metazoa; phylum Mollusca; class Cephalopoda; order Sepiida; family Sepiidae; genus Acanthosepion; species Acanthosepion esculentum. The sequence goes on from OZ038509.1 coordinate 78,882,660, forward strand.
GTTGAATTTTGCCTCGACTCTATTCAAGGTGTCGAACAAACTTTTGTAATTATGGATAAGGCAAGAAATTCTCGACAATTGGACAGCAATATATTGTGGATTCGATAAAAAGGAAAATTACAAATGCAGTCTTATTGTGCACACTGGAATTCGGACGCTGTAAATTGTCAGACGACATACCGCGCACATGGTGAAAGCTGTTCTTTTTACTATATGAGCAAATTAAAAATCCCTGTAAACATAGACAAATCAAATAATTGCACACAATTTGATACCCATTTTGAAAATATTTCTTTTACTGAAAAAAGTTATGAACAAGTGAAATATGACTGATTTCCCAGTTTAGGGCCGCATGACAATTTCCACAAATGAGCTAACACAAGTTCCCATACCGTTGAATTTCGAATCGACTCTATTCAAGGTGTCGAAAAAACTTTTGTAATTATGGATAAGGTAAGGAATTCCCGACAATTGGACACCAATAAAGTGTTGATTCGATAAAAAGGAAAAATTACAAATGCAGTCTTATTGTGCAAACTGGAATTCGGACGCTGTAAATTGTCAGATGACATACCGCGCACATGGTGAAAGCTGTACTTTTTACTATCTAAGCAAATGAAAAATCCCTGTAAACATAGACAAATCATATAATTGCACACAATTTGATACCTATTTTGAAAATATTTCTTTTACTGGAAAAAAGTTATAAAAAAGTGAATTATGACTGATTACCCAGTTTAGGTCCGCATGAAAATTTCCGCAAATGAGCTAACATTAGTCCCCATACCGTTGAATTTTGCCTCGACTCTATTCAAGGTATCGAACAAACTTTTGTAATTATGGATAAGGCAAGAAATTCTCGACAATTTGATACCAATATTTTGTGGATTCTATAAAACGGAAAAATTACAAATGCAGTCTTATTGTGCACACTGGATTCGGACGCTATAAATTGTCAATCGTCATGCCGCGCACATGGTGAAAGCTATACTTTTTACTATCTGAGCAAATGAAAAATCCCTGTAAACATAGACATATCAAATAATTTCACACAATTTGATACCCATTTTGAAAATATTTCTTTTACTGGAAAAAAGTTATAAAAAAGTGAATTATGATTGATTACCCAGTTTAGGTCCGCATGAAAATTTCCGCAAATGAGCTAACACTAGTCCCCATACCGTTGAATTTTGCCTCGACTCTATTCAAGATGTCGAACAAACTTTTGTAATTATGGATAAGGCAAGAAATTCCCGTCAATTGGACAGCAATATTTTGTGGATTCTATAAAATGAAAAATTAAAAATGCATTCTTATTGTTCACACTGGAATTCGGACGCTGTATATTGTCAGACGACATACCGCGCACATGGTGAAAGCTGTACTTTTTACTATCTGAGCAAAAGAAAAATCCCTGTATACATAGACAAATCAAATAATTGCACACAATTTGATACCCATTTTGAAAATATTTCATTTACTGGAAAAAAGTTATAAAAAAGTGAATTATGACTGATTACCCAGTTTAGGTCCGTATGAAAATTTCCGCAAATGAGCTAACACTAGTCCCCATACCGTTGAATTTTGCCTCGACTCTATTCAAGGTGTCGAACAAACTTTTGTAATTATGGATAAGGCAAGAAATTCTCGACAATTTGACACCGATATTTTGTGGATTCTATAAAAAGGAAAAAGTAGAAATGCAGTCTTATTGTGCACACTGGAATTCGGACGCAGTAAATTGTCAGACGACATACCGCGCACATAGTGAAAGCTGTACTTTTTACTATCTGACCAAAAGAAACATCCCTGTAAACATAGATAAATCAAATAATTTCACACAATTTGATACCCATTTTGAAAATATTTCTTTTACTGGAAAAAAGTTATAAACAAGTGAAATATCACTGATTTCCCAGTTTAGGGCCTCATGACAATTTCCGCAAATGAGCTAACACAAGTCCCCATACCGTTAAATTTCGCCTCGACTCTATTCAATGTGTCGAAAAAACTTTTGTAATTATGGATAAGGCAAGAAATTCGCGACAATTTGAGACCAATATTTTGTGGATTCTATAAAAAGGAAAAAGTAGAAATGCAGTCTTATTGTGCACACTGGAATTCGGACGCTGTAAATTGTCAAACGACATACCGCGCACATGGTGAAAGCTGTACTTTTTACTATCTGAGCAAATGAAAAATCCCTGTAAACATAGACAAATCAAATAATTGCACACAATTTGATACCTATTTTGAAGATATACTTCATTTACTGGAAAAAAGTTATAAACAAGTGAAATATCACTGATTTCCCAGTTTAGGGCCGCATGACAATTTCCGCAAATGAGCTAACACAAGTCCCCATACCGTTGAATTTCGACTCGACTCTATGCAAGGAGTCGAAAAAACTTTTGTAATTATGGATAAGGCAAGAAATTCCCGACAATTTGACACCAATATATTGTGGATTCGATAAAAAGGAAAAATTACAAATGCAGTCTTATTGTGCACGCTGGAATTCGGACGCTGTAAATTGTCAGACGACATACCGCGCACATGGTGAAAGCTGTACTTTTTACTATCTGAGCAAATGAAAAATCCCTGTAAACATAGACAAATCAAATAATTTCACACAATTTTATACCCATTTTGAAAATATTTCTTTTACTGGAAAAAAGTTATAAACAAGTGAAATATCACTGATTTCCCAGTTTAGGGCCGCATGACAATTTCCACAAATGAGCTAACACAAGTCCCCATACCGTTGAATTTCGAATCGACTCTATTCAAGGTGTCGAAAAAACTTTTGTAATTATGGATAAGGTAAGGAATTCCCGACAATTGGACAGCAATATTTTGTGGATTCTATAAAAAGGAAAAATTACAAATGCATTCTTATTGTTCACACTGGAATTCGGACGCTGTATATTGTCAGACGACATACCGCGCACATGGTGAAAGCTGTACTTTTTACTATCTGAGCAAAAGAAAAATCCCTGTATACATAGACAAATCAAATAATTGCACAAAATTTGATACCCATTTTGAAAATATTTCTTTTACTGGAAAAAAGTTATAAAAAAGTGAATTATGACTGATTACCCAGTTTAGGTCCGCATGAAAATTTCCGCAAATGATCTAACACTACTCCCCATACCGTTGAATTTTGCCTCGACTCTATTCAAGGTGTCGAACAAACTTTTGTAATTATGGATAAGGCAAGAAATTCCTGACAATTGGACAGCAATATTTTGTGGATTCTATAAAAAGGAAAAATTACAAATGCATTCTTATTGTTCACACTGGAATTCGGACGCTGTATATTGTCAGACGACATACCGCGCACATGGTGAAAGCTGTACTTTTTACTATCTGAGCAAAAGAAAAATCCCTGTATACATAGACAAATCAAATAATTGCACACAATTTGATACCCATTTTGAAAATATTTCTTTTACTGGAAAAAAGTTATGAACAAGTGAAATATCACTGATTTCCCATTTTAGGGCCGCATGACAATTTCCACAAATGAGCTAACACAAGTCCCCATACCGTCGAATTTCGAATCGACTCTATTCAAGGTGTCGAAAAAACTTTTGTAATTATGAATAAGTTAAGGAATTCCCGACAATTGGACACCAATATATTGTGGATTCGATAAAAAGGAAAATTACAAATGCAGTCTAATTGTGCACACTGGAATTCGGACGCTGTAAATTGTCAGACGACATACCGCGCACATGGTGAAAGCTGTACTTTTTACTATATGAGCAAATTAAAAATCCCTGTAAACATAGACAAATCAAATAATTGCACACAATTTGATACCCATTTTGAAAATATTTCTTTTACTGTAAAAAAGTGATAAACAAGTGAAATATGACTGATTTCCCAGTTTAGGGCCGAGGACAATTTCCACAAATGAGCTAACACAAGTTCCCATACCGTTGAATTTCGAATCGACTCTATTCAAGGTGTCGAAAAAACTTTTGTAATTATGGATAAGGTAAGGAATTCCCGACAATTGGACACCAATATAGTGTTGATTCGATAAAAAGGAAAAATTACAAATGCAGTCTTATTGTGCACACTGGAATTCGGACGCTGTAAATTGTCAGACGACATACCGCGCACATGGTGAAAGCTGTACTTTTTACTATCTAAGCAAATGAAAAATCTCTGTAAACATAGACATATCAAATAATTGCACACAATTTGATACCCATTTTGAAAATATTTCTTTTACTGGAAAAAAGTTATAAAAAAGTGAATTATGACTGATTACCCAGTTTAGGTCCGCATGCAAATTTCCGCAAATGAGCTAACATTAGTCCCCATACCGTTGAATTTTGCCTCGACTCTATTCAAGGTATCGAACAAACTTTTGTAATTATGGATAAGGCAAGAAATTCCCGTCAATTGGACAGCAATATTTTGTGGATTCTATAAAATGAAAAATTACAAATGCATTCTTATTGTTCACACTGGAATTCGGACGCTGTATATTGTCAGACGACATACCGCGCACATAGTGAAAGCTGTACTTTTTACTATCTGACCAAAAGAAACATCCCTGTAAACATAGATAAATCAAATAATTTCACACAATTTGATACCCATTTTGAAAATATTTCTTTTACTGGAAAAAGTTATAAACAAGTGAAATATCACTGATTTCCCAGTTTAGGGCCTCATGACAATTTCCGCAAATGAGCTAACACAAGTCCCCATACCGTTAAATTTCGCCTCGACTCTATGCAAGGAGTCGAAAAAACTTTTGTAATTATGGATAAGGCAAGAAATTCCCGACAATTTGACACCAATATATTGTGGATTCTATGAAAAGGAAAAAGTAGAAATGCAGTCTTATTGTGCACACTGGAATTCGGAGGCTGTAAATTGTCAGACGTCATGCCGCGCACATGGCGAAAGCTGTACTTTTTACTATCTGAGCAAATGAAAAATCCCTGTAAACATAGACATATCAAATAATTGCACACAATTTGATACCCATTTTGAAAATATTTCTTTTACTGGAAAAAAGTTATAAACAAGTGAAATATGACTGATTTCCTAGTTTAGGGCCGCATGACAATTTCCACAAATGAGCTAACACAAGTCCCCATACCGTTGAATTTCGCCTCGACTCTATTCAAGGTGTCGAACAAACTTTTGTAATTATGGATAAGGCAAGAAATTCCTGACAATTGGACACCAATATTTTGTGGATTCGATAAAAAGGAAATATTACAAATGCATTCATATTGTGCACACTGGAATTCGGACGCTGTAAATTGTCAGACGACACACCGCGCACATGGTGAAAGCTGTACTTTTTACTATCTGAGCAAATGAAAAATCCCTGTAAACATATACAAATCAAATAATTGCACACAATTTGATACCGATTTTGAAAATATTTCTTTTCCTGGAAAAAAGTTATAAACAAGTGAAATATGACTGATTTCCCAGTTTAGGGCCGCATGAAATCTCCGCAAATGAGCTAACACAAGTCCCCATACCGTTGAATTTCGACTCGACTCTATGCAAGGAGTCGAAAAAACTTTTGTAATTATGGATAAGGCAAGAAATTCCCGACAATTTGACACCAATATATTGTGGATTCGATAAAAAGGAAAAATTACATATGCGGTCTTATTGTGCACACTGGAATTCGGACGCTGTAAATTGTCAGACGACATACCGCGCACATGGTGAAAGCTGTACTTTTTACTATCTGAGCAAAAGAAAAATCCCTGTATACATAGACGAATCATATAATTGCACACAATTTGATACCCATTTTGAAAATATTTCTTTTACTGGAAAAAAGTTATAAAAAAGTGAATTATGACTCATTACCCAGTTTAGGTCCGCATGAAATTTCCGCAAATGAGCTAACACTAGTCCCCATACCGTTGAATTTCGCCTCGACTCTATTCAATGTGTCGAACAAACTTTTGTAATTATGGATAAGGCAAGAAATTTCCCGACAATTGGACAGCAATATTTTGTGGATTCTATAAAAAGGAAAAATTACAAATGCATTCTTATTGTTCACACTGGAATTCGGACGCTGTATATTGGCAGACGACATACCGCGCACATGGTGAAAGCTGTACTATTTACTATCTGAGCAAAAGAAAAATCCCTGTATACATAGACAAATCAAATAATTGCACACAATTTGATACCCATTTTGAAAATATTTCTTTTACTGGAAAAAAGTTATAAAAAAGTGAATTATGACTGATTACCCAGTTTAGGTCCGCATGAAAATTTCCGCAAATGAGCTAACACTAGTCCCCATACCGTTGAATTTTGCCTCGACTCTATTCAAGGAGTCGAACAAATTTTTGTAATTATGGATAAGGCACGAAATTCCCGACAATTTGCCACCAATATTTTGTGGATTCTATAAAAAGGAAAAAGTAGAAATGCAGTCTTATTGTGCACACTGGAATTCGGACGCTGTAAATTGTCAGACGTCATGCCGCGCACATGGCGAAAGCTGTACTTTTTACTATCTGAGCAAAAGAAAAATCCCTGTATACATAGACGAATCAAATAATTGCACAAAATTTGATACCCATTTTGTAAATATTTCTTTTACTGGAAAAAAGTTATAAAAAAGTGAATTATGACTGATTACCCAGTTTAGGTCCGCATGAAAATTTCCGCAAATGAGCTAACACAAGTCCCCATACCGTTGAATTTCGACCCGACTCTAATCAAAGTGTCGAAAAAACTTTTGTAATTATGGATAAGGCAAGAAATCCCGACAATTGGCCACCAATATTTTGTGGATTCTATAAAAATGAAAAATTACAAATACATTCTTATTGTGCACACTGGAATTCGGACGCTGTATATTGTCAGACGATATACCGCGCATATAGTGAAAGCTGTACTTTTTACTATCTGTGCAAAAGAAAAATCCCTGTGTACATATACAAATCATATAATTGCAAACAATTTGATACCCATTTTGAAAATATTTCTTTTACTGGAAAAAAGTTATAAACATGTGAAATATCACTGATTTCCCAGTTTAGGGCCGCATGACAATTTCCGCAAATGAGCTAACACAAGTCCCCATACCGTTGAATTTCGACTCGACTCTAATCAATGTGTCGAAAAAACTTTTGTAATTATGGATAAGGCAAGAAATTCCCGACAATTGGACCGCAATATTTTGTGGATTCTATAAAAAGAAAAAATTACAAATGCAGTCTTATTGTGCACACTGGAATTCGGACGCTGTAAATTGTCAGACGACATAACGCGCACATGGTGAAATCTGTACTTTTTACTATCTGAGCAAATGAAAAATCCCTGTAAACATAGACAAATCAAATAATTGCACACAATTTGATACCCATTTTGAAAATATTTCTTTTACTGGAAAAAAGTTATAAAAAAGTGAATTAAGACTGATTACCCAGTTTAGGTCCGCATGAAAATTTCCGCAAATGAGCTAAGACTAGTCCCCAAACCGTTGAATTTTGCCTCGACTCTATTCAAGGTGTCGAACAAACTTTTGTAATTATGGATAAGGCAAGCAATTCCCGACAATTTGACACCAATATTTTGTGGATTCTATAAAAAAGAAAAAGTAGAAATGCAGTCTTATTGTGCACACTGGAATTCGGACGCTGTAAATTGTCAGACGTCATGCGGCGCACATGGTGAAAGCTGTACTTTTTACTATCTGAGCAAATGAAAAATCCCTGTAAACATAGACATATCAAATAATTGCACACAATTTGATACCCATTTTGAAAATATTTCTTTTACTGGAAAAAAGTTATAAACAAGTGAAATATGACTGATTTCCCAGTTTAGGGCCGCATGACAATTTCCACAAATGAGCTAACTTAAGTCCCGATACCGTTGAATTTCGAATCGACTCTATTCAAGGTGTCGAAAAAACTTTTGTAATTATGGATAAGGTAAGGAATTCCCGACAATTGTACACCTATATATTGTGAATTCGATAAAAAGGAAAAATTACAAATGTAGTCATATTGTGCACACAGGAATTCGGACGCTGTAAATTGTCAGACGACATAACGCGCACATGGTGAAAGCTGTACTTTTTACTATCTGAGCAAATGAAAAACCCCTGTATACATAGTCGAATCAAATAATTGCACACAATTTGATGCCCATTTTGAAAATATTTCTTTTACTGGAAAAAAGTAATAAAAAAGTGAATTATCACTGATTGCCCAGTTTAGGTCCGCATGAAAATTTCCGCAAATGAGCTAACACTACTCCCCATACCGTTGAATTTTGCCTCGACTCTATTCAAGGTGTCGAACAAACTTTTGTAATTATGGATAAGGCAAGAAATTCACGACAATTTGACACCAATATTTTGTGGATTCTATAAAAAGGAAAAATTACAAATGCAGTCTTATTGTGCACACTGGAATTCGGACGCTGTAAATTGTCAGACGACATACCGCGCAGATAGTGAAAGTTGTACTTTTTACTATCTGAGCAAATGAAAAATCCCTGTAAACATAGACATATCAAATAATTGCACACAATTTGATACCCATTTTGAAAATATTTCTTTTACTGGAAAAATTGATAAAAACGTGAATTATGACTGATTACCCAGTTTAGGACCGCATGAAAATTTCCGCAAATGAGCTAACACTAGTCCCCATACCGTTGAATTTTGCCTCGACTCTATTCAAGGTGTCGAACAAACTTTTGTAATTATGGATAAGGCAAGAAATTCCCGACAATTCGACACCAATATTTGGTGGATTCTATAAAAAGGAAAAATTACAAATGCAGTCTTATTGTGCACACTGGATTTCGGACGCTGTAAATTGTCAGACGACATACCGCGCAGATAGTGAAAGCTGTACTTTTTACTATCTGAGCAAATGAAAAATCCCTGTAAACATAGACATATCAAATAATTGCACACAATTTGATACCCATTTTGAAAATATTTCTTTTAAACTGAAAAAAGTTATAAACAAGTGAAATATGACTGATTTCCCAGTTTAGTGCCGCATGACAATTTCCACAAATGAGCTAACACAAGTCCCCATGCCGTTTTATTTCGAATCGACTCTATTGAAGGTATCGCAAAAAACTTTCGTAATTATGGATAAGGTAAGGAATACCCGACAATTTGACACCAATATTTTGTGGATTCTCTAAAAAGGAAAAACTAGAAATGCATTATTATTGTGAAACACTGGAATTCAGACGCTATAAATTGCCAGACGTCATGCCGCGCACATGGTGAAAACTGTACTTTCCACAAATGAGCTAACACAAGTCCCCATACCGTTGAATTTCGAATCGACTCTTTTCAAGGTGTCGAAAAAACTTTTGAAATTATGGATAAGGTAAGGAATTCCCGACAATTGGACACCAATATATTGTGGATTCGATAAAAAGGAAAAATTACAAATGCAGTCTTATTGTGCACACTGGAATTGGGACGCTGTAAATTGTCAGAAGACATACCGCGCACATGGTGAAAGCTGTACTTTTTACTATCTGAGCTAATGAAAAATCCCTGTATACATAGACAAATCAAATAATTGCACACAATTGGATACCCATTTTGAAAATATTTCTTTTACTGGAAAAAAGTTATAAAAACGTGAATTATGACTGATTACCCATTTTAGGTCCGCTTGAAAATTTCCGCAAATGAGCTAACACTGGTCCCCATACCGTTGAATTTTGCCTCGACTCTATTCAAGGTGTCGAACAAACTTTTGTAATCATGGATAAGGCAAGAAATTCCCGACAATTTGACACCAATATTTTATGGATTCTATAAAATGGAAAAATTACAAATGCAGTCTTATTGTGCACACTGGAATTCGGTCGCTGTAAATTGTCAGACGACATACCGTGCACATGGTGAAAGCTGTACTTTTTACTATCTGAGTAAATGAAAATCCCTGTAAACATAAACAAAACAAATAATTGCACACAATTTGATACCCATTTTGAAAATATTTTTTTACTGGAAAAAAGTTATAAACATGTGAAATATCACTGATTTCCCAGTTTAGGGCCGCATGAAAATTTCCGGAAATGAGCTAACACAAGTCCCCATACCGTTGAATTTCGACCCAACTCTAATCAAGGAGTCGAAAAAACTTTTGTAATTATGGATAAGGCAAGAAATTTCCGACAATTGGACAGCAATATTTTGTGGATTCTATAAAAAGGAAAAATCACAAATGCATTCTTATTGTTCACACTGGAATTCGGACGCTGTATATTGTCAGACGACATACCGCGCACATCGTGAAAGCTGTATATTTTACTATCTGAGCAAAAGAAAAATCCCTGTATACATAGACGAATCAAATAAAATATTTCTTTTACTGGACTGGAAAAAATTATAAAAACGTGAATTATGACTGATTGCCCAGTTAGGTCCGCATGAAAATTTCCGCAAATGAGCTAACACTAGTCCCCATACCTTTGAATTTTGCGTCGACTCTATTCAAGGTGTGGAACAAACTTTTGTAATTATGGATAAGGCAAGAAATTCTCGACAATTTGACACCAATATTTTGTGGATTCTATAAAAAGGAAAAAGTAGAAATGCAGTCTTATTGTGCACACTGGAATTCGGACGCTGTAAATTGTCAGACGTCATGCCGCACACATGGTGAAAGCTGTACTTTTTACTATCTGAGCAAATGAAAAATCCCTGTAAACATAGATATATCAAATAATTGCACACAATTTGATACCCATTTTGAAAATATTTCTTTTACTGGAAAAAAGTTATAAAAAAGTGAATTATGACTGATTACCCAGTTTAGGTCCGCATGAAAATTTTTGCAAATGAGATAACACTAGTCCACATACCGTTGAATTTTGCCTCGACTCTATTCAATGTGTCGAAAAAACTTTTGTAATTATGGATAAGGCAAGAAATTCCCGACAATTGGACAGCAATATTTTGTGGATTCTATAAAAAGGAAAAATTACAAATGCATTCTTATTGTTCACACTTGAATTCGGACGCTGTATATTGTCAGACGACATACCGCGCACATGGTGAAAGCTGTACTTTTTACTATCTGACCACATGAAACATCCCTGTAAACATAGATAAATCAAATAATTTCACACAATTTGATACCCATTTTGAAAATATTTCTTTTACTGGAAAAAAGTTATAAACAAGTGAAATATCACTGATTTCACAGTTTAGGGCCGCATGACATTTTCCGCAAATGAGCTAACACAAGTCCCCATACCGTTAAATTTCGCCGCGACTCTATTCAACGTGTCGAAATAAATTTTGTAATTATGGATAAGGCAACAAATTCTCGAAAATTTGACACCGATATTTTGTGGATTCTCTAAAAAGAAAAAGTAGAAATGCATTCTGATTGTGCACACTGGAATTCGGACGCTGTAAATTGTCAAACGACATACCGCGCACATGGTGAAAGCTGTACTTTTTACTATCTGAGCAAATGAAAAATCCATGTAAACATAGACAAATCATATAATTGCACACAATTTGATACCCATTTTGAAAATATTTCTTTTACTGGAAAAAAGTTATAAACATGTGAAATATCACTGATTTCCCAGTTTAGGGCCGCATGACAATTTCCGCAAATGAGCTAACACAAGTCCCCATACCGTTGAATTTCGACTCGACTCTAATCAAGGTGTCGAAAAAACTTTTGTAATTAGGGATAAGGCAAGAAATTCCCGACAATTGGACCGCAATATTTTGTGGATTCTATAAAAAGGAAAAATTACAAATGCATTCTTATTGTGCACACTGGAATTCGGACGCTGTATATTGTCAGACGACATAGCGCGCACATGGTGAAAGCTGTACATTTTACTATCTGAGAAAAAGGAAAATCCCTGTATACATAGACAAATCAATTAATTTCACACAATTTGATACCCATTTTGAAAATATTTCTTTTACTGCAAAAAGTTATAAACAAGTGAAATATCACAGATTTCCCAGTTGAGGGCCGCATGACAATTTCCGCAAATGAGCTAACTCAAGTCCCCATACCGTTGAATTTCGACCCGACTCTAATCAAGGTGTCGAAAAAACTTTTGTAATTATGGATAAGGCAAGAAATTCCCGACAATTGGACAGCAATATTTTGTGGATTCTCTAAAAAGGAAAAAGTAGAAATGCATTCATATTGTGTACACTGGAATTCGGACGCTGAAAATTGTCAAACGACATACCGCGCACATGGTGAAAGCTGTACTTTTTACTATCTGAGCAAATGAAAAATCCCTGTAAACATATACAAATCAAATAATTGCACACAATTTGATACCCATTTTGGAAATATTTCTTTTACTGGAAAAAGTTATAAACATGTGATATATCACTGATTTCCCAGTTTAAGGCCGCATGACAATTTCCGCAAATGAGCTAACACTAGTCACCATACCGTTGAATTTTGCCTCGACTCTATTCAAGGTGTCGAACAAACTTTTGTAATTATGGATAAAGCAAGAATTTCCCGACAATTGGACAGCAATATTTCGTGGATTCTATAAAAAGGAAAAATTACAAAAGCATTCTTATTGTTCACACTGGAATTCGGACGCTGTATATTGTCAGACGACATACCGCGCACATGGTGAAAGCTGTACTTTTTACTATCTGAGCAAATGAAAAATCCCTGTAAACATAGACATATCAAATAATTGCACACGATTTGATACCCATTTTGAAAATATTTCTTTTACTGGAAAAAATTATAAACAAGTGAAATATGACTGATTTCCCAGTTTAGGGCCGCATGACAATTTCCACAAATGAGCTAACACATGTCCCCATACCGTTGTATTTCGAATGGACTCTATTCAAGGTGTCGAAAAAACTTTCGTGATTATGAATAAGGTAAGGAATTTCCGACAATTGGACACCAATATATTGTGGATTCGATAAAAAGGAAAAATTACAAATGCAGTCTTATTGTGCACACTGGAATTCGGACGCTGTAGATTGTCAGACGACATACCGCGTACATGGTGAAAGCTGTACTTTTTACTATCTGAGCAAAAGAAAAATCCCTGTATACATAGACAAATCAAATAATTGCACACAATTTGATACCCATTTTGAAAATATTTCTTTTACTGGAAAAAAGTTATAAAAACGTGAATTATGACTGATTACCCATTTTAGGTCCGCTTGAAAATTTCCGCAAATGAGCTAACACTGGTCCCCATACCGTTGAATTTTGACCCGACTCTAATCAAGGTGTCGAAAATCTTTTGTAATTATGGATAAGGCAAGAAATTCCCGACAATTGGACAGCAATATTTTGTGGATTCTATAAAAAGGAAAAATTACAAATGCATTCTTATTGTGCACACTGGAATTCGGACGCTGTATATTGTCAGACGACATACCACGCACATAATGAAAGCTGTACTTTTTACTATCTGACCACATGAAACATCCCTGTAAACATAGATAAATCAAATAATTTCACACAATTTGATACCCATTTTGAAAATATTTCTTTTACTGGAAAAAAGTTATAAACAAGTGAAATATCACTGATTTCACAGTTTAGGGCCGCATGACATTTTCCGCAAATGAGCTAACACAAGTCCCCATACCGTTAAATTTCGCCGCGACTCTATTCAACGTGTCGAAATAAATTTTGTAATTATGGATAAGGCAACAAATTCTCGAAAATTTGACACCGATATTTTGTGGATTCTCTAAAAAGAAAAAGTAGAAATGCATTCTGATTGTGCACACTGGAATTCGGACGCTGTAAATTGTCAAACGACATACCGCGCACATGGTGAAAGCTGTACTTTTTACTATCTGAGCAAATGAAAAATCCATGTAAACATAGACAAATCATATAATTGCACACAATTTGATACCCATTTTGAAAATATTTCTTTTACTGGAAAAAAGTTATAAACATGTGAAATATCACTGATTTCCCAGTTTAGGGCCGCATGACAATTTCCGCAAATGAGCTAACACAAGTCCCCATACCGTTGAATTTCGACTCGACTCTAATCAAGGTGTCGAAAAAACTTTTGTAATTAGGGATAAGGCAAGAAATTCCCGACAATTGGACCGCAATATTTTGTGGATTCTATAAAAAGGAAAAATTACAAATGCATTCTTATTGTGCACACTGGAATTCGGACGCTGTATATTGTCAGACGACATACCGCGCACATGGTGAAAGCTGTACATTTTACTATCTGAGAAAAAGGAAAATCCCTGTATACATAGACAAATCAATTAATTTCACACAATTTGATACCCATTTTGAAAATATTTCTTTTACTGCAAAAAGTTATAAACAAGTGAAATATCACAGATTTCCCAGTTGAGGGCCGCATGACAATTTCCGCAAATGAGCTAACTCAAGTCCCCATACCGTTGAATTTCGACCCGACTCTAATCAAGGTGTCGAAAAAACTTTTGTAATTATGGATAAGGCAAGAAATTCCCGACAATTGGACAGCAATATTTTGTGGATTCTCTAAAAAGGAAAAAGTAGAAATGCATTCATATTGTGTACACTGGAATTCGGACGCTGTAAATTGTCAAACGACATACCGCGCACATGGTGAAAGCTGTACTTTTTACTATCTGAGCAAATGAAAAATCCCTGTAAACATATACAAATCAAATAATTGCACACAATTTGATACCCATTTTGGAAATATTTCTTTTACTGGAAAAAGTTATAAACATGTGATATATCACTGATTTCCCAGTTTAAGGCCGCATGACAATTTCCGCAAATGAGCTAACACTAGTCACCATACCGTTGAATTTTGCCTCGACTCTATTCAAGGTGTCGAACAAACTTTTGTAATTATGGATAAAGCAAGAATTTCCCGACAATTGGACAGCAATATTTCGTGGATTCTATAAAAAGGAAAAATTACAAAAGCATTCTTATTGTTCACACTGGAATTCGGACGCTGTATATTGTCAGACGACATACCGCGCACATGGTGAAAGCTGTACTTTTTACTATCTGAGCAAATGAAAAATCCCTGTAAACATAGACATATCAAATAATTGCACACGATTTGATACCCATTTTGAAAATATTTCTTTTACTGGAAAAAATTATAAACAAGTGAAATATGGCTGATTTCCCAGTTTAGGGCCGCATGACAATTTCCACAAATGAGCTAACACATGTCCCCATACCGTTGTATTTCGAATGGACTCTATTCAAGGTGTCGAAAAAACTTTCGTGATTATGAATAAGGTAAGGAATTTCCGACAATTGGACACCAATATATTGTGGATTCGATAAAAAGGAAAAATTACAAATGCAGTCTTATTGTGCACACTGGAATTCGGACGCTGTAGATTGTCAGACGACATACCGCGTACATGGTGAAAGCTGTACTTTTTACTATCTGAGCAAAAGAAAAATCCCTGTATACATAGACAAATCAAATAATTGCACACAATTTGATACCCATTTTGAAAATATTTCTTTTACTGGAAAAAAGTTATAAAAACGTGCATTATGACTGATTACCCAGTTTAGGTCCGCATGAATATTTCCGCAAATGAGCTAACACTTGTCCACATACCGTTGAATTTTGCCTCGACTCTATTCAAGGTGTCGAAAAAACTTTTGTAATTATGGATAAGGTAAGGAATTCCCGACAATTGGACACCAATATATTGTGGATTCGATAAAAAGGAAAAATTACAAATGCAGTCTTATTGTGCACACTGGAATTCGGACGCTGTAAATTGTCAGACGACATAACGCGCACATGGTGAAAGCTGTAATTTTTACTATCTGAGCAAATGAAAAATCCCTGTAAACATAGACATATCAAATAATTGCACACAATTTGATACCCATTTTGAAAATATTTCTTTCACTGGAAAAAAGTTATAAACATGTCAAATATCACTGATTTCCCAGTTTAGGGCCGCATGACAATTTCCGCAAATGAGCTAAC
The DNA here is from genome assembly GCA_964036315.1 of Acanthosepion esculentum. Taxonomy (NCBI): domain Eukaryota; kingdom Metazoa; phylum Mollusca; class Cephalopoda; order Sepiida; family Sepiidae; genus Acanthosepion; species Acanthosepion esculentum. Next base: position 78,898,641 of record OZ038509.1, read on the forward strand.
ACAAGTCAACATACCGTTGAATTTTGACCCGACTCTAATCAAGGTGTCGAAAATCTTTTGTAATTATGGATAAGGCAAGAAATTCTCGACAATTGGACAGCAATATTTTGTGGATTCTATAAAAAGGAAAAATTACAAATGCATTCTTATTGTGCACACTGGAATTCGGACGCTGTATATTGTCAGACGACATACCGCGCACATGGTGAAAGCTGTACTTTTTACTATCTGAGCAAAAGAAAAATCCCTGTATAGATAGACAAATCAAATAATTGCACACAATTTGATACCCATTTTGAAAATATTTCTTTTACTGGAAAAAAGTTATAAAAAAGTGAATTATGACTGATTACCCACTTTAGGTCCGCATGAAAATTTCCGCAAATGTGCTAACACTAGTCCCCATACCTTTGAATTTTGCCTCGACTCTATTCAAGGTGTCGAACAAACTTTTGTAATTAGGGATAAGGCAAGAAATTCACAACAATTTGACACCAATATTTTGTGGATTCTCTAAAAAGGAAAAAGTAGAAATGCAGTCTTATTGTGCACACTGGAATTCGGACGCTGTAAATTGTCAGACGTCATGCCGCGCACATGGTGAATGCTGTACTTTTTACTATCTGAGCAAATGAAAAATCCCTGTCAACATAGACATATCAAATAATTGCACACAATTTGATACCCATTTTGAAAATATTTCTTTTACTGGAAAAATGTTATAAACAAGTGAAATATGACTGATTTCCCAGTTTAGGGCCGCATGACAATTTCCACAAATGAGCTAACACATTCCCCATACCGTTGAATTTCGAATCGACTCTATTCAAGGTGTCGAAAAAACCTTCGTAATTATGGATAAGGTAAGGAATTCCCGACAATTGGACACCAATATATTGTGGATTCGATAAAAAGGAAAAATTACAAATACAGTCTTATTGTGCACACTGGAATTCGGATGCTGTAAATTGTCAGACGACATACCGCGCACATGGTGAAAGCTGTACTTTTTACTATATGAGCAAATGAAAAATCCATGTAAACATAGACAAATCAAATAATTTCACACAATTTGATACCCATCTTGAAAATATTTCTTTTACTGGAAAAATTTATAAACAAGTGAAATATCACTGATTTCCCAGTTTAGGGCCGCATGACAATTTCCGCAAATGAGCTAACACAAGTCCCCATACCGTTGAATTTCGACTCGACTCTAATCAAGGTGTCGACAAAACTTTTGTAATTATGGATAAGGCAAGGAATTCCGACAATTTGACACCAATATATTGTGGATTCTATAAAAAGGAAAAATTACAAATGCATTCTTCTTGTGCACACTGGAATTCGGACGCTGTAAATTGTCAAACGACATACCGCGGACATGGTGAAAGCTGTACTTTTTACTATCTTAGCAAATGAAAAATCCCTGTAAACATAGCCAAATCAAATAATTGCACACAATTTGCTACCCATTTTGAAAATATTTCTTTTACTGGAAAAAAGTTATAAACATGTGAAATATCACTGATTTCCCAGTTTAGGGCCGCATGACAATTTCCGCAAATGAGCTAACACAAGTCCCCATACCGTTGAATTTCGACCCAACTCTAATCAAGGAGTCGAAAAAACTTTTGTAATTATGGATAAGGCAAGAAATTTCCGACAATTGGACAGCAATATTTTGTGGATTCTATAAAAAGGAAAAATCACAAATGCATTCTTATTGTTCACACTGGAATTCGGACGCTGTATATTGTCAGACGACATACCGCGCACATCGTGAAAGCTGTATATTTTACTATCTGAGCAAAAGAAAAATCCCTGTATACATAGACGAATCAAATAAAATATTTCTTTTACTGGACTGGAAAAAATTATAAAAACGTGAATTATGACTGATTGCCCAGTTAGGTCCGCATGAAAATTTCCGCAAATGAGCTAACACTAGTCCCCATACCTTTGAATTTTGCGTCGACTCTATTCAAGGTGTGGAACAAACTTTTGTAATTATGGATAAGGCAAGAAATTCTCGACAATTTGACACCAATATTTTGTGGATTCTATAAAAAGGAAAAAGTAGAAATGCAGTCTTATTGTGCACACTGGAATTCGGACGCTGTAAATTGTCAGACGTCATGCCGCACACATGGTGAAAGCTGTACTTTTTACTATCTGAGCAAATGAAAAATCCCTGTAAACATAGATATATCAAATAATTGCACACAATTTGATACCCATTTTGAAAATATTTCTTTTACTGGAAAAAAGTTATAAAAAAGTGAATTATGACTGATTACCCAGTTTAGGTCCGCATGAAAATTTTTGCAAATGAGATAACACTAGTCCACATACCGTTGAATTTTGCCTCGACTCTATTCAATGTGTCGAAAAAACTTTTGTAATTATGGATAAGGCAAGAAATTCCCGACAATTGGACAGCAATATTTTGTGGATTCTATAAAAAGGAAAAATTACAAATGCATTCTTATTGTTCACACTTGAATTCGGACGCTGTATATTGTCAGACGACATACCGCGCACATGGTGAAAGCTGTACTTTTTACTATCTGACCACATGAAACATCCCTGTAAACATAGATAAATCAAATAATTTCACACAATTTGATACCCATTTTGAAAATATTTCTTTTACTGGAAAAAAGTTATAAACAAGTGAAATATCACTGATTTCACAGTTTAGGGCCGCATGACATTTTCCGCAAATGAGCTAACACAAGTCCCCATACCGTTAAATTTCGCCGCGACTCTATTCAACGTGTCGAAATAAATTTTGTAATTATGGATAAGGCAACAAATTCTCGAAAATTTGACACCGATATTTTGTGGATTCTCTAAAAAGAAAAAGTAGAAATGCATTCTGATTGTGCACACTGGAATTCGGACGCTGTAAATTGTCAAACGACATACCGCGCACATGGTGAAAGCTGTACTTTTTACTCTCTGAGCAAATGAAAAATCCATGTAAACATAGACAAATCATATAATTGCACACAATTTGATACCCATTTTGAAAATATTTCTTTTACTGGAAAAAAGTTATAAACATGTGAAATATCACTGATTTCCCAGTTTAGGGCCGCATGACAATTTCCGCAAATGAGCTAACACAAGTCCCCATACCGTTGAATTTCGACTCGACTCTAATCAAGGTGTCGAAAAAACTTTTGTAATTAGGGATAAGGCAAGAAATTCCCGACAATTGGACCGCAATATTTTGTGGATTCTATAAAAAGGAAAAATTACAAATGCATTCTTATTGTGCACACTGGAATTCGGACGCTGTATATTGTCAGACGACATAGCGCGCACATGGTGAAAGCTGTACATTTTACTATCTGAGAAAAAGGAAAATCCCTGTATACATAGACAAATCAATTAATTTCACACAATTTGATACCCATTTTGAAAATATTTCTTTTACTGCAAAAAGTTATAAACAAGTGAAATATCACAGATTTCCCAGTTGAGGGCCGCATGACAATTTCCGCAAATGAGCTAACTCAAGTCCCCATACCGTTGAATTTCGACCCGACTCTAATCAAGGTGTCGAAAAAACTTTTGTAATTATGGATAAGGCAAGAAATTCCCGACAATTGGACAGCAATATTTTGTGGATTCTCTAAAAAGGAAAAAGTAGAAATGCATTCATATTGTGTACACTGGAATTCGGACGCTGAAAATTGTCAAACGACATACCGCGCACATGGTGAAAGCTGTACTTTTTACTATCTGAGCAAATGAAAAATCCCTGTAAACATATACAAATCAAATAATTGCACACAATTTGATACCCATTTTGGAAATATTTCTTTTACTGGAAAAAGTTATAAACATGTGATATATCACTGATTTCCCAGTTTAAGGCCGCATGACAATTTCCGCAAATGAGCTAACACTAGTCACCATACCGTTGAATTTTGCCTCGACTCTATTCAAGGTGTCGAACAAACTTTTGTAATTATGGATAAAGCAAGAATTTCCCGACAATTGGACAGCAATATTTCGTGGATTCTATAAAAAGGAAAAATTACAAAAGCATTCTTATTGTTCACACTGGAATTCGGACGCTGTATATTGTCAGACGACATACCGCGCACATGGTGAAAGCTGTACTTTTTACTATCTGAGCAAATGAAAAATCCCTGTAAACATAGACATATCAAATAATTGCACACGATTTGATACCCATTTTGAAAATATTTCTTTTACTGGAAAAAATTATAAACAAGTGAAATATGACTGATTTCCCAGTTTAGGGCCGCATGACAATTTCCACAAATGAGCTAACACATGTCCCCATACCGTTGTATTTCGAATGGACTCTATTCAAGGTGTCGAAAAAACTTTCGTGATTATGAATAAGGTAAGGAATTTCCGACAATTGGACACCAATATATTGTGGATTCGATAAAAAGGAAAAATTACAAATGCAGTCTTATTGTGCACACTGGAATTCGGACGCTGTAGATTGTCAGACGACATACCGCGTACATGGTGAAAGCTGTACTTTTTACTATCTGAGCAAAAGAAAAATCCCTGTATACATAGACAAATCAAATAATTGCACACAATTTGATACCCATTTTGAAAATATTTCTTTTACTGGAAAAAAGTTATAAAAACGTGAATTATGACTGATTACCCATTTTAGGTCCGCTTGAAAATTTCCGCAAATGAGCTAACACTGGTCCCCATACCGTTGAATTTTGACCCGACTCTAATCAAGGTGTCGAAAATCTTTTGTAATTATGGATAAGGCAAGAAATTCCCGACAATTGGACAGCAATATTTTGTGGATTCTATAAAAAGGAAAAATTACAAATGCATTCTTATTGTGCACACTGGAATTCGGACGCTGTATATTGTCAGACGACATACCACGCACATAATGAAAGCTGTACTTTTTACTATCTGACCACATGAAACATCCCTGTAAACATAGATAAATCAAATAATTTCACACAATTTGATACCCATTTTGAAAATATTTCTTTTACTGGAAAAAAGTTATAAACAAGTGAAATATCACTGATTTCACAGTTTAGGGCCGCATGACATTTTCCGCAAATGAGCTAACACAAGTCCCCATACCGTTAAATTTCGCCGCGACTCTATTCAACGTGTCGAAATAAATTTTGTAATTATGGATAAGGCAACAAATTCTCGAAAATTTGACACCGATATTTTGTGGATTCTCTAAAAAGAAAAAGTAGAAATGCATTCTGATTGTGCACACTGGAATTCGGACGCTGTAAATTGTCAAACGACATACCGCGCACATGGTGAAAGCTGTACTTTTTACTATCTGAGCAAATGAAAAATCCATGTAAACATAGACAAATCATATAATTGCACACAATTTGATACCCATTTTGAAAATATTTCTTTTACTGGAAAAAAGTTATAAACATGTGAAATATCACAGATTTCCCAGTTGAGGGCCGCATGACAATTTCCGCAAATGAGCTAACTCAAGTCCCCATACCGTTGAATTTCGACCCGACTCTAATCAAGGTGTCGAAAAAACTTTTGTAATTATGGATAAGGCAAGAAATTCCCGACAATTGGACAGCAATATTTTGTGGATTCTCTAAAAAGGAAAAAGTAGAAATGCATTCATATTGTGTACACTGGAATTCGGACGCTGTAAATTGTCAAACGACATACCGCGCACATGGTGAAAGCTGTACTTTTTACTATCTGAGCAAATGAAAAATCCCTGTAAACATATACAAATCAAATAATTGCACACAATTTGATACCCATTTTGGAAATATTTCTTTTACTGGAAAAAGTTATAAACATGTGATATATCACTGATTTCCCAGTTTAAGGCCGCATGACAATTTCCGCAAATGAGCTAACACTAGTCACCATACCGTTGAATTTTGCCTCGACTCTATTCAAGGTGTCGAACAAACTTTTGTAATTATGGATAAAGCAAGAATTTCCCGACAATTGGACAGCAATATTTCGTGGATTCTATAAAAAGGAAAAATTACAAAAGCATTCTTATTGTTCACACTGGAATTCGGACGCTGTATATTGTCAGACGACATACCGCGCACATGGTGAAAGCTGTACTTTTTACTATCTGAGCAAATGAAAAATCCCTGTAAACATAGACATATCAAATAATTGCACACGATTTGATACCCATTTTGAAAATATTTCTTTTACTGGAAAAAATTATAAACAAGTGAAATATGGCTGATTTCCCAGTTTAGGGCCGCATGACAATTTCCACAAATGAGCTAACACATGTCCCCATACCGTTGTATTTCGAATGGACTCTATTCAAGGTGTCGAAAAAACTTTCGTGATTATGAATAAGGTAAGGAATTTCCGACAATTGGACACCAATATATTGTGGATTCGATAAAAAGGAAAAATTACAAATGCAGTCTTATTGTGCACACTGGAATTCGGACGCTGTAGATTGTCAGACGACATACCGCGTACATGGTGAAAGCTGTACTTTTTACTATCTGAGCAAAAGAAAAATCCCTGTATACATAGACAAATCAAATAATTGCACACAATTTGATACCCATTTTGAAAATATTTCTTTTACTGGAAAAAAGTTATAAAAACGTGCATTATGACTGATTACCCAGTTTAGGTCCGCATGAATATTTCCGCAAATGAGCTAACACTTGTCCACATACCGTTGAATTTTGCCTCGACTCTATTCAAGGTGTCGAAAAAACTTTTGTAATTATGGATAAGGTAAGGAATTCCCGACAATTGGACACCAATATATTGTGGATTCGATAAAAAGGAAAAATTACAAATGCAGTCTTATTGTGCACACTGGAATTCGGACGCTGTAAATTGTCAGACGACATAACGCGCACATGGTGAAAGCTGTAATTTTTACTATCTGAGCAAATGAAAAATCCCTGTAAACATAGACATATCAAATAATTGCACACAATTTGATACCCATTTTGAAAATATTTCTTTCACTGGAAAAAAGTTATAAACATGTCAAATATCACTGATTTCCCAGTTTAGGGCCGCATGACAATTTCCGCAAATGAGCTAACACAAGTCAACATACCGTTGAATTTTGACCCGACTCTAATCAAGGTGTCGAAAATCTTTTGTAATTATGGATAAGGCAAGAAATTCTCGACAATTGGACAGCAATATTTTGTGGATTCTATAAAAAGGAAAAATTACAAATGCATTCTTATTGTGCACACTGGAATTCGGACGCTGTATATTGTCAGACGACATACCGCGCACATGGTGAAAGCTGTACTTTTTACTATCTGAGCAAAAGAAAAATCCCTGTATAGATAGACAAATCAAATAATTGCACACAATTTGATACCCATTTTGAAAATATTTCTTTTACTGGAAAAAAGTTATAAAAAAGTGAATTATGACTGATTACCCACTTTAGGTCCGCATGAAAATTTCCGCAAATGTGCTAACACTAGTCCCCATACCTTTGAATTTTGCCTCGACTCTATTCAAGGTGTCGAACAAACTTTTGTAATTAGGGATAAGGCAAGAAATTCACAACAATTTGACACCAATATTTTGTGGATTCTCTAAAAAGGAAAAAGTAGAAATGCAGTCTTATTGTGCACACTGGAATTCGGACGCTGTAAATTGTCAGACGTCATGCCGCGCACATGGTGAATGCTGTACTTTTTACTATCTGAGCAAATGAAAAATCCCTGTCAACATAGACATATCAAATAATTGCACACAATTTGATACCCATTTTGAAAATATTTCTTTTACTGGAAAAATGTTATAAACAAGTGAAATATGACTGATTTCCCAGTTTAGGGCCGCATGACAATTTCCACAAATGAGCTAACACATTCCCCATACCGTTGAATTTCGAATCGACTCTATTCAAGGTGTCGAAAAAACCTTCGTAATTATGGATAAGGTAAGGAATTCCCGACAATTGGACACCAATATATTGTGGATTCGATAAAAAGGAAAAATTACAAATACAGTCTTATTGTGCACACTGGAATTCGGATGCTGTAAATTGTCAGACGACATACCGCGCACATGGTGAAAGCTGTACTTTTTACTATATGAGCAAATGAAAAATCCATGTAAACATAGACAAATCAAATAATTTCACACAATTTGATACCCATCTTGAAAATATTTCTTTTACTGGAAAAATTTATAAACAAGTGAAATATCACTGATTTCCCAGTTTAGGGCCGCATGACAATTTCCGCAAATGAGCTAACACAAGTCCCCATACCGTTGAATTTCGACTCGACTCTAATCAAGGTGTCGACAAAACTTTTGTAATTATGGATAAGGCAAGGAATTCCGACAATTTGACACCAATATATTGTGGATTCTATAAAAAGGAAAAATTACAAATGCATTCTTCTTGTGCACACTGGAATTCGGACGCTGTAAATTGTCAAACGACATACCGCGGACATGGTGAAAGCTGTACTTTTTACTATCTTAGCAAATGAAAAATCCCTGTAAACATAGCCAAATCAAATAATTGCACACAATTTGCTACCCATTTTGAAAATATTTCTTTTACTGGAAAAAAGTTATAAACATGTGAAATATCACTGATTTCCCAGTTTAGGGCCGCATGACAATTTCCGCAAATGAGCTAACACAAGTCCCAATACCGTTGAATTTCGAGTCGACTCTAATCAAGGTGTCGAAAAAACTTTTGTAATTATGGATAAGGCAAGAAATTCTCGACAATTTGACACCAATATTTTGTGGATTCTATAAAAAGGAAAAATTACAAATGCAGTCTTATTGTGCACACTGGAATTCGGACGCTGTAAATTGTCAGACGACATACCGCGCACATAGTGAAAGGTGTACTTTTTACTATCTGACCAAATGAAACATCCCTGTAAACATAGATAAATCAAATAATTTCACACAATTTGATACCCATTTTGAAAATATTTCTTTTACTGGAAAAAAGTTATAAACAAGTGAAATATCACTGATTTCCCAGTTTAGGGCCGCATGACAATTTCCGCAAATGAGCTAACACAAGTCCCCATACCGTTGAATTTCGACTCGACTCTAATCAAGGTGTCGAAAAAACTTTTGTAATTATGGATAAGGCAAGAAATTCTCGGCAATTTAACACCAATATATTGTGGATTCGATAAAAAGGAAAAATTACTAATGCGGTCTTATTGTGCACACTGGAATTCGGACGCTGTAAATTGTCAGACGACATACCGCGCACATGCTGAAAGCTGTACTTTTTACTATCTGAGCAAAAGAAAAATCCCTGTATACATAGACGAATCAAATAATTGCACACAATTTGTTAACCATTTTGAAAATATTTCTTTTACTGGAAAAAAGTTATAAAAAAGTGAATTATGACTGATTTCCCAGTTTAGGTCCGCATGAAAATTTCAGCAAATTAGCTAACACTAGTCCCCATACCGTTGAATTTTGCCTCGACTCTATTCAAGGTGTCGAACAAACTTTTGTAATTATGGATAAGGCAAGAAATTCCCGACAATTGGACAGCAATATTTTGTGGATTCTCTAAAAAGGAAAAATTACAAATGCAGTCTTATTGTGCACACTGGAATTCGGACGCTGTATATTGTCAGACGACATACTGCGAACATCGTGAAAGCTGTACTTTTTACTATATGAGCAAATGAAAAATCCCTGTAAACATAGAAAAATCAAATAATTGCACACCATTTGATACCCATTTTGAAAATATTTCTTTTACTGGAAAAAAGTTATAAACAAGTGAAATATGACTGATTTCCCAGTTTAGGGCCGCATGACAATTTCCACAAATGAGCTAACACAAGTCCCCATACCGTTGAATTTCGAATCGACTCTATTCAAGGTGTCGAAAAAACTTTTGTAATTATGGATAAGGTAAGGAATTCCCGACAATTGGACACCAATATAGTGTGGATTCGATAAAAAGGAAAAATTACAAATGCAGTCTTATTGTGCACACTGGAATTCGGACGCTGTAAATTGTCAGACGACATACCGCGCACATGGTGAAAGCTGTACTTTTTACTATCTAAGCAAATGAAAAATCCCTGTAAACATAGACAAATCAAATAATTTCACACAATTTGATACCCATTTTGAAAATATTTCTTTTACTGGAAAAAAGTTATAAACAAGTGAATTATGACTGATTACCCAGTTTAGGTCCGCATGAAAATTTCCGCAAATGAGCTAACACTACTCCCCATACCGTTGAATTTTGCCTCGACTCTATTCAAGGTGTCGAACAAACTTTTGTAATTATGGATAAGGTAAGGAATTCCCGACAATTGGACACCAATATATTGTGGATTCTCTTAAAAGGAAAAAGTAGAAATGCTTTCTTATCGTGCACACTGGAATTCGGACGCTATAAATTGTCAGATGTCATGCCGCGCACATGGTGAAAGCTGTACTTTTTACTACCTGAGCAAAGGAAAAATCCCTGTAAACATAGACATATCAAATAATTGTACACAATTTGATACCCATTTTGAAAATATTTCTTTTACTGGAAAAAAGTTATAAAAACGTGAATTATGACTGTTTACCCAGTTTAGGTCCGCATGAAAATTTCCGCAAATGAGCTAACACTAGTCCCCATACCGTTGAATTTTTCCTCGACTCTATTCAAGGTGTCGAAAAAACTTTTGTAATTATGGATAAGGTAAGGAATTCCCGACAATTGGACACCAATATATTGTGGATTCGATAAAAAGGAAAAATTACAAATGCGGTTTTATTGTGCACACTGGAATTCGGACGCTGTAAATTGTCAGACGACATAACGCGCACATGGTGAAAGCTCTACTTTTTACTATCTGAGCAAAAGAAAAATCCCTCTATACATAGACAAATCAAATAATTGCACACAATTTGATACCCATTTTGAAAATATTTCTTTTACTGGAAAAAAGTTATAAAAACGTGAATTATGACTGATTACCAATTTATGTCCGCATGAAAATTTCCGCAAATGAGCTAACACTAGTCCCCATAATGTTGAATTTTGCCTCGACTCTATTCAAGGTGTCGAACAAACTTTTGTAATTATGGATAAGGCAAGAAATTCTCGACAATTTGACACCAATATTTTGTGGATTCTATAAAAAGGAAAAATTACAAATGCAGTCTTATTGTGCACACTGGAATTCGGACGATGTAAATTGTCAGACGACATACCGCGCACATAGTGAAAGCTGTACTTTTTCCTATCTGACCAAACGAAACATCCCTGTAAACATAGATAAATCAAATAATTTCACACAATTTGATACCCATTTTGAAAATATTTCTTTTACTGGAAAAAAGTTATAAACATGTGAAATATCACTGATTTCCCAGTTTAAGGCCTCATGACAATTTCCGCAAATGAGCTAACACACGTCCCCATACCGTTAAATTTCAGCTCGACTCTATTCAACGTGTCGAAAAAACTTTTGTAATTATGGATAAGGCAAGAAATTCACGACAATTTGACACCAATATATTGTGAATTCGATAAAAAGGAAAAAGTAGAAATGCAGTCTTATTGTGCACACTGGAATTCGGACGCTGTATATTGTCAGACGACATACTGCGCACATGGTGAAAGCTGTACTTTTTACTATCTGAGCAAAAGAAAAATCCCTGTATACATAGACAAATCAAATAATTGCACATAATTTGATACCCATTTTGAAAATATTTCTTTTACTGGAAAAAAGTTATAAACATGTGAAATATCACTGATTTCCCAGTTTAGGGCCGCATGACAATTTCCGCAAATGAGCTAACATAAGTCCCCATACCGTTGAATTTAACCCGACTCTAATCAGGGTGTCGAAAAAACTTTTGTAATTATGGATAAAGCAAGAAATTCTCGACAATTGGACAGCAATATTTTGTGGATTCTATAAAAAGGAAAAATTACAAATGCATTCTTATTGTGCACACTGGAATTCGGACGCTGTATATTTTCAGACGACATAACGCGCACATCGTGAAAGCTGTACTTTTTAATATCTGAGCAAAAGAAAAATCCCTGTATACATAGACAAATCAAATAATTGCACACAATTTGATACCCATTTTAAAAATATTTCTTTTACTGGAAAAAAGTTATAAAAAAGTGAATTATGACTGATTACCCAGTTTAGGTCCGCATGAAAATTTCCGCAAATGAGCTAACACTAGTCCCCATACCGTTGAAATTTGCCTCGACTCTATTCAAGGTGTCGAACAAACTTTTGTAATTATAGATAAGGCAAGAAATTCACGACAATTTGACACAAATATTTTGTGGATTTGATAAAAAGGGTAAAATTACAAATGCAGTTTTATTGTGCACACTGGAAATCAGACGCTGTAAATTGTCAGACGACATACCGCGCACATGGTGAAAGCTGTACTTTTTACTATCTGAGCAAATGAAAAATCCCTGTAAACATAGACATATCAAATAATTGCACACAATTTGATACCCATTTTGAAAGTATTTTTTTTTACTGGAAAAAAGTTATAAACAAGTGAAATATGACTGATTTCCCAGTTTAGGGCCGCATGACAATTTCCACAAATGAGCTAAGCCAAGTCCCCATACCGTTGTATTTCGAATCGACTCTATTCAAGGTGTCGAAAAAACTTTCGTAATTATGGATAAGGTAAGGAATTCCCGACAATTGGACACCAATATATTGTGGATTCCATAAAAAGGAAAAATTACAAATGCAGTCTTATTGTGCACACTGGAATCGGACGCTGTAAATTGTCAGACGACATACCGCGCACGTGGTGAAAGCTGTACTTTTTACTATCTGAGCAAATGAAAAATCCCTGTAAACATAGACAAATCACATAATTTCACACAATTTGATACCCATTTTGAAAATATTTCTTTTACTGGAAAAAACTTATAAAAAAGTGAATTATGACAGATTACCCAGTTTAGGTCCGCATGAAAATTTCCGCAAATGTGCTAACACTAGTCCCCATACCGTTGAATTTTGCCTCGACTCTATTCAAGGTGTCGAAAAAACTTTTGTAATTATGGATAAGGCAAGAAATTCCCGAAAATTGGACAGCAATATTTTGTGGATTCTATAAAATGGAAAAATTACAAATGCATTCTTATTGTTCACACTGGAATTCGGACGCTGTATATTGTCAGACGACATACCGCGCACATGGTGAAAGCTGTACTTTTTACTATCTGAGCAAAAGAAAAATCCCTGTATTCATAGGCAAATCACATAATTGCACACAATTTGATAACCATTTTGAAACTATTTCTTTCACTGGAAAAAAGTTATAAAAAAGTGAATTATGACTGATTACCCATTTTAGGTCCGCATGAAAATTTCCGCAAATGAGCTAACACTAGTCCCCATGCCGTTGAATTTTGCCTCGACTCTATTCAAGGTGTCGAACAAACTTTTGTAATTATGGATAAGGCAAGAAATTCTCGACAATTGGACAGCAATATTTTGTGGATTCTATAAAAAGGAAAAAGTAGAAATGCATTCTTATTGTGCACACTGGAATTCGGACGCTGTATATTGTCAGACGACATACCGCGCACATCGTGAAAGCTGTACTTTTTACTATCTGACCAAAAGATAAATCCCTGTATACATAGACAAATCAAATAATTGCACACAATTTGATACCCAATTTGAAAATATTTCTATTACTGGAAAAAATTCATAAAAAAGTGATTTATGACTGATTACCCAGTTTAGGTCAACATGAAAATTTCCGCAAATGAGCTAAAACTAGTCCCCATACCGTTGAATTTTGCCTCGACTCTATTCAAGGTGTCGAAAAAACTTTTGTAATTATGGATAAGGCAAGAGATTTCGACAATTGGACAGTAATATTTTGTGGATTCTATAAAAAGGAAAAATTAGAAATGCATTCTTATTGTTCACACTGGAATTCGGACGCTGTATATTGTCAGACGACATACCGCGCACATGGTGAAAGCTGTACTTTTTACTATCTGAGCAAAAGAAAAATCCCTGTATACATAGACAAATCAAATAATTGCACACAATTTGATAACCATTTTGAAAATATTTCTTTTACTGGAAAAAAGTTATAAAATAGTGAATTATGAATGATTACCCAGTTTAGGTCAACATGAAAATTTCCGCAAATGAGCTAAAACTAGTCCCCATACCGTTGAATTTTGCCTCGACTCTATTCAAGGTGTCGAAAAAACTTTTGTAATTATGGATAAGGCAAGAAATTCTCGACAATTTGACACCAATATTTTGTGGATTCTATAAAAAGGAAACATTACAAATGCAGTCTTATTGCGCACACTGGAATTCGGACGCTGTAAATTTTCAGACTACATACCGCGCACATAGTGAAAGCTGTACTTTTTACTATCTGACCAAAGGAACCATCCCTGTAAACATAGATAACTCAAATAATTGCACACAATTTGATACCCATTTCGAAAATATTTCTTCTACTGGAAAAAAGTTATAAACAAGTGAAATATCACTGATTTCCCTGTTTAGGGCCGCATGACAATTTCCGCAAATGAACTAACACAAGTCCCCATACGTTATATTTCGCCTCGACTCTATTCAACGTGTCGAAAAAACTTTTGTAATTATGGAGAAGGCAAGAAATCTGCGACAATTTGACACCAATATTTTGTGGATTCTCTAAAAAGGAAAAAGTAGAAATGCATTCATATTGTGCACACTGGAATTCGGGCGCTGTAAATTGTCAAACGACATACCGCGCACATGGTGAAAGCTGTACTTTTTACTATCTGAGCAAATTAAAAATCCCTGTAAACATATACAAATCAAATAATTGCACACAATTTGATACCCATTTTGAAAATATTTCTTTTACTGGAAAAAAGTTATAAACATGTGAAATATGACTGATTTCCCAGTTTAGGGCCGCATGACAATTTCCGCAAATGAGCTAACACAAGTCCCCATACCGTTGAATTTCGACTCGACTGTAATCAATGTGTGGAAAAAACATTTGTAATTATGGATAAGGCAAGAATTTCCCGACAATTTGACACCAATATATTGTAGATTCGATAAAAAGGAAAAATTACAAATGCAGTCTTATTGTGCACACTGGAATTCGGACGCTGTATATTGTCAGACGACATACCGCGCACATGGTGAAAGCTGTACTTTTTACTATCTGAGCAAAAGAAAAATCCCTGTATACATAGACAAATCAAATAATTGCACACAATTTGATACCCATTTTGAAAATATTTCTTTTACTGGAAAAAAGTTTTAAACAAGTGAATATCACTGATTTCCCTGTTTAGGGCCGCATGACAATTTCCGCAAATGAGCTAACTCTAGTCCCCATACGTTAAATTTCACATTCACTCTATTCAACGTGTCGAAAAAACTTTTGTAATTATGGAGAAGGCAAGAAATCTGCGACAATTTGACACCAATATTTTGTGTATTCTCTAAAAAGGAAAAAGTAGAAATGCATTCATATTGTGCACACTGGAATTCGGGCGCTGTAAATTGTCAAACGACATACCGCGCACATGGTGAAAGCTGTACTTTTTACTATCTGTGCAAATTAAAAATCCCTGTAAACATATACAAATCAAATAATTGCACACAATTTGATACCCATTTTGAAAATATTTCTTTTACTGGAAAAAAGTTATAAACATGTGAAATATGACTGATTTCCCAGTTTAGGGCCGCATGACAATTTCCGCAAATGTGCTAACACAAGTCCCCATACCGTTGAATTTCGACTCGACTGTAATCAATGTGTCGAAAAAACATTTGTAATTATGGATAAGGCAAGAATTTCCCGACAATTTGACACCAATATATTGTAGATTCAATAAAAATGAAAAATTACAAATGCAGTCTTATTGTGCACACTGGAATTCGGACGCTGTAAATTTTCAGACGACACACCGCGCACATGGTGGAAGCTGTACTTTTTACTATCTGAGCTAATTAAAAATCCCTGTATACATAGACGAATCAAATAATTGCACACAATTTGATACCCATTTTGAAAATATTTCTTTTAATGGAAAAAAGTTATAAACAAGTGAAATATGACTGATTTCCCAGTTTAGGGCCGCATGACAATTTCCGCAAATGTGCTAACACAAGTCCCCATACCGTTGAATTTCGAATCGACTCTATTCAAGGTGTCGAAAAAACTTTTGTAATTATGGATAAGTTAAGGAATTCCCGACAATTGGACACCAATATATTGTGGATTGGATAAAAAGGAAAAATTACAAATGCAGTCTTATTGTGCACACTGGAATTCGGACGCTGCAAATTGTCAGACGACATACCGCGCACATGGTGAAAGCTGTACTTTTTACTATCTCAGCAAATGAAAAATCCCTGTAAACATAGACATATCAAATAATTGCACACAATTTGATACCCATTTTGAAAATATTTCTTTTACTGGAAAAAAATTATAAACAAGTGAAATATCACTGATTTCCCAGTTTAGGGCCGCATGACAATTTCCGCAAATGAGCTAACACAAGTCCCCATACCGTTGAATTTCGACCCGACTCTAATCAAGGTGTCGAAAAAACTTTTGTAATTATGGATAAGGCAAGAAATTCCCGACAATTGGACAGCAATATTTTGTGGATTCTAGAAAAAGGAAAAATTACAAATGCATTCTTATTGTGCACACTGGAATTCGGACGCTGTATATTGTCAGACGACATACTGCGCACATCGTGAAAGCTGTACTTTTCACTATCTGAGCAAAAGAAAAATCCCTGTATACATAGACAAATCAAATAATTGCACACGATTTGATACCCATTTTGAAAATATTTCTTTTACTGGAAAAAAGTTATAAAAACGTGAATTATGTCTGATTACCCAGTTTAGGTCCGCATGAAAATTTCGGCAAATGAGCTAACAATAGTCCCCATACCGTTGAATTTTGCCTCGTCTCTATTCAAGGTGTCGAAAAAACTTTTGTAATTATGGATAAGGCAAGAAATTCTCGACAATTTGACACCAATATTTTGTGGATTCTATAAAAAGGAAAAATTACAAATGCAGTCTTATTGTGCACACTGGAATTCGGACGCTGTAAATTTTCAGACTACATACCGCGCACATAGTGAAAGCTGTACTTTTTACTATCTGACCAAATGAAACATCACTGTAAACATAGATAAATCAAATAATTTCACACAATTTGATACCCATTTTGAAAATATTTCTTTTACTGGAAAAAAGTTATAAAACAAGTGAAATATCACTGATTTCCCAGTTTAGGGCCGCAAGACGATTTCCGCAAATGAGCTAACACTTGTCCCCATACCGTTGAATTTCGACCCGACTCTAATCAAGGTGTCGAACAAACTTTTGTAATTATGGATAAGGCAAGAAATTCCCGACAATTTGACACCAATATTTTGTGGATTCTATAAAAAGGAAAAAGTAGAAATGCATTCTTATTGTTCACACTGGAATTCGGTCGCTGTAAATTGTCAGACGTCATGCCGCGCACATATTGAAAGCTGTACTTTTTACTATCTGAGCAAATGAAAAATCCCTGTAAACATAGACCTATCAAATAAGTGCACACAATTTGATACCCATTTTGAAAATATTTCTTTTACTGGAAAAAAGTTATAAACAAGTGAAATATGACTGATTTCCCAGTTTAGGGCCGCATGACAATTTCCACAAATGAGCTAACACAAGTCCCCATACCGTTGTATTTCGAATCGACTCTATTCAAGGTGTCGAAAAAACTTTCGTAATTATGGATAAGGTAAGGAATTCCCGACAATTGGACACCAATATATTGTGGATTCAATAAAAAGGAAAAATTACAAATGCAGTCTTATTGTGCACACTGGAATTCGGACGTTGTAAATTGTCAGACGACATACCGCGCACATAGTGAAAGCTGTACTTTTTACTATCTGACCAAATGAAACATCCCTGTAAACATAGATAAATCAAATAAT
Source organism: Acanthosepion esculentum (assembly GCA_964036315.1). Lineage (NCBI taxonomy): Eukaryota > Metazoa > Mollusca > Cephalopoda > Sepiida > Sepiidae > Acanthosepion > Acanthosepion esculentum. Next base: position 78,916,645 of record OZ038509.1, read on the forward strand.
TTCACACAATTTCATAACCATTTTGAAAATATTTCTTTTACTGGAAAAAAGTTATAAACAAGTGAAATATCACTGATTTCCCAGTTTAGGGCCGCATGACAATTTCCGCAAATGAGCTAACACAAGTCCCCATACCGTTAAATTTCGCCTCGACTCTATTCAACGTGTCGAAAAAACTTTTGTAATTATGGATAAGGCAAGAAATTCGCGACAATTTGACACAAATATTTTGTGGATTCTATAAAAAGGAAAAAGTAGAAATGCAGTCTTATTGTGCACACTGGAATTCGGACGCTATAAATTGTCAGACGTCATGCCGCGCACATGGTGAAAGCTGTACTTTTTACTATCTGAGCAAATGAAAAATCCCTGTAAACATAGACATATCAAATAATTGCACACAATTTGATACCCATTTTGAAAATATTTCTTTTACTGGAAAACAGTTATAAACAAGTGAATTATGACGGATTTCCCAGTTTAGGGCCGCATGACAATTTCCACAAATGAGCTAACACAAGTCCCAATACCGTTGAATTTCGCCTCGACTCTATTCAAGGTGTCGAAAAAACTTTTGTAATTATGGATAAGGTAAGGAATTCCCGACAATTGTACACCAATATATTGTGGATTCGATAAAAAGGAAAAATTACAAATGTAGTCATATTGTGAACACTGGAATTCGGAGGCTGTAAATTGTCAGACGACATAACGCGCACATGGTGAAAGATGTACTCTTTACTATCTGAGCAAATAAAAAACCCCTGTATACATAGACGAATCAAATAATTGCACACAATTTAATACCCATTTTGAAAATATTTCTTTTACTGGAAATAAGTTATAAAAAAGTGAATTATGACTGATTACCCAGTTTAGGTCCGCATGAAAATTTCCGGAAAAATGAGCTAACACTAGTCCCCATACCGTTGAATTTTGCCTCGACTGTATTCAAGGTGTCGAACAAACATTTGCAATTATGGATAAGGCAAGAAATTCCCGACAATTGGACAGCAATATTTTGTGGATTCTATAAAAAGGAAAAATTACAAATGCATTCTTATTGTGCACACTGGAATTCGGACGCTGTAAATTGTCAGAAGACATACCGCGCACATGGTGAAAGCTGTACTTTTTACTATCTGAGCAAAAGAAAAATCCCTGTATACATAGACAAATCAAATAATTGCACACAATTTGATACCCATTTTGAAAATATTTCTTTTACTGGAAAAAAGTTATAAAAAAGTGAATTATGACTGATTACCCAGTTTAGGTCCGCATGAAAATTTCTGCAAATGAGCTAACACTTGTCCCCATACCGTTGAATTTTGCCTCGACTCTATTCAAGGTGTCGAACAAACTTTTGTAATTATGGATAAGGCACGAAATTCCCGATATTTGGACACCAATATATTGTGGATTCGATAAAAAGGAAAAATTACAAATGCAGTCTTATTGTGCACACTGGAATTCGGACGCTGTAAATTGTCAGACGACATAACGCGCACATGGTGAAAGCTGTACTTTTTACTATCTGAGCAAATGAAAAATCCCTGTAAACATAGACAAATCAAATAATTGCACACAATTTGATACCCATTTTGAAAATATTTCTTTTACTGGAAAAAAGTTATAAACATGTGAAATATCACTGATTTCCAGTTTAGGGCCGCATGACAATTTCCGCAAATGAGCTAACACAAGTCCCCATACCGTTGAATTTCGACCCAACTCTAATCAAGGTGTCGAAAAAACTTTTGTAATTATGGATAAGGCAAGAAATTCTCGACAATTGGACAGCAATATTTTGTGGATTCTATAAAAAGGAAAAATTACAAATGCATTCTTATTGTGCACACTGGAATTCGGACGCTGTATATTGTCAGACGACATACCGGGCACATCGTGAAAGCTGTACTTTTTTTACTATCTGAGCAAAAGAAAAATCCCTGTATACATAGACAAATCAAATAATTGCACACAATTTGATACCCATTTTGAAAATATTTCTTTTAATGGAAAAATTTATAAAAACGTGAATTATGTCTGATTACCCAGTTTAGGTCCGCATGAAATTTTCCGCAAATGAGCTAACAATAGTCCCCATACCGTTGAATTTTGCCTCGACTCTATTCAAGGTGTCGAACAAACTTTTGTAATTATGGATAAGGCAAGAAATTCCCGACAATTTGACACCAATATTTTGTGGATTCTATGAGAAGGAAAAATTACAAATGCAGTCTTATTGTGCACACTGGAATTCGGACGCTGTAAATTGTCAGACGACATACCGCGCACATAGTGAAAGCTGTACTTTTTACTATCTGACCAAATGAAATATCCCTGTAAACATAGATAAATCAAATAATTTCACACAATTTGATACCCATTTTGAAAATATTTCTTTTACTGGAAAAATGTTATAAACAAGTGAAATATTACTGATTTCCCAGTTTAAGGCCGCATGACAATTTCCGCAAATGAGCTAACACAAGTCCCCATACCGTTGAATTTCGACTCGACTCTAATCAAGGTGTCGAAAAAACTTTTGTAATTATGGATAAGGCAAGAAATTCGCGACAATTTGACACCAATATATTGTGGATTCGATAAAAAGGCAAAATTACAAATGCAGTCTTATTGTGCACACTGGAATTCGGACGCTGTAAATTGTCAGACGACATACCACGCACATGTTGAAAGCTGTACTTTTTACTATCTGAGCAAAAGAAAAATCCCTGTATACATAGACAAATCAAATAATTACACACAATTTGATACCCATTTTGAAAATATTTCTTTTACTGGAAAAAAGTTATAAAATTGAATTATGACTGATTACCCAGTTTAGGTCCGCATGACAATTTCCGCAAATGAGCTAACACTAGTCCCCATACAGTTGAATTTTGCCTCGACTCTATTCAAGGTGTCGAAAAAACTTTTGTAATTATGGATAAGGCAAGAAATTCCCGACAATTGGACCGCAATATTTTGTGGATTCTTTAAAAAGGAAAAATTACAAATGCATTCTAATTGTGCACACTGGAATTCGGACGCTGTAAATTGTCAGACGACATAACGCGCACATGGTGAAAGCTGTACTTTTTACTATCTGAGCAAATGAAAAATCCCTGTAAACATAGACAAATCAAATAATTGCACACAATTTGATACCCATTTTGAAAGTATTTCTTTTACTGGAAAAAAGTTATAAACATGTGAAATATCACTGAATTCCCAGTTTAGGGCCGCATGACAATTTCCGCAAATGAGCTAACACAAGTCCCCATACCGTTGAATTTCGACCCAACTCAAATCAAGGTGTCGAAAAAACTTTTGTAATTATGGATAAGGCAAGAAATTCCAGACAATTGGACAGCAATAATTTGTGGATTCTATGAAAAGGAAAAATTACAAATGCATTCTTATTGTGCACACTGGAATTCGGACGCTGTATATTGTCAGACGACATACCGGGCACATCATGAAAGCTGTACTTTTTACTATCTGAGCAAAAGAAAAATCCCTGTATACATAGACAAATCAAATAATTGCACACAATTTGATACCATTTTGAAAATATTTCTTTTACTGGAAAAATTTATAAAAACGTGAATTATGTCTGATTACCCAGTTTAGGTCCGCATGAAATTTTCCGCAAATGAGCTAACAATAGTCCACATACCGTTGAATTTTGCCTCGACTCTATTCAAGGTGTCGAACAAACTTTTGTAATTATGGATAAGGCAAGAAATTCCCGACAATTTGACAGCAATATTTTGTGGATTCTATAAAAAGGAAAAATTACAAATGCAGTCTTATTGTGCACACTGGAATTCGGACGCTGTAAATTGTCAGACGACATACCGCGCACATAGTGAAAGCTGTACTTTTTACTATCTGACCAAATGAAACAACCCTGCAAACATAGAAAAATCAAATAATTTCACACAATTTGATACCCATTTTGAAAATATTTCTTTTACTGGAAAAAAGTTATAAAACAAGTGAAATATCACTGATTTCCCAGTTTAGGGCCGCATGACAATTTCCGCAAATGAGCTAACACAAGTTCCCATACCGTTAAATTTTTCCTCGACTCTATTCAACGTGTCGAAAAACTTTTGTAATTATGGATCAGTTAAGAAATTCACGACAATTTGACACCAATATTTTGTGGATTCTATAAAAAGGAAAAATTAGAAATGCAGTCTTATTGTGCACACTGGAATTCGGACGCTTGAAATTGTCAGACGACATACCGCGCACATGGTGAAAGCTGTACTTTTTACAATATGACCAAATAAAACATCCCTGTAAACATAGATAAATCAAATAATTTCACACAATTTGATACCCATTTTGAAAATATTTCTTTTACTGGAAAAAAGTTATAAACAAGTGAAATATGACTGATTTCCCAGTTTAGGGCCGCATGACAATTTCCACAAATGAGCTAACACAAGTCCCCATACCGTTGAATTTCGAATCGACTCTATTCAAGGTGTCGAAAAAACTTTTGTAATTATGGATAAGGCAATTAATTCCCGACAATTTGACACCAATATATTGTGGATTCGATAAAAAGGAAAAATTACAAATGCGGTCTTATTGTGCACACTGGAATTCGGACGCTGTAAATTGTCAGACGTCATGCCGCGCACATGGTGAAAGCTGTACTTTTTACTATCTGAGCAAATGAAAAATCCCTGTAAACATAGACATATCAAATAATTGCACACAATTTGATACCCATTTTGAAAATATTTCTTTTACTGGAAAAAACTTATAAAAAAGTGAAATATGACTGATTACCCAGTTTAGGTCCGCATGAAAATTTCCGCAAATGAGCTAACACTACTCCCCATACCGTTGAATTTTGCCTCGACTCTATTCAACGTGTCGAACAAACTTTTGTAATTATGGATAAGGCAAGAAATTCTAGACAATTTGACACCAATATTTTGTGGATTCTATGAAAAGGAAAAATTACAAATGCAGTCTTATTGTGCACACTGGAATTCGGACGCTGTAAATTGTCAGACGAGATACCGCGCACATGGTGAAAGCTGTACTTTTTACTATCTGAGCAAATGAAAAATCCCTGTAAACATAGACAAATCAAATAATTTCACACAATTTGATACCCATTTTGAAAATATTTCTTTTACTGGAAAAAAGTTATAAACAAGTGAAATATCACTGATTTCCCAGTTTAGGGCCGCATGACAATTTCCGCAAATGAGCTAACACAAGTCCCCATACCGTTTAATTTCGCCTCGACTCTATTCAACGTGTCGAAAAAACTTTTGTAATTATGGATAAGGCAAGTAATTCTCGACAATTTGACACCAATATTTTGTGGATTCTATAAAAAGGAAAAAGTAGAAATGCAGTCTTATTGTGCACACTGGAATTCGGACCCTGTAAATTGTCAGACGACATACCGCGCACATGGTGAAAGCTGTACTTTTTAATATCTGAGCAAAAGAAAAATCCCTGTATACATAGACGAATCAAATAATTGCACACAATTTGATACCCATTTTGAAAATATTTCTTTTACTGGAAAAAAGTTATAAAAAAGTGAATTACGACAGATTACCCAGTTTACGTCCGCATGAAAATTTCCGCAAATGAGCTAACACTAGTCCCAATACCGTTGAATTTTGCCTCAACTCTATTCAAGGTGTCGAACAAACTTTTGTAATTATGGATAAGGCAAGAAATTCCCGACAATTGGACAGCAATATTTTGTGGATTCTATAAAAAGGAAAAATTACAAATGCATTCTTATTGTTCACACTGGAATTCGGACGCTGTATATTGTCAAACGTCATACCACGCACATGGTGAAAGCTGTACATTTTACTATCTGAGCAAAACAAAAATCCCTGTATACATAGACAAATCAAATAATTGCACACAATTTGACACCCATTTTGAAAATATTTCTTTTACTGGAAAAAAGTTATAAAAAAGTGAATTATGACTGATTACCCAGTTGAGGTCCGGTGGAAAATTTCCGCAAATGAGCTAACACAAGTCCCCATACCGTTGAATTTCGACTCGACTCTAATCAAGGTGTCGAACAAACTTTTGTAATTATGGATAAGGCAAGAAATTTTCGACAATTTGACACCAATATTTTGTGGATTCTATAAAAAGGAAAAAGTAGAAATGCAGTCTTATTGTGCACACTGGAATTCGGACGCTGTAAATTGTCAGACGTCATGCCGCGCACATGTTGAAAGCTGTACTTTTTACTATCTGAGCAAATGAAAAATCCCTGTAAACATAGACATATCAAAAAATTGCACACAATTTGATACCCATTTTGAAAATATTTCTTTTACTGGAAAAAAGTTATAAACAAGTGAAATATGACTGATTTCCCAGTTTAGGGCCGCATGACAATTTCCACAAATGAGCTAACAGAAGTCCCCATACCGTTGAATTTCTCCTCGACTCTATTCAAGGTGTCGAAAAAACTTTGTAATTATGGATAAGGTAAGGAATTCCCGACAATTGGACACCAATATATTGTGGATTCGATAAAAAGGAAAAATTACAAATGCAGTCTTATTGTGCAAACTGGAATTCGGACGCTGTAAATTGTCAGACGACATAACGTGCTCATGGTGAAAGCTGTACTTTTTACTATCTGAGCAAATGAAAAATCCCTGTAAACATAGACAAATCAAATAATTGCACACAATTTGATACCCATTTTGAAAATATTTCTTTTACTGGAAAAAAGTTATAAACATGTGAAATATCACTGAATTCCCAGTTTAGGGCCGCATGACAATTTCCGCAAATGAGCTAACACAAGTCCCCATACCGTTGAATTTCGACCCAACTCTAATCAAGGTGTCGAAAAAACTTTTGTAATTATGGATAAGGCAAGAAATTCCAGACAATTGGACAGCAATAATTTGTGGATTCTATGAAAAGGAAAAATTACAAATGCATTCTTATTGTGCACACTGGAATTCGGACGCTGTATATTGTCAGACGACATACCGGGCACATCATGAAAGCTGTACTTTTTACTATCTGAGCAAAAGAAAAATCCCTGTATACATAGACAAATCAAATAATTGCACACAATTTGATACCATTTTGAAAATATTTCTTTTACTGGAAAAATTTATAAAAACGTGAATTATGTCTGATTACCCAGTTTAGGTCCGCATGAAATTTTCCGCAAATGAGCTAACAATAGTCCACATACCGTTGAATTTTGCCTCGACTCTATTCAAGGTGTCGAACAAACTTTTGTAATTATGGATAAGGCAAGAAATTCCCGACAATTTGACAGCAATATTTTGTGGATTCTATAAAAAGGAAAAATTACAAATGCAGTCTTATTGTGCACACTGGAATTCGGACGCTGTAAATTGTCAGACGACATACCGCGCACATAGTGAAAGCTGTAGTTTTTACTATCTGACCAAATGAAACAACCCTGTAAACATAGAAAAATCAAATAATTTCACACAATTTGATACCCATTTTGAAAATATTTCTTTTACTGGAAAAAAGTTATAAAACAAGTGAAATATCACTGATTTCCCAGTTTAGGGCCGCATGACAATTTCCGCAAATGAGCTAACACAAGTTCCCATACCGTTAAATTTTGCCTCGACTCTATTCAACGTGTCGAAAAACTTTTGTAATTATGGATAAGGCAAGAAATTCACGACAATTTGACACCAATATTTTGTGGATTCTATAAAAAGGAAAAATTAGAAATGCAGTCTTATTGTGCACACTGGAATTCGGACGCTTGAAATTGTCAGACGTAATGCCGCGCACATGGTGAAAGCTGTACTTTTTACAATATGACCAAATAAAACATCCCTGTAAACATAGATAAATCAAATAATTTCGCACAATTTGATACCCATTTTGAAAATATTTCTTTTACTGGAAAAAAGTTATAAACAAGTGAAATATGACTGATTTCCCAGTTTAGGGCCGCATGACAATTTCCACAAATGAGCTAACACAAGTCCCCATACCGTTGAATTTCGAATCGACTCTATTCAAGGTGTCGAAAAAACTTTTGTAATTATGGATAAGGCAATTAATTCCCGACAATTTGACACCAATATATTGTGGATTCGATAAAAAGGAAAAATTACAAATGCGGTCTTATTGGGCACACTGGAATTCGGACGCTGTAAATTGTCAGACGTCATGCCGCGCACATGGTGAAAGTTGTACTTTTTACTATCTGAGCAAATGAAAAATCCCTGTAAACATAGACATATCAAATAATTGCACCCAATTTGATACCCATTTTGAAAATATTTCTTTTACTGGAAAAAACTTATAAAAAAGTGAAATATGACTGATTACCCAGTTTAGGTCCGCATGAAAATTTCCGCAAATGAGCTAACACTACTCCCCATACCGTTGAATTTTGCCTCGACTCTATTCAACGTGTCGAACAAACTTTTGTAATTATGGATAAGGCAAGAAATTCTAGACAATTTGACACCAATATTTTGTGGATTCTATAAAAAGGAAAAATTACAAATGCAGTCTTATTGTGCACACTGGAATTCGGACGCTGTAAATTGTCAGACGAGATACCGCGCACATGGTGAAAGCTGTACTTTTTACTATCTGAGCAAATGAAAAATCCCTGTAAACATAGACAAATCAAATAATTTCACACAATTTGATACCCATTTGAAAATATTTCTTTTACTGGAAAAAAGTTATAAACAAGTGAAATATCACTGATTTCCCAGTTTAGGGCCGCATGACAATTTCCGCAAATGAGCTAACACAAGTCCCCATACCGTTTAATTTCACCTCGACTCTATTCAACGTGTCGAAAAAACTTTTGTAATTATGGATAAGGCAAGAAATTCCCGACAATTGGACAGCAATATTTTGTGGATTCTATAAAAAGGAAAAATTACAAATGCATTCTTATTGTTCACACTGGAATTCGGACGCTGTATATTGTCAAACGTCATACCGCGCACATGGTGAAAGCTGTACATTTTACTATCTGAGCAAAACAAAAATCCCTGTATACATAGACAAATCAAATAATTGCACACAATTTGACACCCATTTTGAAAATATTTCTTTTACTGGAAAAAAGTTATAAAAAAGTGAATTATGACTGATTACCCAGTTGAGGTCCGCATGAAAATTTCCGCAAATGAGCTAACACAAGTCCCCATACCGTTGAATTTCGACTCGACTCTAATCAAGGTGTCGAACAAACTTTTGTAATTATGGATAAGGCAAGAAATTTTCGACAATTTGACACCAATATTTTGTGGATTCTATAAAAAGGAAAAAGTAGAAATGCAGTCTTATTGTGCACACTGGAATTCGGACGCTGTAAATTGTCAGACGTCATGCCGCGCACATGGTGAAAGCTGTACTTTTTACTATCTGAGCAAATGAAAAATCCCTGTAAACATAGACATATCATATAATTGCACACAATTTGATACCCATTTTGAAAATATTTCTTTAACTGGAAAAATTTATAAACAAGTGAAATATCACTGATTTCCCAGTTTAGTGCCGCATGACAATTTCCGCAAATGACCGAACACAAGTCCCCAAACCGTTGAATTTCGACTCGACTCTAATCAAGGTGTCGAAAAAACTTTTGTAATTATGGATAAGGTAAGGAATTCCCGACAATTGGACACCAATATATTTTGGATTCGATAAAAAGGAAAAATTACAAATGCAGTCTTATTGTGAACACTGGAATTCGGACGCTGTATATTGTCAGACGACATACCGCGCACATCGTGAAAGCTGTACTTTTTACTATCTGAGCAAAAGAAAAATCCCTGTATACATAGACGAATCAAATAATTGCACACAATTTGATACCCATTTTGAAAATATTTCTTTCACTGGAAAAAAGTTATAAAAAATGAATTATGACAGATTACCCAGTTTAGGTCCGCATGAAAATTTACGCAAATGAGCTAACACTAGTCCCCATACCGTTGAATTTTGCCTCGACTCTATTCAATGTGTCGAACAAACTTTTGTAATTATGGATAAGGCAAGAAATTCGCGACAATTTGACACCAATATTTTGTGGATTCTATAAAAAGGAAAAATTACAAATGCAGTCTTATTGTGCACACTGGAATTCGGACGCTGAAAATTGTCAGACGTCATGCCGCGCACATGGTGAAAGCTGTACTTTTTACTATCTGAGCAAATGAAAAATCCCTGTAAACATAGACATATCAAATAATTGCACACAATTTGATACCCATTTTGAAAATATTTCTTTTACTGGAAAAAGTTTTAAACAATTGAAATATGACTGATTTCCCAGTTTAGGGCCGCATGACAATTTCCGCAAATGAGCTAACACAAGTCCCCATACCGTTGAATTTCGAATCGACTCTATTCAAGGTGTTGAAAAAACTTTTGTAATTATGGATAAGGTAAGGAATTCCCGACAATTGGACACCAATATATTGTGTATTCGATAAAAAGGAAAAATTACAAATGCAGTCTTATTGTGCACACTGGAATTCGGACGCTGTAAATTGTCAGACGAAATACCACGCACATGGTGAAAGCTGTACTTTTTACTATCTGAGCAAATGTAAAATCCCTGTAAACATAGACAAATCAAATAATTTCACACAATTTGATACCCATTTTGAAAATATTTCTTTTACTGGAAAAAAGTTATAAACAAGTGAAATATCTCTGATTTCCCAGTTTAGGGCCGCATGACAATTTCCGCAAATGAGCTAACACAAGTCCCCATACCGTTGAATTTCGACTCGACTCTAATCAAGGTGTCGAAAAAACTTTTGTAATTATGGATAAGGCAATTCCCGACAATTGGACACCAATATATTGTGGATTCGATAAAAATGAAAAATTACAAATGCGGTCTTATTGTGCACACTGGAATTCGGACGCTGTAAATTGTCAGACGACATAGCGCGCACATGGTGAAAGCTGTACTTTTTACTATCTGAGCAAAAGAAAAATCCCTGTATACATAAACAAATCAAATAATTGCACACAATTTGATACCCATTTTGAAAATATTTCTTTTACTGAAAAAATTTATAAACAAGTGAAATATCACTGATTTCCCAGTTTAGGGCCGCATGACAATTTCCGCAAATGAGCTAACACAAGTCCCCATACCGTTGAATTTCGACTCGACTCTAATCAAGGTGTCGAAAATCTTTTGTAATTATGGATAAGGCAAGAAATTCACGACAATTTGACACCAATATATTGTGGATTCGATAAAAAGGAAAAATTACAAATGCAGTCTTATTGTGCACACTGGAATTCGGACGCTGTAAATTGTCAGACGACATACCACGCACATGGTGAAAGCTGTACTTTTTACTATCTGAGCGAAAGAACAATCCTTGTATACATAGACAAATAAAATAATTGCACACAATTTATAGCCATTTTGAAAATATTTCTTTTACTGGAAAAAAGTTATAAAAACGTGAATTATATCTGATTACCCAGTTTAGGTCCGCATGAAAATTTCCGCAAATGAGCTAACAATAGTCCCCATACCGTTGAATTTTGCCTCGACTCTATTCAAGGTGTCGAACAAACTTTTGCAATTATGGATGAGGCAAGAAATTCGCGACAATTTGACACCAATATTTTGTGGATTCTCTAAAAAGGAAAAAGTAGAAATGCTTTCTTATTGTGCACACTGGAATTCGGACGCTGTAAATTGTCAAACGAAATACCGCGCACATGGTGAAAGCTGTACTTTTTACTATCTGAGCAAAAGAAAAATCCCTGTATACATAGACAAATCAAATAATTGCACACAATTTGATACCCATTTTGAAAATATTTCTTTTACTGGAAAAAAGTTATAAAAAAGTGAATTATGACTGATTACCCAGTTCAGGTCCGCATGAAAATTTCCGCAAATGAGCTAACACTAGTCCCCATACCGTTGAATTTTGCCTCGATTTCCTTCAAGGTGTCTAAAAAACTTTTGTAATTATGGATAAGGCAAGAGATTCCCGATAATTGGACAGCAATATTTTGTGGATTCTATAAAAAGGAAAAATTACAAATGCATTCATACTGTTCACACTGGAATTCGGAGGCTGTATATTGTCAGACGACATACCGCGCACATTGTGAAAGCTGTACTTTTTAATATCTGAGCAAAAGAAAAATCCTTGTATACATAGACAAATCAAATAATTGCACACAATTTGATACCCATTTTGAAAATATTTCTTTTACTGGAAAAAAGTTAAAAACATGTGAAATATCACTGATTTCCCAGTTTAGGGCCGCATGACAATTTCCGCAAATGAGCTAACACAAGTCCCCATACCGTTGAATTTCGACCCGACTCTAATCAAGGTGTCGAAAAAACTTTTGTAATTATGGATAAGGTAAGTAATTCCCGACAATTGGACACCAATATATTGTGGATTCGATAAAAATGAAAAATTACAAATGCAGTCTTATTGTGCACAGTGGAATTAAGACGCTGTAAATTGTCAGACGACATACCGCGCACATGGTGAAAGCTGTACTTTTTACTATCTAAGCAAAAGAAAAATCCCTGTATACATAGACAAATCAAATAATTGCACACAATTTGATACCAATTTTGAAAATATTTCTTTTACTGGAAAAAAGTTATAAAAAAGTGAATTATGACAGATTACGCAGTTTAGGTCCGCATGAAAATTTTCGCAAATGAGCTAACACTAGTCCCCATACCGTTGAATTTTGCCTCGACTGTATTCAAGGTGTCGAAAAAACTTTTGTAATTATGGATAAGGCAAGAACTTCCCGACAATTGGACAGGAATATTTTGTGGATTCTATAAAAAGGAAAAATTACAAATGCATTCTTATTGTTCACACTGGAATTCGGACGCTATATATTGTCAGACGACATACCGCGCACATCGTGAAAGCTGTACTTTTTACTATCTGAGCAAAAGAAAAATCCCTGTATACATAGACAAATCAAATAATTGCACACAATTTGATACCCATTTTGAAAATATTTCTTTTACTGGAAAAAGGTTATAAAAAAGTGAATTATGACTGATTACCCAGTTTAGGTCCGCATGAAAATTTCCGCAAATGAGCTAGCACTAGTCCCCATACCGTTGAATTTTGCCTCGACTCTATTCAAGGTGTCGAACAAACTTTTGTAATTATGGATAAGGCAAGAAATTCCCGACAATTGGACACCAATATTTTGTGGATTCTCTAAATCGGAAAAAGTATAAATGCATTCTTATTGTGCACACTGGAATTCGGACGCTGTAAATTGTCAAACGACATACCGCGCACATGGTGAAAGCTGTACTTTTTACAATCTGAGCAAATGAAAAATCCATGTAAACATAGACAAATCAAATAATTGCACACAATTTGATACCCATTTTGAAAATATTTCTTTTACTGGAAAAAAGTTATAAACATGTGAAATATCACTGATTTCCCAGTTTAGGGCCTCATGACAATTTCCGCAAATGAGCTAACACAAGTCCCCATACCGTTGAATTTCGACTCGACTCTAATCAAGGTGTCTAAAAAACTTTTGTAATTATGTATAAGGCAAGAAATTCCCGACAAGTGGACTGCAATAATTTTGTGGATTCTATAAAAAGAAAAAATTACAAATGCATTCTTATTGTGCACACTGGAATTCGGACGCTGTATATTGTCAGACGACATACCGCGCACATGGTGAAAGCTGTACTTTTTACTATCTGAGTAAAAGAAATATCCCTGTATGCATAGACAAATCAAATAATTGCAAACAATTTGATACCCATTTTGAAAATATTTCATTTACTGGAAAAAAGTTATAAAATAGTGAATTATGACTGATTACCCAGTTTAGGTCCACATGAAAATTTCCGCAAATGAGCTAGCACTATTCCCCATACCGTTGAATTTCGAATCGACTCTATTCAAGGTGTCGAACGAACTTTTGTAATTATGGATAAGGCAAGAAATTCCCGACAATTTGACACCAATATTTTGTGGATTCTATAAAAAGGAAAAATTACAAATGCAGTCTTATTGTGCACACTGGAATTCTGACGCTGTAAATTGTCAGACGACATATCGCGCACATAGTGAAAGCTGTACTTTTTACTATCTGAGCAAATGAAAAATCCCTGTAAACATATACAAATCAAATAATTGCACACAATTTGATACCCATTTTGAAAATATTTCTTTTACTGGAAAAAAGTTATAAACATGTGAAATATCACTGATTTCCCAGTTTAGGGCCGCATGACAATTTCCGCAAATGAGCTAACACAAGTCCCCATACCGTTGAATTTCGACTCGACTCTAATCAAGGTGTCGAAAAAACTTTTGTAATTATGGATAAGGCAAGAAATTCCCGACAATTGGACCGCAATATTTTGTGGATTCTATAAAAAGGAAAAATTACAAATGCAGTCTTATTGTGCACACTGGAATTCGGACGCTGTATATTGTCAGACGACATACCGCGCACATGGTGAAAGCTGTACATTTCACTATCTGAGCAAAAGAAAAATCCTTGTATACATAGACAAATCAAATAATTGCACACAATTTGATACCCATTTTGAAAATATAACTTTTACTGGAAAAAAGTTATAAAAACGTGAATTATGACTGATTACCCAGTTTAGGTCCGCATGAAAATTTCCGCAAATGAGCTAGCACTAGTCCCCATACCGTTGAATTTTGCCTCGACTCTATTCAAGGTGTCGAACAAACTTTTGTAATTATGGATAAGGCAAGACATTCCCGACAATTTGAGTCCAATATTTTGTGGATTCTATAAAAAGGAAAAAGTAGAAATGCAGTCTTATTGTGCACACTGGAATTCGGACGCTGTAAATTGTCAGACGACATACCGCGCACATGGTGAAAGCTGTACTTTTTACTATCTAACCAAAGAAAGATCCCTGTATACATAGACAAATCAAATAATTGCACACAATTTGATACCCATTTTGAAAATATTTCTTTTACTGGAAAAAAGTTATAAAAAAGTCAATTATGACTGATTACCCAGTTTAGGTCCGCATGAAAATTTCCGCAAATGAGCTAACACTAGTCCCCATACCGTTGAATTTCGAATCGACTCTTTTCAAGGTGTCGAATAAACTTTCATAATTATGGATAAGGTAAGGAATTCCCGACAATTGGACACCAATATATTGTGGATTCGATAAAAAGGAAAAATTACAAATGCAGTCTTATTGTGCAAACTGGAATTCGGACGCTGTAAATTGTCAGACGACATACCGCGCACATGGTGAAAGCTGTACTTTTTACTATCTGAGCAAATGAAAAATCCCTGTAAACATAGACATATCAAATAATTGCACACAATTTGATACCCATTTTGAAAATATTTCTTTTACTGGAAAAATGTTATAAACAAGTGAAATATCTCTGATTTCCCAGTTTAGGGCCGCATGACAATTTCCGCAAATGAGCTAACACAAGTCCCCATACCGTTGAATTTCGACTCGACTCTAATCAAGGTGTCGAAAAAACTTTTCTAATTATGGATAAGGCAAGAAATTCGCGACAATTTGACACCAATATATTGTGGATTCGATAAAAAGGAAAAATTACAAATGCGGTCTTATTGTGCACACTGGAATTCGGACGCTGTAAATTGTCAGACGACATACCGCGCACATGGTGTAAGCTGTACTTTATACTATCTGAGCAAAAGAAAAATCCCTGTATACATAGACGAATCAAATAATTTCACACAATTTGATACCGATTTTGAAAATATTTCTTTTACTGGAAAAAAGTTATAAAAAAGTGAATTATGACTGATTTCCCAGTTTAGGTCCGCATGAAAATTTCCGCAAATGAGCTAACACTAGTCCCCATACCGTTGAATTTTGCCTCGACTCTATTCAAGGTGTCGAACAAACTTTTGTAATTATGGATAAAGCAAGAAATTCCCGACAATTGGACACCAATATTTTGTGGATTCTCTAAATCGGAAAAAGTAGAAATGAATTCTTATTGTGCACACTGGAATTCGGACGCTGTAAATTGTCAAACGACATACCGCGCACAAGGTGAAAGCTGTACTTTTTACTATCTGAGCAAATGAAAAATCCATGTAAACATAGACAAATCAAATAATTGCACACAATTTGATACCCATTTTGAAAATATTTCTTTTACTGGAAAAAAGTTATAAACATGTGAAATATCACTGATTTCCCAGTTTAGGGCTGCATGACAATTTCCACAAATGAGCTAACACAAGTCCCCATACCGTTGAATTTCGAATCGACTCTATTCAAGGTGTCGAACAAACTTTTGTAATTATGGATAAGGCAAGAAATTCCCGACAATTGGACAGCAATATTTTCAGGATTCTATAAAAAGGAAAAATTACAAATGCATTCTTATTGTGCACACTGGAATTCGGACGCTGTATACTGTCAGACGACATAACGCGCACATGGTGAAAGCTGTACATTTGACTATCTGAGCAAAAGAAAAATCCCTGTAGACATAGACAAATCAAATAATTGCTCACAATTTGATACCCATTTTGAAAATATTTCTTTTACTGGAAAAAAGTTATAAGAAAGTGAATTATGACTGATTACCCAGTTTATGTCCGCATGAAAATTTCCGCAAATGAGCTAACTCTAGTCCCCATACCGTTGAATTTTGCCTCGACTCTATTCAAGGTGTCCAAGAAACTTTTGTAATTATGGACAAGGCAAGAAATTTTCCACAATTTGACACCAATATTTTGCGGATTCTATAAAAAGGAAAAAGTAGAAATGCAGGCTTATTGTGCACACTGGAATTCGGACGCTGTCAATTGTCAGACGTCATGCCGCGCACATGGTGAAAGCTGTACTTTTTACTATCTGAGCAAATGAAAAATCCCTGTAAAAATAGACAAATCAAATAATTTCACACAATTTGATACCCATTTTGAAAATATTTCTTTTACTGGAAAAAAGTTATAAAAAAGTGAATTATGACTGATTACCCAGTTTAGGTCCGCATGTAAATTTCCGCAAATGAGCTAACACTAGTCCCCATACCGTTGAATTTTGCCTCGACTCTATTCAAGGTGTCGAACAAACTTTTGTAATTATGGATAAGGCAAGAAATTCCCGACAATTGGACACCAATATTTTGTGGATTCTCTAAATCGGAAAAAGTAGAAATGAATTCTTATTGTGCACACTGGAATTCGGACGCTGTAAATTGTCAAACGACATACCGCGCACAAGGTGAAAGCTGTACTTTTTACTATCTGAGCAAATGAAAAATCCATGTAAACATAGACAAATCAAATAATTGCACACAATTTGATACCCATTTTGAAAATATTTCTTTTACTGGAAAAAAGTTATAAACATGTGAAATATCACTGATTTCCCAGTTTAGGGCCGCATGACAATTTCCACAAATGAGCTAACACAAGTCCCCATACCGTTGAATTTCGAATCGACTCTATTCAAGGTGTCGAACAAACTTTTGTAATTATGGATAAGGCAAGAAATTCCCGACAATTGGACAGCAATATTTTCAGGATTCTATAAAAAGGAAAAATTACAAATGCATTCTTATTGTGCACACTGGAATTCGGACGCTGTATACTGTCAGACGACATAACGCGCACATGGTGAAAGCTGTACATTTGACTATCTGAGCAAAAGAAAAATCCCTGTAGACATAGACAAATCAAATAATTGCTCACAATTTGATACCCATTTTGAAAATATTTCTTTTACTGGAAAAAAGTTATAAGAAAGTGAATTATGACTGATTACCCAGTTTATGTCCGCATGAAAATTTCCGCAAATGAGCTAACTCTAGTCCCCATACCGTTGAATTTTGCCTCGACTCTATTCAAGGTGTCCAAGAAACTTTTGTAATTATGGACAAGGCAAGAAATTTTCGACAATTTGACACCAATATTTTGTGGATTCTATAAAAATGAAAAAGTACAAATGCAGGCTTATTGTGCACACTGGAATTCGGACGCTGTAAATTGTCAGACGTCATTACGCGCACATGGTGAAAGCTGTACTTTTTACTATCTGAGCAAATGAAAAATCCCTGTAAAAATAGACAAATCAAATAATTTCACACAATTAGATACCCATTTTGAAAATATTTCTTTTACTGGAAAAAAAGTTATAAACAAGTGAATTATCACTGATTTCCCAGTTTAGGGCCGCATGACAATTTCCGCAAATGAGCTAACACAAGTCCCCATACCGTTGAATTTCGACTCGACTCTAATCAAGGTGTCGAAAAAACATTTGTAATTATGGATAAGGCAAGAAATTTCCGACAAGTGGACCGCAATATTTTGTGGATTCGATAAAAAGGAAAAATTACAAATGCATTCTTATTGTGCACACTGGAATTCGGACGCTGTATATTGTCAGACGACATACCGCGCACATGGTGAAAGCTGTACATTTTACTATCTGAGCAAAAGAAAAATCCCTTTATACATAGACAAATCAAATAATTGCTCACAATTTGATACCCATTTTGAAAATATTTCTTTTACTGAAAAAAAGTTATAAAAAAGTGAATTATGACTGATTACCAAGTTTAGGTCCGCATGAAAATTTCCGCAAATGAGCTAACACTAGTCCCCATACCTTTGAATTTTGCCTCGACTCTATTCAAGGTGTCGAACAAACTTTTCTAATTATGGATAAGGCAAGAAATTCCCGACAATTGGACAGCAATATTTTGTGGATTGTATAAAAAGGAAAAATTACAAATGCATTCTTATTGTGCACACTGGAATTCGGAGGCTGTATATTGTCAGACGACATACCGCGCACATAGTGAAAGCTGTACTTTTTACTATCTGAGCAAAAGAAAAATCCCTGTAAACATAGACATATCAGATAATTGCACAAAATTTGATATCATTTTGAAAATATTTCTTTTACTGGAAAAAAGTTATAAACAAGTGAAATAACACTGATTTCCCAGTTTAGGGCCGCATGACAATTTCCGCAAATGAGCTAACACAAGTCCCCATACCGTTGAATTTCGAATCGACTTTATTCAATGTGTCCAACAAACTTTTGTAATTATGGATAATGCAAGACATTCTCGACAATTTGACACCAATATTTTGTGGATTCTATAAAAAGGAAAATGTAGAAATGCAGTCTTATTGTGCACACTGGAATACGGACGCTGTAAATTGTCAGACGTCATGCCGCGCACATGGTGAAAGCTGTACTTTTTACTATCTGAGCAAAAGAAAAATCCCTGTATACATAGACAAATCAAATAATTTCACACAATTTGATACGCATTTTGAAAATATTTCTTTTACTGGAAAAAAGTTATAAACAAGTGAAATATCACTGATTTCCCAGATTAGGGCCGCATGACAATTTCCGCAAATGAGCTAACACAAGTCCCCATACCGTTTAATTTCGCATCGACTCTATTCAATGTGTCGAAAAAACTTTTGTAATTATGGATAAGGCAAGAAATTCCCGACAATTGGTCACCAATATTTTGTGGATTCTCTAAAAAGGAAAAAGTTGAAATGCATTCATATTGTGCACACTGGAATTCGGACGCTGTAAATTGTCTAACGACATACCGCTCACATGGTGAAAGCTGTACTTTTTACTATCTGAGCAAATGAAAAATCCATGTAAATATAGACAAATCAAATAATTGCACACAATTTGGTACCTATTTTGAAAATATTTCTTTTACTGGAAAAAAGTTATAAACATGTGAAATATCACTGATTTCCCAGTTTAGGGCCGCATGACAATTTCCGCAAATGAGCTAACACAAGTCCCCATACCGTTGAATTTCGACTCGACTCTAATCAAGGTATCGAAAAAACTTTTGTAATTATGGATAAGGCAAGAAATTGTCGACAATTAAACCGCAATATTTTGTGGATTCTATTAAAAGGAAAAATTACAAATGCATTCTTATTGTGCACACTGGAATTCGGACGCTGTATACTGTCAGACGACATACCGCGCACATGGTGAAAGCTGTACATTTTACTATCTGAGCAAAAGAAAAATCCCTGTAGACATAGACAAATCAAATAATTGCACACAATTTGATACCCATTTTGAAAATATTTCTTTTACTGGAAAAAAGTTATAAGAAAGTGAATTATGACTGATTACCCAGTTTATGTCCGCATGAAAATTTCCGCAAATGAGCTAACAATAGTCCCCATACCGTTGAATTTTGCCTCGACTCTATTCAAGGTGTCGAACAAACTTTTGCAATTATGGATAAGGCAAGAAATTCTCGACAATTTGACACCAATATTTTGTGGATTCTATAAAAAGGAAAAATTACAAATGCAGTCTTATTGTGCACACTGGAATTCGGACGCTGTAAATTGTCAGACGACATACCGCGCACATAGTGAAAGCTGTAATTTTACTATCTGACCAAATGAAACATTACTGTAAACATAGATAAATCAAATAATTCCACACAATTTGATACCCATTTTGAAAATATTTCTTTTACTGGAAAAAAGTTATAAAACAAGTGAAATATCACTGATTTCCCAGTTTAGGGCCGCATGACGATTTCCGCAAATGAGCTAACACTTGTCCCCATACCGTTGAATTTTGCCTCGACTCTATTCAAGGTGTCGAACAAACTTTTGTAATTATGGATAAGGCAAGAAATTCCCGACAATTTGACACCAATATTTTGTGGATTCTATAAAAAGGAAAAATTACAAATGCAGTCTTATTGTGCACACTGGAATTCGGACGCTGTAAATTGTCAGACGACATACCGCGCACATAGTGAAAGCTGTAATTTTACTATCTGACCAAATGAAACATTACTGTAAACATAGATAAATCAAATAATTCCACACAATTTGATACCCATTTTGAAAATATTTCTTTTACTGGAAAAAAGTTATAAAACAAGTGAAATATCACTGATTTCCCAGTTTAGGGCCGCATGACGATTTCCGCAAATGAGCTAACACTTGTCCCCATACCGTTGAATTTTGCCTCGACTCTATTCAAGGTGTCGAACAAACTTTTGTAATTATGGATAAGGCAAGAAATTCCCGACAATTTGACACCAATATTTTGTGGATTCTATAAAAATGAAAAAGTAGAAATGCAGTCTTATTGTGCACATTGGAATTCGGTCGCTGTAAATTGTCAGACGTCATGCCGCGCACATGGTGAAAGCTGTACTTTTTACTATCTGAGCAAATAAAAAATCCCTGTAAACATAGACATATCAAATAATTGCACACAATTTGATACCCATTTTGAAAATATTTCTTTTACTGGAAAAAAGTTATAAACACGTGAAATATGACTGATTTCCCAGTTTAGGGCCGCATGACAATTTCCACAAATGAGCTAACAATAGTCCCCATACCGTTGAATTTCGAATCGACTCTATTCACGGTGTCGGAAAAACTTTCGTAATTATGGATAAGGTAAGGAATTCCCGACAATTGGACACCAATATCTTGTGGATTCGATAAAAAGGAAAAATTACAAATGCAGTCATATTGTGCACACTGGAATTCGGACGCTGTAAATTGTCAGACGACATACCGCGCACATGGTGAAAGCTGTACTTTTTACTATCTGAGCAAATGAAAAATCCCTGTAAAGATAGACAAATCAAATAATTTCACACAATTTGATACCCATTTTGAAAATATTTCTTTTACTGGAAAAAAGTTATAAACAAGTGAAATATGACTGATTTCCCAGTTTAGGGCCGCATGACAAATTCCACAAATGAGCTAACACAAGTCCCCATACCGTTGAATTTTGCCTCGACTCTATTCAAGGTGTCGAAAAAACTTTCGTAATTATGGATAAGGTAAGGAATTCCCGACAATTGGACACCAATATCTTGTGGATTCGATAAAAAGGAAAAATTACAAATGCAGTCTTATTGTGCACACTGGAATTCGGACGCTGTAAATTGTCAGACGACATACCGCGCACATGGTGAAAGCTGTACTTTTTACTATCTGAGCAAAAGTAAAATCCCTGTATACATAGACAAATCAAATAATTGCACACAATTTGATACCCATTTTGAAAATATTTCTTTTACTGGAAAAAAGTTATAAAAAAGTGAATTATGACAGATTACCCATTTTAGGTCCGCATGAAAATTTCCGCAAATGAGCTAACACTAGTCCCCATACCGTTGAATTTTGCCTCGACTCTATTCAAGGTGTCGAACAACCTTTTGTAATTATGGATAAGGCAAGAAATTCGCGACAATTTGACACCAATATTTTGTGGATTCTCTAAAAAGGAAAAAGTAGAAATGCATTCTTATTGTGCACACTGGAATTCGGACGCTGTAAATTGTCAAACGACATACCGCGCACATGGTGGAAGCTGTACTTTTTACTATCTGAGCAAAAGAAAAATCCCTGTATACATAGACGAATCAAATAATTGCACACAATTTGATACCCATTTTGAAAATATTTCTTTTACTGGAAAAAAGTTATAAGCAAGTGAAATATGACTGATTTCCCAGTTTAGGGCCGCATGACAATTTCCACAAATGAGCTAACACAAGTCCCCATACCGTTGAATTTCAAATCGACTCAATTCAAGGTGTCGAAAAAACTTTTGTAATTATGGATAAGTTAAGGAATTCCCGACAATTGGACACCAATATATTTTGGATTCGATAAAAAGGAAAAATTACAAATGCAGTCTTATTGTGCACATTGGAATTCGGACGCTGTAAATTGTCAGACGACATACCGCGCACATGGTGAAAGCTGTACTTTTTACTATCTGAGCAAATGAAAAATCCCTGTAAACATAGACATATCAAATAATTGCACACAATTTGATACCCATTTTGAAAATATTTCTTTTACTGGAAAAAAATTATAAACAAGTGAAATATCACTGATTTCCCAGTTTAGAGCCGCATGACAATTTCCGCAAATGAGCTAACACAAGTCCCCATACCGTTGTATTTCGACCCAACTCTAATCAAGGTGTCGAAAAAACTTTTGTAATTATGGATAAGGCAAGAAATTCTCGACAATTGGACAGCAATATTTTGTGGATTCTATAAAAAGGAAAAATTACAAATGCATTCTTATTGTGCACACTGGAATACGGTCGCTGTAAATTGTCAGACGTCATGCCGTGCACATGGTGAAATCTGTACTTTTTACTATCTGACCAAATGAAACATCCTAGTAAACATAGATAAATCTAATAATTTCACACAATTTGATACCCATTTTGAAAATATTTCTTTTACTGGAAAAAAGTTATAAACAAGTGAAATATCACTGATTACCCAGTTTAGGTCCGCATGACAATTTCCGCAAATGAGCTAACACTAGTCCCCATACCTTTGAATTTTGCCTCGACTCAATTCAAGGTGTCGAACAAACTTTTGTAATCATGGATAAGGCAAGAAATTCACGACAATTTCACATCAATATTCTGTGGATTCTATAAAAAGGAAAAAGTAGAAATGCAGTCTTATTGTGCACACTGGAATTCGGACGCTGTAAATTGTCAGACGTCATGCCGCGCACATGGTGAAAGCTGTACTTTTTACTATCTGAGCAAATGAAAAATCCCTGAAAACATAGACATATCAAATAATTGCACACAATTTGATACCCATTTTGAAAATATTACTTTTACTGGAAAAAAGTTATAAACAAGTGAAATATGACTGATTTTCCAGTTTAGGGCCGCATGACAATTTCCACAAATGAGCTAACACAAGTCCGCATACCGTTGAATTTCGAATCGACTCTATTCAAGGTGTCGAAAAAACTTTCGTAATTATGGATAAGGTAAGGAATTCCCGACAATTGGACACCAATATCTTGTGGATTCGATAAAAAGGAAAAATTACAAATGCAGTCTTATTGTGCACACTGGAATTCGGACGCTGTAAATTGTCAGACGACATACCGCGCACATGGTGAAAGCTGTACTTTTTACTATCTGAGCACATGAAAAATCCTTGTCAACATATACAAATCAAATAATTGCACACAATTTGATACCCATTTTGAAAATATTTCTTTTACTGGAAAAAAGTTATAAACATGTGAAATATCACTGATTTCCCAGTTTAGGTCCGCATGAAAATTTCCGCAAATGAGCTAACACTAGTCCCCATACCGTTGAATTTTGCCTCGGCTCTATTCAAGGTGTCGAAAAAACTTTTGTAATTATGGATGAGGTAAGGAATTCCCGACAATTGGACACCAATATATAGTGGATTCGATAAAAAGGAAGAATTACAAATGCAGTCTTATTGTGCACACTGGGATTCGGACGCTGTAAATTGTCAGACGACATACCGCGCACATGGTGAAAGCTGTACTTTTTACTATCTGAGCAAATGAAAATTCCCTGTAAACATAGACAAATCAAATAATTTCACACAATTTGATACCCATTTTGAAAATATTTCTTTTACTGGAAAAAAGTTATAAACAAGTAAAATATCACTGATTTCCCAGTTTAGGGCCGCATGACAATTTCCGCAAATGAGCTAACACAAGTCCCCATACCGTTGAATTTCGACTCGACTCTAATCAAGGTGTCGAAAAAACTTTTGTAATTATGGATAAGGCAAGAAATTCTCGACAATTTGACACCAATATATTGTGGATTCGATAAAAAGGAAAAATTACAAATGCAGTCTTATTGTGCACACTGGAATTCGGACGCTGTAAATTGTCAGACGACATACCGCGCACATGGTGAAAGCTGTACTTTTTACTATCTGAGAAAAAGTAAAATCCCTGTATACATAGACAAATCAAATAATTGCACACAATTTGATGCCCATTTTGAAAATATTTCTTTTACTGGAAAAAAGTTATAAAAAAGTGAATTATGACAGATTACCCAGTTTAGGTCCGCATGAAAATTTCCGCAAATGAGCTAACACTAGTCCCCATACCGTTGAATTTTGCCTCGACTCTATTCAAGGAGTCGAACAAACTTTTGTAATTATGGATAAGGCAAGAAATTCCCGACAATTTGACACCAATATTTTGTGGATTCTATAAAAATGAAAAAGTAGAAATGCAGTCTTATTGTGCACACTGGAATTTGGACGCTGTAAATTGTCAGACGACACACCGCGCACATGGTGAAAGCTGTACTTGTTACTATCTAAGCAAAAGAAAAATCCCTGTATACATAGACAAATCAAATAATTGCACACAATTTGATACCCATTTTGAAAATATTTCTTTTACTGGAAAAAAGTTATAAAAAAGTCAATTATGACTGATTACCCAGTTTAGGTCCGCATGAAAATTTCCGCAAATGAACTAACACTAGTCCCCATACCGTTGAATTTTGCCTCGACTCTATTCAAGTTGTCGAAAAAACTTTTGTAATTATGGATAAGGCAAGAGATTCCCGACAATTGGACAGCAATATTTTGTGGATTCTATAAAAATGAAAAATTACAAATGCAGTCATATTGTGCACACTGGAATTCGGACGCTGTAAATTGTCAGACGACATACCGCGCACATGGTGAAAGCTGTACTTTTTACTATCTGAGCAAATGAAAAATCCCTGTAAAGATAGACAAATCAAATAATTTCACACAATTTGATACCCATTTTGAAAATATTTCTTTTACTGGAAAAAAGTTATAAACAAGTGAAATATGACTGATTTCCCAGTTTAGGGCCGCATGACAAATTCCACAAATGAGCTAACACAAGTCCCCATACCGTTGAATTTCGAATCGACTCTATTCAAGGTGTCGAAAAAACTTTCGTAATTATGGATAAGGTAAGGAATTCCCGACAATTGGACACCAATATCTTGTGGATTCGATAAAAAGGAAAAATTACAAATGCAGTCTTATTGTGCACACTGGAATTCGGACGCTGTAAATTGTCAGACGACATACCGCGCACATGGTGAAAGCTGTACTTTTTACTATCTGAGCAAAAGTAAAATCCCTGTATACATAGACAAATCAAATAATTGCACACAATTTGATACCCATTTTGAAAATATTTCTTTTACTGGAAAAAAGTTATAAAAAAGTGAATTATGACAGATTACCCAGTTTAGGTCCGCATGAAAATTTCCGCAAATGAGCTAACACTAGTCCCCATACCGTTGAATTTTGCCTCGACTCTATTCAAGGTGTCGAACAAACTTTTGTAATTATGGATAAGGCAAGAAATTCCCGACAATTTGACACCAATATTTTGTGGATTCTCTAAAAAGGAAAAAGTAGAAATGCATTCTTATTGTGCACACTGGAATTCGGACGCTGTAAATTGTCAAACGACATAACGCGCACATGGTGGAAGCTGTACTTTTTACTATCTGAGCAAAAGAAAAATCCCTGTATACATAGACGAATCAAATAATTGCACACAATTTGATACCCATTTTGAAAATATTTCTTTTACTGGAAAAAAGTTATAAACAAGTGAAATATGACTGATTTCCCAGTTTAGGGCCGCATGACAATTTCCACAAATGAGCTAACACAAGTCCCCATACCGTTGAATTTCAAATCGACTCTATTCAAGGTGTCGAAAAAACTTTTGTAATTATGGATAAGTTAAGGAATTCCCGACAATTGGACACCAATATATTGTGGATTCGATAAAAAGGAAAAATTACAAATGCAGTTTTATTGTGCACACTGGAATTCGGACGCTGTAAATTGTCAGACGACATACCGCGCACATGGTGAAAGCTGTACTTTTTACTATCTGAGCAAATGAAAAATCCCTGTAAACATAGACATATCAAATAATTGCACACAATTTGATACCCATTTTAAAAATATTTCTTTTACTGGAAAAAAATTATAAACAAGTGAAATATCACTGATTTCCCAGTATAGAGCCGCATGACAATTTCCGCAAATGAGCTAACACAAGTCCCCATACCGTTGTATTTCGACCCAACTCTAATCAAGGTGTCGAAAAAACTTTTGTAATTATGGATAAGGCAAGAAATTCTCGACAATTGGACAGCAATATTTTGTGGATTCTATAAAAAGGAAAAATTACAAATGCATTCTTATTGTGCACACTGGAATTCGGTCGTTGTAAATTGTCAGACGTCATGCCGTGCACATGGTGAAATCTGTACTTTTTACTATCTGACCAAATGAAACATCCTAGTAAACATAGATAAATCTAATAATTTCACACAATTTGATACCCATTTTGAAAATATTTCTTTTACTGGAAAAAAGTTATAAACAAGTGAAATATCACTGATTACCCAGTTTAGGTCCGCATGACAATTTCCGCAAATGAGCTAACACTAGTCCCCATACCTTTGAATTTTGCCTCGACTCAATTCAAGGTGTCGAACAAACTTTTGTAATCATGGATAAGGCAAGAAATTCACGACAATTTCACATCAATATTCTGTGGATTCTATAAAAAGGAAAAAGTAGAAATGCAGTCTTATTGTGCACACTGGAATTCGGACGCTGTAAATTGTCAGACGTCATGCCGCGCACATGGTGAAAGCTGTACTTTTTACTATCTGAGCAAATGAAAAATCCCTGAAAACATAGACATATCAAATAATTGCACACAATTTGATACCCATTTTGAAAATATTACTTTTACTGGAAAAAAGTTATAAACAAGTGAAATATGACTGATTTTCCAGTTTAGGGCCGCATGACAATTTCCACAAATGAGCTAACACAAGTCCCCATACCGTTGAATTTCGAATCGACTCTATTCAAGGTGTCGAACAAACTTTCGTAATTATGGATAAGGTAAGGAATTCCCGACAATTGGACACCAATATCTTGTGGATTCGATAAAAAGGAAAAATTACAAATGCAGTCTTATTGTGCACACTGGAATTCGGACGCTGTATATTGTCAGACGACATACCGCGCACATGGTGAAAGCTGTACTTTTTACTATCTGAGCACATGAAAAATCCTTGTGAACATATACAAATCAAATAATTGCACACAATTTGATACCCATTTTGAAAATATTTCTCTTACTGGAAAAAAGTTATAAACATGTGAAATATCACTGATTTCCCAGTTTAGGTCCTCATGAAAATTTCCGCAAATGAGCTAACACTAGTCCCCATACCGTTGAATTTTGCCTCGGCTCTATTCAAGGTGTCGAAAAAACTTTTGTAATTATGGATGAGGTAAGGAATTCCCGACAATTGGACACCAATATATAGTGGATTCGATAAAAAGGAAGAATTACAAATGCAGTCTTATTGTGCACACTGGGATTCGGACGCTGTAAATTGTCAGACGACATACCGCGCACATGGTGAAAGCTGTACTTTTTATTATCTGAGCAAATGAAAATTCCCTGTAAAGATAGACAAATCAAATAATTTCACACAATTTGATACCCATTTTGAAAATATTTCTTTTACTGGAAAAAAGTTATAAACAAGTAAAATATCACTGATTTCCCAGTTTAGGGCCGCATGACAATTTCCGCAAATGAGCTAACACAAGTCCCCATACCGTTGAATTTCGACTCGACTCTAATCAAGGTGTCGAAAAAACTTTTGTAATTATGGATAAGGCAAGAAATTCTCGACAATTTGACACCAATATATTGTGGATTCGATAAAAAGGAAAAATTACAAATGCAGTCTTATTGTGCACACTGGAATTCGGACGCTGTAAATTGTCAGACGACATACCGCGCACATGGTGAAAGCTGTACTTTTTACTATCTGAGAAAAAGTAAAATCCCTGTATACATAGACAAATCAAATAATTGCACACAATTTGATGCCCATTTTGAAAATATTTCTTTTACTGGAAAAAAGTTATAAAAAAGTGAATTATGACAGATTACCCAGTTTAGGTCCGCATGAAAATTTCCGCAAATGAGCTAACACTAGTCCCCATACCGTTGAATTTTGCCTCGACTCTATTCAAGGAGTCGAACAAACTTTTGTAATTATGGATAAGGCAAGAAATTCCCGACAATTTGACACCAATATTTTGTGGATTCTATAAAAATGAAAAAGTAGAAATGCAGTCTTATTGTGCACACTGGAATTTGGACGCTGTAAATTGTCAGACGACACACCGCGCACATGGTGAAAGCTGTACTTGTTACTATCTAAGCAAAAGAAAAATCCCTGTATACATAGACAAATCAAATAATTGCACACAATTTGATACCCATTTTGAAAATATTTCTTTTACTGGAAAAAAGTTATAAAAAAGTCAATTATGACTGATTACCCAGTTTAGGTCCGCATGAAAATTTCCGCAAATGAGCTAACACTAGTCCCCATACCGTTGAATTTTGCCTCGACTCTATTCAAGTTGTCGAAAAAACTTTTGTAATTATGGATAAGGCAAGAGATTCCCGACTATTGGACAGCAATATTTTGTGGATTCTATAAAAAGGAAAAATTACAAATTTCATTCATATTGTTCACACTGGAATTCGGACGCTGTATATTGTCAGACGACATACCGCGCACATGGTGAAAGCTGTACTTTTTAATATCTGAGCAAAAGAAAAATCCCTGTATACATAGACAAATCAAATAATTGCACACAATTTGATACCCATTTTGAAAATATTTCTTTTACTGGAAAAAAGTTATAAACAATTGAACTATGACTAATTTCCCAGTTTAGGGCCGCATAACAATTTCCACAAATGAGCTAACACAAGTCCCCATACCGTTGAATTTCGAATCGACTCTATTCAAGGTGTCGAAAAAACTTCCGTAATTATGGATAAGGCAAGAAATTCCCGACAATTTGACAGCAATATATTGTGGATTCGATAAAAATGAAAAATTACAAATGCAGTCTTATTGTGCACACTGGAATTCGGAGGCTGTAAATTGTCAGACGACATACTGCGCACATGGTGAAAGCTGTACTTTTTACTATCTGAGCAAAAGAAAAATCCCTGTATACATAGACAAATCAAATAATTGCACACAATTTGATACCCATTTTGAAAATATTTCTTTTACTGGAAAAAAGTTATAAAAAAGTGAATTATGACTTATTACCCAGTTTAGGTCCGCATGAAAATTTCCGCAAATGAGCTAACACTAGTCCCCATACCGTTGAATTTTTTCCTCGACTCTATTCAAGGTGTCGAAAAAACTTTTGTAAATATGGATAAGGCAAGAAATTCCCAACAATTGGCCAGCAATATTTTGTGGCTCCTATAAAAAGGAAAAATTACAAATGCATTCTTATTGTGCACACTGGAATTCGGACGCTGTATATTGTCAGATGACATACCGCGCACATCGTGAAAGCTGTACTTTTTACTATCTGAGCAAAAGAAAAATCCCTGTATACATAGACAAATCAAATAATTGCAAACAAATTGATACCCATTTTGAAAATATTTCTTTTACTGGAAAAAAGTTATAAAAACGTGAATTATGACTGATTACCCAGTTTAGGTCTGCATGAAAATTTCCGCAAATGAGCTAACACTAGTCCCCATACCGTTGAATTTTGACTCGACTCTATTCAACGTGTCGAACAAACTTTTGTAATTATGGATAAGGCAAGAAATTCTCGACAATTTGGCACCAATATTTTGTGGATTCTATAAAAAGGAAAAATTACAAATGCAGTCTTATTGTGCACACTGGAATTCTGACGCTGTAAATTGTCAGACGACATATCGTGCACATAGTGAAAGCTGTACTTTTTACTATCTGACCAAATGAAACATCCTTGTAAACATAGATAAATCAAATAATTTCACACAATTTTGTACCCATTTTGAAAATATTTCTTTTACTGGAAAATAGTTATAAACAAGTGAAATATCACTGATTTCCCAGTTTAGGGCCGCATGACAATTTCCGCAAATGAGCTAACACAAGTCCCCATATCGTTAAATTTCGCCTCGACTTTATTCAACGTGTCGAAAAAACTTTTGTAATTATGGATAAGTTAAGAAATTCACGACAATTTGACACAAATATTTTGTGGATTCTCTAAAAAGGAAAAAGTAGAAATGCATTCTTATTGTGCACACTGGAATCCGGACGCTGTAAATTGTCAAACGACATACCGGGCACATGGTGAAAGCTGTACTTTTTACTATCTGACCAAATCAAAAATCCCTGTAGATATAGACCAACCAAATAATTGCACACAATTTGATAACCATTTTGAAAATATTTCTTTTACTGGAAAAAAGTTATAAACACGTGAAATATGACTGATTTCACAGTTTAGGGCCGCATGACAATTTCCACAAATGAGATATCACAAGTCCCCATACCGTTGAATTTCAAATCGACTCTATTCAAGGTGTCGAAAAAACTTTCGTAATTATGGATAAGGTAAGGAATTCCCGATATTTGGATCCCAATATATTGTGGATTGGATAAAAAGGAAGAAATACAAATGCAGTCTTATTGTGCACACTGGAATTCGGACGCTGTAATTTGTCAGACGACATACCGCGCACATGGTGAAAGCTGTGCTTTTTACTATCTGAGCAAATGAAAAATCCCTGTAAACATAGACAAATAAATAATTTCACACAATTTGATACCCATTTAGAAAATATTTCTTTTACTAAAAAAAAGTTATAAACAAGTGAAATATCACTGATTTCCCAGTTTTGGGCCGCATGACAATTTCCGCAAATGAGCTAACACAAGTCCCCATACCGTTGAATTTTGCCTCGACTCTAATCAAGGTGTCGAAAAAACTTTTGTAATTATGGATAAGGCAAGAAATTCTCGACAATTTGACACCAATATTTTGTGGATTCTATAAAAATGAAAACGTAGAAATGCAGTCTTATTGTGCACTCTGGAATTCGGTCGCTGTAAATTGTCAGACGTCATGCCGCGCACATGGTGAAAGCTGTACTTTTTACTATCTGAGCAAATGAAAAATCCCTGTAAACATAGACATATCAAATGATTGCACACAATTTGATACCCATTTTGAAAATATTTCTTTTACTGGAAAAAAGTTAAAAACATGTGAAATATCACTGATTTCCCAGTTTAGGGCCGCATGACAATTTCCGCAAATGAGCTAACACAAGTCCCGATACCGTTGAATTTCGACCCGACTCTAATCAAGGTGTCGAAAAAACTTTTGTAATTATGGATAAGGCAAGAAATTCCCGACAATTGGACAGCAATATTTTGTGGATTCTATAAAAAGGAAAAATAACAAATGCATTCTTTTTGTGCACACTGGAATTCGGACGCTGTATATTGTCAGACGACATACCGCGCACATCGTGAAAGCTGTACTTTTTACTAACTGAGCAAAAGAAAAATCCCTGTATAAATAGACAAATCTAATAATTGCAAAAATTTTGATACCCATTTTGAAAATATTTCTTTTACTGGAAAAAAGTTATAAAAACGTGAATTATGTCTGATTACCCAGTTTAGGTCCGCATGAAATTTCCGCAAATGAGCTAACACTAGTCCCCATTCCGTTGAATTTTGCCACGACTCTATTCAAGGTGTCGAACAAACTTTTGTAATTATGGATAAGGCAAGAAATTCCCGACAATTTGACACCAATATTTTGTGGATTCTATAAAACGGAAAAATTACAAATGCAGTCTTATTGTGCACACTGGAATTCTGACGCTGTAAATTGTCAGACGACATACCGCGCACATAGTGAAAGCTATACTTTTTACTATCTGACCCAATGAAACATCCCTGTAAACATAGATAAATCAAATAATTTCACACAATTGGATACCCATTTTGAAAATATTTCTTTTACTGGAAAAAAGTTATAAACAAGTGAATATGACTGATTTCCCAGTTTAGGGCCGCATGACAATTTCCGCAAATGAGCTAACGCAAGTCCCCATACCGTTAAATTTCGCCTAAACTCTATTCAGCGTGTCGAAAAAACTTTTGTAATTATGGATAAGGCAAGAAAATCCCGACAATTTGACACCAATATATTGTGGATTCGATAAAAATGAAGAATTACAAATGCAGTCTTATTGTGCACACTGGAATTCGGACGCTGTAAATAGTTAGACGACATACCGCGCACATGGTGAAAGCTGTACTTTTTACTATCTGAGCAAATGAAAAATCCCTGTAAACATAGACAAATCAAATAATTTCACACAATTTGATACCCATTTTGAAAATATTTCTTTTACTGGAAAAAAGTTATAAACAAGTAAAATATCACTGATTTCCCAGTTTAGGGCCGCATGACAATTTCCGCAAATGAGCTAACACAAGTCCCCATACCGTTGAATTTCGACTCGACTCTAATCAAGGTGTCGAAAAAAGTTTTGTAATTATGGATAAGGCAAGAAATTCCCGACAATTTGACACCAATATATTGTGGATTCGATAAAAAGGAAAAATTACAAATGCAGTCTTATTGTGCACACTGGAATTCGGACGCTGTAAATTGTCAGACGACATACCGCGCACATGGTGAAAGCTGTACTTTTTACTATCTGAGCAAAAGTAAAATCCCTGTATACATAGACAAATCAAATAATTGCACACAATTTGATGCCCATTTTGAAAATATTTCTTTTACTGGAAAAAAGTTATAAAAAAGTGAATTATGACAGATTGCCCAGTTTAGGTCCGCATGAAAATTTCCGCAAATGAGCTAACACTAGTCCCCATACCGTTGAATTTTGCCTCGACTCTATTCAAGGTGTCGAACAAACTTTTGTAATTATGGATAAGGCAAGAAATTCTCGACAATTTGACACCAATATTTTGTGGATTCTATAAAAATGAAAAAGTAGAAATGCAGTCTTATTGTGCACACTGGAATTTTGACGCTGTATATTGTCAGACGACATACCGCGCACATGGTGAAAGCTGTACTTTTTACTATCTAAGCAAAAGAAAAATCCCTGTATACATAGACAAATCAAATAATTGCACTCAATTTGATACCCATTTTGAAAATATTTCTTTTACAGGAAAAAAGTTATAAACATGTGAAATATCACTGATTTCCCAGTTTAGGGCCGCATGACAATTTCCGCAAATGAGCTAACGCAAGTCCCCATACCGTTAAATTTCGCCTAAACTCTATTCAGCGTGTCGAAAAAACTTTTGTAATTATGGATAAGGCAAGAAAATACCGACAATTTGACACCAATATATTGTGGATTCGATAAAAAGGAAGAATTACAAATGCAGTCTTATTGTGCACACTGGAATTCGGACGCTGTAAATAGTTAGACGACATACCGCGCACATGGTGAAAGCTGTACTTTTTACTATCTGAGCAAATGAAAAATCCCTGTAAACATAGACATATCTAGTAATTGCACACAATTTGATACCCATTTTGAAAATATTTCTTTTACTGGAAAAAGGTTATAAACAAGTGAAATATGACGGATTTCCCAGTTTAGTGCCGCATGAAAATTTCCACAAATGAGCTAACACAAGTCCCCATACCGTTGAATTTCGAATCGACTATATTCAATGTGTCGAAAAAACTTTTGTAATTATGGATAAGGCAAGAAATTCCCGACAATTGTACAGCAATATTTTGTGGATTCTATAAAAAGGAAAAATTACAAATGCATTCTTATTGTTCACACTGGAATTCGGACGCTGTATATTGTCAGACGACATACCGCGCATATGGTGAAAGCTGTACTTTTTACTATCTGAGCAAAAGAAAAATTCCTGTATACATAGAAAATCAAATAATTGCACACAATTTGATACCCATTTTGAAAATATTTCTTTTACTGGAAAAAAGTGATAAACAAGTGAAATATCACTGATTTCCCAGTTTAGGGCCGCATGACAATTTCCAGAAATGAGCTAACACAAGTCCGCATACCGTTGAATTTCGACTCGACTCTAATCAAGGTGTCGAAAAAACTTTTGTAATTATGGATAAGGCAAGAAATTTCCGACAATTAGACACCAATATATTGTGGATTCGATAAAAAGGAAAAATTACAAATGCGGTCTTATTATGCACACTGGAATTCTGACGCTGTAAATTGTCAGACGACATACCGCGCACATCGTGAAAGCTGTACTTTTTACTATCTGAGCAAAAGAAAAATTCCTGTATACATAGAAAATCAAATAATTGCACACAATTTGATACCCATTTTGAAAATATTTCTTTTACTGGAAAAAAGTTATAAAAAAGTGAATTATGACTGATTACCCAGTTTACGTCCGCATGAAAATTTCCGCAAATGAGCTAACACTAGTCCCCATACCGTTGAATTTTGCCTCGACTCTATTCAAGGTGTCGAACAAACTTTTGTAATCATGGATAAGGCAAGAAATTCTCGACAATTTGACACCAATATTTCGTGGATTCTATAAAAAGGAAAAATTACAAATGTAGTCTTATTGTGCACACTGGAATTCGGACACTATAAATTGTCAGACGTCATGCCGCGCACATGGTGAAAGCTGCACTTTTTACTATATAACCAAATAAAACATCCCGGTAAACATAGATAAATCAAATAATTTCACACAATTTGATACCCATTTTGAAAATATTTCTTTTACTGGAAAAAAGTTATAAACAAGTGAAATATCACTGATTACCCAGTTTTGGGCCGCATGACAATTTCCGCAAATGAGCTAACACAAGTCCCTATACCGTTGAATTTCGACTCGACTCTAATCAAGGTGTCGAAAAAACTTTTGTAATTATGGATAAGGCAAGAAATTCCCGACAATTTGACACCAATATTTTGTGGATTCTATAAAAAGGAAAAAGTAGAAATGCAGTCTTATTGTGCACACTGGAATTCGGACGCTGTAAATTGTCAGAGGACATACCGCGCACATGGTGAAAGCTGTACTTTTTACTATCTGAGCAAATGAAAAATCCCTGTAAACATAGACAAATCAAATAATTGCACACAATTTGATACCCATTTTGAAAATATTTCTTTTACTGGAAAAAAGTTATAAACATGTGAAATATCACTGATTTCCCAGTTTAGGGCCGCATGACATTTTCCGCAAATGAGCTAACACAAGTCCCCTTACCGTTGAATTTCGACCCGACTCTAATCAAGGTGTCGAAAAATCTTTTGTAATTATGGATAAGGCAAGAAATTCCCGACAATCTGACACCAATATATTTTGGATTCGATAAAAAGGAAAAATTACAAATGCAGTCTTATTGTGCAACTGGAATTCGGACGCTGTCAATTGTCAGACGACATACCGCGCACATGGTTGAAGCTGTACTTTTTACTATCTGAGCAAAAGAAAAATCCCTGTATACATAGACAAATCAAATAATTGCACACAATTTGATACCCATTTTGAAAATATTTCTTTTACTGGAAAAAGTTATAAACAAGTGAAATATCACTGATTTCCCACTTTTGGGCCGCATGACAATTTCCGCAAATGAGCTAACACTAGTCCCCATACCGTTGAATTTCGACTCGACTCTGATCAAGGTGTCGAAAAAACATTTGTAATTATGGATAAGGCCAGAAATTCCCGACAATTGGAACGCAATATTTTGTGGATTCTATAAAAAGGAAAAATTACAAATGCATTCTTATTGTGCACGCTGGAATTCGGACGCTGTATATTGTCAGACGACATACCGCGCACATGGTGAAAGCTGTACTTTTTACTATCTGAGCAAAAGAAAAATCCCTGTATACATAGACATATCAAATAATTGCACACAATTTGATACCCATTTTGAAAATATTTCTTTTACTGGAAAAAAAGTAATAAAAAAGTGAATTATGACAGATTACCCAGTTTAGGTCCGCATGAAAATTTCAGCAAATGAGCTAACACTAGTCCCCATACCTTTGAATTTTGCCTCGACTCTATTCAAGGTCTCAAAAAAACTTTTGTAATTATGGATAAGGCAAGAAATTCCCGACAATTTGACACCAATATATTGTGGATTCGATAAAAAGGAAAAATTACAAATGCAGTCTTATTGTGCACACTGGAATTCGGACGCTGTAAATTGTCAGACGACATACCGCGCATATGGTGAAAGCTGTACTTTTTAGTATCTGAGCAAAAGAAAAATCCCTGTATACATAGACAAATCAAATAATTGCACACAATTTGATACCCATTTTGAAAATATTTCTTTTACTGGAAAAAAGTTATAAAAAAGTGAATTATGACTGATTACCCAGTTTAGGGCCGCATGACAATTTCCACAAATGAGCTAACACAAGTCCCCATACCGTTGTATTTCGAATCGACTCTATTCAAGATGTAGAAAAAACTTTTGTAATTATGGATAAGGTAAGGAATTCCCGACAATTGGACACCAATATATTGTGGATTCGATAAAAAGGAAAAATTAGTAATGCAGTCTTATTGTGCACACTGGAATTCGGACGCTGTAAATTGTCAGACGACATACCGCGCACATGGTGAAAGCTGTACTTTTTACTATCTGAGCAAAAGAAAAGTCCCTGTATACATAGACAAATCAAATAATTGCACACAATTTGATACCCATTTTGAAAACATTTCTTTTACTGGAAAAAAGTTATAACATGTGAAATATCACTGATTTCCCAGTTTAGGGCCGCATGACATTTTCCGCAAATGAGCTAACACAAGTCCCCATACCGTTGAATTTCGACCAGACTCTAATCAAGGTCTCGAAAAAACTTTTGTAATTATGGATAAGGCCAGAAATTCCCGACAATTGGACCGCAATATTTTGTGGATTCTATAAAAAGGAAAAATTACTAATGCATTCTTACTGTGCACACTGAAATTCGGACGCTGTATATTGTCAGACGACATTCGAGCACATGGTGAAAGCTGTACTTTTTACTATCTGAGCAAAAGAAAAATCCCTGTATACATAGGCAAATCAAATAATTGCACACAATTTGATACCCATTTTGAAAATATTTCTTTTACTGGAAAAAAGTAATAAAAATGTGAATTATGACAGATTACCCAGTTTAGGTCCGCATGAAAATTTCCGCAAATGAGCTAACACAAGTCCCCATACCGTTGAATTTCGACTCGACTCTAATCAAGGTGTCGAACAAACTTTTGTAATTATGGATAAGGCAAGAAATTCCCGACAATTTGACACCAATATTTTGAGGATTCTATAAAAATGATAAAGTAGAAATGCAGTCTTATTGTGCACACTGGAATTCGGTCGCTGTAAATTGTCAGACGTCATGCCGCGCACATGGTGAAAGCTGTACTTTTTACTATCTGAGCAAATGAGAAAATCCCTGTAAACATAGACAAATCAAATAATTGCACACAATTTGATACCCATTTTGAAAATATTTCTTTTACTGGAAAAAAGTTATAAACAAGTGAAATATGACTGATTTCCCAGTTTAGGGCCGCATGACAATTTCCACAAATGAGCTAACACATGTCCCCATACCGTTGTATTTCGAATCGACTCTATTAAATGTGTCGAAAAAACTTTCGTAATTCTGGATAAGGTAAGGAATTCCCGACAATTGGACACC
Source organism: Acanthosepion esculentum (assembly GCA_964036315.1). Classification (NCBI taxonomy): domain Eukaryota; kingdom Metazoa; phylum Mollusca; class Cephalopoda; order Sepiida; family Sepiidae; genus Acanthosepion; species Acanthosepion esculentum. The sequence continues at coordinate 78,955,162 of OZ038509.1, forward strand.
AATATATTGTGGATTCGATAAAAAGGAAAAATTACAAATGCAGTCTTATTGTGCACACTGGAATTCGGACGCTGTAGATTGTCAGACGATATACCGCGCACATGGTGAAGGCTGTACTTTTTACTATCTGAGCAAAAGAAAAATCCCTGTATACATAGACAAATCAAATAATTGCGCACAATTTGATACACATTTTGAAAATATTCCTATTACTGGAAAAAAGTTATAAAAAAGTGAATTATGACTGATTACCCAGTTTAGGTCCGCATGAAAATTTCCGCAAATGAGCTAACACTAGTCCCCATACCGTTGAATTTTGCCTCGACTCTATTCAAGGTGTCGAAAAAACTTTTGTAATTAGGGATAAGGCAAGAAATTCCGACAATTGGACAGCAATATTTTGTGGATTCGATAAAAAGGAAAAATTACAAATGCATTCTTATTGTTCACACTGGAATTCGGACGCTGTATATTGTCAGACGACATACCGCGCACATGGTGAAAGCTGTACTTTTTACTATCTGAGCAAAAGAAAAATCCCTGTATACATAGACAAATGAAATAATTGCACACAATTTGATAACCATTTTGAAAATATTTCTTTTACTGGAAAAAAGTTATAAAAAAGTGAATATCACTGATTTCCCAGTTTAAGGCCGCATGAAAATTTCCGCAAATGAGCTAACACTAGTCCCCATACCGTTGAATTTTGCCTCGACTCTATTCAAGGTGTCGACAAACTTTTGTAATTATGGATAAGGTAAGGAATTCCCGACAATTGGACACCAATATATTGTGGATTTGATAAAAAGGAAAAATTACAAATGCAGTCTTGTTGTGCACACTGGAATTCGGACGCTGTAAATTGTCAGACGACATACCGCACACATGGTGAAAGCTGTACTTTTTATTATCTGAGCAAAAGAAAAATCCCTGTATACATAGACAAATCAAATAATTGCACACAATTTGATACCCATTTTGAAAATATTTCTTTTACTGGAAAAAAGTTATAAACAAGTGAATTATCACTGATTTCCCAGTTTAGGGCCGCATGACAATTTCCGCAAATGAGCTAACACAAGTCCCCATACCGTTGAATTTCGACTCGACTCTAATCAAGGTGTCGAAAAAACTTTTGTAATTATGGATAAGGCAAGAAATTCACGAAAATTTGACACCAATATTTTGTGGATTCTATAAAAATGAAAAAGTAGAAATGCAGTCTTATTGTGCACACTGGAATTCGGTCGCTGTAAATTGTCACACGTCATGCCGCGCACATGGTGAAAGCTGTACTTTTTACTATCTGAGCAAATGAAAAATCCCTGTAAACATAGACATATCAAATAATTGCACACAATTTGATACCCATTTTGAAAATATTTCTTTTACTGGAAAAAAGTTATAAACATGTGAAATATCACTGATTTCCCAGTTTAGGGCCGCATGACATTTTCCGCAAATGAGCTAACACAAGTCCCCATACCGTTGAATTTCGACCCGACTCTAATCAAGGTCTCGAAAAAACTTTTGTAATTATGGATAAGGCAAGAAATTCCCGACAATTGGACTGCAATATTTTGTGGATTCTATAAAAAGGAAAAATTACTAATGCATTCTTATTGTGCACACTGGAATTCGGACGCTGTATATTGTCAGACGACATACCGCGCACATGGTGAAAGCTGTACTTTTTACTATCTGAGCAAAAGACAAATCCCTGTATACATAGGCAAATCAAATAATTGCACACAATTTGATACCCATTTTGAAAATATTTCTTTTAGTGGAAAAAAGTAATAAAAATGTGAATTATGACAGATTACCCAGTTTAGGTCCGCATGAAAATTTCCGCAAATTAGCTAACAGTAGTCCCCATACCGTTAAATTTTGCCTCGACTCTATTCAAGGTGTCGGACAAACTTTTGTAATTATGGATAAGGCAAGAAATTCCCGACAATTTGACACCAATATTTTGAGGATTCTATAAAAATGAAAAAGTAGAAATGCAGTCTTATTGTGCACACTGGAATTCGGTCGCTGTAAATTGTCAGACGTCATGCCGCGCACATGGTGAAAGCTGTACTTTTTACTATCTTGATCAAATTAAAAATCCCTGTAAACATAGACAAATCAAATAATTGCACACAATTTGATACCCATTTTGAAAATATTTCTTTTACTGGAAAAAAGTTATAAACAAGTGAAATATGACTGATTTCCCAGTTTAGGGCCGCATGACAATTTCCACAAATGAGCTAACACATGTCCCCATACCGTTGTATTTCGAATCGACTCTATTAAAGGTGTCGAAAAAACTTTCGTAATTCTGGATAAGGTAAGGAATTCCCGACAATTGGACAGCAATATATTGTGGATTCGATAAAAACGAAAAATTACAAATGCATTCTTATTGTTCACACTGGAATTCGGACGCTGTATATTGTCAGACGACATACCGCGCACATGGTGAAAGCTGTACTTTTTACTATCTGAGCAAAAGAAAAATCCCTGTATACATAGACAAATCAAATAATTGCGCACAATTTGATACCCATTTTGAAAATATTCCTATTACTGGAAAAAAGTTATAAAAAAGTGAATTATGACTGATTACCCAGTTTAGTTCCGCATGAAAATTTCCGCAAATGAGCTAACACTAGTCCCCATACCGTTGGATTTTGCCTCGACTCTAATCAAGGTGTCGAAAAAACATTTGTAATCATGGATAAGGCAAGAATTTCACGACAATTTGACACCAATATATTGTGGATTCTCTAAAAAGGAAAAAGTAGAAATGCATTCTTATTGTGCACACTGGAATTCGGACGCTATAAATTGTCAGACATCATGCCGCGCACATGGTGAAAGCTGTACTTTTTACTATCTGAGCAAATGAAAAATCCCTGTAAACATAGACATATGAAATAATTGCACACAATTTGATACCCATTTTGAAAATATTTCTTTTACTGGAAAAAAGTTATAAACAAGTGAAATATGACTGATTTCCCAGTTTAGGGCCGCATGACAATTTCCACAAATGAGCTAACACATGTCCCCATACCGTTGTATTTCGAATCGACTCTATTAAAGGTGTCGAAAAAACTTTCGTAATTCTGGATAAGGTAAGGAATTCCCGACAATTGGACAGCAATATATTGTGGATTCGATAAAAACGAAAAATTACAAATGCATTCTTATTGTTCACACTGGAATTCGGACGCTGTATATTGTCAGACGACATACCGCGCACATGGTGAAAGCTGTACTTTTTACTATCTGAGCAAAAGAAAAATCCCTGTATACATAGACAAATCAAATAATTGCGCACAATTTGATACCCATTTTGAAAATATTCCTATTACTGGAAAAAAGTTATAAAAAAGTGAATTATGACTGATTACCCAGTTTAGTTCCGCATGAAAATTTCCGCAAATGAGCTAACACTAGTCCCCATACCGTTGGATTTTGCCTCGACTCTAATCAAGGTGTCGAAAAAACATTTGTAATCATGGATAAGGCAAGAATTTCACGACAATTTGACACCAATATATTGTGGATTCTCTAAAAAGGAAAAAGTAGAAATGCATTCTTATTGTGCACACTGGAATTCGGACGCTATAAATTGTCAGACATCATGCCGCGCACATGGTGAAAGCTGTACTTTTTACTATCTGAGCAAATGAAAAATCCCTGTAAACATAGACATATGAAATAATTGCACACAATTTGATACCCATTTTGAAAATATTTCTTTTACTGGAAAAAAGTTATATAAACGTGAATTATGACTGATTACCCAGTTTAGGTCCGCATGAAAATTTCCGCAAATGAGCTAACACTAGTCCCCATACCGTTGAATTTTGCCTCGACTCTATTCAAGGTGTCGAAAAAACTTTTGTAATTATGGATAAGGCAAGAAATTCTCGGCAATTTGACACCAATATATTGTGTATTCGATAAAAAGGGAAAATTACAAATGCATTCTTATTGTTCACACTGGAATTCAGACGTTGTATATTGTCAGACGACATACCGCGCACATGGTGAAAGCTGTACATTTTACTATCTGAGCAAAAGAAAAATCCCTGTATACATAGACAAATCAAATAATTGCACACAATTTGATACCCATTTTGAAAATATTTCTTTTACTGGAAAAAAGTTATAAAAAAGTGAATTAAGACTGATTACCCAGTTTAGGTCCGCATGAAAATTTCCGCAAATGAGCTAACACTAGTCCCCATACCGTTGAATTTTGCCTCGACTCTATTCAAGGTGTCGAACAAACTTTTGTAATTATGGATGAGGCAAGAAATTCTCGACAATTTGACAGCAATATTTTGTGGATTCTATAAAAATGAAAAATTACAAATGCATTCTTATTGTTCACACTGGAATTCGGACGCTGTATATTGTCAGACGACATACCGCGCACATGGTGAAAGCTGTACTTTTTACTATCTGAGCAAATGAAAAATCCCTGTAAACATAGACATATCAAATAATTGCACACAATTTGATACCCATTTTGAAAATATTTCTTTTACTAGAAAAAAGTTATAAACAAGTGAAATATCACTGATTACCCAGTTTAGGGCCACATGACAATTTCTGCAAATGAGCTAACACAAGTCCCCATATCATTGAATTTCGACTCGACTCTAATCAAGGTGTCGAAAAAACTTTTCTAATTATGGATAACGCAAGAAATTCGCGAAATTTTGACACCTATATATTGAGGATTCGATAAAAAGCAAAAATTACAAATGCGGTCTTATTTTGCACACTGGAATTCGGACGCTGTAAATTGTCAGACGACATACCGCGCACATGGTGAAAGCTGTAATTTTTACTATCTGAGCAAAAGAAAAATCCCTGTATACATAGAAAAATCAAATAATTGCACACAATTTGATACCCATTTTGAAAATATTTCTTTTACTGGAAAAAAAGTTATAAAAACGTGAATTATGTCTGATTACCCAGTTTAGATCCGCATGAAAATTTCCGCAAATGAGCTAACACTAGTCCCCATACCGTTGAATTTTGCCTCGACTCTATTCAAGGTGTCGAACAAACTTTTGTAATTATGGATAAGGCAAGAAATTCCCGACAATTGGACACCAATATTTTGTGGATTCTCTAAAAAGGAAAAAGTAGAAATGCATTCTTATTGTGCACACTGGAATTCGGACGCTGTAAATTGTCAAACGACATACCGCGCACATGGTGAAAGCTGTACTTTTTACTATCTGAGCAAATGAAAAATCCATGTAAACATAGACAACTCAAATAATTGCACACAATTTGATACCCATTTTGAAAATATTTCTTTTACTGGAAAGAAGTTATAAACATGTGAAATATCACTGATTTCCCCGTTTAGGGCCGCATGACAATTTCCGCAAATAAGCTAACACAAGTCCCCATACCGTTGAATTTCGACTCGACTCTAATCAAGGTGTCGAAAAAACTTTTGTAATTATGTATGAGGCAAGAAATTCCCGACAAGTGGACCGCAATATTTTGTGGATTCTATAAAAAGAAAAATTACAAATGCATTCTTATTGTGCACACTGGAATTCGGACGCTGTATATTGTCAGACGACATACCGAGCACATCGTGAAAGCTGCACTTTTTACTATCTGAGCAAATGAAAAATCCCTGTAAACATAGACAAATCAAATAATTGCACACAATTTGATACCCATTTTGAAAATATTTCTTTTACTGGAAAAAAGTTATAAACAAGTGAAATATGACTGATTTCCCAGTTTAGGGCCGCATGACAATTTCCGCAAATGAGCTAACACAAGTCCCCATACCGTTGAATTTCGACTCGACTCTAATCAAGGTGTCGAAAAAACATTTGTAATCATGGATAAGGCAAGAATTTCCCGACAATTTGACACCAATATATTGTGGATTCTCTAAAAAGGAAAAAGTAGAAATGCATTCTTATTGTGCACACTGGAATTCGGACGCTATAAATTGTCAGACATCATGCCGCGCACATGGTGAAAGCTGTACTTTTTACTATCTGAGCAAGTGAAAAATCCCTGTAAACATAGACATATGAAATATTTGGACACTATTTGATACCCATTTTGAAAATATTTCTTTTACTGGAAAAAAGTTATATAAACGTGAATTATGACTGATTACCCAGTTTAGGTCCGCATGAAAATTTCCGCAAATGAGCTAACACTAGTCCCCATACCGTTGAATTTTGCCTCGACTCTATTCAAGGTGTCGAACAAACTTTTGTAATTATGGATAAGGTAAGGAATTCCCGACAATTGGACACCAATATATTGTGGATTCGATAAAAAGGAAAAATTACAAATGCATTCTTATTGTTCACACTGGAATTCAGACGCTGTATATTGTCAGACGACATACCGCGCACATGGTGAAAGCTGTACTTTTTACTATCTGAGCAAAAGAAAAATCCCTGTATACATAGACAAATCAAATAATTGCACACAATTTGATAACCATTTTGAACATATTTCTTTTACTGGAAAAAAGTTATAAAAAAGTGAATTATGACTGATTACCCAATTTAGGTCCGCATGAAAATTTCCGCAAATGAGCTAACACTAGTCCCCATACCGTTGAATTTTGCCTCGACTCTATTCAAGGTGTCGAAACAACTTTTGTAATTATGGATAAGGTAAGGAATTCCCGACAATTGGACACCAATATATTGTGGATTTGATAAAAAGGAAAAATTACAAATGCAGTCTTGTTGTGCACACTGGAATTCGGACGCTGTAAATTGTCAGACGACATACCGCACACATGGTGAAAGCTGTACTTTTTATTATCTGAGCAAAAGAAAAATCCCTGTATACATAGACAAATCAAATAATTGCACACAATTTGATACCCATTTTGAAAATATTTCTTTTACTGGAAAAAAGTTATAAACAAGTGAATTATCACTGATTTCCCAGTTTAGGGCCGCATGACAATTTCCGCAAATGAGCTAACACAAGTCCCCATACCGTTGAATTTCGACTCGACTCTAATCAAGGTGTCGAAAAAACTTTTGTAATTATGGATAAGGCAAGAAATTCACGACAATTTGACACCAATATTTTGTGGATTCTATAAAAATAAAAAAGTAGAAATGCAGTCTTATTGTGCACACTGGAATTCGGTCGCTGTAAATTGTCACACGTCATGCCGCGCACATGGTGAAAGCTGTACTTTTTACTATCTGAGCAAATGAAAAATCCCTGTAAACATAGACATATCAAATAATTGCACACAATTTGATACCCATTTTGAAAATATTTCTTTTACTGGAAAAAAGTTATAAACATGTGAAATATCACTGATTTCCCAGTTTAGGGCCGCATGACATTTTCCGCAAATGAGCTAACACAAGTCCCCATACCGTTGAATTTCGACCCGACTCTAATCAAGGTCTCGAAAAAACTTTTGTAATTATGGATAAGGCAAGAAATTCCCGACAATTGGACTGCAATATTTTGTGGATTCTATAAAAAGGAAAAATTACTAATGCATTCTTATTGTGCACACTGGAATTCGGACGCTGTATATTGTCAGACGACATACCGCGCACATGGTGAAAGCTGTACTTTTTACTATCTGAGCAAAAGACAAATCCCTGTATACATAGGCAAATCAAATAATTGCACACAATTTGATACCCATTTTGAAAATATTTCTTTTAGTGGAAAAAAGTAATAAAAATGTGAATTATGACAGATTACCCAGTTTAGGTCCGCATGAAAATTTCCGCAAATTAGCTAACACTAGTCCCCATACCGTTAAATTTTGCCTCGACTCTATTCAAGGTGTCGGACAAACTTTTGTAATTATGGATAAGGCAAGAAATTCCCGACAATTTGACACCAATATTTTGAGGATTCTATAAAAATGAAAAAGTAGAAATGCAGTCTTATTGTGCACACTGGAATTCGGTCGCTGTAAATTGTCAGACGTCATGCCGCGCACATGGTGAAAGCTGTACTTTTTACTATCTGATCAAATTAAAAATCCCTGTAAACATAGACAAATCAAATAATTGCACACAATTTGATACCCATTTTGAAAATATTTCTTTTACTGGAAAAAAGTTATAAACAAGTGAAATATGACTGATTTCCCAGTTTAGGGCCGCATGACAATTTCCACAAATGAGCTAACACATGTCCCCATACCGTTGTATTTCGAATCGACTCTATTAAAGGTGTCGAAAAAACTTTCGTAATTCTGGATAAGGTAAGGAATTCCCGACAATTGGACAGCAATATATTGTGGATTCGATAAAAACGAAAAATTACAAATGCATTCTTATTGTTCACACTGGAATTCGGACGCTGTATATTGTCAGACGACATACCGCGCACATGGTGAAAGCTGTACTTTTTACTATCTGAGCAAAAGAAAAATCCCTGTATACATAGACAAATCAAATAATTGCGCACAATTTGATACCCATTTTGAAAATATTCCTATTACTGGAAAAAAGTTATAAAAAAGTGAATTATGACTGATTACCCAGTTTAGGTCCGCATGAAAATTTCCGCAAATGAGCTAACACTAGTCCCCATACCGTTGGATTTTGCCTCGACTCTAATCAAGGTGTCGAAAAAACATTTGTAATCATGGATAAGGCAAGAATTTCCCGACAATTTGACACCAATATATTGTGGATTCTCTAAAAAGGAAAAAGTAGAAATGCATTCTTATTGTGCACACTGGAATTCGGACGCTATAAATTGTCAGACATCATGCCGCGCACATGGTGAAAGCTGTACTTTTTACTATCTGAGCAAATGAAAAATCCCTGTAAACATAGACATATGAAATAATTGCACACAATTTGATACCCATTTTGAAAATATTTCTTTTACTGGAAAAAAGTTATATAAACGTGAATTATGACTGATTACCCAGTTTAGGTCCGCATGAAAATTTCCGCAAATGAGCTAACACTAGTCCCCATACCGTTGAATTTTGCCTCGACTCTATTCAAGGTGTCAGAAAAACTTTTGTAATTATGGATAAGGCAAGAAATTCTCGGCAATTTGACACCAATATATTGTGTATTCGATAAAAAGGGAAAATTACAAATGCATTCTTATTGTTCACACTGGAATTCAGACGTTGTATATTGTCAGACGACATACCGCGCACATGGTGAAAGCTGTACATTTTACTATCTGAGCAAAAGAAAAATCCCTGTATACATAGACAAATCAAATAATTGCACACAATTTGATACCCATTTTGAAAATATTTCTTTTACTGGAAAAAAGTTATAAAAAAGTGAATTAAGACTGATTACCCAGTTTAGGTCCGCATGAAAATTTCCGCAAATGAGCTAACACTAGTCCCCATACCGTTGAATTTTGCCTCGACTCTATTCAAGGTGTCGAACAAACTTTTGTAATTATGGATGAGGCAAGAAATTCTCGACAATTTGACAGCAATATTTTGTGGATTCTATAAAAATGAAAAATTACAAATGCATTCTTATTGTTCACACTGGAATTCGGACGCTGTATATTGTCAGACGACATACCGCGCACATGGTGAAAGCTGTACTTTTTACTATCTGAGCAAATGAAAAATCCCTGTAAACATAGACATATCAAATAATTGCACACAATTTGATACCCATTTTGAAAATATTTCTTTTACTAGAAAAAAGTTATACACAAGTGAAATATCACTGATTACCCAGTTTAGGGCCACATGACAATTTCTGCAAATGAGCTAACACAAGTCCCCATATCATTGAATTTCGACTCGACTCTAATCAAGGTGTCGAAAAAACTTTTCTAATTATGGATAACGCAAGAAATTCGCGAAATTTTGACACCTATATATTGAGGATTCGATAAAAAGCAAAAATTACAAATGCGGTCTTATTTTGCACACTGGAATTCGGACGCTGTAAATTGTCAGACGACATACCGCGCACATGGTGAAAGCTGTAATTTTTACTATCTGAGCAAAAGAAAAATCCCTGTATACATAGAAAAATCAAATAATTGCACACAATTTGATACCCATTTTGAAAATATTTCTTTTACTGGAAAAAAAGTTATAAAAACGTGAATTATGTCTGATTACCCAGTTTAGATCCGCATGAAAATTTCCGCAAATGAGCTAACACTAGTCCCCATACCGTTGAATTTTGCCTCGACTCTATTCAAGGTGTCGAACAAACTTTTGTAATTATGGATAAGGCAAGAAATTCCCGACAATTGGACACCAATATTTTGTGGATTCTCTAAAAAGGAAAAAGTAGAAATGCATTCTTATTGTGCACACTGGAATTCGGACGCTGTAAATTGTCAAACGACATACCGCGCACATGGTGAAAGCTGTACTTTTTACTATCTGAGCAAATGAAAAATCCATGTAAACATAGACAACTCAAATAATTGCACACAATTTGATACCCATTTTGAAAATATTTCTTTTACTGGAAAAAAGTTATAAACATGTGAAATATCACTGATTTCCCCGTTTAGGGCCGCATGACAATTTCCGCAAATAAGCTAACACAAGTCCCCATACCGTTGAATTTCGACTCGACTCTAATCAAGGTGTCGAAAAAACTTTTGTAATTATGTATGAGGCAAGAAATTCCCGACAAGTGGACCGCAATATTTTGTGGATTCTATAAAAAGAAAAATTACAAATGCATTCTTATTGTGCACACTGGAATTCGGACGCTGTATATTGTCAGACGACATACCGAGCACATCGTGAAAGCTGTACTTTTTACTATCTGAGCAAAAGAAAAATCCCTGTAGACATAGACAAATCAAATAATTGCACACAATTTGATACCCATTTTGAAAATATTTCTTTTACTGGAAAAAAGTTATAAAAACGTGAATTATGACTGATTACCCAGTTTAGGTCCGTATGAAGAATTTCCGCAAATGAGCTAACACTAGACCCTATACCGTTGAATTTTGCCTCGACTCTATTCAAGGTGTCGAACAAACTTTTGTAATTATGGATAAGGCAAGAAATTACCGACAATTTGACACCAATATTTTGTGGATTCTATAAAAAGGAAAAATTACAAATACAGTCTTATTGTGCACACTGGAATTCGGACGCTGTAAATTGTCAGACGACATACCGCGCACATAGTGAAAGCTGTACTTTTTACTATCTGACCAAATGAAACATCCCTGCAAGCATAGATAAATCAAATAATTTCACACAATTTGATACGCATTATGAAAATATTTCTTTTACTGGAAAAAAGTTATAAACAAGTGAAATATCACTGATTTCCCAGTTTAGGGCCGCATGACAATTTCCGCAAATGAGCTAACACAAGTCCCCATACCGTTAAATTTCGCCTCGACTCTATTCAACGTGTCGTAAAAACTTTTGTAATTATGGATAAGGCAAGAAATTCGCGAAAATTTGACACCAATATTTTGTGGATTCGATAAAAAGGAAAAATTACAAATGCAGTCTTATTGTGCACACTGGAATTCGGACGCTGTAAAGTGTCAGACGACATACCGCGCACATGGTGAAAGCTGTACTTTTTACTATCTAAGCAAATGAAAAATCCCTGTAAACATAGACATATCAAATAATAGCACACAATTTGATACCCATTTTGAAAATATTTCTTTTACTGGAAAAAAGATATAAAAATGTGAATTATGACTGATTACCCAGTTTAGGTCCGCATGAAAATTTCCGCAAATGAGCTAGCACTACTCCCCATACCGTTGAATTTTGCCTCGACTCTATTCAAGGTGTCGAACAAACATTTGTAATTATGGATAAGGCAAGAAATTCCCGACAATTGGACAGCAATATTTTGTGGATTCTATGAAAAGGAAAAATTACAAATGCGTTCTTATTGTTCACACTGGTATTCGGACGCTGTAAATTGTCAGACGACATACCGCGCACATGGTGAAAGCTGTACTTTTTACTATAAGAGCAAATTAAAAATCCCTGTAAACATAGACAAATCAAATAATTGCACACAATTTGATACCCATTTTGAAAATATTTCTTTTACTGGAAAAAAGTTATAAACAAGTGAAATATGACTGATTTCCCAGTTTAGGGCCGCATGACAATTTCCACAAATGAGCTAACACAAGTCCCCATACCGTTGAATTTCGAATCGACTCTATTCAATGTGTCGAAAAAACTTTTGTAATTATGGATAAGGTAAGGAATTCCCGACAATTCGACACCAATATAGTGTGGATTCGATAAAAAGGAAAAATTACAAATGCAGTCTTATTGTGCACACTGGAATTCGGACGCTGTAAATTGTCAGACGACATACCGCGCACATGGTGAAAGCTGTACTTTTTACTATCTAAGCAAATGAAAAATCCCTGTAAACATAGACAAATCAAATAATTTCACACAATTTGATACCCATTTTGAAAATATTTCTTTTACTGGAAAAAAGTTATAAACAAGTGAATTATGACTGATTACCCAGTTTAGGTCCGCATGAAAATTTCTGCAAATGAGCTAACACTAGTCCCCATACCGTTGAATTTTGCCTCGACTCTATTCAAGGTGTCGAACAAACTTTTGTAATTATGGATAAGGCAAGAAATTCTCGACAATTGGACAGCAATATTTTGTGGATTCTATAAAGAGAAAAATTACAAATGCGTTCTTATTGTTCACACTGGAATTCGGACGCTGTATATTGTCAGACGACAGACCGCGCACATGGTGAAAGCTGTACTTTTTACTATCTGAGCAAAAGAAAAATCCCTGTATACATAGACAAATCAAATAATTGCACACAATTTGATACCGATTTTGAAAATATTTCTTTTACTGGAAAAAAGTTATAAACAAGTGAAATATCACTGATTTCCCAGTTTAGGGCCGCATGACAATTTCCACAAATGAGCTAACACAAGTCCCCATACCGTTGAATTTCGAATCGACTCCATTCAAGGTGTCGAAAAAACTTTTGTAATTATGGATAAGTTAAGGAATTCCCGACAATTGGACACCAATATATTGTGGATTCGATGAAAAGGAAAATTACAAATGCAGTCTTATTGTGCACACTGGAATTCGGACGCTGTAAATTGTCAGACGACATACCGCGCACATGGTGAAAGCTGTACTTTTTACTATATGAGCAAATTAAAAATCCCTGTAAACATAGACAAATCAAATAATTGCACACAATTTGATACCCATTTTGAAAATATTTCTTTAACTGGAAAAAAGTTATAAACAAGTGAAATATGACTGATTTCCCAGTTTAGGGCCGCATGACAATTTCCACAAATGAGCTAACACAAGTCCCCATACCGTTGAATTTCGAATCGACTCTATTCAAGGTGTCGAAAAAACTTTTGTAATAATGGATAAGGTAAGGAATTCCCGACAATTGGACACCAATATAGTGTGGATTCGATAAAAAGGAAAAATTACAAATGCAGTCTTATTGTGCACACTGGAATTCGGACTCTGTAAATTGTCAGACGACATACCGCGCACATGGTGAAAGCTGTACTTTTTACTATCTAAGCAAATGAAAAATCCCTGTAAACATAGACAAATCAAATAATTTCACACAATTTGATACCCATTTTGAAAATATTTCTTTTACTGGAAAAAAGTTATAAACAAGTGAATTATGACAGATTACCCAGTTTAGGTCCGCATGAAAATTTCCGCAAATGAGCTAACACTACTCCCCATACCGTTGAATTTTGCCTCGACTCTATTCAAGGTGTCGAACAAACTTTTGTAATTATGGATAAGGCAAGAAATTCCCGACAATTGGAAAGCAATATTTTGTGGATTCTATAAAAAGGAAAAATTACAAATGCATTCTTATTGTGCACACTGGAATTCGGACGCTGTATATTTTCAGACGACATAACGCGCACATCGTGAAAGCTGTACTTTTTACTATCTGAGCAAAAGAAAAATCCCTGTATACATAGACAAATCAAATAATTGCAAACAATTTGATACCCATTTTGAAAATATTTCTTTTACTGGAAAAAAGTTATAAAAACGTGAATTATGACTGATTACCCAGTTTAGGTCCGCATGAAAATTTCCGCAAATGAGCTAACACTAGTCCCCATACCGTTGAATTTTCCCTCGACTCTATTCAAGGTGTCGAACACACTTTTGTAATTATGGATAAGGCAAGAAATTATCGACAATTTGACACCAATATTTTGTGGATTCTATAAAAAGGAAAAAGTAGAAATGCATTCATATTGTGCACACTGGAATTCGGACGCTGTAAATTGTCAAACGACATACCGCGCACATGGTGAAAGCTGTACTTTTAACTATCTGAGCAAATGAAAAATCCCTGTAAACATATACAAATCAAATAATTGCACACAATTTGATACCCATTTTGAAAATATTTCTTTTACTGGAAAAGAGTTATAAACAAGTGAAATATCACTGATTTCCCAGTTTAGGGCCGCATGACAATTTCCGCAAATGAGCTAACACAGGTCCCCATACCGTTGAATTTCGACTCGACTCTAATCAAGGTGTCGAAAAAACTTTTGTAATTATGGATAAGGCAAGAAATTCTCGACAATTTGACACCAATATTTTGTGGATTCTATAAAAAGGAAAAATTACAAATGCAGTCTTATTGTGCACACTGGAATTCGGACGCTGTAAATTGTCAGACGACATAACACGCACATGGTGAAAGCTGTACTTTTTACTATCTGAATAAATGAAAAATCCCTGTAAACATAGACAAATCAAGTAAGTGCACACAATTTGATACCCATTTTGAAAATATTTCTTTTACTGGAAAAAACTTATAAACATGTGAAATAAAAATGATTTCCCAGTTTAGGGCCGCATGACATTTTCCGCAAATGAGCTAACACAAGTCCCCATACCGTTGAATTTCGACCCGACTCTAATCAAAGTGTCGAAAAAACTTTTGTAATTATGGATAAGGCAAGAAATTCCCGAAAATTGGCCACCAATATTTTGTGGATTCTATAAAAATGAAAAATTACAAATGCATTCTTATTGTGCACACTGGAATTCGGACGCTGTATATTGTCAGACGACATACCGCGCACATAGTGAAAGCTGTACTTTTTACTATCTGAGCAAAAGAAAAATCCCTGTATACATATACAAATCATATAATTGCAAACGATTTGATACCCATTTTGAAAATATTTCTTTTACTGGAAAAAAGTTATAAACATGTGAAATATCACTGATTTCCCAGTTTAGGGCCGCATGACAAATTCCGCAAATGAGCTAACACAAGTCCCCATACCGTTGAATTTCGACTCGACTCTAATCAAGGTGTCGAAAAAACTTTTGTAATTATGGATAAGGCAAGAAATTCTCGACAATTTGACACCAATATATTGTGGATTCGATAAAAAGGAAAAATTACAAATGCAGTCTTATTGTGCACACTGGAATTCGGAAGCTGTAAATTTTCAGACGACATACCGCGCACATTGTGAAAGCTGTACTTTTTACTATCTGAGCAAAAGAAAAATCCCTGTATACATAGACAAATCAAATAATTGCACACAATTTGATACCCATTTTGAAAATATTTCTTTTACTGGAAAAAAGTTATAAAAAAGTGAATTATGATTGATTACCCAGTTTAGGTCCGCATGAAAATTTCCGCAAATGAGCTAACACTAGTCCCCATACCGTTGAATTTTGCCTCGACTCTATTCAAGGTGTCGAACAAACTTTTGTAATTATAGATAAGGCAAGAAATTCACGACAATTTGACAGAAATATTTTGTGGATTCTATAAAAAGGAAAAAGTAGAAATGCAGTCTTATTGTGCACACTGGAATTCGGTCTCTGTAAAGTGTCAGACGTCATGCCGCGCACATGGTGAAAGCTGTACTTTTTACTATCTGAGCAAATGAAAAATCCCTGTAAACATAGACATATCAAATAATTGCACACAATTTGATACCCATTTTGAAAGTATTTTTTTTTACTGGAAAATGTTATAAACAAGTGAAATATGACTGATTTCCCAGTTTAGGGCCGCATGACAATTTCCAGAAATGAGCTAAGCCAAGTCCCCATACCGTTGTATTTCGAATCGACTCTATTCAAGGTGTCGAAAAAACTTTTGTAATTATGGATAAGGTAAGGAATTCCCGACAATTGGACACCAATATATTGTGGATTCCATAAAAAGGAAAAATTACAAATGCAGTCTTATTGTGCACACTGGAATCGGACGCTGTAAATTGTCAGACGACATACCGCGCACATGGTGAAAGCTGTACTTTTTACTATCTGAGCAAATGAAAAATCCCTGTAAACATAGACAAATCAAATAATTGCACACAATTTGATACCCATTTTGAAAATATTTCTTTTACTGGAAAAAAGTTATAAACAAGTGAAATATCACTGATTTCCCAGTTTAGGGCCGCATGACAATTTCCGCAAATGAGCTAACACAAGTCCCCATACCGTTGAATTTCCACTCGACTCTAATCAAGGTGTCGAAAAAACTTTTGTAATTATGGATAAGGCAAGAAATTCCCGACAATTGGACACCAATATATTGTGGATTTGATATAAAGGGTAAAATTACAAATGCAGTTTTATTGTGCACACTGGAATTTGGACGCTGTAAATTGTCAGACGACATACCGCGCACATGGTGAAAGCAGTACTTTTTACTATCTGAGCAAAAGAAAAGTCCCTGTATACATAGACAAATCAAATAATTGCACACAATTTGATACCCATTTTGAAAATATTTCTTTTACTGGAAAAAAGTTATAAAAAAGTGAATTATGACTGATTACCCAGTTTAGGTCCGCATGAAAATTTCCGCAAATGTGCTAACACTAGTCCCCATACCGTTGAATTTTGCCTCGACTCTATTCAAGGTGTCGAAAAAACTTTTGTAATTATGGATAAGGCAAGAAATTCCCGACAATTGGACAGCAATATTTTGTGGATTCTATAAAAAGGAAAAATTACAAATGCATTCTTATTGTTCACACTGGAATTCGGACACTGTATATTGTCAGAAACACATACCGCGCACATGGTGAAAGCTGTACTTTTTACTATCTGTGCAAAAGAAAAATCCCTGTATACATAGACAAATCAAATAATTGCACACAATTTGATACCCATTTTGAAAATATTTCTTTTACTGGAAAAAAGTTATAAACATGTGAAATATCACTGATTTCCCAGTTTAGGGCCGCATGACAATTTTCGCAAATGAGCTAACATCAGTCCCCATACCGTTGAATTTAACCCGACTCTAATCAGGGTGTCGAAAAAACTTTTGTAATTATGGATAAAGCAAGAAATTCTCGACAATTGGACAGCAATATTTTGTGGATTCTATAAAAAGGAAAAATTACAAATGCATTCTTATTGTGCACACTGGAATTCGGACGCTGTATATTTTCAGACGACATAACGCGCACATCGTGGAAGCTGTACTTTTTACTATCTGAGCAAAAGAAAAATCCCTGTATACATAGACAAATCAAATAATTGCAAACAATTTGATACCCATTTTGAAAATATTTCTTTTACTGGAAAAAAGTTATAAAAACGTGAATTATGACTGATTACCCAGTTTAGATCCGCATGAAATTTTCCGCAAATGAGCTAACACTAGTCCCCATACCGTTGAATTTTGCCTCGTCTCTATTCAAGGTGTCGAACACACTTTTGTAATTATGGATAAGGCAAGAAATTCTCGACAATTTGACACCAATATTTTGTGGATTCTATAAAAAGGAAGAAGTAGAAATGCATTCATATTGTGCACACTGGAATTCGGTCGCTGTAAATTGTCAAACGACATACCGCGCACATGGTGAAAGCTGTACTTTTAACTATCTGAGCAAAAGAAAAATCCCTGTATACATATACAAATCATAAAATTGCAAACAATTTGATACCCATTTTGCAAATATTTCTTTTACTGGAAAAAAGTTATAAACATGTGAAATATCACTGATTTCCCAGTTTAGGGCCGCATGACAATTTCCGCAAATGAGCTAACACAAGTCCCCATACCGTTGAATTTCGACTCGACTCTAATCAAGGTGTCGAAAAAACTTTTGTAATTATGGATAAGGCAAGAAATTCCCGACAATTGGACCGCAATATTTTGTGGATTCTATAAAAAGGAAAAATTACAAATGCAGTCTTATTGTGCACACTGGAATTCGGACGCTGTATATTGTCAGACGACATACCGCGCACATGGTGAAAGCTGTACATTTTACTATCTGAGCAAAAGAAAAATCCCTGAAGAAGTAGAAATGCATTCATATTGTGCACACTGGAATTCGGTCGCTGTAAATTGTCAAACGACATACCGCGCACATGGTGAAAGCTGTACTTTTAACTATCTGAGCAAAAGAAAAATCCCTGTATACATATACAAATCATAAAATTGCAAACAATTTGATACCCATTTTGAAAATATTTCTTTTACTGGAAAAAAGTTATAAACATGTGAAATATCACTGATTTCCCAGTTTAGGGCCGCATGACAATTTCCGCAAATGAGCTAACACAAGTCCCCATACCGTTGAATTTCGACTCGACTCTAATCAAGGTGTCGAAAAAACTTTTGTAATTATGGATAAGGCAAGAAATTCCCGACAATTGGACCGCAATATTTTGTGGATTCTATAAAAAGGAAAAATTACAAATGCAGTCTTATTGTGCACACTGGAATTCGGACGCTGTATATTGTCAGACGACATACCGCGCACATGGTGAAAGCTGTACATTTTACTATCTGAGCAAAAGAAAAATCCCTGAAGAAGTAGAAATGCATTCATATTGTGCACACTGGAATTCGGTCGCTGTAAATTGTCAAACGACATACCGCGCACATGGTGAAAGCTGTACTTTTAACTATCTGAGCAAAAGAAAAATCCCTGTATACATATACAAATCATAAAATTGCAAACAATTTGATACCCATTTTGCAAATATTTCTTTTACTGGAAAAAAGTTATAAACATGTGAAATATCACTGATTTCCCAGTTTAGGGCCGCATGACAATTTCCGCAAATGAGCTAACACAAGTCCCCATACCGTTGAATTTCGACTCGACTCTAATCAAGGTGTCGAAAAAACTTTTGTAATTATGGATAAGGCAAGAAATTCCCGACAATTGGACCGCAATATTTTGTGGATTCTATAAAAAGGAAAAATTACAAATGCAGTCTTATTGTGCACACTGGAATTCGGACGCTGTATATTGTCAGACGACATACCGCGCACATGGTGAAAGCTGTACATTTTACTATCTGAGCAAAAGAAAAATCCCTGTATACATAGACAAATCAAATAATTGCACACAATTTGATACCCATTTTGAAAATATTTCTTTTACTGGAAAAAAGTTATAAAAAAGTGAATTATGACTGATTACCCAGTTTAGGTCCGCATGAAAATTTCCGCAAATGAGCTAACACTAGTCCCAATACCTTAGAATTTTGCCTCGACTCTATTCAAGGTGTCGAACAAACTTTTGTAATTATGGATAAGGCAAGACATTCCCGACAATTTGAGACCAATATTTTGTGGATTCTATAAAAAGGAAAAAGTAGAAATGCAGTCTTATTGTGCACACTGGAATTCGGACGCTGTAAATTGTCAGACGACATACCGCGCACATGGTGAAAGCTGTACTTTTTACTATCTGAGCAAATGAAAAATCCCTGTAAACATAGACAAATCAAATAATTTCACACAATTTGATACTCATTTTGAAAATATTTCTTTTACTGGAAAAAATTTATAAACAAGTGAAATATCACTGATTTCCCAGTTTAGGGCCGCATGACAATTTCCGCAAATGAGCTAACACACGTCCCCATACCGTTAAATTTCGCCTCGACTCTATTCAACGTGTCGAAAAAACTTTTGTAATTATGGATAAGGCAAGAAATTCACGACAATTTGACACCAATATTTTGTGGATTCTCTAAAAAGGAAAAAGTAGAAATGCATTCTTATTGTGCACACTGGAATTCGGACGCTATAAATTGTCAGACGTCATGCCGCAACATGGTGAAAGCTGTACTTTTTACTATCAGAGCAAAGGAAAAATCCCTGTAAACATAGACATATCAAATAATTGCACACAATTTGATACCCATTTTGAAAATATTTCTTTTACTGGAAAAAAGATATAAAAACGTGAATTATGACTGTTTACCCAGTTTAGGTCCGCATGCAAATTTCCGCAAATGAGCTAACACTAGTCCCGATACCGTTGAATTTTGCCTCGACTCTATTCAAGGTGTCGAACAAACTTTTGTAATTATGGATAAGGCACGAAATTCCCGACAATTTGACACCAATATTTTGTGGATTCTATAAAAAGGAAAAATTACAAATGCAGTCTTATTGTGAACACTGGAATTCGGACGCTGTAAATTGTCAGACGACATACCGCGCACATAGTGAAAGCTGTACTTTTTACTATCTGACCAAATGAAACATCCCTGTAAACATAGATAAATCATATAATTTAACACACTTTGATACCCATTTTGAAAATATTTCTTTTACTGGAAAAAAGTTAGAAATAAGTGAAATATCACAGATTTCCCAGTTTAGGTCCGCATGAAAATTTCCGCAAATGAGCTAACAAAAGTCCCCATACCGTTAAATTTCGCCTCGACTCTATTCAACGTGTCGAAAAAACTTTTGTAATTATGGATAAGGCAAGAAATTATCGACAATTTGACACCAATATTTTGTGGATTCTATGAAAAGGAAAAATTACAAATGGAGTCTTATTGTGCACACTGGAATTCGGACGCTGTAAATTGTCAGACGACATACCGCGCACATAGTAAAGCTTTACTTTTTACTATCTGAACAAATGAAACATACCTGTAAACATAGATAAATCAAATAATTTCACACAATTTGATACCAATTTTGAAAATATTTCTTTTACTGGAAAAAAGTTATAAACAAGTGAAATATCACTGATTTCCCAGTTTAGGGCCGCATGACAATTTCCGCGAATGAGCTAACACACGTCCCCATACCGTTAAATTTCGCCTCGACTCTATTCAACGTGTCGAAAAAACTTTTGTAATTATGGATAAGGCAAGAAATTCACGACAATTTGACACAAATATTTTGTGGATTCTCTAAAAAGGAAAAAGTAGAAATGCATTCTTATTGTGCACACTGGAATTCGGACGCTATAAATTGTCAGACGTCATGCCGCAACATGGTGAAAGCTGTACTTTTTACTATCTGACCAAATGAAACATCCCTGTAAACATAGACAAATCAAATAATTTCACACAATTTGATACCCATTTTGAAAATATTTCTTTTACTGGAAAAAAGTTATAAACAAGTGAAATATGACTGATTTCCCAGTTTAGGGCCGCATGACAATTTCCGCAAATGAGCTAACACAAGTCCCCATACCGTTGAATTTCGACTCGACTCTAATCAAGGTGTCGAAAAAACTTTTGTAATTATGGATAAGGCAAGAAATTCTCGACAATTTGACACCAATATATTGTGGATTCGCTAAAAAGGAAAAATTACAAATGCGGTCTTATTGTGCACACTGGAATTCGGACGCTGTAAATTGTCAGACGACATACCGCGCACATGGTGAAAGCTGTACTTTTTACTATCTGAGCAAAAGAAAAATCCCTGTATACATAGACAAATCAAATAATTGCACACAATTTGATACCCATTTTGAAAATATTTCTTTTACTGGAAAAAAGTTATAAAAACGTGAATTATGTCTGATTACACAGTTTAGGTCCGCATGACAATTTCCGCAAATGAGCTAACAATAGTCCCCATACCGTTGAATTTTGCCTCGACTCTATTCAAGGTGTCGAAAAAACTTTTGCAATTATGGATAAGGCAAGAAATTCTCGACAATTTGACACCAATATTTTGTGGATTCTATGAAAAGGAAAAATTACAAATGCAGTCTTATTGTGCACACTGGAATTCGGACGCTGTAAATTGTCAGACGACATACCGCGCACATAGTGAAATCTGTACTTTTTACTATCTGACCAAATGAAACATCACTGTAAACATAGATAAATCAAATAATTTCACAAAATTTGATACCCATTTTGAAAATATTTCTTTTACTGGAAAAAAGTTATAAAACAAGTGAAATATCACTGATTTCCCAGTTTAGGGCCGCATGACAATTTCCGCAAATGAGCTAACACTAGTCCCCATACCGTTGAATTTTGCCTCGACTCTATTCAAGGTGTAGAACAAACTTTTGTAATTATGGATAAGGCAAGAAATTCACGACAATTTGACACCAATATTTTGTGGATTCTATAAAAATGAAAAAGTAAAAATGCAGTCTTATTGTGCACACTGGAATTCGGTCGTTGTAAATTGTCAGACGTCATGCCGCGCACATGGTGAAAGCTGTACTTTTTACTATCTGAGCAAATGAAAAATCCCTGAAAACATAGACATATCAAATAATTGCACACAATTTGATACCGATTTCAAAATATTTCTTTTACTGGAAAAAAGTTATAAAAAAGTGAATTATCACTGATTACCCAGTTTAGGTCCGCATGAAAATTTCCGCAAATGAGCTAACACTAGTCCCCATACCGTTGAATTTTGCCTCGACTTTATTCAAGGTGTCGAACAAACATTTGTAATTATGGATAAGGCAAGAAATTCTCGACAATTTGACACCAATATTTTGTGGATTCTATAAAAAGGAAAAATTACAAATGCAGTCTTATTGTGCACACTGGAATTCGGACGCTGTAAATTGTCAGACGTCATGCCGCGCACATGGTGAAAGCTGTAGTTTTTACTATCTGAGCAAATGAAAAATCCCTGTAAACATAGACATATCAAATAATACACACAATTTGATACCCATTTTGAAAATATTTCTTTTACTGGAAAAAAGTTATAAACAATTGAAATATGTCTGATTTCCCAGTTTAGGGCCGCATGACAATTTCCACAAATGAGCTAACACAAGTCCCCATACCGTTGAATTTCGAATCGACTCTATTCAAGGTGTCGAAAAAACTTTCGTAATTATGGATAAGGTAAGGAATTCCCGACAATTGGACACCAATATCTTGTGGATTCGATAAAAAGGAAAAATTACAAATGCAGTCATATTGTGCACATTGGAATTCGGACGCTGTAAATTGTCAGACGACATACCGCGCACGTGGTGAAAGCTGTAGTTTTTACTATCTGAGAAAATGAAAAATCCCTGTAAACATAGATAAATCAAATAATTTCACAATTTGATACCCATTTTGAAAATATTTCTTTTACTGGAAAAATTTATAAACAAGTGAAATATCACTGATTTCCCAGTTTAGGGCCGCATGACAATTTCCACAAATGAGCTAACACTAGTCCCCATACCGTTGAATTTTGCCTCGACTCTATTCAAGGTGTCGAACAAATTTTGTAATTATGGATAAGGCATTGAAATTCCCGACAATTTGAAACCAATATTTTGTGGATTCTATAAAAATGAAAAAGTAGAAATGCAGACTTATTGAGCACACTGGAATTTGGACGCTGTATCTTGTCAGACGACATACCGCGCACATGGTGAAAGCTGTACTTTTTACTATCTGAGCAAAAGAAAAATCCCTGTATACATAGACAAATCAAATAATTGCACACAATTTGATATCTATTTTGAAAATATTTCTTTTACTGGAAAAAAGTTATAAAAAAGTGAATTATGACTGATTACCCAGTTTAGGTCCGCATGAAAATTTCCGCAAATGAGCTAACACTAGTCCCCATACCGTTGAATTTTGCCTCGACTCTATTCAAGGTGTCGAAAAAACTTTTGTAATTATGGATAAGGTAAGGAATTCCCGACAATTGGACACCAATATATTGTGGATTCGATAAAAAGGAAAAATTACAAATGCAGTCTTATTGTGCACACTGGAATTCGGTCGCTGTAAATTGTCAGACGTCATGCCGCGCACATGGGGAAAGCTGTACTTTTTACTATCTGAACAAATGAAAAATCCCTGTAAACATAGACATATCAAATAATTGCACACAATTTGATACCCATTTTGAAAATATTTCTTTTACTGGAAAAAAGTTATAAAAAAGTCAATTATGACTGATTACCCAGTTTTGGACCGCATGAAAATTTCCGCAAATGAGCTAACACTAGTCCCCATACCGTTGAATTTTGCCTCGGCTCTATTCAAGTTGTCGAAAAAACTTTTGTAATTATGGATAAGATAAGGAATTCCCGACATTTGGACACCAATATATTGTGGATTCGATAAAAAGGAAGAATTACAAATGCAGTCTTATTGTGCACACTGGAATTCGGACGCTGTAAATTGTCAGACGACATACCGCGCACATGGTGAAAGCTGTACTTTTTACTATCTGAGCAAATGAAAAATCCCTGTAAACATAGACAAATCAAATAATTTCACACAATTTGATACCCATTTTGAAAATATTTCTTTTACTGGAAAAAAGTTATAAACATGTGAAATATCACTGATTTCCCAGTTTAGCGCCGCATGACAATTTCCGCAAATGAGCTAACACAAGTCCCCATACCGTTGAATTTTGCCTCGACTCTATTCAAGGTGTCGAACAAACTTTTGTAATTATGGATAAGGCCAGAAATTCCCGACAATTGGACAGCAATATTTTGTGGATTCTATAAAAAGGAAAAATTACAAATGCATTCTTATTGTTCACACTGAAATTCGGACGCTGTATATTGTCAGACGACATACCGCGCACATGGTGAAAGCTGTACATTTTACTATCTGAGCAAAAGAAAAATCCCTGTATACATAGACAAATCAAATAATTGCACACAATTTGATACCCATTTTGAAAATATTTCTTTTACTGGAAAAAAGTTATAAAAAAGTCAATTATGACTGATTACCCAGTTTAGGTCCGCATGAAAATTTCCGCAAATGAGCTAACACTAGTCCCCATACCGTTGAATTTTGCCTCGACTCTATTCAAGGTGTCGAACAAACTTTTGTAATTATGGATAAGGCCAGAAATTCCCGACAATTTGACACCAATATTTTGTGGATTCTATAAAAAGGAAAAATTACAAATGCAGTCTTATTGTGCACACTGGAATTCGGACGCTGTAAATTGTCAGACGACATACCGCGCACATAGTGAAAGCTGTACTTTTTACTATCTGACCAAATGAAACATCCCTGTAATCATAGATTAATCAAATAATTGCACACAAGTTGATACCCATTTTGAAAATATTTCTTTTACTGGAAAAAAGTTATAAACAAGTGAAATATCACTGATTTCCCAGTTTAGGGCCGCATGACAATTTCCGCAAATGAGCTAACACAAGTCCCCATACCGTTAAATTTCGCCTCGACTCTATTCAACGTGTCGAAATAACTTTTGTAATTATAGATAAGGCAAGAAATTCGCGACAATTTGACACAAATATTTTGTGGATTCTCTATAAAGGAAACAGTAGAAATGCATTCTTATTGTGCACACTGGAATTCGGACGCTGTAAATTGTCAGACGTCATGCCGCGAACATGGTGAAAGCTGTACTTTTTACTATCTGAGAAAATGAAAAATCCCTGTAAACATAGACATGTCAAATAATTGCACACAATTTGATACCCATTTTGAAAATATTTCTTTTACTGGAAAAAAGTTATAAACAAGTGAAATATCACTGATTTCCCAGTTTAGGGCCGCATGACAATTTCCGCAAATGAGCTAACACAAGTCCCCATACCGTTGAATTTCGACTCGACTCTAATCAAGGTGTCGAAAAAACTTTTGTAATTATGGATAAGGCAAGAAATTCGCGACAATTTGACACCAATATAATGTGGATTCGATAAAAAGGCAAAATTACAAATGCAGTCTTATTGTGCACACTGGAATTCGGACGCTGTAAATTGTCAGACAACATACCACGCACACGTTGAAAGCTGTACTTTTTACTATCTGAGCAAAAGAAAAATCCCTGTATACATAGACAAATCAAATAATTTCACACAATTTGATACCCATTTTGAAAATATTTCTTTTACTGGAAAAAAGTTATAAACAAGTGAAATATCACTGATTTCCCAGTTTAGGGCCGCATGACAATTTCCGCAAATGAGCTAACACAAGTCCCCATACCGTTAAATTTCGCCTCGACTCTATTCAAGTTGTCGAAAAAACTTTCGTAATTATGTATCAGGTAAGGAATTCCCGACAATTGGACACCAATATATTGTGGATTCGATAAAAAGGAAAAATTACAAATGCAGTCTTATTGTGCACACTGGAATTCGGACACTCCAAATTGTCAGACGACATACCGCGAACATGATGAAAGCTGTACTTTTTACTATCTGAGCAAATGAAAAATCCCTGTATGCATAGACAAATCAAATAATTTCACACAATTTGATACCCATTTTGAAAATATTTCTTTTACTGGAAAAAAGTAATAAACAAGTGAAATATCAATGAGTTCCCAGTTTAGGGCCGCATGACAATTTCCGCAAATGAGCTAACACAAGTCCCCATACCGTTGAATTTCGACTCGACTCTATTCAAGGTGTCGAAAAAACTTTTGTAATTATGGATAAGGCAAGAAATTCCCGACAATTTGACACCAATGTATTGTGGATTCGTTAAAAAGGAAAAATTACAAATGCAGTCTTATTGTGCACACTGGAATTCGGACGCTGTAAATTGTCAGACGACATACCGTGCACATGGTGAAAGCTGGACTTTTTACTATCTGAGCAAATGAAAAATCCCTGTAAACACAGACAAATCAAATAATTTCACACAATTTGATACCCATTTTGAAAATATTTCTTTTACTGGAAAAAAGTTATAAACAAGTGAAATATCACTGATTTCCCAGTTTAGGGCCGCATGACAATTTCCGCAAATGAGCTAACACAAGTCCCCATACCGTTGAATTTCGACTCGACTCTAATCAAGGTGTCGAAAAAACTTTTGTAATTATGGATAAGGCAAGAAATTTCCGACAATTTGACACCAATATATTGTGGATTCTATAAAAAGGCAAAATTACAAATGCCGTCTTATTGTGCACACTGGAATTCGGACGCTGTAAATTGTCAGACGACATACCACGCACATGGTGAAAGTTGTACTTTTTACTATCTGAGCAAAAGAAAAATCCCTGTATACATAGACAAATCAAATAATTGCACACAATTTGATACCCATTTTGAAAATATTTCTTTTACTGGAAAAAAGTTATAAAATTGAATTATGACTGATTACCCAGTTTAGGTCCGCATGAAAGTTTCCGCAAATGAGCTAACACTAGTCCCCATACCGTTGAATTTTGCCTCGACTCTATTCAAGGTGTCGAAAAAACTTTTGTAATTATAGATAAGGCAAGAAATTCCCAACAATTGGCCAGCAATATTTTGTGGCTTCTATAAAAAGGAAAAATTACAAATGCATTCTTATTGTGCACACTGGAATTCGGACGCTGTATATTGTCAGACGACATACCGCGCACATCGTGAAAGCTGTACTTTTTACTATCTGAGCAAAAGAAAAATCCCTGTATACATAGACAAATCAAATAATTGCAAACAATTTTATACCCATTTTGAAAATATTTCTTTTACTGGAAAAAAGTTATAAAAACGTGAATTATGACTGATTACCCAGTTTCGGTCCGCATGAAAATTTCCGCAAATGTGCTAACACTAGTCCCCATACCGTTGAATTTTGCCTCGACTCTATTCAAGGTGTCGAACAAACTTTTGTAATTATGGATAAGGCAAGAAATTCTCGACAATTTGGCACCAATATTTTGTGGATTCTATAAAAAGGAAAAATTACAAATGCAGTCTTATTGTGCACACTGGAATTCGGACGCTGTAAATTGTCAGACGACATATCGTGCACATAGTGAAAGCTGTACTTTTTACTATCTGACCAAATGAAACATCCCTGTAAACATAGATAAATCAAATAATTTCACACAATTTGATACCCATTTTGAAAATATTTCTTTTACTGGAAAATAGTTATAAACAAGTGAAATATCACTGATTTCCCAGTTTAGGGCCGCATGACAATTTCCGCAAATGAGCTAACACAAGTCCCCATACCGTTAAATTTCGCCTCGACTCTATTCAACGTGTCAAAAAAACTTTTGTAATTATGGATAAGGCAAGAAATTCACGACAATTTGACAGCAATATTTTGTGGATTCTCTAAAAAGGAAAAAGTAGAAATGCATTCTTATTGTGCACACTGGAATTCGGACGCTGTAAATTGTCAAATGACATACCGCGCACATGGTGAAAGCTGTACTTTTTACTATCTGAGCAAATGAAAAATCCCTGTAAACATATACAAATCAAATAAGTGCACAAAATTTGATACCCATTTTGAAAATATTTCTTTTACTGGAAAAAAGTTATAAACATGTGAAATATCACTGATTACCCAGTTTAGGTCCGCATGAAAATTTCGGGAAATGAGCTAACACTAGTCCCCATACCTTTGAATTTTGCCTCGACTCTATTCAAGGTGTCGAACAAACTTTTGTAATTATGGATAATGCAAGAAATTCCTCGACAATTTAACAAAATATTTTGTGGATTCTATAAAAAGGAAAAAGTAGAAATGCAGTCTTATTGTGCACACTGGAATTCGGACGCTGTAAATTGTCAGACGTCATGCCGCGCACATGATGTAAGCTGTACTTTTTACTATCTGATCAAATGAAAAATCCCTGTAAACATAGACATATCAAATAATTGCACACAATTTGATACCCATTTTGAAAATATTTCTTTTACTGGAAAAAAGTTATAAACACGTGAAATATGACTGATTTCCCAGTTTAGGGCCGCATGACAATTCCCACAAATCAGCTATCACAAGTCCCCATACCGTTGAATTTCGAATGGACTCTATTCAAGGTGTCGAAAAAACTTTCGTAATTATGGGTAAGGTAAGGAATTCCCGATATTTGGACCACAATATATTGTGGATTCGATATAAAGGAAGAATTACAAATGCAGTCTTATTGTGCACACTGGAATTCGGACGCTGTAAATTGTCAGACGACATACCGCGCACATGGTGAAAGCTGTGCTTTTTACTATCTGAGCAAATGAAAAATCCCTGTAAACATAGACAAATCAAATAATTGCACACAATTTGATACCCATTTAGATAATATTTCTTTTACTGGAAAAAAGTTATAAACAAGTGAAATATCACTGATTTCCCAGTTTTGGGCCGCATGACAATTTCCGCAAATGAGCTAACACAAGTCCCCATACCGTTGAATTTCGACTCGACTCTAATCAAGGTGTCGAAAAAACTTTTGTAATTATGGATAAGGCAAGAAATTCTCGACAATTGGTCAGCAATATTTTGTGGATTCTATAAAAAGGAAAAATTACAAATGCATTCTTATTGTGCACACTGGAATTCGGACGCTGTATATTGTCAGACGACATACCGCGCACATGGTGAAAGCTGTACATTTTACTATCTGAGCAAAAGAAAAATCCCTGTATACATAGACAAATCAAATAATTGCACACAATTTGATACCCATTTTGAAAATATTTCTTTTACTGGAAAAAAGTTATAAAATTGAATTATGACTGATTACCCAGTTTAGGTCCGCATGAAAGTTTCCGCAAATGAGCTAACACTAGTCCCCATACCGTTGAATTTTGCCTCGACTCTATTCAAGGTGTCGAAAAAACTTTTGTAATTATAGATAAGGCAAGAAATTCCCAACAATTGGCCAGCAATATTTTGTGGCTTCTATAAAAAGGAAAAATTACAAATGCATTCTTATTGTGCACACTGGAATTCGGACGCTGTATATTGTCAGACGACATACCGCGCACATCGTGAAAGCTGTACTTTTTACTATCTGAGCAAAAGAAAAATCCCTGTATACATAGACAAATCAAATAATTGCAAACAATTTTATACCCATTTTGAAAATATTTCTTTTACTGGAAAAAAGTTATAAAAACGTGAATTATGACTGATTACCCAGTTTCGGTCCGCATGAAAATTTCCGCAAATGTGCTAACACTAGTCCCCATACCGTTGAATTTTGCCTCGACTCTATTCAAGGTGTCGAACAAACTTTTGTAATTATGGATAAGGCAAGAAATTCTCGACAATTTGGCACCAATATTTTGTGGATTCTATAAAAAGGAAAAATTACAAATGCAGTCTTATTGTGCACACTGGAATTCGGACGCTGTAAATTGTCAGACGACATATCGTGCACATAGTGAAAGCTGTACTTTTTACTATCTGACCAAATGAAACATCCCTGTAAACATAGATAAATCAAATAATTTCACACAATTTGATACCCATTTTGAAAATATTTCTTTTACTGGAAAATAGTTATAAACAAGTGAAATATCACTGATTTCCCAGTTTAGGGCCGCATGACAATTTCCGCAAATGAGCTAACACAAGTCCCCATACCGTTAAATTTCGCCTCGACTCTATTCAACGTGTCAAAAAAACTTTTGTAATTATGGATAAGGCAAGAAATTCACGACAATTTGACAGCAATATTTTGTGGATTCTCTAAAAAGGAAAAAGTAGAAATGCATTCTTATTGTGCACACTGGAATTCGGACGCTGTAAATTGTCAAATGACATACCGCGCACATGGTGAAAGCTGTACTTTTTACTATCTGAGCAAATGAAAAATCCCTGTAAACATATACAAATCAAATAAGTGCACAAAATTTGATACCCATTTTGAAAATATTTCTTTTACTGGAAAAAAGTTATAAACATGTTAAATATCACTGATTACCCAGTTTAGGTCCGCATGAAAATTTCGGGAAATGAGCTAACACTAGTCCCCATACCTTTGAATTTTGCCTCGACTCTATTCAAGGTGTCGAACAAACTTTTGTAATTATGGATAATGCAAGAAATTCCTCGACAATTTAACAAAATATTTTGTGGATTCTATAAAAAGGAAAAAGTAGAAATGCAGTCTTATTGTGCACCCTGGAATTCGGACGCTGTAAATTGTCAGACGTCATGCCGCGCACATGATGTAAGCTGTACTTTTTACTATCTGATCAAATGAAAAATCCCTGTAAACATAGACATATCAAATAATTGCACACAATTTGATACCCATTTTGAAAATATTTCTTTTACTGGAAAAAAGTTATAAACACGTGAAATATGACTGATTTCCCAGTTTAGGGCCGCATGACAATTCCCACAAATCAGCTATCACAAGTCCCCATACCGTTGAATTTCGAATGGACTCTATTCAAGGTGTCGAAAAAACTTTCGTAATTATGGGTAAGGTAAGGAATTCCCGATATTTGGACCACAATATATTGTGGATTCGATATAAAGGAAGAATTACAAATGCAGTCTTATTGTGCACACTGGAATTCGGACGCTGTAAATTGTCAGACGACATACCGCGCACATGGTGAAAGCTGTGCTTTTTACTATCTGAGCAAATGAAAAATCCCTGTAAACATAGACAAATCAAATAATTGCACACAATTTGATACCCATTTAGATAATATTTCTTTTACTGGAAAAAAGTTATAAACAAGTGAAATATCACTGATTTCCCAGTTTTGGGCCGCATGACAATTTCCGCAAATGAGCTAACACAAGTCCCCATACCGTTGAATTTCGACTCGACTCTAATCAAGGTGTCGAAAAAACTTTTGTAATTATGGATAAGGCAAGAAATTCTCGACAATTGGACAGCAATATTTTGTGGATTCTATAAAAAGGAAAAATTACAAATGCATTCTTATTGTGCACACTGGAATTCGGACGCTGTATATTGTCAGACGACATACCGCGCACATGGTGAAAGCTGTACATTTTACTATCTGAGCAAAAGAAAAATCCCTGTATACATAGACAAATCAAATAATTGCACACAATTTGATACCCATTTTCAAAATGTTTCTTTTACTGGAAAAAAGTTATAAAAAAGTGAATTATGACTGAATACCCAGTTTAGGTCTGCATAAAAATTTCCGCAAATGAGCAAACACTAGTCCCCATTCCTTTGAATTTTGCCTCGACTCTATTCAAGGTGTCGAAGAAACTTTTGTAATTATGGATAAGGCAATAAATTCACGACAGTTTGACACCAATATTTTGTGGATTCTATAAAAAGGAAAAAGTAGAAATGCAGTCTTATTGTGCACACTGGAATTCGGACGCTGTAAATTGTCAGACGTCATGCCGCGCACATGGTGAAAGCTGTACTTTTTACTCTCTGAGCAAATGAAAAATCCCTGTAAACATAGACATATCAAATAATTGCACACAATTTGATACCCATTTTGAAAATATTTCTTTTACTGGAAAAAAGTTATAAACACGTGAAATATGACTGATTTCCCAGTTTAGAGCCACATGACAATTTCTACAAATGAGCTAACACAAGTCCCCATACCGTTGAATTTGGAATCGACTCTATTGAAGGTGTCGAAAAATTTTTGTAATTATGGATAAGGCAAGAAATTCTCGACAATTGGACAGCAATATTTTGTGGATTCTATAAAAAGGAAAAATTACAAATGCATTCTTATTGTTCACACTGGAATTCGGACGCTGTATATTGTCATACGACATACCGCGCACATGGTGAAAGCTGTACTTTTTACTATCTGAGCTAAAGAAAAATCCCTGTTTACATAGACAAATCAAATAATTGCACACAATTTGATACCCATTTTGAAAATATTTCTTTTACTGGAAAAAAGTTATAAAAACGTGAATTATGACTGATTACCCAGTTTAGGTCCGCATGAAAATTTCCGCAAATGAGCTAACACTAGTCCCCATACCGTTGAATTTTGCCTCGACTCTATTCAAGGTGTCGAACAAACTTTTGTAATTATGGATAAGGCAAGAAATTCCCGACAATTTAACACCAATATTTTGTGGATTCTATGAAAAGGAAAAATTACAAATGCAGTCTTATTGTGCACACTGGAATTCGGACGCTGTAAATTGTCAGACGTCATGCCGCGCACATGGTGAAAGCTGTACTTTTTACTATCTGAGCAAATGAAAAATCCCTGTAAACATAGACATATCAAATAATTGCACACAATTTGATACCCATTTTGAAAATATTTCTTTTACTGGAAAAAGGTTATAAACACGTGAAATATGACTGATTTCCCAGTTTAGGGCCGCATGACAATTCCCACAAATGAGCTATCACAAGTCCCCATACCGTTGAATTTCGACTCGACTCTAATCAAGGTGTCGAAAAAACTTTTGTAATTATGGATAAGGCAAGAAATTCCCGACAATTGGACCGCAATATTTTGTGGATTCTATAAAAAGGAAAAATTACAAATGCATTCTTATTGTTCACACTGGAATTCGGACGCTGTATATTGTCATACGACATACCGCGCACATGGTGAAAGCTGTACTTTTTACTATCTGAGCAAAAGAAAAATCCCTGTATACATAGACAAATCAAATAATTGCAAAAATTTTGATACCCATTTTGAAAATATTTCTTTTACTGGAAAAAAGTTATAAAAACGTGAATTATGACTGATTACCCAGTTTAGGTCCGCATGAAAATTTCCGCAAATGAGCTAACACTAGTCCCCATACCGTTGAATTTTGCCTCGAATCAATTCAAGGTGTCGAACAAACTTTTGTAATTATGGATAAGGCAAGAAATTCCCGACAATTTAACACCAATATTTTGTGGATTGAATAAAAAGGAAAAATTACAAATGCAGTCTTATTGTGCACACTGGAATTCGGACGCTGTAAATTGTCAGACGTCATGCCGCGCACATGGTGAAAGCTGTACTTTTTACTATCTGAGCAAATGAAAAATCCCTGTAAACATAGACATATCAAATAATTGCACACAATTTGATACCCATTTTGAAAATATTTCTTTTACTGGAAAAAAGTTAAAAACTTGTGAAATATCACTGATTTCCCAGTTTAGGGCCGCATGACATTTTCCGCAAATGAGCTAACACAAGTCCCCATACCGTTGAATTTCGACCCGACTCTAATCAAGGTGTCGAAAAAACTTTTGTAATTATGGTTACAGCAAGAAATTCCCGACAATTGGACAGCAATATTTTGTGGATTCTATAAAAAGGAAAAATTACAAATGCATTCTTATTGTGCACACTGGAATTCGGACGCTGTATATTGTCAGACGACATACCGCGCACATGGTGAAAGCTGTACATTTTACTATCTGAGCAAAAGAAAAATCCCTGTATACATAGACAAATCAAATAATTGCACACAATTTGATACCCATTTTCAAAAAGTTTCTTTTACTGGAAAAAAGTTATAAAAAAGTGAATTATGATTGAATACCCAGTTTAGGTCTGCATAAAAATTTCCGCAAATGAGCAAACACTAGTCCCCATTCCTTTGAATTTTGCCTCGACTCTATTCAAGGTGTCGAAGATACTTTTGTAATTATGGATAAGGCAAGAAATTCACGACAGTTTAACACCAATATTTTGTGGATTCTATAAAAAGGAAAAAGTAGAAATGCAGACTTATTGTGCACACTGGAATTCGGACGCTGTAAATTGTCAGACGTCATGCCGCGCACATGGTGAAAGCTGTACTTTTTACTATCTGAGCAAATGAAAAATCCCTGTAAACATAGACATATCAAATAATTGCACACAATTTGATACCCATTTTGAAAATATTTCTTTTACTGGAAAAAAGTTATAAACAAGTGAAATATGACTGATTTCCCAGTTTAGGGCCACATGACAATTTCTACAAATGAGCTAACACAAGTCCCCATACCGTTGAATTTCGAATCGACTCTATTCAAGGTGTCGAAAAAACTTTCGTAATTATGGATAAGGTAAGGAATTCCCGACAATTGGACACCAATATATTGTGGATTCGATAAAAAGGAAAAATTACAAATGCAGTCTTATTGTGCACACTGGAATTCGGACGCTGTAAATTGTCAGACGACATACCGCGCACATGGTGAAAGCTGTACTTTTTACTATCTGAGCAAATGAAAAATCCCTGTAAACATAGACAAATCAAATAATTTCACACAATTTGATACCCATTTTGAAAATATTTCTTTTACTGGAAATAAGTTATAAAAACGTGAATTATGACTGATTACCCAGTTTAGGTCCGCATGACAATTTCCGCAAATGAGCTAACGCAAGTCCCCATACCGTTAAATTTCGCCTAAACTCTATTCAGCGTGTCGAAAAAACTTTTGTAATTATGGATAAGGCAAGAAATTCCCCACAATTTGACACCAATATTTTGTGGATTCTCTAAAAAGGAAAAAGTAGAAAATCATTTTTATTGTGCACACTGGAATTCGGATGCTGTAAATTGTCAAACGACATACCGCGCACATGGTGAAAGCTGTACTTTTTTCCTATCTGAGCAAATGAAAAATCCCTGTAAACATATACAAATCAAATAATTGCACACAATTTGATACCCATTTTGAAAATATTTCTTTTACTGGAAAAAAGTTATAAACATGTGAAATATGACTGATTTCCCAGTTTAGCGCCGCATGACAATTTCCGCAAATGAGCTAACACAAGTCCCCATACCGTTGAATTTTGCCTTGACTCTATTCAAGGTGTCGAAAAACTTTTGTAATTATGGATAAGGCAAGAAATTCTCGACAATTGGACAGCAATATTTTGTGGATTCTATAAAAAGGAAAAATTACAAATGCATTCTTATTGTTCACACTGGAATTCGGACGCTGTATATTGTCATACGACATACCGCGCACATGGTGAAAGCTGTACTTTTTACTATCTGAGCTAAAGAAAAATCCCTGTATACACAGACAAATCAAATAATTGCACACAATTTGATACCCATTTTGAAAATATTTCTTTTACTGGAAAAAAGTTATAAAAACGTGAATTATGACTGATTACCCAGTTTAGGTCCGCATGAAAATTTCCTCAAAGGAGCTAACACTAGTCCCCATACCGTTGAATTTTGCCTCGACTCTATTCAAGGTGTCGAACAAACTTTTGTAATTATGGATAAGGCAAGAAATTCTCGACAATTTGGCACCAATATTTTGTGGATTCTATAAAAAGGAAAAATTACAAATGCAGTCTTATTGTGCACACTGGAATTCTGACGCTGTAAATTGTCAGACGACATACCACGCACATAGTGAAAGCTGTACTTTTTACTATCTGACCAAATGAAACATCCCTGTAAACATAGAT
Source organism: Acanthosepion esculentum (assembly GCA_964036315.1). Lineage (NCBI taxonomy): Eukaryota > Metazoa > Mollusca > Cephalopoda > Sepiida > Sepiidae > Acanthosepion > Acanthosepion esculentum. The sequence continues at coordinate 78,991,498 of OZ038509.1, forward strand.
AAATCAAATAATTTCACACAATTTGATACCCATTTTGAAAATATTTCATTTACTGGAAAAAAAGTTATAAACAAGTGAAATATCACTGATTTCCCAGTTTAGGGCCGCATGACAATTTCCGCAAATGAGCTAACGCAAGTCCCCATACCGTTAAATTTCGCCTAAACTCTATTCAGCGTGTCGAAAAAACTTTTGTAATTATGGATAAGGCAAGAAAATTTCGACAATTTGACACCAATATTTTGTGGATTCGATAAAAAGGAAAAAGTAGAAATGCTTTCTTATTGTGCACACTGGAATTCGGACGCTGTAAATTGTCAAACGACATACCGCGCACATGGTGAAAGCTGTACTTTTTACTATCTGAGCAAATGAAAAATCCCTGTAAACATATACAAATCAAATAATTGCACACAATTTGATACCCATTTTGAAAATATTTCTTTTACTGGAAAAAAGTTATAAACATGTGAAATATCACTGATTTCCCAGTTTAGGGCCGCATGACAATTTCCGCAAATGAGCTAACACAAGTCCCCATACCGTTGAATTTCGACTCGACTCTAATCAAGCTGTCGAAAAAACTTTTGTAATTATAGATAAGGCAAGAAATTCCCGACAATTGGACCGCAATATTTTGTGGCTTCTATAAAAACGAAAAATTACAAATGCATTCTTATTGTGCACACTGGAATTCGGACGCTGTATATTGTCAGACGACATACCGCGCACATGGTGAAAGCTGTACATTTTACTATCTGAGCAAAAGAAAAATCACTGTATACATAGACAAATCAAATAATTGCACACAATTTGATACCCATTTTGAAAATGTTTCTTCTACTGGAAAAAAGTTATAAAAAAGTGAATTATGACTGATTACCCAGTTTAGGTCCGCATGAATATTTCCGCAAATGAGCTAACACTAGTCCCCATACCGTTGAATTTTGCCTCGACTCTATTCAAGGTGTCGAACAAACTTTTGTAATTATGGATAAGGCAAGGAATTCACGACAGTTTGACACCAATATTTTGTGGATTCTATAAAAAGGAAAAAGTAGAAATGCAGTCTTATTGTGCACACTGGAATTCGGACGCTGTAAATTGTCAGACATCATGCCGCGCACATGGTGAAAGCTGTACTTTTTACTATCTGAGCAAATGAAAAATCCCTGTAAATATAGACATATCAAATAATTGCACACAATTTGATACCCATTTTGAAAATATTTCTTTTACTGGAAAAAAGTTATAAACAAGTGAAATATGACTGATTTCCCAGTTTAGGGCCGCATGACAATTTCCACAAATGAGCTAACACAAGTCCCCATACCGTTGAATTTCGACTCGACTCTATTCAGCGTGTCGAAAAAACTTTTGTAATTATGGATAAGGCAAGAAATTCCCCACAATTTGACACCAATATTTTGTGGATTCTCTAAAAAGGAAAAAGTAGAAAATCATTTTTATTGTGCACACTGGAATTCGGATGCTGTAAATTGTCAAACGACATACCGCGCACATGGTGAAAGCTGTACTTTTTTCCTATCTGAGCAAATGAAAAATCCCTGTAAACATATACAAATCAAATAATTGCACACAATTTGATACCCATTTTGAAAATATTTCTTTTACTGGAAAAAAGTTATAAACATGTGAAATATGACTGATTTCCCAGTTTAGCGCCGCATGACAATTTCCGCAAATGAGCTAACACAAGTCCCCATACCGTTGAATTTTGCCTTGACTCTATTCAAGGTGTCGAAAAACTTTTGTAATTATGGATAAGGCAAGAAATTCTCGACAATTGGACAGCAATATTTTGTGGATTCTATAAAAAGGAAAAATTACAAATGCATTCTTATTGTTCACACTGGAATTCGGACGCTGTATATTGTCATACGACATACCGCGCACATGGTGAAAGCTGTACTTTTTACTATCTGAGCTAAAGAAAAATCCCTGTATACACAGACAAATCAAATAATTGCACACAATTTGATACCCATTTTGAAAATATTTCTTTTACTGGAAAAAAGTTATAAAAACGTGAATTATGACTGATTACCCAGTTTAGGTCCGCATGAAAATTTCCTCAAAGGAGCTAACACTAGTCCCCATACCGTTGAATTTTGCCTCGACTCTATTCAAGGTGTCGAACAAACTTTTGTAATTATGGATAAGGCAAGAAATTCTCGACAATTTGGCACCAATATTTTGTGGATTCTATAAAAAGGAAAAATTACAAATGCAGTCTTATTGTGCACACTGGAATTCTGACGCTGTAAATTGTCAGACGACATACCACGCACATAGTGAAAGCTGTACTTTTTACTATCTGACCAAATGAAACATCCCTGTAAACATAGATAAATCAAATAATTTCACACAATTTGATACCCATTTTGAAAATATTTCATTTACTGGAAAAAAAGTTATAAACAAGTGAAATATCACTGATTTCCCAGTTTAGGGCCGCATGACAATTTCCGCAAATGAGCTAACGCAAGTCCCCATACCGTTAAATTTCGCCTAAACTCTATTCAGCGTGTCGAAAAAACTTTTGTAATTATGGATAAGGCAAGAAAATTTCGACAATTTGACACCAATATTTTGTGGATTCGATAAAAAGGAAAAAGTAGAAATGCTTTCTTATTGTGCACACTGGAATTCGGACGCTGTAAATTGTCAAACGACATACCGCGCACATGGTGAAAGCTGTACTTTTTACTATCTGAGCAAATGAAAAATCCCTGTAAACATATACAAATCAAATAATTGCACACAATTTGATACCCATTTTGAAAATATTTCTTTTACTGGAAAAAAGTTATAAACATGTGAAATATCACTGATTTCCCAGTTTAGGGCCGCATGACAATTTCCGCAAATGAGCTAACACAAGTCCCCATACCGTTGAATTTCGACTCGACTCTAATCAAGCTGTCGAAAAAACTTTTGTAATTATAGATAAGGCAAGAAATTCCCGACAATTGGACCGCAATATTTTGTGGCTTCTATAAAAACGAAAAATTACAAATGCATTCTTATTGTGCACACTGGAATTCGGACGCTGTATATTGTCAGACGACATACCGCGCACATGGTGAAAGCTGTACATTTTACTATCTGAGCAAAAGAAAAATCACTGTATACATAGACAAATCAAATAATTGCACACAATTTGATACCCATTTTGAAAATGTTTCTTCTACTGGAAAAAAGTTATAAAAAAGTGAATTATGACTGATTACCCAGTTTAGGTCCGCATGAATATTTCCGCAAATGAGCTAACACTAGTCCCCATACCGTTGAATTTTGCCTCGACTCTATTCAAGGTGTCGAACAAACTTTTGTAATTATGGATAAGGCAAGGAATTCACGACAGTTTGACACCAATATTTTGTGGATTCTATAAAAAGGAAAAAGTAGAAATGCAGTCTTATTGTGCACACTGGAATTCGGACGCTGTAAATTGTCAGACATCATGCCGCGCACATGGTGAAAGCTGTACTTTTTACTATCTGAGCAAATGAAAAATCCCTGTAAATATAGACATATCAAATAATTGCACACAATTTGATACCCATTTTGAAAATATTTCTTTTACTGGAAAAAAGTTATAAACAAGTGAAATATGACTGATTTCCCAGTTTAGGGCCGCATGACAATTTCCACAAATGAGCTAACACAAGTCCCCATACCGTTGAATTTCGACTCGACTCTAATCAAGGTGTCGAAAAAACTTTTGTAATTATGGATAAGGCAAGAAATTCTCGACAATTTGACACCAATATTTTGTGGATTCTATAAAAATGAAAAAGTAGAAATGCAGTCTTATTGTGCACACTGGAATTCGGTCGCTGTAAATTGTCACACGTCATGCCGCGCACATGGTGAAAGCTGTACTTTTTACTATCTGAGCAAATGAAAAATCCCTGTAAAAATAGACATATCACATAATTGCACACAATTTGATACCCATTTTGAAAATATTTCTTTTACTGGAAAAAAGTTAAAAACTTGTGAAATATCACTGATTTCCCAGTTTAGGGCCGCATGACATTTTCCGCAAATGAGCTAACACAAGTCCCCATACCGTTGAATTTCGACCCGACTCTAATCAAGGTGTCGAAGAAACTTTTGTAATTATGGTTACAGCAAGAAATTCCCGACAATTGGACAGCAATATTTTGTGGATTCTATAAAAAGGAAAAATTACAAATGCATTCTTATTGTGCACACTGGAATTCGGACGCTGTATATTGTCAGACGACATACCGCGCACATGGTGAAAGCTGTACATTTTACTATCTGAGCAAAAGAAAAATCCCTGTATACATAGACAAATCAAATAATTGCACACAATTTGATACCCATTTTCAAAATGTTTCTTTTACTGGAAAAAAGTTATAAAAAAGTGAATTATGATTGAATACCCAGTTTAGGTCTGCATAAAAATTTCCGCAAATGAGCAAACACTAGTCCCCATTCCTTTGAATTTTGCCTCGACTCTATTCAAGGTGTCGAAGATACTTTTGTAATTATGGATAAGGCAAGAAATTCACGACAGTTTAACACCAATATTTTGTGGATTCTATAAAAAGGAAAAAGTAGAAATGCAGACTTATTGTGCACACTGGATTTCGGACGCTGTAAATTGTCAGACGTCATGCCGCGCACATGGTGAAAGCTGTACTTTTTACTATCTGAGCAAATGAAAAATCCCTGTAAACATAGACATATCAAATAATTGCACACAATTTGATACCCATTTTGAAAATATTTCTTTTACTGGAAAAAAGTTATAAACAAGTGAAATATGACTGATTTCCCAGTTTAGGGCCACATGACAATTTCTACAAATGAGCTAACACAAGTCCCCATACCGTTGAATTTCGAATCGACTCTATTCAAGGTGTCGAAAAAACTTTCGTAATTATGGATAAGGTAAGGAATTCCCGACAATTGGACACCAATATATTGTGGATTCGATAAAAAGGAAAAATTACAAATGCAGTCTTATTGTGCACACTGGAATTCGGACGCTGTAAATTGTCAGACGACATACCGCGCACATGGTGAAAGCTGTACTTTTTACTATCTGAGCAAATGAAAAATCCCTGTAAACATAGACAAATCAAATAATTTCACACAATTTGATACCCATTTTGAAAATTTTTCTTTTACTGGAAATAAGTTATAAAAACGTGAATTATGACTGATTACCCAGTTTAGGTCCGCATGACAATTTCCGCAAATGAGCTAACGCAAGTCCCCATACCGTTAAATTTCGCCTAAACTCTATTCAGCGTGTCGAAAAAACTTTTGTAATTATGGATAAGGCAAGAAATTCCCCACAATTTGACACCAATATTTTGTGGATTCTCTAAAAAGGAAAAAGTAGAAAATCATTTTTATTGTGCACACTGGAATTCGGATGCTGTAAATTGTCAAACGACATACCGCGCACATGGTGAAAGCTGTACTTTTTTCCTATCTGAGCAAATGAAAAATCCCTGTAAACATATACAAATCAAATAATTGCACACAATTTGATACCCATTTTGAAAATATTTCTTTTACTGGAAAAAAGTTATAAACATGTGAAATATGACTGATTTCCCAGTTTAGCGCCGCATGACAATTTCCGCAAATGAGCTAACACAAGTCCCCAGACCGTTGAATTTTGCCTTGACTCTATTCAAGGTGTCGAAAAACTTTTTTAATTATGGATAAGGCAAGAAATTCTCGACAATTGGACAGCAATATTTTGTGGATTCTATAAAAAGGAAAAATTACAAATGCATTCTTATTGTTCACACTGGAATTCGGACGCTGTATATTGTCATACGACATACCGCGCACATGGTGAAAGCTGTACTTTTTACTATCTGAGCTAAAGAAAAATCCCTGTATACACAGACAAATCAAATAATTTCACACAATTTGATACCCATTTTGAAAATATTTCATTTACTGGAAAAAAAGTTATAAACAAGTGAAATATCACTGATTTCCCAGTTTAGGGCCGCATGACAATTTCCGCAAATGAGCTAACGCAAGTCCCCATACCGTTAAATTTCGCCTAAACTCTATTCAGCGTGTCGAAAAAACTTTTGTAATTATGGATAAGGCAAGAAATTATCGACAATTTGACACCAATATTTTGTGGATTCGATAAAAAGGAAAAAGTAGAAATGCTTTCTTATTGTGCACACTGGAATTCGGACGCTGTAAATTGTCAAACGACATACCGCGCACATGGTGAAAGCTGTACTTTTTACTATCTGAGCAAATGAAAAATCCCTGTAAACATATACAAATCAAATAATTGCACACAATTTGATACCCATTTTGAAAATATTTCTTTTACTGGAAAAAAGTTATAAACATGTGAAATATCACTGATTTCCCAGTTTAGGGCCGCATGACAATTTCCGCAAATGAGCTAACACAAGTCCCCATACCGTTGAATTTCGACTCGACTGTAATCAATGTGTCGAAAAAACATTTGTAATTATGGATAAGGCAAGAAATTCCCGACAATTGGACTGCAATATTTTGTGGCTTCTATAAAAACGAAAAATTACAAATGCATTCTTATTGTGCACACTGGAATTCGGACGCTGTATATTGTCAGACGACATACCGCGCACATGGTGAAAGCTGTACATTTTACTATCTGAGCAAAAGAAAAATCCCTGTATACATAGACAAATCAAATAATTGCACACAATTTGATACCCATTTTTAAAATGTTTCTTCTACTGGAAAAAAGTTATAAAAAAGTGAATTATGACTGATTACCCAGTTTAGGTCCGCATGAATATTTCCGCAAATGAGCTAACATTAGTCCCCATTCCTTTGAATTTTGCCTCGACTCTATTCAAGGTGTCGAACAAACTTTTGTAATTATGGATAAGGCAAGGAATTCACGACAGTTTGACACCAATATTTTGTGGATTCTATAAAAAGGAAAAAGTAGAAATGCAGTCTTATTGTGCACACTGGAATTCGGACGCTGTAAATTGTCAGACATCATGCCGCGCACATGGTGAAAGCTGTACTTTTTACTATCTGAGCAAATGAAAAATCCCTGTAAACATAGACATATCAAATAATTGCACACAATTTGATACCCATTTTGAAAATATTTCTTTTACTGGAAAAAAGTTATAAACAAGTGAAATATGACTGATTTCCCAGTTTAGGGCCGCATGACAATTTCCACAAATGAGCTAACACAAGTCCCCATACCGTTGAATTTCGAATCGACTCTATTCAAGGTGTCGAAAAAACTTTCGTAATTATGGATAAGGTAAGGAATTCCCGACAATTGGACACCAATATATTGTGGATTCGATAAAAAGGAAAAATTACAAATGCAGTCTTATTGTGCACACTGGAATTCGGACGCTGTAAATTGTCAGACGACATACCGCGCACATGGTGTAAGCTGTGCTTTTTACTATCTGAGATAAAGAAAAAACCCTGTATACATAGACGAATCAAATCATTTCACACAATTTGATACCCATTTTGAAAATATTTCTTTTACTGGAAAAAAGGTATAAAAAAGTGAATTATGACTGATTAACCAGTTTAGGTCCGCATGAAAATTTCCGCAAATGAGCTAACACTAGTCCCCATACCGTTGAATTTTGCCTCGACTCTATTCAAGGTGTCGAACAAACTTTTGTAATTATGGATAAGGCAAGAAATTTCCGACAATTGGACACCAATATTTTGTGGATTCTCTAATTTGGAAAAAGTATAAATGCATTCTTATTGTGCACACTGGAATTCGGACACTGTATATTGTCAGACGACATACCGCGCACATCGTGAAAGCTGTACTTTTTACTATCTGAGCAAAAGAAAAATCCCTGTATACATAGACAAATCAAATAATTGCACACAATTTGATACCCATTTTGAAAATATTTCTTTAACTGGAAAAAAGTTATAAAAACGTGAATTATGACTGATTACCCAGTTTAGGACCGCATGAAAATTTCCGCAAATGAGCTAACACTAGACCCCATACCGTTGAATTTTGCCTCGACTCTATTCAAGGTGTCGAACAAACTTTTGTAACTATGGATAAGGCAAGAAATTCCCGACAATTGGACAGCAATATTTTGTGGATTCTATAAAAAAGAAAAATTACAAATGCATTGTTATTGTTCACATTGGAATTCGGACGCTGTATATTGTCAGACGACATACCGCGCACATGGTGAAAGCTGTACTTTTTACTATCTGAGCTAAAGAAAAATCCCTGTATACATAGACAAATCAAATAATTGCACACAATTTGATAACCATTTTGAAAATATTTCTTTTACTGGAAAAAAGTTATAAAAAAGTGAATTATAACAGATTACCCAGTTTAGGTCCGCATGAAAATTTCCGCAAATGAGCTAACACTAGTCCCCATACCGTTGAATTTTGCCTCGACTCTATTCAAGGTGTCGAAAAAACTTTTGTAATTATGGATAAGTCAAGAAATTTCGACAATTGGACAGCAATATTTTGTGGATTCTATAAAAAGGAAAAATTACAAATGCATTCTTATTGTTCACACTGGAATTCGGACGCTGTATATTGTCAGACGACATACCGCGCACATGGTGAAAGCTGTACTTTTTACTATCTGAGTAAAAGAAAAATCCCTGTATACATAGACAAATCAAATAATTGCACACAATTTGATAACCATTTTGAAAATATTTCTTTTACTGGAAAAAAGTTATAAAAAAGTGAATTATGACTGATTACCCAGTTTACGTCAACATGAAAATTTCCGCAAATGAGCTAACACTAGTCCCCATACCGTTGAATTTCGCCTCGACTCTATTCAAGGTGTCGAAAAAACTTTTGTAATTATGGATAAGGCAAGAAATTCTCGACAATTTGACACCAATATTTTGTGGATTCTATAAAAAGGAAAAATTACAAATGCAGTCTTATTGTGCACACTGGAATTCGGACGCTGTAAATTTTCAGACTACATACCGCGCACATAGTGAAAGCTGTACTTTTTACTATCTGACCAAATTAAACATCCCTGTAAACATAGATAACTCAAATAATTGCACACAATTTGATACCCATTTTGAAAATAATTCTTTTACTGGAAAAAAGTTATAAACAAGTGAAATATCACTGATTTCCCTGTTTAGGGCCGCATGACAATTTCCGCAAATGAGCTAACACAAGTCCCAATACGTTAAATTTCGCCTCGACTCTATTCAACGTGTCGAAAAAACTTATGTAATTATGGAGAAGGCAAGAAATCTGCGACAATTTGACACCAATATTTTGTGGATTCTCTAAAAAGGAAAAAGTAGAAATGCATTCATATTGTGCACACTGGAATTCGGGCGCTGTAAATTGTCAAACGACATAACGCGCTCATGGTGAAAGCTGTACTTTTTACTATCTGTGCAAATTAAAAATCCCTGTAAAAAAATACAAATCAAATAATTGGACACAATTTGATACCCATTTTGAAAATATTTCTTTTACTGGAAAAAAGTTATAAACATGTGAAATATGACTGATTTCCCAGTTTAGGGCCGCATGACAATTTCCGCAAATGAGCTAACACAAGTCCCCATACCGTTGAATTTCGACTCGACTGTAATCAATGTGTCGAAAAAACATTTGTAATTATGGATAAGGCAAGAAATTCTCGACAATTTGACACCAATATATTGTAGATTCGATAAAAAGGAAAAATTACAAATGCAGTCTTATTGTGCACACTTGAATTCGGACGCTGTAAATTTTCAGACGACATACCGCGCAAATGGTGAAAGCTGTACTTTTAACTATCTGAGCAAAAGAAAAATCCCTGTATACATAGACAAATCAAATAATTGCACACGATTTGATACCCATTTTAAAAATATTTCTTTTACTGGAAAAAAGTTATAGAAAAGTGAATTATGACTGATTACCCAGTTTAGGTCCGCATGAAAATTTCCGCAAATGAGCTAACACTAGTCCCCATACCGTTGAATTTTGCCTCGACTCTATTCAAGGTGTCGAACAAACTTTTGTAATTATGGATAAGGCAAGAAATTCCCGACAATTGGACAGCAATATTTTGTGGATTCTATAAAAAGGAAAAATTACAAATGCATTTTTATTGTTCACACTGGAATTCGGACGCTGTATATTGTCAGACGACATACCGCGCACATGGTGAAAGCTGTACTTTTTACTATCTGAGCTAAAGAAAAATCCCTGTATACATAGACAAATCAAATAATTGCACACAATTTGATACCCATTTTGAAAATATTTCTTTTACTGGAAAAATTTATAAAAAAGTGAATTATGACAGATTACCCAGTTTAGGTCCGCATGAAAATTTCCGCAAATGAGCTAACACTAGTACCCATACCGTTGAATTTTGCCTCGACTCTATTCAAGGTGTCGAAAAGATTTTGTAATTATGAATATGGTAAGGAATTCCCGACAATTCGACACCAATATATTGTGGATTCGATAAAAAGGAAAAAATACAAATGCAGTCTTATTGTGCACACTGGAATTCGGACGCTGTAAATTGTCAGACGTCATACCACGCACATGGTGAAAGCTGTACTTTTTACTATCTGAGCAAATGAAAAATCCCTGTAAACATAGACAAATCAAATAATTGCACACAATTTGATACCCATTTTGAAAATATTTCTTTTACTGGAAAAAAATTGTAAACATGTGAAATATCACTGATTTCCCAGTTTAGGGCCGCATGACAATTTCCGCAAATGAGCTAACACAAGTCCCCATACCGTTGAATTTCGACCCGACTCTAATCAAGGTGTCGAAAAAACTTTTGTAATTATGGATAACGCAAGAAATTCCCGACAATTGGACAACAATATTTTGTGGATTCTATAAAATGAAAAATTACAAATGCATTCTTATTGTGCACACTGGAATTCGGACGCTGTATATTTTCAGACGACATAACGCGCACATCGTGAAAGCTGTACTTTTTACTATCTGAGCAAAAGAAAAATCCCTGTATACATAGACAAATCAAATAATTGCAAACAATGTGATACCCATTTTGAAAATATTTCTTTTACAGGAAAAAAGTTATAAAAACGTGAATTATGACTGATTACCCAGTTTAGGTCCGCCTGAAAATTTCCGCAAATGAGCTAACACTAGTCCCCATACCGTTGAATTTTGCCTCGACGCTATTCAAGGTGCCGAACAAACTTTTGTAATTATGGATAAGGCAAGAAATTCTCGACAATTTGACACCAATATTTTGTGGATTCTATAAAAAGTAAAAATTACAAATGCAGTCTTATTGTGCACACTGGAATTCGGACGCTGTAAATTTTCAGACTACATACCGCGCACATAGTGAAAGCTGTACTTTTTAATATCTGACCAAATGAAACATCCCTGTAAACATAGATAACTCAAATAATTTCACACAATTTGATACCCATCCTGAAAATATTTCTTTTACTGGAAAAAAGTTATAAACAAGTGAAATATCACTGATTTCCCAGTTTAGGTCCGCATGACAATTTCCGCAAATGAGCTAACACAAGTCCCCATACCGTTAAATTTCGCCTCGACTCTATTCAAGGTGTCGAAAAAACTTTTGTAATTATGGATAAGGCAAGAAATTCCCGACAATTTGACACCAATATATTGTGGATTCGATAAAAAGGAAAAATTACAAATGCAGTCTTATAGGTGCACAGTGGAATTCGGACGCTGTAAATTTTCAGACGACATACCGCGCACATGGTGAAAGCTGTACTTTTTACTATCTGAGCAAAAGAAAAATCCCTGTATACATAGACAAATCAAATAATTGCACACAATTTGATACCCATTTTAAAAATATTTCTTTTACTGGAAAAAATTTATAAAAAAGTGAATTATGACGGATTACCCAGTTTAGGTCCGAGAGAAAATTTCCGCAAATGAGCTAACACTAGTCCCCATACCGTTGAATTTTGCCTCGACTCTATTCAAGGTGTCGAAAAAACTTTTGTAATTATGGATAAGGAAAGAAATTCCCGACAATTTGACACCAATATTTTGTGGATTCTATAAAAAGGAAAAAGTAGAAATGCAGTCTTATTGTGCACACTGGAATTCAGACGCTGTAAATTGTCAGACGACATACCGCGCACATGGTGAAAGCTGTACATTTTACTATCTGACCAAATGAAAAATCCCTGTAAACATAGACAAACCAAATAATTGCACACAATATAAAACCCATTTTGAAAATGTTTCTTTTACTGGAACAAAGTTATAAACAAGTGAAATATGACTGATTTCCCAGTTTAGGGCCGCTTGAAAATTATCCGCAAATGTGCTAACACAAGTCCCCATACCGTTGAATTTCGCCTCGACTCTAATGAAGGTGTCGAAAACACATTTGTAATTATGGATAAGGCAAGAAATTCCCGACAATTGGAAACCAATATTTTGTGGATTCGATAAAAAGGAAAAATTAGAAATGCAGTCGTATCGTGAACACTGGAATTCGGACGCTGTAAATTGTCAGACGACATACCGCCCACATGGTGAAAGCTGTAATTTTAACTATCTGAGCAAATGAGAAATCTTTGTAAACATAGAAAAATCCAATAAATGCACACAATTTGATATCCATTTTGAAAATATTTCTTTTACTGTAAAAAAGTTATGACCAAATGAAATATGACTGATTTCCCAGTTTAGGGCCGCATGACAATTTACGCAAATGAGTTAACACAAGTCACCATATCGTTGAATTTCGCCTTGACTCTAGTCAAGGTGTAGGAAAAAGTTTTGTAATTATGGATAAGGCAAGAAATTCCGGACAATTGGACACCAATATTTTGTGGATTCGATAAAAAGGAAAAATTAGAAATGCAGTCTTATTATGCACACTGGAATTCGGATGATGTAAATTGTCAGACGACATACCGCGCACATGGTGAAAGCTGTACTTTTTACTATCTGACCAAATGAAAAATCCCTTTAAACGTTGACAAATCAAATAATTGCACACAATTTTATACCCATTTTGAAAATATTTCTTTTACTTTAAAATTATAAGTAAGTTAAATATGACTGATTTTCCAGTTCATGGCCGCATGAAGATTTTTGCAAATGAGCTAACACAAGTCGCCATATCGTTGAATTTCGCCTCGACTCTAGTCAATGTGTTGAAAAAACTCTTGTAATTATGGATAAGGCAAGAAATTTACGACAATTCGACCCCAACATTTTGTGGATTCGATGAAAACGAATAATTAGAAATGTAGTCTTATTGTGCACACTGGAATTCGGCCGGTGTAAATTGTCAGACGACATACTGCGCACATGGTGAAAGCTGTACTTTTTACTATCTGACCAAATGAAATATTCGTATAAACATAGACAAATCACATAATTGCACACAATTTGATACATATTGTGAAAAAAAAATTTTTACTGGAAAAAAGTTATTAACAAGTGAATTACGACTGATTTCCCAATTTAGGGCCGCATGTATATTTGCGCAAATGAGCTAACACAAGTCCCCATATCGTTGAATTTCGCCTCTACTCTAATGAATGTGTAGGAAAAACTTTTGCAATTATGGATAAGGCAAGAAATTCCCGACAATTGGACACGAATATTTTGTGGTTTCGATAAAAAGGAGAAATTAAAAATGCAGTCTTATTGTGCATATTGGAATTCGGACGCTGTAAATTGTCAGACGACATACCGCGCACATGGTGAATGCTGTACTTTTTACTATGTGACCAAATGAATAATCCCTGTAAACACAGAAAAATCAAGTAATTGCACAAAATTTGATACCCATTTTGAAAATATTTCTTTTACTGGAAAAAAGTTACAAACAAGTGAAATATGACTGATTTCCCATTTCAGGGTCGCATGACAATTTCCGCGAATGAGCTAACACAAATCCCCATATCGTTGAATTTCGCCTCGACTCTAGTCAAGGTGTAGAAAAAACTTTTGTAATTATGGATAAGGCAAGAAATTCCCGACAACTGGACACCAATATTTTGTGGATTCGATGAAATGTTAAAATTAGAAATGCAGTCTTATTGTGCACACTGGAATTCGGACGCTGTAAATTGTCAGACGACATACCGCGCACATGGTAAATCTGACGAAATGAAAAATCCCTGTAAACATAGACAAATCAAATAATTGCACACAATTTGATACCCATTTTGAAAATATTTCTTTCACTGGAAAAAAGTTATAGAAAAGTGAATTATTACTGATTTTTCAGTTTAGGGCCGCTTGAAAATATTCCGCAAATGAGCTAACACTAGTCGACTTTAATCAAGGTGTAGAATAAACTTAGTTAATTATGGATAAGGCAAGAAATTACCGACAATTGGACACCAATATTTTGTGGATTCGATAAAAATTGTCTAATATACATTTTTTACCTTTTAATTGTTTATTATCCATTTTTAACTTTTTTATTGACTAATAAACATTTTTTACATATTTTCATTGTCTAATATACATTTTTTATTTTTTAATTGACTAATATACATTTTTAACATTTTTAATTGTCTAATATATATTTATTACTATTTTAATTGTCTACTATCCATTTTTTTACTTTTTTTAATTGTCTACTGAATATTTTTTACTTTTTTTAATTGTCTAATTTTCATTGTCAATTATACATTCATTCTTTTTCAGTTATACATTTTTTCAATTATACATTTTTAGTTTTTCATAATACATTTTCATTTTAATTGTCTATTTTACATTTTTTTACTTTTTTTAATTTTCTAATATATATTTTTTATTTTTTTAATTGTCTGATTTTTACTTTTATTAATTGCCTAATATATATTTTTTTACTTTTTTTAATTGTCTAATATACATTTTTTACATTTTTCATTGTCTCATATACATTTTTACCTTTTTTCTTTGTGTAATATATATTTTTTACTTTTTTTAATTGTTGTATATACTTATTTTACGTTTTTAATTTGTCTAATATATATTTTTTACTTTTTTTAATTGTCTAATATACATTTTTTAATTTTTTCATTTTCTAATAAATATTTTTTACTTTTTGTCATTGTCTGATAAATTTTTTTCATTTTAATTGTCTAATATACATTTTTCCTTTTTTAATTGCCTAATATACATGTTTTACTATTATTAATTGTCTAAACAATGTTTTTACTTTTTTAATTGTCTAATATACATTTTTAAAATTTTTCAATAGTCTAATATATATTTTTACCTTTTTTATTGTCTAATATACATTTTTTAATTTTTTACCTAATATACATTTTTTGTTTTTTAATTTTTCTAATATACATTTTTACTTTTTTAATTGTCTATTATATATTTTTTAATTTTTTTAATTGTGTAATATACATTCTTTACGTTTTTACTTGTCTAATATACATTTTTAACTTTTTTCATTGTTTAATATACATTATTTCCTTTTTTTAATTGTCCAATATACATTTTTTGAATTTTATTTAATTTCTTTGTCTGATATAATTTTTTTAATTTTCTAATATACATTTTTACTTTTTTAATTATCTTATATATAACTTTTTAGCTTTTTTTTTTAACTAATATATATTTTTTACTTTTTTTAATTGTCTAATATACATTATTTAATTTTAATTGTTTAAATATACATTACGTTTACTTTTATTTGTCTAATACACATTTTTTTTACTTTTTTTAATTGTCTCTTATACATTCTTTCTTTTTTTAATTTTCTAATATACATTTTTTACTTTATTTAATTGTCTAATATATATTTTTTACTTTTGAAATTGTTTAGTATACGTTTTCTTACTTTAGTTACTTGTCTAATATACATTTTTTACTTTTTCAATTGTCTAATATATATTTTTTACTTTTTTTAATTGTCCAATATACATTTATTACTTTTTTTAATTGTCTAATATATTTTTTACTTTTTTAATTATCTAATATATATTTTTTACTTTTTTTTAATTGTCTGATATCTATTTTTACTTTTTTTAATATACATGGTTTTATTTTTTCAATTGTCTAATATACATTTTTTACTTTTTTAATTGTCTAATATACATTTTTGACATTTTTAATATTCTAACATACATCTTTTGCTTTTTTTAATTGTCTAATGTATATTTTTGGCTTTTTTTAATTCTGTAATATATATTTGCCTTTTTTATTTGGCTATTATACATTTTTTACTTCTTTAATTATCTAATATACTTTTTTGTCTTTTTTAATTGTCCAATATACATTTTTTACTTTCTTTTAATTGTCTAATGTATATTTTTTACTTTTTTTATTGTCCAATATACATTTTTACTTTTTTAATTGTTATATAATACTTTTTACTTTTTTTTAATTGTCTAAAATACATTTTTTACTTTTTTTTAATTATCTGATATATATTTTCACATTTTGTAATTGTCTAATATATATTTTTTACTTTTTTAATTGCCCAATATACATTTTTTACTTTTTTAATTGTCTAATAAATATTTTTTACTTTTTTTAATTGTCTAATATACATGGTTTTATTTTTCCAATTGTCTAATATACATTTTTTACTTTTTTAATTGTCTAATATACAATTTTTACATTTTTTAATTGTCTAAGATACATTTTTCCTTTTTTTAATTGTCTACTATATATTTTTTCCTTTTTTAATTGTCTAATATATTTTTTTGCATTTTAATTGTCTAATATACAATTTTTACTTTTTTAATGTCTAATATACATTTTTACTTTTTTTAATTGTCTAATAAACATTTTTTACTTTTTTTAATTGTCTAATATATATTTTTACTTTTTTTAATTTGCTAATATATATTCTTTTACTTTTTTAATTGTCTAATATATATTTCTACTTTTTTAATCGTCTAATATGCATTCTTTTACTTTTTTTAATTGTCTAATATATATTTTTACGTTTTGTAATTGTGTAATATGTATTTTTACTTATTTAATTGCCTAATATACATTTTTTTACTTTTTTTAATTGTCTAATAAACATTTCTAATTTTTTTTATTGTCTAATATACATCTTTTACTTTTTTTACTTGTATAATATACATTTTTACTTTTTGTAATTTTTGTAATATACATTTTTTGCCTTTTTCAATTGTCTAATATACATTGTTTACTTTTTTAATTGTCTAAAATATATTTTTACTTTTTTTAATAGTCCAATATATATTTTTTACTTTCTTTTAATCGTCTAATATACATTTTTTACTTTTTTTATTGCCTCATATACATTTTTACATTTTAATTGTCTAATATACATTTTTACTTTTTGTAATTGTGTAATATACATGTTTTACCTTTTTCAATTGTCTAATATACATTTTTTACTTTTTCAATTGTCTAATATACATTTTTTACTTTTTTTAATTGTCCAATATAAATTTTTACTTTTTTAATTGTCCAATATACATTTGTATATTTTAATTGTTTAATATACATTTTTTACTTTTTTTTAATTGTCTAATATACATTTTTTACTTTTTCCATTCTCGAATATATTTTTTACTTTTTTAATTGTCTAATATACATTTTTTATTTTTTAATTGTCTAATACACATTTTTTACTTTGTAATTGTCTAATATACATTTTTTCCTTTTTTTAATTTTCTAATACATATTTTTTCATTTTTTTAATTGTATAATTTACATTTTTTACTTTTTTAAATGTCTAGTATAAAATTTTTACTTTTTTCAATTGTCTAATATACATTTTTTACGTTTTTTAGTTGTCTAATATACATTATTTTACTTTTTATAATAGCGTAATATACATGTTTTACTTTTTTAATTGTCTAATATACATTTTCTATTTTTTAATTTGTCTAATATACATTTTTACTTTTTTTAATTGTCTAATATATACTTTTTTACCTTTTTTAATTGTCTAATATATATTTTTACTTTTTTTAATTATCTTTTACTTGTCAAATATACATTTTTTACTTTTTTAATTTGTGTAATATACATTATTTTACTTTTTTTAATTGTCTAATATACATTTTTTAGAATCTGTCTATATTTCTGAGATGAGGTATTATGTACAGTATTTACATTAGTCGGACTATTGTCCTCACCTTTGTCGCCATATTTGTCACAACGTTTCGGCCGTTGTACGCTCCAGCCTTCTTCAGGTGGTTGGAATTTCAAACCGAACCCTTTATTTCGATCATTGGGGTAGACTGTTCTAGTTCCACGAACCATGCTTGATGGATGTCAGTTATCAGTTATCTTCTGCTAATTTTCCCTCTGAAAGTTCTCCACTGCCTGAACCGGTTATTGAACTCACACTCTTTGGGTCTGTCACTGGATCTAACCAACGCCTTTATCCACTGTGCCATATGTCCTTGAGGACATCTGAGTATGAATTTTTGGCTATTATAAACTAAATTTTTTTCAGTAATTTACCTATCACACCCTGTAGAGAGATAGATAGATAGATAGATAGATAGATAGATAGATAGATAGATAGATAGATAGATAGATAGATATTTGCTAATGAGATATCCCAGCATGGAGCCGATTTTGTTGTTAAAAAAAACGATAAATAGAAAGAGCAAACAAATTTTCGTCATATTTTGAGACTCGCACATGCAAAGATACACACGGGAATTATGTGTCAAAATTGCCGCCAAAGAAACAAACTTTCTTTATGAGAGATTAGAAAAATTTCCACAACAAACTTTTTCACTTAATATCTTTCACAGAAAAATCTTTTGTCTAAGTTAAATTCAACCTTTCAATCAAAGGCAGACGACTTTTTAAACATTGAACATTTCTCAAACAGCAAAGAACTTTTTCTCTATACCTTTGCATAGATCATTACAAACAAAAAAATTGTAAATTGTGTATATAAAATTTAATCTGTTGTTTCAAACATGGATTTTTTGTTGTGATTAAATATCGTTACTATTTGGCCATTTCTTATAATTTATGTTTGTGGATATTGCATATTTTATTTGCAGCACAATTTTAAATATTCACGCATCCTTCTTAGATCCAGTATAGATAGATAGATAGATAGATAGATAGATGCTAATGAGATATCCCAGCATGCATCTGTAGGATTTGATTTTTTTTTTTAATTCAGGCATGGTGCATTCCTAGTAGCTATTCTTATGGATTGGAACAAAAAAACACAAAGAAAAAATGAACATGGAGATCCATGATTTTCTCCATTCTGAAGGGACGTCTTTTTTCCTTTGAGTTTAATATTTAACCAGGTAGTAAGTTAAGTTTTCATGATTAGTCATATAGCTGCCTGAATATCTCTAACGACTAACTTCAAGTTATTTCTGGTTTTAGTCATAATATTTCTGGGAATTACAAAGAGATTTTTGTAAACTGAAAATAAAATTAATTTATCTGAATTTTTGAAACCTACAAATTCCTTAATATTGGCTTTTTAATTCGATTTTTAAAAATAAAAGTTTTCGTTCTTTCTTAATTATTATTTTCCCGAGATATAATCCCGGAAAATAATCAACACAAGAAAACAATTAAAAAATATATTTATAATATTTTAAATGGGGCGTTTGATAGCAAACACAGATATACCACAACGTAAAACCTGAAGGGAGAATTTACTCTATAGCAGGTAATGATTGCCACAAGGAATATATAGGAGTAACCACTAGAAATTTGAATAAAATATTATATGAACACAAAACGGATCTCTTATAATACAATACAATCAATGCGTCACTCACCATGAGTGTGAACATAACATATTACCTGCATAAAATGTGACAGCCCCCAATTATTCAAGTTAAAATGTAGTTTTGGGGCTATATTTACCATACAAGACAATGCCCCACGAATAGTATTTCAAAATGTATTGTATTAAATTTATTAAATTCAGAAAGCATATAGTTTTCTCTTTTCTTTTTCATGGGTGATTTCTCTTATTTTGGTTTTGGTGAATAAATATTTTCGGTCTTATAAAAAGAGGCGACTTTTTTTTTACCAAACATTTGTTTGAAATTAAAAACTTACTTTTCTGTTTTGTTTGAGTCCTTTTTTTACAACCGTCTCAGTCATTTTCAAGAACATCCAGTCAATTTGGGGAATATTAATTTCAAATTTAAACACCCATGTATCATGTAAGTGGTGACAGCATGTGTACAAGTGTTTCGCAGAGTTTGACAACACTAGAAACCGAGTACACAAATATTTCATTTTCTACGCACCGTGTCCCTTCAGGACGTGGTTGAACATGACCGATAACTTGGACAGCTTTTTACCAAGAACCACTACTTTGTGGAACAGACTCCTGAGAGGGTAATTCCTTTAAATCAAGATTTAACTGTTACTTTTCTTACATATCCTCATGAACTGCACTTCTTACCTCCTTGTCTAACGTGAATCAACCTCAGTAACACTTAACTTTGGCTTTGGGTTTTGCAATAGGTTTTTTTTTGTTTTTTTTTTTAATAATATCACCCCAAGCAAGGCCGGAGGCCACTATCACGCAAGGGGTTAAAGAAGGGTTGGAGTAATAGGGGAATATACATTTTTTACTTTTTTAATTGTCCAATATACATTTTTTTTTATGTCTAATATACATTTTTCAGTTTTTTTAATTGTCTAATATACATTTTTCCTCTTTTTTAATTGTTTAATATACATTTTTACTTTTTAATTGTGTAATATACATTTTTGGCATTTTGTAATTGTCTAATATACATTTTTACTCTTTTAATTATCAAATATATATTTTTTTCTTTTTTTAATTGTCTAATATACATTTTTCCTTTTTTTAATTGTCTAATATATATATATTACATTTTATAATTATCTAATATGCATTTTTTACTTTTTTTAATTGTCTAATGTATATTTTTAATTTTTAATTGTCTAATATATATTTATTTACATTTTTTAATTGTCTAATATACATTTTTTACTTTTTTAATTGTCTAATATATATTTTTTGCTTTTTTTCATTGTCAAATATACATTTTTTAGTTTTTCATTGTCTAATATACTTTTGAACTTTTTTTAATTGTCTTACATATATTTTTTAATTTTTTCAATTGTCTAGTATACATTTTTTACTTTTTTAATTGTCTAATGCACATTTTTACCACGTTAATTGTCTAATATACATTTTTTTCTTTTTTCAATTGTCTAATAAATATTTTTTACTTTTTTCCAAAAAAAAAATTTAATCAAAAAGTTAAATGAAAATTCAAGAAAAATTTAAAAGCAATGGATATTGCTACCTCATCTGGTTTGATGCTACTGCTATGTATTTAGAGATGTTTGATAAAACCCAAAGAATTCACAATGTTATTGTTCCTGACCTGGCATCTTGGCTTCAGCTCCTTTCCCATCGCCGTAATGTAGCTGCCCTGTGCCTTTTCTATAAATGGTAATTGTTTGGATGAATTTTCTTCTATGGTAATAAGAATGGTAAATAAGAATGTGTTGTTTAGGTGTAAAGAAGATTGAGGCTAGCTAAGTTTAGATACAAGACAGGTGAAGACCAGCTTTGCACAGCCCTCCTTTGGGCCTTGTGCCAGTTTCTGTATAACAACAGAAATAAATACCATCACTTTCCTCTATGGAACCTAGACTATGAATAGAAACGCAGTACTAGATTGGCAGTTAGGTCTCATCATTTTACAGTTGAAATGGTTAGATGTAACTGTAAGTTCTATGTTAACAGTTTCTTCTATCACACTTCTTGCTTGTAGAAATCACTTCTGGCTTCTTGCTTCCCAGTCAGTTTTGATCTTCAAAAATTTAAATGCAATGTCAATTGTTATCTTCTGTCTTCTTAATTCTTGTTCTTTTATTGTCTTCTCTCCTTAATAGTAGTTTTTCTCATATTCTCTAACATTCAGTAACCCCTTGCGTCCTAGTGGTTTTATTGCCTTTGATCTTCAAAAATTTAAATACAATATCAATTGTTATCTTCTGTCTTCTTAATTCTTATTCTTTGTTCTCTCTCCTTAATTTTCCTCATTTTCCTTAATATTGGATTTTTAATTCGATTTTTGAAAATAAAAGTTTTCGTACTTTCTTTATTTTCATTTTCCCGAGATATAATCCCGGAAAATAATCAACACAAGAAAACAATTAAAAAATATATTTATAATATTTTAAATGGGGCGTTTGATAGCAAACACAGATAGAGACACTGTATTACAAAAAAAATATAAATAGATTATTTCAAGGGGAATAACTTTAAAATTGACAGTTTAAAGTTATTCCCCTTGCATTCCAATCGAAGAAAAGGTCTTTGTCTGGGGAATTTCCTGAGATTGTCATCTGAATTTCTCAACCAGCGCCATTTGTCTTCTTTTAGGTTTTCTTTTTCGATAACTTCTTTTTTTTGTTCTTATTTTGACAGCATAATTCATTTTTATTCGAATAACATAGGCTTAACTGACATTAAAAAAAATCTTTCTCAAATTCATCCATAATTTAAATGTTTCAAGAACTAAAAAATAAAAAAATACAACATTCTACCACGCATTTCTCAAAAAAACCGCTGGAGCCGATTTTGTTGTTAAAAAAACAAACTATAAATAGAAACAGCAAACGAATTTTCGTCGCATTTTAAGACTCACACACGCAAAGATACACACAGGAATTATGTGTCAAAATTGCCACCAAAGAAACAAACTTTCTTTATGAGAGATTTAAAAAAATTTACACAACAAACTTTTTCACTTAATATCTTTCACAGAAAAATCTTTTGTCTAAGTTAAATTCGACCTTTCAATCAATGGCAGACGACTTTTTAAACATTGAACATTTCCGAAAGTGCAAAGAACTTTTTTTCTTAAATATACCTTTGCACAGATCATTACAAACAAAGAAATTTTAAATTGTGCATATACATATGATATTTTAAATGGGGCGTTTGATAGCAAACACAGATAGAGACAATGTATTACCAAAAAAAGATAGATAAATAAATTCAACTTAGAAAATGACAATTTAGAGTTATTCCCCTTTCATTCCAATCAAAGAAAAGGTCTTTTTGTGGGGAATTTGCTTAGAATGTCATTTGAATTTCACAACCAGCGCCATTTGTCTACTTTTAGTTTTTTTTGGATAAGTTCTTTTTTTTTGTTCTTATTTTAACAGCATAATTCATTTTTGTTCGTATAAAAACCTTAAAGTTATTTATATGATTAAAATATAAACTACTTATAAAATTCTAGCTGTATGCATTCTCAAGACAACAATGTTTTCCTTTCACGTAAATATCTTTGTTGTTTATGAATTTAAAGAACAGTCAGTGCATTATTTGTAATTCATCTCATATATATATATATATATATATATATACATATATACATATATATATATATATATATATATATATATATATATATATATATATATATATATATATATATATGAAGTGACATCATTTATATTTTTAGATTGTAAGAAATTATTTTTGGGGGAGATAATGGTTTAGTGATACAAGTCTTACTAATTAACCTATAGCTAGGGGGAGAAGAGTTGGACTCATAGTTATTTATGCATAAGTGAATATAATGTCCCCAACGAGAAATAGAACTCACTTCACAAGTCACATGATGTCACTTCATAAATCACATGATGTCACTTCACAAGTAACATCAAAAGCTAGAGAACCTGGTCTGTCCTGCTATTTACCCATAGTTAGTAGGATTTGGTCAGTCAGTCAGTGCATTATTTGTAATTCATCTCATATATATATCTATATATCTATATCTATATATATATATATATATATATATATATACACACACACACGCACACACACACACAAACACACACACACACACATACAAAGTCAGTTTTTTCCTATCCATCCAGATCTATGATAAAGTTTCATTTATAAATTCGTCCCAATAACAGATTAACAATAACTAACAAGAAAAGATTTAATACAAAATAAAATAACCACAACGTAAAACCTGAAGCAAGAATTTACTCTATAGCCGGTAATTGTTGCCACCAGGAATATAGAGGAGAAACCTCTAGAAATTTGAATAAAAGATTATTTTTATGAACACAAAACTGATCACTTATAATACAATACACTGAATGCGTCACTCACCATGAGTGTGAACATAGCATATTACCTGCATAAAATGTGACAGCCCCCAAATATTCAAGTTAAAATGTAGTTTTGGGTCTATATTTACCATACAAGACAATGCCCCACGAATAGTATTTCAAAATGTATTGTATTAAATTTATTAAATTCAGAAAGCATATAGTTTCCTTTCACTCCAATTCTAATGAAATATCAGAGGGTAGAGTAGATATTGCCAGGAAACTATCACAAGCTACAATACCCCATGAGTGCATGAATGTGTTTCCAGTAGCCTATTACATTAGCATGAATGAGTTTTCCCTGCTATCCACCCATTCATTCCACTGTTCTCAAATGCAATCTTTTAATGGCTCGTTGAGACACATATCCAATTGTGTTTTTCTTCAGCATCATCGAGAAAAGGAGGCAAAGCATACAGTTTAAAATCCCTCCTGCTAACAACTTACCATAAACCACAGGATTTAAGGTTCATATTTTATACCTTGAGTATAAGTATTTTTTAATTTTTAATTGTCCAACATACTTTTTCCATTTTTTTAATTGTCAAATATACATTGTTTCTTTTTTAAGTGTCAAATATATATTCTTTATATTTTTTAATTGTCTAATATACATTGCTCACTTTTTTTATTGTCTAATATACATTTTTAGTTTTGTTATTTGTCTAATATACATTTTTACTTTTTTGATTGTCAAATATACATTTTTTACTTTTTTTAATTGTTTAATTGTTTTATTGTGTAATATAAATTTTTTGCATTTTTAATTGACTAATATAATTTTTTTACTTTTTTTAATTGTCTAAAATACATTTTATACTTTTGTAATAGGTCTCCTTCCTTAGTAATTCTGTTGAAGAAATCCTCGAGCGTCTGGGAGATATGAGCTTGTAGTCGATGTTTTATTCAACGATTGTACTGGATTCTCTCTCAGACAAGGGCATGTCCTGCTTTCTCTGCGACCCGACAAGCTCTCCTTGAATTGATGGGAAGTCGAAAATACATTTTTTTACTTTTTTTAACAGTCTAATATATATTTTTACTTTTTTAATTGACTGATATACATTCTTTACATTTAATTGTCTAATATACTTTTTTTTAATTTTTTAATAATTTAATATACTTTTTTTATTTTTTAATTGTCTAATATACATTTATTACTTTTTTAATTGTCTAATATATATTTTTTACATTTACTTTGACTAATATACATTTTTTATATTTTTAATATTCAATACCTGGTTAAGGCAGTGGAGAACTTTCAGAAGAAATTAAAAGATAACATCAAACATGGCACATGGAACTAGAACATTCTACCCCAGTGATCGAAATAAAGGGTTCGAAGAAGGCCAGAGCGTACAACGGCCGAAACGTTGTGACAAAAATGGGGACAAAGATGAGGTCAATAGTCAGACTAATGTAAAAATGTAAACAATGTATATTTGACAATTAAAAATTAAAAATTGTACATTAGACAATTAAAAAAGTAAAAAATGTATATTAGGGTGGGAGTTAAAATTGAGGTACTGTCTGGTGAATGTTGGTTCGAGTACATCCAGAGTATGAAGGTGTCATCTCACATGTTTGATATATTTTTGGTATATCGGGTCCGTCTGTCTATATTTCTGAGATGAGGTATTATGTACAGTATTTACATTATTTGGACTATATAAGTCACAACGTTTCGGCCATTGTACGCTCCGGCCTTTATTTCGATCACCACTGATCTCCTGATAATTTTCCCTCTGAAAGTTCTCCATTGCCTTAACCAGGTATTGAACTCACACTCTTTGGGACTGTCACTGGATCTTACCAACGCTTTTATCCACTGTGACATGTGTCCTGGAAGATATCTCTGTATGAATTTCTGAGTATTCAGGAACAATTTTTTTACCAGTACTCATATTGCAATTTTGCTGTTATCATTGCATGTTTTTACCAGATCTCATATTGCAACTTTTGTTTTTTTTGGGTTTTTTTTGTTATCATTGCTTTTCTCTGGTATGTTGTGACAAATATGGCGACAAAGATGAGGACAATAGTCCTACTAATGTAAATACTATACATAATAACTCATCTAAGAAATATAGACATACATTTTTTACTTACTTAATTGTCTAATATACATTTTTTTCTTTTTTTAATTGTCTAAAATACATTTTTTCTTTTTTAAATTAAATTATCTAATTTACATTTTTTTACTTTTTTTAATTGTCTAATATACATCTTTTTAATTTTAATTGACTATTATACATTTTTTACATTTTTTAATTGTCGAATACACATTTTTTACTTTTTTAATTGTCTAATATACATTTTTTACTTTTGTTAATTGTCTAATATATATTTTTTACATTTTTAATCGTATAATATACATGGTTTAATTTTTTAATAGTGAAATATACATTTTTTACTTTTTTAATTGTGTAATATACATTTTTGCATTTTTAATTGTCTAATATAATTTTTTTTACATTTTTAATTGTCTATTATACATTTATTACTTTTTTAATAGACTAATACATTTTTACTTTTTTAATTGTTTAATATACATTTTTTACATTTTTAATTGTCTACTATACATTTTTACTTTTTTAATTGTCCAATATACATTTTTACATTTTTAAATTGTCAAATATACATATTTGGCTATTTTGAGTGTCAAATATACATTGTTTACATTTTTTAATTGTCTAATACATATTTTTTACTTATTTTTATTGTCTAATATACATTTTTACTTTTTTAATTGTCAAATATACATTTTTTACTTTTTTTAATTGTCTAGTATACATTTTTTACATTTTTAATTGTTTAATATACATTTTTTACTTTTTTAATTTTTTAATATACATTTTTTACTTTTTTAATTGTGTAATATACATTTTTTGCATTTTAAATTGACTAATATAATTTTTTTACATTTTTTAATTGTCTAAAAATCATTTTATACATTATTAATAGACATTCATTACATTTATTACTTTTTAATTCTCTAATATACTTTTTTTAATTTTTTTATTGTATAATATGCATCTTTTACATTTTTAATTGTCTAATATACATTTTCACTTTTTTTAAAATTGTCCAATGTACATTTTTTACTTTCTTTATTCTCAAATATACATTTTAGCTTTTTTAATTGTCAAATATACATTGTTTACATTTTTTATTGACTAATATACATCTTTTACATTTTTAATTGTCTAATATACATTTTTTAATTTTTTAATTGACTAATACATATTCTTTACTTTTTAATTATCTAATATACATTTTTTAATTTTTAATTGTCAAATATACATGGTTTATTTTTTAATTGTCTAATATACTTTTCTTACTTTTTTAATTATATAATATACATTTTTTACTTTTTAATTGTCTAATATACATTTTTTACGTTTTTAATTGTCTAATATACATTTTTTACTTTTTTAATGGACTAATATATATTTTTTACTTTTTAATTGTCTAATATACACGTGTTACTTTTTTAATTGTCTTATATACATTTTTTACATTTTTTAATTCTCTAATATATATTTTTTACTTTTTTTAATTGTTTAATATGCATTTTTTATTTTTTTATTTTCTAAAATATATTTTTTACATTTTTTAATTGTCTAATACATATTTATTTACTTTTTAATTGTCTAATATACATTTTTTTACTTTTTGAATTGTCTAACATATATTTTTTACATTTTTCAATTGTCTAATACACATTTTTTACTTTTTTTAATTGTCTAATATATATTTTTTTATATTTTTAATTCTCTAATATACATTTTTTACTTTTTTTAATTGTCTAACATTCATTTTTTACTTTTTTTAATTGTCTATTATACATTATTACTTTTTTGAATTGTCTAATATATATCTTTTACTTTTTTAATTGTCTAACATACATTTTTTATTTTTTTAATTGTCTAATTTACATTTTTTACTTTTTTAATTGTCTAATTCACATTTTTCACTTTTTTAATTGTCTAATATACATTTTTTACTTTTTTAATTGTCTAATATACATTTTTACTTTTTTCAATTGTCTAATTTACTTTTTTTACTTTTTGAAATTGTATAATATACATTTTTTACTTTTTTGAATTGTCTAATATACATTTGTTTACTTTTTGTAATTGTCTAACGTACATTTTAAAGTTTTAATTGACTAATATACATTTTTAATTGCCTAATATATATATTTTAATTTTTTTAATTGTCTAATAAACATTTATTCATTTTTAATTGTCTAATATACATTTTTACTTTTTTTAATTGTCCAATGTGCATGTTTTTACTTTTTAATTGTCAACTATGCATTTTTCTTTTTTTTATTGGTGAAATATACATTATTTACTTTTTTAATTGTCTGAAATACATATTTAATTTTATTAATTATCTAATATACATTTTTACTTCTTTTAATTGTTTAATATACATTTTTTATTTTTTTAATTGGGTTATATGCATTTTTTACTTTCTTTAAGTGTCTAATATACATTTTTACTTTTTTTAATTGTCCAATGTACATTTTTACTTTTTTAATTGTCAAATATTGATTTTTGCCTTTTTAATTGTCAAATATACATTTTTTGCTTTTTTAATTGTCAAATATACATAGTTTACTTTTTAATTGTCTAATATATATTTTTGACTTTCCAATTGTCTAATATACATTTTTTACTTTTTTAATTGTCTAATGTACATTTTTGACTTTTTTCAATTGTCTAATATATATTTTTTTACTTTTTTTAATTGTTTAATATACATTTTTTATTTTTTTATTTTCTAAATTACATTTGTTACATTTTTTAATTGTCTAATATACATTTTTTACTTTTTTAATTGTCTAATATACATTTTTACTTTTTTAAATTGTCTAATTTACATTTTTTACTTTTTTAAATTGTCTAATGTGCATGTTTTTACTTTTTACATTATTTACTTTTTTAATTGTCTAATATTCATTTTTTACTTTTTTTAATTGTTTAATATACATTTTTTATTTTTTTATTGTGTTATATGCATTTTTTACTTTTTTAATTGCTTAATCTACTGTTTTTACTTTTTTATTTATCTAATATACATTTTTTACTTTTTTAATTGTCCAATGTACATTTTTTGATTTTTAATTAATATACATTTTTTACTTTTTTTAAGTGTCTAATATACATTTTTTACTTTTGTTAATTATCTAATATACAGTTTTTTACTTTTTAATTTTCTAATATACATTTTTTTACTTTTTTAATTGTCTAATATACATTTTTTTACTTTTTTTAATTGTCTAATATACATTTTTACTTTTTTTAATTGTCTAATATACAATTTTTACTTTTTTTAATTGTCTAATGTACATTTTTTACTCTTGTTAATTGTCTAATATACATTTTTTACTTTTTTTTAATTGTCTAATATACATTTTTCACTTTTTTAATTGTCTAATATACATTTTTTACTTTTTTAAATTGTCTAATATACATTTTTTTACCTTTTTAATCATCTAATATTCATTTTTTTTTCTTTCATTTTTTAAGCATTAAAATGCATCTCATCCATTACGGTTTAGGGACATTATTATGTTTAATAAATAAAAATAAAATAATAATAATAATAAAAAAACTATAATTTTGAATAAAATAAAATAAACACGTGACATTAAAATTTTGTTTAAATTAAATAAATCAAAATAGTAAAATGTCTCCCTGAATAAAACAGAAAGTTTTCCTGCCTGAAAACTGACTTCTCGCGAAAAGACGTTGAATTCAGGCTCTTCGTTAACGACCGTTGGAAAGTGAAACCGTCCATCTCTCCTCGGGACATTGCTTGTTATAATACGAAGTGACTTCTTCCTTTTATCACATAGATGATTAAAACACATGTAACTAAAATACACATGCATGTATGCAAAAAATAAATTGTATGATTTTAATATGCAATTTAACTTGCTTTTAGTGTTATTTCTGTGTATGTTTTTATTCCTGTGAACACGAGGCTATCCCTGCTGGCATGATGTGATTGACCCCACAACAAATTCTGAAAAAAAAAAATGGTGGTCTATTATGAAGATTTTTTAAAGGTACACAGCCTAAATATATATTGAAAAGGTGGGTACATATTGAATTTTCTCAAAAATCTCCCACTGTGAGGAGTTCATTGAAAAACTCTTTTCTTTTCAGCCTACGGTAGGCAGCACAAACATGTGCGAACTTTATGGACAGAATAAAATTCTCCCCGTCTGGCGGGAATCTTGCGGATTATCCCAACGCCTTGATGGAACGCTCCTAAAACCTATAAAAAAAAGATTACCTTTATCTCCCTAATCTATTTTTTCTTTTTTCACAACTTGTTATAAAATGGTGTCGCACGTGGGAAAAAATATCCCCAACAGAGGCACATTCATTTGCATGGTTTTCTCTCATGACTTTCATACTTTCACACACACGCTTGTTACACACACACACACACACACACACACACAAAAGAATTACATGTGACGAAATGAAAAAAATTGAATTTTTTTTTCATTTCGTCACATGTAATTCTTCTGTTAATGGATGTATTGTCTTTTTTTGCTATTTTGTGTACTTATTTTTTTACCTGGACTCACATTTGAGTCCGCCAATATTGTTTGCGGGAAAAATTTTACAGGAGCCCCAAAATATTTACTCTCCAAAGTGTTGATTACTACAACATCATGTATGTATAGCTGGCCACTCGTATTCAAGGATACCCAATCTACTAGGGCGGCTAGCCAATCCCTATTGCAGACGCTTGCTCAGGCGCATTTGTGTTTGATCAACAACCACTGTGGTTTATACTGCAACTATGCCGAGCAGACCTTAGCTACAGTTTCTAGTAAAGAGCGTGTTATCTAGCGTGATCAACAATCTGAACAAGGCCAGCACGCTCAAACCATCTTGTACAATGACGTGTGGCTTCGTGCTAGTACAGCTATTCAAGGGTTCTGTTTACCCACTTTCACTCACAAGGCTTGAGTCAACCCGTGGTATAGTTTTTCAGGCACTTTCCAAAGGTGCCGCACCCTGGGATCGCCAACTGATCTGAGTTCTAATGTTCTAACCACTCGGTCACGTGCATCATAGTGACTAAATATTTACCCAAATATACCTGCAATCCGGTAACACGACTTATCAACCCTTTGTGGATTATTTCGGATTGTAGAAGGTTACTTAAAGTACCCGATATTACAAAGCAGATTCCCCATTTAAGTACTGACCGGGCTCGAAATATCTTAACTTTGGTAATCAAGCGAGAACCGTTATCTTCAGCGTGATTTCACCGTAAGAACTAAGGAACGAACATAATTAACATCGGAATATACCACCTGTTTCTTTCGACAAAGAATTCCAATATCTGTCTATATTTCTGACATGAGGCATCATGTACACTATTTACATTATTCGGACTATCGTCCTTATCTTTGTTGACATATTTATTACAATGTTTGGGCCGTTGTACGCTCTGGCCTTCTTCAGATGGTTGGAATGTCGAACTGAACCCTTTATTTCGCTCACTAGGGTAGACTGTTCTAGTTCCCAAGGCCACAAAAATCTCCTGCGTCGACCAAGCATAGAAATGAATATGGGAACCAATAATAAGGAGTGTCAGAGAAAAGCAACAATAATAACAACGAAAATTGCAATATGAGCTCTGGTAAATAACACGCAATAATAACAGCAAAAATTGCAATATGAGCACTGGTAAAAACGGTTGCTGAAGACATAGGTTTAAAAGTCCCAGAAATTCATATACAGATGTCCTGAAGGGCACATGGCACAGGGGATAAAGTCATTAGTTACATCCGATGACAGGACCCAAAGAGTGTGAGTTCAATACCTGGTTAATGCAGTGGAGAACTTGGAGAGGGAAATTAACAGGAGATAAACTGAAAACTGGCATACATTAAACGTGAGCGAAATAAAGGATTCAGTTTGATGTTCCAACCACTTGAAGAAGGCTGGATCTTTTTACCAAGCTATATTTAGGTTCTATATTTTTTTGAAAAATATATTTTTATGTAATATATTTTATATATGTTTATTCTTTTTTTAGTTTCAGTGCTGGTGTCAGAATCTAAACGTTCTCATTCATGAAATGATATATCATTTTTCTGAGAAATTGGTCTTTCACAGAGCCGGTGTAAGAATCTAGTGCTTCCGCGAATCTATGATAGCCCCCACCCTCCAAATATAATGATACGCCCTCACTCTACTATTCTCAGCTTTCATAAAGTAATATTCATATAAAATACAAATTTTATTGTAACCCAATTATATAAATTAATGGATCATATGCAATAGAGGTGAACAATTCAACTAGAAAAATTGAAAATAAATACAATAATTTTTTATTGTAATATAATTACAATTTTGGCACAAGACCGAAATGGAAGTCGGGTTAGGCCAGTCAATATTGAATATCCTAAACCTAGTTAATCTGATTCGGGACCCATTCATTCATTACAATTTACTATATCACCACAAGAATTCATCCATCACCATTCGATCCAACAGATACCACAATACCGCATATTTATAGGGATCCTACCCATGACATAAAAACAATGTACAATTTTGGCTACAGCCTGAAGGGGGTGAGACTAAATTAAATAGAAATTAGAGACGCGTCATAATCATTCATTCCATCTTTAAAAAAAGTCAACAATGTTTTCTTGTGACAATTTTTAATATCAACTTGAGATTTTTTCTTAAAAAGTTGAAGAATTTTAGCATATTCAGGATGAAGAAAATACTGAATTTTATATCGCGTTTTTTCGAAACTTAGCATGAGAAAAACAAATTCACAGATTTGGACCCCCCCCCCAAAAAAAAAGCAAAACCACGTAATGACGTCAAAATCCACGAAATTAGACAAGGGGTTATTAAGAAAGTTCAAAATGTATATTAGACAATTAAAAAAATGTAACAATCAAACAATTAAAAAGTAAAAAAATGTATATTAGACAATGTGAAGTTTGCCATGACTAACATGTTGCAGTTATTATAGCCCTGTTCATAGTTATGGCTGAGTTGTTTCAAGAAATAGATAGATCACACTTCATATGTGTGGTGGTGCACTGCCAATCACCATTCCTTAGATAATTAAAATAATTATTTTACTAATTGTTCCCCTATTACTCCAACCCTTCTTTAACCCTTTGCGTGATAGTGGCCTCCGGCCTTGCTTGGGGTGATATTATTAAAAAAAAAAACAAAAAAAAACCTATTGCAAAACCCAAAGCCAAAGTTAAGTGTTACTGAGGTTGATTCACATTAGACAAGGAGGTAAGAAGTGCAGTTCATGAGGATATGTAAGAAAAGTAACAGTTAAATCTTGATTTAAAGGAATTACCCTCTCAGGAGTCTGTTCCACAAAGTAGTGGTTCTTGGTAAAAAGCTGTCCAAGTTATCGGTCATGTTCAACCACGTCATGAAGGGACACGGTGCGTAGAAAATGAAATATTTGTGTACTCGGTTTCTAGTGTTGTCAAACTCTGCGAAACACTTGTACACATGCTGTCACCACTTACATGATACATGGGTGTTTAAATTTGAAATTAACATTCCCCAAATTGACTGGATGTTCTTGAAAATGACAGAGACGGTTGTGAAAAAAGGACTCAAACAAAACAGAAAAGTAAGTTTTTAATTTCAAACAAATGTTTGGTAAAAAAAAAAGACGTCTCTTTTTATAAGACCGAAAATATTTATTCACCAAAACCAAAATAAGAGAAATCACCCATGAAAAAGAAAAGAGAATTTAATTTCTACGCAGCAAGTAAATAAGCAGTAACAACAACTACAAAAAAACAAACTAAATTATTTAAAAATGTACGATTGTTATTTTATTTTTCTGGACTCATATCAGAGTGTAGAGATTCTGTAGCAGACCCTCAGACCCTTTCTTTGCTGCTGGAATAAGTTATTTGTTATAATTTACAATGATTTTGATTTTTTATTCTGTTTAATCTTCTTTCCTTTTCTTTTTTCTTTTTTAATTGGGTTTTAACCGACGTTTAAATAATTAATATATTTTTTTAAATAAATGTAACTGAACTAGTTCTTGAATAGTACAAAAAAAGATAGTAACTAAATATTTATTATATTTAGTAACTTTGTTTTAATTTTTACGTTTTTTTTCTTTCTTTTTGAGTTGTTTAAAGCCACATTTACGTCAGTAGTGGACCAACAGCAGTTATAATTCAAAAATACCTCTGACCCCCTACATGTCGCAGATCTTAGGATTGTTAGGGACCTAAATATTAAATATGAAGAGATGACTAAATAACGCAAGGGTAGAGTTCTTTGTATATAACGATTATGATCAGCTCTCAACAGAAATAATATTTTTTTCAATTCCTTTTTACTTTAGTTTTTACACATTTACGAATATTAAAAGGGGGGGATGAAATGTTATTGATAATCGCGGGCTTAATTTGCGCTATAAATAGCCCCCCCCCATCTACGGAAGCCAAAACAAATATATTTGTATCCGGTAAAAAAAAAAAAAAAAATTGAAATTCGTTATCTGGAGTTTTTTTTCATCTATCATTATTATCGATATTAATTATTAAACATTCTAAATTACGAATAATTTTGTTTTTAAATTTTTCTAACGTCATATGAGTTTGTTTTGCCTTTCTTAGGGGTGTGTGTATGTGGGGGGGTAGGTCAATTTACTTAGTAAAAATTGCCCCCCGCCCCCAACGAAAGCCAATAAATTAATAATTAATAATAGTAAATTTTATTACAAACTGGACTGCACAAATCATCAAATATTAATATTTTTTAAAAAATTTTGAATTTTTTATATGTGTATAAACGTGCCAATCTTTGTAGATATGGTCGACCCATACACAAAATTATCAGAATAATGAAATATTAAATTTATAAATCTTCTTAATTGAAAAGCATTTAAAAGAAAGTTTTATTGTCAAAATGTTTAGTTTATGTTATTGAAAGGAAAGACGAAAGTATTTTTTCATTATTTTATTAATTTTTAAAATCTTTTGTAGCATAAATTTTGATTAAAAAAATTTTGTTTTTCTTGCAAAGAGGAAATTTTAGCGTCTTTTTTGCAGTGAAAAACACATTATTTTGGAAATTCTTGCAAAAATCCAATAATTGTTGGATTTAAGGAAATTTTCAGGACTTATTCACAAATGAATGAAATTTTTAAAAATATTTTTATAAAATCTTTGTAAAAAATATATATATTTTTACATCTGTTACCCCACCCCTTAATTTTAAGAAATTTTGAGAAATTAAAATTCTGCCCACTCCTGATCTGTTATGAATTGAAAAATAAAAAATGCGATAAAACTAAGACATTAGTTAATAAAAAAAAATTTTAATTGCTTTGATAAGTAAGATATATTAAGGACAATATTGTCTTAAGCAAAATTTTTTTTGATGAATAATGAATTGTTACAAGAATTGCTTTAATTTCTTTTTTTAGAATAATTTATGAAGTTTAATTCTGTATTAATTTCAGCCTTTTAGATATTCTAAGTAAAAAGTATATTTACTAATCATAAATGGAATAGCTCAGTACAAATCATCAAACACCAATATTTTTAAAAGAATTATAAATTTATTTTTGTTTTTGTATGTGTATAAACATGCGGAATTTGCAGATATGGACACCATTATCAGAAAACAAGAGCGATAACGATAGCAAATTTAAACCCAAAGTATCTGCAGCATTACATTACAGAGAATATTTTCCTAAATTTTTAAGATTATTGAGTACTTGAAAATTATATAAGAAAGGTTCTGGTGTCATTTTCTTCAATTATATCTTACAGATAAAGTCCTCATAGAACAGCATTAGATCTGTCAACATTTTAAATAAATTAATTAGGAGGACAGTAGATAGCGATTAACATAGCATTTAAATATTTGAAGATTAACGTTGGTTATAAAGGATGGAGCCGAAAGGGAGTTCCACAAGCAAGGCAGTAAAGCCAATAAGACACAAGAGGTTACTGGGTGTGGATGAATTAGGAACAGAAACATTAATAATGAGTGGGAAGAGCAAAGATTAATCAGGAGGACAGTAGGTAGCGATTGACATTGCATTTAAATATTTGAAGATTAAAGTTGGCTGGAAAGCATGGAGCCGGAAGAGAGTTCCACAAGCAAGGCAGTAAAGCCACTAAGACACAAGGGGTTACTGAGTGTGGAAGAATTAGGAACAGAAACATTAATAATGAGCGGGAAGAGGAAAGATTAATCAGGAGGACAGTAGGTAGCGATTGACATTGCATTTAAATATTTGAAGATTAAAGTTGGCTGGAAAGCATGGAGCCAGAAGAGAGTTCCACAAGTAAGGCAGTAAAGCCACTAAGACACAAGGGGTTACTGGGTGTGAAAGAATTATGAACAGAAACATTAATAATGAGCAGGAAGTAGAAAGAGTAATCAGGAAGACAGCAGATAGTAATTGATATTGCATTTAAATATTTGAAGATTAAAGTTGGCTGGAAAGCATGGAGCCGGAAGGGAGTTCCACAAGCAAGGCAGTAAAGCCACTAAGGCACAAGGGGTTACTGGGTGTGGAAGAATTAGGAACAGAAACATTAATAATGAGCGGGAAGAGGAAAGATTAATCAGGAGGACAGTAGGTAGCGATTGACATTGCATTTAAATATTTGAAGATTAAAGTTGGCTGGAAAGCATGGAGCCAGAAGAGAGTTCCACAAGTAAGGCAGTAAAGCCACTAAGACACAAGGGGTTAGTGGGTGTGAAAGAATTATGAACAGAAACATTAATAATGAGCAGGAAGTAGAAAAAGTAATCAGGAAGACAGCAGATAGTAATTGATATTGCATTTAAATATTTGAAGTTTAAAGTTGGCTGGAAAGCATGGAGCCGGAAGGGGGTTCCACAAGCAAGGCAGTAAAGCCACTAAGTCAAAAGGGGTTACAGCGTGTGGAAGAATTAGGAACAGAAACATTAATAATGAGTGGGAAGAGGAAAGATTAATCAGGAGGACAGCAGATAGTAATTGATATTGCATTTAAATATTTGAAGATTAAAGTTGGCTGGAAAGCATGGAGCCGGAAGGGAGTTCCACAAGCAAGGCAGTAAAGACACTAAGACACAAGGGGTTACTAGGTGTGGAAGAATTAGGAACAGAAACATTAATAATGAGCGGGAAGAGGAAAGATTAATCAGGAGGACA
Organism: Acanthosepion esculentum; assembly: GCA_964036315.1. NCBI lineage: Eukaryota > Metazoa > Mollusca > Cephalopoda > Sepiida > Sepiidae > Acanthosepion > Acanthosepion esculentum. The sequence continues at coordinate 79,028,833 of OZ038509.1, forward strand.
GTAGGTAGCGATTGACATTGCATTTAAATATTTGAAGATTAAAGTTGGCTGGAAAGCATGGAGCCAGAAGGGAGTTCCACAAGCCAGGCAGTAAAAACACTAAGACACAAGGGGTTACTGGGTGTGGAAGAATTATGAACAGAAACATTAATAATGAGCGGGAAGAGGAAAGATTAATCAGGAGGACAGTAGGTAGCGATTGACATTGCATTTAAATATTTGAAGATTAAAATTGGCTGGAAAGCATGGAGCCGGAAGGGAGTTCCACAAGCCAGGCAGTAAAGACACTAAGACTCAAGGGGTTACTGGGTGTGGCAGAATTAGGAACAGAAACATTAATAATGAGTGGGAAGAGGTAAGATTAATCAGGAGGACAGTAGGTAGCAATTGACATTGCATTTAAATATTTGAAGATTAAAGTTGGTTGGAAAGCGTGGAGCCGGAAGGGAGTTCCACAAGCAAGGCAGTAAAGCCACTAAGGCACAAGGGGTTACTGGGTGTGGAAGAATTATGAACAGAAACATTAATAATGAGCGGGAAGAGGAAAGATTAATCAGGAGGACAGTAGGTGGCGATTGACATTGCATTTAAATATTTGAAGATTAAAGTTGGCTGCAAAGCATGGAGCCGGAGGGGAGTTCCTCAAGCAAGGCAGTAAAGACACTAAGACACAAGGGTTTACTGGGTGTCGAAGAATTAGGAACAGAAACATTAATAATGAGCGGGAAGAGGAAAGATTAATCAGGAGGACAGTAGGTAGCGATTGACATTGCATTTAAATATTTGAAGATTAAAGTTGGCTGGAAAGCATGGAGCCAGAAGGGAGTTCCACAAGCCAGGCAGTAAAAACACTAAGACACAAGGGGTTACTGGGTGTGGAAGAATTATGAACAGAAACATTAATAATGAGCGGGAAGAGGAAAGATTAATCAGGAGGACAGTAGGTAGCGATTGACATTGCATTTAAATATTTGAAGATTAAAGTTGGCTGGAAAGCATGGAGCCGGAAGGGAGTTCCACAAGCCAGGCAGTAAAGACACTAAGACACAAGGGGTTACTGGGTGTGGCAGAATTAGGAACAGAATCATTAATAATGAGTGGGAAGAGGAAAGATTAATCAGGAGGACAGTATGTAGCAATTGACATTGCATTTAAATATTTGAAGATTAAAGTTGGTTGGAAAGCGTGGAGCCGGAAGGGAGTTCCACAAGCAAGGCAGTAAAGCCACTAAGGCACAAGGGGTTACTGGGTGTGGAAGAATTAGGAACAGAAACATTAATAATGAGCGGGAAGAGGAAAGATTAATCAGGAGGACACTAGGTAGTGATTGACATTGCATTTAAATATTTGAAGATTAAAGTTGGCTGGAAAGCATGGAGCCAGATGGGAGTTCCACAAGCAAGGCAGTAAAGCCACTAAGACACAAGGGGTTACTGGGTGTGGAAGAATTAGGAACAGAAACATTAATAATGAGCGGGAAGAGGAAAGATTAATCAGGAGGACAGTAGGTAGCGATTGACATTGCATTTAAATATTTGAAGATTAAAGTTGGCTGGAAAGCATGGAGCCGGAAGGGAGTTCCACAAGCCAGGCAGTAAAGCCACTAAGACACAAGGGGTTACTGGGTGTGGAAGAATTAGGAACAGAAACATTAATAATGAGTGGGAAGAGAAAAGATTAATCAGCAGGACAGTAGGTAGCGATTGACATTGCATTTAAATATTTGAAGATTAAAGTTGGCTGGAAAGCATGGAGCCGAAAGGGAGTTCCACAAGCAAGGCAGTAAAGCCAATAAGACACAAGAGGTTACTGGGTGTGGAAGAATTAGGAACAGAAACATTAATAATGAGCGGGAAGAGGAAAGATTAATCAGGAGGACAGTAGGTAGCGATTGACATTGCATTTAAATATTTGAAGATTAAAGTTGGCTGGAAAGCATGGAGCCGGAAGGGAGTTCCACAAGCAAGGCAGTAAAGCCACTAAGACACAAGGGGTTACTGGTTGTGGAAGAATTAGGAACAGAAACGTTAATAATAAGCGGGAAGAGGAAAGATTAATCAGGAGGACAGTAGGTAGCAATTGACATTGCATTTAAATATTTGACGATTAAAGTTGGCTGGAAAGCATGGAGCCAGAAGAGATTTCCACAAGTCAGGCAGTAAAGCCACTAAGACACAAGGGGTTACTGTGTGTGGAAGAATTAGGAACAGAAACATTAATAATGAGCGGGAAGAGGAAAGATTAGTCAGGAGGACAGTAGGTAGCGGTTGACAATGCATTTAAATATTTGAAGATTAAAGTTGGCTGGAAAGCATGGTGCCGGAAGGGAGTTCCACAAGCAAGGCAGTAAAGCCACTAAGACACAAGGTGTTACTGGGTGTGGAAGAATTAGGAACAGAAACATTAATAATGAGTGGGATGAGGAAAGATTAATCACGAGGACAGCAGATAGTAATTGATATTGCATTTAAATATTTGAAGATTAACGTTGGCTGGAAAGCATGGAGCCGGAAGGGAGTTCCACAAGCAAGGCAGTAAAGACACTAAGACACAAGGGGTTACTGGATGTGGAAGAATTAGGAACAGAAACATTAATAATGAGCGGGAAGAGGAAAGATTAATCAGGAGGACAGTAGGTAGCGATTGACATTGCATTTAAATATTTGAAGATTTAAGTTGGCTGGAAAGCATGGAGCCAGTAGACAGTTCCACAAGTAAGGCAGTAAAGCCACTAAGACACAAGGGGTTATTGGGTGTGGAAGAATTATGAACAGAAACATTAATAATGTGCGAGAAGAGGAAAGATTAATCAGGAGGACAGTAGGTAGCGATTGACATTGCATTTAAATATTTGAAGATTAAAGTTGGCTGGAAAGCATGGAGCCGGAGGGGAGTTCCTCAAGCAAGGCACTAAAGACACTAAGACACAAGGGGTTACTGGGGGTGGAAGAATTAGGAACAGAAACATTAATAATGAGCAGGAAGTAGTAAGAGTAATCAGGAGGACAGCAGATAGTAATTGATATTGCATTTAAATATTTGAAGATTAAAGTTGGCTGGAAAGCATGGAGCCCGAAGGGAGTTCCACAATCCAGGCAGTCAAGCCACTAAGACACAAGGGGTTACTGGGTGTGGAAGAATTAGGAACAGAAACATTAATAATGAGCAGGAAGTAGAAAGAGTAATCAGGAGGACAGCAGATAGTAATTGATATTGCATTTAAATATTTGAGGATTAAAGTTGGCTGGAAAGCATGGAGCCGGAAGGGTGTTCCACAAGCAAGGCAGTAAAGCCACTAAGACACAAGGGGTTACTCGGTGTGGAAGAATTAGGAACAGAAACATTAATAATGAGCGGGAAGAGGAAAGATTAATCAGGAGGACAGTAGGTAGCGATTGACATTGCATTTAAATATTTGAAGATTAAAGTTGGCTGGAAAGCATGGAGACAGAAGAGAGTTCCACAAGTAAGGCAGTAAAGCCACTAAGACACAAGGGGTTACTGTGTGTGGAAGAATTAGGAACAGAAACATTAATAATGAGCGGGAAGAGGAAAGATTAGTCAGGAGGACAGTAGGTAGCGGTTGACAATGCATTTAAATATTTGAAGATTAAAGTTGGCTGGAAAGCATGGTGCCGGAAGGGAGTTCCACAAGCAAGGCAGTAAAGCCACTAAGACACAAGGTGTTACTGGGTGTGGAAGAATTAGGAACAGAAACATTAATAATGAGTGGGATGAGGAAAGATTAATCACGAGGACAGCAGATAGTAATTGATATTGCATTTAAATATTTGAAGATTAACGTTGGCTGGAAAGCATGGAGCCGGAAGGGAGTTCCACAAGCAAGGCAGTAAAGACACTAAGACACAAGGGGTTACTGGATGTGGAAGAATTAGGAACAGAAACATTAATAATGAGCGGGAAGAGGAAAGATTAATCAGGAGGACAGTAGGTAGCGATTGACATTGCATTTAAATATTTGAAGATTTAAGTTGGCTGGAAAGCATGGAGCCAGTAGACAGTTCCACAAGTAAGGCAGTAAAGCCACTAAGACACAAAGGGTTATTGGGTGTGGAAGAATTATGAACAGAAACATTAATAATGTGCGAGAAGAGGAAAGATTAATCAGGAGGACAGTAGGTAGCGATTGACATTGCATTTAAATATTTGAAGATTAAAGTTGGCTGGAAAGCATGGAGCCGGAGGGGAGTTCCTCAAGCAAGGCACTAAAGACACTAAGACACAAGGGGTTACTGGGGGTGGAAGAATTAGGAACAGAAACATTAATAATGAGCAGGAAGTAGTAAGAGTAATCAGGAGGACAGCAGATAGTAATTGATATTGCATTTAAATATTTGAAGATTAAAGTTGGCTGGAAAGCATGGAGCCCGAAGGGAGTTCCACAATCCAGGCAGTCAAGCCACTAAGACACAAGGGGTTACTGGGTGTGGAAGAATTAGGAACAGAAACATTAATAATGAGCAGGAAGTAGAAAGAGTAATCAGGAGGACAGCAGATAGTAATTGATATTGCATTTAAATATTTGAGGATTAAAGTTGGCTGGAAAGCATGGAGCCGGAAGGGTGTTCCACAAGCAAGGCAGTAAAGCCACTAAGACACAAGGGGTTACTCGGTGTGGAAGAATTAGGAACAGAAACATTAATAATGAGCGGGAAGAGGAAAGATTAATCAGGAGGACAGTAGGTAGCGATTGACATTGCATTTAAATATTTGAAGATTAAAGTTGGCTGGAAAGCATGGAGACAGAAGAGAGTTCCACAAGTAAGGCAGTAAAGCCACTAAGACACAAGGGGTTACTGGGTGTGGAAGAATTAGGAACAGAAACATTAATAATGAGCGGGAAGAGGAAATATTAATCAGGAGGACAGTAGGTAGCGATTGACATTGCATTTAAATATTTGAAGATTAAAGTTGGCTGGAAAGCATGGAGCCAGAAGGGAGTTCCACAAGTAAGGCAGTGAAGCCAGTAAGATACAAGCGCTTACTGGATGTGGAAGAATTAGGAACAGAAACATTAATAATGAGTGGGAAGAGGAAAGATTAATCAGGAGGACAGTAGGTAGCAATTGACATTGCATTTAAATATTTGAAGATTAAAGTTGGCTGGAAAGCATGGAGCCAGAAGGGAGTTCCACAAGCAAGGCAGTAAAGCCGCTAAGACACAAGGGGTTACTGGGTGTGGAAGAATTAAGAACAGAAACATTAATAAAGAGCTGGAAGAGGAAAGAATAATCAGGATGGCGGTAGATAGCAATTGACATTGCATTTAAATTTTTACAAGTTACAGATGGCTTACTGCTGGACATAGTCTATCATTTTAACCAGGATATTTTTTTTTTCAGCGTATCATCCCAAGCATGGCTGGAGGCCAGTATCATGCAAGGGGTTAACGAAGGGTTGGAGGAAGAGCAGATAGGTGTGGTAAAGGGGAGGATGTGGAGAAAGAGAAAGACAGTGGGTCGATCAAGGCAAGGGGGTTACAGAAGATTTGGAGCGGGAGCAGATAGGAATGTTACAATGAGAGCTGTGCTGCTGGTATAGCTGGAAATAATGGTTCCTGTGTGTTCTGGCAGTCAAGAATGCTGGTGTGAGCCATGGAGAAGATTGCAGGATGAAAGCGTCCATGCCAGTTTTGACCCAGGAAGAAACCTTAGTGGCACAGTTTTCTATTGTGAGGTTAAAGATGTCAGTTCAAAGGGCGTCACACAGAAAATCTCAGAATGAGTCCCAATCAGTGTGCTGGTAACAGAAAGAGGTCTTATGGATAGGGGTCGCTGTTTAATGGATGCTTGGAAGGAAGATATCAGTACTTAAGATAAGGTAAGAAATCGATCCAATAGAGAAGCATGTTGCTTGGTTTGGCTAGGGAAACGAGTAGGGAAGTCCATGATTTGAATGAGAGATTAAGCAATAGAAAAATTTAATGTTTGTATAGCAGCAATGTCAGTACGTTTTAGAATGTTTCACAGATGGATGGAGAGAAAGTGCCTTTTCTATACTGTCAGCTGTTGGGTCTAATATACTGCAGGCATCCGAAGAGGTGGAGCGATAACGGAAAAAGAGATAGCTAACAGAGTTTAGTAACAAAAGATGGAAGCACACGAAAGAGTAGTCAGCAATCTTGAGATACAATTCTCTGGTCATCGGCAGATTATCCTGGATGTGAACACCAAAGCCATGCATGTGAATGTTGGAATCTTTTTGGATAATGGGAAGATACCTGCAACCAAGGATTTATTGGTTACAATGGAAGAATTCAAGTTGGCTTCACAAAGGGTAAAGATATCTGACGACCATTCCAGAAGGAAGGATTCAATGCTGCTGAAGTTGAAACAGATACTTCGAATTTCGAAGAGAGAAAGATGGTGGCTACTTTTTTTTTTTGTTAGCTGATTTAGTTTTATTTCTTTTGAGTTATGTTTTAAGGAGAGAGAGGAAAAAGACCACCATAATTGTCACGACCTGTTGTTGTAAATGGCAATACGAACCAATCAGTATGTAGCTGAGAGCAGAGCATAATGTGGCCTCAGGGTTGCTCACCGGAAATACACATGCAGGGACCCCTACCCATGTGCAACATGGCACTACAGATACTCTGATATTTATGCAACTGTTGATTGGAGCAGCCTCTCTCAGCACTGCCAAAGAGTTTGGGCTCCTAATGACCAGTTGGAAGCAGCTGCCAACCTGGTACTCTCATAATGGAATGTCACAGCCACTGGTTAGTCTAATCACCAAAGAGTTAAGACATTTAAATCATTGAGGCCTTGGTAAGAGAAATAAATAAATAAAAAGAACTGGTAAACCATATGTTGAACAGGGAACAAGGGATGAACCTCTACTTGTGTTCAATCAATGGACATGGAAGGACTGCGGATCGGATGATGAGCTTAACTACTCCTATTAACATGTAAAAAAAAAGAAAAGAGCGAAAGAAAGAAAGAAAATTGGGAAAGAATTCATATTAAGTAATTACTTAGTATTATAAGTTCTGATGTCGACTACCAAGTAAAAAAATGGAAGATGGAAGTTAATTTTTCAGCATTGATAAATAACATTGGGTAAGCATAATTAATAAGTCCTGTAAGTGCATATATATATATATATATATATATATATATATATATATATATATATATATATATATATAAGTAACAAAAATATTGGTAATCCTTATGGATAATCCCAAGGAGGATGAAATACTGAGAGCTCAATGTTAAGTCAGAACGAATAATTTAAAGAAAAACAGACGACTTTAAGGCTCCATTTTTTATAATTTAGAGAATTTTATTTTCAAAAGGTGAAACGAAAAATGAATTCAAAATTTACACTTTTGAGGGGCAGTATTAAGCTCATAAAAGGTGACATAGAGGGTGATGAAGAATAGTGTGAGAGACAGGATCGAGTTTAGGATCGAGTTTAGAGAGGGAAGGGAGAGTTTTATATTTTTTTTCTTTTTGTTACAATACTTAATATTGAGGAAGGAGGGGGTAAAGATCAGAAATTACATATATAGATATATATATATGTGTGTTTCATTAAAAACGACAGACAAGGTACTACAGTTAATCTTTTCGTTTAATTTTCCTTGTGTTCGAACAAGAGCTTTCTTTTGGGATATCGTGTGTAGAAACTAAATGTTCTATAGTTCTGAGCGCTTTTGGCTATACTTTTAGCCATTATCAAGGATGCTTTTATTTTTTCAGTTTAATTGACTGTGTGCATTATGTGTATGTTTTTAGTGTGTTATATAGCTGTTTTATTTTCTGAACGTGGTTAGCACATTGTGGCCTAGTTTATAGTTAATATTATTTAAGAGTTGACTTTTACTTTTTTATTATTAAGGCTTCCATTATTTTTCATCTTTTTTTATATGTGGGTGAGGTTATTATGTTTGTATTTTCTACTAGTATGTTTCGGATGGAGTCTGGTAAGTTTGTGTGTGTTTAAATGAGTTCTAATGGAGCTGTGGTCATATAGGTGTAACGTAAGGCATCTGAAAAGGCATGTAGTGGTGTGACCGATGTAATTATTTATGAATTCGGTTTGATCTGGAATACGGTACCTTAAGGGTCATTTGAATAATGTTCGTTTATTGTAATTTTGACTTAGCTGGTGTGTTGATTAGCTGTCTTAAATTTTCTATAGTAGATAATTAATTCAATTTTTTAATTTTATTTCTTTTACCCAAATAAAAAAAAAAATTAAATGAATTATCTACTATAAAAAATTTAAGACAGCTAACCTTATCCTCAAAAATAAGTCAAAATTACCGCTCAGAACTATAAAACATTTGGACAGTTTTTACACATTCTTTGTCCAGAAAAGAAAGCTCTTGTTCGAACAAAAGAAAAATTAAATAAAAAGCTTAACTGTTTCATGCTAGTGCAATCGTCAGGCAACGATGCCTGACGATTGCACTAGCATGAAACAGACTGTCGCCTCTATATATATATATATATATATATATATATGCACATACATACAGTGCTGTTTGATAAAAGTGACTCACCTGATTTTTTTTAATAAATGTTGTTGTCTTTGATGAAACGAAAGTTGACCTAAATTCAAAGGATAAGCAATCTAAAATCCCAAGAAAAATCTTTGAAAGCTCTTTGAATTTAGCAGTAAGTACTGTCAAGCATCCATTCAGTATAATGTTCTGGGGGATGCTTTTCTTTTCATGGAACTGGTTTCTTAAAACCTATTGAAAAGACCCTCAGGAGCGAGCAGTACAAGAGAATTTTAGAGTCTTGTCTGCTCCCTTCTGCTGAAAGGGTGCATATCGACCCCACCAAGCTCATTTTTATGCAGGATAATGATCCCTGTCACAAATCAAAATTGATGAAGAAATACTTTGATGAGAAGCAGGTGAGTGTTATGACATGGCCGCCCCAATCTCCTGACCTCAACCCCATAGAAAACTTATGGAGCATTATAAAGTACAGTCTCTTGAGAAAACAGTTGAGCAACAAAGAGGATTTGATTGTGAATTTCATATCCGAATGGAATTCAATGCTTGGAGATGAGATTTGCCAGAACCTTATCAAGTCAATGTCAAAAAGGTTTGAAAAGGTTATTCAAAATAAAGGAGGACCCATAGATTATTAAATATTTCAAACTATATTACCTATTATAAATAAATTATACCTTTATTATTCTTTATTTAAAGCAGTTTGGTTATGTTTCTATTGATTACTAGTTGCAGGAAATAAGTGAGTCACTTTTTTTCATGAAACTATGACATTATTTAATTAGGGAAGCTTTTAATTGGTTTTATAAATAAGATATATTAAGGACACTATTGTCTTGAGAAAAGATTTTTGAAATGAATTTTTACAAGAATTGTTTTCATTTTTAAATATTATAATCAGAAGTTTTAAATCTTTTAAAATTCTGTATTAATATCAGCCTTTAGATTATATTAAGTGAAAACTGTTTTTACTAATCATAAATAATAAAGCTTAATTCCAGTCAACGAACACTAAGATTTTTAAAATAAGTTTTTAAGTCAAAATTCCTAAGGTTAGATTATGGAGAATATTTTCAAGCATTTTTAGGATTACTGAGTACTTAAAAATTATATAAAAAAGCTTCTCACTTGTTTTCTTAAATTATGTTTTACAGATAAAGTCTCTGTAGAACAACAATAAACCGGTCAAAAATGTAAACATGGCTACAGTTGGTTAAAAACACAGCTACTGTTTGGTTTAAAAATGCATTTCTGTGTTATTTTATACTTAAAGTACAACAACAATCTACCTGGTGGACAATTATTTGTTATTTTATACTTAAAGTAAATAATATTTGTTTCAAATCAAATTAATTATACTTTAAATCAGCTAATATTCCTAAAATAAAATTTCAGAAAAGTATATTTTATTTTTGGAAGATTTTTTTAATACAGAGAATCTTTTAGCTTTCAATTCAAGCTAAAATGAAAGCTTCAAGAAAGCTGTTTCATTTTTTAAAATTCATTTGAAACCTTAGGTATCATGAATTTAGTGGATGTATAGAGTTTTAATTTAGTGATAATATCACTTAATAACATGTATAAATGTATTTTTTGTATGGATGTTCAAAAAGGAAATAATTCTGAGTTACCACCTTTGACTACTTTTCCCTATCAGTTGATAGGGATGATTTAAGTCAGAGATTACAGTAGAAAATTACTGTTGTTGACCTATGACATAAGAGGCTACCATGCATAAATAAATGTTTTTCTATTATGTTTTAAGCAAAAAGTAAGCCTTACTTTTACAAAATCCAGTTAATTAATCTTTAAATTTACTAATTTTTTTAAATGTACCTCTAGAACAAATATTGGATTTTTAAGAGATTTTTAAATTTCTTGCTTACATTCATTGTCTATAATGGCAGTTCGATGAGTGACATGTGAATGTGCCAATGTTTTAAAAATGCCTAAAAGCTTCATTTATCTGTCTATATTTCTGAAATGAGGTATTGTAACTATTTACCCTATTTGGACTGTTGCCCTCATCTTTGTTGCCATATTCACAACGTTTTGGCTGTTGTACACTCCAGCGATCTTCAGGATCTGTCTATATTTCTGAGATGAGGTATTGTAATTATTTGCACCATTTGGACCGTTGTCCTCATCTTTATTGCCATAATTACAATGTTTCAGCCATTGCATGCTCTGGCCTTCTTCAGGTGATTGGCCTTTTGAACTGAACCCTTTATTTTGTCCACCAGGTAGATTGTTGTTGTTCCATGTGCCATGCCTTTTCTGGATGTCTCAGTCTTAGTTATCTCCCTTTACCTCAACACTCCAAGTTTTGTTCACCTCTGCTGTAGCCAGGTATTGAACTCACAACTCTTTGGGTAAAGTCACTAGATCCAACCAATACTTTTATCCGCTCGGCCATGTGTCCTTGAGGATAAAAGCATTGGTTGAATCCAATGACTTGACCCAAAGAATTGTGAGTTCAATACCTGGCTACAGCAGAGTTGAACAAAACTCGGAGAGTTGAGTTACTAAAGGGAGATAGCTGATACTGAGACATCCGGAAGAGGCATGGCAAGTGGACGTAGAACAATTTATCCTGGTGGCCGAAATAAGGGGTTCAGTTCAAAATTCCACTTACCTGAAGAAGGCTAGAGCATACAATGGCCAAAACATAAATATAGCAATAAAAATGAGGACAGCAGCCCGAATAGTCTAAATATCTTTATTTACATATGGAAGTTAATTTTTTTAGCTTTATGCTATTATCTTTCAAATAAGACCAAAAGTTAGCTTCAAAAAAGGTATTTAAAATATTTAAAAGGTGATGATTTTTATAAAGTCTGTGGTGGTGCATGGTTTAAGTGTATTGAAAAAAAACAAAAACAAATATTGAATAGATGATGATTTGGATCCATAAAATATCTTTGTTCTGTCATGGCTTTACATGATTTCAAACATCTGAGTTCATTCAAAGAAAATGAGTCTCATCTCCTTATTTATTTTTTGCAGGCTGCAGGAGACAAAAATAAAGAATGGAAGAGGAAAGAAACCATTTTAGATTTGTCAAAATATCTTGACAAAGGAATTCGAGTCAAATTTAGTGGTGGAAGGGAAGGTAAGAAATTGTCTTGAAAGGTCGAGTTGGGTTGGGGGAGTAATTTCTTTTTGGGGTTTGTGTCGTGTGTTTCAAATTTAAAATTTAGTCTTCTTAAGGAACGTTAAAAATGTTTGTTTTGTTAAATAACATTTTTTAACGCAGTCACTCCTACCTTGGATATTTGTACGTTTTACATAATGCCATCTCTGTTTCTGGTAGAGTTACTATTAGAAATTGCTAAAAGGAGGAGTCGACCGTAGTTGGGAACATCGAGTCAATGCAAACGATCCTTTCCTTAGTTGCATAGTACATGCTTCACCAGGGCTACATACAGTTTTGAATTCAGAGTTTTCCTTCTCCTAGACTGGTTGGCACCCAAGGCTACAGAACCCAAGTGAATAGTTGTGGTCATCGAGTCAATGTGAATGATCCTTTCCTCAGCTGCATTGTACATGCGTCACCAGGCCTACATACAGTTTTGAATTCAGAGTTTTCCTTCTCCTAGACTGGTTGCCACCCAAGGCTACAGAACCCAAGTGAATAGTTGTGGTCATCGAGTCAATGCAAATGATCCTTTCCTTAGTTGCATAGTACATGCATCACCAGGGCTACATACAGTTTTGAATTCAGAGTTTTCCTTCTCCTAGACTGGTTGGCACCCAAGGCTACAGAACCCAAGTGAATAGTTGTGGTCATCGAGTCAATGTGAATGATCCTTTCCTCAGCTGCATTGTACATGCGTCACCAGGCCTACATACAGTTTTGAATTCAGAGTTTTCCTTCTCCTAGACTGGTTGGCACCCAAGGCTACAGAACCCAAGTGAATAGTTGTGGTCATCGAGTCAATGTGAATGATCCTTTCCTCAGCTGCATTGTACATGCATCACCAGGCCTACATACAGTTTTGAATTCAGAGTTTTCCTTCTCCTAGACTGGTTGCCACCCAAGGCTACAGAACCCAAGTGAATAGTTGTGGTTATCGAGTCAATGCAAATGATCCTTTCCTTAGTTGCATAGTACATGCGTCACCAGGGCTACATACAGTTTTGAATTCAGAGTTTTCCTTCTCCTAGAGTGATTGCTACTCGTGGATATAGAATACAGTCTGTTCTACTATTTAACCCATAGCTGGGGAGAAGAGTTGGAATCATACCTTTTCCAACGGTTTATATACAGAGTGCAATGGTTAAATTGTCTAAATGATGCAAAACTGAAAATAACACTGGCATCTCATTTTAACAGATATATTTACTAAAAATTACACAAAAATATCTTGAAATACTAGAGAATAAATTTATTTGATAAAATCACCATTGGCTTCAACCACAGCCTCCAGATGACTTTGGAATTTCCTGCAACTCTTCTGGACAGCCTCCTTGTTTAAGTTGGTGAATGCTGCCATAATCCTTGCCTTCAGTTCATCTTTGGTGTTACAAGGAGTTTTGTTGGTCTCTTGCTCAACTGCACCCGACGTAATAATCAAGGGAGTTGCAGTCTGGGGAGTTAGATGGGCAGATGTAAGGGGTGATGTAGGCCTCTATTTTGAGTTTGAGACACTGTGGCAAGATGAATAATGGAGGCATAATGTTGCCATCACTAGTGATCACTCCAAATACCTTCGTAAATCACAATTAGACTCATCCAACACTGTCTAAATCATCTGCTCTATTCTCAAATTGATACCCAAACACTCTGAAATGTCTGCATTAGTGCTTTTGGCATGAATTCCAAACACTGCAGCATGCAGTTTCCAAATTTCTGGCAGAGTGAATTGCGCTCTTTTTCTCACAGATGGTGCCCAACTGAGCCTATTGTACTGTTCAGTTGACAAAAGACAAACGCACATGTGCAAAATTAAAAATATCAAATGGTGACAGTTTATCCATCGCACCCTGTGCACACATACATATGTGTGTGTGTCTCTCTATCTCTCTATATATATACACTTAAGGTGTGCTATATTTATGGGATAAAGTGCTCAATATCAGATAGACCGAATGTAAATTATATATATATATATATATATATATATATATATATATATATATATATATATGTATGTGTGCTTTATTTTGGTAGATTAAATTTAATACTAGTTTGGATATTTGTACGTTTTAATAGTGCCATCTCTGAGTTACTATTAGAAATTGCTATATAAGATTAGTTGGTGAAATCAAATTTCTTAATACATTCATTGATACCCCATGGGTATTTGAATCTTAGCATAATGCCATCTATATTTTTAGTTGAGTGACAATTAGAAATTATGAAAGGCTGTTTTATTTTGGGAAATAAAATTAAATTTATGAACACATTGATTAGTTCCTTGACTATTTGAACCCTTAGGCAGCTCAAGTTTCTGGGACGATAATAATGAGGAAGGAGGGCCTGGAGAATCTGATACTCACAGGTCAAACAGAGGGAAAGAGGGACAAAGGAAAACTACGCGTGGCATACCTGGCAGATATAAGCAAGTGGATGAGAGAATGTGGTCTGGGGAAGGAAGCAGAGGGAAGGAACTTGTTGAGAGCTACAAGGGATAGAGAGTTAGCATTTGGAATTTTTATGTAAGAAATTTTTTATTGCCTTTTATTTCGATAAAGGAAATTTATTAAATGCTAAAAACTGACACTACACTGTCTTTGATTTTTTTTTCTTTTTTGTTTCTTCCCTTGCACTATGATTTGTCTGTCATGTAACAGTTGCACATGCATGTCAGATGTAATGCACGACACACCATGAGAGGCACAGGCGCCTTGAGTGGCAATAGGAGCGTTAAAGTTATTTCCAATTGGTTTATTTCAGCAATTTTTTAACCATCATGCATGCAAAAACAAAAAATGGTTATTTCTTTGACCCTGATATTATCTACCATATACACTTTTGACTCCTTTGGCAATGTTTACCTATCTATATATAAAATTTTGTTACGTTGTGGTTATTTTATTTTGTATTAAATCTTTTCTTGTTAGTTATTGTTAATCTGTTATTGGGCCGAATTTATAAATGAAACTTTATCAGATCTGGATGGATAGGAAAAAACTGAGTTTGTATGTGTGTGTGTGTGTGTGTGTGTGTGTGTGTGTGTGTGTGTGTGTGTATATATATATATATATAGATATATATATAGATATATATATATATATATATGAGATGAATTACAACTAATGAACTGACCGTTCTGTTGTTTTAAATTCATAAAAAACAAAGATATTTGTGTGAAAAAAAACATTGTTGTCTTGAGAATGCATACAGCAAGAATTTTATAAGTATTTTATATTTTACTCATATAAATAACTTTAAGGTTTTTATACGAATAAAAATGAATTATGTTGTCAAAATAAGAACAAAAAAAAGAACTTATCCAAAAAAAAAACCCTAAACGGAGACAAATGGTGCTGGTTGTGAAATTCAAATGACTTTCTAAGGAAATCCCCAACAAAAAAGACCTTTTCTTTGATCGGGATGCAAGGGGAATAACTCTAAATTGCTATTTTTCAAGTTATTCCCCTTGGATTTATTTATTAATTTTTTTTTGTAATACACTGTCTCTATCTGTGTTTGCTATCAAACGCCCCAATTTAAAATATTATAAATATAGTTTTTAATTGTTTTCTCGTGTTGATTATTTTCCAGGATTATATCTCAGGAAAATGAAAATAAAGAAAAAACGAAAACTTTTATTTTTAAAAATCGAATTAAAAAGCCAATATTAAGGAATTTGTAGGTTTCAAAAATTCAGATAAATTAATTTAATTTTATTTTCCTGTTTACAAAAATCTCTTTGTAATTCCCAGAAATATTATGACTAAAACCAGAAATAACTTGAAGTTTGTTGTTAGAGATATTCAGGCAGCTATATGACTAATCATGAAAATTTAACTTACTACCTGGTTAAATATTAAACTCAAAGGAAAAAAGATGTCCCTTCAGAATGGAGAAAATCATGGATCTCCGCGTTCATTTTTTCTTTGTATTTCTTTGTTCCAAATCATAGGAATAGCTACTAGGAATGCACCATCCCTGAATTAAAAAAAAAAACAAATCCTACAGATGCATGCTGGGATATCTCATTAGCCAATATCTATCTATCTATCTATCTAGCTATCTAGCTATCTAGCTATCTATCTAATTATCTATCTATCTGTAGTGGATCTAAAAAGGTTGCATGAATATTTAAAATTGTGTTGCAAATAAAATATGCAATATCCACTAACATAAATTAAGAAATGGCCAAATGGTAACGATATTCAATCACAACAAAAAATACATGTTTGAATCAACAGATTAAATTTTATATACACAATTTACAATTTCTTTGTTTGTAATGATCTGTGCAAAGGTATATTCTTTGCTGTTTCGGAAATGTTCAATGTTTAAAAAGTCATCTGCCATTGATTGAGAGGTTGAATTTAACTTAGACAAAAGATTTTTTTGTCAAAGATATTAAGTGAAAGAGTTTGCTGCGTAAATTTTTCTAATCTCTCATAAAGAAAGTTTGTTTCTTTGGCGGCAATTTTGACACATAATTCCCGTGTGTATCTTTGAGTGTGTGAGTCTAAAAATGCGAAGAAAATTCGTTTGCTCTTTCTATTTATAGAATTTTAACGACAAAATCGGCTCCAGCGGTTTGGTAGCTTGTTGCAAATTTTTCTGAGAAATGCGTGGAAGAATGAATTTTTTTTATTTTTTAGTTCTTGAAACATTTAAATTATGGATGAATTTGAGAAAGATTTTTTTTAATGTCAGTTGAGCCTATTTTATTCGAATAAAAATGAATCATGCTGTCAAAATAAGAACAAAAAAAAGAACTTATCCAAAAAAAAAACCTAAAAGAAGACAAATGGCGCTGGTTGTGAAATTCAAATGACATTCTAAAGAAATTGTCCACAAAAAAGACCTTTTCTTTGATTGGAATGCAAGGGGAATAACTCTAAAGAATCAAATTTAAAGTTATTCCCCTTGAATAATTTATTTATATTTTTTTTGTAATACACTGTCTCTATGTGTGTTTGCTATCAAACGTCCCATTTAAAATATTATATATATATTTTTTAATTGTTTTCTTGTGTTGTTTATTTTCCAGTATTATATCTCGGGAAAATGAAAATAAAGAAAGAACAAAAACTTTTATTTTCAAAAATCGAATTAAAAATCCAATATTATGGAAAATGAGGAAAATTAAGGAGAGAGAACAAAGAACAAGAATTAAGAAGACAGAGGATAACAATTGATATTGTATTTAAATTTTTGAAGATCAAAGGCAATAAAGCCACTAGGACGCAAGGGGTTACTGAATGTTAGAGAATATGAGAAAAACTACTATTAAGGAGAGAAGACAATAAAGGTACAAGAATTAAGAAGACAGAAGATAACAATTGATATTGCATTTAAATTTTTGAAGATCAAATGCTTATTGCATTTGATCTTAAATTTTTGAAGATCAAAACTGACTGGAAAGCAAGATGCCAGAAGAGACTTCCATAAGCAAGAAGTATGATAAAAGAAACTGTTAACATAGAACTTACAGTTACATCTAACCATTTCAACTGTAAAATGATGAGACCTAACTGCCAATCTAGTCGTGCGTTTGTATTATTAGTCTAGGTTCCATAGAGGAAAGTGATGGTATTTATTTCTGTTGTTATACAGAAACTGGCACAAGGCCCAAAGGAGGGCTGGCAAAGCTGGTCTTCACCTGTCTTGTATCTAAACTTAGCTAGCCACAATCTTCTTTACACCTAAACAACACATTCTTATTTACCATTCTTATTACCATAGAAGAAAATTCATCCAAACAATTTCCATTTATAGAAAAGGCACAGGGCAGCTACATTATGGTGATGGGAAAGGAGCTGAAGCCAAGATGCCAGGTTAGGAACAATAACATTGTGAATTCTTTGGGTTTTATCAAACATCTCTAAATACATGGCAGTAGCATCAAACCAGATGAGGTTACATTTTTCTTGAGTTTTCATTTAACTTTAGATTAAATTGTTTTTTTTAAAAAGGTTTTTTCTAATAGGGGATAAAAATTTTATTTTAACATTTACTTTGGTGTTTTCTAAATTTTTCATTGTTAAAAAAATGGTTTCACCAATGTAAGAATTTTTGTGTGTTCTTATCTATATTATAATGGAAAATTCTTTGATAAATATCGTTCAGTTCACACTCCTCCTCCCAGTTCTTTTAAACAGGTGTAGAGGTTTATTCCTTGTTTCCTGTTTAGGATTGGGTTTCCGGTTCCTTCTAAAGTTTATTTCAACTTTATACTTCTAACATCTTTGCCTAAATCCTGAAATTTTTTCTTTTTTTTTCTACAATAGGAGTAGATATGTTCACCTATCATCCAGTTTACACTCCTTCAAGGCTTTTTGAACAGGAGTAGAAGTTTATCCATTGATCCCTGTTTAGGATTAGGCTTCCTGTTCCTTCTAAAGTTTTTTTCGTTTGCTTTCACACCAAGTAGCCCCTGGTGTATTAGTGGTATTATTTCCATGCTTGGGGTGAATTGATTAAAAAAAAAATCTGTTGTATAATCGAGAATTATGTAGTTGAATGACAAAATGGGCAAATTTTGTACAACTTGTCTTATCTTCTAGAAATGCTTTATAATAGGAGAGAGCTATACAAGAAAGATTTATTCTCCCATCACAGGCATTATTATATCTGTGATATAATAACACTGTAATTTATGGACGGAAGGAAATGGCTGAAAGAAAAAGGAATGACTTGCTTTGTTATCAGAGAGAATTTTATACCACTAAGACATACACAAAACTATACATACATGTGTTTCACGCAGAGAAAAAAATATATATCTACACAGCATAGCAGAGTCTAAGGAGAATAAAAAAGGATGGGTCTTACATATAATATGGAAATTCTTCTGTGTTTCTGGAGAAGCCATGTTTAGTACGCCAGATTAAAATGGTCTGGTTTCATCTACTATATCCCTGACAAGGACCTATTCCATGAAGCGAAAACAGCGAGTTTTGGGTTTTCCCAATAGGAAACGGCACCATGAATTTGTAAACTGTCACATTTGCTGGAGTCATGGATAGTGGCTCAGATTGAGGTATTAGAGATCCGAGTTTGAATTCCATTTGAATCCATTACATTCATTTACGTGCTAATACCCTTGGGGAAGGTATGAATCTTCTTGTTCTCCCCCTCCCCCAGTTATGGGTAAATAGCAGGACAAACTGGGTTCTATAGCCTTGAATGGCAACTGACCTACCGCAGAATGAAATGGCAACCAACTATGGGGAAAAAACCTGCCTCGCTAGTCATGATCACCTAAATGATCACAATGCAATAAGTGATATTGGCACTGTTGTAGTAAGAGCCTGTTACCCTCCTTATTATCTTGAATGGACGGATCCATTCATGATAAGTAGTCCTGGAGAGCTGTGTTTGAATTCCAGTCAAATCCATTACATTCACTCACGTGCTAATACCTTTGGGAAAGTTATTAATCTTTTTCTTCTCCCCCCAACTATGGGTATATAGCAGGACAGACCAGGCTGTCTAGCGTTCGATGGCAACTGGCCTACTGCAGAAAGAAATGGCAACCTACTGCGAGGGAAAAAATCTGCCTTGTCAGTCATGTATCAAAAGATACATGATGGCCTAAGTGTGTATCACACATGGCACATAACTGACTGAGCATTTGCTGGAGGAGACAGATTTAGACTCAGTTCTGGCTACTTGGGCCAGGCTACTTGGCCCAGGCTGAAAATGCAACTGCTCAGCTTGACTGCAGTAAACAAACTGAATGACCATGACCGTATGAAGTGACAGCATGTGACTTGTGAAGTGACATCATGTGATTTATGAAGCGACATCATGTGACTTGTGAAGTGAGTTCTATTTCTCGTTGGGAACATTATATTCACATATGCGTAAATAACTATGAGTCCAACTCTTCTCACCCAGCTATAGATTAAGTAGTAAGACTTGTATCACTAAACCATTCCATCTCCCCCCAAATAATTTCTTACAATCTAAAAATATTTTCTGGCTTTAAATAACGTGCAAAGGGTTGATAAGCTGTAGAAAATGAATCAATCAATGAAATACTAATTAGCTACCCAGGCATGTCTTTTAGATTTATTTACATTCTCTGGAATAGAAATGTATAGAAACTACCGTGGTCAGAAAGTGAGGGATCAATTTGTATATGGATTGTAATATAGAATTGGTATCCCATTTTATGTCCACATTATAATTTCTGTCTTTAAATAACCTCCTAAGGGTTGATAAGCCGTAGAAAACAAATCAATCCATCAATGAAATACTGATTAGCTACACAGGCATGTCTTTTAGATTTATTTACATTCTCTGGAATAGAAATGTATAGAAACTACCGTGGTCAGAAAGTGAGAGATCAATTTGTATATTGATTGTAATATAGAATTGATCACCTACTTCATATCCACATAATAATGTCTTGTTTATCAGATTATGATTAGGTTTGAATCCACCTCTTCTCTTCCATCCATGGGTTAATCAGTAAGAATTGTCTCAAAAAAAGAAAAAAATGTTACAATCTAAAAATGTTTTCTGACTTTTAATAACTTGAAATGTGTTGATAAGCCGTAGAAAATGAATGAATCAATAAATATCCCACACTGACAACAGATATCTACCAAGAAAGGTGAAATGTAAGAGCCCGGATACAAATTATCGTGGATGATTTAGCAATCAGTATACTTTCTATACATTTTCACCTCATCATTTTAATAAAAGCAGCATTTTTTAAATCAAAATTACCATATATGGCGGTGTACAAGCCAACTTTTAACCTTAATCCTACCCGCAAAATAGAGGGACCATCTTCAGGTATAAAACATGGACCTTAAATCGTGTGGTTTATGGTAAGTTTTTAATATGGGAGATTTTTGATAGTAGGCTGACCCTTGCCTTGTCTCCTTTTTTTAATGATGTTGAACAAAAACAATTGGATATGTGTCTCAACAAGCCATTAAAAAATTGCATTTGAGAACAGTGGAATGAGTGGGTGGTTAGCGGGGGAAAGTCATTCAGGCTAATGTAATAGGCTACTGGAAACACATTCATCCACTCATGGGATATTGTAGTTACGTAACTAACGTTATTGAACGAATACCTCGGACATTTTAAAATTGCATTGGGTTTAGACCCCGTCAGAAATTATTGGCTGTAGAGAAAATACGTAGTAGTTCGTTGAATTCTTTCAACTGATATTCTGGCGTACAAAGCAATCTTTAAACTTAACCCCTCCCAAATAGAGGTTTGTCTTATACTCAAGGTATAAAATATGAACCTTAAATCCTGTGGTTTATGGTAAGTTGTTAGCAGGAGGGATTTTAAACTGTATGCTTTGCCTCCTTTTCTCGATGATGCTTGAAGAAAAACACAATTGGATATGTGTCTTAACAAGCCATTAAAAGATTGCATTTGAGAACAGTGGAATAAATGGGTGGATAGCAGGGAAAACTCATTCAGGCTAAAGTAATAGGCTACTGGAAACACATTCACGCACTCATGGGGTATTGTAGCTTGTGATAGTTTCCTGGCAATATCTACTCTACCATCTGATATTTCATTAGAATTGGAGTGAAAGGAAACTATATGCTTTCTGAATTTAATAAATTTAATACAATACATTTTGAAATACTATTCGTGGGGCATTGTCTTGTATGGTAAATATAGACCCAAAACTACATTTTAACTTGAATATTTGGGGGCTGTCACATTTTATGCAGGTAATATGCTATGTTCACACTCATGGTGAGTGACGCATTCAGTGTATTGTATTATAAGTGATCAGTTTTGTGTTCATAAATATAATCTTTTATTCAAATTTCTAGAGGTTTCTCCTATATATTCCTGGTGGCAACCATTACTGGCTATAGAGTAAATTCTTGCTTCAGGTTTTACGTTGTGTTTATTTTATTTTGTATTAAATCTTTTCTTGTTAGTTATTGTTAATCTGTTATTGGGCCGAATTTATAAATGAAACTTTATCAGATCTGAATGGATAGGAAAAAACTGAGTTTGTATGTGTGTGTGTGTGTGTGTGTGTATATATATATATATATATATATAGATATATATATAGATATATATATATATATATGAGATGAATTACAACTAATGAACTGACCGTTCTGTTGTTTTAAATTCATAAAAAACAAAGATATTTTTGTGAAAAAAAACATTGTTGTCTTGAGAATGCATACAGCAAGAATTTTATAAGTATTTTATATTTTACTCATATAAATAACTTTAAGGTTTTTATACGAATAAAAATGAATTATACTGTCAAAATAAGAACAAAAAAAAGAACTTATCCAAAAAAAAAACCTAAACGGAGACAAATGGTGCTGGTTGTGAAATTCAAATGACATTCTAAGGAAATCCCCAACAAAAAAGACCTTTTCTTTGATCGGGATGCAAGGGGAATAACTCTAAATTACTATTTTTTAAGTTATTCCCCTTGGATTTATTTATTTTTTTTTTGTAACATACTGTCTCTATTTGTGTTTGCTATCAAACGCCCCATTTAAAATATTATAAATATAGTTTTTAATTGTTTTCTCGTGTTGATTATTTTCCAGGATTATATCTCAGGAAAATGAAAATAAAGAAAGAACGAAAACTTTTATTTTTAAAAATCGAATTAAAAAGCCAATATTAAGGAATTTGTAGGTTTCAAAAATTCAGATAAATTAATTTAATTTTATTTTCAGTTTACAAAAAAACTCTTTGTAATTCTCAGAAATATTATGACTAAAACCAGAAATAACTTGTAGTTAGCCGTTAGAGATATTCAGGCAGCTATATGACTAATCATGAAAATTTAACTTACTACCTGGTTAAATATTAAACTCAAAGGAAAAAAGATGTCCCTTCAGAATGGAGAAAATCATGGATCTCCACGTTCATTTTTTCTTTGTGTTTGTTTGTTCCAAATCATAGGAATAGCTACTAGGAATGCACCATCCCTGAATTTAAAAAAAAAACCCAAATCCTACTGATGCATGCTGGGATATCTCATTAGAAAATATCTATCTACATTAGTCGGACTATTTTCCTCATCTTTGTCGCCATATTTGTCACAAAGTTTCAGCCGTTGGAATTTTGATCACTGTTCTAGTTCCACGTGCCATGTTTTGATGGACGTCAGTTATCAGTTATCTCCTGCGAATTTTCCCTCTGAAATTTCTCCACTGCCTTAACTGGTTATTGAACTCACACTCTTTGGGTCTGTCACTGGATCTAACCAACACCTTTATCCACTGTACCATGTGTTCTTGAGGACATCTGAGTGTGAATTTTTGGGTATTATAAACTTAATGTTTTCAGCCTCATTTTTTACCAGTGCTCATATTGCAATTTTGCTGTTATCATTACATGTTTTTACCAGAGCTCATATTGCAACTTTGTTATCATTGCTTCTCTCTGGCACTCCTTATTATTGGTTCCCATATTGTATTTATTTCTATGCTTGGTCGGCTCAGGAGATTTTTGTGGCCTAGCATATGTGCTGATTCCTTAAGTTTACGAATTTTCCAATGGTGTTCCCTGTCTATGATCTCAACATGATCCCACAGGGGATGGTTATCTCCCTTCTCTCTCCATATGTGGTCAGCCACGCCTGATTTTTCTACTTCCCCTCACGTTACAGCTTTCTGGTGTTCTTGAAGCCTTACTTTGAGGGGGCGGCTTGTCTCTCCTTTATATTCCTTTCCACAGCTGCACGGGATAGCGTACACACAGTCTTTAGTCATGTTCTCCTCTAGGGGGGGTCTCACTTGAGAGAGATATCTGCGAAGTGTTGTCACGCTTTTGAAGGTTTCCTGATGTTATATGGACCGCAGATCCTTTGTATTTTCTCTGATAACCCCTTCACATAAGGCAGACAGACTGTTTTCTGAGTGTTGTTGTCCTCCTCCTCCTCCTCCTCCTGTACCCGCCTATCCCAGTTTTTGGGGGCTGCTGCCATGTACCCAGTGTAGTTGTTACGTTGTAGGGTACTACTTATACTGACCAATTCCTTATCTAACGTCTCTGGGTCGCCACTTATGACTTTTGCTCGGTGTTGTAAGCAACGGACGATCCCTTTCTTTACGCTGTATGGATGGTGGGAGTTGAAATTGAGGTACTGTCCGGTGAATGTCGGTTTATGGTATACGGATGTCTTGAACCCATGCTCTGTTCGAGATATTAGTACATCCAGGAATGGGAGTGTGTTGTTACTCTCTTTCTCCATTGTGAACTGTATCGAAGGTCTTATTGAGTTCACATGGTCCAGTAGAACCTGGACATCTTCCTGGTGTGGCCATAGTATGAAGGTGTCATCTACGTACCTTAACCATTAAGTTGGCTTTAGAGATATAGATTCTAATGCCATTTCTTCAAAGAATTCCATGTATATATTCGCCATTGCTGTTGATAATGGCGAGCCCATTGCTAAGCCCTCATCCTGTTGATATATGTGTGATCCCATTCCGAAGTATGTTGTTTGTGTACAGAAAGTCAACATCTCCATCAGATTATCTATTTGAATACTGGTCCGTTCTTCTAGGGAAGAGTCAGAGGTCAATCTGTCTCTGACTACTGAGAGTGCCTCCTCCGTGGGTACCTTGGTGAACAAACTCACCACGTCCAAGCTCACCATCTGGTTGGATTGGATGGGAGCATCTTTGATTATTTCCACGAAGTGGGCAGAGTTTCGGACATATGAAGGAGACTTTCCGATCAATGGGTCAATTATACCTACAAGGAAGCGACTCAGGGTGGCACACAGAGCCTTGGCAAGTAACAATCGGCCTGAGCGGAATACCGTCTTTGTGAATCTTAGGGAGACCGTATAAGTAAACAATGTATATTAGACAATTAAAAAAGTTAAAAATGTATATGAGACAAATAGAAAAATTAAAAAGTGTATTTCAGACAAATAAAAAAAGTAAAAAATGTATATTAGACAATTAAAAATTAAAAAATGTATATTGGACAATTAAATAAAGTAGAAAAATGTACATTAGACAATTAAAAAAAGTAAAAAAAATGTATATTAGACAATTAAAATGGAAAAAAAGTATATTAGACAATTAAAAAAAGTAAAAAATGAATATTAGACAATTAAAAAAGTAAAAACATGCATATTAGACAATTAAAAAGTAAAAAATGGATATTAGACAAATAAAAAAGTAAAAAAATGTATATTAGAAAATTAAAAAAGTAAAAAAATGTATATTAGACAATTAACAAAAGTAAAGAATGTATATTAGACAATTAAAAAAGTAAAAAATGTATATTAGACAATTAAAAAATGTAACAAATGTAATTTAGAAAATAAAAAAATAAAAAATGTAAATTAAACAATTAAAAAAAGTAAAAAATATTTTATTAAAAAGTAAAAACATGCACATTGGACAATTAAAAAAAGTAAAAATGTATATTAGACAATTAAAAAAAGTAAAAAAATGTATATTAGACAA
Organism: Acanthosepion esculentum; assembly: GCA_964036315.1. Taxonomy (NCBI): domain Eukaryota; kingdom Metazoa; phylum Mollusca; class Cephalopoda; order Sepiida; family Sepiidae; genus Acanthosepion; species Acanthosepion esculentum. The sequence continues at coordinate 79,053,911 of OZ038509.1, forward strand.
TTTAAAAAAGTAAAAAAAATGTATATTAGACAATTAAAAAGTAAAAACATGTATATTAGACAATTAAAAAAGTAAAAAATGGATATCAGACAAATAAAAAAGTAAAAAAATGATTATTAGAAAATTAAAAAAGTAAAAAAATGTATATTAGACAATTAACAAAAGTAAAAAATGTATATTAGACAATTAAAAAAAGTAAAAAATGTACATTAGAAAATGAAAAAAGTAAAAAATGTATCTTAGACAATTAAAAAAAAGTAAAAAATGTATATTAGACAATTGAAAAAGTAAAAAATATATATTAGACAATTAAAAAGTAAACTATGTATATTTGACAATTAAAAAGGCAAAAATCTATATTTAACAATTAAAAAAGTAAAAATGTACATTGGACAATTAAAAAAAGTAAAAATGTATATTAGACACTTAAAGAAAGTAAAAAATGCATATAACACAATTAAAAAAATAAAAAATATATATTAAACAATTAAAAGAAGTAAAAATGTATATTAGATAATTAATAAAATTAAATATGTATATTAGACAATTAAAAAAAGTAAATAATGTATATTTCACCAATAAAAAAAAGAAAAATGCATATTTGACAATTAAAAAGTAAAAACATGCACATTGGACAATTAAAAAAAGTAAAAATGTATATCAGACAATTAAAAATGAATAAATGATTATTAGACAATTAAAAAAATTAAAATATATATATTAGGCAATTAAAAAATGTATATTAGACAATTAAAACTTTAAAATGTACGTTAGACAATTAAAAAAAGTAAACAAACGTATATTAGACAATTCAAAAAAGTAAAAAATGTACATTATACAATTTAAAAAAGTAAAAAAAGTAAACTAGACAATTGAAAAAAGTAAAAATGTATATTAGACAATTAAAAAAGTAAAAAATGTATATTAGACAATTAAAAAAGTAAAAAATGTATATTAGACAATTAAAAAAATAAAAAATGTATGTTAGACAATTAAAAAAGTAAAAGATGTATATTAGACAATTAAAAAAGTAATAATGTATAATAGACAATTAAAAAAAGTAAAAAATGAATGTAAGACAATTAAAAAAAGTAAAAAATGTATATTTGAGAATTAAAAATATAAAAAAATATATATTAGACAATTAAAAAAAGTTAAAAATGTATATTAGACAATTGTAAAATGTAAAAAATATATGTTAGACAATTCAAAAAGTAAAAAAATGTATATTAGACAATTAAAAAAGTAAATAAATATGTATTAGACAATTAAAAAATGTAAAAAATATATTTTAGAAAATAAAAAAATAAAAAATGCATATTAAACAATTAAAAATGTAAAAAATATATATTAGAGAATTAAAAGTAACATGTGCATATTAGACAATTAAAAAGTAAAAAATATATATTAGTCCATTAAAAAAGTAAAAAATGTATATTAGACAATTACAAAAGTAAAAAATGTATATTAGACAATTAAAAAGTAAAAAATGTATATTATATAATTAAAAAAGTAAGAAAAGAATATTAGACAATTAAAAAATAAACCATGTATATTTGACAATTAAAAAGTAAAGAATATGTATTAGTCAATTAAAAAAGTCAAAAATGTATATTAGTCAATTAAAAATGTAAAAGATGTATATTAGTCAATAAAAAATGTAAACAATATATATTTGACAAATAAAAAAGCTAAAATGTATATTTGAGAATAGAGAAAGTAAAAAATGTACATTGGACAATTTAAAAAAAAGTGAAAATATATATTAGACAATTAAAAATGTAAAAGATGCATATTAGACAATAAAAAAAATAAAAAAAGTATATTAGAGAATTAAAAAGTAAAAAATGTATATTAGTCTATTAATAAAGTATAAAATGATTTTTAGACAATTAAAAAATGTGAAAAAATTATATTATTCAATTTAAAATGCAAAAAATGTATATTACACAATTAAAAAAGTAAAAAATGTATATTAAAAAATTAAAAAAAGTAAAAAATGTATATTAAACAATTAAAAATGTAAAAAATATATACTAGACAATTAAAAAAAGTAAAAAATGTATATTTGACAATTAAAAAAGTAAAAATGTATATTAGACAATAAAAATAAGTAAAAAATATGTATTAGACAATTAAAAAATGTAAACAATGTATATTTGACACTCAAAATAGCAAAATATGTATATTTGACAATTTAAAAATGTATATTGGACAATTAAAAAAGTAAAAATGTTTAGTAGACAATTAAAAGTGTAAAAAATGTATATAAAACAATTAAAAAAGTAAAAACGTATTAGTCTATTAAAAAAGTAATAAATGTATAATAGACAAATAAAAATGCAAAAAAAATTATATTAGACAATTAAAAATGCAAAAATGTATATTACACAATTACAAAAGTAAAAAATGTATATTTCACTATTAAAAAATTATACCATGTATATTCGACAATTAAAATTGTAAAAAATGTATATTAGACAATTAACAAAAGTAAAAAATGTATATTAGACAATTAAAAAAGTAAAAAATGTGTATTCGACAATTAAAAAATGTAAAAAACGTATAATAGTCAATTAAAATTTAAAAGATGTATATTAGACAATTAAAAAAAGTAAAAAAAATGTAAATTAGACAATTTAATTTAAAAAAGAAAAAATGTATATTAGACAATTAAAAAAAGAAAAAATGTATACTAGACAATTAAGTAAGTAAAAAATGTATGTCTATATTTCTTAGATGAGTTATTATGTGTAGTATTTACATTAGTAGGACTATTGTCCTCATCTTTGTGGACATATTTGTCACAACATGCCAGAGAAAAGCAATGATAACAAAAAAAAAACAAAAAAAACAAAAGTTGCAATATGAGATCTGGTAAAAACATATATTGATAACAGGAAAATTGCAATATGAGTACTGGTAAAAAAATTGTTGCTGAAAAAATTAGGTTCATAATACTCAGAAATTCATACACAGATGTCTTCCAGGACACATAGCACAGTGGATAAAGGCGTTGGTAAGATCCAGAGAACTTTCAGAGGGAAAATTTTCAGGTGATCGAAATAAAGGCCGGAGCGTACAATGGCCGAAACGTTGTGACAAATATGGCGACAATAGTCCGAATAATGTAAATACTGTACATAATACCTCATCTCAGAAATATAGACAGACGGACCCGATATACCAAAAATATATGGAGAGAAATTGAGAATATCAAACAGTCTGACATTCCTACCTACTCATCCCTTCAGGAGAGCTCGTAGGAGAAAGCGGGACATGTACAACGGTTTGATAAAACATCGAGGATTTCTTCAACAGAATTACTAATTTGATGCCAAGAGCAAAAATTAAATAAATTGAAAGATCATCATAGTGACAAATCAGAGTATACAAGAAAACTTTGAAATCGCAGGCTCATTCTCCTTTATATGTCCAAGTTTGTTCACCAAGTTTGTTTGCCCTTCTGTACACATGGCGAAGAAATGGCATTAGAATCTCTATACTCTGGCCATGTGAGATGACACCTTCATACTCTGGATGTACTCGAACCAACAATTTTAACTCCCACCCTTCTATACATTTTTTACTTTTTTAATTGTCCAATGTACAATTTTTAATTGTCAAATATACATTGTTTACATTAGTCTGACTATTGTCCTCATCTTTGTCCCCATTTTTGTCGTAACGTTTAGCAACGTTTCGGACGTTGTATGCTCTGGCCTTCTTCGAACCCTTTATTTCTGGGGTAGAATGTTCTAGTTCCACGAGCCATGTTTGATGTTATCTTCTGCTAATTTTCCCTCTGAAAGTTCTCCACTGCCTTAACCAGGTATTGAACTCACACTCTTTGGGTCTGTCACTGGATCTAACCAACACCTTTATCCACTGTGTATCCTTGAGTATATCTGGGTATTAATTTCTGAGTATTATAAACCTAATTTTTCAGCAAGCATTTTTACCAGTACTCATATTGCAATTTTGCTGTTATCATTGCATGTTTTTACCAGATCTCATATTGCAACTTTTTTTGTTTTTTTTGTTGTTATCATTGCTTTTCTCTGGCACTCCTTATTACTGGTTCCCATATTGTATTTATTTCTATGCTTGGCCAACTCAGGAGATTTTTGTGGCCTAGCATACGTGCTGATTCCTTAAAAAAATTAAAAAAGTAAAAAAATGTATATTAGACAATTAAAAAAATTACAAAATGTATATTAGACAATTAAGAAATGTAAAAAATTAATATTAGATAATTAAAAATATAAAAAATGTATATTAGTCAAAGTAAATGTAAAAAATATATATTAGACAATTAAAAAAAGTAATAAATGTATATTAGACAATTAAAAAATAAAAAAAGTATATTAAATTATTAAAAAATTAAAAAAATGTATATTAGACAATTAAATGTAAAGAATGTATATCAGTCAATTAAAAAAGTAAAAATATATATAAGACAGTTAAAAAAAGTAAAAAAATGTATTTTCGACTTCCCATCAATTCAAGGAGAGCTTGTCGGGTCGCAGAGAAAGCAGGACATGCCCTTGTCCGAGAGAGAATCCAGTACAATCGTTGGATAAAACATCAACTACAAGCTCATATCTCCCAGACGCTCGAGGATTTCTTCAACAGAATTACTAAGGAAGGAGACATATTACAAAAGTATAAAATGTATTTTAGACAGTTAAAAAAAGTAAAAAAAATATATTAGACAATTAAAAATGCAAAAAATTTATATTACACAATAAAACAATTAAACAATTAAAAAAAGTAAAAAATGTATATTTGACAATCAAAAAAGTAAAAATGTATATTAGACAAATAACAAAACTAAAAAATGTATATTAGACAATAAAAAAAGTGAGCAATGTATATTAGACAATTAAAAAATATAAAGAATATATATTTGACACTTAAAAAAGGAAACAATGTATATTTGACAATTAAAAAAATGGAAAAAATATGTTGGACAATTAAAAAGTAAAAAATACTTATACTCAAGGTATAAAATATGAACCTTAAATCCTGTGGTTTATGGTAAGTTGTTAGCAGGAGGGATTTTAAACTGTAGGCTTTGGCTCCTTTTCTCGATGATGCTGAAGAAAAACACAATTGGATATGTGTCTCAACGAGCCATTAAAAGATTGCATTTGAGAACAGTGGAATGAATGGGTGGATAGTGGGGAAAACTCATTCACGCTAATGTAATAGGCTACTGGAAACACATTCACGCACTCATGGGGTATTGTAGCTTGTGATAGTTTCCTGGCAATATCTACTCTACCCTCTGATATTTCATTAGAATTGGAGTGAAAGGAAACTATATGCTTTCTGAATTTAATAAATTTAATACAATACATTTTGAAATACTATTCGTGGGGCATTGTCTTGTATGGTAAATATAGACCCAAAACTACATTTTAACTTGAATATTTGGGGGCTGTCACATTTTATGCAGGTAATATGCTATGTTCACACTCATGGTGAGTGACGCATTCAGTGTATTGTATTATAAGTGATCAGTTTTGTGTTCATATAATCTTTTATTCAAATTTCTAGAGGTTTCTTCTATATATTCCTGGTGGCAACCATTACTGGCTATAGAGTAAATTCTTGCTTCAGGTTTTACGTTGTGGTTATTTTATTTTGTATTAAATCTTTTCTTGTTAGTTATTGTTAATCTGTTATTGGGCCGAATTTATAAATGAAACTTTAACAGATCTGGATGGATAGGAAAAAACTGACTTTGTATGTGTGTGTGTGTGTGTGTGTGTGTGTTTGTGTGTGTGTGTATATATATATATATATATATAGATAGATAGATAGATAGATATAGATATATAGATATATATATGAGATGAATTACAAATAATGCACTGACTGACTGACCAAATCCTACTAACTATGGGTAAATAGCAGAACAGACCAGGTTCTCTAGCTTTTGATGGCAACTGGCCTACTGCAGAAAGAAATGGCAACCTACTGCGAGGGAAAAAATCTGCCTTGTCAGTCATGTATCAAAAGATACATGATTGCCTAAGTGTGTATCATGCATGGCACATAACTGACTGAGCATTTGCTGGAGGAGACAGATTTAGACACAGTTCTGGCTACTTGGCCCAGGCTAAAAATGCAACTGCTCTGTTTGACTGCAGTAAACAAACTGAATAACCATGACCGTATGAAGTGACATCATCTGACTTGTGAAGTGACATCATGTGATTTATGAAGTGACATCATGTGATTTATGAAATGGCATCATGTGACTTGTGAAGTGACATCATGTGACTTGTGAAGTGACATCATGTGATTTATGAAGTGACAACATATGATTTATGAAGTGACATCATGGGACTTGTGAAGTGATATCATGTGATTTATGAAGTGACATCAGGTGATTTATGAAATGACATCATGTGACTTGTGAAGTGACATCATGTGATTTATGAAGTGACATCATGTGACTTGTGAAGTGAGTTCTATTTCTCGTTGGGGACATTATATTCACTTATGCGTAAATAACTATGAGTCCAACTCTTCTCCCCCTAGCTATAGGTTAATTAGTAAGACTTGTATCACTAAACCATTATCTCCCCCACAAATAATTTCTTACAATCTAAAAATATAAATGATGTCACTTCATATATATATAATTTAAAAGCATGGGTTTAAAAATTACCGTTAGCACTAAAATTAAAAAAGTTAACTTCCTTGATATAACATTAGATTTAAAGAACAATACATACACACCTTATAAAAAACTCAATATGAATCCTGTATATATACACCCTAAATCAAATCACCCCTCATCTATAATTAAACATATACCTTTATCTATCCGAAAAAGAATTAGTACAAATTCAGCAAATGACAAGATTTTCGACGGACATATTAATTTCTATAATAAAGCTCTAAAAGATAGTGGCTACAAAAACCTAAAACTAACTTATATTAAAAATGAAAACGGTAAACATAGGAAAAACAGAAGCAGGAAAATAATTTGGTATACACCCCCATACAACCAAATGGTAAAAAACAAATTGGGACAAAAATTCCTTGAATTAATACTCAAGCATTTTCCCGGTGGAAGTAAACTTAGTACTATTTTCAATAGAAATACACTAAAATTAAGTTATAGCTGTACTGATAACCTAGAAAAGATAATTAAGAAACATAATACTAATATCTTAAATAAACACTTATACCAGAACCAAAAAATTGTAGACAAGGGAAAAATACAAACAACTAATGAGGGTGAACAAAAATTATGTAATTGTAGAAACCCTCAAAACTGTCCTTTACAAAATAAATGTTGCATAGAATCAGTAGTATACCAATGTAATATATCTTCTGTTGAAAACACTGAAAACATAAAAATTTATATAGGTTGCACTAGCCATGAGTTCAAAAAGAGGTTCAACCAACATCAATCCTCGTTTAGGATAAATAAGTATAAAAGTCAAACATCTCTTTCGAAGTACTTTTGGCACCTAAAAGAATCCAATAAAACACCTACAGTGAAATGGAAGTTAATAAGAAGGGCTAGAATATGTAGGTCATTAAATGACCCATGTCCTTTATGCATACATGAGAAACTATATATTACTAAGTTTATAAAAAATAAAAATTTACTGAATCAGAGAAATGAAATAGCTATTTTATGTCGTCATTGCCAAAAGTTTTCTTTAAATAATCTTTAAATAATCTATAAAAAAAAAAAAAAAAAAAAAAAAAAAAATTACCTGATTATTATGCATACTCATATTTGATGGGTATAAATAATTTTAAATAATGTAGATAATTATATTACATTTACTTGGTTTATAAAGAAATATAGCCGATTAAAATTAAAAAGTTAAATTTGAAAGTAGAATTTTTAAAAATGTTTTAAAATTGAAATTAAATAAAACAGATTCTAACCTAAATATCTTTTAAAATTGTAATTAAATAAAACGTACTCTAACCATAACACCTCTCTCAAAGCAATTCAAACACTGAAAAGAATACAAGTGAACACCGAAAGTCATATGAAATTAATAAGTTAGAATATAATATTGAACATTAAATGTCCTTTATACATACATATATACATTTATAATACTAAATTTATAAATAAAAGTTTATTGAATTAGTGAAATAATTTAACCACCTTTGCCGTCATTGTCATAAAGTTTACATAAAATAAAATAAAATAAAATAATATTTACTTATACTCGATAAGAATAAGTAATTTTAAATACTGTAAGTAATCCTAATACATTTACTTGGTTTTTAACTAGGAGTATAGTATATTAAATATTAAAAATAACTTTTTAGAAAGGTGGATAAAACATATTCTAACCTAAACAGTCCCTCAAAATCTTTAAATATACAAATAGAAATAATACCATAAGAATTTTTGCCGTTAGAAATAAACCCAGATGACATGAATTTAGCGGATGTCAGAATTTGTTAAAAGATACATCCCTACCCATCCCTAAACATAACCCCGATTTCAAATGTAACTATTAACTGAGACAACGAAAATTAAAAATTGAACCCTCTACCACCCCTTGTCTAGATGAATGGATTTATCGGTAACCTTGGAAACCCTCAAACTATGAATCTTTCCTGTGCCGTTAACAACCGTAAATTTTAAAAAGTAAGTTACTCCAAAATTCGCTTGATGAGGAAATGGAACTAATGTCTTTGGTTTAATAACAAAATTAAATTCAGGGGCTTTAGCTTCCATTTCTGAAACATGGTCATCACTGTGTAGTGGTAAAACCATATTTTAAATCTATTAATTTATAATATTAATGCTCTGTAAATTTAAATTTACATAGAGCACTATTGTGTAAAAATAAAAATATCTATAAGAACACCGGATTTTATATCTTACTGTTCTTTCCTTTTTATTTATATATACATATATATATATATATATGTATATATATATATATATATATATATATATATATATATATATATATATATATATATATATGAGATGAATTACAAATAATGCACTGACTGTTCTTTTGTTTTAAATTCATAAACAACAAAGATATTTGTGTGAAAGAAAAACATTGTTGTCTTGGGAATGCATACAGCTAGAATTTTATAAGTATTTTACAATTTAATCATATAAATAACTTTAAGGTTTTTATACGAATAAAAATGAATTATGCTGTTAAAATAAGAACAAAAAAAAAGAACTTATCCAAAAAAAACTAAAAGAAGACAAATGGCGCTGGTTGTGAAATTCAAATGACATTCTAAGCAAATTCCCCACAAAAAGACCTTTTCTTTGATTGGAATGCAAGGGGAATAACTCTAAATTGTAATTTTTTAAGTTATTCCCCTTGAATTTATTAATCTATCTTTTTTGGTAATACACTGTCTCTATCTGTGTTTGCTATCAAACGCCCATTTAAAATATCATAAATATATTTTTTAATTGTTTTCTCGTGTTGATTATTTTCCAGGATTATATCTCGGGAAAATGAATATAAAGAAAGAACGAAAACTTTTATTTTTAAAAATCGAATTAAAAAGCCAATATTAAGGAATTTGTAGGTTTCAAAAATTCAGATAAATTAATTTAATTTTCAGTTTACAAAAATCTCTTGGTAATTCCCAGAAATATTATGACTAAAATCAGAAATAACTTGAAGTTAGTCGTTAGAGATATTCAGGCAGCTATATGACTAATCATGAAAATTTAACTTACTACCTGGTTAAATATTAAACTCAAAGGAAAAAAGATGTCCCTTCAGAATGGAGAAAATCATAGATCTCCACGTTCATGTTTTCTTTGTGTTTGTTTGTTCCAATCCATAGGAATAGCTACTAGGAATGCATCATCCTGGAATTAAAAAAAAAACCCAAATCCTACAGTTGCATGCTGGGATATCTCATTAGCCAATATCTATCTATCTATCTATCTATCTATCTATCTATCTATACTGGATCTAAGAAGGATGCGTGAATATTTAAAATTGTGTTGCAAATAAAATATGCAATATCCACAAACATAACTTAAGAAATGGCCAAATGGTAACGATATTCAATCACAATAAAAAATACATCTTTGAAACAACAGATTAAATTGTATATGCACAATTTATAATTTCTTTGTTTGTAATGATCTGTGCAAAGGTATATTTAAGAAAAAAAGTTCTTTGCACTTTCGGAAATGTTCAATGTTTAAAAAGTCGTCTGCCATGGATTGAAAGGTCGAATTTAACATAGACAAAAGATTTTTCTGTGAAAGATATTAAGTGAAAAAGTTTGTTGTGTAAATTTTTCTAATCACTCATAAAGAAAGTTTGTTTCTTTGGTGGCAATTTTGACACATAATTCCTGTATGTATCTTTGCGTGTGTGAGTCTTAAAATGCGACAAAAATTCGTTTGCTGTTTCTAATTATAGTTTTTTTTTTAACAACAAAATCGCCTCCAGCGGTTTTTCTGAGAAATGCGGGGTAGAATGTTGTATTTTTTTATTTTTTAGTTCTTGAAACATTTAAATTATGGATGAATTTGAGAAAGATTTTTTTTAATGTCAGTTAAGCCTATGTTATTCGAATAAAAATGAATTATACTGTCAAAATAAGAACAAAAAAAAGAAGTTATCGAAAAAGAAAACCTAAAAGAAGACAAATGGCGCTGGTTGAGAAATTCAGATGACAATCTCAGGAAATTCCCCATACAAAGACCTTTTCTTCGATTGGAATGCAAGGGGTATAACTGTAAAAAATCAATTTAAAAGTTATTCCCCTTGAAAGATTCTTTTTATATTTATTTTGTAATACAGTGTCACTATCTGTGTTTGCTATCAAACGTCCCATTTAAAATATTATAAATATATGTTTTAATTGTTTTCTTGTGTTGATTATTTTTCTGGGATTATATCTCGGGAAAATGAAAATAAAGAAAGTACGAAAACTTTTATTTTCAAAAATCGAATTTAAAATCCATTATTAAGGAAAATGAGGAAAATTAAGAAGAGAGAACAAAGAATAAGAATTAAGAAGAGAGAAGATAACAATTGATATTGTATTTAAATTTGTGAAGATCAAAGGCAATAAAGCCACTAGGACGCAAGGGGTTACTGAATGTTAGAGAATATGAGAAAAACTACTATTAAGGAGAGAAGACAATAAAAGAACAAGAATTAAGAAGACAGAAGGGCCGCATGACAATTTCCGCAAATGAGCTAACACAAGTCCCCATACCGTTCAATTTCGCCTCGACTCTATTCAAGGTGTCGAAAAAACTTTTGTAATTATGGATAAGGTAAGAAATTCCCGACAATATGAAAATATTTCTTTTACTGGAAAAAAGTTATAAACAAGTGAAATATGACTGATTTCCCTGTATACATAGACAAATCAAATAATTGCACACAATTTGATACCCATTTTGAAAATATTTCTTTTACTGGAAATAAGTTATAAACAAGTGAAATATGACTGATTTCCCAGTTTAGGGTCGCATGACAATTTCCAAAAATGAGCTAACACAATCCCCATACAGTTGGAAATTCGCTTCGACTCTATTCAAGGTGTCGAAAAAACTTTTGTAATTATGGGTAAGGTAAGGAATTCCCGACAATTGGACACCAATATATTGTGGATTCGATAAAAAGGAAAATTTACAAATGCAGTCTTATTGTGCACACTGGAATTCGGACGCTGCTAATTGTCAGACGACATACGGCGCACATGGTGAAAGCTGTACATTTTACAATCTGAGCAAATGAAAAATCCCTGTAAACATAGACAAATCAAATAATTTCACACAATTTGATACCCATTTTGAAAATATTTCTTTTACTGGAAAAAAGTTATAAACAAGTGAATATCACTGATTTCCCAGTTGAGGGCCGCATGACAATTTCCGCAAATGAGCTAGCACAAGTCCCCATACCGTTGAATTTAGACTCGACTCTAATCAAGGTGTCGAAAAAACTTTTGTAATTATGGATAAGGCAAGAAATTCCCGACAATTGGACACCAATATTTTGTGGATTCTATAAAAAGGAAAAAGTAGAAATGCAGTCTTATTGTGCACACTGGAATTCGGACGCTGTAAATTGTCAGACGTCATGCCGCGCACATGGTGAAAGCTGTACTTTTTACTATCTGAGCAAATGAAAAATCCCTGTATACATAGACATATCAAATAATTGCACACAATTTGATACCCATTTTGAAAATATTTCTTTTACTGGAAAAAAGTTATAAACAAGTGAAATATGACTGATTTCCCAGTTTAGGGACGCATGACAATTTCCACAAATGAGCTAACACAAGTCCCCATACCGTTGAATTTCGACTCGACTCTAATCAAGGTGTCGAAAAAACTTTTGTAATTATGGATAAGGCAAGAAATTCACGACAATTTGACACCAATATATTGTGGATTCGATAAAAAGGAAAAATTACAAATGCGGTCTTATTGTTCACACTGGAATTCGGACGCTGTAAATTGTCAGACGACATTCCGCGCACATGGTGAAAGCTGTATTTTTTACTATTTGAGCAAAAGAAAAATCCCTGTATACATAGACGAATCAAATAATTGCACACAATTTGATACCGATTTTGAAAATATTTCTTTTACTGGAAAAAAATTATAAAAAAGTGAATTATGACTGATTACCCAGTTTAGGTCCGCATGAAAATTTCCGCAAATGAGCTAACACTACTCCCCATACCGGTGAATTTTGCCTCGACTCTATTCAAGGTGTCGAACAAACTTTTGTAATTATGGATAAGGCAAGAAATTCCCGACAATTAGACAGCAATATTTTGTGGATTCTATAAAAAGGAAAAATTACAAATGCATTCTTATTGTTCACACTGGAATTCGGACGCTGTATATTGTCAGACGACATACCGCGCACATGGTGAAAGCTGTACTTTTTACTATCTGAACAAAAGAAAAATCCCTGTATACATAGAAAATCAAATAATTGCACACAATTTGATACCCATTTTGAAAATATTTCTTTTACTGGAAAAAAGTTATAAAAAAGTGAATTATGACTGATTACCCAGTTTAGGTCCGCATGAAAATTTCCGCAAATGAGCTAACACTAGTCCCCATACCGTTGAATTTTGCCTCGACTCTATTCAAGGTGTCGAACAAACTTTTGTAATCATGGATAAGGCAAGAAATTCTCGACAATTTGACACCGATATTTTGTGGATTCTATAAAAAGGAAAAATTACAAATGCAGTCTTATTGTGCACACTGGAATTCGGACGCTGTAAATTGTCAGATGACATACCGCGCACATAGTGAAAGCTGTACTTTTTACTATCTGACCAAATGAAACATCCCTGTAAACATAGATAAATCAAATAATTTCACACAATTTGATACCCATTTTGAAAATATTTCTTTTACTGGAAAAAAGTTATAAACAAGTGAAATATCACTGATTTCCTAGTTTAGGGCCGCATGACAATTTCCACAAATGTGCTAACACAAGTCCCCATACCGTTGAATTTCGCCTCGACTCTATTCAAGGTGTCGAAAAAACTTTTGTAATTATGGATAAGGTAAGGAATTCCCGACAATTGGACACCAATATATTGTGGATTCGATAAAAAGGAAAAATTACAAATGCAGTCTTATTGTGCACACTGGATTTCGGACGCTGTAAATTAAAGGACGACATAACGCGCACATGGTGAAACCTGTACTTTTTACTATCTGAGGAAATGAAAAATCCCTGTAAACATAGACAAATCAAATAATTGCACATAATTTGATACCCATTTTGAAAATATTTCTTTTACTGGAAAAAAGTTATAAACATGTGAAATATCACTGAATTCCCAGTTTAGGGCCGCATGACAATTTCCGCAAATGAGCTAACACAAGTCCCCATTCCGTTGAATTTCGACCCAACTCTAATCAAGGTGTCGAAAAAACTTTTGTAATTATGGATAAGGCAAGGAATTCCCGACAATTGGACAGCAATATTTTGTGGATTCTATAAAAAGGAAAAATTACAAATGCATTCTTATTGTGCACACTGGAATTCGGACGCTGTATATTGTCAGACGACATACCGTGCACATTGTGAAAGCTGTACTTTTTACTATCTGAGCAAAAGAAAAATCCCTGTATACATAGACAAATCAAATAATTGCACACAATTTGATACCCATTTTGAAAATATTTCTTTTACTGGAAAAAAGTTATAAAAACGTGAATTATGTCTGATTACCCAGTTTAGGTCCGCATGAAAATTTCCGCAAATGAGCTAACAATAGTCCCCATACCGTTGAATTTTGCCTCGACTCTATTCAAGATGTCGAACAAACTTTTGTAATTATGGATAAGGCAAGAAATTCCCGACAATTTGACACCAATAGTTTGTGGATTCTATAAAAAGGAAAAATTACAAATGCAGTCTTATTGTGCACACTGGAATTCGGACGCTGTAAATTGTCAGACGACATACCGCGCACATAGTGAAAGCTGTACTTTTTACTATCTGACCAAATGAAACATCCCTGTAAACATAGATAAATCAAATAATTTCACACAATTTGATACCCATTTTGAAAATATTTCTTTTACTGGAAAAAAGTTATAAAAAAGTGAATTATGACTGATTACCCAGTTTAGGTCCGCATGAAAATTTCCGCAAATGAGATAACACTAGTCCCCATACCGTTAAATTTTGCCTCGACTCTATTCAAGGTGTCGATCAAACTTTTGTAATTATGGATAAGGCAAGAAATTCCCGACAATTGGACACCAATATTTTGTGGATTCTCTAAAAAGGAAAAAGTAGAAATGCATTCTTATTGTGCACACTGGAATTCGGACGCTGTAAATTGTCAGACGACATACCGCGCACATGGTGAAAGCTGTACTTTTTACTATCTGAGCAAATGAAAAATCCCTGTAAACATAGACATATCAAATAATTGCACACAATTTGATACCCATTTTGAAAATATTTCTTTTACTGGAAAAATGTTATAAACAAGTGAAATATCACTGATTTCCCAGTTTAGGGCCGCATGACAATTTCCGCAAATGAGCTAACACAAGTCCCCATACCGTTGAATTTCGACTCGACTCTAATCAAGGTGTCTAAAAAACATTTGTAATTATGTATAAGGCAAGAAATTCCCGACAATTGGACACCAATATTTTGTGGATTCTCTAAAAAGGAAAAAGTAGAAATGCATTCTTATTGTGCACACTGGAATTCGGACGCTGTAAATTGTCAGACGACATACCGCGCACATGGCGAAAGCTGTACTTTTTAC
The DNA here is from genome assembly GCA_964036315.1 of Acanthosepion esculentum. Lineage (NCBI taxonomy): Eukaryota > Metazoa > Mollusca > Cephalopoda > Sepiida > Sepiidae > Acanthosepion > Acanthosepion esculentum. Next base: position 79,069,196 of record OZ038509.1, read on the forward strand.
TATCTGAGCAAAAGAAAAATCCCTGTATGCATAGGCAAATCAAATAATTGCAAACAATTTGATACCCATTTTGAAAATATTTCTTTTACTGGAAAAAAGTTATAAAAAAGTGAATTATGACTGATTACCCAGTTTAGGTCCGCATGAAAATTTCCGCTAATGACCTAGCACTAGTCCCCATACCGTTGAATTTTGCCTCGACTCTATTCAAGGTGTCGAACAAACTTTTGTAATTATGGATAAGGCAAGAAATTGACGACAATTTGACACCAATATTTTGTGGATTCTATAAAAAGGAAAAATTACAAATGCAGTCTTATTGTGCACACTGGAATTCTGACGCTGTAAATTGTCAGACGACATACCGCGCACATAGTGAAAGCTGTACTTTTTACTATCTGAGCAAATGAAAAATCCTTGTAAACATATACAAATCAAATAATTGCACACAATCTGATACCCATTTTGAAAATATTTCTTTTACTGGAAAAAAGTTATAAACATGTGAAATATCACTGATTTCCCAGTTTAGTGCCGCATGACAATTTCCGCAAATGAGGTAACACAAGTCCCCATACCGTTGAATTTCGACTCGACTCTAATCAAGGTGTCGAAAAAACTTTTGTAATTATGGATAAGGCAAGAAATTCCCGACAATTGGACCGCAATATTTTGTGGATTCTATAAAAAGGAAAAAGTAGAAATGCAGTCTTATTGTGCACACTGGAATTCGGACGCTGTAAATTGTCACACGTCATGCCGCGCACATGGTGTAAGCTGTACTTTATACTATCTGAGCAAAAGAAAAATCCCTGTATACATAGACGAATCAAATAATTTCACACAATTTGATACCGATTTTGAAAATATTTCTTTTACTGGAAAAAAGTTATAAAAAAGTGAATTATGACTGATTACCCAGTTTAGGTCCGCATGAAAATTTCCGCAAATGAGCTAACACACGTCCCCATACCGTTGAATTTCGACTCGACTCTAATCAATGTGTCGAAAAAACTTTTGATATTATGGATAAGGCAAGAAATTCTCGACAATTCGACACCAATATATTGTGGATTCGATAAAAAGGAAAAATTACAAATGCAGTCTTATTGTGCACACTGGAATTTTGACGCTGTAAATTGTCAGACGACATACCGCGCACATGGTGAAAGCTGTACTTTTTACTATCTGAGCAAATGAAAAATCCCTGTAAACATAGACATATCAAATAATTGCACACAATTTGATACCCATTTTGAAAATATTTCTTTTACTGGAAAAATGTTATAAACAAGTGAAATATCACTGATTTCCCAGTTTAGGGCCGCATGACAATTTCCGCAAATGAGCTAACACAAATCCCCATACCGTTGAATTTCGACTCGACTCTAATCAAGTTGTCGAAAAAAATTTTGTAATTATGGTTAAGGCAAGAAATTTCCGACAATTTGACACCAATATATTGTGGATTCGATAAAAAGGAAAAATTACAAATGCGGTCATATTGTGCACACTGGAATTCGGACGCTGTAAATTGTCAGACGACATACCGCGCACATGGTGTAAGCTGTACTTTATACTATCTGAGCAAAAGAAAAATCCCTGTATACATAGACGAATCAAATAATTTCACACAATTTGATACCGATTTTGAAAATATTTCTTTTACTGGAAAAAAGTTATAAAAAAGTGAATTATGACTGATTACCCAGTTTAGGTCCGCATGAAAATTTCCGCAAATGAGCTAACACTAGTCCCCATACCGTTGAATTTTGCCTCGACTCTATTCAAGGTGTCGAACAAACTTTTGTAATTTTAGATAAGGCAAGAAATTCCCGACAATTGGACACCAATATTTTGTGGATTCTCTAAATCGGAAAAAGTAGAAATGCATTCTTATTGTGCACACTGGAATTCGGACGCTGTAAATTGTCAAACGACATACCGCGCACATGGTGAAAGCTGTACTTTTTACTATCTGAGCAAATGAAAAATCCATGTAAACATAGACAAATCAAATAATTGCACACAATTTGATACCCATTTTGAAAATATTTCTTTTACTGGAAAAAAGTTATAAACATGTGAAATATCACTGATTTCCCAGTTTAGGGCCGCATGACAATTTCCACAAATGAGCTAACACAAGTCCCCATACCGTTGAATTTCGAATCGACTCTATTCAAGGTGTCGAACAAACTTTTGTAATTATGGATAAGGCAAGAAATTCCCGACAATTGGACAGCAATATTTTCTGGATTCTATAAAAAGGAAAAATTACAAATGCATTCTTATTGTGCACACTGGAATTCGGACGCTGTATACTGTCAGACGACATACCGCGCACATGGTGAAAGCTGTACATTTTACTATCTGAGCAAAAGAAAAATCCCTGTAGACATAGACAAATCAAATAATTGCACACAATTTGATACCCATTTTGAAAATATTTCTTTTACTGGAAAAAAGTTATAAGAAAGTGAATTATGACTGATTACCCAGTTTATGTCCGCATGAAAATTTCCGCAAATGAGCTAACTCTAGTCTCCATACCGTTGAATTTTGCCTCGACTCTATTCAAGGTGTCCAACAAACTTTTGTAATTATGGACAAGGCAAGAAATTTTCGACAATTTGACACCAATATTTTGTGGATTCTATAAAAAGGAAAAAGTAGAAATGCAGTCTTATTTTGCACACTGGAATTCGGACGCTGTAATTTGTCAGACGTAATGCCGCGCACATGGTGAAAGCTGTACTTTTTACTATCTGAGCAAATGAAAAATCCCTGTAAAAATAGACAAATCAAATAATTTCACACAATTTGATACCCATTTTGAAAATATTTCTTTTACTGGAAAAAAGTTATAAACAAGTGAAATATCACTGATTTCCCAGTTTAGGGCCGCATGACAATTTCCGCAAATGAGCTAACACAAGTCCCCATACCGTTGAATTTCGACTCGACTCTAATCAAGGTGTCGAAAAAACTTTTGTAATTATGGATAAGGCAAGTAATTTCCGACAATTTGACACCAATATATTGTGGATTCGATAAAAAGGAAAAATTACAAATGCGGTCATATTGTGCACACTGGAATTCGGACGCTGTAAATTGTCAGACGACATACCGCGCACATGGTGTAAGCTGTACTTTATACTATCTGAGCAAAAGAAAAATCCCTGTATACATAGACGAATCAAATAATTTAACACAATTTGATACCGATTTTGAAAATATTTCTTTTACTGGAAAAAAGTTATAAAAAAGTGAATTATGACTGATTACCCAGTTTAGGTCCGCATGAAAATTTCCGCAAATGAGCTAACACTAGTCCCCATACCGTTGAATTTTGCCTCGACTCTATTCAAGGTGTCGAACAAACTTTTGTAATTTTGGATAAGGCAAGAAATTCCCGACAATTGGACACCAATATTTTGTGGATTCTCTAAATCGGAAAAAGTAGAAATGCATTCTTATTGTGCACACTGGAATTCGGACGCTGTAAATTGTCAAACGACATACCGCGCACATGGTGAAAGCTGTACTTTTTACTATCTGAGCAAATGAAAAATCCATGTAAACATAGACAAATCAAATAATTGCACACAATTTGATACCCATTTTGAAAATATTTCTTTTACTGGAAAAAATTTATAAGAAAGTGAATTATGACTGATTACCCAGTTTATGTCCGCATGAAAATTTCCGCAAATGAGCTAACTCTAGTCTCCATACCGTTGAATTTTGCCTCGACTCTATTCAAGGTGTCCAACAAACTTTTGTAATTATGGACAAGGCAAGAAATTTTCGACAATTTGACACCAATATTTTGTGGATTCTATAAAAAGGAAAAAGTAGAAATGCAGTCTTATTTTGCACACTGGAATTCGGACGCTGTAAATTGTCAGACGTAATGCCGCGCACATGGTGAAAGCTGTACTTTTTACTATCTGAGCAAATGAAAAATCCCTGTAAAAATAGACAAATCAAATAATTTCACACAATTTGATACCCATTTTGAAAATATTTCTTTTACTGGAAAAAAGTTATAAACAAGTGAAATATCACTGATTTCCCAGTTTAGGGCCGCATGACAATTTCCGCAAATGAGCTAACACAAGTCCCCATACCGTTGAATTTCGACTCGACTCTAATCAAGGTGTCGAAAAAACATTTGTAATTATGGATAAGGCAAGAAATTCCCGACAATTGGACCGCAATATTTTGTGGATTCGATAAAAAGGAAAAATTACAAATGCATTCTTATTGTGCACACTGGAATTCGGACGCTGTATATTGTCAGACGACATACCGCGCACATGGTGAAAGCTGTACATTTTACTATCTGAGCAAAAGAAAAATCCCTTTATACATAGACAAATCAAATAATTGCACACAATTTGATACCCATTTTGAAAATATTTCTTTTACTGAAAAAAAGTTATAAAAAAGTGAATTATGACTGATTACCAAGTTTAGGTCCGCATGAAAATTTCCGCAAATGAGCTAACACTAGTCCCCATACCATTGAATTTAGCCTCGACTCTATTCAAGGTGTCGAACAAACTTTTGTAATTATGGATAAGGCAAGAAATTCCCGACAATTGGACACCAATATTTTGTGGATTCTCTAAAAAGGAAAAAGTAGAAATGCATTCTTATTGTGCACACTGGAATTCGGACGCTGTAAATTGTCAGACGTCATGCCGCGCACATGGTGAAAGCTGTACGTTTTACTATCTGAGCAAATGAAAAATCCCTGTAAACATAGACATATCAGATAATTGCACACAATTTGATATCCATTTTGAAAATATTTCTTTTACTGGAAAAAAGTTATAAACAAGTGAAGTATGACTGATTTCCCAGTTTAGGGCCGCATGACAATTTCCACAAATGAGCTAACACAAGTCCCCATACCGTTGAATTTCGAATCGACTCTATTCAAGGTGTCGAACAAACTTTGTAATTATGGATAAGGCAAGAAATTCCCGACAATTTGCAATCAATATTTTGTGGATTCTATAAAAAGGAAAAAGTAGAAATGCAGTCATATTGTGCACACTGGAATTCGGACGCTGTATATTGTCAGACGACATACCGCGCACATGGAGAAAGCTGTACTTTTTACTATCTGAGCAAAAGAAAAATCCCTGTAAACATAGACATATCAGATAATTGCACACAATTTGATATCATTTTGAAAATATTTCTTTTACTGGAAAAAAGTTATAAACAAGTGAAATATGACTGTTTTCCCAGTTTAGGGCCGCATGACAATTTCCACAAATGAGCTAACACAAGTCCCCATACCGTTGAATTTCGAATCGACTCTATTGAAGGTGTCGAAAAAACTTTCGTAATTATGGATAAGGTAAGGAATTCCCGACAATTGGACATCAATATATTGTGGATTCGATAAATGGAAAAATTACAAATGCAGTCTTATTATGCACACTGGAATTCGGACGCTGTAAATTGTCAGACGACATACCGCGCACATGGTGGAAGCTGTACTTTTTACTATCTGAGCAAAAGAAAAATCCCTGTATACATAGACGAATCAAATAATTGCACACAATTTGATACCCATTTTGAAAATATTTCTTTTACTGGGAAAAAGTTATAAACATGTGAAATATCACTGATTTCCCAGTTTAGGGCTGCATGACAATTTCCGCAAATGAGCTAACACAAGTCCCCATACCGTTGAATTTCGACTCGACTCTAATCAAGGTGTCTAAAAAACTTTTGTAATTATGTATAAGGCAAGAAATTCCCGACAAGTGGACCGCAATAATTTTGTGGATTCTATAAAAGGAAAAATTACAAATGCATTCTTATTGTGCACACTGGAATTCGGACGCTGTATATTGTCAGACGACATACCGCGCACATCGTGAAAGCTGTACTTTTTACTATCTGAGCAAAAGAAAAATCCCTGTATACATAGACAAATCAAATAATTGCACACAATTTGATACCCATTTTGAAAATGTTTCTTTTACGGGAAAAAAGTTATAAAAACGTGAATTATGACTGATTACCCAGTTTAGGTCCGCATGAAAATTTCCGCAAATGAGCTAACACTAGACCCCATACCGTTGAATTTTGCCTCGACTCTATTCAAGGTGTCGAACAAACTTTTGTAATTATGGATGAAGCAAGAAATTCCCGACAATTTGACACCAATATTTTGTGGATTATATAAAAAGGAAAAATTACAAATGCAGTCTTATTGTGCACACTGGAATTCGGACGCTGTAAATTGTCAGACGACATACCGCGCACATAGTGAAAGCTGTTCTTTTTACTATCTGACCAAATGAAACAACCCTGCAAACATAGATAAATCACATAATTTCACACAATTTGATACCCATTTTGAAAATATTTCTTTTACTGGAAAAAAGTTATAAACAAGTGAAATAACACTGATTTCCCAGTTTAGGGCCGCATGACAATTTCCGCAAATGAGCTAACACAAGTCCCTATACCGTTGAATTTCGAATCGACTTTATTCAAGGTGTCGAACAAACTTTGTAATTATGGATAAGGCAAGAAATTCCCGACAATTGGACAGCAATATTTTGTGGATTCTACAAAAAGGAAAAATTACAAATGCATTCTTATTGTTCACACTGGAATTCGGACGCTGTATATTGTCAGACGACATACCGCGCACATGGTCAAAGCTGTACATTTTACTATCTGAGCAAAAGAAAAATCCCTGTATACATAGACAAATCAAATAATTGCACACAATTTGACACCCATTTTGAAAATATTTCTTTTACTGGAAAAAAGTTATAAAAAAGTGAATTATGACTGATTACCCAGTTTAGGTCCGCATGAAAATTTCCGCAAATGAGCTAACACTAGTCCCCATACCGTTGAATTTTGCCTCGACTCTATTCAAGGTGTCCAACAAACTTTTGTAATAATGGATAATGCAAGAAATACTCGACAATTTGACACCAATATTTTGTGGATTCTATAAAAAGGAAAATGTAGAAATGCCGTCTTATTTTGCACACTGGAATACGGACGCTGTAAATTGTCAGACGTCATACCGCGCACATGGTGAAAGCTGTACTTTTTACTATCTGAGCAAAAGAAAAATCCCTGTATACATAGACAAATCAAATAATTGCACACAATTTGATACCCATTTTGAAAATATTTCTTTTACTGGAAAAAAGTTATAAACAAGTGAACTATCACTGATTTCCAAGTTTAGGGGCGCATGACAATTTCCGCAAATGAGCTAACACAAGTCCCCATACCGTTTAATTTCGCATCGACTCTATTCAACGTGTCGAAAAAACTTTTGTAATTATGGATAAGGCAAGAAATTCCCGACAATTGGACACCAATATTTTGTGGATTCTCTAAAAAGGAAAAAGTAGAAATGCATTCATATTGTGCAAACTGGAATTCGGACGCTGTAAATTGTCAGACGTCATGCCGCGCACATGGTGAAAGCTGTACTTTTTACTATCTGAGCAAATGAAAAATCCCTGTAAACATAGACAAATCAAATAATTTCACACAATTTGATACCCATTTTGAAAATATTTCTTTTACTGGAAAAAAGTTATAAACAAGTGAAATATCACTGATTTCCCAGTTTAGGGCTGCATGACAATTTCCGCAAATGAGCTAACACAAGTCCCCATACCGTTGAATTTCGACTCGATTCTAATCAAGGTGTCGAAAAAATATTTGTAATTATGGATAAGGCAAGAAATTCCCGACAATTGGACCGCAATATTTTGTGGATTGGATAAAAAGGATAAATTACAAATGCATTCTTATTGTGCACACTGGAATTCGGACGCTGTATATTGTCAGACGACATACCGCGCACATGGTCAAAGCTGTACATTTTACTATCTGAGCAAAAGAAAAATCCCTGTATACATAGACAAATCAAATAATTGCACACAAATTGATACTCATTTTGAAAATATTTCTTTTACTGGAAAAAAGTTATAAAAAAGTGAATTATGACTGATTACCCAGTTTAGGGCCGCATGAAAATTTCCGCAAATGAGCTAACTCTAGTCCCCATACCTTTGAATTTTGCCTCGACTCTATTCAAGGTGTCCAACAACCTTTTGTAATTATGGATAAGGCAAGAAATTCACGACAATTGGACAGCAATATTTTGTGGATTCTATAAAAAGGAAAAATTACAAATGCATTCTTATTGTGCACACTGGAATTCGGACGCTGTATATTGTCAGACGACATACTGCGCACATCGTGAAAGCTGTACTTTTCACTATCTGAGCAAAAGAAAAATCCCTGTAAACATAGACAAATCAAATAATTGCACACAATTTGATACCCATTTTGAAAATATTTCTTTTACTGGAAAAATGTTATAAAACAAGTGAAATATCACTGATTTCCCAGTTTAGGGCCGCATGACGATTTCCGCAAATGAGCTAACACTTGTCCCCATACCGTTGAATTTTGCCTCGACTCTATTCAAGGTGTCGAACAAACTTTTGTAATTATGGATAAGGCAAGAAATTCCCGACAATTTGACACCAATATTTTGTGGATTCTATAAAAATGAAAAAGTAGAAATGCAGTCTTATTGTGCACACTGGAATTCGGTCGCTGTAAATTGTCAGACGTCATGCCGCGCACATGGTGAAAGCTGTACTTTTTACTATCTGAGCAAATAAAAAATCCCTGTAAACATAGACATATCAAATAATTGCACACAATTTGATACCCATTTTGAAAATATTTCTTTTACTGGAAAAAAGTTATAAACACGTGAAATATGACTGATTTCCCAGTTTAGGGCCGCATGACAAATTCCACAAATGAGCTAACACAAGTCCCCATACCGTTGAATTTCGAATCGACTCTATTCAAAGTGTCGAAAAAACTTTCGTAATTATGGATAAGGTAAGGAATTTCCGACAATTGGACACCAATATTTTGTGGATTCGATAAAAAGGAAAAATTACAAATGCAGTCTTATTGTGCACACTGGAATTCGGACGCTGTAAATTGTCAGACGACATAACGCGCACATGGTGAAAGCTGTACTTTTTACTATCTGAGCAAATGAAAAATCCCTGTAAACATAGACAAATCAAATAATTTCACACAATTTGATACCCATTTTGAAAATATTTCTTTTACTGGAAAAAAGTTATAAAAAAGTCAATTATGACTGATTACCCAGTTTAGGTCTGCATGAAAATTTCCGCAAATGAGCTAAAACTAGTACCCATACCGTTGAATTTTGCCACGGCTCTATTCAAGGTGTCGAAAAAACTTTTGTAATTATGGATAAGGCAAGAAATTTTCGACAATTTGACACCAATATTTTGTGGATTCTATAAAAAGGAAAAAGTAGAAATGCAGTCTTATTGTGCACACTGGAATTCGGACGCTGTAAATTGTCAGACGTCATGCCGCGCACATGGTGAAAGCTGTACTTTTTACTATCTGAGCAAATGAAAAATCCCTGGAAACATAGACAAATCAAATAATTGCACACAATTTGATACCCATTTTGAAAATATTTCTTTTACTGGAAAAATTTATAAACAAGTTAAATATCACTGATTTCCCAGTTTAGGGCCGCATGACAATTTCCGCAAATGAGGCAACACAAGTCCCCATACCGTTAAATTTCGCCTCGACTCTATTGAACGTGTCGAAAAAACTTTTGTAATTATGGATAAGGCAAGAAATTCACGACAATTTGACACCAATATTTTGTGGATTCTCTAAAAAGGAAAACGTAGAAATGCATTCTTATTGTGCACACTGGAATTCGGACGCTGTAAATTGTCAAACGACATACCGCGCACATGGTGGAAGCTGTACTTTTTACTATCTGAGCAAAAGAAAAATCCCTGTATACATAGACGAATCAAATAATTGCACACAATTTGATACCCATTTTGAAAATATTTCTTTTACTGGAAAAAAGTTATAAACAAGTGAAATATGACTGATTTCCCAGTTTAGGGCCGCATGACAATTTCCACAAATGAGCTAACACAAGTCCCCATACCGTTGAATTTCGAATCGACTCTATTCAAGGTGTCGAAAAACCTTTTGTAATTATGGATAAGTTAAGGAATTCGCGACAATTGGACACCATTATATTGTGGATTCGATAAAAAGGAAAAATTACAAATGCAGTCTTATTGTGCACACTGGAATTCGGACGCTGCAAATTGTCAGACGACATACCGCGCACATGGTGAAAGCTGTACTTTTTACTATTTCAGCAAATGAAAAATCCCTGTAAACATAGACATATCAAATAATTGCACACAATTTGATACCCATTTTGAAAATATTTCTTTTACTGGAAAAAAATTATAAACAAGTGAAATATCACTGATTTCCCAGTTTAGGGCCGCATGACAATTTCCGCAAATGAGCTAACACAAGTCCCCATACCGTTGAATTTCGACCCGACTCTAATCAAGGTGTCGAAAAAACTTTTGTAATTATGGATAAGGCAAGAAATTCCCGACAATTGGACAGCAATATTTTGTGGATTCTATAAAAAGGAAAAATTACAAATGCATTCTTATTGTGCACACTGGAATTCGGACGCTGTATATTGTCAGACGACATACTGCGCACATCGTGAAAGCTGTACTTTTCACTATCTGAGCAAAAGAAAAATCCCTGTAAACATAGACAAATCAAATAATTGCACACAATTTGATACCCATTTTGAAAATATTTCTTTTACTGGAAAAAAGTTATAAAAACGTGAATTATGTCTGATTACCCAGTTTAGGTCCGCATGAAAATTTCCGCAAATGAGCTAACAATAGTCCCCATACCGTTGAATTTTGCCTCGACTCTATTCAAGGTGTCGAACAAACTTTTGCAATTATGGATAAGGCAAGAAACTCGACAATTTGACACCTATATTTTGTGGATTCTATAAAAAGGAAAAATTACAAATGCAGTCTTATTGTGCACACTGGAATTCGGACGCTGTAAATTGTCAGACGACATACCGCGCACATAGTGAAAGCTGTACTTTTTACTATTTGACCAAATGAAACATCACTGTAAACATAGATAAATCAAATAATTTCACACAATTTGATACCCATTTTGAAAATATTTCTTTTACTGGAAAAAAGTTATAAAACAAGTGAAATATCACTGATTTCCCAGTTTAGGGCCGCATGACGATTTCCGCAAATGAGCTAACATTTGTCCCCATACCGTTGAATTTTGCCTCGACTCTATTCAAGGTGTCGAACAAACTTTTGTAATTATGGATAAGGCAAGAAATTCCCGACAATTTGACACCAATATTTTGTGGATTCTATAAAAATGAAAAAGTAGAAATGCAGTCTTATTGTGCACACTGGAATTCGGTCGCTGTAAATTGTCAGACGTCATGCCGCGCACATGGTGAAAGCTGTACTTTTTACTATCTGAGCAAATAAAAAATCCCTGTAAACATAGACATATCAAATAATTGCACACAATTTGATACCCATTTTGAAAATATTTCTTTTACTGGAAAAAAGTTATAAACACGTGAAATATGACTGATTTCCCAGTTTAGGGCCGCAAATTCCACAAATGAGCTAACACAAGTCCCCATACCGTTGAATTTCGAATCGACTCTATTCAAAGTGTCGAAAAAACTTTCGTAATTATGGATAAGGTAAGGAATTTCCGACAATTGGACACCAATATTTTGTGGATTCGATAAAAAGGAAAAATTACAAATGCAGTCTTATTGTGCACACTGGAATTCGGACGCTGTAAATTGTCAGACGACATAACGCGCACATGGTGAAAGCTGTACTTTTTACTATCTGAGCAAATGAAAAATCCCTGTAAACATAGACAAATCAAATAATTTCACACAATTTGATACCCATTTTGAAAATATTTCTTTTACTGGAAAAAAGTTATAAACAAGTGAAATATCACTGATTTCCCAGTTTAGGGCCGCATGACAATTTCCGCAAATGAGCTAACACTAGTCCCCATACCGTTGAATTTTGCCTCGACTCTATTCAAGGTGTCGAACAAACTTTTGTAATTATGGATAAGGCAAGAAATTTACGACAATTTGACACCAATATTTTGTGGATTCTATAAAAAGGAAAAAGTAGAAATGCAGTCTTATTGTGCACACTGGAATTCGGTCGCTGTAAATTGTCAGACGTCATGCCGCGCACATGGTGAAAGCTGTACTTTTTACTATCTGAACAAATGAAAAATCCCTGTAAACATAGACATATCAAATAATTACACACAATTTGATACGCATTTTGAAAATATTTCTTTTACTGGAAAAAAGTTATAAACAAGTGCAATATGACTGATTTCCCAGTTTAGGGCCGCATGACAATTTCCACAAATGAGCTAACACAAGTCCCCATACCGTTGTATTTCGAATCGACTCTATTCAAGGTGTCGGAAAAACTTTTGTAATTATGGATAAGGGAAGGAATTCCCGACAATTGGACACCAATATATTGTGGATTCGATAAAAAGAAAAAATTACAAATGCAGTCTTATTGTGCACAGTGGAATTCGGACGCTGTAAATTGTCAGACTACATACCGCGCACATGGTGAAAGCTGTACTTTTTACTATCTAAGCAAAAGAAAAATCCCTGTATACATAGACAAATCAAATAATTGCACACAATTTGATACCCATTTTGTAAATATTTCTTTTACTGGAAAAAAGTTATAAAAAAGTCAATTATGACTGATTACCCAGTTTAGGTCTGCATGAAAATTTCCGCAAATGAGCTAAAACTAGTCCCCATACCGTTGAATTTTGCCACGGCTCTATTCAAGGTGTCGAAAAAACTTTTGTAATTATGGATAAAGTAAGGAATTCCCGACAATTGGACACCAATATATTGTGGATTCGATAAAAAGGAAGAATTACAAATGCAGTCTTATTGTGCACACTGGAATTCGGATGCTGTAAATTGTCAGACGACATACCGCGCACATGTTGAAAGCTGTACTTTTTACTATCTGAGCAAATGAAAAATCCCTGTAAACATAGACAAATCAAATAATTTCACACAATTTGATACCCATTTTGAAAATATTTCTTTTACTGGAAAAAAGTTATAAACAAGTAAAATATCACTGATTTCCCAGTTTAGGGCCGCATGACAATTTCCGCAAATGAGCTAACACAAGTCCCCATACCGTTGAATTTCGACCCGACTCTAATAAAGGTGTCGAAAAAACTTTTGTAATTATGGATAAGGCAAGAAATTCTCGACAATTTGACACCAATATATTGTGGATTCTATAAAAAGGAAAAATTACAAATGCAGTCTTATTGTGCACACTGGAATTCGGACGCTGTAAATTGTCAGACGACATACCGCGCACATGGTGATAGCTGTACTTTTTACTATCTGAGCAAAAGTAAAATCCCTGTATACATAGACAAATCAAATAATTGCACACAATTTGATACCCATTTTGAAAATATTTCTTTTACTGGAAAAAAGTTATAAAAAAGTGAATTATGACAGATTACCCAGTTTAGGTCCGCATGAAAATTTCCGCAAATGAGCTAACACTAGTCCCCATACCGTTGAATTTTGCCTCGACTCTATTCAAGGTGTCGAACAAACTTTTGTAATTATGGATAAGGCAAGAAATTCCGACAATTTGACACCAATATTTTGTGGATTCTCTAAAACGGAAAAAGTAGAAATGCATTCTTATTGTGCACACTGGAATTCGGACGCTGTAAATTGTCAAACGACATACCGCGCACATGGTGGAAGCAGTACTTTTTACTATCTGAGCAAAAGAAAAATCCCTGTATACATAGACGAATCAAATAATTGCACACAATTTGATACCCATTTTGAAAATATTTCTTTTACTGGAAAAAAGTTATAAACAAGTGTAATATGACTGATTTCCCAGTTTAGGGCCGCATGACAATTTCCACAAATGAGCTAACACAAGTCCCCATACCGTTGAATTTCGAATCGACTCTATTCAAGGTGTCGAAAAAACTTTTCTAATTATGGATAAGGTAAGGAATTCCCGACAATTGGACACCAATATATTGTGGATTCGATAAAAAGGAAAAATTACAAATGCAGACTTATTGTGCACACTGGAATTCGGACGCTGTAAATTGTCAGATGACATACCGCGCACATGGTGAAAGCTGTACTTTTTACTATCTGAGCTAATGAAAAATCCCTGTATACATAGACAAATCAAATAATTACACACAATTTGATACCCATTTTGAAAATATTTCTTTTACTGGAAAAAAGTAATAAAAACGTGAATTATGACTGATTACCCATTTTAGGTCCGCATGAAAATTTCCGCAAATGAGCTAACACTGGTCCCCATACCGTTGAATTTTGCCTCGACTCTATTCAAGGTGTCGAACAAACTTTTGTAATCATGGATGAGGCAAGAAATTCTCGATAATTTGACACCAATATTTTATGGATTCTATAAAAAGGAAAAATTACAAATGCAGTCTTATTGTGCACACTGGAATTCGGACGCTGTAAATTGTCAGACGACATACCGCGCACATAGTGAAAGCTGTACTTTTTACTATTTCCCTGTAAACATAGATAAATCAAATAATTTCACACAATTTGATACCCATTTTGAAAATATTTCTTTTACTGGAAAAAAGTTATAAACAAGTGAAATATCACTGATTTCCCAGTTTAGGGCCGCATGACAATTTCCGCAAATGAACTAACAAAAGTCCCCATACCGTTGAATTTCGACTCGACTCTATTCAAGGTGTCGAAAAAACTTTTGTAATTATGGATAAGGCAAGAAATTCACGACAGTTTGACACCAATATATCGTGGATTCTATAAAAAGGAAAAATTACAAATGCAGTCTTATTGTGGACACTGGAATTCGGACGCTGTAAATTGTCAGACGACATACCGCGCACATGGTGAAAGCTGTACTTTTTCCTATCTGAGGAAAAGAAAAATCCCTGTAAACATAGACATATCAAATAATTGTACACAATTTGATACCCATTTTGAACATATTTCTTTTACTGGAAAAAAGTTATAAACAAGTGAAATATGACTGATTTCCCAGTTTAGGGCCGCATGACAATTCCCACAAATGAGCTAACACAAGTCCCCATACCGTTGTATTTCGAATCGACTCTATTCAAGGTGTCGAAAAAAGTTTCGTAATTATGGATAAGGTAAGGAATTCCCGACAATTGGACACCAATATATTGTGGATTCGATAAAAAGGAAAAATGACAAATGCAGTCTTATTGTGCACACTGGAATTCGGACGCTGTAAATTGTCAGACGACATACCGAGCACATGGTGAAAGCTGTACTTTTTACTATCTGAGCAAATGAAAAATCCCTGTAAAAATAGACAAATCAAATAATTGCACACAAATTGATACTCATTTTGAAAATATTTCTTTTACGGGAAAAAAGTTATAAACATGTGAAATATCACTGATTTCCCAGTTTAGGGCCGCATGACAATTTCCGCAAATGAGCTAACAATTCCCCATACCGTTGAATTTCGACCCGACTGTAACCTAGGTGTCGAAAAAACTTTTGTAATTATGGATAAGGCAAGAAATTTCCGACAATTGGACAGCAATATTTTGTGGATTCTATAAAAAGGAAAAATTACAAATGCATTCTTATTGTGCACATGGAATTCGGACGCTGTATATTGTCAGACGACATACCGCGCACATCGTGAAAGCTGTACTTTTTACTATCTGAGCAAAAGAGAAATCCCTGTATACATAGACAAATCAAATAATTGCAAAAAATTTGATACCCATTTTGAAAATATTTCTTTTACTGGAAAAAAGTTATAAAAACTTGAATTATGACAGATTACGCAGTTTATGTCCGCATGAAAATTTCCGCAAATGAGCTAACACTAGTCCCCATACCGTTGAATTTTGCCTCGACTCTATTCAAGGTGTCGAACAAACATTTGTAATTATGGATAAGGCAAGAAATTTTCGACAATTTGACACCAATATTTTGTGGATTCTCTAAAAAGGAAAAAGTAGAAATGCATTCTTATTGTGCACACTGGAATTCGGACGCTGTAAATTGTCAGACGACTTACCGCGCACATGGTGAAAGCTGTACTTTTTACTATCTGAGCAAAAGAAAAATCCCTGTATACATAGACAAATCAAATAATTGCACACAATTTGATACCCATTTTGAAAATATTTCTTTTACTGGAAAAATGTTATAAACAAGTGAACTATCACTGATTTCCCAGTTTAGGGCCGCATGACAATTTCCGCAAATGAGCTAACACAAGTCCCCATACCGATAAATTTCGCCTCGACTCTATTCAACGTGTCGAAAAAACTTTTGTAATTATGGATAAGGCAAGAAATTCCCGACAATTTGACCCCAATATTTTGTGGATTCTCTAAAAAGGAAAAAGTAGAAATGCATTCTTATTGTGCACACTGGAATTCGGACGCTGTAAATTGTCAGACGACATACCGCGCACATAGTGAAAGCTGTACATTTACTATCTGACCAAATGAAACATCCCTGTAAACATAGATAAATCAAATAATTTCACACAATTTGATACCCATTTTGAAAATATTTCTTTTACTGGAAAAAAGTTATAAACAAGTGAAATATCACTGATTTCCCAGTTTAGGGCCGCATGACAATTTCCGCAAATGAGCTAACACAAGTCCCCACAACCGTTAAATTTCGCCTCGACTCTATTCAACGTGTCGAAAAAACTTTTGTAATTTTGGATAAGGCAAGAAATTCCCGAGAATTTGATACCAATATTTTGTGGATTCTCTAAAAAGGAAAAAGTAGAAATGCATTCATATTGTGCACACTGGAATTCGGACGCTGTAAATTGTCAAACGACATACCGCGCACATGGTGAAAGCTGTACTTTTTACTATCTGAGCAAATGAAAAATCCCTGTAAACATATACAAATCAAATAATTGCACACAATTTGATACCCATTTTGAAAATATTTCTTTTACTGGAAAAAAGTTATAAACATGTGAAATATCACTGATTTCCCAGTTTAGGGCCGCATGACAATTTCCGCAAATGAGCTAACACAAGTCCCCATACCGTTGAATTTCCACTCGACTCTATTCAATGTGTCGAAAAAACTTTTGTAATTATGGATAAGGCAAGAAATTCCCGACAATTGGACCGCAATATTTTGTGGATTCTATAAAAAGGAAAAATTACAAATGCATTCTTATTGTGCACACTGGAATTCGGACGCTGTATATTGTCAGACGACATACCGCGCACATGGTGAAAGCTGTACATTTTACAATCTGAGCAAAAGAAAAATCCCTGTATACATAGACAAATCAAATAATTGCACACAATTTGATACCTATTTTGAAAATGTTTCTTTTACTGGAGAAAATTTATAAAAAAGTGAATTATGACTGATTACCCAGTTTAGGTCCGCATGAAAATTTCCGCACATGAGCTAACACTAGTCCCCATACCTTTGAATTTTGCCTCGACACTAATCAAGGTGTCGAACAAACTTTTGTAATTATGGATAAGGCAAGAAATTCTCGACAATTGGACAGCAATATTTTGTGGATTCTCTAAAAAGGAAAAAGTAGAAATGCAGTCTTATTGTGCACACTGGAATTCGGACGCTGTAAATTGTCAGACGACATACCGCGCACATGGTGAAAGCTGTACTTTTTACTATCTGAGCAAATGAAAAATCCCTGTAAACATAGACAAATCAAATAATTGCACACAATTTGATACCCATTTTAAAAATATTTCTTTTACTGGACAAAAGTTATAAAAAAGTGAATTATGACTGATTACCCAGTTTAGGTCCGCATGAAAATTTCCGCAAATGAACTAATCTCTAGTCCCCATACCGTTGAATTTTGCCTCGACTCTATTCAAGGTGTCGAAAAAACTTTTGTAATTATGGATAACGCAAGAAATTCGCGACAATTTGACACCAATATTTTGTGGATTCTATAAAAAGGAAAAAGTAGAAATGCAGATTTATTGTGCAAACTGGAATTCGGTCGCTGTAAATTGTCAGACGTCATGCCGCGCACATGGTGAAAGCTGTACTTTTTACTATCTGAGCAAATGAAAATCCCTGTAAACATAGACATATCAAATAATTGCACACAATTTGATACCCATTTTGAAAATATTTCTTTTACACTGAAAAACTTATAAACAAGTGAAATATGACTGATTTCCCAGTTTAGGGCCGCATGACAATTTCCACAAATGAGCTAACACAAGTCCCCATGCCGTTGTATTTCGAATCGACTCCATTGAAGGTTTCGAAAAAACTTTCGTAATTATGGATAAGGTAAGGAATACCCGACAATTGGACACCAATATATTGTGGATTCGATAAAAAGGAAAAATTACAAATGCAGTCTTATTGTGCACACTGGAATTCGGACGCTGTAAATTGTCTGACGACATACCGCGCACATGGTGAAAGCTGTACTTTTTACTATCTGAGCAAATGAAAAATCCCTGTAAACATAGACAAATCAAATAATTTCACACAATTTGATGCCCATTTTGAAAATATTTCTTTTACTGGAAAAAAGTTTTAAACAAGTGAAATATCACTGATTTCCAAGTTTAGGGCCGCATGACAATTTCCGCAAATGAGCTAACACAAGTCCCCATACCGTTAAATTTCGACTCGACTCCAATCAAGGTGTCGAAAAAACTTTTGTAATTATGGATAAGGCAAGAAATTCTCGACAATTTGACACCAATATATTGTGGATTCGATAAAATTGAAAAAATTACAAATGCAATCTTATTGTGCACACTGGAATTCGGACGCTGTAGATTGTCAGACGACATACCGCGCACATGGTGAAAGCTGTACTTCTTACTATCTGAGCAAAAGACAAATCCCTATATACATAGACAAATAAAATAATTGCACACAATTTGATACCCATTTTGAAAATATTTCTTTTACTGGACAAAAGTTATAAAAAAGTGAATTATGACTGATTACCCAGTTTAGGTTCGCATGAAAATTTCCGCAAATGAGCTAAGACTAGTCCCCATACCGTTGAATTTTGCCTCGACTCTATTAAATGTGTCGAACAAACTTTTGTAATTATGGATAAGGCAAGAAATTCGCGACAATTTGACACCAATATTTTGTGGATTCTCTAAAACGGAAAAAGTAGAAATGCATTCTTATTGTGCACACTGGAATTCGGACGGTGAAATTGTCAAACGCCATACCGCGCACATGGTGAAAGCTTTACTTTTTACTATCTGAGCAAATGAAAAATCCATGTAAACATAGACAAATCAAATAATTGCACACAATTTGATACACAATTTGAAAATATTTCTTTTACTGGAAAAAAGTTATAAAAATGTGAATTATCACTGATTACCCAGTTTATGTCCGCATGAAAATTTCCGCAAATGAGCGAACACTAGTCCCCATACCTTTGAATTTTGCCTCGACTCTATTTAAGGAGTCGAACAAACTTTTTTAATTATGGATAAGGCAAGAAATTCTCGACAATTTGATACCAATATTTTGTGGATTCTATAAAAAGGAAAAAGTAGAAATGCAGTCTTATTGTGCACACTGGAATTCGGACGCTGTAAATTGTCAGGCGTCATGCCGCGCACATGGTGAAAGCTGTACTTTTTACTATCTGAGCAAATAAAAAATCCCTGTAAACATAGACATATCAAATAATTGCACACAATTTGATACCCATTTTGAAAATATTTCTTTTACTGGAAAAAAGTTATAAACAAGTGAAATATGACTAATTTCCCAGTTTAGGGCCGCATGACAATTTACACAAATGAGCTAACACAAGTCCCCATACCGTTGAATTTCGAATCGACTCTATTCAAGGTGTCGATAAAACTTTCGTAATTATGGATAAGGTAAGGAATTCCCGACAATTGGACACCAATATATTGTGGATTCGATAAAAAGGAAAAATTACAAATGCAGTCTTATTGTGCACACTGGAATTCGGACGCTGTAAATTGTCAGACGACATACCGTGCACATGGTGAAAGCTGTACTTTTTACTATCTGAACAAATGAAAAATCCCTGTAAACATAGACAAATCAAATAATTTCACACAATTTTATAACCATTTTGAAAATATTTCTTTTACTGGAAAAAAGTTATAAACAAGTGAAATAGCACTGATTTCCCAGTTTAGGGCCGCATGACAATTTCCGCAAATGAGCTAACACAAGTCCACATACGGTTAAATTTCGACTCGACTCTAATCAAGGTGTCGAAAAAACATTTGTAATTATGGATAAGGCAAGCAATTTCCGACAATTTGACACCAATATATTGTGGATTCGATAAAAAGGCAAAATTACAAATGCAGTCTTATTGTGCACACTGGAATTCGGACGCTGTAAATTGTCAGACGACATACCGCGCACATGGTGAAAGCTGTACTGTTTACTATCTGGCAAAAGAAAAATCCCTGTATACATAGACAAATCAAATAATTGCACACAATTTGATACCCATTTTGAAAATATTTCTTTTACTGGAAAAAAATTATAAAAAAGTGAATTATGACTGATTACCCAGTTTAGGTCCGCATGAAAATTTCCGCAAATGAGCTAACACTAGTCCCCATAACGTTGAAATTTGCCTCGACTCTATTCAACTTGTCGAAAAAAATTTTGTAATTATGGATAAGGCAAGAAATTCTCGACAATTTGAAACCAATATTTTGTGGATTCTATAAAAAGGAAAAAGTAGAAATGCATTCTTATTGGGCACACTGGAATTCGGACGCTGTAAATTGTCAAACGACATACCGCGCACATGTTGAAAGCTGTACTTTTTACTATCTGAGCAAATGAAAAATCCCTGTAAACATAGACAAATCAAATAATTTCACACAATTTGATACCCATTTTGAAAATATTTCTTTTACTGCAAAAAAGCTATAAACATGTGAAATATCACTGATTTCCCAGTTTAGGGCCGCATGACAATTTCCGCAAATGAGCTAACACAAGTCCCCATACCGTTGAATTTCGACTCGACTCTAATCAAGGTGTCGAACAAACTTTTGTAATTATGGATAAGGCAAGAAATTCCCGACAATTTGACAGCAATATTTTGTGGATTGTATAAAAAGGAAAAATTACAAATGCAGTCTTATTGTGCACACTGGAATTCGGACGCTGTAAATTGTCAGACGTCATGCCGCGCACATGGTGAAAGCTGTACTTTTTACTATCTGAGCAAATTAAAAATCCCTGTAAACATAGACAAATCAAATAATTGCACACAATTTGATACCCATTTTGAAAATATTTCTTTTACTGGAAAAAAGTTATAAAAAAGTGAATTATGACTGATTTCCCAGTTTAGGGCCGCATTACAATTTCCGCAAATGAGCTAACACAAGTCCCCATACCGTTAAATTTCGCCTCGACTCTATTTAACGTGTCGAAAAAACTTTTGAAATTATGGATAAGGCAAGAAATTCGCGACAATTTGACACCAATATTTTGTGGATTCTCTAAAACGGAAAAAGTAGAAATGCATTCTTATTGTGCACACTGGAATTCGGACGCTGAAATTGTCAAACGCCATACCGCGCACATGGTGAAAGCTGTACTTTTTACTATCTGAGCAAATGAAAAATCCCTGTAAACATAGACAAATCAAATAATTGCACACAATTTGATACCCAATTTGAAAATATTTCTTTTACTGGAAAAAAGTTATAAAAAAGTGAATTATCACTGATTACCCAGTTTATGTCCGCATGAAAATTTCCGCAAATGAGCGAACACTAGTCCCCATACCTTTGAATTTTGCCTCGACTCTATTTAAGGAGTCGAACAAACTTTTTTAATTATGGATAAGGCAAGAAATTCTCGACAATTTGATACCAATATTTTGTGGATTCTATAAAAAGGAAAAAGTAGAAATGCAGTCTTATTGTGCACACTGGAATTCGGACGCTGTAAATTGTCAGACGTCATGCCGCGCACATGGTGAAAGCTGTACTTTTTACTATCTGAGCAAATAAAAAATCCCTGTAAACATAGACATATCAAATAATTGCACACAATTTGATACCCATTTTGAAAATATTTCTTTTACTGGAAAAAAGTTATAAAAAAGTGAATTATCACTGATTACCCAGTTTATGTCCGCATGAAAATTTCCGCAAATGAGCGAACACTAGTCCCCATACCTTTGAATTTTGCCTCGACTCTATTTAAGGAGTCGAACAAACTTTTTTAATTATGGATAAGGCAAGAAATTCTCGACAATTTGATACCAATATTTTGTGGATTCTATAAAAAGGAAAAAGTAGAAATGCAGTCTTATTGTGCACACTGGAATTCGGACGCTGTAAATTGTCAGACGTCATGCCGCGCACATGGTGAAAGCTGTACTTTTTACTATCTGAGCAAATAAAAAATCCCTGTAAACATAGACATATCAAATAATTGCACACAATTTGATACCCATTTTGAAAATATTTCTTTTACTGAAAAAAAGTTATAAACAAGTGAAATATGACTAATTTCCCAGTTTAGGGCCGCATGACAATTTACACAAATGAGCTAACACAAGTCCCCATACAGTTGAATTTCGAATCGACTCTATTCAAGGTGTCGATAAAACTTTCGTAATTATGGATAAGGTAAGGAATTCCCGACAATTGGACACCAATATATTGTGGATTCGATAAAAAGGAAAAATTACAAATGCAGTCTTATTGTGCACACTGGAATTCGGACGCTGTAAATTGTCAGACGACATACCGTGCACATGGTGAAAGCTGTACTTTTTACTATCTGAACAAATGAAAAATCCCTGTAAACATAGACAAATCAAATAATTTCACACAATTTTATAACCATTTTGAAAATATTTCTTTTACTGGAAAAAAGTTATAAACAAGTGAAATATCACTGATTTCCCAGTTTAGGGCCGCATGACAATTTCCGCAAATGAGCTAACACAAGTCCACATACGGTTAAATTTCGACTCGACTCTAATCAAGGTGTCGAAAAAACATTTGTAATTATGGATAAGGCAAGCAATTTCCGACAATTTGAAACCAATATATTGTGGATTCGATAAAAAGGCAAAATTACAAATGCAGTCTTATTGTGCACACTGGAATTCGGACGCTGTAAATTGTCAGACGACATACCGCGCACATGGTGAAAGCTGTACTTTTTACTATCTGAGCAAAAGAAAAATCCCTGTATACATAGACAAATCAAATAATTGCACACAATTTGATACCCATTTTGAAAATATTTCTTTTACTGGAAAAAAGTTATAAAATTGAATTATGACTGATTACCCAGTTTAGGTCGGCATGAAAATTTCCGCAAATGAGCTAACACAAGTCCCCATACCGTTGAATTTCGACTCGACTCTAATCAAGGTATCGAACAAACTTTTGTAATTATGGATAAGGCAAGAAATTCCCGACAATTGGACCGCAATATTTTGTGGATTCTATAAAAAGGAAAAATTACAAATGCATTCTTATTGTGCACACTGGAATTCGGACGCTGTATATTGTCAGACGACATACCGCGCACATGGTGAAAGCTGTACATTTTACTATCTGAGCAAAAGAAATATCCCTGTATACATAGACAAATCAAATAATCTCACACAATTTGATACCCATTTTGAAAATATTTCTTTCACTGGAAAAAAATTATAAAAAAGTGAATTATGACTGATTACCCCGTTTAGGTCCGCATGAAAATTTCCGCAAATGAGCTAACACTAGTCCCCATAACGTTGAAATTTGCCTCGACTCTATTGAACTTGTCGAAAAAAATTTTGTAATTATGGATAAGGCAAGAAATTCTCGACAATTTGACACCAATATTTTGTGGATTCTATAAAAAGGAAAAAGTAGAAATGCATTCTTATTGGGCACACTGGAATTCGGACGCTGTAAATTGTCAGACGACATACCGCGCACATGTTGAAAGCTGTACTTTTTACTATCTGAGCAAATGAAAAATCCCTGTAAACATAGACAAATCAAATAATTTCACACAATTTGATACCCATTTTGAAAATATTTCTTTTACTGCAAAAAAGTTATAAACATGTGAAATATCACTGATTTCCCAGTTTAGGGCCGCATGACAATTTCCGCAAATGAGCTAACACAAGTCCCCATACCGTTGAATTTCGACTCGACTCTAATCAAGGTGTCGAACAAACTTTTGTAATTATGGATAAGGCAAGAAATTCCCGACAATTTGACAGCAATATTTTGTGGATTGTATAAAAAGGAAAAATTACAAATGCAGTCTTATTGTGCACACTGGAATTCGGACGCTGTAAATTGTCAGACGTCATGCCGCGCACATTGTGAAAGCTGTACGTTTTACTATCTGAGCAAATGAAAAATCCCTGTAAACATAGACATATCAGATAATTGCACACAATTTGATATCCATTTTGAAAATATTTCTTTTACTGGAAAAAAGTTATAAACAAGTGTAGTATGACTGATTTCCCAGTTTAGGGCCGCATGACAATTTCCACAAATGAGCTAACACAAGTCCCCATACCGTTGAATTTCGAATAGACTCTATTGAAGGTGTCGAAAAAACTTTCGTAATTATGGATAAGGTAAGGAATTCTCGACAATTTGACACCAATATATTGTGGATTCGATAAATGGAAAAATTACAAATGCAGTCTTATTGTTCAAACTGGAATTCGGACGCTGTAAATTGTCAGACGACATACCGCGCACATGGTGAAAGCTGTACATTTTACTAGCTGAGCAAAAGAAAAATCCCTGTATACATAGACAAATCAAATAATTGCACACAATTTGACACCCATTTTGAAAATATTTCTTTTACTGGAAAAAAGTTATAAAAAAGTGAAATATGACTGATTACCCAGTTTAGGTACGCATGAAAATTTCCGCAAATGAGCTAACACTAGTCCCCATACCGTTGAATTTTGCCTCGACTCTATTCAAGGTGTCCAACAAACTTTTGTAATTATGGATAATGCAAGAAATTCTCGACAATTTGACACCAATATTTTGTGGATTCTATAAAAAGGAAAAAGTAGAAATGCAGTCTTATTGTGCACACTGGAATACGGACGCTGTAAATTGTCAGACGTCATGCCGCGCACATGGTGAAAGCTGTACTTTTTACTATCTGAGCAAAAGAAAAATCCCTGTATACATAGACAAATCAAATAATTTCACACAATTTGATACCCATTTTGAAAATATTTCTTTTACTGGAAAAAATTTATAAACAAGTGAAATATCACTGATTTCCCAGTTTAGGGCCGCATGACAATTTCCGCAAATGAGCTAACACAAGTCCCCATACCGTTTAATTTCGCCTCGACTCTATTCAACGTGTCGAAAAAACTTTTGTAATTATGGATAAGGCAAGAAATTCCCGACAATTTGACACCAATATTTTGTGGATTCTCTAAAAAGGAAAAAGTGGAAATGCATTCTTATTGTGCACACTGGAATTCGGACGCTGTAAATTGTCAAAAGACATACCGCGCACATGGTGAAAGCTGTACTTTTTACTATCTGAGCAAATGAAAAATCCCTGTAAAAATAGACAAATCAAATAATTTCACACAATTTGATACCCATTTTGAAAATATTTCTTTTACTGGAAAAAAGTTATAAACAAGTGAAATATCACTGATTTCCCAGTTTAGGGCCGCATGACAATTTCCGCAAATGAGCTAACACAAGTCCCCATACCGTTGAATTTCGACTCGACTCTAATCAAGGTGTCGAGAAACTTTTGTAATTATGGATAAGGCAAGAAATTCCCGACAATTGGACAGCAATATTTTGTGGATTGTATAAAAAGGAAAAATTACAAATGCATTCTTATTGTGCACACTGGAATTCGGACGCTGTAAATTGTCAGACGTCATGCCGCGCACATGGTGAAAGCTGTACGTTTTACTATCTGAGCAAATGAAAAATCCCTGTAAACATAGACATATCAGATAATTGCACACAATTTGATATCCATTTTGAAAATATTTCTTTTACTGGAAAAAAGTTATAAACAAGTGTAGTATGACTGATTTCCCAGTTTAGGGCCGCATGACAATTTCCACAAATGAGCTAACACAAGTCCCCATACCGTTGAATTTCGAATAGACTCTATTGAAGGTGTCGAAAAAACTTTCGTAATTATGGATAAGGTAAGGAATTCCCGACAATTGGACACCAATATATTGTGGATTCTATAAATGGAAAAATTACAAATGCAGTCTTATTGTGCACACTGGAATTCGGACGCTGTAAATTGTCAGACGACATACCGCGCACATGGTGGAAGCTGTACTTTTTACTATCTGAGCAAAAGAAAATCCCAGTATACATAGACGAATCAAATAATTGCACACAATTTGATACCCATTTTGAAAATATTTCTTTCACTGGAAAAAAGTTATAAAAAAGTGAATTATGACTGATTACCCAGTTTAGGTCCGCATGAAAATTTCCGCAAATGATATAACACTAGTCCCCATACCGTTGAATTTTGCCTCGACTCTATTCAAGGTGTCGAACAAAGTTTTGTAATTATGGATAAGGCAAGAAATTCCCGACAATTGGACACCAATATTTTGTGGATTCTCTAAATCGGAAAAAGTAGAAATGCATTCTTATTGTGCACACTGGAATTCGGACGCTGTAAATTGTCAAACGACATACGCGCACATGGTGAAAGCTGTACTTTTTACTATCTGAGCAAATGAAAAATCCATGTAAACATAGACAAATCAAATAATTGCACACAATTTGATACCCATTTTGAAAATATTTCTTTTACTGGAAAAAAGTTATAAACATGTGAAATATCACTGATTTCCCAGTTTAGGGCCGCATGACAATTTCCGCAAATGAGCTAACACAAGTCCCCATACCGTTGAATTTCGACTCGACTCTAATCAAGGTGTCTAAAAAACTTTTGTAATTATGTATAAGGCAAGAAATTCCCGACAATTGGACCGCAATATTTTGTGGATTCGATAAAAAGGAAAAATTACAAATGCATTCTTATTGTGCACACTGGAATTCGGACGCTGTATATTGTCAGACGACATACCGCGCACATGGTGAAAGCTGTACATTTTACTATCTGAGCAAAAGAAAAATCCCTTTATATATAGACAAATCAAATAATTGCACACAATTTGATACCCATTTTGAAAATATTTCTTTTACTGGAAAAAAGTTATAAACAAGTGAAGTATGACTGATTTCCCAGTTTAGGGCCGCATGACAATTTCCACAAATGAGCTAACACAAGTCCCCATACCTTTGAATTTCGAATCGACTCTATTCAAGGTGTCGAACAAACTTTTGTAATTATGGATAAGGCAAGAAATTATCGACAATTTAACAGCAATATTTTGTGGATTCTATAAAAAGGAAAAAGTAGAAATGCAGTCATATTGTGCACACTGGAATTCGGACGCTGTATATTGTCAGACGACATACCGCGCACATGGTGAAAGCTGTACTTTTTACTATCTGAGCAAAAGAAAAATCCCTGTAAACATAGACATATCAGATAATTGCACACAATTTGATATCATTTTGAAAATATTTCTTTTACTGGAAAAAAGTTATAAACAAGTGAAATATGACTGTTTTCCCAGTTTAGGGCCGCATGACAATTTCCACAAATGAGCTAACACAAGTCCCCATACCGTTGAATTTCGAATAGACTCTATTGAAGGTGTCGAAAAAACATTCGTAATTATGGATAAGGTAAGGAATTCCCGACAATTGGACACCAATATATTGTGGATTCGATAAATGGAAAAATTACAAATGCAGTCTTATTGTGCACACTGGAATTCGGACGTTGTAAATTGTCAGACGACATACCGCGCACATGGTGGAAGCTGTACTTTTTACTATCTGAGCAAAAGAAAAATCCCTGTATACATAGACGAATCAAATAATTGCACACAATTTGATACCCATTTTGAAAATATTTCTTTCACTGGAAAAAAGTTATAAAAAAGTGAAATATCACTGATTTCCCAGTTTAGGGCCGCATGACAATTTCCGCAAATGAGCTAACAGAAGTCCCCATACCGTTGAATTTCGACTCGACTCTAATCAAGGTGTCTAAAAAACTTTTGTAATTATGTATAAGGCAAGAAATTCCCGACAAGTGGACCGCAATAATTTTGTGGATTCTATAAAAAGGAAAAATTACAAATGCATTCTTATTGTGCACACTGGAATTCGGACGCTGTATATTGTCAGACGACATACCGCGCACATCGTGAAAGCTGTACTTTTTACTATCTGAGGAAAACAAAAATCCCTGTATACATAGACAAATCAAATAATTGCACACAATTTGATACCCATTTTGAAAATATTTCTTTTACTGGAAAAAAGTTATAAAAACGTGAATTATGACTGATTACCCAGTTTAGGTCCGCATGAAAATTTCCGCAAATGAGCTAACACTAGACCCCATACCGTTGAATTTTGCCTCGACTCTATTCAAGGTGTCGAACAAACTTTTGTAATTATGGATGAAGCAAGAAATTCCCGACAATTTGACACCAATATTTTGTGGATTCTATAAAAAGGAAAAATTACAAATGCAGTCTTATTGTGCACACTGGAATACGGACGCTGTAAATTGTCAGACGACATACCGCGCACATAGTGAAAGCTGTACTTTTTACTATCTGACCAAATGAAACAACCCTGCAAACATAGATAAATCACATAATTTCACACAATTTGATACCCATTTTGAAAATATTTCTTTGACTGGAAAAAAGTTATAAACAAATGAATTAACACTGATTTCCCAGTTTAGGGCCGCATGACAATTTCCGCTAATGAGCTAACACAAGTCCCCATACCGTTAAATTTCGCCTCGACTCTATTCAACGTGTCGAAAAAACATTTGTAATTATGGATAAGGCAAGAAATTCTCGACAATTTGACACCAATATTTTGTGGATTCTATAAAAAGGAAAAAGTAGAAATGCAGTCTTATTGTGCACACTGGAATTCGGACGCTGTAAATTGTCAGACGTCATGCCGCGCACATGGTGAAACCTGTACTTTTTACTATCTGAGCAAATGAAAAATCCCTGTAAACATAGACATATCAAATAATTGCACACAATTTGATAACCATTTTGAAAATATTTCTTTTACTGGAAAAAAGTTATAAACAAGTGAAATATGACTGATTTCCCAGTTTAGGGCCGCATGACAATTTCCACAAATGAGCTAACACAAGTCCCTATACCGTTGAATTTCGAATCGACTCTATTCAAGGTGTCGACCAAACTTTGTAATTATGGATAAGGCAAGAAATTCCCGACAATTGGACAGCAATATTTTGTGGATTCTACAAAAAGGAAAAATTACAAATGCATTCTTATTGTTCATACTGGAATTCGGACGCTGTATATTGTCAGACGACATACCGCGCACATGGTCAAAGCTGTACATTTTACTATCTGAGCAATAGAAAAATCCCTGTATACATAGACAAATCAAATAATTGCACACAATTTGACACCCATTTTGAAAATATTTCTTTTACTGGAAAAAAGTTAAAAAAAGTGAATTATGACTGATTACCCAGTTTAGGTCCGCATGAAAATTTCCGCAAATGAGCTAACACTAGTCCCCATACCGTTGAATTTTGCCTCGACTCTATTCAAGGTGTCCAACAAAATTTTGTAATTATGGATAATGCAAGAAATTCTCGACAATTTGACACCAATATTTTGTGGATTCTATAAAAAGGAAAATGTAGAAATGCAGTCTTATTGTGCCCACTGAAATACGGACGCTGTAAATTGTCAGACGTCATGCCGCGCACATGGTGAAAGCTGTACTTTTTACTATCTGAGCAAAGAAAAATCCCTGTATACACAGACAAATCAAATAATTTCACACAATTTGATACCCATTTTGAAAATATTTCTTTTACTGGAAAAAAGTTATAAACAAGTGAAATATCACTGATTTCCCAGTTTAGGGCCGCATGACAATTTCCGCAAATGAGCTAACACAAGTTCCCATACCGTTTAATTTCGCCTCGACTCTATTCAACGTGTCGAAAAAACTTTTGTAATTATGGATAAGGCAAGAAATTGCCGACAATTGGACCGCAATATTTTGTGGATTCTATTAAAAGGAAAAATTACAAATGCATTCTTATTGTGCACACTGGAATTCGGACGCTGTATACTGTCAGACGACATACCGCGCACATTGTGAAAGCTGTACATTTTACTATCTGAGCAAAAGAAAAATCCCTGTAGACATAGACAAATCAAATAATTGCACACAATTTGATACCCATTTTGAAAATATTTCTTTTACTGAAAAAAAGTTATAAAAAAGTGAATTATGACTGATTACCCAGTTTAGGGCCGCATGAAAATTTCCGCAAATGAGCTAACTCTAGTCCCCATACTGTTGAATTTTGCCTCGACTCTATTCAAGGTGTCCAACAACCTTTTGTAATTATGGATAAGGCAAGAAATTTTCGACAATTTGACACCAATATTTTGTGGATTCTATAAAAAGGAAAAAGTAGAAATGCAGTCTTATTGTGCACACTGGAATTCGGACGCTGTAAATTGTCAGACGTCATGCCGCGCACATGGTGAAAGCTGTACTTTTTACTATATGAGCAAATGAAAAATCCCTGTAAACATAGACAAATCAAATAATTTCACACAATTTGATACCGATTTTGAAAATATTTCTTTTACTGGAAAAAAGTTATAAACAAGTGAAATATCACTGATTTCCCAGTTTAGGATCGCATGACAATTTCCGCAAATGAGCTAACACTAGTCCCCACACCGTTGAATTTTGCCTCGACTCTATTCAAGGTGTCGAACAAACTTTTGTAATTATGGATAAGGCAAGAAATTCTCGACAATTTGACACCAATATTTTGTGGATTCTATAAAAAGGAAAAAGTAGAAATGCAGTCTTATTGTGCACACTGGAATTCGGACGCTGTAAATTGTCAGACGTCATGCCGCGCACATGGTGAAACCTGTACTTTTTACTATCTGAGCAAATGAAAAATCCCTGTAAACATAGACATATCAAATAATTGCACACAATTTGATAACCATTTTGAAAATATTTCTTTTACTGGAAAAAAGTTATAAACAAGTGAAATATGACTGATTTCCCAGTTTAGGGCCGCATGACAATTTCCACAAATGAGCTAACACAAGTCCCTATACCGTTGAATTTCGAATCGACTCTATTCAAGGTGTCGACCAAACTTTGTAATTATGGATAAGGCAAGAAATTCCCGACAATTGGACAGCAATATTTTGTGGATTCTACAAAAAGGAAAAATTACAAATGCATTCTTATTGTTCATACTGGAATTCGGACGCTGTATATTGTCAGACGACATACCGCGCACATGGTCAAAGCTGTACATTTTACTATCTGAGCAATAGAAAAATCCCTGTATACATAGACAAATCAAATAATTGCACACAATTTGACACCCATTTTGAAAATATTTCTTTTACTGGAAAAAAGTTATAAAAAAGTGAATTATGACTGATTACCCAGTTTAGGTCCGCACGAAAATTTCCGCAAATGAGCTAACACTAGTCCCCATACCGTTGAATTTTGCCTCGACTCTATTCAAGGTGTCCAACAAAATTTTGTAATTATGGATAATGCAAGAAATTCTCGACAATTTGACACCAATATTTTGTGGATTCTATAAAAAGGAAAATGTAGAAATGCAGTCTTATTGTGCCCACTGAAATACGGACGCTGTAAATTGTCAGACGTCATGCCGCGCACATGGTGAAAGCTGTACTTTTTACTATCTGAGCAAAGAAAAATCCCTGTATACACAGACAAATCAAATAATTTCACACAATTTGATACCCATTTTGAAAATATTTCTTTTACTGGAAAAAAGTTATAAACAAGTGAAATATCACTGATTTCCCAGTTTAGGGCCGCATGACAATTTCCGCAAATGAGCTAACACAAGTTCCCATACCGTTTAATTTCGCCTCGACTCTATTCAACGTGTCGAAAAAACTTTTGTAATTATGGATAAGGCAAGAAATTGCCGACAATTGGACCGCAATATTTTGTGGATTCTATTAAAAGGAAAAATTACAAATGCATTCTTATTGTGCACACTGGAATTCGGACGCTGTATACTGTCAGACGACATACCGCGCACATGGTGAAAGCTGTACATTTTACTATCTGAGCAAAAGAAAAATCCCTGTAGACATAGACAAATCAAATAATTGCACACAATTTGATACCCATTTTGAAAATATTTCTTTTACTGAAAAAAAGTTATAAAAAAGTGAATTATGACTGATTACCCAGTTTAGGGCCGCATGAAAATTTCCGCAAATGAGCTAACTCTAGTCCCCATACTGTTGAATTTTGCCTCGACTCTATTCAAGGTGTCCAACAACCTTTTGTAATTATGGATAAGGCAAGAAATTTTCGACAATTTGACACCAATATTTTGTGGATCCTATAAAAAGGAAAAAGTAGAAATGCAGTCTTATTGTGCACACTGGAATTCGGTCGCTGTAAATTGTCAGACGTCATGCCACGCACATGGTGAAAGCTGTACTTTTTACTATCTGAACAAATGAAAAATCCCTGTAAACATAGACATATCAAATAATTGCACACAATTTCATACCCGTTTTGAAAATATTTCTTTTACTGGAAAAAAGTTATAAACAAGTGAAATATCACTGATTTCCCAGTTTAGGGCCGCATGACAATTTCCGCAAATGAGGCAACACAAGTCCCCATACCGTTAAATTTCGCATCGACTCTATTCAACGTGTCGAAAAAACATTTGTAATTATGGATAAGGCAAGAAATTCACGACAATTTGACACCAATATTTTGTAGATTCTCTAAAAAGGAAAACGTAGAAATGCATTGTTATTGTGCACACTGGAATTCGGACGCTGTAAATTGTCAAACGACATACCGCGCACATGGTGGAAGCTGTACTTTTTACTATCTCAGCAAATGAAAAATCCCTGTAAACATAGACATATCAAATAATTTCACACAATTTGATACCCATTTTGAAAATATTTCTTTTACTGGAAAAAAATTATAAACAAGTCAAATATCACTGATTTCCCAGTTTAGGGCCGCATGACAATTTCCGCAAATGAGCTAATACAAGTCCCCATACCGTTGAATTTCGACCAGACTCTAATCAAGGTGTCGAAAAAACTTTTGTAATTATGGATAAGGCAAGAAATTCCCGACAATTGGACAGCAATATTTTGTGGATTCTATAAAAAGGAAAAATTACAAATGCATTCTTATTGTGCACACTGGAATTCGGACGCTGTATATTGTCAGACGACATACTGCGCACATCGTGAAAGCTGTACTTTTCACTATCTGAGCAAAAGAAAAATCCCTGTATACATAGACAAATCAAATAATTGCACACAATTTGATACCCATTTTGAAAATATTTCTTTTACTGGAAAAAAGTTATAAAAACGTGAATTATGTCTGATTACCCAGTTTAGGTCCGCATGAAAATTTCCGCAAATGAGCTAACAATAGTCCCCATACCGTTGAATTTTGCCTCGACTCTATTCAAGGTGTCGAACAAACTTTTGTAATTATGGATAAGGTAAGGAATTCCCGACAATTGGACACCAATATCTTGTTGATTCGATAAAAAGGAAAAATTACAAATGCAGTCATATTGTTCGCACTGGAATTCGGACGCTGTAAATTGTCAGACGATATACCGCGCACATGGTGAAAGCTGTACTTTTTACTATCTGAGCAAATGAAAAATCCCTGTAAACATAGACAAATCAAATAATTTCACACAATTTGATACCCATTTTGAAAATATTTCTTTTACTGGAAAAAAGTTATAAACAAGTGAAATATGACTGATTTCCCAGTTTAGGGCCGCATGACAAATTCCACAAATGATGTAACACAAGTCCCCACACCGTTGAATTTCGAATCGACTCTATTCAAGGTGTCGAAAAAACTTTCGTAATTATGGATAAGGTAAGGAATTCCCGACAATTGGACACCAATATCTTGTGGATTCGATAAAAAGGAAAAATTACAAATGCAGTCTTATTGTGCACACTGGAATTCGGACGCTGTAAATTGTCAGACGACATAACGCGCACATGGTGAAAGCTGTACTTTTTACTATCTGAGCAAATGAAAAATCCCTGTAAACATAGACAAATCAAATAATTTCACACAATTTGATACCCATTTTGAAAATATTTCTTTTACTGGAAAAAAGTTATAAACAAGTGAAATATCACTGATTTCCCAGTTTAGGGCCGCATGACAATTTCCGCAAATGAGCTAACACTAGTCCCCATACCGTTGAATTTTGCCTCGACTCTATTCAAGGTGTCGAACAAACTTTTGTAATTATGGATAAGGCAAGAAATTCACGACAATTTGACATCAATATTCTGTGGATTCTATAAAAAGGAAAAAGTAGAAATGCAGTCTTATTGTGCACACTGGAATTCGGACGCAGTAAATTGTCAGACGTCATGACGCGCACATGGTGAAAGCTGTACTTTTTACTATCTGAGCAAATAAAAAATCCCTGTAAATATAGACATATCAAATAATTGCACACAATTTGATACCGATTTTGAAAATATTTCTTTTACTGGAAAAAAGTTATAAACAAGTGAAATATGACTGATTTCCCAGTTTAGGGCCGCATGACAATTTCCGCAAATGAGGCAACACAAGTTCCCATACCGTTAAATTTCGCCTCGACTCTATTCAACGTGTCGAAAAAACATTTGTAATTATGGATA
Organism: Acanthosepion esculentum; assembly: GCA_964036315.1. NCBI lineage: Eukaryota > Metazoa > Mollusca > Cephalopoda > Sepiida > Sepiidae > Acanthosepion > Acanthosepion esculentum. The sequence goes on from OZ038509.1 coordinate 79,104,154, forward strand.
AGGCAAGAAATTCACGACAATTTGACACCAATATTTTGTAGATTCTCTAAAAAGGAAAACGTAGAAATGCATTGTTATTGTGCACACTGGAATTCGGACGCTGTAAATTGTCAAACGACATACCGCGCACATGGTGGAAGCTCTACTTTTTACTATCTGAGCAAAAGAAAAATCCCTGTATACATAGACGAATCAAATAATTGCACACAATTTGATACCCATTTTGAAAATATTTCTTTTACTGGAAAAAAGTTATAAACAAGTGAAATATGACTGATTTCCCAGTTTAGGGCCGCATGACAATTTCCACAAATGAGCTAACACAAGTCCCCATACCGTTGAATTTCGAATCGACTCTATTCAAGGTGTCGAAAAAACTTTTGTAATTATGGATAAGTTAAGGAATTCCCGACAATTGGACACCAATATATTGTGGATTCGATAAAAAGGAAAAATTACAAATGCAGTCTTATTGTGCACACTGGAATTCGGACGCTGTAAATTGTCAGACGACATACCGCGCACATGGTGAAAGCTGTACTTTTTACTATCTCAGCAAATGAAAAATCCCTGTAAACATAGACATATCAAATAATTTCACACAATTTGATACCCATTTTGAAAATATTTCTTTTACTGGAAAAAAATTATAAACAAGTGAAATATCACTGATTTCCCAGTTTAGGGCCGCATGACAATTTCCGCAAATGAGCTAACACAAGTCCCCATACCGTTGAATTTCGACCCGACTCTAATCAAGGTGTCGAAAAAACTTTTGTAATTATGGATAAGGCAAGAAATTCCCGACAATTGGACAGCAATATTTTGTGGATTCTATAAAAAGGAAAAATTACAAATGCATTCTTATTATGCACACTGGAATTCGGACGCTGTATATTGTCAGACGACATACTGCGCACATCGTGAAAGCTGTACTTTTCACTATCTGAGCAAAAGAAATATCCCTGTATACATAGACAAATCAAATAATTGCACACAATTTGATACCCATTTTGAAAATATTTCTTTTACTGGAAAAAAGTTATAAACAAGTGAAATATCACTGATTACCCAGTTTAGGTCCGCATGACAATTTCCGCAAATGTGCAAACACTAGTCCCCATACCTTTGAATTTTGCCTCGACTCTATTCAAGGTGTCGAACAAACTTTTGTAATTATCGATAAGGCAAGAAATTCACGACAATTTGACATCAATATTCTGTGGATTCTATAAAAAGGAAAAAGTAGAAATGCAGTCTTATTGTGCACACTGGAATTCGGACGCAGTAAATTGTCAGACGTCATGACGCGCACATGGTGAAAGCTGTACTTTTTACTATCTGAGCAAAAGAAAAATCCCTGTAAACATATACAAATCAAATAATTGCAAACAATTTTATACCCATTTTGAAAATATTTCTTTTACTGGAAAAAAGTTATAAAAACGTGAATTATGACTGATTACCCAGTTTAGGTCCGCATGAAAATTTCCGCAAATGAGCTAACACTAGTCCCCATACCGTTAAATTTCCCCTCGACTCTATTCAACGTGTCAAAAAAACTTTTGTAATTATGGATAAGGCAAGAAATTCTCGACAATTTGGCACCAATATTTTGTGGATTCTATAAAAAGGAAAAATTACAAATGCAGTCTTATTGTGCACACTGGAATTCTGACGCTGTAAATTGTCAGACGACATATCGTGCACATAGTGAAAGCTGTACTTTTTACTATCTGAACAAATGAAACATCCCTGTAAACATAGATAAATCAAATAATTTCACACAATTTGATACCCATTTTGAAAATATTTCTTTTACTGGAAAATAGTTATAAACAAGTGAAATATCACTGATTTCCCAGATTAACACCAATATTTTGTGGGTTCTATAAAAAGGAAAAAGTAGAAATGCAGTCTTATTGTGCACACTGGAATTCGGACGCTGTAAATTGTCAGACGTCATGCCGCGCACATGGTGAAAGCTGTACTTTTTACTATCTGAGCAAATGAAAAATCCCTGTAAACATAGACATATCAAATAATTGCACACAATTTGATACCCATTTTGAAAATATTTCTTTTACTGGAAAAAAGTTATAAACACGTGAAATATGACTGATTTCCCAGTTTAGGGCCGCATGACAATTCCCACAAATGAGCTATCACAAGTCCCCATACCGTTGAATTTCGAATCGACTCTATTCAAGGTGTCGAAAAAACTTTTGTAATTATGGATAAGGCAAGAAATTCTCGACAATTTGACACCAATATTTTGTGGATTCTATAAAAATGAAAAAGTAGAAATGCAGTCTTATTGTGCACACTGGAATTCGGTCGCTGTAAATTGTCAAACGTCATGCCGCGCACATGGTGAAAGCTGTACTTTTTACTATCTGAGCAAATGAAAAATCCCTGTAAACATAGACATATCAAATAATTGCACACAATTTGATACCCATTTTGCAAATATTTCTTTTACTGGAAAAAAGTTAAAAACATGTGAAATATCACTGATTTCCCAGTTTAGGGCCGCATGACAATTTCCGCAAATGAGCTAACACAAGTCCCCATACCGTTGAATTTCGACCCGACTCTAATCAAGGTGTCGAAAAAACTTTTGTAATTATGGATACAGCAAGAAATTCTCGACAATTGGACAGCAATATTTTGTGGATTCTATAAAAAGGAAAAATTACAAATGCATTCTTATTGTGCACACTGGAATTCGGACGCTGTATATTGTCAGACGACATACCGCGCACATGGTGAAAGCTGTACATTTTACTATCTGAGCAAAAGAAAAATCCCTGTATACATAGACAAATCAAATAATTGCACACAATTTGATACCCATTTTAAAAATGTTTCTTTTACTGGAAAAAAGTTATAAAAAAGTGAATTATGACTGATTACCCAGTTTAGGTCCGCATGAAAATTTCCGCAAATGAGCTAACACTACTCCCCATACCGTTGAATTTTGCCTCGACTCTATTCAAGGTGTCGAACAAACTTTTGTAATTATGGATAAGGCAAGAAATTCCGGACAATTGGACAGTAATATTTTGTGTATTCTATAAAAAGGAAAAATTACAAATGCATTCTTATTATTCACACTGGAATTCGGACGCTGTATATTGTCAGACGACATACCGCGCAGATGGTGAAAGCTGTACATTTTACTATCTGAGCAAAAGAAAAATCCCTGTATACATAGACATATCAAATAATTGCACACAATTTGATACCCATTTTGAAAATATTTCTTTTACTGGAAAAATTATAAAAAAGTGAATTATGCCTGATTACCCAGTTTAGGTCCGCATGAAAATTTCCGCAAATGAGCTAACACTAGTCCCCACACCGTTGAATTTTGCCTCGACTCTATTCAAGGTGTCGAACAAACTTTTGTAATTATGGATAAGGCAAGAAATTCTCGACAATTTGACACCAATATTTTGTGGATTCTATAAAAAGGAAAAATTACAAATGCAGTCATATTGTGCACACTGGAATTCTGACGCTGTAAATTGTCAGACGACATACCGCGCACATAGTGAAAGCTGTACTTTTTACTATCTGACCAAATGAAAAATCCCTGTAAACATAGACATATCAAATAATTGCACACAATTTGATACCCATTTTTAAAATATTTCTTTTACTGGAAAAAAGTTATAAACAATTGAAATATGACTGATTTCCCAGTTTAGGGCCGCATGATAATTTCCGCAAATGAGCTAACACAAGTCCCCATACAGTTGAATTTCGTATCGACTCTATTCAAGGTGTCGAAAAAACTTTTGTAATTATGGATAAGGCAATTAATACCCGACAATTTGACACCAATATATTGTGGATTCGATAAAAAGGAAAAATTACAAATTCGGTCTCATTGTGCACACTGGAATTCGGACGCTGTAAATTGTCAGACGACATACCGCGCACATGGTGAAAGCTGTACTTTTTACTATCTGAGCAAAAGAAAAATTCCTGTATACATAGACGAATCAAATAATTGCACACAATTTGATACCCATTTTGAAAATATTTGTTTTACTGGAAAAAAGTTATAAACATGTGAAATATCACTGATTTCCCAGTTTAGGGCCGCATGACAATTTCCGCAAATGAGCTAACACAAGTCCCCATACAGTTGAATTTTGCCTCGACTCTATTCAAGGTGTCGAACAAACTTTTGTAATTATGGATAAGGCCAGAAATTCCCGACAATTGGACAGCAATATTTTGTGGATTCTATAAAAAGGAAAAATTACAAATGCATTCTTATTGTTCACACTGGAATTCGGACGCTGTATATTGTCAGACGACATACCGCGCACATGGTGAAAGCTGTACATTTTACTATCTGAGCAAAAGAAAAATCCCTGTATATATAGACAAATCAAATAATTGCACACAATTTGATACCCATTTTGAAAATATTTCTTTTACTGGAAAAAAGTTATAAAAAAGTGAATTATGACTGAGTACCCAGTTTAGGTCCGCATGAAAATTTCCGCAAATGAGCTAACACTAGTCCCCATACCGTTGAATTTTGCCTCGACTCTATTCAAGTTGTCGAACAAACTTTTGTAATTATGGATAAGGCAAGAAATTCCCGACAATTTGACACCAATATTTTGTGGATTCTATAAAAAGGGAAAATTACAAATGCAGTCTTATTGTGCACACTGGAATTCGGACGCTGTAAATTGTCAGACGACATACCGCGCACATAGTGAAAGCTGTACTTTTTACTATCTGACCAAATGAAACATCCCTGTAAACATAGATTAATCAAATAATTGCACACAATTTGATACCCATTTTGAAAATATTTCTTTTACTGGAAAAAAGTTATAAACAAGTGAAATATCACTGATTTCCCAGTTTAGGGCCGCATGACAATTTCCGCAAATGAGCTAACACAAGTCCCCATACCGTTGAATTTCGACTCGACTCTAATCAAGGTGTCGAAAAAACTTTTGTAATTATGGATAAGGCAAGAAATTTACGACAATTTGACACCAATATATTGTGGATTCTATAAAAAGGCAAAATTACAAATGCCGTCTTATTCTGCACACTGGAATTCGGACGCTGTAAATTGTCAGACGACATACCACGCACATGGTGAAAGCTGTACTTTTTACTATCTGAGCAAAAGAAAAATCCCTGTATACATAGACAAATCAAATAATTGCACACAATTTGATACCCATTTTGAAAATATTTCTTTTACAGGAAAAAAGTTATAAAATTGAATTATGACTGATTACCCAGTTTAGGTCAGCATGAAAATTTCCGCAAATGCGCTAACATTAGTCCCCATTCCGTTGAATTTTGCCTCGACTCTATTCAAGGTGTCGAACAAACTTTTGTAATTATGGATAAGGCAAGAAATTCTCGACAATTTGGCACCAATATTTTGTGGATTCTATAAAAAGGAAAAATTACAAATGCAGTCTTATTGTGCACACTGGAATTCTGACGCTGTAAATTGTCAGACGACATATCGTGCACATAGTGAAAGCTGTACTTTTTACTATCTGACCAAATGAAAAATCCCTGTAAACATATACAAATCAAATAAGTGCACACAATTTGATACCCATTTTGAAAATATTTCTATTACTGGAAAAAAGTTATAAACATGTGAAATATCACTGATTACCCAGTTTAGGTCCGCATGAAAATTTCGGGAAATGAGCTAACACTAGTCCCCATACCTTTGAATTTTGCCTCGAATCTATTCAAGGTGTCGAACAAACTTTTGTAATTATGGATAAGGCAAGAAATTCACGACAATTTAACACCAATATTTTGTGGATTCTATGAAAAGGAAAAAGTAGAAATGCAGTCTTATTGTGCACACTGGAATTCGACATACCGCGCACATGGTGAAAGCTGTGCTTTTTACTATCTGAGCAAATGAAAAATCCCTGTAAACATAAACAATTTCACACAATTTGATACCCATTTTGAAAATATTTCTTTTACTGGAAAAAAGTTATAAACAAGTGAAATATCACTGATTTCCCAGTTTAGGGCCGCATGACAATTTCCGCAAATGAGCTAACACAAGTCCCCATACCGTTGAATTTCGACTCGACTCTAATCAAGGTGACGAAAAAACTTTTGTAATTAGGGATAAGGCAAGAAATTTCCGACAATTTGACACCAATATATTGTGGATTCTATAAAAAGGCAAAATTACAAATGCCGTCTTATTGTGCACACTGGAATTCGGACGCTGTAAATTGTCAGACGACATACCACGCACATGGTGAAAGCTGTACTGTTTACTATCTGAGCAAAAGAAAAATCCCTGTATACATAGACAAATCAAATAATTGCACACAATTTGACACCCATTTTGAAAATATTTCTGTTACTGGAAAAAAGTTATAAAATTGAATTATGACTGATTACCCAGTTTAGGTCCGCATGAAAATTTCCGCAAATGAGCTAACACTAGTCCCCATACCGTTGAATTTTGCCTCGACTCTATTCAAGGTGTCGAAAAAAATTTTGTAATTATAGATAAGGCAAGAAATTCCCAACAATTGGCCAGCAATATTTTGTGGCTTGTATAAAAAGGAAAAATTACAAATGCATTCTTATTGTGCACACTGGAATTCGGACGCTGTATATTGTCAGACGACATACCGCGCACATCGTGAAAGCTGTACTTTTTACTATCTGAGCAAAAGAAAAATCCCTGTATACATAGACAAATCAAATAATTGCAAACAATTTTGTACCCATTTTGAAAATATTTCTTTTACTGGAAAAAAGTTAAAAACATGTGAAATATCACTGATTTCCCAGTTTAGGGCCGCATGACAATTTCCGCAAATGAGCTAACACAAGTCCCCATACCGTTGAATTTCGACCCGACTCTAATCAAGGTGTCGAAAAAACTTTTGTAATTATGGATACGGCAAGAAATTCCCGACAATTGGACAGCAATATTTTGTGGATTCTATAAAACGGAAAAATTACAAATGCATACTTATTGTGCACACAGGAATTCGGACGCTGTATATTGTCAGACGACATACCGCGCACATGGTGAAAGCTGTACATTTTACTATCTGAGCAAAAGAAAAATCCCTGTATACATAGACAAATCAAATAATTGCACACAATTTGATACCCATTTTGAAAATGTTTCTTTTACTGGAAAAAAGTTATAAAAAAGTGAATTATGACTGAATACCCAGTTTAGGTCTGCATAAAAATTTCCGCAAATGAGCAAACACTAGTCCCAATTCCTTTGAATTTTGCCTCGACTCTATGCAAGGTGTCGAAGAAACTTTTGTAATTATGGATAAGGCAAGAAATTCACGACAGTTTGATACCAATATTTTGTGGATTCTATAAAAAGGAAAAAGTAGAAATGCAGTCTTATTGTGCACACTGGAATTTGGACGCTGTAAATTGTCAGACGTCATGCCGCGCACATGGTGAAAGCTGTACTTTTTACTATCTGAGCAAATGAAAAATCCCTGTAAATATAGACATATCAAATAATTGCACACAATTTGATACCCATTTTGAAAATATTTCTTTTACTGGAAAAAAGTTATAAACAAGTAAAATATGACTGATTTCCCAGTTTAAGGCCGCATGACAATTTCCACAAATGAGCTAACACAAGTCCCCATACCGTTGAATTTCGAATCGACTCTATTCAAGGTGACGAAAAAACTTTCGTAATTATGTCTAAGGTAAGGACTTCCCGACAATTGGACACCAATATATTGTGGATTCGATAAAAAGGAAAAATTACAAATGCAGTCTTATTGTGCACACTGGAATTCGGACGCTGTAAATTGTCAAACGACATACCGCGCACATGGTGAAAGCTGTACTTTTTACTATCTGAGCAAATGAAAAATCCCTGTAAACATATACAAATCAAATATTTGCACACAATTTGATACCCATTTTGAAAATATTTCTTTTACTGGAAAAAAGTTATAAACATGTGAAATAACACTGATTTCCCAGTTTAGGGCCGCATGACAATTTCCGCAAATGAGCTAACACAAGTCCCCATACCGTTGAATTTCGACTCGACTCTAATCAAGGTGTCGAAAAAACTTTTGTAATTATGGATAAGGCAAGAAATTCCCGACAATTGGACCGCAATATTTTGTGGATTCTATAAAAAGGAAAAATTACAAATGCATTCTTATTGTGCACACTGGAATTCGGACGCTGTATATTGTCAGACGACATAACGCGCACATGGTGAAAGCTGTACTTTTTACTATCTGAGCAAAAGAAAAATCCCTGTATACATAGACAAATCAAATAATTGCAAAAATTTTGATACCCATTTTGAAAATATTTCTTTTACTGGAAAAAAGTTATAAAAATGTGAATTATGACTGATTACCCAGGTTAGGTCCGCATGAAAATTTCCGCAAATGAGCTAACACTAGTCCCCATACCGTTGTATTTTGCCTCGACTCTATTCAAGGTGTCGAAAAAACTTTTGTAATTATGGATAAGGCAAGAAATTCTCGACAATTTACCACCAATATTTTGTGGATTCAATAAAAAGGAAAAATTACAAATGCAGTCTTATTGTGCACACTGGAATTCTGACGCTGTAAATTGTCAGACGACATACCGCGCACATAGTGAAAGCTGTACTTTTTACTATCTGACCAAATGAAACATCCCAGTAAACATAGATAAATCAAATAATTTCACACAATTTGATACCCATTTTGAAAATATTTCTTTTACTGGAAAAAAGTTATAAACAAGTGAAATATCACTGATTTCCCAGTTTAGGGCCGCATCACAATTTCCGCAAATGCGCTAACGATAGTCCCCATACCGTTAAATTTCGCCTAAACTCTATTCAGCGTGTCGAAAATCTTTTGTAATTATGGATAAGGCAAGAAAATCCCGACAATTTGACACAAATATTTTGTGGATTCTCTAAAAAGGAAAAAGTAGAAATGCATTCTTATTGTGCACACTGGAATTCGGACGCTGTAAATTGTCAAACGACATACCGCGCACATGGTGAAAGCTGTACTTTTTACTATCTGAGCAAATGAAAAATCCCAGTAAACATATACAAATCAAATAATTGTACACAATTTGATACCCATTTTGAAAATATTTCTTTAACTGGAAAAAAGTTATAAAAACGTGAATTATGACTGATTACCCAGTTTAGGACCGCATGAAAATTTCCGCAAATGAGCTAACACTAGACCCCATACCGTTGAATTTTGTCTCGACTCTATTCAAGGTGTCGAAAAAACTTTTGTAATTATGGATAAGGCAAGAAATTCGCGACAATTTGACACCAATATTTTGTGGATTCTATAAAAAGGAAAAAATAGAAATGCAGTCTTATTGTGCACACTGGAATTCGGACGCTGTAAATTGTCAGACGTCATGCCGCGCACATGGTGAAAGCTGTACTTTTTACTATCTGAGCAAAAGAAAAATCCCTGTAAACATAGACAAATGAAATAATTGCACACAATTTGATATCCATTTTGAAAATATTTCTTTTACTGCAAAAAAGTTATAAACAAGTGAAATATGACTGATTTCCCAGTTTAGGGCCGCATGACAATTTCCACAAATGAGCTAACAGAAGTCCCCATACCGTTGAATTTCGAATCGACTCTATTCAAGGTGTCGACAAAACTTTTGCAATTATGGATAAGGTAAGAAATTCCCGACAATTGGACACCAATATATTGTGGATTCGATAAAAAGGAAAAATTACAAATGCAGTCTTATTGTGCACACTGGAATTCGGACGCTCTATATTGTCAGACGACATACCGCGCACATGGTGAAAGCTGTACTTTTTACTATCTGAGCAAAAGAAAAATCCCTGTATACATAGACGAATCAAATAATTGCACACAATTTGATACCCATTTTAAAAATATTTCTTTAACTGGAAAAAAGTTATAAAAACGTGAATTATGACTGATTACCCAGTTTAGGACCGCATGAAAATTTTCGCAAATGAGCTAACACTAGACCCCATACCGTTGAATTTTGTCTCGACTCTATTCAAGGTGTCGAAAAAACTTTTGTAATTATGGATAAGGCAGGAAATTCGCGACAATTTGACACCAATATTTTGTGGATTCTATAAAAAGGAAAAAGTAGAAATGCAGTCTTATTGTGCACACAGGAATTCGGACGCTGTAAATTGTCAGACGTCATGCCGCGCACATGGTGAAAGCTGTACTTTTTACTATCTGAGCAAAAGAAAAATCCCTGTATACATAGACGAATCAAATAATTGCACAAAATTTGATACCCATTTTGAAAATGTTTCTTTTACTGGAAAAAAGTTATAAAAAAGTGAATTATGACTAATTACCCAGTTTAGGTCCGCATGAAAATTTCCGCAAATGAGCTAACACTACTCTCCATACCTTTGAATTTTGCCTCGACTCTATTCAAGGTGTCGAACAAACTTTTGCAATTAAGTATAAGGCAAGGAATTCCCGACAATTTGACACCAATATATTGTGGATTCGATAAAAAGGAAAAATTACAAATGCATTCTTATTGTTCACACTGGAATTCGGACGATGTATATTGTCAGACGACATACCGCGAAAATGGTCAAAGCTGTACTTTTTACTATCTGAGCAAAAGAAAAATCCCTGTATACATAGACAAATCAAATAATTGCACACAATTCGATACCCATTTTGAAAATATTTCTTTTACTGGAAAAAAGTTATAAAAACGTGAATTATGACTGATTACCCAGTTTAGGACCGCATGAAAATTTCCGCAAATGAGCTAACACTAGTCCCCATACCGTTGAATTTTGCCTCGACTCTATTCAAGGTGTCGAACAAACATTTGTAATTATGGATAAGGCAAGAAATTCTCGACAATTGGACCGCAATATTTTGTGGATTCTATAAAAAGGAAAAAGTAGAAATGCAGTTTTATTGTGCACACTGTAATTCGGTCGCTGTAAATTGTCAGACGTCATGCCGCGCACATGGTGAAAGCTGTACTTTTTAATATCTGACCAAATGAAACATCCCTGCAAACATAGATAAATCAAATAATTTCACACAATTTGATACCCATTTTGAAAATATTTCTTTTACTGGAAAAAAGTTATAAAAAAGTGAATTATGACTGATTACCCAGTTTAGGTCCGCATGAAAATTTCCGCAAATGAGCTAACACTAGTCCCCATACAGTTGAATTTTGCCTCGACTCTATTCAAGGTGTCGAAAAACTTCTGTAATTATTGATAAGGTAAGGAATTCCCGACACTTGGACACCAATATATTGTGGATTCGATAAAAAGGAAAAATTACTAATGCAGTCTTATTGTGCACACTGGAATTCGGACGCTGTATATTGTCTGACGACATACCGCGCATATCGTGAAAGCTGTACTTTTTACTATCTGAGCAAATGAAAAATCCCTGTAAACATATACAAATCAAATAATTGCACACAATTCGATACCCATTTTGAAAATATTTCTTTTACTGGAAAAAAGTTATAAACATGTGAAATATCACTGATTTCCCAGTTTAGGGCCGCATGACAATTTCCGCAAATGAGCTAACACAAGTCCCCATACCGTTGAATTTTGCCTCGACTCTAATCAAGGTGTCGAAAAAAGTTTTGTAATTATGGATAAGGCAAGAAATTCCCGACAATTGGACCGCAATATTTTGTGGGTTCTATAAAAAGGAAAAATTACAAATGCATTCTTATTGTGCACACTGGAATTCGGACGCTGTATATTGTCAGACGTCATGCCGCGCACATGGTGAAAGCTGTACTTTTTACTATCTGAGCAAATGAAAAATCCCTGTAAACATAGACAAATCAAATAATTGCACACAATTTGACACCCATTTTGAAAATATTTCTTTTACTGGAAAAAATTATAAACAAGTGAAATATGACTGATTTCCCAGTTTAGGGCCGCATGACAATTTCCACAAATGAGCTAACACAAGTCCCCATACCGTTGAATTTTGCCTCGACTCTTTTCAAGGTGTCGATAAACTTCTGTAATTATGGATAAGGTAAGGAATTCCAGACACTTGGACACCAATATATTGTGGATTCGATAAAAAGGAAAAATTACAAATGCAGTCTTATTGTGCACACTGGAATTCGGACGCTGTATATTGTCAGACGACATACCGCGCATATCGTGAAAGCTGTACTTTTTACTATCTGAGCAAATGAAAAATCCCTGTAAACATAGACAAATCAACTAATTGCACACAATTTGATACCCATTTTGAAAATATTTCTTTTACTGCAAAATTTATAAACATGTGAAATATCACTGATTTCCCATTTTAGGGCCGCATGACAATTTCCGCAATTAAGCTAACACAAGTCCCCATACCGTTGAATTTCGACTCGACTCTAATCAAGGTGTCGAAAAAACTTTTGTAATTATGTATAAGGCAAGAAATTCCCGACAAGTGGACCGCAATATTTTGTGGATTCTATAAAAAGGAAAAATTACAAATGCATTCTTATTGTGCACACTGGAATTCGGGCGATGTATATTGTCAGACGACATACCGCGCACATGGTGAAAGCTGTACTTTGTACTATCTGAGCAAAAGAAAAATCCCTGTATACATAGACAAATCAAATAATTGCACACAATTTGATACCCATTTTGAAAATATTTCTTTTACTGGAAAAAAGTTATAAAAAAGTGAATTATGACTGATTACCCAGTTTAGGTCCGCATGAAAATTTCCGCAAATGAGCTAACAATAGACCCTATACCGTTGAATTTTGCCTCGACTCTATTCAAGGTGTCGAACAAAGTTTTGTAATTATGGATAAGGCAAGAAATCAACGTCAATTTGACACCAATATTTTGTGGATTCTATAAAAAGGAAAAATTACAAATGCAGTCTTATTGTGCACACTGGATATTCGGAGGCTGTAAATTCTCAGACGACATACCGCGCACATTGTGAAAGCTGTACTTTTTACTATCTGACCAAATGAAACATCCCTGCAAACATAGACAAATCAAATAATTTCACACAATTTGATACCCATTTTGAAAATATTTCTTTTACTGTGAAAAAAGTTATAAACAAGTTAAATATCACTGATTTCCCAGTTTAAAGCCGCATGACAATTTCCGCAAATGAGCTAACACAAGTCCCCATACCGTTGAATTTCGACTCGACTCTAATCAAGGTGTCGAAAAAACTTTTGTAATTATGGATAAGGCAAGAAATTCCGACAATTTGACACCAATATATTGTGGATTCGATAAAAAGGAAAAATTACAAATGCAGTCTTATTGTGCACACTCTAATTCGGACGCTGTAAATTGTCAGACGACATACCGCGCACATAGTGACAGCTGTACTTTTTACTATCTGACCAAATGAAACATCCCTGTAAACATAGATAAATCAAATAATTTCACACAATTTGATACCCATTTTGAAAATATTTCTTTTACTGGAAAAAAGTTATAAAACAAGTGAAATATCACTGATTTCCCAGTTTAGTGCCGCATGACAATTTCCGCAAATAAGCTAACACAAGTCCCCATACCGTTGAATTCCGACTCGACTCTAATCAAGGTGTCGAAAAAACTTTTGTAATTATGGATAAGGCCAGAGATTTTCGACAATTTGACACCAACATATTGTGCATTCGATAAAAAGGAAAAAGTAGAAATGCATTCTTATTGTGCACACTGGAATTCGGACGCTGTAAATTGTCAAACGACATACAGCGCACATGGTGAAAGCTGTACTTTTTACTATCTGACCAAATGAAACATCCCTGCAAACATAGATAAATCAAATAATTTCACACAATTTGATACCCATTTTGAAAATATTTCTTTTACTGGAAAAAAGTTATAAACAAGTGAAATATCACTGATTTCCCAGTTTAGGGCCGCATGACAATTTCCGCAAATGAGCTAACACAAGTCCACATTCCGTTAAATTTCGCCTCGACTATATTCAACGTGTCGAAAAAACTTTTGTAATTATGGATAAGGCAAGAAATTCCCGACAATTTGACACCAATATTTTGTGGATTCTCTAAAAAGGAAAAAGTAGAAATGCATTCTTATTGTGCACACTGGATTTCGGACTAAGTAAATTGTCAAACGACATACCGCGCACATGGTGAAAGCTGTACTTTTTACTATCTGAGCAAATGAAAAATCCCTGTAAACATATACAAATCAAATAATTGCACACCATTTGACACCCATTTTGAAAATATTTCTTTTACTGGAAAAAAGTTATAAACATGTGAAATATCACTGATTTCCCAGTTTAGGGCCGCATGAAAATTTCCGCAAATGAGCTAACAATAGACCCTATACCGTTGAATTTTGCCTCGACTCTATTCAAGGTGTCGAACAAAGTTTTGTAATTATGGATAAGGCAAGAAATCAACGTCAATTTGACACCAATATTTTGTGGATTCTATAAAAAGGAAAAATTACAAATGCAGTCTTATTGTGCACACTGGAATTCGGAGGCTGTAAATTCTCAGACGACATACCGCGCACATTGTGAAAGCTGTACTTTTTACTATCTGACCAAATGAAACATCCCTGCAAACATAGACAAATCAAATAATTTCACACAATTTGATACCCATTTTGAAAATGTTTCTTTTACTGTGAAAAAAGTTATAAACAAGTTAAATATCACTGATTTCCCAGTTTAAAGCCGCATGACAATTTCCGCAAATGAGCTAACACAAGTCCCCATACCGTTGAATTTCGACTCGACTCTAATCAAGGTGTCGAAAAAACTTTTGTAATTATGGATAAGGCAAGAAATTCCCGACAATTTGACACCAATATATTGTGGATTCGATAAAAAGGAAAAATTACAAATGCAGTCTTATTGTGCACACTGGAATTCGGACGCTGTAAATTGTCAGACGACATACCGCGCACATAGTGAAAGCTGTACTTTTTACTATCTAACCAAATGAAACATCCCTGTAAACATAGATAAATCAAATAATTTCACACAATTTGATACCCATTTTGAAAATATTTCTTTTACTGGAAAAAAGTTATAAAACAAGTGAAATATCACTGATTTCCCAGTTTAGTGCCGCATGACAATTTCCGCAAATAAGCTAACACAAGTCCCCATACCGTTGAATTCCGACTCGATTCTAATCAAGGTGTCGAAAAAACTTTTGTAATTATGGATAAGGCCAGAGATTTTCGACAATTTGACACCAACATATTGTGCATTCGATAAAAAGGAAAAAGTAGAAATGCATTCTTATTGTGCACACTGGAATTCGGACGCTGTAAATTGTCAAACGACATACCGCGCACATGGTGAAAGCTGTCCTTTTTACTATCTGACCAAATGAAACATCCCTGCAAACATAGAAAAATCAAATAATTTCACACAATTTGATACCCATTTTGAAAATATTTCTTTTACTGGAAAAAAGTTACAAACAAGTGAAATATCACTGATTTCCCAGTTTAGGGCCGCATGACAATTTCCGCAAATGAGCTAACACAAGTCCCCATACCGTTAAATTTCGCCTCGACTCTATTCAACGTGTCGAAAAAACTTTAGTAATTATGGATAAGGCAAGAAATTCACGACAATTTGACACGAATATTTTGTGGATTCTATAAAAAGGAAAAAGTAGAAATGCAGTCTTATTGTGCACACTGGAATTCGGACTCTGTAAACTGTCAGACGTCATGCCGCGCACATGGCGAAAGCTGTACTTTTTACTATCTGAGCAAATGAAAAATACCTTTAAACATAGACATATCAAATAATTGCACACAATTTGATACCCATTTTGAAAATATTTCTTTCACTGGAAAAAAGTTATAAACAAGTGAAATATGACTGATTTCCCACTTTAGGGCCGCATGACAATTTCCACAAATGAGCTAACACAAGTCCCCATACCGTTGAATTTCGAATCGACTCTATTCAAGGTGTCGAAAAAACTTTCGTAATTATGGATAAGGTAAGGAATTCCCGACAATTGGACAACAATATATTGTGGATTCGATAAAAAGGAAAAATTACAAATGCAGTTTTATTCTGCACACTGGAATTCGGACTCTGTAAATTGTCAGACGACATACCGCGCACATGGTGAAAGCTGTACTTTTTACTATCTGAGTAAATGAAAAATCCCTGTAAACATAGACAAATCAAATAATTTCACACAATTTGATACCCATTTTGAAAATATTTCTTTTACTGGAAAAAAGTTATAAACCAGTGAAATATCACTGATTTTCCAGTTTAGGGCCGCATGACAATTTCCGCAAATGAGCTAACACATGTCCACATTCCGTTAAATTTCGCCTCGACTATATTCAACGTGTCGAAAAAACTTTTGTAATTATGGATAAGGCAAGAAATTCCCGACAATTTGACACCAATATTTTGTGGATTCTCTAAAAAGGAAAAAGTAGAAATGCATTCTTATTGTGCACACTGGAATTCGGACTAAGTAAATTGTCAAACGACATACCGCGCACATGGTGAAAGCTGTACTTTTTACTATCTGAGCAAATGAAAAATCCCTGTAAACATATACAAATCAAATAATTGCACACCATTTGATACCCATTTTGAAAATATTTCTTTTACTGGAAAAAAGTTATAAACATGTGAAATATCACTGATTTCCCAGTTTAGGGCCGCATGACAATTTCCGCAAATGAGCTAACAGAAGTCCCCATACTGTTGAATTTTGACTCGACTCTAATCAAGGTGTCGAAAAAACTTTTGTAATTATGGATAAGGCAAGAAATTCACGACAATTTGACACCAATATTTTGTGGATTTTATAAGAAGGAAAAAGTAGAAATGCAGTCTATTGTGCACACTGGAATTCGGACGCTGTATATTGTCAGACGACATACCGCGCACATGGTGAAAGCTGTACATTTTCCTATCTGAGCAAAAGAAAAATCCCTGTATACATAGACAAATCAAAAAATTGCACACAATTTGATACCCATTTTGAAAATATTTCTTTTACTGGAAAAAAGTTATAAAAAAGTGAATTATGACTGATTACCCAGTTTAGGTCCGCATGAAGATTTCCGCAAATGAGCTAACACTAGTCCCCATACCTTTGAAATTTGCCTCAACTCTATTCAAGGTGTCGAACAATCTTTTGTAATTATGGATAAGGCAAGAAATTCTCGACAATTTGACACCAATATTTTGTGGATTCTCTAAAAAGGAAAAAGTAGAAATGCAGTCTTATTGTGCACACTGGAATTCGGACGCTGTATATTGTCAGACGTCATGCCGCGCACATGGTGAAAGCTGTACTTTTTACTATCTGACCAAATGAAAAATCCCTGTAAACATAGACATATCAAATAATTGCACACAATTTGATACCCATTTTGAAAATATTTCTTTTACTGGAAAAAAGTTATAAACAAGTGAAATATGACTGATTTCCCAGTTTAGGGCCGCATGACAATTTCCACAAATGAGCTAACACAAGTCCCCATACCGTTGAATTTCGAATCGACTCTATTCAAGGTGTCGAAAAAACTTTCCTAATTATGGATAAGGTAAGGAATTCCCTACAATTGGACACCAATATATTGTGGATTCGATAAAAAGGAAAAATTACAAATGCAGTCTTATAGTGCACACTGGAATTCGGACGCTGTAAATTGTCAGACGACATACCGCGCACATGGTGAAATATGTACTTTTTACTATCTGAGAAAATGAAAAATCCCTGTATACATAGACAAATCAAATAATTTCACACAATTTGATACCCATTTTGAAAATATTTCTTTTACTGGAAAAAAGTTATAAAAAAGTGAATTATGACTGATTGCCCAGTTTAGGTCCGCATGAAAATTTCCGCAAATGAGCTAACACTAGTCCCCATACCTTTGAATTGTGCCTCGACTCTATTCTAGATGTCGAACAAACTTTTGTAATTATAGATAAGGCAAGTAATTCTCGACAATTTGACACCAATATTTTGTGGATTCTATAAAAAGGAAAAACTAGAAATGCAGTCTTATTGTGCACACTGGAATTCGGAGGCTGTACATTGTCAGACGTCATGCCGCGCACATGGTGAAAGCTGTACTTTTTACTATCTGAGCAAATGAAAAATCCCTGTAAACATAGATACATCAAATAATTGCACACAATTTGATACCCATTTTCAAAATATTTCTTTTACTGGAAAAAAGTTATAAACAAGTGAAATATCACTGATTTCCCAGTTTAGGGCCGCATGACAATTTCCACAAATGAGCTAACACAAGTCCCCATACCGTTGAATTTCGCCTCGACTCTATTCAAGGTGTCGAAAAAACTATTGTAATTATGGATAAGGTAAGGAATTCCCGACAATTTGACACCAATATATTGTGGATTCTATAAAAAGGAAAAACTAGAAATGCAGTCTTATTGTGCACACTGGAATTCGGACGCTGTAAATTGTCAGACGACATACCGCGCACATGGTGAAAGCTGTACTTTTTACTATCTGAGCAAATGAAAAATCCCTGTAAACATAGACAAATCAAATAATTTCCCACAATTTGATACCCATTTTGAAAATATTTCTTTTAATTGAAAAAAGTTATAAACAAGTGAAATATGACTGATTTCCCCGTTTAGGGCCGTATGACAATTTCCGCAAATGAGCTAACACAAGTCCCCATACCGTTGAATTTCGACTCGACTCTAATCAAGGTGTCGAAAAAAATTTTGTAATTATGGATAAGGCAAGAAAGTCCAGACAATTGGACAGCAATATTTTGTGGATTCTATAAAAATGAAAAAGTAGAAATGCAGTCTTATTGTGCACACTGGAATTCGGACGCTGTAAATTGTCAGACGTCATGCCGCGCACATGGTGAAAGCTGTACTTTTTACTATCTGAGCAAATGAAAAATCCCTGGAAACATAGACATATCAAATAATTGCACACAATTTGATACCCATTTTGAAAATATTTCTTTTACTGGAAAAAAGTTAAAAAAAGTGAATTATGTCTGATTACCCAGTTTAGGTCCGCATGAAAATTTCCGCAAATGAGCTAACACTAGTCCCCATACCGTTGAATTTTGCCTCGACTCTATTCAAGGTGTCGAAAAAACTTTTGTAATTATGGATACGGTAAGGAATTCCCGAAAATTGGACATCAATATATTGTGGATTCGATAAAAAGGAAAAATTACAAATGCAGTCATATTGTGCACACTGGAATTCGGACGCGGTAAATTGTCAGACGACATACCGCGCACATGGAGAAAGTTGTACTTTTTACTATCTGAGCAAAAGAAAAATCCCTGTATACATAGACAAATCAAATAATTGCACACAATTTGATACCCATTTTGAAAATATTTCTTTTACTGGAAAAAAGTTATAAAAACGTGAATTATGACTGATTACCCAGTTTATGTCCGCATGAAAATTTACGCAAATGAGCTAACACTAGTCCCCATACCGTTGAATTTTGCCTCGACTCTATTCAAGGTGTCCAACAAACTTTTGTAATTATGGATAATGCAAGAAATTCTCGACAATTTGACACCAATATTTTGTGGATTCGATAAAAAGGAAAAAGTAGAAATGCAGTCTTATTGTGCACACTGGAATTCGGACGCTGTAAATTGTCAGACGTCATGCCGCGCACATGGTGAAAGCTGTACTTTTTACTATCTGAGCAAAAGAAAAATCCCTGTATACATAGACAAATCAGATAATTGCACAAAATTTGATACCCATTTTGAAAATATTTCTTTTACTGGAAAAAAGTTATAAAAAAGTGAATTATGACTGATTACCCAGTTTAGGTCCGCATGAAAATTTCCGCAAATGAGCTAACACTAGTCCCCATACCGTTGAATTTGCCTCGACTCTATTCAAGGTGTCGAACAAACTTTTGTAATTATGGATAAGGCAAGAAATTCACGACAATTTGACACCAACATTTTGTGGATTCTATAAAAAGGAAAAATTACAAATGCAGTCTTATTGTGCACACTAGAGTTCGGACGCTGTAAACTGTCAGACGACATACCGCGCACATAGTGAAAGCTGTACTTTTTACTATCTGACCAAATTAAACATCCCTGTAAACATAGATAAATCAAATAATTTCACACAATTTGTTACCCATTTTGAAAATATTTCTTTTACTGGAAAAAAGTTATAAACAA
The DNA here is from genome assembly GCA_964036315.1 of Acanthosepion esculentum. Taxonomy (NCBI): domain Eukaryota; kingdom Metazoa; phylum Mollusca; class Cephalopoda; order Sepiida; family Sepiidae; genus Acanthosepion; species Acanthosepion esculentum. The sequence goes on from OZ038509.1 coordinate 79,124,390, forward strand.
GTGAATTATGACTTATTTCCCAGTTTAGGGCCGCATGACAATTTCCGCAAATGAGCTAACACAAGTCCCCATACCATTGAATTTCGACTCGACTCTAATCAAGGTGTCGAAAAAACTTTTGTAATTATGGATAAGGCAAGAAATTCCCGACAATTGGACCGCAATATTTTGTGGATTCTAAAAAAAGGAAAAATTACAAATGCATTCTTATTGGGCACACTGGAATTCGGACGCTGTATATTGTCAGACGACATACCGCGCACATGGTGAAAGCTGTACATTTTACTATCTGAGCAAAAGAAAAATCCCTGTATACACAGACAAATCAAATAATTGCACACAATTTGATACCCATTTTGAAAATATTTCTTTTACTGGAAAAAAGTTATAAAAAAGTGAAATATGACTGATTGCCCAGTTTAGGTCCGCATGAAAATTTCCGCAAATGAGCTAACACTAGTCCCCATACCTTTGAATTTTGCCTCGACTCTATTCAAGGTGTCGAACAAACTTTTGTAATTATGGATAAGACAAGAAATTCTCGAAAATTTGATACCAATATTTTGTGGATTCGATAAAAAGGAAAAAGTAGAAATGCAGACTTATTGTGCACACTGGAATTCGGACGCTGTAAATTGTGAGACGTCATGCCGCGCACATGGTGAAAGCTGTACTTTTTACTATCTGAGCAAAGGAAAATCCCTGTAAACATAGACATATCAAATAATTGCACACAATTTGATACCCATTTTGAAAATATTTCTTTTACTAGAAAAAAGTTATAAACAAGTGTAGAATGAATGATTTCCCAGTTCAGGGCCGCATGACAATTTCCACAAATCAGCTAACAGAAGTCCCCATACCGTTGAATTTCGAATCGACTCTATTCCAGGTGTCGAAAAAACTTTCGTAATTGTGGATAAGGTAAGGTATTCCCGACAATTTGACACCAATATATTGTGGTTTCGATAAAAAGGAAAAATTACAAATGCAGTTTTATTGTGCACACTGGAATTCGGACTCTGTAAATTGTCAGACAACATACCTCGCACATGGTGAGAGCTGTACTTTTTACTATCTGAGTAAATGAAAAATCCCTGTAAACATAGACAAATCAAATAACTTCACACAATTTGATACCCATTTTGAAAATATTTCTTTTACTGGAAAAAAGTTAAAAAAAGTGAATTATGTCTGATTACCCAGTTTAGGTCCGCATGAAAATTTCCGCAAATGAGCTAACACTAGTCCCCATACCGTTGAATTTTGCCTCGACTCTATTCAAGGTGTCGAAAAAACTTTTGTAATTATGGATACGGTAAGGAATTCCCGACAATTGGACACCAATATATTGTGGATTAGATAAAAAGGAAAAATTACAAATGCAGTCATATTGTGCACACTGGAATTCGGACGCGGTAAATTGTCAGACGACATACCGCGCACATGGAGAAAGTTGTACTTTTTACTATCTGAGCAAAAGAAAAATCCCTGTATACATAGACAAATCAAATAATTGCACACAATTTGATACCCATTTTGAAAATATTTCTTTTACTGGAAAAAAGTTATAAAAACATGAATTATGACTGATTACCCAGTTTATGTCCGCATGAAAATTTACGCAAATGAGCTAACACTAGTCCCCATACCGTTGAATTTTGCCTCGACTCTATTCAAGGTGTCCAACAAACTTTTGTAATTATGGATAATGCAAGAAATTCTCGACAATTTGACACCAATATTTTGTGGATTCGATAAAAAGGAAAAAGTAGAAATGCAGTCTTATTGTGCACACTGGAATTCGGACGCTGTAAATTGTCAGACGTCATGCCGCGCACATGGTGAAAGCTGTACTTTTTACTATCTGAGCAAAAGAAAAATCCCTGTATACATAGACAAATCAGATAATTGCACAAAAGTTGATACCCATTTTGAAAATATTTCTTTTACTGGAAAAAAGTTATAATAAAGTGAATTATGACTGATTACCCAGTTTAGGTCCGCATGAAAATTTCCGCAAATGAGCTAACACTAGTCCCCATACCGTTGAATTTGCCTCGACTCTATTCAAGGTGTCGAACAAACTTTTGTAATTATGGATAAGGCAAGAAATTCACGACAATTTGACACCAACATTTTGTGGATTCTATAAAAAGGAAAAATTACAAATGCAGTCTTATTGTGCACACTAGAATTCGGACGCTGTAAACTGTCAGACGACATACCGCGCACATAGTGAAAGCTGTACTTTTTACTATCTGACCAAATGAAACATCCCTGTAAACATAGATAAATCAAATAATTTCACACAATTTGTTACCGATTTTGAAAATATTTCTTTTACTGGAAAAAAGTTATAAACAAGTGAATTATGACTTATTTCCCAGTTTAGGGCCGCATGACAATTTCCGCAAATGAGCTAACACAAGTCCCCATACCATTGAATTTCGACTCGACTCTAATCAAGGTGTCGAAAAAACTTTTGTAATTATGGATAAGGCAAGAAATTCCCGACAATTGGACCGCAATATTTTGTGGATTCTAAAAAAAGGAAAAATTACAAATGCATTCTTATTGGGCACACTGGAATTCGGACGCTGTATATTGTCAGACGACATACCGCGCACATGGTGAAAGCTGTACATTTTACTATCTGAGCAATAGAAAAATCCCTGTATACACAGACAAATCAAATAATTGCACACAATTTGATACCCATTTTGAAAATATTTCTTTTACTGGAAAAAAGTTATAAAAAAGTGAAATATGACTGATTGCCCAGTTTAGGTCCGCATGAAAATTTCCGCAAATGAGCTAACACTAGTCCCCATACCTTTGAATTTTGCCTCGACTCTATTCAAGGTGTCGAACAAACTTTTGTAATTATGGATAAGACAAGAAATTCTCGAAAATTTGATACCAATATTTTGTGGATTCGATAAAAAGGAAAAAGTAGAAATGCAGACTTATTGTGCACACTGGAATTCGGACGCTGTAAATTGTGAGACGTCATGCCGCGCACATGGTGAAAGCTGTACTTTTTACTATCTGAGCAAAGGAAAATCCCTGTAAACATAGACATATCAAATAATTGCACACAATTTGATACCCATTTTGAAAATATTTCTTTTACTAGAAAAAAGTTATAAACAAGTGTAGAATGAATGATTTCCCAGTTCAGGGCCGCATGACAATTTCCACAAATCAGCTAACAGAAGTCCCCATACCGTTGAATTTCGAATCGACTCTATTCCAGGTGTCGAAAAAACTTTCGTAATTGTGGATAAGGTAAGGTATTCCCGACAATTTGACACCAATATATTGTGGTTTCGATAAAAAGGAAAAATTACAAATGCAGTTTTATTGTGCACACTGGAATTCGGACTCTGTAAATTGTCAGACAACATACCTCGCACATGGTGAGAGTTGTACTTTTTACTATCTGAGTAAATGAAAAATCCCTGTAAACATAGACAAATCAAATAACTTCACACAATTTGATACCCATTTTGAAAATATTTCTTTTACTGGAAAAAAGTTAAAAAAAGTGAATTATGTCTGATTACCCAGTTTAGGTCCGCATGAAAATTTCCGCAAATGAGCAAACATTAGTCCCCATACCGTTGAATTTTGCCTCGACTCTATTCAAGGTGTCGAAAAAACTTTTGTAATTATGGATACGGTAAGGAATTCCCGACAATTGGACACCAATATATTGTGGATTCGATAAAAAGGAAAAATTACAAATGCAGTCATATTGTGCACACTGGAATTCGGACGCGGTAAATTGTCAGACGACATACCGCGCACATGGAGAAAGTTGTACTTTTTACTATCTGAGCAAAAGAAAAATCCCTGTATACATAGACAAATCAAATAATTGCACACAATTTGATACCCATTTTGAAAATATTTCTTTTACTGGAAAAAAGTTATAAAAACGTGAATTATGACTGATTACCCAGTTTATGTCCGCATGAAAATTTACGCAAATGAGCTAACACTATTCCCCATACCGTTGAATTTTGCCTCGACTCTATTCAAGGTGTCCAACAAACTTTTGTAATTATGGATAATGCAAGAAATTCTCGACAATTTGACACCAATATTTTGTGGATTCGATAAAAAGGAAAAAGTAGAAATGCAGTCTTATTGTGCACACTGGAATTCGGACGCTGTAAATTGTCAGACGTCATGCCGCGCACATGGTGAAAGCTGTACTTTTTACTATCAGAGCAAAAGAAAAATCCCTGTATACATAGACAAATCAGATAATTGCACAAAATTTGATACCCATTTTGAAAATATTTCTTTTACTGGAAAAAAGTTATAAAAAAGTGAATTATGACTGATTACCCAGTTTAGGTCCGCATGAAAATTTCGGCAAATGAGCTAACACTAGTCCCCATACCGTTGAATTTGCCTCGACTCTATTCAAGGTGTCGAACAAACTTTTGTAATTATGGATAAGGCAAGAAATTCACGACAATTTGACACCAACATTTTGTGGATTCTATAAAAAGGAAAAATTACAAATGCAGTCTTATTGTGCACACTAGAATTCGGACGCTGTAAACTGTCAGACGACATACCGCGCACATAGTGAAAGCTGTACTTTTTACTATCTGACCAAATGAAACATCCCTGTAAACATAGATAAATCAAATAATTTCACACAATTTGATACCCATTTTGAAAATATTTCTTTTACTGGAAAAAAGTTATAAACAAGTGAATTATGACTTATTTCCCAGTTTAGGGCCGCATGACAATTTCCGCAAATGAGCTAACACAAGTCCCCATACCATTGAATTTCGACTCGACTCTAATCAAGGTGTCGAAAAAACTTTTGTAATTATGGATAAGGCAAGAAATTCCCGACAATTGGACCGCAATATTTTGTGGATTCTAAAAAAAGGAAAAATTACAAATGCATTCTTATTGGGCACACTGGAATTCGGACGCTGTATATTGTCAGACGACATACCGCGCACATGGTGAAAGCTGTACATTTTACTATCTGAGCAAAAGAAAAATCCCTGTATATATAGACAAATCAAATAATTGCACACAATTTGATACCCATTTTGAAAATATTTCTTTTACTGGAAAAAAGTTATAAAAAAGTGAAATATGACTGATTGCCCAGTTTAGGTCCGCATGAAAATTTCCGCAAATGAGCTAACACTAGTCCCCATACCTTTGAATTTTGCCTCGACTCTATTCAAGGTGTCGAACAAACTTTTGTAATTATGGATAAGACAAGAAATTCTCGACAATTTGATACCAATATTTTGTGGATTCGATAAAAAGGAAAAAGTAGAAATGCAGACTTATTGTGCACACTGGAATTCGGACGCTGTAAATTGTGAGACGTCATGCCGCGCACATGGTGAAAGCTGTACTTTTTACTATCTGAGCAAAGGAAAATCCCTGTAAACATAGACATATCAAATAATTGCACACAATTTGATACCCATTTTGAAAATATTTCTTTTACTAGAAAAAAGTTATAAACAAGTGTAATATGACTGATTTCCCAGTTTAGGGCCGCATGACAATTTCCACAAATCAGCTAACAGAAGTCCCCATACCGTTGAATTTCGAATCGACTCTATTCCACGTGTCGAAAAAACTTTCGTAATTATGGATAAGGTAAGGTATTCCCGACAATTTGACACCAATATATTGTGGTTTCGATAAAAAGGAAAAATTACAAATGCAGTTTTATTGTGCACACTGGAATTCGGACTCTGTAAATTGTCAGACGACATACCTCGCACATGGTGAAAGCTTTACTTTTTACTATCTGAGTAAATGAAAAATCCCTGTAAACATAGACAAATGAAATAACTTCACACAATTTGATACCCATTTTGAAAATATTTCTTTTACTGGAAAAAAGTTATAAACCAGTGAAATATCACTGATTTCCCAGTTTAGGGCCGCATGACAATTTCCGCAAATGAGCTAACAAAAGACCACATACCGTTAAATTTCGCCTCGACTCTATTCAACGTGTCGAAAAAACTTTTGTAATTATGGATAAGGCAAGAAATTCCCGACAATTTGACACCAATATTTTGTGGATTCTCTAAAAAGGAAAAAGTAGAAATGCATTCTTATTGTGCACACTGGAATTCGGACTCAGTAAATTGTCAAACGACATACCGCGCACATGGTGAAAGCTGTACTTTTTAATATCTGAGCAAATGAAAAATCCCTGTAAACATATACAAATCAAATAATTGTACACCATTTGATACCCATTTTGAAAATATTTCTTTTACTGGAAAAAAGTTATAAACATGTGAAATATCACTGATTTCCCAGTTTAGGGCCGCATGAGAATTTCCGCAAATGAGCTAATACTAGTCCCCATACCGTTGAATTTCGCCTCGACTCTATTCAAGGTGTCGAACAAACTTTTGTAATTATGGATAAGGCAAGAAATTCCCGACAATTTGAAACCAATATTTTGTGGATTCTATAAAAAGGAAAAAGTAGAAATGCAGTCTTATTGTGCACACTGGAATTCGGTCGCTGTAAATTGTCAGACGTCATGCCGCGCACATGGTGAAAGCTGTACTTTTTAATATCTGAGCAAATGAAAAATCCCTGTAAACATAGACAAATCAAATAATTGCAAACAATTTGATACCCATTTTGAAAATATTTCTTTTACTGGAAAAAAGTTATAAAAAAGTGAAATATGACTGATTGCCCAGTTTAGGTCCGCATGAAAATTTCCGCAAATGAGCTAACACTAGTCCCCATACCTTTGAATTTTGCCTCGACTCTATTCAAGGTGTCGAACAAACTTTTGTAATTATGGATAAGACAAGAAATTCTCGACAATTTGATACCAATATTTTGTGGATTCGATAAAAAGGAAAAAGTAGAAATGCAGACTTATTGTGCACACTGGAATTCGGACGCTGTAAATTGTGAGACGTCATGCCGCGCACATGGTGAAAGCTGTACTTTTTACTATCTGAGCAAAGGAAAATCCCTGTAAACATAGACATATCAAATAATTGCACACAATTTGATACCCATTTTGAAAATATTTCTTTTACTAGAAAAAAGTTATAAACAAGTGTAGAATGAATGATTTCCCAGTTCAGGGCCGCATGACAATTTCCACAAATCAGCTAACAGAAGTCCCCATACCGTTGAATTTCGAATCGACTCTATTCCAGGTGTCGAAAAAACTTTCGTAATTGTGGATAAGGTAAGGTATTCCCGACAATTTGACACCAATATATTGTGGTTTCGATAAAAAGGAAAAATTACAAATGCAGTTTTATTGTGCACACTGGAATTCGGACTCTGTAAATTGTCAGACAACATACCTCGCACATGGTGAGAGTTGTACTTTTTACTATCTGAGTAAATGAAAAATCCCTGTAAACATAGACAAATCAAATAACTTCACACAATTTGATACCCATTTTGAAAATATTTCTTTTACTGGAAAAAAGTTAAAAAAAGTGAATTATGTCTGATTACCCAGTTTAGGTCCGCATGAAAATTTCCGCAAATGAGCAAACATTAGTCCCCATACCGTTGAATTTTGCCTCGACTCTATTCAAGGTGTCGAAAAAACTTTTGTAATTATGGATACGGTAAGGAATTCCCGACAATTGGACACCAATATATTGTGGATTCGATAAAAAGGAAAAATTACAAATGCAGTCATATTGTGCACACTGGAATTCGGACGCGGTAAATTGTCAGACGACATACCGCGCACATGGAGAAAGTTGTACTTTTTACTATCTGAGCAAAAGAAAAATCCCTGTATACATAGACAAATCAAATAATTGCACACAATTTGATACCCATTTTGAAAATATTTCTTTTACTGGAAAAAAGTTATAAAAACGTGAATTATGACTGATTACCCAGTTTATGTCCGCATGAAAATTTACGCAAATGAGCTAACACTATTCCCCATACCGTTGAATTTTGCCTCGACTCTATTCAAGGTGTCCAACAAACTTTTGTAATTATGGATAATGCAAGAAATTCTCGACAATTTGACACCAATATTTTGTGGATTCGATAAAAAGGAAAAAGTAGAAATGCAGTCTTATTGTGCACACTGGAATTCGGACGCTGTAAATTGTCAGACGTCATGCCGCGCACATGGTGAAAGCTGTACTTTTTACTATCAGAGCAAAAGAAAAATCCCTGTATACATAGACAAATCAGATAATTGCACAAAATTTGATACCCATTTTGAAAATATTTCTTTTACTGGAAAAAAGTTATAAAAAAGTGAATTATGACTGATTACCCAGTTTAGGTCCGCATGAAAATTTCGGCAAATGAGCTAACACTAGTCCCCATACCGTTGAATTTGCCTCGACTCTATTCAAGGTGTCGAACAAACTTTTGTAATTATGGATAAGGCAAGAAATTCACGACAATTTGACACCAACATTTTGTGGATTCTATAAAAAGGAAAAATTACAAATGCAGTCTTATTGTGCACACTAGAATTCGGACGCTGTAAACTGTCAGACGACATACCGCGCACATAGTGAAAGCTGTACTTTTTACTATCTGACCAAATGAAACATCCCTGTAAACATAGATAAATCAAATAATTTCACACAATTTGATACCCATTTTGAAAATATTTCTTTTACTGGAAAAAAGTTATAAACAAGTGAATTATGACTTATTTCCCAGTTTAGGGCCGCATGACAATTTCCGCAAATGAGCTAACACAAGTCCCCATACCATTGAATTTCGACTCGACTCTAATCAAGGTGTCGAAAAAACTTTTGTAATTATGGATAAGGCAAGAAATTCCCGACAATTGGACCGCAATATTTTGTGGATTCTAAAAAAAGGAAAAATTACAAATGCATTCTTATTGGGCACACTGGAATTCGGACGCTGTATATTGTCAGACGACATACCGCGCACATGGTGAAAGCTGTACATTTTACTATCTGAGCAAAAGAAAAATCCCTGTATATATAGACAAATCAAATAATTGCACACAATTTGATACCCATTTTGAAAATATTTCTTTTACTGGAAAAAAGTTATAAAAAAGTGAAATATGACTGATTGCCCAGTTTAGGTCCGCATGAAAATTTCCGCAAATGAGCTAACACTAGTCCCCATACCTTTGAATTTTGCCTCGACTCTATTCAAGGTGTCGAACAAACTTTTGTAATTATGGATAAGACAAGAAATTCTCGACAATTTGATACCAATATTTTGTGGATTCGATAAAAAGGAAAAAGTAGAAATGCAGACTTATTGTGCACACTGGAATTCGGACGCTGTAAATTGTGAGACGTCATGCCGCGCACATGGTGAAAGCTGTACTTTTTACTATCTGAGCAAAGGAAAATCCCTGTAAACATAGACATATCAAATAATTGCACACAATTTGATACCCATTTTGAAAATATTTCTTTTACTAGAAAAAAGTTATAAACAAGTGTAATATGACTGATTTCCCAGTTTAGGGCCGCATGACAATTTCCACAAATCAGCTAACAGAAGTCCCCATACCGTTGAATTTCGAATCGACTCTATTCCACGTGTCGAAAAAACTTTCGTAATTATGGATAAGGTAAGGTATTCCCGACAATTTGACACCAATATATTGTGGTTTCGATAAAAAGGAAAAATTACAAATGCAGTTTTATTGTGCACACTGGAATTCGGACTCTGTAAATTGTCAGACGACATACCTCGCACATGGTGAAAGCTTTACTTTTTACTATCTGAGTAAATGAAAAATCCCTGTAAACATAGACAAATGAAATAACTTCACACAATTTGATACCCATTTTGAAAATATTTCTTTTACTGGAAAAAAGTTATAAACCAGTGAAATATCACTGATTTCCCAGTTTAGGGCCGCATGACAATTTCCGCAAATGAGCTAACAAAAGACCACATACCGTTAAATTTCGCCTCGACTCTATTCAACGTGTCGAAAAAACTTTTGTAATTATGGATAAGGCAAGAAATTCCCGACAATTTGACACCAATATTTTGTGGATTCTCTAAAAAGGAAAAAGTAGAAATGCATTCTTATTGTGCACACTGGAATTCGGACTCAGTAAATTGTCAAACGACATACCGCGCACATGGTGAAAGCTGTACTTTTTAATATCTGAGCAAATGAAAAATCCCTGTAAACATATACAAATCAAATAATTGTACACCATTTGATACCCATTTTGAAAATATTTCTTTTACTGGAAAAAAGTTATAAACATGTGAAATATCACTGATTTCCCAGTTTAGGGCCGCATGAGAATTTCCGCAAATGAGCTAATACTAGTCCCCATACCGTTGAATTTCGCCTCGACTCTATTCAAGGTGTCGAACAAACTTTTGTAATTATGGATAAGGCAAGAAATTCCCGACAATTTGAAACCAATATTTTGTGGATTCTATAAAAAGGAAAAAGTAGAAATGCAGTCTTATTGTGCACACTGGAATTCGGTCGCTGTAAATTGTCAGACGTCATGCCGCGCACATGGTGAAAGCTGTACTTTTTAATATCTGAGCAAATGAAAAATCCCTGTAAACATAGACAAATCAAATAATTGCAAACAATTTGATACCCATTTTGAAAATATTTCTGTTACTGGAAAAAAGTTATAAAAACGTGAATTATAACTGATTACCCAGTTTAGGTCCGCATGAAAATTTCCGCAAATGAGCTAACACTAGTCCCCATACCGTTGAATTTTGCCTCGACTCTATTCAAGGTGTCGAACAAACTTTTGTAATTATGGATCAGGCAAGAAATTCTCGACAATTTGATACCAATATTTTGTGGATTCTATAAAAAGGAAAAATTACAAATGCAGTCTTATTGTGCACACTGGAATTCGGACGCTGTAAATTGTCAGACGACATACCGCGCACATAGTGAAAGCTGTACTTTTTACTATCTGACCAAATGAAACATCCCTGTAAACATAGACAAATCAAATAATTTCACACAATTTGATACCCATTTTGAAAATATTTCTTTTACTGGAAAAAAGTTATAAAAAAGTGAATTATGACTGATTACCCAGTATAGGTCCGCATGAAAATTTCAGCAAATGAGCTAACACTAGTACCCATACCTTTGAATTTTGCCTCGACTCTATTCAAGGTGTCGAAAAAACTTTTGTAATTATGGATAATGCAAGAAATTCTCGATAATTTGACACCAATATTTTGTGGATTCTCTAAAAAGGAAAAAGTAGAAATGCAGTCTTATTGTGCACACTGGAATTCGGACGCTGTAAATTGTCAAACGTCATGCCGCGCACATGGTGAAAGCTGTACTTTTTATTGTCTGAGCAAATAAAAAATCCCTGTAAACATAGACATATCAAATAATTGCACACAATTTGATACCCATTTTGAAAATATTTCTTTTACTGGAAAAAAGTTAGAAACAAGTGAAATATGACTGATTTCCCAGTTTAGGGCCGCATGACAATTTCCAAAAATGAGCTAACACAAGTCCCCATACCGTTGAATTTCGTATCGACTCTATTCAACGTGTCGAAAAAACTTTTGTAATTATGGATAAGGCAAGAAATTCTCGACAATTTGACACCAATATTTTGTGGATTCTCTAAAAAGGAAAAAGTAGAAATGCATTCTTATTGTGCACACTGGAATTCGGACGCTGTAGATTGTCAGACGACATACCGCGCACATGGTGAAAGCTGTACTTTTTACTATCTGAGCAAAAGACAAATCCCTGTATACATAGACAAATCAAATAATTGCACACAATTTGATACCCATTTTTAAAATATTACTTCTACTGGAAAAATTTATAAAAAAGTGAATTATGACTGAATACCCACTTTAGGTCCGCATGGAAATTTCCGCAAATGAACTAACACTAGTCCACATACCGTTGAATTTTGCCTCGACTCTATTCAAGGTGTCGAAAAAACTTTTGTAATTATGGATAAGGTAAGGAATTCCCGACAATTGGACAGCAATATTTTGTGGATTCTATGAAAAGGAAAAATTACAAATGCAGTCTTATTGTGCAACCTAGAATACGATCGCTGTAAATTGTCAGACGACATACCCCGCTCATGTTGAAAGCTGTACTTTTTACTCTCTGACCAAATGAAAAATCCCTGTAAATATAGTCAAATCAAATAATTGCACACAATTTGATACCCATTTTGAAAATATTTCTTATACTGGAAAAAAGATATAAACAAGTGAAATATGACTGATTTCCCAGTTTAGGGCCGCATGACAATTTCCGCAAATGAGCTAACACAAGTCCCCATACCGTTGAATTTCGCCTCGACTCTATTCAATGTGTCGATAAAACTTTTGTAATTATGGATAAATTAAGACATTCCCGACAATTGGACAGCAATATTTTGTGGATTCGATAAAAAGGAAATATTAGAAATACAGTCTTATTGTGCACACTGGTATTCGGACGCGGAAAATTGTCAGACGACATACCGCGCACATGGTGAAAGCTGTAATTTTTACTATCTGACCAAATGAAAAATCCCTGTATACATAGACCAAACAAATAATTGTACACAATTTGATACCCATTTTGAAAATATTTCTTTTACTGGAAAAAAGTTATAAACAAGTGAATTATGACAGATTACCCAGTTTAGGTCCGCATGAAAATTTCCGCAAATGAGCTAACGCAAGTCCCCATACCGTTGAATTTTGCCTCGACTCTATTCAAGGTGTCGAACAAACTTTTTTAATTATGGATAAGGCAAGACATTCTCGACAATATGACACCAATATTTTGTGGATTCTCTAAAAAGGAAAAGTAGAAATGCAGTCTTATTGTGCACACTGGAATTCGGACGCTGTAAATTGTCAGACGACATACCGCGCACATGGTGAAAGCTGTACTTTTTACTATCTGAGCAAATGAAAAATCCCAGTAAACATAGACAAATCAAATAATTTCACACAATTTGATACCCATTTTGAAAATATTTCTTTTACTGGAAAAAAGTTAGAAACAAGTGAATTATCACTGATTTCCCAGTTTAGGGCCGCTTGAAAATTTCCTCAAATGAGCTAACACAAGTCCCCATACCGTTGAATTTCGACTCGACTCTAATCAAGGTGTCGAAAAAACTTTTGTAATTATGGATAAGGCAAGAAATTCCCGACAATTGGACCGCAATATTTTGTGGATTCTATAAAAACGAAATATTACAAATGCATTCTTATTGTGCACACTGGAATTCGGACGCTGTATATTGTCAGACGACATACCGCGCACATGGTGAAAACTGTACATTTTACTATCTGAGCAAAAGAAAAATCCCTGTATACATAGACAAATCAAATAATTGCACCCAATTTGATACCCATTTTGAAAATATTTCTTTTACTGGAAAATTTATAAAAAAGTGAATTATGACTGATTACCCAGTTGAGGTCCGCATGAAAATTTCCGCAAATGAGCTAACACTAGTCCCCATACCTTTGAATTTTGCCTCGACTCTATTCAAGGTGTCGAACAAACTTTTGTAATTATAGATAAGGCAAGAAATTCTCGACAATTTCACACCAATATTTTGTGGATTCTATAAAAAGGAAAAACTAGAAATGCAGTCTTATTGTGCACACTGGAATTCGGACGCTGTACATTGTCAGACGTCATGCCGCGCACATGGTGAAAGCTGTACTTTTTACTATCTGAGCAAATGAAAAATCCCTGTAAACATAGACACATCAAATAATTGCACACAATTGGATATCCATTTTGAAAATATTTCTTTTACTGGAAAAAAGTTATAAACAAGTGAAATATCACTGATTTCCCAGTTTAGGGCCGCATGACAATTTCCACAAATGAGCTAACACAAGTCCCCATACCGTTGAATTTCGCCTCGACTCTATTCAAGGTGTCGAAAAAACTTTTGTAATTATGGATAAGGTAAGGAATTCCCGACAATTTGACACCAATATATTGTGGATTCTATAAAAAGGAAAAATCACAAATGCAGTCTTATTGTGCGCACTGGAATTCGGACGCTGTAAATTGTCAGACGACATAACGCTCACATGGTGAAAGCTGTACTTTTTACTATCTGAGCAAATGAAAAATCCCTGTAAACATAGACAAATCAAATAATTGCACACAATTTGATACCCATTTTGAAAATATTTCTTTTACTGGAAAAAAGTTATAAAAAAGTGAATTATGACTGATTACCCAGTTTAGGTCCGCATGACAATTTCCGCAAATGAGCTAACACTAGTCCCCATACCGTGAAATTTCGCCTCGACTCTATTCAAGGTGTCGAAAAAACTTTTGTAATTATGGATAAGGCAAGAAATTTTCGACAATTTGACACCAATATTTTGTGGATTCGATAAAAAGGAAAAACTAGAAATTCAGTCTTATTGTGCACACTGGAATTCGGACGCTGTAAATTGTCAGACGACATACCGCGCACATGGTGAAAGCTTTACTTTTTACTATCTGAGCAAATGATAAATCCCTGTAAATAGGACAAATCAAATAATTTCACAGTATTTGATACCCATTTTGAAAATATTTCTTTTAATTGAAAAAAGTTATAAACAAGTGAAATATGACTGATTTCCCAGTTTAGGGCCGTATGACAATTTCCGCAAATGAGCTAACACAAGTCCCCATACCGTTGAATTTCGACTCGACTCTAATCAAGGTGTCGAAAAAACTTTTGTAATTATGGATAAGGCAAGAAATTCACGAGAATTGGACTGCAATATTTTGTGGATTCTATAAAAAGGAAAAATTACAAATGCATTCTTATTGTTCACACTGGAATTCGGACGCTATATATTGTCAGACGACATACCGCGCACATGGTGAAAGCTGTACTTTTTACTATCTGAGCCAAAGAAAAATCCCTGTATACATAGACAAATCAAATAATTGCACACAATTTGATACCCATTTTGAAAATATTTCTTTTACTGGAAAAAAGTTATAAAAAAGTGAATTATGACTGATTGCCAAGTTTAGGTCCGCATGAAAATTTCCGCAAATGAGCTAACACTAGTCCCCATACCGTTGAATTTTGCCTCGACTCTATTCAATGTGTCGAACAAACTTTTGTAATTATGGATAAGGCAAGAAATTCTCGACAATTTGACACCAATATTTTGTGGATTCTATAAAAAGGAAAAATTACAAATGCAGTCTTATTGTGCACACTGGAATTCGAACGCTATATATTGTCAGACGACATACCGCGCACATGGTGAAAGCTGTACTTTTTACTATCTGAGCAAAAGAAAAATCCCTGTATACATAGACAAATCAAATAATTGCACACAATTTGATACCCATTTTGAAAATATTTCTTTTACTGGAAAAAAGTTATAAAAAAGTGAATTATGACTGATTTCCCAGATTAGGGCCGCATGACAATTTCCACAAATGAGCTAACACAAGTCCCCATACCGTTGAATTTAGCCTCGTCTCTATTCAAGGTGTCGAAAAAACTTTTGTAATTATGGATAAGGTAAGGAATTCACGACAATTTGACACCAATATATTGTGGATTTGATAAAAAGGAAAAATTACAAATGCAGTCTTATTGTGCACACTGGAATTCGGACGCTGTAAATTGTCAGACGACATACCGCGCACATGGTGAAAGCTGTACTTTTTACTATCTGAGCAAATGAAAAATCCCTGTAAACATAGACAAATCAAATAATTGCACACAATTTGATACCCATTTTGAAAATATTTCTTTTACTGGAAAAAAGTTATAAAAAAGTGAATTATGACTGATTACCCAGTTTTGGTCCGCATGAAAATTTCCGCAAATGAGCTAACACTAGACCACATACCGTTGAATTTTGCCTCGACTCTATTCAAGGTGTCGAACAAAATTTTGTAATTATGGATAAGGCAAGAAATTCCCGACAATTGGACTGCAATATTTTGTGGATTCTAT
The DNA here is from genome assembly GCA_964036315.1 of Acanthosepion esculentum. Classification (NCBI taxonomy): domain Eukaryota; kingdom Metazoa; phylum Mollusca; class Cephalopoda; order Sepiida; family Sepiidae; genus Acanthosepion; species Acanthosepion esculentum. The sequence continues at coordinate 79,140,355 of OZ038509.1, forward strand.
AAAAAGGAAAAATTACAAATGCATTCTTATTGTTCACACTGGAATTCGGACGCTATATATTGTCAGACGACATACCGCGCACATGGTGAAAGGTGTACTTTTTATTATCTGAGCAAAAGAAAAATCCCTGTATACATAGACAAATCAAATAATTGCACACAATTTGATACCCATTTTGAAAATATTTCTTTTACTGGAAAAAAGTTATAAAAAAGTGAATTATGACTGATTACCCAGTTTAGGGCCGCATGAAAATTTCCGCAAATGAGCTAACACTAGTCCCCATACCGTTGAATTTCGCCTCGACTCTATTCAAGGTGTCGAAATAACTTTTTTCATTATAGATAACGTGAGAAATTCCCGACAATTGGCCACCAATATTTTGTGCATTCGATAAAAAGGAACAATTAGAAATGCAGTCTTATTGTGCACACTGGAATTCGGACGCTGTAAATTGTCAGACGACATACCGCGCACATGGTGAAACTGTACTTTTTACTATCAGACCAAATGAAAAATCCCTGTATACATAGACAAATCAAATAATTTCACACAATTTGATACCCATTTTGAAAATATTTCTTTTACTGGAAAAAAGTTATAAACAAGTGAAATATGACTGATTTCCCAGTTTAGGGCCGCATGACAATATCCACAAATGAGCTAACACAAGTCCCCATACCGTTGAATTTCGCCTCGTCTCTATTCAAGGTGTCGAAACAACTTTTGTAATTATGGATAAGGCAAGAAATTCCCGACAATTGGACCGCAATATTTTGTGGATTCTATAAAAAGGAAAAAGTAGAAATGCAGTCTTATTGTGCACACTGGAATTCGGACGCTGTAAATTGTCAGACGTCATGCCGCGCACATGGTGAAAGATGTACTTTTTACTATCTGAGCAAATGAAAAATCCCTGTAAACATAGACATATCAAATAATTGTACACAATTTGATACCCATTTTGAAAATATTTCTTTTACTGGAAAAAAGTTATAAACAAGTGAAATATGACTGATTTCCCAGTTTAGGGCCGCATGACAATTTCCGCAAATCAGTTAACACAAGTCCCCATACCGTTGAATTTCGACTCGACTCTAATCAAGGTGTCGAAACAACTTTTGTAATTATGGATAAGGCAAGAAATTCCCGACAATTGGACCGCAATATTTTGTGGATTCTATAAAAAGGAAAAAGTAGAAATGCAGTCTTATTGTGCACACTGGAATTCGGACGCTGTAAATTGACAGACGTCATGCCGCGCACATGGTGAAAGCTGTACTTTTTACTATCTGAGCAAATGAAAAATCCCTGTAAACATAGACATATCAAATAATTGTACACAATTTGATACCCATTTTGAAAATATTTCTTTTACTGGAAAAAAGTTATAAACAAGTGAAATATGACTGATTTCCCAGTTTAGGGCCGCATGACAATATCCACAAATGAGCTAACACAAGTCCCCATACCGTTGAATTTCGCCTCGTCTCTATTCAAGGTGTCGAAAAAACGTTTGTAATTATGGATAAGGTAAGGAATTCACGACAATTTGACACCAATATATTGTGGATTTGATAAAAAGGAAAAATTAAAAATGTAGTCTTATTGTGCACACTGGAATTCGGACGCTGTAAATTGTCAGACGCCATAACGCGCACATGGTGAAAGCTGTACTTTTTACTATCTGACCAAATGAAAAATCCCTGTAAACATAGACAAATCAAATAATTGCACACAATTTGATACCCATTTTGAAAATATTTCTTTTACTGGAAAAAAGTTATAAACATGTGAAATATCACTGATTTCCCAGTTTAGGTCCGCATGACAATTTCCGCAAATGAGCTAACACAAGTCCCCATGCCGTTGTATTTCGAATCGACTCTATTGAAGGTATCGCAAAAAACTTTCGTAATTATGGATAAGGTAAGGAATACCCGACAATTTGACACCAATATTTTGTGGATTCTCTAAAAAGGAAAAACTAGAAATGCATTATTATTGTGAAACACTGGAATTCAGACGCTATAAATTGTCAGACGTCATGCCGCGCACATGGTGAAAACTGTACTTTTTACTATCTGAGCAAATGAAAAATCCCTGTAAACATAGACATATCAAATAATTGCACACAATTTGATACCCATTTTGAAAATATTTCTTTTACTGGAAAAATTTATAAAAACGTGAATTATGACTGATTACCCAGTTTAGGACCGCATGAAAATTTCCGCAAATGAGCTAACACTGGTCCCCATACCGTTGAATTTTGCCTCGACTCTATTCAAGGTGTCGAACAAACTTTTGTAATCATGGATAAGGCAAGAAATTCCCGACAATTTGACACCAATATTTTATGGATTCTATAAAATGGAAAAATTACAAATGCAGTCTTATTGTGCACACTGGAATTCGGACGCTGTAAATTGTCAGACGACATACCGCGCACATAGTGAAAGCTGTACTTTTTACTATCTGACCAAATGTAACATCCCTGTAAACATAGATAAATCAAATAATTTCACACAATTTGATACCCATTTTGAAAATATTTCTTTTACTGGAAAAAAGTTATAAACAAGTGATATATCACTGATTTCCCAGTTTAGGGCCGCATGACAATTTCCGCAAATGAGCTAACACAAGTCCCCATACCTTTGAATTTCGAATCGACTCTATTCAAGGTGTAGAACAAACTTTTGTAATTATGGATAAGGTAAGGAATTCCCGACAATTGGACACCAATATATTGTGGATTCGATAAAAAGGAAAAATTACAAATGCAGTCTTATTGTGCACACTGGAATTGGGACGCTGTAAATTGTCAGAAGACATACCGCGCACATGGTGAAAGCTGTACTTTTTACTATCTGAGCTAATGAAAAATCCCTGTATACATAGACAAATCAAATAATTGCACACAATTGGATACCCATTTTGAAAATATTTCTTTTACTGAAAAAAGTTATAAAAACGTGGATTATGACTGATTACCCATTTTAGGTCCGCTTGAAAATTTCCGAAATGAGCTAATACTGGTCCCCATACCGTTGAATTTTGCCTCGACTCTATTCAAGGTGTCGAACAAACTTTTGTAATCATGGATAAGGCAAGAAATTCCCGACAATTTGACACCAATATTTCATGGATTCTATAAAATGGAAAAATTACAAATGCAGTCTTATTGTGCACACTGGAATTCGGACGCTGTAAATTGTCAGACGACATACCGCGCACATAGTGAAAGCTGTACTTTTTACTATCTGACCAAATGTAACATCCCTGTAAACATAGATAAATCAAATAATTTCACACAATTTGATACCCATTTTGAAAATATTTCTTTTACTGGAAAAAAGTTATAAAAAAGTGAATTATGACTGATTACCCAGTTTAGGTCCGCATGAAAATTTCCGCAAATGAGCTAACACTAGTCCCCATACCGTTGAATTTTGCCTCGACTCTATTCAAGGTGTCGAACAAACTTTTGTAATTATGGATAAGGCAAGAAATTCCCGACAATTTGACACCAATATTTTGTGGATTCTATAAAAAGGAAAAATTACAAATGCAGTCTTATTGTGCACACTGGAATTCGGACGCTATAAATTGTCAGACGACATACCGCGAACATAGTGAAAGCTGTACTTTTTACTATCTGACCAAATGAAACATCCCTGTAAACATAGATAAATCAAATAATTTCACACAATTTGATACCCATTTTGAAAATATTTCTTTTGCTGGAAAAAAGTTATAAACAAGTGAAATATGACTGATTTCCCAGTTGAGGGCCGCATGACAATTTCCACAAATGAGCTAACACAAGTCCCCATACCGTTGAATTTCGAATCGACTCTATTCAATGTGTCGAAAAAAGCATTTGTAATTATGGATAAGGTAAGGAATTACCGACAATTGGACAGCAATATTTCGTGGATTCTATAAAAAGGAAAAATTACAAATGCATTCTTATTGTTCACACTGGAATTCGGACGCTGTATATTGTCAGACGCCATACAGCGCACATGGTGAAAGCTGTACTTTTTACTATCTGAGCAAAAGAAAAATCCCTGTATACATAGACAAATCAAATAATTGCACACAATTTGATACCCATTTTAAAAATATTTCTTTTACTGGAAAAAAGTTATAAAAAAGGGAATTATGACTGATTACCCAGTTTAGGTCCGCATGAAAATTTCCGCAAATGAGCTAGCACTAGTCCCCATACCGTTGAATTTTGCCTCGACTCTATTCAAGGTGTCGAAAAAACTTTTGTAATTATGGATAAGGCAAGAAATTCGCGACAATTTGACACCAATATTTTGTGGATTCTATAAAAAGGAAAAAGTAGAAATGCAATCTTATTGTGCACACTGGAATTCGGTCGCTGTAAATTGTCAGACGACATACCGTGCACATGGTGAAAGCTGTACTTTTTACTATCTGAGCAAATGAAAATCCCTGTAAACATAAACAAAACAAATAATTGCACACAATTTGATACCCATTTTTAAAATATTTTTTTACTGAAAAAAAGTTATAAACATGTGAAATATCACTGATTTCCCAGTTTAGGGCCGCATGAAAATTTCCGCAAATGAGCTAACACAAGTCCCCATACCGTTGAATTTCGACCCGACTCTAATCAAGGAGTCGAAAAAACTTTTGTAATTATGGATAAGGCAAGAAATTTCCGACAATTGGACAGCAATATTTTGTGGATTCTATAAAAAGGAAAAATCACAAATGCATTCATATTGTTCACACTGGAATTCGGACGCTGTATATTGTCAGACGACATACCGCGCACATCGTGAAAGCTGTATATTTTACTATCTGAGCAAAAGAAAAATCCCTGTATACATAGACAAATCAAATAATTGCCAAAAATTTTATACCCATTTTGAAAATATTTCTTTTACTGGAAAAAAGTTATAAAAACGTGAATTATGACTGATTACCCAGTTTAGGACCGCATGAAAATTTCCGCAAATGAGCTAACACTAGTCCCCATACCGTTGAATTTTGCCTCGACTCTATTCAAGGTGACGAACAAACTTTTGTAATTATGGATAAGGCAAGAAATTCTCGACAATTTGACACCAATATTTTGTGGATTCTAAAAAAAGGAAAAATTACAAATGCATTCTTATTGTGCACACTGGAATTCGGACGCTGTATATTGTCAGACGCCATACCGCGCACATGGTGAAAGCTGTACATTTTACTATCTGAGCAGAAGAAAAATCCTTGTATACATAGACAATTCAAATAATTTCACACAATTTGATACACATTTTGAAAATATTTCTTTTACTGGACTGGAAAAAATTATAAAAACGTGAATTATGACTGATTGCCCAGTTTAGGTCCGCATGAAAATTTCCGCAAATGAGCTAACACTAGTCCCCATACCTTTGAATTTTGCGTCGACTCTATTCAAGGTGTCGAACAAACTTTTGTAATTATGGATAAGGCAAGAAATTCTCGACAATTTGACACCAATATTTTGTGGATTCTATAAAAAGGAAAAAGTAGAAATGCAGTCTTATTGTGCACACTGGAATTCGGACGCTGTAAATTGTCAGACGTCATGCCGCACACATGGTGAAAGCTGTACTTATTACTATCTGAGCAAATGAAAAATGCCTGTAAACATAGACATATCAAATAATTGCACACAATTTGATACCCATTATGAAAATATTTCTTTTACTGGAAAAAAGTTATAAACAAATGAAATATGACAAATTTCCCAGTTTAGGGCCGCATGACAATTTCCACAAATGAGATAACACTAGTCCCCATACCGTTGAATTTTGCCTCGACTCTATTCAATGTGTCGAAAAAACTTATGTAATTATGGATAAGGCAAGAAATTCCCGACAATTGGACAGCAATATTTTGTGGATTCTATAAAAAGGAAAAATTACAAATGCATTCTTATTGTTCACACTTGAATTCGGACGCTGTATATTGTCAGACGACATACCGCGCACATGGTGAAACCTGTACTTTTTACTATCTGAGCAAAAGATCAATCCCTGTATACATAGACAAATCAAATAATTTCACACAATTTGATACCCATTTTGAAAATATTTCTTTTACTGGAAAAAAGTTATAAACATGTGAATATCACTGATTTCCCAGTTTAGGGCCGCATGACAATTTCCGCAAATGAGCTAACACAAGTCCCCATACCGTTGAATTTCGACTAGACTCTAATCAAGGTGTCGAAAAAACATTTGTAATTATGGATAAGGCAAGAGATTCCCGACAATTGGACAGGAATATTTTGTGGATACTATAAAAAGGAAAAATTCCAAATGCATTCTTATTGTGCACACTGGAATTCGGACGCTGTATATTGTCAGACGACATACCGCGCACATGGTGAAAGCTGTACTTTTTACTATCTGACCACATGAAACATCCCTGTAAACATAGATAAATCAAATAATTTCAAACAATTTGATACCCATTTTGAAAATATTTCTTTTACTGGAAAAAAGTTATAAACAAGTGAAATATCACTGATTTCACAGTTTAGGGCCGCATGACATTTTCCGCAAATGAGCTAACACAAGTCCCCATACCGTTAAATTTCGCCGCCACTCTATTCAACGTGTCGAAATAAATTTTGTAATTATGGATAAGGCAACAAATTCCCGAAAATTTGACACCGATATTTTGTGGATTCTCTAAAAAGAAAAAGTAGAAATGCATTCTGATTGTGCACACTGTAATTCGGACGCTGTAAATTGTCAAACGACATACCGCGCACATGGTGAAAGCTGTACTTTTTACTATCTGAGCAAATGAAAAATCCATGTAAACATAGACAAATCAAATAATTGTACACAATTTGATACCCATTTTGAAAATATTTCTTTTACTGGAAAAAAGTTATAAACATGTGAAATATCACTGATTTCCCAGTTTAGGGCCACATGACAATTTCCGCAAATGAGCTAACACAAGTCCCCATACCGTTGAATTTCGACTCGACTCTAATCAAGGTGTCGAAAAAACTTTTGTAATTAGGGATAAGGCAAGAAATTCCCGACAATTGGACCGCAATATTTTGTGGATTCTATAAAAAGGAAAAATTACAAATGCATTCTTATTGTGCACACTGGAATTCGGACGCTGTATATTGTCAGACGACATACCGCGCACATGGTGAAAGCTGTACGTTTTACTATCTGAGAAAAAGGAAAATCCCTGTATACATAGACAAATCAATTAATTTCACACAATTTGATACCCATTTTGAAAATATTTCTTTTACTGGAAAAAGTTATAAACAAGTGAAATATCACAGATTTCCCAGTTGAGGGCCGCATGACAATTTCCGCAATTGAGCTAACTCAAGTCCCCATACCGTTGAATTTCGACCCGACTCTAATCAAGGTGTCGAAAAAACTTTTGTAATTATGGATAAGGCCAGAAATTCCCGACAATTTGACAGCAATATTTTGTGGATTCTATAAAAAGGAAAAAGTAGAAATGCAGTCTTATTGTACACACTGCAATTCGGACGCTGTAAATTGTCAGACGTCATGCCGCGCATATGGTGAAAGCTGTACTTTTTACTATCTGAGCAAATGAAAAATCCCTGTAAACATAGACATATCAAATAATTGCACACAATTTGATACCCATTTTGAAAATATTTCTTTTACTGGAAAAAATTATAAACAAGTGAAATATGACTGATTTCCCAGTTTAGGGCCGCATGACAATTTCCACAAATGAGCTAACACATGTCCCCATACCGTTGTATTTCGAATCGACTCTATTCAAGGTGTCGAAAAAACTTTCGTAATTATGAATAAGGTAAGGAATTCCCGACAATTGGACACCAATATATTGTGGATTCGATAAAAAGGAAAAATTACAAATGCAGTCTTATTGTGCACACAGGAATTCGGACGCTGTAGATTGTCAGACGACATACCGCGTACATGGTGAAAGCTGTACTTTTTACTATCTGAGCAAAAGAAAAATCCCTGTATACATAGACAAATCAAATAATTGCACACAATTTGATACCCATTTTGAAAATATTTCTTTCACTGGAAAAAAGTTATAAACATGTCAAATATCACTGATTTCCCAGTTTAGGGCCGCATGACAATTTCCGCAAATGAGCTAACACAAGTCAACATACCGTTGAATTTTGACCCGACTCTAATCAAGGTGTCGAAAATCTTTTGTAATTATGGATAAGGCAAGAAATTCTCGACAATTGGACAGCAATATTTTGTGGATTCTATAAAAAGGAAAAATTACAAATGCATTCTTATTGTGCACACTGGAATTCGGACGCTGTATATTGTCAGACGACATACCACGCACATAGTGAAAGCTGTACTTTTTACTATCTGACCAAATGAAACATCCCTGTAAACATAGATAAATCAAATAATTTCACATAATTTGATACACATTTTGAAAATATTTCTTTTACTGGAAAAAAGTTATAAAAACGTGAAATATCACTGATTACCCAGTTTAGGGCCGCATGACAATTTCCGCAAATGAGCTAACACTAGTCCCCATACCGTTGAATTTTGCCTCGACTCTATTCAAGGTGTCGAACAAACTTTTGTAATTATGGATAAGGCAAGAAATTCGCGACAATTTGACACCAATATTTTGTGGATTCTATAAAAAGGAAAAATTACAAATGCAGACTTATTGTTCACACTGGAATTCGGACGCTGTAAATTGTCAGATGACATACCGCGCACATAGTGAAAGCTGTACTTTTTACTATCTGACCAAATGAAACATCCCTGTAAACATAGATAAATCAAATAATTTCACACAATTTGATACCCATTTTGAAATATTTCTTTTACTGGAAAAAAGTTTTCAAAAATGAATTATCACTGATTACCCAGATTAGGTCCGCATGAAAATTTCCGCAAATGAGCTAACACTAGTCCCCATACCGTTGAATTTTGCCTCGACTCTATTCAAGGTGTCGAAAAAACTTTTGTAATTATGGATAAGGTAAGGAATTCCCGACAATTGGACACATATATATTGTGGATTCGATAAAAAGGAAAAATTACAAATGCAGTCTTATTGTGCACACTGGAATTCGGACGCTGTAAATTGTCAGACGACATAACGCGCACATGGTGAAAGCTGTACTTTTTACTATCTGAGCAAATGAAAAATCCCAGTAAACATAGACAAATCAAATAATTGCACACAATTTGCTACCCATTTTGAAAATATTTCTTTTACTGGAAAAAATTTATAAACAAGTGAAATATCACTGATTTCCCAGTTTAGGGCCGCATGACAATTTCCGCAAATGAGCTAACACAAGTCCCCATACCGTTGAATTTCGACCCGACTCTAATCAAGGTGTCGAAAATCTTTTGTAATTATGGATAAGGCAAGAAATTTTCGACAATTGGACAGCAATATTTTGTGGATTCTATAAAAAGGAAAAATTACAAATGCATTCTTATTGTGCACACTGGAATTCGGACGCTGTATATTGTCAGACGACATACCGCGCACATGGTGAAAGCTGTACTTTTTACTATCTGAGCAAAAGAAAAATCCCTGTATAGATAGACAAATCAAATAATTGCACACAATTTGATACCCATTTTGAAAATATTTCTTTTACTGGAAAAAAGTTATAAAAAAGTGAATTATGACTGATTACCCAGTTTAGGTCCGCATGAAAATTTCCGCAAATGTGCTAACACTAGTCCCCATACCGTTGAATTTTGCCTCAACTCTATTCAACGTGTCGAAAATCTTTTGTAATTATGGATAAGGCAAGAAATTCCCGACAATTGGACAGCAATATTTTGTGGATTCTATAAAAAGGAAAAATTACAAATGCATTCTTATTGTGCACACTGGAATTCGGACGCTGTATATTGTCAGACGACATACCGCGCACATGGTGAAAGCTGTACTTTTTACTATCTGAGCAAAAGAAAAATCCCTGTATAGATAGACAAATCAAATAATTGCACACAATTTGATACCCATTTTGAAAATATTTCTTTTACTGGAAAAAAGTTATAAAAAAGTGAATTATGACTGATTACCCAGTTTAGGTCCGCATGAAAATTTCCGCAAATGTGCTAACACTAGTCCCCATACCTTTGAATTTTGCCTCGACTCTATTCAAGGTGTCGAACAAACTTTTGTAATTAGGGATAAGGCAAGAAATTCACAACAATTTGACACCAATATTTTGTGGATTCTCTAAAAAGGAAAACGTAGAAATGCAGTCTTATTGTGCACACTGGAATTCGGACGCTGTAAATTGTCAGACGTCATGCCGCGCACATGGTGAATGCTGTACTTTTTACTATCTGAGCAAATGAAAAATCCCTGTCAACATAGACATATCAAATAATTGCACACAATTTGATACCCATTTTGAAAATATTTCTTTTACTGGAAAAATGTTATAAACAAGTGAAATATGACTGATTTCCCAGTTTAGGGCCGCATGACAATTTCCACAAATGAGCTAACACATTCCCCATACCGTTGAATTTCGAATCGACTCTATTCAAGGTGTCGAAAAAACCTTCGTAATTATGGATAAGGTAAGGAATTCCCGACAATTGGACACCAATATATTGTGGATTCGATAAAAAGGAAAAATTACAAATACAGTCTTATTGTGCACACTGGAATTCGGATGCTGTAAATTGTCAGACGACATACCGCGCACATGGTGAAAGCTGTACTTTTTACTATATGAGCAAATGAAAAATCCATGTAAACATAGACAAATCAAATAATTTCACACAATTTGATACCCATCTTGAAAATATTTCTTTTACTGGAAAAATTTATAAACAAGTGAAATATCACTGATTTCCCAGTTTAGGGCCGCATGACAATTTCCGCAAATGAGCTAACACAAGTCCCCATACCGTTGAATTTCGACTCGACTCTAATCAAGGTGTCGACAAAACTTTTGTAATTATGGATAAGGCAAGGAATTCCGACAATTTGACACCAATATATTGTGGATTCTATAAAAAGGAAAAATTACAAATGCATTCTTATTGTGCACACTGGAATTCGGACGCTGTAAATTGTCAAACGACATACCGCGCACATGGTGAAAGCTGTACTTTTTACCATCTTAGCAAATGAAAAATCTCTGTAAATATAGCCAAATCAAATAATTGCACACAATTTGCTACCCATTTTGAAAATATTTCTTTTACTGGAAAAAAGTTATAAACATGTGAAATATCACTGATTTCCCAGTTTAGGGCCGCATGACAATTTCTGCAAATGAGCTAACACTAGTCCCCATACCATTGTATTTCGAATCGACTCTATTAAAGGTGTCGTAAAAACTTTCGTAATTCTGGATAAGGTAAGGAATTCCCGACAATTGGACACCAATATATTGTGGATTCGATAAAAAGGAAAAATTACAAATGCAGTCTTATTGTCCACACTGGAATTCGGACGCTGTAGATTGTCAGACGACATACCGCGCACATGGTGAAGGCTGTACTTTTTACTATCTGAGCAAAAGAAAAATCCCTGTATACATAGACAAATCAAATAATTGCACACAATTTATACCCATTTTGAAAATATTTCTTTTACTTTAAAAAAGTTATAAAAAAGTGAATTATGGCTGATTACCCAGTTTAGGTCCGCATGAAAATTTCCGCAAATGAGCTAACACTAGTCCCCATACCGTTGAATTTTGCCTCGATTCTATTCAAGGTGTCGAAAAAACTTTTGTAATTATGGATAAGGCAAGAAATTCCCGACAATTGGACAGCAATATTTTGTGGATTCTATAAAAAGGAAAAATTACAAATGCATTCTTATTATTCACACTGGAATTCGGACGCTGTATATTGTCAGACGACATAACGCGCACATGGTGAAAGCTGTACTTTTTACTATCTGAGCAAAAGAAAAATCCCTGTATACATAGACAAATCAAATAATTGCACACAATTTGATACCCATTTTGAAAATATTCCTATTACTGGAAAAAAGTTATAAAAAAGTGAATTATGACTGATTACCCAGTTTAGGTCCGCATGAAAATTTCCGCAAATGAGCTAACACTAGTCCCCATACCGTTGAATTTTGCCTCGACTCTATTCAAGGTGTCGAAAAAACTTTTGTAATTGGGGATAAGGCAAGAAATTCCGACAATTGGACAGCAATATTTTGTGGATTCTATAAAAAGGAAAAATTACAAATGCATTCTTAATGTTCACACTGGAATTCGGACGCTGTATATTGTCAGACGACATACCGCGCACATGGTGAAAGCTGTACTTTTTACTATCTGAGCAAAAGAAAAATACCTGTATACATAGAAAAATCAAATAATTGCACACAATTTGATAACCATTTTGAAAATATTTCTTTTACTGGAAAAAAGTTATAAAAAAGTGAATTATGACTGATTACCCAGTTTAGGTCCGCATGAAAATTACCGCAAATGAGCTAATACTAGTCCCCATACCGTTGAATTTTGCCTCGACTCTATTCAAGGTGTCGAAAAAACTTTTGTAATTATGGATAAGGTAAGGAATTCCCGACAATTGGACACCAATATATTGTGGATTTGATAAAAAGGAAAAATTACAAATGCAGTCTTATTGTGCACACTGGAATTCGGACGCTGTAAATTGTCAGACGACATACCGCACACATGGTGAAAGCTGTACTTTTTACTATCTGAGCAAAAGAAAAATCCCTGTATACATAGACAAATCAAATAATTGCACACAATTTGATACCCATTTTGAAAATATTTCTTTTACTGGAAAAAAGTTATAAACAAGTGAAATATCACTGATTTCCCAGTTTAGGGCCGCATGACAATTTCCGCAAATGAGCTAACACAAGTCCCTATACCGTTGAATTTCGACTCGACTCTAATCAAGGTGTCGAAAAAACATTTGTAATTATGGATAAGGCAAGAATTTCTCGACAATTTGACACCAATATATTGTGGATTCGATAAAAAGGAAAAATTACAAATGCAGTCTTATTGTGCACACTGGAATTCGGACGCTATATATTGTCAGACGACATACTGCGCACATGGTGAAAGCTGTACTTTTTACTATCTGAGCAAAAGAAAAATCCCTGTATACATAGACAAATCAAATAATTGCACACAATTTGATACCCATTTTGAAAATATTTCTTTTACTGGAAAAAAGTTATAAAAAAGTGAATTATGTCTGATTACCCAGTTTAGGTCCGCATGAAAATTACCGCAAAAGAGCTAAAAACTAGTCCCCATACCGTTGAATTATGCCTCGACTCTATTCAAGGTGTCGAACAAACTTTTGCAATTATGGATAAGGCAAGAAATATCCGACCATTTGACAGCAATATTTTGTGGATTCTATAAAAAGGAAAAATTACAAATGCAGTCTTATTGTGCACACTGGAATTCGGACGCTGTAAATTGTCAGACGACATACCGCGCACATGGTGAAAGCTGTACATTTTACTATCTGAGCAAATGAAAAATCCCTGTAAACATAGACATATCAAATAATTGCACACAATTTGATACCCATTTTGAAAATATTTCTTTTACTGGAAAATTTATAAACAAGTGAAATATGACTGATTTCCCAGTTTAGGGCCGCCTGACAATTTCCACAAATGAGCTAACACAAGTCCACATATCGTTGAATTTCGAATCGACTCTATTCAAGGTGTCGAAAAAACTTTTTTAATTATGGATAAGGCAAGAAATTCTCGAATATTTGACACCAATATATTATGGATTAGATAAAAAGAAAAATTACAAATGCAGTCTTATTGTGCACACTGGAATTCGGACGCTGTAAATTGTCAGACGACATACCGCGCACATGGAGAAAGCTGTACTTTTTACTATCTGAGCAAATGAAAAATCCCTGTAAACATAGAAAAATCAAATAATTTCAAACAATTTGATACCCATTTTGAAAATATTTCTTTTACTGGAAAAAAGTTATAAACAAGGGAATTATCACTGATTTCCCAGTTTAGGGCCGCATGACAATTTCCGCAAATGAGCTAACACAAGTCCCCATACCGTTGAATTTCGAGTCGACTCTAATCAAGGTGTCGAAAAAACTTTTGTAATTATGGATAAGGCAAGAAATTCCCGACAATTTGACACCAATATTTTGTGGATTCTATAAAAAGGAAAAATTACAAATGCAGTCTTATTGTGCACACTGGAATTCGGACGCTGTAAATTGTCAGACGACATACCGCGCACATAGTGAAAGGTGTACTTTTTACTATCTGACCAAATGAAACATCCCTGTAAACATAGATAAATCAAATAATTTCACACAATTTGTTACCCATTTTGAAAATATTTCTTTTACTGGAAAAAAGTTATAAACAAGTGAAATATGACTGATTTCCCAGTTTAGGGCCGCATGACAATTTCCGCAAATGAGCTAACACAAGTCCCCATACAGTTGAATTTCGACTCGACTCTAATCAAGGTGTCGAAAAAACTTTTGTAATTATGGATAAGGCAAGAAATTCTCGGCAATTTGACACCAATATATTGTGGATTCGATAAAAAGGAAAAATTACTAATGCGGTCTTATTGTGCACACTGGAATTCGGAGGCTGTAAATTGTCAGACGACATACCGCGCACATGGTGAAAGCTGTACTTTTTACTATCTGAGCAAAAGAAAAATCCCTGTATACATAGACGAATCAAATAATTGCACACAATTTGATACCCATTTTGAAAGTATTTTTTTTTACTGGAAAAAAGGTATAAACAAGTGAAATATGACTGATTTCCCAGTTTAGGGCCGCATGAAAATTTCCACAAATGAGCTAAGCCAAGTCCCCATACAGTTGTATTTCGAATCGACTCTATTCAAGGTGTCGAAAAAACTTTCGTAATTATGGATAAGGTAAGGAATTCCCGACAATTGGACACCAATATATTGTGGATTCCATAAAAAGGAAAAATTACAAATGCAGTCTTATTGTGCACACTGGAATCGGACGCTGTAAATTGTCAGACGACATACCGCGCACATGGTGAAAGCTCTACTTTTGACTATCTGAGCAAATGAAAAATCCCTCTAAACATAGACAAATCACATAATTTCACACAATTTGATACCCATTTTGAAAATATTTCTTTTACTGGAAAAAAGTTATAAAAAAGTGAATTATGACTGATTACCCAGTTTAGGTCCGCATGAAAATTTCCGCAAATGTGCTAACACTAGTCCCCATACCGTTGAATTTTGCCTCGACTCTATTCAAGGTGTCGAAAAAACTTTTGTAATTATGGATAAGGCAAGAAATTCCCGAAAATTGGACAGCAATATTTTGTGGATTCTATAAAAAGGAAAAATTACAAATGCATTCTTATTGTTCACACTGGAATTCGGACGCTGTATATTGTCAGACGACATACCGCGCACATCGTGAAAGCTGTACTTTTTACTATCTGAGCAAAAGAAAAATCCCTGTATACATAGACAAATCAAATAATTTCACACAATTTGATACCCATTTTAAAAATATTTCTTTTACTGGAAAAAATTTATAAAAAACTGAATTATGACTGATTACCCAGTTTAGGTCCGCATGAAAATTTCCGCAAATGAGCTAACACTAGTCCCCATACCGTTGAATTTTGCCTCGACTCTATTCAAGGTGTCGAACAAACTTTTGTTATTATGGATAAGGCAAGAAATTCCCGACAATTGGACAGCAATATTTTGTGGATTCTATAAAAAGGAAAAATTACAAATGCATTCTTATTGTTCACACTGGAATTCGGACGCTTTATATTGTCAGACGACATACCGCGCACATGGTGAAAGCTGTACTTTTTACTATCTGAGCTAAAGAAAAATCCCTGTATACATAGACAAATCAAATAATTGCACACAATTTGATAACCATTTTGAAAATATTTCTTTTACTGGAAAAAAGTTATAAAAAAGTCAATTATGACAGATTACCCAGTTTAGGTCCGCATGAAAATTTCCGCAAATGAGCTAACACTAGTCCCCATACCGTTGAATTTTGCCTCGACTCTATTCAAGGTGTCGAAAAAACTTTTGTAATTATGGATAAGGCAAGAAATTTCGACAATTGGACAGCAATATTTTGTGGATTCTATAAAAAGGAAAAATTAGAAATGCATTCTTATTGTTCACACTGGAATTCGGACGCTGTATATTGTCAGACGACATACCGCGCACATGGTGAAAGCTGTACGTTTAACTATCTGAGTAAAAGAAAAATCCCTGTATACATAGACAAATCAAATAATTGCACACAATTTGATACCCATTTTGAAAATATTTCTTTTACTGGAAAAAAGTTATAAAAAAGTGAATTATGACTGATTACCCAGTTTAGGTCAACATGAAAATTTCCGCAAATGAGCTAACACTAGTCCCCATACCGTTGAATTTCGCCTCGACTCTATTCAAGGTGTCGAAAAAACTTTTGTAATTATGGATAAGGCAAGAAATTCTCGACAATTTGACACCAATATTTTGTGGATTCTATAAAAAGGAAAAATTACAAATGCAGTCTTATTGTGCACACTGGAATTCGGACGCTGTAAATTTTCAGACTACATACCGCGCACATAGTGAAAGCTGTACTTTTTACTATCTGACCAAATGAAACATCCCTGTAAACATAGATAACTCAAATAATTGCACACAATTTGATACCCATTTTGAAAATATTTCTTTTACTGGAAAAAAGTTATAAACAAGTGAAATATCACTGAATTCCCTGTTTAGGGCCGCATGACAATTTCCGCAAATGAGCTAACACAAGTCCCCATACGTTAAATTTCGCCTCGACTCTATTCAACTTGTCGAAAAAACTTTTGTAATTATGGAGAAGGCAAGAAATCTGCGACAATTTGACACCAATATTTTGTGGATTCTCTAAAAAGGAAAAAGTAGAAATGCATTCATATTGTGCACACTGAAATTCGGGCGCTGTAAATTGTCAAACGACATACCGCGCACATGGTGTAAGCTGTACTTTTTACTATCTGAGCAAATTAAAAATCCCTGTAAACATATACAAATCAAATAATTGCACACAATTTGATACCCATTTTGAAAATATTTCTTTTACTGGAAAAAAGTTATAAACATGTGAAATATGACTGATTTCCCAGTTTAGGGCCGCATGACAATTTCCGCAAATGAGCTAACACAAGGCCCCATACCGTTGAATTTCGACTCGACTGTAATCAATGTGTCGAAAAAACATTTGTAATTATGGATAAGGCAAGAATGTCCCGACAATTTGACACCAATATATTGTAGATTCGATAAAAAGGAAAAATTACAAATGCAGTCTTATTGTGCACACTGGAATTCGGACGCTGTAAATTTTCAGACGACATACCGCGCACATGGTGAAAGCTGTACTTTTTACTATCTGAGCAAATGAAAAATCCATGTAAATATAGACAAATCAAATAATTGCACACAATTTGGTAACCATTTTGAAAATATTTCTTTTACTGGAAAAAAGTTATAAACATGTGAAATATGACTGATTTCCCAGTTTAGGGCCGCATGACAATTTCCGCAAATGAGCTAACACAAGTCCCAATACCGTTGAATTTCGAATCGACTCTATTCAAGGTGTCGAAAAAACTTTTGTAATTATGGCTAAGTTAAGGAATTCCCGACAATTGGACACCAATATATTGTGGATTGGATAAAAAGGAAAAATTACAAATGCAGTCTTATTGTGCACACTGGAATTCGGACGCTGCAAATTGTCAGACGACATACCGCGCACATGGTGAAAGCTGTACTTTTTACTATCTCAGCAAATGAAAAATCCCTGTAAACATAGACATATCAAATAATTCCACACAATTTGATACCCATTTTGAAAATATTTCTTTTACTGGAAAAAAATTATAAACAAGTGAAATATCACTGATTTCCCAGTTTAGGGCCGCATGACAATTTCCGCAAATGAGCTAACACAAGTCCCCATACCGTTGAATTTCGACCCGACTCTAATCAAGGTGTCGAAAAAACTTTTGTAATTATGGATAAGGCAAGAAATTCCCGACAATTGGACAGCAATATTTTGTGGATTCTATAAAAAGGAAAAATTACAAATGCATTCTTATTGTGCACACTGGAATTCGGACGCTGTATATTGTCAGACGACATACTGCGCACATCGTGAAAGCTGTACTTTTCACTATCTGAGCAAAAGAAAAATCCCTGTATACATAGACAAATCAAATAATTGCACACGATTTGATACCCATTTTGAAAATATTTCTTTTACTGGAAAAAAGTTACAAAAACGTGAATTATGTCTGATTACCCAGTTTAGGTCCGCATGAAAATTTCCGCAAATGAGCTAACAATAGTCCCAATACCGTTGAATTTTGCCTCGACTCTATTCAAGGTGTCGAAAAAACTTTTGTGATTATGGATAAGGCAAGAAATTCTCGACAATTTGACACCAATATTTTGTGGATTCTATAAAAAGGAAAAATTACAAATGCAGTCTTATTGTGCACACTGGAATTCGGAGGCTGTAAATTTTCAGACTACATACCGCGCACATAGTGAAAGCTGTACTTTTTACTATCTGACCAAATGAAACATCACTGTAAACATAGATAAATCAAATAATTTCACACAATTTGATACCCATTTTGAAAATATTTCTTTTACTGGAAAAAAGTTATAAAACAAGTGAAATATCACTGATTTCCCAGTTTAGGGCCGCATGACGATTTCCGCAAATGAGCTAACACTTGTCCCCATACCGTTGAATTTCGCCTCGACTCTATTCAAGGTGTCGAACAAACTTTTGTAATTATGGATAAGGCAAGAAATTCCCGACAATTTGACACCAATATTTTGTGGATTCGATAAAAATGAAAAAGTAGAAATGCAGTCTTATTGTGCACACTGGAATTCGGTCGCTGTAAATTGTCAGACGTCATGCCGCGCACATGGTGAAAGCTGTATTTTTACTATCTGAGCAAATAAAAAATCCCTGTAAACATAGACATATCAAATAATTGCACACAATTTGATACCCATTTTGAAAATATTTCTTTTACTGGAAAAAAGTTATAAACACGTGAAATATGACTGATTCCCCAGTTTAGGGCCGCTTGACAATTTCCACAAATGAGCTAACAATAGTCCCCATACCGTTGAATTTCGAATCGACTCTATTCACGGTGTCGAAAAAACTTTCGTAATTATGGATAAGGTAAGCAATTCCCGACAATTGGACACCAATATCTTGTGGATTCGATAAAAAGGAAAAATTACAAATGCAGTCATATTGTGCACACTGGAATTCGGACGCTGTAAATTGTCAGACGACATACCGCGCACATGGTGAAAGCTGTACTTTTTACTATCTGAGCAAAAGAAAAATCCCTGTATACATAGACGAATCAAATAATTGCACACAATTTGATACCCATTTTGAAAATATTTCTTTTACTGGAAAAAAGTTACAAAAAAGTGAATTATGACTGATTACCCAGTTTAGGTCCGCATGAAAATTTCCGCAAATGAGCTAGCACTACTCCCCATACCGTTGAATTTTGCCTCGACTCTATTCAAGGTGTCGAACAAACTTTTGTAATTATGGATAAGGCAAGAAATTTTCGACAATTTGACACCAATATTTTGTGGATTCTATAAAAAGGAAAAAGTAGAAATGCAGTCTTATTGTGCACACTGGAATTCGGACGCTGTAAATTGTCAGACGTCATGCCGCGCACATGGTGAAAGCTGTACTTTTTACTATCTGAGCAAATGAAAAATCCCTGTAAACATAGACAAATCAAATAATTTCACACAATTTGATACCCATTTTGAAAATATTTCTTTAACTGGAAAAAATTTATAAACAAGTGAATTATGACTGATTACCCAGTTTAGGTCCGCATGAAAATTTCCGCAAATGAGCTAACACTAGTCCCCATACCTTTGAATTTTGCCTCGACTCTATTCAAGGTGTCGAAAAAACTTTCGTAATTATGGATAAGGTAAGGAATTCCCGACAATTGGACACCAATATCTTGTGGATTCGATAAAAAGGAAAAATTACAAATGCAGTCATATTGTGCACACTGGAATTCGGACGCTGTAAATTGTCAGACGACATACCGCGCACATAGTGAAAGCTGTACTTTTTACTATCTGAGCAAATGAAAAATCCCTGTAAACATAGACAAATCAAATAATTTCACACAATTTGATACCCATTTTGAAAATATTTCTTTTACTGGAAAAAAGTTATAAACAAGTTAAATATGACTGATTTCCCAGTTTAGGGCCGCATGACAATTCCCACAAATGAGCTAACACAAGTCCCCATACCGCTGAATTTCGAATCGACTCTATTCAAGGTGTCGATAAAACTTTCGTAATTATGGATAAGGTAAGGAATTCCCGACAATTGGACACCAATATCTTGTGGATTCGATAAAAAGGAAAAATTTCAAATGCAGTCTTATTGTGCACACTGGAATTCGGACGCTGTAAATTGTCAGACGACATACCGCGCACATGGTGAAAGCTGTACTTTTTACTCTCTGAGCAAATGAAAAATCCCTGTAAACATAGACAAATCAAATAATTTCACACAATTTGATACCCATTTTGAAAATATTTCTTTTACTGGAAAAAAGTTATAAAAAAGTAAATTATGACTGATTACACAGTTTAGGTCCGCATGAAAATTTCCGCAAATGAACTAACACTAGTCCCCATACCGTTGAATTTTGCCTCGGCTCTATTCAAGGTGTCGAAAAAACTTTTGAAATTATGGATAAGGCAAGAAATTCCCGACAATTCGACACCAATATATTGTGGATTCGATAAAAAGGAAAAATTACAAATGCAGTCTTATTGTGCACACTGGAATTAGGTCGCTGTAAATTGTCAGACGTCATGCCGCGCACATCGTGAAAGCTGTACTTTTTACTATCTGAGCAAATGAAAAATCCCTGAAAACATAGACATATCAAATAATTGCACACAATTTGATACCCATTTTGAAAATATTTCTTTTACTGGAAAAAAGTTATAAAAAAGTGAATTATGACTGATTACCCAGTTCAGGTCCGCATGAAAATGTTCGCAAATGAGCTAACACTAGTCCCCATACCGTTGAATTTTGCCTCGATTTCCTTCAAGTTGTCGAACAATCTTTTGTAATTATGGATAAGGCAAGAAATTCGCGACAATTGGAGAGCAATATTTTGTGGATTCAATAAAAAGGAAAAATTACAAATACATTCTTATTGTTCACACTGGAATTTGGACGCTGTATATTTTCAGACGACATACCGCGCACATGGTGAAAGCTGTACTTTTTACTATCTGAGCAAAAGAAAAATCCCTGTATATATAGACAAATCAAATAATTGCACACAATTTGATACCCATTTTGAAAATATTTCTTTTACTTGAAAAAAGTTAAAAACATGTGAAATATCACTGATTACCCAGTTTAGGTCCGCATGAAAATTTCCGCAAATGAGCTAACACTAGTCCCCATACCGTTGAAATTTGCCTCGACTCTATTCAAGGTGTCGAAAAAACTTTTGTAATTATGGATAAGGTAAGGAATTCCCGACAATTGGACACCAATATATTGTGGATTCGATAAAAAGGAAAAATTACAAATGCAGTCTTATTGTGCACACTGGAATTCGGACGCTGTAAATTGTCAGACGACATACCGCGCACATGGTGGAAGCTGTACTTTTTAATATCTGAGCAAAAGAAAAATCCCTGTATACATAGACAAATCAAATAATTGCACACAATTTGATACCCATTTTGAAAATATTTCTTTTACTGGAAAACAGTTATAAAAAAGTCAATTATGACTGATTACCCAGTTTAGGTCCGCATGAAAATTTCCGCAAATGAGTTAACACTAGTCCCCATACCGTTGAATTTTGCCTCGACTCTATTCAAGTTGTCGAAAAAACTTTTGTAATTATGGATAAGGCAAGTAATTCCCGACAATTGGACACCAATATATTGTGGATTCGATAAAAAGGAAAAATTACAAATGCAGTCTTATTGTGCACACTGGAATTCGGACGCTCTATATTGTCAGACGTCATGCCGCACACATGGTGAAAGCTGTACTTTTTACTATCTGAGCAAATGAAAAATCCCTGTAAACATAGACATATCAAATAATTGCACACAATTTCATACCCATTTTGAAAATATTTCTTTTACTGGAAAAAAGTTATAAACAAGTGAAATATGACTGATTTCCCAGTTTAGGGCCGCATGACAATTTCCACAAATGAGCTAACACAAGTCCCAATACCGTTGAATTTCGAATCAACTCTATTCAAGGTGTCGAAAAAACTTTCGTAATTGTCGATAAGGTAAGGAATTCCCGACAATTGGACACCAATATATTGTGGATTCGATATAAAGGAAAAATTACAAATGCAGTCTTATTGTGCACACTGGAATTCGGACGCTGTAAATTGTCAGACGACATACCGCGCACATGGTGAAAGCTGTACTTTTTACTATCTGAGCAAATGAAAAATCCCTGTAAACATAGACAAATCAAATAATTTCACACAATTTGATACCCATTTTGAAAATATTTCTTTTACTGGAAAAAAGTTATAAACAATTGAAATATCACTGATTTCCCACTTTTGGGCCGCATGACAATTTCCGCAAATGAGCTAACACATGTCCCCATACCGTTGAATTTCGACGCGACTCTAATCAAGGTGTCGAAAAAACATTTGTAATTATGGATAAGGCAAGAAATTTCCGACAATTGGACCGCAATATTTTGTGGATTCTATAAAAAGGAAAAATTACAAATGCATTCTTATTGTTCACACTGGAATTCGGACGCTGTATATTGTCAGACGACATACCGCGCACATGGTGAAAGCTGTACATTTTACTATCTGAGCAAAAGAAAAATCCCTTTATACATAGACAAATCCAATAATTGCACACAATTTGCTACCCATTTTGAAAATATTTCTTTTACTGGAAAAAAGTTATAAAAAAGTGAATTATGACTGATTACCCAGTTTAGGTCCGCATGAAAATTACCGCAAACTAGCTAACACTAGTCCACATACCTTTGAATTTTGCCTCGACTCTATTCAAGGTGTCGAAAAAACTTTCGTAATTATGGATAAGGTAAGGAATTTCCGACAATTGGACACCAATATCTTGTGGATTCGATAAAAAGGAAAAATTACAAATGCAGTCATATTGTGCACACTGGAATTCGGACGCTGTAAATTGTCAGACGACATACCGCGCACATGGTGAAAGCTGTACTTTTTACTATCTGAGCAAATGAAAAATCCCTGTAAACATAGACAAATCAAATAATTTCACACAATTTGATACCCATTTTGAAAATATTTCTTTTACTGGAAAAAAGTTATAAACAAGTTAAATATGACTGATTTCCCAGTTTAGGGCCGCATGACAATTTCCACAAATGAGCTAACACAAGTCCCCATACCGCTGAATTTCGAATCGACTCTATTCAAGGTGTCGATAAAACTTTCGTAATTATGGATAAGGTAAGGAATTCCCGACAATTGGACACCAATATCTTGTGGATTCGATAAAAAGGAAAAATTACAAATGCAGTCTTATTGTGCACACTGGAATTCGGACGCTGTAAATTGTCAGACGACATACCGCGCACATGGTGAAAGCTGTACTTTTTACTCTCTGAGCAAATGAAAAATCCTTGTAAACATAGACAAATCAAATAATTTCACACAATTTGATACCCATTTTGAAAATATTTCTTTTACTGGAAAAAAGTTATAAAAAAGTAAATTATGACTGATTACACAGTTTAGGTCCGCATGAAAATTTCCGCAAATGAGCTAACACTAGTCCCCATACCGTTGAATTTTGCCTCGGCTCTATTAAAGGTGTCGAAAAAACTTTTGAAATTATGGATAAGGCAAGAAATTCCCGACAATTTGACACCAATATATTGTGGATTCGATAAAAAGGAAAAATTACAAATGCAGTCTTATTGTGCACACTGGAATTAGGTCGCTGTAAATTGTCAGACGTCATGCCGCGCACATCGTGAAAGCTGTACTTTTTACTATCTGAGCAAATGAAAAATCCCTGAAAACATAGACATATCAAATATTTGCACACAATTTGATACCCATTTTGAAAATATTTCTTTTACTGGAAAAAAGTTATAAAAAAGTGAATTATGACTGATTACCCAGTTCAGGTCCGCATGAAAATTTCCGCAAATGAGCTAACACTATTCCCCATACCGTTGAATTTTGGCTCGATTTCCTTCAAGGTGTCGAACAATCTTTTGTAATTATGGATAAGTCAAGAAATTCGCGACAATTGGAGAGCAATATTTTGTGGATTCAATAAAAAGGAAAAATTACAAATACATTCTTATTGTTCACACTGGAATTTGGACGCTGTATATTGTCAGACGACATACCGCGCACATGGTGAAAGCTGTACTTTTTACTATCTGAGCAAAAGAAAAATCCCTGTATATATAGACAAATCAAATAATTGCACACAATTTGATACCCATTTTGAAAATATTTCTTTTACTTGAAAAAAGTTAAAAACATGTGAAATATCACTGATTACCCAGTTTAGGTCCGCATGAAAATTTCCGCAAATGAGCTAACACTAGTCCCCATACCGTTGAATTTTGCCTCGACTCTATTCAAGGTGTCGAAAAAACTTTCGTAATTATGGATAAGGTAAGGAATTCCCGACAATTGGACACCAATATCTTGTGGATTCGATAAAAAGGAAAAATAACAAATGCAGTCATATTGTGCACACTGGAATTCGGACGCTGTAAATTGTCAGACGACATACCGCGCACATGGTGAAAGCTGTACTTTTTACTATCTGAGCAAATGAAAAATCCCTGTAAACATAGACAAATCAAATAATTTCACACAATTTGATACCCATTTTGAAAATATTTCTTTTACTGGAATAAAGTTATAAACAAGTTAAATATGACTGATTTCCCAGTTTAGGGCCGCATGACAATTTCCACAAATGAGCTAACACAAGTCCCCATACCGCTGAATTTCGAATCGACTCTATTCAAGGTGTCGATAAAACTTTCGTAATTATGGATAAGGTAAGGAATTCCCGACAATTGGACACCAATATCTTGTGGATTCGATAAAAAGGAAAAATTACAAATGCAGTCTTATTGTGCACACTGGAATTCGGACGCTGTAAATTGTCAGACGACATACCGCGCACATGGTGAAAGCTGTACTTTTTACTCTCTGAGCAAATGAAAAATCCCTGTAAACATAGACAAATCAAATAATTTCACACAATTTGATACCCATTTTGAAAATATTTCTTTTACTGGAAAAAAGTTATAAAAAAGTAAATTATGACTGATTACACAGTTTAGGTCCGCATGAAAATTTCCGCAAATGAGCTAACACTAGTCCCCATACCGTTGAATTTTGCCTCGGCTCTATTAAAGGTGTCGAAAAAACTTTTGAAATTATGGATAAGGCAAGAAATTCCCGACAATTTGACACCAATATATTGTGGATTCGATAAAAAGGAAAAATTACAAATGCAGTCTTATTGTGCACACTGGAATTAGGTCGCTGTAAATTGTCAGACGTCATGCCGCGCACATCGTGAAAGCTGTACTTTTTACTATCTGAGCAAATGAAAAATCCCTGAAAACATAGACATATCAAATATTTGCACACAATTTGATACCCATTTTGAAAATATTTCTTTTACTGGAAAAAAGTTATAAAAAAGTGAATTATGACTGATTACCCAGTTCAGGTCCGCATGAAAATTTCCGCAAATGAGCTAACACTATTCCCCATACCGTTGAATTTTGGCTCGATTTCCTTCAAGGTGTCGAACAATCTTTTGTAATTATGGATAAGTCAAGAAATTCGCGACAATTGGAGAGCAATATTTTGTGGATTCAATAAAAAGGAAAAATTACAAATACATTCTTATTGTTCACACTGGAATTTGGACGCTGTATATTGTCAGACGACATACCGCGCACATGGTGAAAGCTGTACTTTTTACTATCTGAGCAAAAGAAAAATCCCTGTATATATAGACAAATCAAATAATTGCACACAATTTGATACCCATTTTGAAAATATTTCTTTTACTTGAAAAAAGTTAAAAACATGTGAAATATCACTGATTACCCAGTTTAGGTCCGCATGAAAATTTCCGCAAATGAGCTAACACTAGTCCCCATACCGTTGAATTTTGCCTCGACTCTATTCAAGGTGTCGAAAAAACTTTCGTAATTATGGATAAGGTAAGGAATTCCCGACAATTGGACACCAATATCTTGTGGATTCGATAAAAAGGAAAAATAACAAATGCAGTCATATTGTGCACACTGGAATTCGGACGCTGTAAATTGTCAGACGACATACCGCGCACATGGTGAAAGCTGTACTTTTTACTATCTGAGCAAATGAAAAATCCCTGTAAACATAGACAAATCAAATAATTTCACACAATTTGATACCCATTTTGAAAATATTTCTTTTACTGGAATAAAGTTATAAACAAGTTAAATATGACTGATTTCCCAGTTTAGGGCCGCATGACAATTTCCACAAATGAGCTAACACAAGTCCCCATACCGCTGAATTTCGAATCGACTCTATTCAAGGTGTCGATAAAACTTTCGTAATTATGGATAAGGTAAGGAATTCCCGACAATTGGACACCAATATCTTGTGGATTCGATAAAAAGGAAAAATTACAAATGCAGTCTTATTGTGCACACTGGAATTCGGACGCTGTAAATTGTCAGACGACATACCGCGCACATGGTGAAAGCTGTACTTTTTACTCTCTGAGCAAATGAAAAATCCCTGTAAACATAGACAAATCAAATAATTTCACACAATTTGATACCCATTTTGAAAATATTTCTTTTACTGGAAAAAAGTTATAAAAAAGTAAATTATGACTGATTACACAGTTTAGGTCCGCATGAAAATTTCAGCAAATGAGCTAACACTAGTCCCCATACCGTTGAATTTTGCCTCGGCTCTATTCAAGGTGTCGAAAAAACTTTTGAAATTATGGATAAGGCAAGAAATTCCCGACAATTTGACACCAATATATTGTGGATTCGATAAAAAGGAAAAATTACAAATGCAGTCTTATTGTGCACACTGGAATTAGGTCGCTGTAAATTGTCAGACGTCATGCCGCGCACATCGTGAAAGCTGTACTTTTTACTATCTGAGCAAATGAAAAATCCCTGAAAACATAGACATATCAAATAATTGCACACAATTTGATACCCATTTTGAAAATATTTCTTTTACTGGAAAAAAGTTATAAAAAAGTGAATTATGACTGATTACCCAGTTCAGGTCCGCATGAAAATTTCCGCAAATGAGCTAACACTAGTCCCCATACCGTTGAATTTTGGCTCGATTTCCTTCAAGGTGTCGAACAATCTTTTGTAATTATGGATAAGGCAAGAAATTCGCGACAATTGGAGAGCAATATTTTGTGGATTCAATAAAAAGGAAAAATTACAAATACATTCTTATTGTTCACACTGGAATTTGGACGCTGTATATTGTCAGACGACATACCGCGCACATGGTGAAAGCTGTACTTTTTACTATCTGAGCAATAGAAAAATCCCTGTATATATAGACAAATCAAATAATTGCACACAATTTGATACCCATTTTGAAAATATTTCTTTTACTGGAAAAAAGTTAAAAACAGGTGAAATATCACTGATTTCCAAGTTTAGGGCCGCATGACAATTTCCGCAAATGAGCTAACACAAGTCCCCATACCGTTGAATTTCGACCCGACTCTAATCAAGGTGTCGAAAAAACTTTTGTAATTATGGATAAGGTAAGTAATTCCCGACAATTGGACACCAATATATTGTGGATTCGATAAAAAGGAAAAATTAAAAATGCAGTCTTATTGTGCACACTGGAATTAAGACGCTGTAAATTGTCAGACGACATACCGCGCACATGGTGAAAGCTGTACTTTTTACTATCTAAGCAAAAGAAAAATCCCTGTATACATAGACAAATCAAATAATTGCACACAATTTGATACCCATTTTGAAAATATTTCTTTTACTGGAAAAAAGTTATAAAAAAGTGAATTATGACTGATTACCCAGTTTAGGTCCGCATGAAAATTTTCGCAAATGAGCTAACACTAGCCCCATACCGTTGAATTTTGCCTCGACTGTATTCAAGGTGTCGAAAAAACTTTTGTAATTATGGATAAGGCAAGAACTTCCCGACAATTGGACAGCAATATTTTGTGTATTCTATAAAAAGGAAAAATTACAAATGCATTTTTATTGTTCACACTGGAATTCGGACGCTGTATATTGTCAGACGACATACCGCGCACATCGTGAAAGCTTTACTTTTTACTATCTGAGTAAAAGAAAAATCCCTGTATACATAGACAAATCAAATAATTGCACACAATTTGATACCCATTTTGAAAATATTTCTTTTACTGGAAAAAGGTTATAAAAAAGTGAATTATGACTGATTACCCAGTTTAGGTCAACATGAAAATTTCCGCAAATGAGCTAGCACTAGTCCCCATACCGTTGAATTTTGCCTCGACTCTATTCAAGGTGTCGAACAAACTTTTGTAATTATGGATAAGGCAAGAAATTCCCGACAATTGGACACCAATATTTTGTGGATTCTCTAAATCGGAAAAAGTATAAATGTATTCTTATTGTGCACACTGGAATTCGGACGGTGTAAATTGTCAAACGACATACCGCGCACATGGTGAAAGCTGTACTTTTTACAATCTGAGCAAATGAAAAATCCATGTAAACATAGACAAATCAAATAATTGCACACAATTTGATACCCATTTTGAAAATATTTCTTTTACTGGAAAAAAGTTATAAACATGTGAAATATCACTGATTTCCCAGTTTAGGGCCTCATGACAATTTCCGCAAATGAGCTAACACAAGTCCCCATACCGTTGAATTTCGACTCGACTCTAATCAAGGTGTCTAAAAAACTTTTGTAATTATGTATAAGGCAAGAAATTCCCGACAAGTGGACCGCAATAATTTTGTGGATTCTATAAAAAGGAAAAATTACAAATGCATTCTTATTGTGCACACTGGAATTCGGACGCTGTATATTGTCAGACGACATACCGCGCACATGGTGAAAGCTGTACTTTTTACTATCTGAGCAAAAGAAAAATCCCTGTATGCATAGACAAATCAAATAATTGCAAACAATTTGATACCCATTTTGAAAATATTTCTTTTACTGGAAAAAAGTTATAAAAACGTGAATTATGACTGATTACCCAGTTTAGGTCCGCATGAAAATTTCCGCAAATGAGCTCGCACTAGTCCCCATACCGTTGAATTTTGCCTCGACTCTATTCAAGGTGTCGAACGAACTTTTGTAATTATGGATAAGGCAAGAAATTCACGACAATTTGACACCAATATTTTGTGGATTCTATAAAAAGGAAAAATTACAAATGCAGTCTTATTGTGCACACTGGAATTCTGACGCTGTAAATTGTCAGACGACATATCGCGCACATAGTGAAAGCTGTACTTTTTACTATCTGAGTAAATGAAAAATCCCTGTAAACATATACAAATCAAATAATTGCACACAATTTGATACCCATTTTGAAAATATTTCTTTTACTGGAAAAAAGTTATAAACATGTGAAATATCACTGATTTCCCAGTTTAGGGCCGCATGACAATTTCCGCAAATGAGCTAACACAAGTCCCCATACCGTTGAATTTCGACTCGACTCTAATCAAGGTGTCGAAAAAACTTTTGTAATTATGGATAAGGCACGAAATTCCCGACAATTGGACCGCAATATTTTGTGGATTCTATAAAAAGGAAAAATTACAAATGCAGTCTTATTGTGCACACTGGAATTCGGACGCTGTTTATTGTCAGACGACATACCGCGCACATGGTGAAAGCTGTACATTTTACTATCTGAGCAAAGAAAAATCCTTGTATACATAGACAAATCAAATAATTGCACACAATTTGATACCCATTTTGAAAATATAACTTTTACTGGAATAAAGTTATAAAAAAGTGAATTATGACTGATTACCCAGTTTAGGTCCGCTTGAAAATTTCCGCAAATGAGCTAACACTAGTCCCAATACCTTTGAATTTTGCCTCGACTCTATTCAAGGTGTCGAACAAACTTTTGTAATTATGGATATGGCAAGACATTCCCGACAATTTGAGTCCAATATTTTGTGGATTCTATAAAAAGGAAAAAGTAGAAATGCAGTCTTATTGTGCACACTGGAATTCGGACGCTGTCTATTGTCAGACGACATACCGCGCACATGGTGAAAGCTGTACCTTTTACTATCTAACCAAAAGAAAAATCCCTGTATACATAGACAAATCAAATAATTGCACACAATTTGATACCCATTTTGAAAATATTTCTTTTACTGGAAAAAAGTTATAAAAAAGTCAATTATGACTGATTACCCAGTTTAGGTCCGCATGACAATTTCCGCAAATGAGCTAACACTAGTCCCCATACCGTTGAATTTTGCCTCGACTCTATTCAAGGTGTCGAAAAAACTTTTGTAATTATGGATAAGGCAAGAGATTCCCGACAATTGGACAGCAATATTTTGTGGATTCTATAAAAAGGAAAAATTACAAATGCATTCATACTGTTCACACTGGAATTCGGACGCTGTATATTGTCAGACGACATACCGCGCACATTGTGAAAGCTGTACTTTTTAATATCTGAGCAAAAGAAAAATCCCTGTATACATAGACAAATCAAATAATTGCACACAATTTGATACCCATTTTGAAAATATTTCTTTTACTGGAAAAAAGTGAAAAACATGTGAAATATCACTGATTTCCCAGTTTAGGGACGCATGACAATTTCCGCAAATGAGCTAACACTAGTCACCATACCGTTGAATTTTGCCTCGACTCTATTCAAGGTGTCGAAAAAACTGTCGTAATTATGGATAAGGTAAGGAATTCCCGACAATTGGACACCAATATATTGTGGATTCGATAAAAAGGAAAAATTACAAATGCAGTCTTATTGTGCACACTGGAATTTTGACGCTGTAAATTGTCAGACGACATACCGCGCACATGGTGAAAGCTGTACTTTTTACTATCTGAGCAAATGAAAAATCCCTGTAAACATAGACATATCAAATAATTGCAAACAATTTGATACCCATTTTGAAAATATTTCTTTTACTGGAAAAATGTTATAAACAAGTGAAATATCACTGATTTCCCAGTTTAGGGCCGCATGACAATTTCCGCAAATGAGCTAACACAAGTCCCCATACCGTTGAATTTCGACTCGACTCTAATCAAGGTGTCGAAAAAACTTTTCTAATTATGGATAAGGCAAGAAATTCCCGACAATTTGACCCCAATATATTGTGGATTCCATAAAAAGGAAAAATTACAAATGCGGTCTTATTGTGCACACTGGAATTCGGACGCTGTAAATTGTCAGACGACATACCGCGCACATGGTGTAAGCTGTACTTTATACTATCTGAGCAAAAGAAAAATCCCTGTATACATAGACGAATCAAATAATTTCACACAATTTGATACCGATTTTGAAAATATTTCATTTACTGGAAAAAAGTTATAAAAAAGTGAATTATGACTGATTACCCAGTTTAGGTCCGCATGAAAATTTCCGCAAATGAGCTAACACTAGTCCCCATACCGTTGAATTTTGCCTCGACTCTATTCAAGGTGTCGAACAAACTTTTGTAATTATGGATAAGGCAAGAAATTCCCGACAATTGGACACCAATATTTTGTGGATTCTCTAAATCGGAAAAAGTATAAATGCATTCTTTTTGTGCACACTGGAATTCGGACGCATTAAATTGTCAAACGACATACCGCGCACATGGTGAAAGCTGTACTTTTTACTATCTGAGCAAATTAAAAATCCCTGTAAACATAGACATATCAAATAATTGCACACAATTTGATACCCATTTTGAAAATATTTCATTTACTGGAAAAATGTTATAAACAAGTGAAATATCACTGATTTCCCAGTTTAGGGCCGCATGACAATTTCCGCAAATGAGCTAACACAAGTCCCCATACCGTTGAATTTCGACTCGACTCTAATCAAGGTGTCGAAAAAAATTTTCTAATTATGGATAAGGCAAGAAATTCCCGACAATTTGACCCCAATATATTGTGGATTTGATAAAAAGCAAAAATTACAAATGCGGTCTTATTGTGCACACTGGAATTCGGACGCTGTAAATTGTCAAACGACATACCGCGTACATGGTGTAAGCTGTACTTTATACTATCTGAGCAAAAGAAAAATCCCTGTATACATAGACGAATGAAATAATTTCACACAATTTGATACCGATTTTGAAAATATTTTATTTACTGGAAAAAAGTTATAAAAAAGTGAATTATGACTGATTACCCAGTTTAGGTCCGCATGAAAATTTCCGCAAATGAGCTAACACTAGTCCCCATACCGTTGAATTTTGCCTCGACTCTATTCAAGGTGTCGAACAAACTTTTGTAATTATGGATAAGGCAAGAAATTCCCGACAATTGGACACCAATATTTTGTGGATTCTCTAAATCGGAAAAAGTATAAATGCATTCTTATTGTGCACACTGGAATTCGGACGCTGTAAATTGTCAAACGACATACCGCGCACATGGTGAAAGCTGTACTTTTTACTATCTGAGCAAATGAAAAATCCATGTAAACATAGACAAATCAAATAATTGCACACAATTTGATACCCATTTTGAAAATATTTCTTTTACTGGAAAAAAGTTATAAACATGTGAAATATCACTGATTTCCCAGTTTTGGGCCGCATGACAATTTCCGCAAATGAGCTAACACAAGTCCCCATACCGTTGAATTTCGACTCGACTCTAATCAAGGTGTCTAAAAAACTTTTGTAATTATGTATAAGGCAAGAAATTTCCGACAAGTGGACCGCAATAATTTTGTGGATTCTATAAAAAGGAAAAATTACAAATGCATTCTTATTGTGCACACTGGAATTCGGACGCTGTATATTGTCAGACGACATACCGCGCACATGGTGAAAGCTGTACTTTTTACTATCTGAGCAAAAGAAAAATCCCTGTATGCATAGACAAATCAAATAATTGCAAACAATTTATTACCCATTTTGAAAATATTTCTTTTACTGGAAAAAAGTTATAAAAACGTGAATTATGACTGATTACCCAGTTTAGGTCCGCATGAAAATTTCCGCAAATGAGCTAGCACTAGTCCCCATACCGTTGAAATTTGCCTCGACTCTATTCAAGGTGTCGAACAAACTTTTGTAATTACGGCTAAGGCAAGAAATTCTCGACAATTTGACACCAATATTTTGTGGATTCTATAAAAAGGAAAAATTACAAATGCAGTCTTATTGTGCACACTGGAATTCTGACGCTGTAAATTGTCAGACGACATACCGCGCACATAGTGAAAGCTGTACTTTTTACTATCTGAGCAAATGAAAAATCCCTGTAAACATAGACATATCAAATAATTGCACACAATTTGATACCCAATTTTGAAAATATTTCTTTTACTGGAAAAAAGTTATAAACAAATGAAATATGACTGATTTCCCAGTTTAGGGCCACAGGACAATTTCCACAAATGAGCTAACACAGGTCCCCATACCGGTGAATTTCGAACCGACTCTTTTCAAGGTGTCGAAAAAACTTTCGTAATTATGGATAAGGTAAGGAATTCCCGAAATTTGGACACCAATATATTGTGGATTCGATAAAAAGGAAAAATTACAAATGCAGTCTTATTGTGCAAACTGGAATTCGGACGCTGTAAATTGTCAGACGACATACCGCGCACATGGTGAAAGCTGTACTTTTTACTATCTGAGCAAATGAAAAATCCCTGTAAACATAGACATATCAAATAATTGCACACAATTTGATACCCATTTTGAAAATATTTCTTTTACTGGAAAAATGTTATAAACAAGTGAAATATCACTGATTTCCCAGTTTAGGGCCGCATGACAATTTCCGCAAATGAGCTAACACAAGTCCCCATACCGTTGAATTTCGACTCGACTCTAATCAAGGTGTCGAAAAAACTTTTCTAATTATGGATAAGGCAAGAAATTCCCGACAATTTGACACCAATATATTGTGGATTCGATAAAAAGGAAAAATTACAAATGCGGTCTTATTGTGCACACTGGAATTCGGACGCTGTAAATTGTCAGACGACATACCGCGCACATGGTGTAAGCTGTCCTTTATACTATCTGAGCAAAAGAAAAATCCCTGTATACATAGACGAATCAAATAATTTCACACAATTTCATACCGATTTTGAAAATATTTCTTTTACTGGAAAAAAGTTATAAAAAAGTGAATTATGACTGATTACCCAGTTTAGGTCCGCATGAAAATTTCCGCAAATGAGCTAACACTAGTCCCCATACCGTTGAATTTTGCCTCGACTCTATTCAAGGTGTCGAACAAACTTTTGTAATTATGGATAAGGCAAGAAATTCCCGACAATTGGACACCAATATTTTGTGGATTCACTAAATCGGAAAAAGTAGAAATGAATTCTTATTGTGCACACTGGAATTCGGACGCTGTAAATTGTCAAACGACATACCGCGCACATGGTGAAAGCTGTACTTTTTACAATCTGAGCAAATGAAAAATCCATGTAAACATAGACAAATCAAATAATTGCACACAATTTGATACCCATTTTGAAAATATTTCTTTTACTGGAAAAAAGTTATAAACATGTGAAATATCACTGATTTCCCAGTTTAGGGCCGCATGACAATTTCCACAAATGAGCTAACACATGTCCCCATACCGTTGAATTTCGAATCGACTCTATTCAAGGTGTCGAACAAACTTTTGTAATTATGGATAAGGCAAGAAATTCCCGACAATTGGACAGCAATATTTTCTGGATTCTATAAAAAGGAAAAATTACAAATGCATTCTTATTGTGCACACTGGAATTCGGACGCTGTATACTGTCAGACGACATACCGCGCACATGGTGAAAGCTGTACATTTGACTATCTGAGCAAAAGAAAAATACCTGTAAACATAGACATATCAGATAATTGCACACAATTTGATATCATTTTGAAAATATTTCTTTTACTGGAAAAAAGTTATAAACAAGTGAAATAACACTGATTTCCCAGTTTAGGGCCGCATGACAATTTCCGCAAATGAGCTAACACAAGTCCCCATACCGTTAAATTTCGCCTCGACTCTATTCAACGTGTCGAAAAAACTTTTGTAATTATGTATAAGGCAAGAAATTCTCGACAATTTGACACCAATATTTTGTGGATTCTATAAAAAGGAAAAAGTAGAAATGCAGTCTTATTGTGCACACTGGAATTCGGACGCTGTATATTGTCAGACGTCATGCCGCGCACATGGTGAAACCTGTACTTTTTACTATCTGAGCAAATGAAAAATCCCTGTAAACATAGACATATCAAATAATTGCACACAATTTGATAACCATTTTGAAAATATTTCTTTTACTGGAAAAAAGTTATAAACAAGTGAATTATGACTGATTTCCCAGTTTAGGGCCGCATGACAATTTCCACAAATGAGCTAACACAAGTCCCCATACCGTTTAATTTCGCATCGACTCTATTCAATGTGTCGAAAAAACTTTTGTAATTATGGATAAGGCAAGAAATTCCCGACAATTGGACACCAATATTTTGTGGATTCTTTAAAAAGGAAAAAGTAGAAATGCATTCATATTGTGCACACTGGAATTCGGACGCTGTAAATTGTCAAACGACATACCGCTCACATGGTAGAAAGCTGTACTTTTTACTATCTGAGCAAATGAAAAATCCATGTAAATATAGACAAATCAAATAATTGCACACAATTTGGTACCTATTTTGAAAATATTTCTTTTACTGGAAAAAAGTTATAAACATGTGAAATATCACTGATTTCCCAGTTTAGGGCCGCATGACAATTTCCGCAAATGAGCTAACACAAGTCCCCATATCGTTGAATTTCGACTCGACTCTAATCAAGGTATCGAAAAAACTTTTGTAATTATGGATAAGGCAAGAAATTGCCGACAATTGGACCGCAATATTTTGTGGATTCTATTAAAAGGAAAAATTACAAATGCATTCTTATTGTGCACACTGGAATTCGGACGCTGTATACTGTCAGACGACATACCGCGCACATGGTGAAAGCTGTACATTTTACTATCTGAGCAAAAGAAAAATCCCTGTAGACATAGACAAATCAAATAATTGCACAAAATTTGATACCCATTTTGAAAATATTTCTTTTACTGGAAAAAAGTTATAAGAAAGTGAATTATGACTGATTACCCAGTTTATGTCCGCATGAAAATTTCCGCAAATGAGCTAACTCTAGTCCCCATACCGTTGAATTTTGCCTCGACTCTATTCAAGGTGTCCAACAAACTTTTGTAATTATGGATAAGGCAAGAAATTTTCGACAATTTGACACCAATATTTTGTGGATTCTATAAAAAGGAAAAAGTAGAAAGGCAGTCTTATTGTGCACACTGGAATTCGGACGCTGTAAATTGTCAGACGTCATGCCGCGCACATGGTGAAAGCTGTACTTTTTACTATC
Source organism: Acanthosepion esculentum (assembly GCA_964036315.1). NCBI lineage: Eukaryota > Metazoa > Mollusca > Cephalopoda > Sepiida > Sepiidae > Acanthosepion > Acanthosepion esculentum. Next base: position 79,177,183 of record OZ038509.1, read on the forward strand.
TGAGCAAATGAAAAATCCCTGTAAACATAGACAAATCAAATAATTTCACACAATTTGATACCCATTTTGAAAATATTTCTTTTACTGGAAAAAAGTTATAAACAAGTGAAATATCACTGATTTCCCAGTTTAGGGCCGCATGACAATTTCCGCAAATGAGCTAACACAAGTCCCCATACCGTTGAATTTCGAATCGACTCTATTCAAGGTGTCGAAAAAACTTCCGTAATTATGGATAAGGTAAGGAATTCCCGACAATTGGACACCAATATATTGTGGATTCGTTTAAAAGGAAAAATTACAAATGCAGTCTTTTTGTGCACACTGGAATTCGGACGCTGTAAATTGTCAGACGACATACCGTGCACATGGTGAAAGCTGTACTTTTTACTATCTGAGCAAATGAAAAATCCCTGTAAACATAGACAAATCAAATAATTTCACACAATTTGATACCCATTTTCAAAATATTTCTTTTACTGGAAAAAGTTATAAACAAGTGAAATATCACTGAGTTCCCAGTTTAGGGCCGCATGACAATTTCCGCAAATGAGTTAACACAAGTCCCCATACCGTTGAATTTCGACTCGACTCTAATCAAGGTGTCGAAAAAACTTTTGTAATTATGGATAAGGCAAGAAATTCCCGACAATTTGACAGCAATATATTGTGGATTCGATAAAAAGGAAAAATTACAAATGCAGTCTTATTGTGCACACTGGAATTCGGACGCTGTATATTGTCAGATGACATACCGCGCACATCGTGAAAGCTGTACTTTTTACTATCTGAGCAAAAGAAAAATCCCTGTATACATAGACAAATCAAATAATTGCAAACAAATTGATACCCATTTTGAAAATATTTCTTTTACTGGAAAAAAGTTATAAAAACGTGAATTATGACTGATTACCCAGTTTAGGTCCGCATGAAAATTTCCGCAAATGAGCTAACACTAGTCCCCATACCGTTGAATTTTGCCTCGACGCTATTCAAGGTGTCGAACAAACTTTTGTAATTATGGATAAGGCAAGAAATTCTCGACAATTTGGCACCAATATTTTGTGGATTCTATAAAAAGGAAAAATTACAAATGCAGTCTTATTGTGCACACTGGAATTCTGACGCTGTAAATTGTCAGACGACATATCGTGCACATAGTGAAAGCTGTACTTTTTACTATCTGACCAAATGAAACATACTTGTAAACATAGATAAATCAAATAATTTCACACAATTTGATACCCATTTTGAAAATATTTCTTTTACTGGAAAATAGTTATAAACAAGTGAAATATCACTGATTTCCCAGTTTAGGGCCGCATGACAATTTCCGCAAATGAGCTAACACAAGTCCCCATACCGTTAAATTTCGCCTCGACTTTATTCAACGTGTCGAAAAAACTTTTGTAATTATGGATAAGGCAAGAAATTCACGACAATTTGACACAAATATTTTGTGGATTCTCTAAAAAGGAAAAAGTAGAAATGCATTCATATTGTGCACACTGGAATCCGGACGCTGTAAATTGTCAAACGACATACCGGGCACATGGTGAAAGCTGTACTTTTTACTATCTGACCAAATCAAAAATCCCTGTAGATATAGACCAACCAAATAATTGCACACAATTTGATAACCATTTTGAAAATATTTCTTTTACTGGAAAAAAGTTATAAACACGTGAAATATGACTGATTTCACAGTTTAGGGCCGCATGACAATTTCCACAAATGAGATATCACAAGTCCCCATACCGTTGAATTTCAAATCGACTCTATTCAAGGTGTCGAAAAAACTTTCGTAATTATGGATAAGGTAAGGAATTCCCGATATTTGGATCCCAATATATTGTGGATTGGATAAAAAGGAAGAAATACAAATGCAGTCTTATTGTGCACACTGGAATTCGGACGCTGTAATTTGTCAGACGACATACCGCGCACATGGTGAAAGCTGTGCTTTTTACTATCTGAGCAAATGAAAAATCCCTGTAAACATAGACAAATAAATAATTTCACACAATTTGATACCCATTTAGAAAATATTTCTTTTACTAAAAAAAAGTTATAAACAAGTGAAATATCACTGATTTCCCAGTTTTGGGCCGCATGACAATTTCCGCAAATGAGCTAACACAAGTCCCCATACCGTTGAATTTTGCCTCGACTCTAATCAAGGTGTCGAAAAAACTTTTGTAATTATGGATAAGGCAAGAAATTGTCGACAATTTGACACCAATATTTTGTGGATTCTATAAAAATGAAAACGTAGAAATGCAGTCTTATTGTGCACTCTGGAATTCGGTCGCTGTAAATTGTCAGACGTCATGCCGCGCACATGGTGAAAGCTGTACTTTTTACTATCTGAGCAAATGAAAAATCCCTGTAAACATAGACATATCAAATGATTGCACACAATTTGATACCCATTTTGAAAATATTTCTTTTACTGGAAAAAAGTTAAAAACATGTGAAATATCACTGATTTCCCAGTTTAGGGCCGCATGACAATTTCCGCAAATGAGCTAACACAAGTCCCGATACCGTTGAATTTCGACCCGACTCTAATCAAGGTGTCGAAAAAACTTTTGTAATTATGGATAAGGCAAGAAATTCCCGACAATTGGACAGCAATATTTTGTGGATTCTATAAAAAGGAAAAATAACAAATGCATTCTTTTTGTGCACACTGGAATTCGGACGCTGTATATTGTCAGACGACATACCGCGCACATCGTGAAAGCTGTACTTTTTACTAACTGAGCAAAAGAAAAATCCCTGTATAAATAGACAAATCTAATAATTGCAAAAATTTTGATACCCATTTTGAAAATATTTCTTTTACTGGAAAAAAGTTATAAAAACGTGAATTATGTCTGATTACCCAGTTTAGGTCCGCATGAAATTTCCGCAAATGAGCTAACACTAGTCCCCATTCCGTTGAATTTTGCCACGACTCTATTCAAGGTGTCGAACAAACTTTTGTAATTATGGATAAGGCAAGAAATTCCCGACAATTTGACACCAATATTTTGTGGATTCTATAAAACGGAAAAATTACAAATGCAGTCTTATTGTGCACACTGGAATTCTGACGCTGTAAATTGTCAGACGACATACCGCGCACATAGTGAAAGCTATACTTTTTACTATCTGACCCAATGAAACATCCCTGTAAACATAGATAAATCAAATAATTTCACACAATTGGATACCCATTTTGAAAATATTTCTTTTACTGGAAAAAAGTTATAAACAAGTGAATATGACTGATTTCCCAGTTTAGGGCCGCATGACAATTTCCGCAAATGAGCTAACGCAAGTCCCCATACCGTTAAATTTCGCCTAAACTCTATTCAGCGTGTCGAAAAAACTTTTGTAATTATGGATAAGGCAAGAAAATCCCGACAATTTGACACCAATATATTGTGGATTCGATAAAAATGAAGAATTACAAATGCAGTCTTATTGTGCACACTGGAATTCGGACGCTGTAAATAGTTAGACGACATACCGCGCACATGGTGAAAGCTGTACTTTTTACTATCTGAGCAAATGAAAAATCCCTGTAAACATAGACAAATCAAATAATTTCACACAATTTGATACCCATTTTGAAAATATTTCTTTTACTGGAAAAAAGTTATAAACAAGTAAAATATCACTGATTTCCCAGTTTAGGGCCGCATGACAATTTCCGCAAATGAGCTAACACAAGTCCCCATACCGTTGAATTTCGACTCGACTCTAATCAAGGTGTCGAAAAAAGTTTTGTAATTATGGATAAGGCAAGAAATTCCCGACAATTTGACACCAATATATTGTGGATTCGATAAAAAGGAAAAATTACAAATGCAGTCTTATTGTGCACACTGGAATTCGGACGCTGTAAATTGTCAGACGACATACCGCGCACATGGTGAAAGCTGTACTTTTTACTATCTGAGCAAAAGTAAAATCCCTGTATACATAGACAAATCAAATAATTGCACACAATTTGATGCCCATTTTGAAAATATTTCTTTTACTGGAAAAAAGTTATAAAAAAGTGAATTATGACAGATTGCCCAGTTTAGGTCCGCATGAAAATTTCCGCAAATGAGCTAACACTAGTCCCCATACCGTTGAATTTTGCCTCGACTCTATTCAAGGTGTCCAACAAACTTTTGTAATTATGGATAAGGCAAGAAATTCTCGACAATTTGACACCAATATTTTGTGGATTCTATAAAAATGAAAAAGTAGAAATGCAGTCTTATTGTGCACACTGGAATTTTGACGCTGTATATTGTCAGACGACATACCGCGCACATGGTGAAAGCTGTACTTTTTACTATCTGAGCAAAAGAAAAATCCCTGTATACATAGACAAATCAAATAATTGCACACAATTTGATACCCATTTTGAAAATATTTCTTTTACTGGAAAAAAGTTATAAAAAAGTGAATTATGACTGATTACCCAGTTTAGGTCCGCATGAAAATTTCCGCAAATGAGCTAACACTAGTCCCCATACCGTTGAAGTTTGCCTCGACTCTATTCAAGGTGTCGAAAAAACTTTTGTAATTAGGGATAAGGTAAGGAATTTCCGACAATTGGACACCAATATATTGTGGATTCGATAAAAAGGAAAAATTACAAATGCAGTCTTATTGTGCACACTGGAATTCGGACGCTGTAAATTGTCAGACGACATACCGCGCACATGGTGAAAGCTGTACTTTTTACTATCTAAGCAAAAGAAAAATCCCTGTATACATAGACAAATCAAATAATTGCACTCAATTTGATACCCATTTTGAAAATATTTCTTTTACAGGAAAAAAGTTATAAACATGTGAAATATCACTGATTTCCCAGTTTAGGGCCGCATGACAATTTCCGCAAATGAGCTAACGCAAGTCCCCATACCGTTAAATTTCGCCTAAACTCTATTCAGCGTGTCGAAAAAACTTTTGTAATTATGGATAAGGCAAGAAAATACCGACAATTTGACACCAATATATTGTGGATTCGATAAAAAGGAAGAATTACAAATGCAGTCTTATTGTGCACACTGGAATTCGGACGCTGTAAATAGTTAGACGACATACCGCGCACATGGTGAAAGCTGTACTTTTTACTATCTGAGCAAATGAAAAATCCCTGTAAACATAGACATATCTAATAATTGCACACAATTTGATACCCATTTTGAAAATATTTCTTTTACTGGAAAAAGGTTATAAACAAGTGAAATATGACGGATTTCCCAGTTTAGTGCCGCATGAAAATTTCCACAAATGAGCTAACACAAGTCCCCATACCGTTGAATTTCGAATCGACTATATTCAATGTGTCGAAAAAACTTTTGTAATTATGGATAAGGCAAGAAATTCCCGACAATTGTACAGCAATATTTTGTGGATTCTATAAAAAGGAAAAATTACAAATGCATTCTTATTGTTCACACTGGAATTCGGACGCTGTATATTGTCAGACGACATACCGCGCATATGGTGAAAGCTGTACTTTTTACTATCTGAGCAAAAGAAAAATTCCTGTATACATAGAAAATCAAATAATTGCACACAATTTGATACCCATTTTGAAAATATTTCTTTTACTGGAAAAAAGTGATAAACAAGTGAAATATCACTGATTTCCCAGTTTAGGGCCGCATGACAATTTCCAGAAATGAGCTAACACAAGTCCGCATACCGTTGAATTTCGACTCGACTCTAATCAAGGTGTCGAAAAAACTTTTGTAATTATGGATAAGGCAAGAAATTTCCGACAATTAGACACCAATATATTGTGGATTCGATAAAAAGGAAAAATTACAAATGCGGTCTTATTATGCACACTGGAATTCTGACGCTGTAAATTGTCAGACGACATACCGCGCACATCGTGAAAGCTGTACTTTTTACTATCTGAGCAAAAGAAAAATTCCTGTATACATAGAAAATCAAATAATTGCACACAATTTGATACCCATTTTGAAAATATTTCTTTTACTGGAAAAAAGTTATAAAAAAGTGAATTATGACTGATTACCCAGTTTACGTCCGCATGAAAATTTCCGCAAATGAGCTAACACTAGTCCCCATACCGTTGAATTTTGCCTCGACTCTATTCAAGGTGTCGAACAAACTTTTGTAATCATGGATAAGGCAAGAAATTCTCGACAATTTGACACCAATATTTCGTGGATTCTATAAAAAGGAAAAATTACAAATGTAGTCTTATTGTGCACACTGGAATTCGGACACTATAAATTGTCAGACGTCATGCCGCGCACATGGTGAAAGCTGCACTTTTTACTATATAACCAAATAAAACATCCCGGTAAACATAGATAAATCAAATAATTTCACACAATTTGATACCCATTTTGAAAATATTTCTTTTACTGGAAAAAAGTTATAAACAAGTGAAATATCACTGATTACCCAGTTTTGGGCCGCATGACAATTTCCGCAAATGAGCTAACACAAGTCCCTATACCGTTGAATTTCGACTCGACTCTAATCAAGGTGTCGAAAAAACTTTTGTAATTATGGATAAGGCAAGAAATTCCCGACAATTTGACACCAATATTTTGTGGATTCTATAAAAAGGAAAAAGTAGAAATGCAGTCTTATTGTGCACACTGGAATTCGGACGCTGTAAATTGTCAGAGGACATACCGCGCACATGGTGAAAGCTGTACTTTTTACTATCTGAGCAAATGAAAAATCCCTGTAAACATAGACAAATCAAATAATTGCACACAATTTGATACCCATTTTGAAAATATTTCTTTTACTGGAAAAAAGTTATAAACATGTGAAATATCACTGATTTCCCAGTTTAGGGCCGCATGACATTTTCCGCAAATGAGCTAACACAAGTCCCCTTACCGTTGAATTTCGACCCGACTCTAATCAAGGTGTCGAAAAATCTTTTGTAATTATGGATAAGGCAAGAAATTCCCGACAATCTGACACCAATATATTTTGGATTCGATAAAAAGGAAAAATTACAAATGCAGTCTTATTGTGCAACTGGAATTCGGACGCTGTCAATTGTCAGACGACATACCGCGCACATGGTTGAAGCTGTACTTTTTACTATCTGAGCAAAAGAAAAATCCCTGTATACATAGACAAATCAAATAATTGCACACAATTTGATACCCATTTTGAAAATATTTCTTTTACTGGAAAAAGTTATAAACAAGTGAAATATCACTGATTTCCCACTTTTGGGCCGCATGACAATTTCCGCAAATGAGCTAACACTAGTCCCCATACCGTTGAATTTCGACTCGACTCTGATCAAGGTGTCGAAAAAACATTTGTAATTATGGATAAGGCCAGAAATTCCCGACAATTGGAACGCAATATTTTGTGGATTCTATAAAAAGGAAAAATTACAAATGCATTCTTATTGTGCACGCTGGAATTCGGACGCTGTATATTGTCAGACGACATACCGCGCACATGGTGAAAGCTGTACTTTTTACTATCTGAGCAAAAGAAAAATCCCTGTATACATAGACATATCAAATAATTGCACACAATTTGATACCCATTTTGAAAATATTTCTTTTACTGGAAAAAAAGTAATAAAAAAGTGAATTATGACAGATTACCCAGTTTAGGTCCGCATGAAAATTTCAGCAAATGAGCTAACACTAGTCCCCATACCTTTGAATTTTGCCTCGACTCTATTCAAGGTCTCAAAAAAACTTTTGTAATTATGGATAAGGCAAGAAATTCCCGACAATTTGACACCAATATATTGTGGATTCGATAAAAAGGAAAAATTACAAATGCAGTCTTATTGTGCACACTGGAATTCGGACGCTGTAAATTGTCAGACGACATACCGCGCATATGGTGAAAGCTGTACTTTTTAGTATCTGAGCAAAAGAAAAATCCCTGTATACATAGACAAATCAAATAATTGCACACAATTTGATACCCATTTTGAAAATATTTCTTTTACTGGAAAAAAGTTATAAAAAAGTGAATTATGACTGATTACCCAGTTTAGGGCCGCATGACAATTTCCACAAATGAGCTAACACAAGTCCCCATACCGTTGTATTTCGAATCGACTCTATTCAAGATGTAGAAAAAACTTTTGTAATTATGGATAAGGTAAGGAATTCCCGACAATTGGACACCAATATATTGTGGATTCGATAAAAAGGAAAAATTAGTAATGCATTCTTATTGTGCACACTGGAATTCGGACGCTGTAAATTGTCAGACGACATACCGCGCACATGGTGAAAGCTGTACTTTTTACTATCTGAGCAAAAGAAAAGTCCCTGTATACATAGACAAATCAAATAATTGCACACAATTTGATACCCATTTTGAAAACATTTCTTTTACTGGAAAAAAGTTATAACATGTGAAATATCACTGATTTCCCAGTTTAGGGCCGCATGACATTTTCCGCAAATGAGCTAACACAAGTCCCCATACCGTTGAATTTCGACCAGACTCTAATCAAGGTCTCGAAAAAACTTTTGTAATTATGGATAAGGCCAGAAATTCCCGACAATTGGACCGCAATATTTTGTGGATTCTATAAAAAGGAAAAATTACTAATGCATTCTTACTGTGCACACTGAAATTCGGACGCTGTATATTGTCAGACGACATTCGAGCACATGGTGAAAGCTGTACTTTTTACTATCTGAGCAAAAGAAAAATCCCTGTATACATAGGCAAATCAAATAATTGCACACAATTTGATACCCATTTTGAAAATATTTCTTTTACTGGAAAAAAGTAATAAAAATGTGAATTATGACAGATTACCCAGTTTAGGTCCGCATGAAAATTTCCGCAAATGAGCTAACACAAGTCCCCATACCGTTGAATTTCGACTCGACTCTAATCAAGGTGTCGAACAAACTTTTGTAATTATGGATAAGGCAAGAAATTCCCGACAATTTGACACCAATATTTTGAGGATTCTATAAAAATGATAAAGTAGAAATGCAGTCTTATTGTGCACACTGGAATTCGGTCGCTGTAAATTGTCAGACGTCATGCCGCGCACATGGTGAAAGCTGTACTTTTTACTATCTGAGCAAATGAGAAAATCCCTGTAAACATAGACAAATCAAATAATTGCACACAATTTGATACCCATTTTGAAAATATTTCTTTTACTGGAAAAAAGTTATAAACAAGTGAAATATGACTGATTTCCCAGTTTAGGGCCGCATGACAATTTCCACAAATGAGCTAACACATGTCCCCATACCGTTGTATTTCGAATCGACTCTATTAAATGTGTCGAAAAAACTTTCGTAATTCTGGATAAGGTAAGGAATTCCCGACAATTGGACACCAATATATTGTGGATTCGATAAAAAGGAAAAATTACAAATGCAGTCTTATTGTGCACACTGGAATTCGGACGCTGTAGATTGTCAGACGATATACCGCGCACATGGTGAAGGCTGTACTTTTTACTATCTGAGCAAAAGAAAAATCCCTGTATACATAGACAAATCAAATAATTGCGCACAATTTGATACACATTTTGAAAATATTCCTATTACTGGAAAAAAGTTATAAAAAAGTGAATTATGACTGATTACCCAGTTTAGGTCCGCATGAAAATTTCCGCAAATGAGCTAACACTAGTCCCCATACCGTTGAATTTTGCCTCGACTCTATTCAAGGTGTCGAAAAAACTTTTGTAATTAGGGATAAGGCAAGAAATTCCGACAATTGGACAGCAATATTTTGTGGATTCGATAAAAAGGAAAAATTACAAATGCATTCTTATTGTTCACACTGGAATTCGGACGCTGTATATTGTCAGACGACATACCGCGCACATGGTGAAAGCTGTACTTTTTACTATCTGAGCAAAAGAAAAATCCCTGTATACATAGACAAATGAAATAATTGCACACAATTTGATAACCATTTTGAAAATATTTCTTTTACTGGAAAAAAGTTATAAAAAAGTGAATATCACTGATTTCCCAGTTTAAGGCCGCATGACAATTTCCGCAAATGAGCTAACACAAGTCCCCATACCGTTGAATTTTTCCTCGACTCTATTCAAGGTGTCGAAAAAACTTTTGTAATTATGGATAAGGTAAGGAATTCCCGACAATTGGACACTAATATATTGTGGATTTGATAGAAAGGAAAAATTACAAATGCAGTCTTATTGTGCACACTGGAATTCGGACGCTGTAAATTGTCAGACGACATACCGCAAACATGGTGAAAGCTCTACTTTTTACTATCTGAGCAAAAGAAAAATCCATGTATACATAGACAAATGAAATAATTGCACACAATTTGATACCCATTTTGAAAATATTTCTTTTACTGGAAAAAAGTTATAAACAAGTGAAATATCACTGATTTCCCAGTTTAGGGCCGCATGACAATTTCCGCAAATGAGCTAACACAAGTCCCCATACCGTTGAATTTCGACTCGACTCTAATCAAGGTGTCGAAAAAACATTTGTAATCATGGATAAGGCAAGAATTTCCCGACAATTTGACACCAATATATTGTGGATTCTCTAAAAAGGAAAAAGTAGAAATGCATTCTTATTGTGCACATTGGAATTCGGACGCTATAAATTGTCAGACATCATGCCGCGCACATGGTGAAAGCTGTACTTTTTACTATCTGAGCAAATAAAAATCCCTGTAAACATAGACATATGAAATAATTGCACACAATTTGATACCCATTTTGAAAATATTTCTTTTACTGGAAAAAAGTTATATAAACGTGAATTATGACTGATTACCCAGTTTAGGTCCGCATGAAAATTTCCGCAAATGAGCTAACACTAGTCCCCATACCGTTGAATTTTGCCTCGACTCTATTCAAGGTGTCGACAAACTTTTGTAATTATGGATAAGGTAAGGAATTCCCGACAATTGGACACCAATATATTGTGGATTCGATAAAAAGGAAAAATTACAAATGCTGTTTTATTGTGCACACTGGAATTCGGACGCTGTAAATTGTCAGACCACATACCGTGCACATGGTGAAAGCTGTACTTTTTACTATCTGAGCAAATGAAAAATCCCTGTAAACATAGACAAATCAAATAATTTCACACAATTTGATACCCATTTTGAAAATATTTCTTTTACTGGAAAAAAGTTATAAACAAGTGAAATATGACTGATTTCCCAGTTTAGGGCCGCATGACAATTTCCGCAAATGAGCTAACACAAGTCCCCATACCGTTGAATTTCGACTCGACTCTAATCAAGGTGTCGAAAAAACATTTGTAATCATGGATAAGGCAAGAATTTCCCGACAATTTGACACCAATATATTGTGGATTCTCTAAAAAGGAAAAAGTAGAAATGCATTCTTATTGTGCACACTGGAATTCGGACGCTATAAATTGTCAGACATCATGCCGCGCACATGGTGAAAGCTGTACTTTTTACTATCTGAGCAAGTGAAAAATCCCTGTAAACATAGACATATGAAATATTTGCACACTATTTGATACCCATTTTGAAAATATTTCTTTTACTGGAAAAAAGTTATATAAACGTGAATTATGACTGATTACCCAGTTTAGGTCCGCATGAAAATTTCCGCAAATGAGCTAACACTAGTCCCCATACCGTTGAATTTTGCCTCGACTCTATTCAAGGTGTCGAACAAACTTTTGTAATTATGGATAAGGTAAGGAATTCCCGACAATTGGACACCAATATATTGTGGATTCGATAAAAAGGAAAAATTACAAATGCATTCTTATTGTTCACACTGGAATTCAGACGCTGTATATTGTCAGACGACATACCGCGCACATGGTGAAAGCTGTACTTTTTACTATCTGAGCAAAAGAAAAATCCCTGTATACATAGACAAATCAAATAATTGCACACAATTTGATAACCATTTTGAACATATTTCTTTTACTGGAAAAAAGTTATAAAAAAGTGAATTATGACTGATTACCCAATTTAGGTCCGCATGAAAATTACCGCAAATGAGCTAACACTAGTCCCCATACCGTTGAATTTTGCCTCGACTCTATTCAAGGTGTCGAAACAACTTTTGTAATTATGGATAAGGTAAGGAATTCCCGACAATTGGACACCAATATATTGTGGATTTGATAAAAAGGAAAAATTACAAATGCAGTCTTGTTGTGCACACTGGAATTCGGACGCTGTAAATTGTCAGACGACATACCGCACACATGGTGAAAGCTGTACTTTTTATTATCTGAGCAAAAGAAAAATCCCTGTATACATAGACAAATCAAATAATTGCACACAATTTGATACCCATTTTGAAAATATTTCTTTTACTGGAAAAAAGTTATAAACAAGTGAATTATCACTGATTTCCCAGTTTAGGGCCGCATGACAATTTCCGCAAATGAGCTAACACAAGTCCCCATACCGTTGAATTTCGACTCGACTCTAATCAAGGTGTCGAAAAAACTTTTGTAATTATGGATAAGGCAAGAAATTCACGACAATTTGACACCAATATTTTGTGGATTCTATAAAAATGAAAAAGTAGAAATGCAGTCTTATTGTGCACACTGGAATTCGGTCGCTGTAAATTGTCACACGTCATGCCGCGCACATGGTGAAAGCTGTACTTTTTACTATCTGAGCAAATGAAAAATCCCTGTAAACATAGACATATCAAATAATTGCACACAATTTGATACCCATTTTGAAAATATTTCTTTTACTGGAAAAAAGTTATAAACATGTGAAATATCACTGATTTCCCAGTTTAGGGCCGCATGACATTTTCCGCAAATGAGCTAACACAAGTCCCCATACCGTTGAATTTCGACCCGACTCTAATCAAGGTCTCGAAAAAACTTTTGTAATTATGGATAAGGCAAGAAATTCCCGACAATTGGACTGCAATATTTTGTGGATTCTATAAAAAGGAAAAATTACTAATGCATTCTTATTGTGCACACTGGAATTCGGACGCTGTATATTGTCAGACGACATACCGCGCACATGGTGAAAGCTGTACTTTTTACTATCTGAGCAAAAGACAAATCCCTGTATACATAGGCAAATCAAATAATTGCACACAATTTGATACCCATTTTGAAAATATTTCTTTTAGTGGAAAAAAGTAATAAAAATGTGAATTATGACAGATTACCCAGTTTAGGTCCGCATGAAAATTTCCGCAAATTAGCTAACAGTAGTCCCCATACCGTTAAATTTTGCCTCGACTCTATTCAAGGTGTCGGACAAACTTTTGTAATTATGGATAAGGCAAGAAATTCCCGACAATTTGACACCAATATTTTGAGGATTCTATAAAAATGAAAAAGTAGAAATGCAGTCTTATTGTGCACACTGGAATTCGGTCGCTGTAAATTGTCAGACGTCATGCCGCGCACATGGTGAAAGCTGTACTTTTTACTATCTGATCAAATTAAAAATCCCTGTAAACATAGACAAATCAAATAATTGCACACAATTTGATACCCATTTTGAAAATATTTCTTTTACTGGAAAAAAGTTATAAACAAGTGAAATATGACTGATTTCCCAGTTTAGGGCCGCATGACAATTTCCACAAATGAGCTAACACATGTCCCCATACCGTTGTATTTCGAATCGACTCTATTAAAGGTGTCGAAAAAACTTTCGTAATTCTGGATAAGGTAAGGAATTCCCGACAATTGGACAGCAATATATTGTGGATTCGATAAAAACGAAAAATTACAAATGCATTCTTATTGTTCACACTGGAATTCGGACGCTGTATATTGTCAGACGACATACCGCGCACATGGTGAAAGCTGTACTTTTTACTATCTGAGCAAAAGAAAAATCCCTGTATACATAGACAAATCAAATAATTGCGCACAATTTGATACCCATTTTGAAAATATTCCTATTACTGGAAAAAAGTTATAAAAAAGTGAATTATGACTGATTACCCAGTTTAGTTCCGCATGAAAATTTCCGCAAATGAGCTAACACTAGTCCCCATACCGTTGGATTTTGCCTCGACTCTAATCAAGGTGTCGAAAAAACATTTGTAATCATGGATAAGGCAAGAATTTCACGACAATTTGACACCAATATATTGTGGATTCTCTAAAAAGGAAAAAGTAGAAATGCATTCTTATTGTGCACACTGGAATTCGGACGCTATAAATTGTCAGACATCATGCCGCGCACATGGTGAAAGCTGTACTTTTTACTATCTGAGCAAATGAAAAATCCCTGTAAACATAGACATATGAAATAATTGCACACAATTTGATACCCATTTTGAAAATATTTCTTTTACTGGAAAAAAGTTATATAAACGTGAATTATGACTGATTACCCAGTTTAGGTCCGCATGAAAATTTCCGCAAATGAGCTAACACTAGTCCCCATACCGTTGAATTTTGCCTCGACTCTATTCAAGGTGTCGAAAAAACTTTTGTAATTATGGATAAGGCAAGAAATTCTCGGCAATTTGACACCAATATATTGTGTATTCGATAAAAAGGGAAAATTACAAATGCATTCTTATTGTTCACACTGGAATTCAGACGTTGTATATTGTCAGACGACATACCGCGCACATGGTGAAAGCTGTACATTTTACTATCTGAGCAAAAGAAAAATCCCTGTATACATAGACAAATCAAATAATTGCACACAATTTGATACCCATTTTGAAAATATTTCTTTTACTGGAAAAAAGTTATAAAAAAGTGAATTAAGACTGAATACCCAGTTTAGGTCCGCATGAAAATTTCCGCAAATGAGCTAACACTAGTCCCCATACCGTTGAATTTTGCCTCGACTCTATTCAAGGTGTCGAACAAACTTTTGTAATTATGGATGAGGCAAGAAATTCTCGACAATTTGACAGCAATATTTTGTGGATTCTATAAAAATGAAAAATTACAAATGCATTCTTATTGTTCACACTGGAATTCGGACGCTGTATATTGTCAGACGACATACCGCGCACATGGTGAAAGCTGTACTTTTTACTATCTGAGCAAATGAAAAATCCCTGTAAACATAGACATATCAAATAATTGCACACAATTTGATACCCATTTTGAAAATATTTCTTTTACTAGAAAAAAGTTATAAACAAGTGAAATATCACTGATTACCCAGTTTAGGGCCACATGACAATTTCTGCAAATGAGCTAACACAAGTCCCCATATCATTGAATTTCGACTCGACTCTAATCAAGGTGTCGAAAAAACTTTTCTAATTATGGATAACGCAAGAAATTCGCGAAATTTTGACACCTATATATTGAGGATTCGATAAAAAGCAAAAATTACAAATGCGGTCTTATTTTGCACACTGGAATTCGGACGCTGTAAATTGTCAGACGACATACCGCGCACATGGTGAAAGCTGTAATTTTTACTATCTGAGCAAAAGAAAAATCCCTGTATACATAGAAAAATCAAATAATTGCACACAATTTGATACCCATTTTGAAAATATTTCTTTTACTGGAAAAAAAGTTATAAAAACGTGAATTATGTCTGATTACCCAGTTTAGATCCGCATGAAAATTTCCGCAAATGAGCTAACACTAGTCCCCATACCGTTGAATTTTGCCTCGACTCTATTCAAGGTGTCGAACAAACTTTTGTAATTATGGATAAGGCAAGAAATTCCCGACAATTGGACACCAATATTTTGTGGATTCTCTAAAAAGGAAAAAGTAGAAATGCATTCTTATTGTGCACACTGGAATTCGGACGCTGTAAATTGTCAAACGACATACCGCGCACATGGTGAAAGCTGTACTTTTTACTATCTGAGCAAATGAAAAATCCATGTAAACATAGACAACTCAAATAATTGCACACAATTTGATACCCATTTTGAAAATATTTCTTTTACTGGAAAGAAGTTATAAACATGTGAAATATCACTGATTTCCCCGTTTAGGGCCGCATGACAATTTCCGCAAATAAGCTAACACAAGTCCCCATACCGTTGAATTTCGACTCGACTCTAATCAAGGTGTCGAAAAAACTTTTGTAATTATGTATGAGGCAAGAAATTCCCGACAAGTGGACCGCAATATTTTGTGGATTCTATAAAAAGAAAAATTACAAATGCATTCTTATTGTGCACACTGGAATTCGGACGCTGTATATTGTCAGACGACATACCGAGCACATCGTGAAAGCTGCACTTTTTACTATCTGAGCAAATGAAAAATCCCTGTAAACATAGACAAATCAAATAATTGCACACAATTTGATACCCATTTTGAAAATATTTCTTTTACTGGAAAAAAGTTATAAACAAGTGAAATATGACTGATTTCCCAGTTTAGGGCCGCATGACAATTTCCGCAAATGAGCTAACACAAGTCCCCATACCGTTGAATTTCGACTCGACTCTAATCAAGGTGTCGAAAAAACATTTGTAATCATGGATAAGGCAAGAATTTCCCGACAATTTGACACCAATATATTGTGGATTCTCTAAAAAGGAAAAAGTAGAAATGCATTCTTATTGTGCACACTGGAATTCGGACGCTATAAATTGTCAGACATCATGCCGCGCACATGGTGAAAGCTGTACTTTTTACTATCTGAGCAAGTGAAAAATCCCTGTAAACATAGACATATGAAATATTTGCACACTATTTGATACCCATTTTGAAAATATTTCTTTTACTGGAAAAAAGTTATATAAACGTGAATTATGACTGATTACCCAGTTTAGGTCCGCATGAAAATTTCCGCAAATGAGCTAACACTAGTCCCCATACCGTTGAATTTTGCCTCGACTCTATTCAAGGTGTCGAACAAACTTTTGTAATTATGGATAAGGTAAGGAATTCCCGACAATTGGACACCAATATATTGTGGATTCGATAAAAAGGAAAAATTACAAATGCATTCTTATTGTTCACACTGGAATTCAGACGCTGTATATTGTCAGACGACATACCGCGCACATGGTGAAAGCTGTACTTTTTACTATCTGAGCAAAAGAAAAATCCCTGTATACATAGACAAATCAAATAATTGCACACAATTTGATAACCATTTTGAACATATTTCTTTTACTGGAAAAAAGTTATAAAAAAGTGAATTATGACTGATTACCCAATTTAGGTCCGCATGAAAATTTCCGCAAATGAGCTAACACTAGTCCCCATACCGTTGAATTTTGCCTCGACTCTATTCAAGGTGTCGAAACAACTTTTGTAATTATGGATAAGGTAAGGAATTCCCGACAATTGGACACCAATATATTGTGGATTTGATAAAAAGGAAAAATTACAAATGCAGTCTTGTTGTGCACACTGGAATTCGGACGCTGTAAATTGTCAGACGACATACCGCACACATGGTGAAAGCTGTACTTTTTATTATCTGAGCAAAAGAAAAATCCCTGTATACATAGACAAATCAAATAATTGCACACAATTTGATACCCATTTTGAAAATATTTCTTTTACTGGAAAAAAGTTATAAACAAGTGAATTATCACTGATTTCCCAGTTTAGGGCCGCATGACAATTTCCGCAAATGAGCTAACACAAGTCCCCATACCGTTGAATTTCGACTCGACTCTAATCAAGGTGTCGAAAAAACTTTTGTAATTATGGATAAGGCAAGAAATTCACGACAATTTGACACCAATATTTTGTGGATTCTATAAAAATAAAAAAGTAGAAATGCAGTCTTATTGTGCACACTGGAATTCGGTCGCTGTAAATTGTCACACGTCATGCCGCGCACATGGTGAAAGCTGTACTTTTTACTATCTGAGCAAATGAAAAATCCCTGTAAACATAGACATATCAAATAATTGCACACAATTTGATACCCATTTTGAAAATATTTCTTTTACTGGAAAAAAGTTATAAACATGTGAAATATCACTGATTTCCCAGTTTAGGGCCGCATGACATTTTCCGCAAATGAGCTAACACAAGTCCCCATACCGTTGAATTTCGACCCGACTCTAATCAAGGTCTCGAAAAAACTTTTGTAATTATGGATAAGGCAAGAAATTCCCGACAATTGGACTGCAATATTTTGTGGATTCTATAAAAAGGAAAAATTACTAATGCATTCTTATTGTGCACACTGGAATTCGGACGCTGTATATTGTCAGACGACATACCGCGCACATGGTGAAAGCTGTAATTTTTACTATCTGAGCAAAAGACAAATCCCTGTATACATAGGCAAATCAAATAATTGCACACAATTTGATACCCATTTTGAAAATATTTCTTTTAGTGGAAAAAAGTAATAAAAATGTGAATTATGACAGATTACCCAGTTTAGGTCCGCATGAAAATTTCCGCAAATTAGCTAACACTAGTCCCCATACCGTTAAATTTTGCCTCGACTCTATTCAAGGTGTCGGACAAACTTTTGTAATTATGGATAAGGCAAGAAATTCCCGACAATTTGACACCAATATTTTGAGGATTCTATAAAAATGAAAAAGTAGAAATGCAGTCTTATTGTGCACACTGGAATTCGGTCGCTGTAAATTGTCAGACGTCATGCCGCGCACATGGTGAAAGCTGTACTTTTTACTATCTGATCAAATTAAAAATCCCTGTAAACATAGACAAATCAAATAATTGCACACAATTTGATACCCATTTTGAAAATATTTCTTTTACTGGAAAAAAGTTATAAACAAGTGAAATATGACTGATTTCCCAGTTTAGGGCCGCATGACAATTTCCACAAATGAGCTAACACATGTCCCCATACCGTTGTATTTCGAATCGACTCTATTAAAGGTGTCGAAAAAACTTTCGTAATTCTGGATAAGGTAAGGAATTCCCGACAATTGGACAGCAATATATTGTGGATTCGATAAAAACGAAAAATTACAAATGCATTCTTATTGTTCACACTGGAATTCGGACGCTGTATATTGTCAGACGACATACCGCGCACATGGTGAAAGCTGTACTTTTTACTATCTGAGCAAAAGAAAAATCCCTGTATACATAGACAAATCAAATAATTGCGCACAATTTGATACCCATTTTGAAAATATTCCTATTACTGGAAAAAAGTTATAAAAAAGTGAATTATGACTGATTACCCAGTTTAGGTCCGCATGAAAATTTCCGCAAATGAGCTAACACTAGTCCCCATACCGTTGGATTTTGCCTCGACTCTAATCAAGGTGTCGAAAAAACATTTGTAATCATGGATAAGGCAAGAATTTCCCGACAATTTGACACCAATATATTGTGGATTCTCTAAAAAGGAAAAAGTAGAAATGCATTCTTATTGTGCACACTGGAATTCGGACGCTATAAATTGTCAGACATCATGCCGCGCACATGGTGAAAGCTGTACTTTTTACTATCTGAGCAAATGAAAAATCCCTGTAAACATAGACATATGAAATAATTGCACACAATTTGATACCCATTTTGAAAATATTTCTTTTACTGGAAAAAAGTTATATAAACGTGAATTATGACTGATTACCCAGTTTAGGTCCGCATGAAAATTTCCGCAAATGAGCTAACACTAGTCCCCATACCGTTGAATTTTGCCTCGACTCTATTCAAGGTGTCGGAAAAACTTTTGTAATTATGGATAAGGCAAGAAATTCTCGGCAATTTGACACCAATATATTGTGTATTCGATAAAAAGGGAAAATTACAAATGCATTCTTATTGTTCACACTGGAATTCAGACGTTGTATATTGTCAGACGACATACCGCGCACATGGTGAAAGCTGTACATTTTACTATCTGAGCAAAAGAAAAATCCCTGTATACATAGACAAATCAAATAATTGCACACAATTTGATACCCATTTTGAAAATATTTCTTTTACTGGAAAAAAGTTATAAAAAAGTGAATTAAGACTGATTACCCAGTTTAGGTCCGCATGAAAATTTCCGCAAATGAGCTAACACTAGTCCCCATACCGTTGAATTTTGCCTCGACTCTATTCAAGGTGTCGAACAAACTTTTGTAATTATGGATGAGGCAAGAAATTCTCGACAATTTGACAGCAATATTTTGTGGATTCTATAAAAATGAAAAATTACAAATGCATTCTTATTGTTCACACTGGAATTCGGACGCTGTATATTGTCAGACGACATACCGCGCACATGGTGAAAGCTGTACTTTTTACTATCTGAGCAAATGAAAAATCCCTGTAAACATAGACATATCAAATAATTGCACACAATTTGATACCCATTTTGAAAATATTTCTTTTACTAGAAAAAAGTTATAAACAAGTGAAATATCACTGATTACCCAGTTTAGGGCCACATGACAATTTCTGCAAATGAGCTAACACAAGTCCCCATATCATTGAATTTCGACTCGACTCTAATCAAGGTGTCGAAAAAACTTTTCTAATTATGGATAACGCAAGAAATTCGCGAAATTTTGACACCTATATATTGAGGATTCGATAAAAAGCAAAAATTACAAATGCGGTCTTATTTTGCACACTGGAATTCGGACGCTGTAAATTGTCAGACGACATACCGCGCACATGGTGAAAGCTGTAATTTTTACTATCTGAGCAAAAGAAAAATCCCTGTATACATAGAAAAATCAAATAATTGCACACAATTTGATACCCATTTTGAAAATATTTCTTTTACTGGAAAAAAAGTTATAAAAACGTGAATTATGTCTGATTACCCAGTTTAGATCCGCATGAAAATTTCCGCAAATGAGCTAACACTAGTCCCCATACCGTTGAATTTTGCCTCGACTCTATTCAAGGTGTCGAACAAACTTTTGTAATTATGGATAAGGCAAGAAATTCCTGACAATTGGACACCAATATTTTGTGGATTCTCTAAAAAGGAAAAAGTAGAAATGCATTCTTATTGTGCACACTGGAATTCGGACGCTGTAAATTGTCAAACGACATACCGCGCACATGGTGAAAGCTGTACTTTTTACTATCTGAGCAAATGAAAAATCCATGTAAACATAGACAACTCAAATAATTGCACACAATTTGATACCCATTTTGAAAATATTTCTTTTACTGGAAAAAAGTTATAAACATGTGAAATATCACTGATTTCCCCGTTTAGGGCCGCATGACAATTTCCGCAAATAAGCTAACACAAGTCCCCATACCGTTGAATTTCGACTCGACTCTAATCAAGGTGTCGAAAAAACTTTTGTAATTATGTATGAGGCAAGAAATTCCCGACAAGTGGACCGCAATATTTTGTGGATTCTATAAAAAGAAAAATTACAAATGCATTCTTATTGTGCACACTGGAATTCGGACGCTGTATATTGTCAGACGACATACCGAGCACATCGTGAAAGCTGTACTTTTTACTATCTGAGCAAAAGAAAAATCCCTGTAGACATAGACAAATCAAATAATTGCACACAATTTGATACCCATTTTGAAAATATTTCTTTTACTGGAAAAAAGTTATAAAAACGTGAATTATGACTGATTACCCAGTTTAGGTCCGTATGAAGAATTTCCGCAAATGAGCTAACACTAGACCCTATACCGTTGAATTTTGCCTCGACTCTATTCAAGGTGTCGAACAAACTTTTGTAATTATGGATAAGGCAAGAAATTACCGACAATTTGACACCAATATTTTGTGGATTCTATAAAAAGGAAAAATTACAAATACAGTCTTATTGTGCACACTGGAATTCGGACGCTGTAAATTGTCAGACGACATACCGCGCACATAGTGAAAGCTGTACTTTTTACTATCTGACCAAATGAAACATCCCTGCAAGCATAGATAAATCAAATAATTTCACACAATTTGATACGCATTATGAAAATATTTCTTTTACTGGAAAAAAGTTATAAACAAGTGAAATATCACTGATTTCCCAGTTTAGGGCCGCATGACAATTTCCGCAAATGAGCTAACACAAGTCCCCATACCGTTAAATTTCGCCTCGACTCTATTCAACGTGTCGTAAAAACTTTTGTAATTATGGATAAGGCAAGAAATTCGCGACAATTTGACACCAATATTTTGTGGATTCGATAAAAAGGAAAAATTACAAATGCAGTCTTATTGTGCACACTGGAATTCGGACGCTGTAAAGTGTCAGACGACATACCGCGCACATGGTGAAAGCTGTACTTTTTACTATCTAAGCAAATGAAAAATCCCTGTAAACATAGACATATCAAATAATAGCACACAATTTGATACCCATTTTGAAAATATTTCTTTTACTGGAAAAAAGATATAAAAATGTGAATTATGACTGATTACCCAGTTTAGGTCCGCATGAAAATTTCCGCAAATGAGCTAGCACTACTCCCCATACCGTTGAATTTTGCCTCGACTCTATTCAAGGTGTCGAACAAACATTTGTAATTATGGATAAGGCAAGAAATTCCCGACAATTGGACAGCAATATTTTGTGGATTCTATGAAAAGGAAAAATTACAAATGCGTTCTTATTGTTCACACTGGTATTCGGACGCTGTAAATTGTCAGACGACATACCGCGCACATGGTGAAAGCTGTACTTTTTACTATAAGAGCAAATTAAAAATCCCTGTAAACATAGACAAATCAAATAATTGCACACAATTTGATACCCATTTTGAAAATATTTCTTT
This sequence comes from Acanthosepion esculentum, assembly GCA_964036315.1. Taxonomy (NCBI): domain Eukaryota; kingdom Metazoa; phylum Mollusca; class Cephalopoda; order Sepiida; family Sepiidae; genus Acanthosepion; species Acanthosepion esculentum. Next base: position 79,199,769 of record OZ038509.1, read on the forward strand.
TACTGGAAAAAAGTTATAAACAAGTGAAATATGACTGATTTCCCAGTTTAGGGCCGCATGACAATTTCCACAAATGAGCTAACACAAGTCCCCATACCGTTGAATTTCGAATCGACTCTATTCAATGTGTCGAAAAAACTTTTGTAATTATGGATAAGGTAAGGAATTCCCGACAATTCGACACCAATATAGTGTGGATTCGATAAAAAGGAAAAATTACAAATGCAGTCTTATTGTGCACACTGGAATTCGGACGCTGTAAATTGTCAGACGACATACCGCGCACATGGTGAAAGCTGTACTTTTTACTATCTAAGCAAATGAAAAATCCCTGTAAACATAGACAAATCAAATAATTTCACACAATTTGATACCCATTTTGAAAATATTTCTTTTACTGGAAAAAAGTTATAAACAAGTGAATTATGACTGATTACCCAGTTTAGGTCCGCATGAAAATTTCTGCAAATGAGCTAACACTAGTCCCCATACCGTTGAATTTTGCCTCGACTCTATTCAAGGTGTCGAACAAACTTTTGTAATTATGGATAAGGCAAGAAATTCTCGACAATTGGACAGCAATATTTTGTGGATTCTATAAAGAGAAAAATTACAAATGCGTTCTTATTGTTCACACTGGAATTCGGACGCTGTATATTGTCAGACGACAGACCGCGCACATGGTGAAAGCTGTACTTTTTACTATCTGAGCAAAAGAAAAATCCCTGTATACATAGACAAATCAAATAATTGCACACAATTTGATACCGATTTTGAAAATATTTCTTTTACTGGAAAAAAGTTATAAACAAGTGAAATATCACTGATTTCCCAGTTTAGGGCCGCATGACAATTTCCACAAATGAGCTAACACAAGTCCCCATACCGTTGAATTTCGAATCGACTCCATTCAAGGTGTCGAAAAAACTTTTGTAATTATGGATAAGTTAAGGAATTCCCGACAATTGGACACCAATATATTGTGGATTCGATGAAAAGGAAAATTACAAATGCAGTCTTATTGTGCACACTGGAATTCGGACGCTGTAAATTGTCAGACGACATACCGCGCACATGGTGAAAGCTGTACTTTTTACTATATGAGCAAATTAAAAATCCCTGTAAACATAGACAAATCAAATAATTGCACACAATTTGATACCCATTTTGAAAATATTTCTTTAACTGGAAAAAAGTTATAAACAAGTGAAATATGACTGATTTCCCAGTTTAGGGCCGCATGACAATTTCCACAAATGAGCTAACACAAGTCCCCATACCGTTGAATTTCGAATCGACTCTATTCAAGGTGTCGAAAAAACTTTTGTAATAATGGATAAGGTAAGGAATTCCCGACAATTGGACACCAATATAGTGTGGATTCGATAAAAAGGAAAAATTACAAATGCAGTCTTATTGTGCACACTGGAATTCGGACTCTGTAAATTGTCAGACGACATACCGCGCACATGGTGAAAGCTGTACTTTTTACTATCTAAGCAAATGAAAAATCCCTGTAAACATAGACAAATCAAATAATTTCACACAATTTGATACCCATTTTGAAAATATTTCTTTTACTGGAAAAAAGTTATAAACAAGTGAATTATGACAGATTACCCAGTTTAGGTCCGCATGAAAATTTCCGCAAATGAGCTAACACTACTCCCCATACCGTTGAATTTTGCCTCGACTCTATTCAAGGTGTCGAACAAACTTTTGTAATTATGGATAAGGCAAGAAATTCCCGACAATTGGAAAGCAATATTTTGTGGATTCTATAAAAACGAAAAATTACAAATGCGTTCTTATTGTTCACACTGGAATTCGGACGGTGTATATTGTCAGACGACATACCGCGCACATGGTGAAAGCTGTACTTTTTACTATCTGAGCAAAAGAAAAATCCCTGTACACATAGACAAATCAAATAATTGCACACAATTTGATACCCATTTTGAAAATATTTCTTTTACTGGAAAAAAGTTATAAACAAGTGAAATATCACTGATTTCCCAGTTTAGGGCCGCATGACAATTTCCACAAATGAGCTAACACAAGTCCCCATACCGTTGAATTTCGAATCGACTCTATTCAAGGTGTCGAAAAAACTTTTGTAATTATGGATAAGGTAAGGAATTCCCGACAATTGGACACCAATATATTGTGGATTCTATAAAAAGGAACAATTACAAATGCAGTCATATGGTGCACACTGGAATTCGGACGATGTAAGTTGTCAGACGTCATGCCGCGCATATGGTGAAAGCTGTACTTTTTACTATCTGAGCAAATGAAAAATCCCTGTAAACATAGACAAATCAAATAATTTCACACAATTTGATACCCATTTTGAAAATATTTCTTTTACTGGAAAAAAGTTATAAACAAGTGAATTATGACTGATTAACCAATTTAGGTCCGCATGAAAATTTCCGCAAATGAGCTAACACTACTCCCCATACCGTTGAATTTTGCCTCGACTCTATTCAAGGTGTCGAAGAAACTTTTGTAATTATGGATAAGGCAAGAAATTTTCGACAATTTGACACCAATATTTTGGGGATTCTATAAAAAGGAAAAATTACAAATGCAGTCTTATTGTGCACACTGGAATTCGGACGCTGTAAATTGTCAGACGACATACCGCGAACATAGTGAAAGCTGTACTTTTTACTATCTGACCAAATGAAACATCCCAGTAAACATAGATAAATCAAATAATTTCACACAATTTGATACCCATTCTGAAAATATTTCTTTTACTGGAAAAAAGTTATAAACAAGTGAAATATCACTGATTTCCCAGTTTAGGGCCGAATGACAATTTCCGCAAATGAGCTAACACAAGTCCCCATACCGTTAAATTTCGTCTCGACTCTATTCAACGTGTCGAAAAAACTTTTGTAATTATGTATAAGGCAAGAAATTCACGACAATTTGACACCAATATTTTGTGGATTCTCTTAAAAGGAATAAGTAGAAATCCATTCTTATTGTGCACACTGGAATTCGGACGCTATAAATTGTCAGATGTCATGCCGCGCACATGGTGAAAGCTGTACTTTTTACTATCTGAGCAAAGGAAAAATCCCTGTAAACATAGACATATCAAATAATTGCACACAATTTGATACCCATTTTGAAAATATTTCTTTTACTGGAAAAAAGTTATAAAAACGTGAATTATAAATGTTTACCCAGTTTAGGTCCGCATGAAAATTTCCGCAAATAAGCTAACACTAGTCCCCATACCGTTGAATTTTGCCTCGACTCTATTCAAGGTGTCGAAAAAACTTTTGTAATTATGGATAAGGTAAGGAATTCCCGACAATTGGACACCAATATATTGTGGATTCGATAAAAAGGAAAAATTACAAATGCGGTTTTATTGTGCACACTGGAATTCGGACGCTGTAAATTGTCAGACGACATAACGCGCACATGGTGAAAGCTCTACTTTTTACTATCTGAGCAAAAGAAAAATCCCTCTATACATAGACAAATCAAATAATTGCACACAATTTGATACCCATTTTGAAAATATTTCTTTTACTGGAAAAATGTTATAAAAACGTGAATTATGACTGATTACCCATTTATGTCCGCATGAAAATTTCCGCAAATGAGCTAACACTAGTCCCCATAATGTTGAATTTTGCCTCCATTCTATTCAAGGTGTCGAACAAACTTTTGTAATTATGGATAAGGCAAGAAATTCTCGACAATTTGACACCAATATTTTGTGGATTCTATAAAAAGGAAAAATTACAAATGCAGTCTTATTGTGCACACTGGAATTCGGACGATGTAAATTGTCAGACGACATACCGCGCACATAGTGAAAGCTGTACTTTTTCCTATCTGACCAAACGAAAGATCCCTGTAAACATAGATAAATCAAATAATTTCACACAATTTGATACCCATTTGGAAAATATTTCTTTTACTGGAAAAAAGTTATAAACAAGTGAAATATCACTGATTTCCCAGTTTAGGGCCTCATGACAATTTCCGCAAATGAGCTAACATACGTCCCCATACCGTTAAATTTCAGCTCGACTCTATTCAACGTGTCGAAAAAACTTTTGTAATTATGGATAAGGCAAGAAATTCACAACAATTTGACACCAATATATTGTGAATTCGATAAAAAGGAAAAAGTAGAAATGCAGTCTTATTGTGCGCACTGGAATTCGGACGCTGTATATTGTCAGACGACATACCGCGCACATGGTGAAAGCTGTACTTTTTACTATCTGAGCAAAAGAAATATCCCTGTATACATAGACAAATCAAATAATTGCACACAATTTGATACCCATTTTGAAAATATTTCTTTTACTGGAAAAAAGTTATAAACATGTGAAATATCACTGATTTCCCAGTTTAGGGCCGCATGACAATTTCCGCAAATGAGCTAACATAAGTCCCCATACCGTTGAATTTAACCCGACTCTAATCAGGGTGTCGAAAAAACTTTTGTAATTATGGATAAAGCAAGAAATTCTCGACAATTGGACAGCAATATTTTGTGGATTCTATAAAAAGGAAAAATTACAAATGCATTCTTATTGTGCACACTGGAATTCGGACGCTGTATATTTTCAGACGACATAACGCGCACATCGTGAAAGCTGTACTTTTTACTATCTGAGCAAAAGAAAAATCCCTGTATACATAGACAAATCAAATAATTGCAAACAATTTGATACCCATTTTGAAAATATTTCTTTTACTGGAAAAAAGTTATAAAAACGTGAATTATGACTGATTACCCAGTTTAGGTCCGCATGAAAATTTCCGCAAATGAGCTAACACTAGTCCCCATACCGTTGAATTGTCCCTCGACTCTATTCAAGGTGTCGAACACACTTTTGTAATTATGGATAAGGCAAGAAATTATCGACAATTTGACACCAATATTTTGTGGATTCTATAAAAAGGAAAAAGTAGAAATGCATTCATATTGTGCACACTGGAATTCGGACGCTGTAAATTGTCAAACGACATACCGCGCACATGGTGAAAGCTGTACTTTTAACTATCTGAGCAAATGAAAAATCCCTGTAAACATATACAAATCAAATAATTGCACACAGTTTGATACCCATTTTGAAAATATTTCTTTTACTGGAAAAGAGTTATAAACAAGTGAAATATCACTGATTTCCCAGTTTAGGGCCGCATGACAATTTCCGCAAATGAGCTAACACAGGTCCCCATACCGTTGAATTTCGACTCGACTCTAATCAAGGTGTCGAAAAAACTTTTGTAATTATGGATAAGGCAAGAAATTCTCGACAATTTGACACCAATATTTTGTGGATTCTATAAAAAGGAAAAATTACAAATGCAGTCTTATTGTGCACACTGGAATTCGGACGCTGTAAATTGTCAGACGACATAACACGCACATGGTGAAAGCTGTACTTTTTACTATCTGAATAAATGAAAAATCCCTGTAAACATAGACAAATCAAGTAAGTGCACACAATTTGATACCCATTTTGAAAATATTTCTTTTACTGGAAAAAACTTATAAACATGTGAAATAAAAATGATTTCCCAGTTTAGGGCCGCATGACATTTTCCGCAAATGAGCTAACACAAGTCCCCATACCGTTGAATTTCGACCCGACTCTAATCAAAGTGTCGAAAAAACTTTTGTAATTATGGATAAGGCAAGAAATTCACGACAATTTGACACCAATATTTTGTGGATTCTCTTAAAAGGAATAAGTAGAAATCCATTCTTATTGTGCACACTGGAATTCGGACGCTATAAATTGTCAGATGTCATGCCGCGCACATGGTGAAAGCTGTACTTTTTACTATCTGAGCAAAGGAAAAATCCCTGTAAACATAGACATATCAAATAATTGCACACAATTTGATACCCATTTTGAAAATATTTCTTTTACTGGAAAAAAGTTATAAAAACGTGAATTATAAATGTTTACCCAGTTTAGGTCCGCATGAAAATTTCCGCAAATAAGCTAACACTAGTCCCCATACCGTTGAATTTTGCCTCGACTCTATTCAAGGTGTCGAAAAAACTTTTGTAATTATGGATAAGGTAAGGAATTCCCGACAATTGGACACCAATATATTGTGGATTCGATAAAAAGGAAAAATTACAAATGCGGTTTTATTGTGCACACTGGAATTCGGACGCTGTAAATTGTCAGACGACATAACGCGCACATGGTGAAAGCTCTACTTTTTACTATCTGAGCAAAAGAAAAATCCCTCTATACATAGACAAATCAAATAATTGCACACAATTTGATACCCATTTTGAAAATATTTCTTTTACTGGAAAAATGTTATAAAAACGTGAATTATGACTGATTACCCATTTATGTCCGCATGAAAATTTCCGCAAATGAGCTAACACTAGTCCCCATAATGTTGAATTTTGCCTCCATTCTATTCAAGGTGTCGAACAAACTTTTGTAATTATGGATAAGGCAAGAAATTCTCGACAATTTGACACCAATATTTTGTGGATTCTATAAAAAGGAAAAATTACAAATGCAGTCTTATTGTGCACACTGGAATTCGGACGATGTAAATTGTCAGACGACATACCGCGCACATAGTGAAAGCTGTACTTTTTCCTATCTGACCAAACGAAAGATCCCTGTAAACATAGATAAATCAAATAATTTCACACAATTTGATACCCATTTGGAAAATATTTCTTTTACTGGAAAAAAGTTATAAACAAGTGAAATATCACTGATTTCCCAGTTTAGGGCCTCATGACAATTTCCGCAAATGAGCTAACATACGTCCCCATACCGTTAAATTTCAGCTCGACTCTATTCAACGTGTCGAAAAAACTTTTGTAATTATGGATAAGGCAAGAAATTCACAACAATTTGACACCAATATATTGTGAATTCGATAAAAAGGAAAAAGTAGAAATGCAGTCTTATTGTGCGCACTGGAATTCGGACGCTGTATATTGTCAGACGACATACCGCGCACATGGTGAAAGCTGTACTTTTTACTATCTGAGCAAAAGAAATATCCCTGTATACATAGACAAATCAAATAATTGCACACAATTTGATACCCATTTTGAAAATATTTCTTTTACTGGAAAAAAGTTATAAACATGTGAAATATCACTGATTTCCCAGTTTAGGGCCGCATGACAATTTCCGCAAATGAGCTAACATAAGTCCCCATACCGTTGAATTTAACCCGACTCTAATCAGGGTGTCGAAAAAACTTTTGTAATTATGGATAAAGCAAGAAATTCTCGACAATTGGACAGCAATATTTTGTGGATTCTATAAAAAGGAAAAATTACAAATGCATTCTTATTGTGCACACTGGAATTCGGACGCTGTATATTTTCAGACGACATTACGCGCACATCGTGAAAGCTGTACTTTTTACTATCTGAGCAAAAGAAAAATCCCTGTATACATAGACAAATCAAATAATTGCAAACAATTTGATACCCATTTTGAAAATATTTCTTTTACTGGAAAAAAGTTATAAAAACGTGAATTATGACTGATTACCCAGTTTAGGTCCGCATGAAAATTTCCGCAAATGAGCTAACACTAGTCCCCATACCGTTGAATTTGCCCTCGACTCTATTCAAGGTGTCGAACACACTTTTGTAATTATGGATAAGGCAAGAAATTATCGACAATTTGACACCAATATTTTGTGGATTCTATAAAAAGGAAAAAGTAGAAATGCATTCATATTGTGCACACTGGAATTCGGACGCTGTAAATTGTCAAACGACATACCGCGCACATGGTGAAAGCTGTACTTTTAACTATCTCAGCAAATGAAAAATCCCTGTAAACATATACAAATCAAATAATTGCACACAATTTGATACCCATTTTGAAAATATTTCTTTTACTGGAAAAGAGTTATAAACAAGTGAAATATCACTGATTTCCCAGTTTAGGGCCGCATGACAATTTCCGCAAATGAGCTAACACAGGTCCCCATACCGTTGAATTTCGACTCGACTCTAATCAAGGTGTCGAAAAAACTTTTGTAATTATGGATAAGGCAAGAAATTCTCGACAATTTGACACCAATATTTTGTGGATTCTATAAAAAGGAAAAATTACAAATGCAGTCTTATTGTGCACACTGGAATTCGGACGCTGTAAATTGTCAGACGACATAACACGCACATGGTGAAAGCTGTACTTTTTACTATCTGAATAAATGAAAAATCCCTGTAAACATAGACAAATCAAGTAAGTGCACACAATTTGATACCCATTTTGAAAATATTTCTTTTACTGGAAAAAACTTATAAACATGTGAAATAAAAATGATTTCCCAGTTTAGGGCCGCATGACATTTTCCGCAAATGAGCTAACACAAGTCCCCATACCGTTGAATTTCGACCCGACTCTAATCAAAGTGTCGAAAAAACTTTTGTAATTATGGATAAGGCAAGAAATTCCCGAAAATTGGCCACCAATATTTTGTGGATTCTATAAAAATGAAAAATTACAAATGCATTCTTATTGTGCACACTGGAATTCGGACGCTGTATATTGTCAGACGACATACCGCGCACATAGTGAAAGCTGTACTTTTTACTATCTGAGCAAAAGAAAAATCCCTGTATACATATACAAATCATATAATTGCAAACGATTTGATACCCATTTTGAAAATATTTCTTTTACTGGAAAAAAGTTATAAACATGTGAAATATCACTGATTTCCCAGTTTAGGGCCGCATGACAAATTCCGCAAATGAGCTAACACAAGTCCCCATACCGTTGAATTTCGACTCGACTCTAATCAAGGTGTCGAAAAAACTTTTGTAATTATGGATAAGGCAAGAAATTCTCGACAATTTGACACCAATATATTGTGGATTCGATAAAAAGGAAAAATTACAAATGCAGTCATATTGTGCACACTGGAATTCGGAAGCTGTAAATTTTCAGACGACATACCGCGCACATTGTGAAAGCTGTACTTTTTACTATCTGAGCAAAAGAAAAATCCCTGTATACATAGACAAATCAAATAATTGCACACAATTTGATACCCATTTTGAAAATATTTCTTTTACTGGAAAAAAGTTATAAAAAAGTGAATTATGATTGATTACCCAGTTTAGGTCCGCATGAAAATTTCCGCAAATGAGCTAACACTAGTCCCCATACCGTTGAATTTTGCCTCGACTCTATTCAAGGTGTCGAACAAACTTTTGTAATTATAGATAAGGCAAGAAATTCACGACAATTTGACAGAAATATTTTGTGGATTCTATAAAAAGGAAAAAGTAGAAATGCAGTCTTATTGTGCACACTGGAATTCGGTCTCTGTAAAGTGTCAGACGTCATGCCGCGCACATGGTGAAAGCTGTACTTTTTACTATCTGAGCAAATGAAAAATCCCTGTAAACATAGACATATCAAATAATTGCACACAATTTGATACCCATTTTGAAAGTATTTTTTTTTACTGGAAAATGTTATAAACAAGTGAAATATGACTGATTTCCCAGTTTAGGGCCGCATGACAATTTCCAGAAATGAGCTAAGCCAAGTCCCCATACCGTTGTATTTCGAATCGACTCTATTCAAGGTGTCGAAAAAACTTTTGTAATTATGGATAAGGTAAGGAATTCCCGACAATTGGACACCAATATATTGTGGATTCCATAAAAAGGAAAAATTACAAATGCAGTCTTATTGTGCACACTGGAATCGGACGCTGTAAATTGTCAGACGACATACCGCGCACATGGTGAAAGCTGTACTTTTTACTATCTGAGCAAATGAAAAATCCCTGTAAACATAGACAAATCAAATAATTGCACACAATTTGATACCCATTTTGAAAATATTTCTTTTACTGGAAAAAAGTTATAAACAAGTGAAATATCACTGATTTCCCAGTTTAGGGCCGCATGACAATTTCCGCAAATGAGCTAACACAAGTCCCCATACCGTTGAATTTCCACTCGACTCTAATCAAGGTGTCGAAAAAACTTTTGTAATTATGGATAAGGCAAGAAATTCCCGACAATTGGACACCAATATATTGTGGATTTGATATAAAGGGTAAAATTACAAATGCAGTTTTATTGTGCACACTGGAATTTGGACGCTGTAAATTGTCAGACGACATACCGCGCACATGGTGAAAGCAGTACTTTTTACTATCTGAGCAAAAGAAAAGTCCCTGTATACATAGACAAATCAAATAATTGCACACAATTTGATACCCATTTTGAAAATATTTCTTTTACTGGAAAAAAGTTATAAAAAAGTGAATTATGACTGATTACCCAGTTTAGGTCCGCATGAAAATTTCCGCAAATGTGCTAACACTAGTCCCCATACCGTTGAATTTTGCCTCGACTCTATTCAAGGTGTCGAAAAAACTTTTGTAATTATGGATAAGGCAAGAAATTCCCGACAATTGGACAGCAATATTTTGTGGATTCTATAAAAAGGAAAAATTACAAATGCATTCTTATTGTTCACACTGGAATTCGGACACTGTATATTGTCAGAAACACATACCGCGCACATGGTGAAAGCTGTACTTTTTACTATCTGTGCAAAAGAAAAATCCCTGTATACATAGACAAATCAAATAATTGCACACAATTTGATACCCATTTTGAAAATATTTCTTTTACTGGAAAAAAGTTATAAACATGTGAAATATCACTGATTTCCCAGTTTAGGGCCGCATGACAATTTTCGCAAATGAGCTAACATCAGTCCCCATACCGTTGAATTTAACCCGACTCTAATCAGGGTGTCGAAAAAACTTTTGTAATTATGGATAAAGCAAGAAATTCTCGACAATTGGACAGCAATATTTTGTGGATTCTATAAAAAGGAAAAATTACAAATGCATTCTTATTGTGCACACTGGAATTCGGACGCTGTATATTTTCAGACGACATAACGCGCACATCGTGGAAGCTGTACTTTTTACTATCTGAGCAAAAGAAAAATCCCTGTATACATAGACAAATCAAATAATTGCAAACAATTTGATACCCATTTTGAAAATATTTCTTTTACTGGAAAAAAGTTATAAAAACGTGAATTATGACTGATTACCCAGTTTAGATCCGCATGAAATTTTCCGCAAATGAGCTAACACTAGTCCCCATACCGTTGAATTTTGCCTCGACTCTATTCAAGGTGTCGAACACACTTTTGTAATTATGGATAAGGCAAGAAATTCTCGACAATTTGACACCAATATTTTGTGGATTCTATAAAAAGGAAGAAGTAGAAATGCATTCATATTGTGCACACTGGAATTCGGTCGCTGTAAATTGTCAAACGACATACCGCGCACATGGTGAAAGCTGTACTTTTAACTATCTGAGCAAAAGAAAAATCCCTGTATACATATACAAATCATAAAATTGCAAACAATTTGATACCCATTTTGCAAATATTTCTTTTACTGGAAAAAAGTTATAAACATGTGAAATATCACTGATTTCCCAGTTTAGGGCCGCATGACAATTTCCGCAAATGAGCTAACACAAGTCCCCATACCGTTGAATTTCGACTCGACTCTAATCAAGGTGTCGAAAAAACTTTTGTAATTATGGATAAGGCAAGAAATTCCCGACAATTGGACCGCAATATTTTGTGGATTCTATAAAAAGGAAAAATTACAAATGCAGTCTTATTGTGCACACTGGAATTCGGACGCTGTATATTGTCAGACGACATACCGCGCACATGGTGAAAGCTGTACATTTTACTATCTGAGCAAAAGAAAAATCCCTGAAGAAGTAGAAATGCATTCATATTGTGCACACTGGAATTCGGTCGCTGTAAATTGTCAAACGACATACCGCGCACATGGTGAAAGCTGTACTTTTAACTATCTGAGCAAAAGAAAAATCCCTGTATACATATACAAATCATAAAATTGCAAACAATTTGATACCCATTTTGAAAATATTTCTTTTACTGGAAAAAAGTTATAAACATGTGAAATATCACTGATTTCCCAGTTTAGGGCCGCATGACAATTTCCGCAAATGAGCTAACACAAGTCCCCATACCGTTGAATTTCGACTCGACTCTAATCAAGGTGTCGAAAAAACTTTTGTAATTATGGATAAGGCAAGAAATTCCCGACAATTGGACCGCAATATTTTGTGGATTCTATAAAAAGGAAAAATTACAAATGCAGTCTTATTGTGCACACTGGAATTCGGACGCTGTATATTGTCAGACGACATACCGCGCACATGGTGAAAGCTGTACATTTTACTATCTGAGCAAAAGAAAAATCCCTGAAGAAGTAGAAATGCATTCATATTGTGCACACTGGAATTCGGTCGCTGTAAATTGTCAAACGACATACCGCGCACATGGTGAAAGCTGTACTTTTAACTATCTGAGCAAAAGAAAAATCCCTGTATACATATACAAATCATAAAATTGCAAACAATTTGATACCCATTTTGAAAATATTTCTTTTACTGGAAAAAAGTTATAAACATGTGAAATATCACTGATTTCCCAGTTTAGGGCCGCATGACAATTTCCGCAAATGAGCTAACACAAGTCCCCATACCGTTGAATTTCGACTCGACTCTAATCAAGGTGTCGAAAAAACTTTTGTAATTATGGATAAGGCAAGAAATTCCCGACAATTGGACCGCAATATTTTGTGGATTCTATAAAAAGGAAAAATTACAAATGCAGTCTTATTGTGCACACTGGAATTCGGACGCTGTATATTGTCAGACGACATACCGCGCACATGGTGAAAGCTGTACATTTTACTATCTGAGCAAAAGAAAAATCCCTGTATACATAGACAAATCAAATAATTGCACACAATTTGATACCCATTTTGAAAATATTTCTTTTACTGGAAAAAAGTTATAAAAAAGTGAATTATGACTGATTACCCAGTTTAGGTCCGCATGAAAATTTCCGCAAATGAGCTAACACTAGTCCCAATACCTTAGAATTTTGCCTCGACTCTATTCAAGGTGTCGAACAAACTTTTGTAATTATGGATAAGGCAAGACATTCCCGACAATTTGAGACCAATATTTTGTGGATTCTATAAAAAGGAAAAAGTAGAAATGCAGTCTTATTGTGCACACTGGAATTCGGACGCTGTAAATTGTCAGACGACATACCGCGCACATGGTGAAAGCTGTACTTTTTACTATCTGAGCAAATGAAAAATCCCTGTAAACATAGACAAATCAAATAATTTCACACAATTTGATACCCATTTTGAAAATATTTCTTTTACTGGAAAAAAGTTATAAACAAGTGAAATATCACTGATTTCCCAGTTTAGGGCCGCATGACAATTTCCGCAAATGAGCTAACACACGTCCCCATACCGTTGAATTTCGAATCGACTCTATTCAAGGTGTCGAAAAAACATTTGTAATCCTGGATAAGTTGAGGAATTCCCGACAATTGGACACCAATATATTGTGGATTCGATAAAAATGAAAAATTACAAATGCAGTCTTATTGTGCACACTGGAATTCGGAGGCTGTAAATTGTCAGACGACATACCGCGCACATGGTGAAAGCTGTACTTTTTACTATCTGAGCAAATGAAAAATCCCTGTAAACATAGACAAATCAAATAATTTCACACAATTTGATACTCATTTTGAAAATATTTCTTTTACTGGAAAAAATTTATAAACAAGTGAAATATCACTGATTTCCCAGTTTAGGGCCGCATGACAATTTCCGCAAATGAGCTAACACACGTCCCCATACCGTTAAATTTCGCCTCGACTCTATTCAACGTGTCGAAAAAACTTTTGTAATTATGGATAAGGCAAGAAATTCACGACAATTTGACACCAATATTTTGTGGATTCTCTAAAAAGGAAAAAGTAGAAATGCATTCTTATTGTGCACACTGGAATTCGGACGCTATAAATTGTCAGACGTCATGCCGCAACATGGTGAAAGCTGTACTTTTTACTATCAGAGCAAAGGAAAAATCCCTGTAAACATAGACATATCAAATAATTGCACACAATTTGATACCCATTTTGAAAATATTTCTTTTACTGGAAAAAAGATATAAAAACGTGAATTATGACTGTTTACCCAGTTTAGGTCCGCATGCAAATTTCCGCAAATGAGCTAACACTAGTCCCGATACCGTTGAATTTTGCCTCGACTCTATTCAAGGTGTCGAACAAACTTTTGTAATTATGGATAAGGCACGAAATTCTCGACAATTTGACACCAATATTTTGTGGATTCTATAAAAAGGAAAAATTACAAATGCAGTCTTATTGTGAACACTGGAATTCGGACGCTGTAAATTGTCAGACGACATACCGCGCACATAGTGAAAGCTGTACTTTTTACTATCTGACCAAATGAAACATCCCTGTAAACATAGATAAATCATATAATTTAACACACTTTGATACCCATTTTGAAAATATTTCTTTTACTGGAAAAAAGTTAGAAATAAGTGAAATATCACAGATTTCCCAGTTTAGGTCCGCATGAAAATTTCCGCAAATGAGCTAACAAAAGTCCCCATACCGTTAAATTTCGCCTCGACTCTATTCAACGTGTCGAAAAAACTTTTGTAATTATGGATAAGGCAAGAAATTATCGACAATTTGACACCAATATTTTGTGGATTCTATGAAAAGGAAAAATTACAAATGGAGTCTTATTGTGCACACTGGAATTCGGAGGCTGTAAATTGTCAGACGACATACCGCGCACATAGTAAAGCTTTACTTTTTACTATCTGAACAAATGAAACATACCTGTAAACATAGATAAATCAAATAATTTCACACAATTTGATACCAATTTTGAAAATATTTCTTTTACTGGAAAAAAGTTATAAACAAGTGAAATATCACTGATTTCCCAGTTTAGGGCCGCATGACAATTTCCGCGAATGAGCTAACACACGTCCCCATACCGTTAAATTTCGCCTCGACTCTATTCAACGTGTCGAAAAAACTTTTGTAATTATGGATAAGGCAAGAAATTCACGACAATTTGACACAAATATTTTGTGGATTCTCTAAAAAGGAAAAAGTAGAAATGCATTCTTATTGTGCACACTGGAATTCGGACGCTATAAATTGTCAGACGTCATGCCGCAACATGGTGAAAGCTGTACTTTTTACTATCTGACCAAATGAAACATCCCTGTAAACATAGACAAATCAAATAATTTCACACAATTTGATACCCATTTTGAAAATATTTCTTTTACTGGAAAAAAGTTATAAACAAGTGAAATATGACTGATTTCCCAGTTTAGGGCCGCATGACAATTTCCGCAAATGAGCTAACACAAGTCCCCATACCGTTGAATTTCGACTCGACTCTAATCAAGGTGTCGAAAAAACTTTTGTAATTATGGATAAGGCAAGAAATTCTCGACAATTTGACACCAATATATTGTGGATTCGCTAAAAAGGAAAAATTACAAATGCGGTCTTATTGTGCACACTGGAATTCGGACGCTGTAAATTGTCAGACGACATACCGCGCACATGGTGAAAGCTGTACTTTTTACTATCTGAGCAAAAGAAAAATCCCTGTATACATAGACAAATCAAATAATTGCACACAATTTGATACCCATTTTGAAAATATTTCTTTTACTGGAAAAAAGTTATAAAAACGTGAATTATGTCTGATTACACAGTTTAGGTCCGCATGACAATTTCCGCAAATGAGCTAACAATAGTCCCCATACCGTTGAATTTTGCCTCGACTCTATTCAAGGTGTCGAAAAAACTTTTGCAATTATGGATAAGGCAAGAAATTCTCGACAATTTGACACCAATATTTTGTGGATTCTATGAAAAGGAAAAATTACAAATGCAGTCTTATTGTGCACACTGGAATTCGGACGCTGTAAATTGTCAGACGACATACCGCGCACATAGTGAAATCTGTACTTTTTACTATCTGACCAAATGAAACATCACTGTAAACATAGATAAATCAAATAATTTCACAAAATTTGATACCCATTTTGAAAATATTTCTTTTACTGGAAAAAAGTTATAAAACAAGTGAAATATCACTGATTTCCCAGTTTAGGGCCGCATGACAATTTCCGCAAATGAGCTAACACTAGTCCCCATACCGTTGAATTTTGCCTCGACTCTATTCAAGGTGTAGAACAAACTTTTGTAATTATGGATAAGGCAAGAAATTCACGACAATTTGACACCAATATTTTGTGGATTCTATAAAAATGAAAAAGTAAAAATGCAGTCTTATTGTGCACACTGGAATTCGGTCGTTGTAAATTGTCAGACGTCATGCCGCGCACATGGTGAAAGCTGTACTTTTTACTATCTGAGCAAATGAAAAATCCCTGAAAACATAGACATATCAAATAATTGCACACAATTTGATACCGATTTCAAAATATTTCTTTTACTGGAAAAAAGTTATAAAAAAGTGAATTATCACTGATTACCCAGTTTAGGTCCGCATGAAAATTTCCGCAAATGAGCTAACACTAGTCCCCATACCGTTGAATTTTGCCTCGACTTTATTCAAGGTGTCGAACAAACATTTGTAATTATGGATAAGGCAAGAAATTCTCGACAATTTGACACCAATATTTTGTGGATTCTATAAAAAGGAAAAATTACAAATGCAGTCTTATTGTGCACACTGGAATTCGGACGCTGTAAATTGTCAGACGTCATGCCGCGCACATGGTGAAAGCTGTAGTTTTTACTATCTGAGCAAATGAAAAATCCCTGTAAACATAGACATATCAAATAATACACACAATTTGATACCCATTTTGAAAATATTTCTTTTACTGGAAAAAAGTTATAAACAATTGAAATATGTCTGATTTCCCAGTTTAGGGCCGCATGACAATTTCCACAAATGAGCTAACACAAGTCCCCATACCGTTGAATTTCGAATCGACTCTATTCAAGGTGTCGAAAAAACTTTCGTAATTATGGATAAGGTAAGGAATTCCCGACAATTGGACACCAATATCTTGTGGATTCGATAAAAAGGAAAAATTACAAATGCAGTCATATTGTGCACATTGGAATTCGGACGCTGTAAATTGTCAGACGACATACCGCGCACGTGGTGAAAGCTGTAGTTTTTACTATCTGAGAAAATGAAAAATCCCTGTAAACATAGATAAATCAAATAATTTCACAATTTGATACCCATTTTGAAAATATTTCTTTTACTGGAAAAATTTATAAACAAGTGAAATATCACTGATTTCCCAGTTTAGGGCCGCATGACAATTTCCACAAATGAGCTAACACTAGTCCCCATACCGTTGAATTTTGCCTCGACTCTATTCAAGGTGTCGAACAAATTTTGTAATTATGGATAAGGCATTGAAATTCCCGACAATTTGAAACCAATATTTTGTGGATTCTATAAAAATGAAAAAGTAGAAATGCAGACTTATTGAGCACACTGGAATTTGGACGCTGTATCTTGTCAGACGACATACCGCGCACATGGTGAAAGCTGTACTTTTTACTATCTGAGCAAAAGAAAAATCCCTGTATACATAGACAAATCAAATAATTGCACACAATTTGATATCTATTTTGAAAATATTTCTTTTACTGGAAAAAAGTTATAAAAAAGTGAATTATGACTGATTACCCAGTTTAGGTCCGCATGAAAATTTCCGCAAATGAGCTAACACTAGTCCCCATACCGTTGAATTTTGCCTCGACTCTATTCAAGGTGTCGAAAAAACTTTTGTAATTATGGATAAGGTAAGGAATTCCCGACAATTGGACACCAATATATTGTGGATTCGATAAAAAGGAAAAATTACAAATGCAGTCTTATTGTGCACACTGGAATTCGGTCGCTGTAAATTGTCAGACGTCATGCCGCGCACATGGGGAAAGCTGTACTTTTTACTATCTGAACAAATGAAAAATCCCTGTAAACATAGACATATCAAATAATTGCACACAATTTGATACCCATTTTGAAAATATTTCTTTTACTGGAAAAAAGTTATAAAAAAGTCAATTATGACTGATTACCCAGTTTTGGACCGCATGAAAATTTCCGCAAATGAGCTAACACTAGTCCCCATACCGTTGAATTTTGCCTCGGCTCTATTCAAGTTGTCGAAAAAACTTTTGTAATTATGGATAAGATAAGGAATTCCCGACATTTGGACACCAATATATTGTGGATTCGATAAAAAGGAAGAATTACAAATGCAGTCTTATTGTGCACACTGGAATTCGGACGCTGTAAATTGTCAGACGACATACCGCGCACATGGTGAAAGCTGTACTTTTTACTATCTGAGCAAATGAAAAATCCCTGTAAACATAGACAAATCAAATAATTTCACACAATTTGATACCCATTTTGAAAATATTTCTTTTACTGGAAAAAAGTTATAAACATGTGAAATATCACTGATTTCCCAGTTTAGCGCCGCATGACAATTTCCGCAAATGAGCTAACACAAGTCCCCATACCGTTGAATTTTGCCTCGACTCTATTCAAGGTGTCGAACAAACTTTTGTAATTATGGATAAGGCCAGAAATTCCCGACAATTGGACAGCAATATTTTGTGGATTCTATAAAAAGGAAAAATTACAAATGCATTCTTATTGTTCACACTGAAATTCGGACGCTGTATATTGTCAGACGACATACCGCGCACATGGTGAAAGCTGTACATTTTACTATCTGAGCAAAAGAAAAATCCCTGTATACATAGACAAATCAAATAATTGCACACAATTTGATACCCATTTTGAAAATATTTCTTTTACTGGAAAAAAGTTATAAAAAAGTCAATTATGACTGATTACCCAGTTTAGGTCCGCATGAAAATTTCCGCAAATGAGCTAACACTAGTCCCCATACCGTTGAATTTTGCCTCGACTCTATTCAAGGTGTCGAACAAACTTTTGTAATTATGGATAAGGCCAGAAATTCCCGACAATTTGACACCAATATTTTGTGGATTCTATAAAAAGGAAAAATTACAAATGCAGTCTTATTGTGCACACTGGAATTCGGACGCTGTAAATTGTCAGACGACATACCGCGCACATAGTGAAAGCTGTACTTTTTACTATCTGACCAAATGAAACATCCCTGTAATCATAGATTAATCAAATAATTGCACACAATTTGATACCCATTTTGAAAATATTTCTTTTACTGGAAAAAAGTTATAAACAAGTGAAATATCACTGATTTCCCAGTTTAGGGCCGCATGACAATTTCCGCAAATGAGCTAACACAAGTCCCCATACCGTTAAATTTCGCCTCGACTCTATTCAACGTGTCGAAATAACTTTTGTAATTATAGATAAGGCAAGAAATTCGCGACAATTTGACACAAATATTTTGTGGATTCTCTATAAAGGAAACAGTAGAAATGCATTCTTATTGTGCACACTGGAATTCGGACGCTGTAAATTGTCAGACGTCATGCCGCGAACATGGTGAAAGCTGTACTTTTTACTATCTGAGAAAATGAAAAATCCCTGTAAACATAGACATGTCAAATAATTGCACACAATTTGATACCCATTTTGAAAATATTTCTTTTACTGGAAAAAAGTTATAAACAAGTGAAATATCACTGATTTCCCAGTTTAGGGCCGCATGACAATTTCCGCAAATGAGCTAACACAAGTCCCCATACCGTTGAATTTCGACTCGACTCTAATCAAGGTGTCGAAAAAACTTTTGTAATTATGGATAAGGCAAGAAATTCGCGACAATTTGACACCAATATAATGTGGATTCGATAAAAAGGCAAAATTACAAATGCAGTCTTATTGTGCACACTGGAATTCGGACGCTGTAAATTGTCAGACAACATACCACGCACACGTTGAAAGCTGTACTTTTTACTATCTGAGCAAAAGAAAAATCCCTGTATACATAGACAAATCAAATAATTTCACACAATTTGATACCCATTTTGAAAATATTTCTTTTACTGGAAAAAAGTTATAAACAAGTGAAATATCACTGATTTCCCAGTTTAGGGCCGCATGACAATTTCCGCAAATGAGCTAACACAAGTCCCCATACCGTTAAATTTCGCCTCGACTCTATTCAAGTTGTCGAAAAAACTTTCGTAATTATGTATCAGGTAAGGAATTCCCGACAATTGGACACCAATATATTGTGGATTCGATAAAAAGGAAAAATTACAAATGCAGTCTTATTGTGCACACTGGAATTCGGACACTCCAAATTGTCAGACGACATACCGCGAACATGATGAAAGCTGTACTTTTTACTATCTGAGCAAATGAAAAATCCCTGTATGCATAGACAAATCAAATAATTTCACACAATTTGATACCCATTTTGAAAATATTTCTTTTACTGGAAAAAAGTAATAAACAAGTGAAATATCAATGAGTTCCCAGTTTAGGGCCGCATGACAATTTCCGCAAATGAGCTAACACAAGTCCCCATACCGTTGAATTTCGACTCGACTCTATTCAAGGTGTCGAAAAAACTTTTGTAATTATGGATAAGGCAAGAAATTCCCGACAATTTGACACCAATGTATTGTGGATTCGTTAAAAAGGAAAAATTACAAATGCAGTCTTATTGTGCACACTGGAATTCGGACGCTGTAAATTGTCAGACGACATACCGTGCACATGGTGAAAGCTGGACTTTTTACTATCTGAGCAAATGAAAAATCCCTGTAAACACAGACAAATCAAATAATTTCACACAATTTGATACCCATTTTGAAAATATTTCTTTTACTGGAAAAAAGTTATAAACAAGTGAAATATCACTGATTTCCCAGTTTAGGGCCGCATGACAATTTCCGCAAATGAGCTAACACAAGTCCCCATACCGTTGAATTTCGACTCGACTCTAATCAAGGTGTCGAAAAAACTTTTGTAATTATGGATAAGGCAAGAAATTTCCGACAATTTGACACCAATATATTGTGGATTCTATAAAAAGGAAAAATTACAAATGCCGTCTTATTGTGCACACTGGAATTCGGACGCTGTAAATTGTCAGACGACATACCACGCACATGGTGAAAGTTGTACTTTTTACTATCTGAGCAAAAGAAAAATCCCTGTATACATAGACAAATCAAATAATTGCACACAATTTGATACCCATTTTGAAAATATTTCTTTTACTGGAAAAAAGTTATAAAATTGAATTATGACTGATTACCCAGTTTAGGTCCGCATGAAAGTTTCCGCAAATGAGCTAACACTAGTCCCCATACCGTTGAATTTTGCCTCGACTCTATTCAAGGTGTCGAAAAAACTTTTGTAATTATAGATAAGGCAAGAAATTCCCAACAATTGGCCAGCAATATTTTGTGGCTTCTATAAAAAGGAAAAATTACAAATGCATTCTTATTGTGCACACTGGAATTCGGACGCTGTATATTGTCAGACGACATACCGCGCACATCGTGAAAGCTGTACTTTTTACTATCTGAGCAAAAGAAAAATCCCTGTATACATAGACAAATCAAATAATTGCAAACAATTTTATACCCATTTTGAAAATATTTCTTTTACTGGAAAAAAGTTATAAAAACGTGAATTATGACTGATTACCCAGTTTCGGTCCGCATGAAAATTTCCGCAAATGTGCTAACACTAGTCCCCATACCGTTGAATTTTGCCTCGACTCTATTCAAGGTGTCGAACAAACTTTTGTAATTATGGATAAGGCAAGAAATTCTCGACAATTTGGCACCAATATTTTGTGGATTCTATAAAAAGGAAAAATTACAAATGCAGTCTTATTGTGCACACTGGAATTCGGACGCTGTAAATTGTCAGACGACATATCGTGCACATAGTGAAAGCTGTACTTTTTACTATCTGACCAAATGAAACATCCCTGTAAACATAGATAAATCAAATAATTTCACACAATTTGATACCCATTTTGAAAATATTTCTTTTACTGGAAAATAGTTATAAACAAGTGAAATATCACTGATTTCCCAGTTTAGGGCCGCATGACAATTTCCGCAAATGAGCTAACACAAGTCCCCATACCGTTAAATTTCGCCTCGACTCTATTCAACGTGTCAAAAAAACTTTTGTAATTATGGATAAGGCAAGAAATTCACGACAATTTGACAGCAATATTTTGTGGATTCTCTAAAAAGGAAAAAGTAGAAATGCATTCTTATTGTGCACACTGGAATTCGGACGCTGTAAATTGTCAAATGACATACCGCGCACATGGTGAAAGCTGTACTTTTTACTATCTGAGCAAATGAAAAATCCCTGTAAACATATACAAATCAAATAAGTGCACAAAATTTGATACCCATTTTGAAAATATTTCTTTTACTGGAAAAAAGTTATAAACATGTGAAATATCACTGATTACCCAGTTTAGGTCCGCATGAAAATTTCGGGAAATGAGCTAACACTAGTCCCCATACCTTTGAATTTTGCCTCGACTCTATTCAAGGTGTCGAACAAACTTTTGTAATTATGGATAATGCAAGAAATTCCTCGACAATTTAACAAAATATTTTGTGGATTCTATAAAAAGGAAAAAGTAGAAATGCAGTCTTATTGTGCACACTGGAATTCGGACGCTGTAAATTGTCAGACGTCATGCCGCGCACATGATGTAAGCTGTACTTTTTACTATCTGATCAAATGAAAAATCCCTGTAAACATAGACATATCAAATAATTGCACACAATTTGATACCCATTTTGAAAATATTTCTTTTACTGGAAAAAAGTTATAAACACGTGAAATATGACTGATTTCCCAGTTTAGGGCCGCATGACAATTCCCACAAATCAGCTATCACAAGTCCCCATACCGTTGAATTTCGAATGGACTCTATTCAAGGTGTCGAAAAAACTTTCGTAATTATGGGTAAGGTAAGGAATTCCCGATATTTGGACCACAATATATTGTGGATTCGATATAAAGGAAGAATTACAAATGCAGTCTTATTGTGCACACTGGAATTCGGACGCTGTAAATTGTCAGACGACATACCGCGCACATGGTGAAAGCTGTGCTTTTTACTATCTGAGCAAATGAAAAATCCCTGTAAACATAGACAAATCAAATAATTGCACACAATTTGATACCCATTTAGATAATATTTCTTTTACTGGAAAAAAGTTATAAACAAGTGAAATATCACTGATTTCCCAGTTTTGGGCCGCATGACAATTTCCGCAAATGAGCTAACACAAGTCCCCATACCGTTGAATTTCGACTCGACTCTAATCAAGGTGTCGAAAAAACTTTTGTAATTATGGATAAGGCAAGAAATTCTCGACAATTGGACAGCAATATTTTGTGGATTCTATAAAAAGGAAAAATTACAAATGCATTCTTATTGTGCACACTGGAATTCGGACGCTGTATATTGTCAGACGACATACCGCGCACATGGTGAAAGCTGTACATTTTACTATCTGAGCAAAAGAAAAATCCCTGTATACATAGACAAATCAAATAATTGCACACAATTTGATACCCATTTTCAAAATGTTTCTTTTACTGGAAAAAAGTTATAAAAAAGTGAATTATGACTGAATACCCAGTTTAGGTCTGCATAAAAATTTCCGCAAATGAGCAAACACTAGTCCCCATTCCTTTGAATTTTGCCTCGACTCTATTCAAGGTGTCGAAGAAACTTTTGTAATTATGGATAAGGCAATAAATTCACGACAGTTTGACACCAATATTTTGTGGATTCTATAAAAAGGAAAAAGTAGAAATGCAGTCTTATTGTGCACACTGGAATTCGGACGCTGTAAATTGTCAGACGTCATGCCGCGCACATGGTGAAAGCTGTACTTTTTACTCTCTGAGCAAATGAAAAATCCCTGTAAACATAGACATATCAAATAATTGCACACAATTTGATACCCATTTTGAAAATATTTCTTTTACTGGAAAAAAGTTATAAACACGTGAAATATGACTGATTTCCCAGTTTAGAGCCACATGACAATTTCTACAAATGAGCTAACACAAGTCCCCATACCGTTGAATTTGGAATCGACTCTATTGAAGGTGTCGAAAAATTTTTGTAATTATGGATAAGGCAAGAAATTCTCGACAATTGGACAGCAATATTTTGTGGATTCTATAAAAAGGAAAAATTACAAATGCATTCTTATTGTTCACACTGGAATTCGGACGCTGTATATTGTCATACGACATACCGCGCACATGGTGAAAGCTGTACTTTTTACTATCTGAGCTAAAGAAAAATCCCTGTTTACATAGACAAATCAAATAATTGCACACAATTTGATACCCATTTTGAAAATATTTCTTTTACTGGAAAAAAGTTATAAAAACGTGAATTATGACTGATTACCCAGTTTAGGTCCGCATGAAAATTTCCGCAAATGAGCTAACACTAGTCCCCATACCGTTGAATTTTGCCTCGACTCTATTCAAGGTGTCGAACAAACTTTTGTAATTATGGATAAGGCAAGAAATTCCCGACAATTTAACACCAATATTTTGTGGATTCTATGAAAAGGAAAAATTACAAATGCAGTCTTATTGTGCACACTGGAATTCGGACGCTGTAAATTGTCAGACGTCATGCCGCGCACATGGTGAAAGCTGTACTTTTTACTATCTGAGCAAATGAAAAATCCCTGTAAACATAGACATATCAAATAATTGCACACAATTTGATACCCATTTTGAAAATATTTCTTTTACTGGAAAAAGGTTATAAACACGTGAAATATGACTGATTTCCCAGTTTAGGGCCGCATGACAATTCCCACAAATGAGCTATCACAAGTCCCCATACCGTTGAATTTCGACTCGACTCTAATCAAGGTGTCGAAAAAACTTTTGTAATTATGGATAAGGCAAGAAATTCCCCACAATTTGACACCAATATTTTGTGGATTCTCTAAAAAGGAAAAAGTAGAAAATCATTTTTATTGTGCACACTGGAATTCGGATGCTGTAAATTGTCAAACGACATACCGCGCACATGGTGAAAGCTGTACTTTTTTCCTATCTGAGCAAATGAAAAATCCCTGTAAACATATACAAATCAAATAATTGCACACAATTTGATACCCATTTTGAAAATATTTCTTTTACTGGAAAAAAGTTATAAACATGTGAAATATGACTGATTTCCCAGTTTAGCGCCGCATGACAATTTCCGCAAATGAGCTAACACAAGTCCCCATACCGTTGAATTTTGCCTTGACTCTATTCAAGGTGTCGAAAAACTTTTGTAATTATGGATAAGGCAAGAAATTCTCGACAATTGGACAGCAATATTTTGTGGATTCTATAAAAAGGAAAAATTACAAATGCATTCTTATTGTTCACACTGGAATTCGGACGCTGTATATTGTCATACGACATACCGCGCACATGGTGAAAGCTGTACTTTTTACTATCTGAGCTAAAGAAAAATCCCTGTATACACAGACAAATCAAATAATTGCACACAATTTGATACCCATTTTGAAAATATTTCTTTTACTGGAAAAAAGTTATAAAAACGTGAATTATGACTGATTACCCAGTTTAGGTCCGCATGAAAATTTCCTCAAAGGAGCTAACACTAGTCCCCATACCGTTGAATTTTGCCTCGACTCTATTCAAGGTGTCGAACAAACTTTTGTAATTATGGATAAGGCAAGAAATTCTCGACAATTTGGCACCAATATTTTGTGGATTCTATAAAAAGGAAAAATTACAAATGCAGTCTTATTGTGCACACTGGAATTCTGACGCTGTAAATTGTCAGACGACATACCACGCACATAGTGAAAGCTGTACTTTTTACTATCTGACCAAATGAAACATCCCTGTAAACATAGATAAATCAAATAATTTCACACAATTTGATACCCATTTTGAAAATATTTCATTTACTGGAAAAAAAGTTATAAACAAGTGAAATATCACTGATTTCCCAGTTTAGGGCCGCATGACAATTTCCGCAAATGAGCTAACGCAAGTCCCCATACCGTTAAATTTCGCCTAAACTCTATTCAGCGTGTCGAAAAAACTTTTGTAATTATGGATAAGGCAAGAAAATTTCGACAATTTGACACCAATATTTTGTGGATTCGATAAAAAGGAAAAAGTAGAAATGCTTTCTTATTGTGCACACTGGAATTCGGACGCTGTAAATTGTCAAACGACATACCGCGCACATGGTGAAAGCTGTACTTTTTACTATCTGAGCAAATGAAAAATCCCTGTAAACATATACAAATCAAATAATTGCACACAATTTGATACCCATTTTGAAAATATTTCTTTTACTGGAAAAAAGTTATAAACATGTGAAATATCACTGATTTCCCAGTTTAGGGCCGCATGACAATTTCCGCAAATGAGCTAACACAAGTCCCCATACCGTTGAATTTCGACTCGACTCTAATCAAGCTGTCGAAAAAACTTTTGTAATTATAGATAAGGCAAGAAATTCCCGACAATTGGACCGCAATATTTTGTGGCTTCTATAAAAACGAAAAATTACAAATGCATTCTTATTGTGCACACTGGAATTCGGACGCTGTATATTGTCAGACGACATACCGCGCACATGGTGAAAGCTGTACATTTTACTATCTGAGCAAAAGAAAAATCACTGTATACATAGACAAATCAAATAATTGCACACAATTTGATACCCATTTTGAAAATGTTTCTTCTACTGGAAAAAAGTTATAAAAAAGTGAATTATGACTGATTACCCAGTTTAGGTCCGCATGAATATTTCCGCAAATGAGCTAACACTAGTCCCCATACCGTTGAATTTTGCCTCGACTCTATTCAAGGTGTCGAACAAACTTTTGTAATTATGGATAAGGCAAGGAATTCACGACAGTTTGACACCAATATTTTGTGGATTCTATAAAAAGGAAAAAGTAGAAATGCAGTCTTATTGTGCACACTGGAATTCGGACGCTGTAAATTGTCAGACATCATGCCGCGCACATGGTGAAAGCTGTACTTTTTACTATCTGAGCAAATGAAAAATCCCTGTAAATATAGACATATCAAATAATTGCACACAATTTGATACCCATTTTGAAAATATTTCTTTTACTGGAAAAAAGTTATAAACAAGTGAAATATGACTGATTTCCCAGTTTAGGGCCGCATGACAATTTCCACAAATGAGCTAACACAAGTCCCCATACCGTTGAATTTCGACTCGACTCTAATCAAGGTGTCGAAAAAACTTTTGTAATTATGGATAAGGCAAGAAATTCTCGACAATTTGACACCAATATTTTGTGGATTCTATAAAAATGAAAAAGTAGAAATGCAGTCTTATTGTGCACACTGGAATTCGGTCGCTGTAAATTGTCACACGTCATGCCGCGCACATGGTGAAAGCTGTACTTTTTACTATCTGAGCAAATGAAAAATCCCTGTAAAAATAGACATATCACATAATTGCACACAATTTGATACCCATTGTGAAAATATTTCTTTTACTGGAAAAAAGTTAAAAACTTGTGAAATATCACTGATTTCCCAGTTTAGGGCCGCATGACATTTTCCGCAAATGAGCTAACACAAGTCCCCATACCGTTGAATTTCGACCCGACTCTAATCAAGGTGTCGAAGAAACTTTTGTAATTATGGTTACAGCAAGAAATTCCCGACAATTGGACAGCAATATTTTGTGGATTCTATAAAAAGGAAAAATTACAAATGCATTCTTATTGTGCACACTGGAATTCGGACGCTGTATATTGTCAGACGACATACCGCGCACATGGTGAAAGCTGTACATTTTACTATCTGAGCAAAAGAAAAATCCCTGTATACATAGACAAATCAAATAATTGCACACAATTTGATACCCATTTTCAAAATGTTTCTTTTACTGGAAAAAAGTTATAAAAAAGTGAATTATGATTGAATACCCAGTTTAGGTCTGCATAAAAATTTCCGCAAATGTGCAAACACTAGTCCCCATTCCTTTGAATTTTGCCTCGACTCTATTCAAGGTGTCGAAGATACTTTTGTAATTATGGATAAGGCAAGAAATTCACGACAGTTTAACACCAATATTTTGTGGATTCTATAAAAAGGAAAAAGTAGAAATGCAGACTTATTGTGCACACTGGATTTCGGACGCTGTAAATTGTCAGACGTCATGCCGCGCACATGGTGAAAGCTGTACTTTTTACTATCTGAGCAAATGAAAAATCCCTGTAAACATAGACATATCAAATAATTGCACACAATTTGATACCCATTTTGAAAATATTTCTTTTACTGGAAAAAAGTTATAAACAAGTGAAATATGACTGATTTCCCAGTTTAGGGCCACATGACAATTTCTACAAATGAGCTAACACAAGTCCCCATACCGTTGAATTTCGAATCGACTCTATTCAAGGTGTCGAAAAAACTTTCGTAATTATGGATAAGGTAAGGAATTCCCGACAATTGGACACCAATATATTGTGGATTCGATAAAAAGGAAAAATTACAAATGCAGTCTTATTGTGCACACTGGAATTCGGACGCTGTAAATTGTCAGACGACATACCGCGCACATGGTGAAAGCTGTACTTTTTACTATCTGAGCAAATGAAAAATCCCTGTAAACATAGACAAATCAAATAATTTCACACAATTTGATACCCATTTTGAAAATTTTTCTTTTACTGGAAATAAGTTATAAAAACGTGAATTATGACTGATTACCCAGTTTAGGTCCGCATGACAATTTCCGCAAATGAGCTAACGCAAGTCCCCATACCGTTAAATTTCGCCTAAACTCTATTCAGCGTGTCGAAAAAACTTTTGTAATTATGGATAAGGCAAGAAATTCCCCACAATTTGACACCAATATTTTGTGGATTCTCTAAAAAGGAAAAAGTAGAAAATCATTTTTATTGTGCACACTGGAATTCGGATGCTGTAAATTGTCAAACGACATACCGCGCACATGGTGAAAGCTGTACTTTTTTCCTATCTGAGCAAATGAAAAATCCCTGTAAACATATACAAATCAAATAATTGCACACAATTTGATACCCATTTTGAAAATATTTCTTTTACTGGAAAAAAGTTATAAACATGTGAAATATGACTGATTTCCCAGTTTAGCGCCGCATGACAATTTCCGCAAATGAGCTAACACAAGTCCCCAGACCGTTGAATTTTGCCTTGACTCTATTCAAGGTGTCGAAAAACTTTTTTAATTATGGATAAGGCAAGAAATTCTCGACAATTGGACAGCAATATTTTGTGGATTCTATAAAAAGGAAAAATTACAAATGCATTCTTATTGTTCACACTGGAATTCGGACGCTGTATATTGTCATACGACATACCGCGCACATGGTGAAAGCTGTACTTTTTACTATCTGAGCTAAAGAAAAATCCCTGTATACACAGACAAATCAAATAATTTCACACAATTTGATACCCATTTTGAAAATATTTCATTTACTGGAAAAAAAGTTATAAACAAGTGAAATATCACTGATTTCCCAGTTTAGGGCCGCATGACAATTTCCGCAAATGAGCTAACGCAAGTCCCCATACCGTTAAATTTCGCCTAAACTCTATTCAGCGTGTCGAAAAAACTTTTGTAATTATGGATAAGGCAAGAAATTATCGACAATTTGACACCAATATTTTGTGGATTCGATAAAAAGGAAAAAGTAGAAATGCTTTCTTATTGTGCACACTGGAATTCGGACGCTGTAAATTGTCAAACGACATACCGCGCACATGGTGAAAGCTGTACTTTTTACTATCTGAGCAAATGAAAAATCCCTGTAAACATATACAAATCAAATAATTGCACACAATTTGATACCCATTTTGAAAATATTTCTTTTACTGGAAAAAAGTTATAAACATGTGAAATATCACTGATTTCCCAGTTTAGGGCCGCATGACAATTTCCGCAAATGAGCTAACACAAGTCCCCATACCGTTGAATTTCGACTCGACTGTAATCAATGTGTCGAAAAAACATTTGTAATTATGGATAAGGCAAGAAATTCCCGACAATTGGACCGCAATATTTTGTGGCTTCTATAAAAACGAAAAATTACAAATGCATTCTTATTGTGCACACTGGAATTCGGACGCTGTATATTGTCAGACGACATACCGCGCACATGGTGAAAGCTGTACATTTTACTATCTGAGCAAAAGAAAAATCCCTGTATACATAGACAAATCAAATAATTGCACACAATTTGATACCCATTTTTAAAATGTTTCTTCTACTGGAAAAAAGTTATAAAAAAGTGAATTATGACTGATTACCCAGTTTAGGTCCGCATGAATATTTCCGCAAATGAGCTAACATTAGTCCCCATTCCTTTGAATTTTGCCTCGACTCTATTCAAGGTGTCGAACAAACTTTTGTAATTATGGATAAGGCAAGGAATTCACGACAGTTTGACACCAATATTTTGTGGATTCTATAAAAAGGAAAAAGTAGAAATGCAGTCTTATTGTGCACACTGGAATTCGGACGCTGTAAATTGTCAGACATCATGCCGCGCACATGGTGAAAGCTGTACTTTTTACTATCTGAGCAAATGAAAAATCCCTGTAAACATAGACATATCAAATAATTGCACACAATTTGATACCCATTTTGAAAATATTTCTTTTACTGGAAAAAAGTTATAAACAAGTGAAATATGACTGATTTCCCAGTTTAGGGCCGCATGACAATTTCCACAAATGAGCTAACACAAGTCCCCATACCGTTGAATTTCGAATCGACTCTATTCAAGGTGTCGAAAAAACTTTCGTAATTATGGATAAGGTAAGGAATTCCCGACAATTGGACACCAATATATTGTGGATTCGATAAAAAGGAAAAATTACAAATGCAGTCTTATTGTGCACACTGGAATTCGGACGCTGTAAATTGTCAGACGACATACCGCGCACATGGTGTAAGCTGTGCTTTTTACTATCTGAGATAAAGAAAAAACCCTGTATACATAGACGAATCAAATCATTTCACACAATTTGATACCCATTTTGAAAATATTTCTTTTACTGGAAAAAAGGTATAAAAAAGTGAATTATGACTGATTAACCAGTTTAGGTCCGCATGAAAATTTCCGCAAATGAGCTAACACTAGTCCCCATACCGTTGAATTTTGCCTCGACTCTATTCAAGGTGTCGAACAAACTTTTGTAATTATGGATAAGGCAAGAAATTTCCGACAATTGGACACCAATATTTTGTGGATTCTCTAATTTGGAAAAAGTATAAATGCATTCTTATTGTGCACACTGGAATTCGGACACTGTATATTGTCAGACGACATACCGCGCACATCGTGAAAGCTGTACTTTTTACTATCTGAGCAAAAGAAAAATCCCTGTATACATAGACAAATCAAATAATTGCACACAATTTGATACCCATTTTGAAAATATTTCTTTAACTGGAAAAAAGTTATAAAAACGTGAATTATGACTGATTACCCAGTTTAGGACCGCATGAAAATTTCCGCAAATGAGCTAACACTAGACCCCATACCGTTGAATTTTGCCTCGACTCTATTCAAGGTGTCGAACAAACTTTTGTAACTATGGATAAGGCAAGAAATTCCCGACAATTGGACAGCAATATTTTGTGGATTCTATAAAAAAGAAAAATTACAAATGCATTGTTATTGTTCACATTGGAATTCGGACGCTGTATATTGTCAGACGACATACCGCGCACATGGTGAAAGCTGTACTTTTTACTATCTGAGCTAAAGAAAAATCCCTGTATACATAGACAAATCAAATAATTGCACACAATTTGATAACCATTTTGAAAATATTTCTTTTACTGGAAAAAAGTTATAAAAAAGTGAATTATAACAGATTACCCAGTTTAGGTCCGCATGAAAATTTCCGCAAATGAGCTAACACTAGTCCCCATACCGTTGAATTTGCCTCGACTCTATTCAAGGTGTCGAAAAAACTTTTGTAATTATGGATAAGTCAAGAAATTTCGACAATTGGACAGCAATATTTTGTGGATTCTATAAAAAGGAAAAATTACAAATGCATTCTTATTGTTCACACTGGAATTCGGACGCTGTATATTGTCAGACGACATACCGCGCACATGGTGAAAGCTGTACTTTTTACTATCTGAGTAAAAGAAAAATCCCTGTATACATAGACAAATCAAATAATTGCACACAATTTGATAACCATTTTGAAAATATTTCTTTTACTGGAAAAAAGTTATAAAAAAGTGAATTATGACTGATTACCCAGTTTACGTCAACATGAAAATTTCCGCAAATGAGCTAACACTAGTCCCCATACCGTTGAATTTCGCCTCGACTCTATTCAAGGTGTCGAAAAAACTTTTGTAATTATGGATAAGGCAAGAAATTCTCGACAATTTGACACCAATATTTTGTGGATTCTATAAAAAGGAAAAATTACAAATGCAGTCTTATTGTGCACACTGGAATTCGGACGCTGTAAATTTTCAGACTACATACCGCGCACATAGTGAAAGCTGTACTTTTTACTATCTGACCAAATTAAACATCCCTGTAAACATAGATAACTCAAATAATTGCACACAATTTGATACCCATTTTGAAAATAATTCTTTTACTGGAAAAAAGTTATAAACAAGTGAAATATCACTGATTTCCCTGTTTAGGGCCGCATGACAATTTCCGCAAATGAGCTAACACAAGTCCCAATACGTTAAATTTCGCCTCGACTCTATTCAACGTGTCGAAAAAACTTATGTAATTATGGAGAAGGCAAGAAATCTGCGACAATTTGACACCAATATTTTGTGGATTCTCTAAAAAGGAAAAAGTAGAAATGCATTCATATTGTGCACACTGGAATTCGGGCGCTGTAAATTGTCAAACGACATAACGCGCTCATGGTGAAAGCTGTACTTTTTACTATCTGTGCAAATTAAAAATCCCTGTAAAAAAATACAAATCAAATAATTGGACACAATTTGATACCCATTTTGAAAATATTTCTTTTACTGGAAAAAAGTTATAAACATGTGAAATATGACTGATTTCCCAGTTTAGGGCCGCATGACAATTTCCGCAAATGAGCTAACACAAGTCCCCATACCGTTGAATTTCGACTCGACTGTAATCAATGTGTCGAAAAAACATTTGTAATTATGGATAAGGCAAGAAATTCTCGACAATTTGACACCAATATATTGTAGATTCGATAAAAAGGAAAAATTACAAATGCAGTCTTATTGTGCACACTTGAATTCGGACGCTGTAAATTTTCAGACGACATACCGCGCAAATGGTGAAAGCTGTACTTTTAACTATCTGAGCAAAAGAAAAATCCCTGTATACATAGACAAATCAAATAATTGCACACGATTTGATACCCATTTTAAAAATATTTCTTTTACTGGAAAAAAGTTATAGAAAAGTGAATTATGACTGATTACCCAGTTTAGGTCCGCATGAAAATTTCCGCAAATGAGCTAACACTAGTCCCCATACCGTTGAATTTTGCCTCGACTCTATTCAAGGTGTCGAACAAACTTTTGTAATTATGGATAAGGCAAGAAATTCCCGACAATTGGACAGCAATATTTTGTGGATTCTATAAAAAGGAAAAATTACAAATGCATTGTTATTGTTCACACTGGAATTCGGACGCTGTATATTGTCAGACGACATACCGCGCACATGGTGAAAGCTGTACTTTTTACTATCTGAGCTAAAGAAAAATCCCTGTATACATAGACAAATCAAATAATTGCACACAATTTGATACCCATTTTGAAAATATTTCTTTTACTGGAAAAATTTATAAAAAAGTGAATTATGACAGATTACCCAGTTTAGGTCCGCATGAAAATTTCCGCAAATGAGCTAACACTAGTACCCATACCGTTGAATTTTGCCTCGACTCTATTCAAGGTGTCGAAAAGATTTTGTAATTATGAATATGGTAAGGAATTCCCGACAATTCGACACCAATATATTGTGGATTCGATAAAAAGGAAAAAATACAAATGCAGTCTTATTGTGCACACTGGAATTCGGACGCTGTAAATTGTCAGACGTCATACCACGCACATGGTGAAAGCTGTACTTTTTACTATCTGAGCAAATGAAAAATCCCTGTAAACATAGACAAATCAAATAATTGCACACAATTTGATACCCATTTTGAAAATATTTCTTTTACTGGAAAAAAATTGTAAACATGTGAAATATCACTGATTTCCCAGTTTAGGGCCGCATGACAATTTCCGCAAATGAGCTAACACAAGTCCCCATACCGTTGAATTTCGACCCGACTCTAATCAAGGTGTCGAAAAAACTTTTGTAATTATGGATAACGCAAGAAATTCCCGACAATTGGACAACAATATTTTGTGGATTCTATAAAATGAAAAATTACAAATGCATTCTTATTGTGCACACTGGAATTCGGACGCTGTATATTTTCAGACGACATAACGCGCACATCGTGAAAGCTGTACTTTTTACTATCTGAGCAAAAGAAAAATCCCTGTATACATAGACAAATCAAATAATTGCAAACAATGTGATACCCATTTTGAAAATATTTCTTTTACAGGAAAAAAGTTATAAAAACGTGAATTATGACTGATTACCCAGTTTAGGTCCGCCTGAAAATTTCCGCAAATGAGCTAACACTAGTCCCCATACCGTTGAATTTTGCCTCGACGCTATTCAAGGTGCCGAACAAACTTTTGTAATTATGGATAAGGCAAGAAATTCTCGACAATTTGACACCAATATTTTGTGGATTCTATAAAAAGTAAAAATTACAAATGCAGTCTTATTGTGCACACTGGAATTCGGACGCTGTAAATTTTCAGACTACATACCGCGCACATAGTGAAAGCTGTACTTTTTAATATCTGACCAAATGAAACATCCCTGTAAACATAGATAACTCAAATAATTTCACACAATTTGATACCCATCCTGAAAATATTTCTTTTACTGGAAAAAAGTTATAAACAAGTGAAATATCACTGATTTCCCAGTTTAGGTCCGCATGACAATTTCCGCAAATGAGCTAACACAAGTCCCCATACCGTTAAATTTCGCCTCGACTCTATTCAAGGTGTCGAAAAAACTTTTGTAATTATGGATAAGGCAAGAAATTCCCGACAATTTGACACCAATATATTGTGGATTCGATAAAAAGGAAAAATTACAAATGCAGTCTTATAGGTGCACAGTGGAATTCGGACGCTGTAAATTTTCAGACGACATACCGCGCACATGGTGAAAGCTGTACTTTTTACTATCTGAGCAAAAGAAAAATCCCTGTATACATAGACAAATCAAATAATTGCACACAATTTGATACCCATTTTAAAAATATTTCTTTTACTGGAAAAAATTTATAAAAAAGTGAATTATGACGGATTACCCAGTTTAGGTCCGAGAGAAAATTTCCGCAAATGAGCTAACACTAGTCCCCATACCGTTGAATTTTGCCTCGACTCTATTCAAGGTGTCGAAAAAACTTTTGTAATTATGGATAAGGAAAGAAATTCCCGACAATTTGACACCAATATTTTGTGGATTCTATAAAAAGGAAAAAGTAGAAATGCAGTCTTATTGTGCACACTGGAATTCAGACGCTGTAAATTGTCAGACGACATACCGCGCACATGGTGAAAGCTGTACATTTTACTATCTGACCAAATGAAAAATCCCTGTAAACATAGACAAACCAAATAATTGCACACAATATAAAACCCATTTTGAAAATGTTTCTTTTACTGGAACAAAGTTATAAACAAGTGAAATATGACTGATTTCCCAGTTTAGGGCCGCTTGAAAATTATCCGCAAATGTGCTAACACAAGTCCCCATACCGTTGAATTTCGCCTCGACTCTAATGAAGGTGTCGAAAACACATTTGTAATTATGGATAAGGCAAGAAATTCCCGACAATTGGAAACCAATATTTTGTGGATTCGATAAAAAGGAAAAATTAGAAATGCAGTCGTATCGTGAACACTGGAATTCGGACGCTCTAAATTGTCAGACGACATACCGCCCACATGGTGAAAGCTGTAATTTTAACTATCTGAGCAAATGAGAAATCTTTGTAAACATAGAAAAATCCAATAAATGCACACAATTTGATATCCATTTTGAAAATATTTCTTTTACTGTAAAAAAGTTATGACCAAATGAAATATGACTGATTTCCCAGTTTAGGGCCGCATGACAATTTACGCAAATGAGTTAACACAAGTCACCATATCGTTGAATTTCGCCTTGACTCTAGTCAAGGTGTAGGAAAAAGTTTTGTAATTATGGATAAGGCAAGAAATTCCGGACAATTGGACACCAATATTTTGTGGATTCGATAAAAAGGAAAAATTAGAAATGCAGTCTTATTATGCACACTGGAATTCGGATGATGTAAATTGTCAGACGACATACCGCGCACATGGTGAAAGCTGTACTTTTTACTATCTGACCAAATGAAAAATCCCTTTAAACGTTGACAAATCAAATAATTGCACACAATTTTATACCCATTTTGAAAATATTTCTTTTACTTTAAAATTATAAGTAAGTTAAATATGACTGATTTTCCAGTTCATGGCCGCATGAAGATTTTTGCAAATGAGCTAACACAAGTCGCCATATCGTTGAATTTCGCCTCGACTCTAGTCAATGTGTTGAAAAAACTCTTGTAATTATGGATAAGGCAAGAAATTTACGACAATTCGACCCCAACATTTTGTGGATTCGATGAAAACGAATAATTAGAAATGTAGTCTTATTGTGCACACTGGAATTCGGCCGGTGTAAATTGTCAGACGACATACTGCGCACATGGTGAAAGCTGTACTTTTTACTATCTGACCAAATGAAATATTCGTATAAACATAGACAAATCACATAATTGCACACAATTTGATACACATTGTGAAAAAAAAATTTTTACTGGAAAAAAGTTATTAACAAGTGAATTACGACTGATTTCCCAATTTAGGGCCGCATGTATATTTGCGCAAATGAGCTAACACAAGTCCCCATATCGTTGAATTTCGCCTCTACTCTAATGAATGTGTAGGAAAAACTTTTGCAATTATGGATAAGGCAAGAAATTCCCGACAATTGGACACGAATATTTTGTGGTTTCGATAAAAAGGAGAAATTAAAAATGCAGTCTTATTGTGCATATTGGAATTCGGACGCTGTAAATTGTCAGACGACATACCGCGCACATGGTGAATGCTGTACTTTTTACTATGTGACCAAATGAATAATCCCTGTAAACACAGAAAAATCAAGTAATTGCACAAAATTTGATACCCATTTTGAAAATATTTCTTTTACTGGAAAAAAGTTACAAACAAGTGAAATATGACTGATTTCCCATTTCAGGGTCGCATGACAATTTCCGCGAATGAGCTAACACAAATCCCCATATCGTTGAATTTCGCCTCGACTCTAGTCAAGGTGTAGAAAAAACTTTTGTAATTATGGATAAGGCAAGAAATTCCCGACAACTGGACACCAATATTTTGTGGATTCGATGAAATGTTAAAATTAGAAATGCAGTCTTATTGTGCACACTGGAATTCGGACGCTGTAAATTGTCAGACGACATACCGCGCACATGGTAAATCTGACGAAATGAAAAATCCCTGTAAACATAGACAAATCAAATAATTGCACACAATTTGATACCCATTTTGAAAATATTTCTTTCACTGGAAAAAAGTTATAGAAAAGTGAATTATTACTGATTTTTCAGTTTAGGGCCGCTTGAAAATATTCCGCAAATGAGCTAACACTAGTCGACTTTAATCAAGGTGTAGAATAAACTTAGTTAATTATGGATAAGGCAAGAAATTACCGACAATTGGACACCAATATTTTGTGGATTCGATAAAAATTGTCTAATATACATTTTTTACCTTTTAATTGTTTATTATCCATTTTTAACTTTTTTATTGACTAATAAACATTTTTTACATATTTTCATTGTCTAATATACATTTTTTATTTTTTAATTGACTAATATACATTTTTAACATTTTTAATTGTCTAATATATATTTATTACTATTTTAATTGTCTACTATCCATTTTTTTACTTTTTTTAATTGTCTACTGAATATTTTTTACTTTTTTTAATTGTCTAATTTTCATTGTCAATTATACATTCATTCTTTTTCAGTTATACATTTTTTCAATTATACATTTTTAGTTTTTCATAATACATTTTCATTTTAATTGTCTATTTTACATTTTTTTACTTTTTTTAATTTTCTAATATATATTTTTTATTTTTTTAATTGTCTGATTTTTACTTTTATTAATTGCCTAATATATATTTTTTTACTTTTTTTAATTGTCTAATATACATTTTTTACATTTTTCATTGTCTCATATACATTTTTACCTTTTTTCTTTGTGTAATATATATTTTTTACTTTTTTTAATTGTTGTATATACTTATTTTACGTTTTTAATTTGTCTAATATATATTTTTTACTTTTTTTAATTGTCTAATAT
This sequence comes from Acanthosepion esculentum, assembly GCA_964036315.1. Classification (NCBI taxonomy): domain Eukaryota; kingdom Metazoa; phylum Mollusca; class Cephalopoda; order Sepiida; family Sepiidae; genus Acanthosepion; species Acanthosepion esculentum. The sequence goes on from OZ038509.1 coordinate 79,238,311, forward strand.
ACATTTTTTAATTTTTTCATTTTCTAATAAATATTTTTTACTTTTTGTCATTGTCTGATAAATTTTTTTCATTTTAATTGTCTAATATACATTTTTCCTTTTTTAATTGCCTAATATACATGTTTTACTATTATTAATTGTCTAAACAATGTTTTTACTTTTTTAATTGTCTAATATACATTTTTAAAATTTTTCAATAGTCTAATATATATTTTTACCTTTTTTATTGTCTAATATACATTTTTTAATTTTTTACCTAATATACATTTTTTGTTTTTTAATTTTTCTAATATACATTTTTACTTTTTTAATTGTCTATTATATATTTTTTAATTTTTTTAATTGTGTAATATACATTCTTTACGTTTTTACTTGTCTAATATACATTTTTAACTTTTTTCATTGTTTAATATACATTATTTCCTTTTTTTAATTGTCCAATATACATTTTTTGAATTTTATTTAATTTCTTTGTCTGATATAATTTTTTTAATTTTCTAATATACATTTTTACTTTTTTAATTATCTTATATATAACTTTTTAGCTTTTTTTTTTAACTAATATATATTTTTTACTTTTTTTAATTGTCTAATATACATTATTTAATTTTAATTGTTTAAATATACATTACGTTTACTTTTATTTGTCTAATACACATTTTTTTTACTTTTTTTAATTGTCTCTTATACATTCTTTCTTTTTTTAATTTTCTAATATACATTTTTTACTTTATTTAATTGTCTAATATATATTTTTTACTTTTGAAATTGTTTAGTATACGTTTTCTTACTTTAGTTACTTGTCTAATATACATTTTTTACTTTTTCAATTGTCTAATATATATTTTTTACTTTTTTTAATTGTCCAATATACATTTATTACTTTTTTTAATTGTCTAATATATTTTTTACTTTTTTAATTATCTAATATATATTTTTTACTTTTTTTTAATTGTCTGATATCTATTTTTACTTTTTTTAATATACATGGTTTTATTTTTTCAATTGTCTAATATACATTTTTTACTTTTTTAATTGTCTAATATACATTTTTGACATTTTTAATATTCTAACATACATCTTTTGCTTTTTTTAATTGTCTAATGTATATTTTTGGCTTTTTTTAATTCTGTAATATATATTTGCCTTTTTTATTTGGCTATTATACATTTTTTACTTCTTTAATTATCTAATATACTTTTTTGTCTTTTTTAATTGTCCAATATACATTTTTTACTTTCTTTTAATTGTCTAATGTATATTTTTTACTTTTTTTATTGTCCAATATACATTTTTACTTTTTTAATTGTTATATAATACTTTTTACTTTTTTTTAATTGTCTAAAATACATTTTTTACTTTTTTTTAATTATCTGATATATATTTTCACATTTTGTAATTGTCTAATATATATTTTTTACTTTTTTAATTGCCCAATATACATTTTTTACTTTTTTAATTGTCTAATAAATATTTTTTACTTTTTTTAATTGTCTAATATACATGGTTTTATTTTTCCAATTGTCTAATATACATTTTTTACTTTTTTAATTGTCTAATATACAATTTTTACATTTTTTAATTGTCTAAGATACATTTTTCCTTTTTTTAATTGTCTACTATATATTTTTTCCTTTTTTAATTGTCTAATATATTTTTTTGCATTTTAATTGTCTAATATACAATTTTTACTTTTTTAATGTCTAATATACATTTTTACTTTTTTTAATTGTCTAATAAACATTTTTTACTTTTTTTAATTGTCTAATATATATTTTTACTTTTTTTAATTTGCTAATATATATTCTTTTACTTTTTTAATTGTCTAATATATATTTCTACTTTTTTAATCGTCTAATATGCATTCTTTTACTTTTTTTAATTGTCTAATATATATTTTTACGTTTTGTAATTGTGTAATATGTATTTTTACTTATTTAATTGCCTAATATACATTTTTTTACTTTTTTTAATTGTCTAATAAACATTTCTAATTTTTTTTATTGTCTAATATACATCTTTTACTTTTTTTACTTGTATAATATACATTTTTACTTTTTGTAATTTTTGTAATATACATTTTTTGCCTTTTTCAATTGTCTAATATACATTGTTTACTTTTTTAATTGTCTAAAATATATTTTTACTTTTTTTAATAGTCCAATATATATTTTTTACTTTCTTTTAATCGTCTAATATACATTTTTTACTTTTTTTATTGCCTCATATACATTTTTACATTTTAATTGTCTAATATACATTTTTACTTTTTGTAATTGTGTAATATACATGTTTTACCTTTTTCAATTGTCTAATATACATTTTTTACTTTTTCAATTGTCTAATATACATTTTTTACTTTTTTTAATTGTCCAATATAAATTTTTACTTTTTTAATTGTCCAATATACATTTGTATATTTTAATTGTTTAATATACATTTTTTACTTTTTTTTAATTGTCTAATATACATTTTTTACTTTTTCCATTCTCGAATATATTTTTTACTTTTTTAATTGTCTAATATACATTTTTTATTTTTTAATTGTCTAATACACATTTTTTACTTTGTAATTGTCTAATATACATTTTTTCCTTTTTTTAATTTTCTAATACATATTTTTTCATTTTTTTAATTGTATAATTTACATTTTTTACTTTTTTAAATGTCTAGTATAAAATTTTTACTTTTTTCAATTGTCTAATATACATTTTTTACGTTTTTTAGTTGTCTAATATACATTATTTTACTTTTATTAATAGCGTAATATACATGTTTTACTTTTTTAATTGTCTAATATACATTTTCTATTTTTTAATTTGTCTAATATACATTTTTACTTTTTTTAATTGTCTAATATATACTTTTTTACCTTTTTTAATTGTCTAATATATATTTTTACTTTTTTTAATTATCTTTTACTTGTCAAATATACATTTTTTACTTTTTTAATTTGTGTAATATACATTATTTTACTTTTTTTAATTGTCTAATATACATTTTTTAGAATCTGTCTATATTTCTGAGATGAGGTATTATGTACAGTATTTACATTAGTCGGACTATTGTCCTCACCTTTGTCGCCATATTTGTCACAACGTTTCGGCCGTTGTACGCTCCAGCCTTCTTCAGGTGGTTGGAATTTCAAACCGAACCCTTTATTTCGATCATTGGGGTAGACTGTTCTAGTTCCACGAACCATGCTTGATGGATGTCAGTTATCAGTTATCTTCTGCTAATTTTCCCTCTGAAAGTTCTCCACTGCCTGAACCGGTTATTGAACTCACACTCTTTGGGTCTGTCACTGGATCTAACCAACGCCTTTATCCACTGTGCCATATGTCCTTGAGGACATCTGAGTATGAATTTTTGGCTATTATAAACTAAATTTTTTTCAGTAATTTACCTATCACACCCTGTAGAGAGATAGATAGATAGATAAATAGATAGATAGATAGATAGATAGATAGATAGATAGATAGATAGATAGATATTTGCTAATGAGATATCCCAGCATGGAGCCGATTTTGTTGTTAAAAAAAACGATAAATAGAAAGAGCAAACAAATTTTCGTCATATTTTGAGACTCGCACATGCAAAGATACACACGGGAATTATGTGTCAAAATTGCCGCCAAAGAAACAAACTTTCTTTATGAGAGATTAGAAAAATTTCCACAACAAACTTTTTCACTTAATATCTTTCACAGAAAAATCTTTTGTCTAAGTTAAATTCAACCTTTCAATCAAAGGCAGACGACTTTTTAAACATTGAACATTTCTCAAACAGCAAAGAACTTTTTCTCTATACCTTTGCATAGATCATTACAAACAAAAAAATTGTAAATTGTGTATATAAAATTTAATCTGTTGTTTCAAACATGGATTTTTTGTTGTGATTAAATATCGTTACTATTTGGCCATTTCTTATAATTTATGTTTGTGGATATTGCATATTTTATTTGCAGCACAATTTTAAATATTCACGCATCCTTCTTAGATCCAGTATAGATAGATAGATAGATAGATAGATAGATGCTAATGAGATATCCCAGCATGCATCTGTAGGATTTGATTTTTTTTTTTAATTCAGGCATGGTGCATTCCTAGTAGCTATTCTTATGGATTGGAACAAAAAAACACAAAGAAAAAATGAACATGGAGATCCATGATTTTCTCCATTCTGAAGGGACGTCTTTTTTCCTTTGAGTTTAATATTTAACCAGGTAGTAAGTTAAGTTTTCATGATTAGTCATATAGCTGCCTGAATATCTCTAACGACTAACTTCAAGTTATTTCTGGTTTTAGTCATAATATTTCTGGGAATTACAAAGAGATTTTTGTAAACTGAAAATAAAATTAATTTATCTGAATTTTTGAAACCTACAAATTCCTTAATATTGGCTTTTTAATTCGATTTTTAAAAATAAAAGTTTTCGTTCTTTCTTAATTATTATTTTCCCGAGATATAATCCCGGAAAATAATCAACACAAGAAAACAATTAAAAAATATATTTATAATATTTTAAATGGGGCGTTTGATAGCAAACACAGATATACCACAACGTAAAACCTGAAGGGAGAATTTACTCTATAGCAGGTAATGATTGCCACAAGGAATATATAGGAGTAACCACTAGAAATTTGAATAAAATATTATATGAACACAAAACGGATCTCTTATAATACAATACAATCAATGCGTCACTCACCATGAGTGTGAACATAACATATTACCTGCATAAAATGTGACAGCCCCCAATTATTCAAGTTAAAATGTAGTTTTGGGGCTATATTTACCATACAAGACAATGCCCCACGAATAGTATTTCAAAATGTATTGTATTAAATTTATTAAATTCAGAAAGCATATAGTTTTCTCTTTTCTTTTTCATGGGTGATTTCTCTTATTTTGGTTTTGGTGAATAAATATTTTCGGTCTTATAAAAAGAGGCGACTTTTTTTTTACCAAACATTTGTTTGAAATTAAAAACTTACTTTTCTGTTTTGTTTGAGTCCTTTTTTTACAACCGTCTCAGTCATTTTCAAGAACATCCAGTCAATTTGGGGAATATTAATTTCAAATTTAAACACCCATGTATCATGTAAGTGGTGACAGCATGTGTACAAGTGTTTCGCAGAGTTTGACAACACTAGAAACCGAGTACACAAATATTTCATTTTCTACGCACCGTGTCCCTTCAGGACGTGGTTGAACATGACCGATAACTTGGACAGCTTTTTACCAAGAACCACTACTTTGTGGAACAGACTCCTGAGAGGGTAATTCCTTTAAATCAAGATTTAACTGTTACTTTTCTTACATATCCTCATGAACTGCACTTCTTACCTCCTTGTCTAACGTGAATCAACCTCAGTAACACTTAACTTTGGCTTTGGGTTTTGCAATAGGTTTTTTTTTGTTTTTTTTTTTAATAATATCACCCCAAGCAAGGCCGGAGGCCACTATCACGCAAGGGGTTAAAGAAGGGTTGGAGTAATAGGGGAATATACATTTTTTACTTTTTTAATTGTCCAATATACATTTTTTTTTATGTCTAATATACATTTTTCAGTTTTTTTAATTGTCTAATATACATTTTTCCTCTTTTTTAATTGTTTAATATACATTTTTACTTTTTAATTGTGTAATATACATTTTTGGCATTTTGTAATTGTCTAATATACATTTTTACTCTTTTAATTATCAAATATATATTTTTTTCTTTTTTTAATTGTCTAATATACATTTTTCCTTTTTTTAATTGTCTAATATATATATATTACATTTTATAATTATCTAATATGCATTTTTTACTTTTTTTAATTGTCTAATGTATATTTTTAATTTTTAATTGTCTAATATATATTTATTTACATTTTTTAATTGTCTAATATACATTTTTTACTTTTTTAATTGTCTAATATATATTTTTTGCTTTTTTTCATTGTCAAATATACATTTTTTAGTTTTTCATTGTCTAATATACTTTTGAACTTTTTTTAATTGTCTTACATATATTTTTTAATTTTTTCAATTGTCTAGTATACATTTTTTACTTTTTTAATTGTCTAATGCACATTTTTACCACGTTAATTGTCTAATATACATTTTTTTCTTTTTTCAATTGTCTAATAAATATTTTTTACTTTTTTCCAAAAAAAAAATTTAATCAAAAAGTTAAATGAAAATTCAAGAAAAATTTAAAAGCAATGGATATTGCTACCTCATCTGGTTTGATGCTACTGCTATGTATTTAGAGATGTTTGATAAAACCCAAAGAATTCACAATGTTATTGTTCCTGACCTGGCATCTTGGCTTCAGCTCCTTTCCCATCGCCGTAATGTAGCTGCCCTGTGCCTTTTCTATAAATGGTAATTGTTTGGATGAATTTTCTTCTATGGTAATAAGAATGGTAAATAAGAATGTGTTGTTTAGGTGTAAAGAAGATTGAGGCTAGCTAAGTTTAGATACAAGACAGGTGAAGACCAGCTTTGCACAGCCCTCCTTTGGGCCTTGTGCCAGTTTCTGTATAACAACAGAAATAAATACCATCACTTTCCTCTATGGAACCTAGACTATGAATAGAAACGCAGTACTAGATTGGCAGTTAGGTCTCATCATTTTACAGTTGAAATGGTTAGATGTAACTGTAAGTTCTATGTTAACAGTTTCTTCTATCACACTTCTTGCTTGTAGAAATCACTTCTGGCTTCTTGCTTCCCAGTCAGTTTGGATCTTCAAAAATTTAAATGCAATGTCAATTGTTATCTTCTGTCTTCTTAATTCTTGTTCTTTTATTGTCTTCTCTCCTTAATAGTAGTTTTTCTCATATTCTCTAACATTCAGTAACCCCTTGCGTCCTAGTGGTTTTATTGCCTTTGATCTTCAAAAATTTAAATACAATATCAATTGTTATCTTCTGTCTTCTTAATTCTTATTCTTTGTTCTCTCTCCTTAATTTTCCTCATTTTCCTTAATATTGGATTTTTAATTCGATTTTTGAAAATAAAAGTTTTCGTACTTTCTTTATTTTCATTTTCCCGAGATATAATCCCGGAAAATAATCAACACAAGAAAACAATTAAAAAATATATTTATAATATTTTAAATGGGGCGTTTGATAGCAAACACAGATAGAGACACTGTATTACAAAAAAAATATAAATAGATTATTTCAAGGGGAATAACTTTAAAATTGACAGTTTAAAGTTATTCCCCTTGCATTCCAATCGAAGAAAAGGTCTTTGTCTGGGGAATTTCCTGAGATTGTCATCTGAATTTCTCAACCAGCGCCATTTGTCTTCTTTTAGGTTTTCTTTTTCGATAACTTCTTTTTTTTGTTCTTATTTTGACAGCATAATTCATTTTTATTCGAATAACATAGGCTTAACTGACATTAAAAAAAATCTTTCTCAAATTCATCCATAATTTAAATGTTTCAAGAACTAAAAAATAAAAAAATACAACATTCTACCACGCATTTCTCAAAAAAACCGCTGGAGCCGATTTTGTTGTTAAAAAAACAAACTATAAATAGAAACAGCAAACGAATTTTCGTCGCATTTTAAGACTCACACACGCAAAGATACACACAGGAATTATGTGTCAAAATTGCCACCAAAGAAACAAACTTTCTTTATGAGAGATTTAAAAAAATTTACACAACAAACTTTTTCACTTAATATCTTTCACAGAAAAATCTTTTGTCTAAGTTAAATTCGACCTTTCAATCAATGGCAGACGACTTTTTAAACATTGAACATTTCCGAAAGTGCAAAGAACTTTTTTTCTTAAATATACCTTTGCACAGATCATTACAAACAAAGAAATTTTAAATTGTGCATATACATATGATATTTTAAATGGGGCGTTTGATAGCAAACACAGATAGAGACAATGTATTACCAAAAAAAGATAGATAAATAAATTCAACTTAGAAAATGACAATTTAGAGTTATTCCCCTTTCATTCCAATCAAAGAAAAGGTCTTTTTGTGGGGAATTTGCTTAGAATGTCATTTGAATTTCACAACCAGCGCCATTTGTCTACTTTTAGTTTTTTTTGGATAAGTTCTTTTTTTTTGTTCTTATTTTAACAGCATAATTCATTTTTGTTCGTATAAAAACCTTAAAGTTATTTATATGATTAAAATATAAACTACTTATAAAATTCTAGCTGTATGCATTCTCAAGACAACAATGTTTTCCTTTCACGTAAATATCTTTGTTGTTTATGAATTTAAAGAACAGTCAGTGCATTATTTGTAATTCATCTCATATATATATATATATATATATATATACATATATACATATATATATATATATATATATATATATATATATATATATATATATATATATATATATATATATGAAGTGACATCATTTATATTTTTAGATTGTAAGAAATTATTTTTGGGGGAGATAATGGTTTAGTGATACAAGTCTTACTAATTAACCTATAGCTAGGGGGAGAAGAGTTGGACTCATAGTTATTTATGCATAAGTGAATATAATGTCCCCAACGAGAAATAGAACTCACTTCACAAGTCACATGATGTCACTTCATAAATCACATGATGTCACTTCACAAGTAACATCAAAAGCTAGAGAACCTGGTCTGTCCTGCTATTTACCCATAGTTAGTAGGATTTGGTCAGTCAGTCAGTGCATTATTTGTAATTCATCTCATATATATATCTATATATCTATATCTATATATATATATATATATATATATATATACACACACACACGCACACACACACACAAACACACACACACACACATACAAAGTCAGTTTTTTCCTATCCATCCAGATCTATGATAAAGTTTCATTTATAAATTCGTCCCAATAACAGATTAACAATAACTAACAAGAAAAGATTTAATACAAAATAAAATAACCACAACGTAAAACCTGAAGCAAGAATTTACTCTATAGCCGGTAATTGTTGCCACCAGGAATATAGAGGAGAAACCTCTAGAAATTTGAATAAAAGATTATTTTTATGAACACAAAACTGATCACTTATAATACAATACACTGAATGCGTCACTCACCATGAGTGTGAACATAGCATATTACCTGCATAAAATGTGACAGCCCCCAAATATTCAAGTTAAAATGTAGTTTTGGGTCTATATTTACCATACAAGACAATGCCCCACGAATAGTATTTCAAAATGTATTGTATTAAATTTATTAAATTCAGAAAGCATATAGTTTCCTTTCACTCCAATTCTAATGAAATATCAGAGGGTAGAGTAGATATTGCCAGGAAACTATCACAAGCTACAATACCCCATGAGTGCATGAATGTGTTTCCAGTAGCCTATTACATTAGCATGAATGAGTTTTCCCTGCTATCCACCCATTCATTCCACAGTTCTCAAATGCAATCTTTTAATGGCTCGTTGAGACACATATCCAATTGTGTTTTTCTTCAGCATCATCGAGAAAAGGAGGCAAAGCATACAGTTTAAAATCCCTCCTGCTAACAACTTACCATAAACCACAGGATTTAAGGTTCATATTTTATACCTTGAGTATAAGTATTTTTTAATTTTTAATTGTCCAACATACTTTTTCCATTTTTTTAATTGTCAAATATATAAGTGTCAAATATATATTCTTTATATTTTTTAATTGTCTAATATACATTGCTCACTTTTTTTATTGTCTAATATACATTTTTAGTTTTGTTATTTGTCTAATATACATTTTTACTTTTTTGATTGTCAAATATACATTTTTTACTTTTTTTAATTGTTTAATTGTTTTATTGTGTAATATAAATTTTTTGCATTTTTAATTGACTAATATAATTTTTTTACTTTTTTTAATTGTCTAAAATACATTTTATACTTTTGTAATAGGTCTCCTTCCTTAGTAATTCTGTTGAAGAAATCCTCGAGCGTCTGGGAGATATGAGCTTGTAGTCGATGTTTTATTCAACGATTGTACTGGATTCTCTCTCAGACAAGGGCATGTCCTGCTTTCTCTGCGACCCGACAAGCTCTCCTTGAATTGATGGGAAGTCGAAAATACATTTTTTTACTTTTTTTAACAGTCTAATATATATTTTTACTTTTTTAATTGACTGATATACATTCTTTACATTTAATTGTCTAATATACTTTTTTTAATTTTTTAATAATTTAATATACTTTTTTTATTTTTTAATTGTCTAATATACATTTATTACTTTTTTAATTGTCTAATATATATTTTTTACATTTACTTTGACTAATATACATTTTTTATATTTTTAATATTCAATACCTGGTTAAGGCAGTGGAGAACTTTCAGAAGAAATTAGAAGATAACAACAAACATGGCACATGGAACTAGAACATTCTACCCCAGTGATCGAAATAAAGGGTTCGAAGAAGGCCAGAGCGTACAACGGCCGAAACGTTGTGACAAAAATGGGGACAAAGATGAGGTCAATAGTCAGACTAATGTAAAAATGTAAACAATGTATATTTGACAATTAAAAATTAAAAATTGTACATTAGACAATTAAAAAAGTAAAAAATGTATATTAGGGTGGGAGTTAAAATTGAGGTACTGTCTGGTGAATGTTGGTTCGAGTACATCCAGAGTATGAAGGTGTCATCTCACATGTTTGATATATTTTTGGTATATCGGGTCCGTCTGTCTATATTTCTGAGATGAGGTATTATGTACAGTATTTACATTATTTGGACTATATAAGTCACAACGTTTCGGCCATTGTACGCTCCGGCCTTTATTTCGATCACCACTGATCTCCTGATAATTTTCCCTCTGAAAGTTCTCCATTGCCTTAACCAGGTATTGAACTCACACTCTTTGGGACTGTCACTGGATCTTACCAACGCCTTTATCCACTGTGACATGTGTCCTGGAAGATATCTCTGTATGAATTTCTGAGTATTCAGGAACAATTTTTTTACCAGATCTCATATTGCAACTTTTGTTTTTTTGGGTTTTTTTTTGTTATCATTGCTTTTCTCTGGTATGTTGTGACAAATATGGTGACAAAGATGAGGACAATAGTCCTACTAATGTAAATACTATACATAATAACTCATCTAAGAAATATAGACATACATTTTTTACTTACTTAATTGTCTAATATACATTTTTTTCTTTTTTTAATTGTCTAAAATACATTTTTTCTTTTTTAAATTAAATTATCTAATTTAAATTTTTTTACTTTTTTTAATTGTCTAATATACATCTTTTTAATTTTAATTGACTATTATACATTTTTTACATTTTTTAATTGCCGAATACACATTTTTTACTTTTTTAATTGTCTAATATACATTTTTTACTTTTGTTAATTGTCTAATATATATTTTTTACATTTTTAATCGTATAATATACATGGTTTAATTTTTTAATAGTGAAATATACATTTTTTACTTTTTTAATTGTGTAATATACATTTTTGCATTTTTAATTGTCTAATATAATTTTTTTACATTTTTAATTGTCTATTATACATTTATTACTTTTTTAATAGACTAATACATTTTTACTTTTTTAATTGTTTAATATACATTTTTTACATTTTTAATTGTCTACTATACATTTTTACTTTTTTAATTGTCCAATATACATTTTTACATTTTTAAATTGTCAAATATACATATTTTGCTATTTTGAGTGTCAAATATACATTGTTTACATTTTTTAATTGTCTAATACATATCTTTTACTTATTTTTATTGTCTAATATACATTTTTACTTTTTTAATTGTCAAATATACATTTTTACTTTTTTTAATTGTCTAGTATACATTTTTTACATTTTTAATTGTTTAATATACATTTTTTACTTTTTTAATTTTTTAATATACATTTTTTACTTTTTTAATTGTGTAATATACATTTTTTGCATTTTAAATTGACTAATATAATTTTTTTACATTTTTTAATTGTCTAAAAATCATTTTATACATTATTAATAGACATTCATTACATTTATTACTTTTTAATTCTCTAATATACTTTTTTTAATTTTTTTATTGTATAATATGCATCTTTTACATTTTTAATTGTCTAATATACATTTTCACTTTTTTTAAAATTGTCCAATGTACATTTTTTACTTTCTTTATTCTCAAATATACATTTTAGCTTTTTTAATGGTCAAATATACATTGTTTACATTTTTTATTGACTAATATACATCTTTTACATTTTTAATTGTCTAATATACATTTTTTAATTTTTTAATTGACTAATACATATTCTTTACTTTTTAATTATCTAATATACATTTTTTAATTTTTAATTGTCAAATATACATGGTTTATTTTTTAATTGTCTAATATACTTTTCTTACTTTTTTAATTATATAATATACATTTTTTACTTTTTAATTGTCTAATATACATTTTTTACGTTTTTAATTGTCTAATATACATTTTTTACTTTTTTAATGGACTAATATATATTTTTTACTTTTTAATTGTCTAATATACACGTGTTACTTTTTTAATTGTCTTATATACATTTTTTACATTTTTTAATTCTCTAATATATATTTTTTACTTTTTTTAATTGTTTAATATGCATTTTTTATTTTTTTATTTTCTAAAATATATTTTTTACATTTTTTAATTGTCTAATACATATTTATTTACTTTTTTAATTGTCTAATATACATTTTTTTACTTTTTGAATTGTCTAACATATATTTTTTACATTTTTCAATTGTCTAATACACATTTTTTACTTTTTTTAATTGTCTAATATATATTTTTTTATATTTTTAATTCTCTAATATACATTTTTTACTTTTTTTAATTGTCTAACATTCATTTTTTACTTTTTTTAATTGTCTATTATACATTATTACTTTTTTGAATTGTCTAATATATATCTTTTACTTTTTTAATTGTCTAACATACATTTTTTATTTTTTTAATTGTCTAATATACATTTTTTACTTTTTTAATTGTCTAATATACATTTTTCACTTTTTTAATTGTCTAATATACATTTTTTACTTTTTTAATTGTCTAATATACATTTTTACTTTTTTCAATTGTCTAATTTACTTTTTTTACTTTTTGAAATTGTATAATATACATTTTTTACTTTTTTGAATTGTCTAATATACATTTGTTTACTTTTTGTAATTGTCTAACGTACATTTTAAAGTTTTAATTGACTAATATACATTTTTTAATTGCCTAATATATATATTTTAATTTTTTTAATTGTCTAATAAACATTTATTCATTTTTAATTGTCTAATATACATTTTTACTTTTTTTAATTGTCCAATGTGCATGTTTTTACTTTTTAATTGTCAACTATGCATTTTTCTTTTTTTTATTGGTGAAATATACATTATTTACTTTTTTAATTGTCTGAAATACATATTTAATTTTATTAATTATCTAATATACATTTTTACTTCTTTTAATTGTTTAATATACATTTTTTATTTTTTTAATTGGGTTATATGCATTTTTTACTTTCTTTAAGTGTCTAATATACATTTTTACTTTTTTTAATTGTCCAATGTACATTTTTACTTTTTTAATTGTCAAATATTGATTTTTACCTTTTTAATTGTCAAATATACATTTTTTGCTTTTTTAATTGTCAAATATACATAGTTTACTTTTTAATTGTCTAATATATATTTTTGACTTTCCAATTGTCTAATATACATTTTTTACTTTTTTAATTGTCTAATGTACATTTTTGACTTTTTTCAATTGTCTAATATATATTTTTTTACTTTTTTTAATTGTTTAATATACATTTTTTATTTTTTTATTTTCTAAATTACATTTGTTACATTTTTTAATTGTCTAATATACATTTTTTACTTTTTTAATTGTCTAATATACATTTTTACTTTTTTAAATTGTCTAATTTACATTTTTTACTTTTTTAAATTGTCTAATGTGCATGTTTTTACTTTTTATATTATTTACTTTTTTAATTGTCTAATATTCATTTTTTACTTTTTTTAATTGTTTAATATACATTTTTTATTTTTTTATTGTGTTATATGCATTTTTTACTTTTTTAATTGCTTAATCTACTGTTTTTACTTTTTTATTTATCTAATATACATTTTTTACTTTTTTAATTGTCCAATGTACATTTTTTGATTTTTAATTAATATACATTTTTTACTTTTTTTAAGTGTCTAATATACATTTTTTACTTTTGTTAATTGTCTAATATACAGTTTTTTACTTTTTAATTTTCTAATATACATTTTTTTACTTTTTTAATTGTCTAATATTCATTTTTTTACTTTTTTTAATTGTCTAATATACATTTTTACTTTTTTTAATTGTCTAATATACAATTTTTACTTTTTTTAATTGTCTAATGTACATTTTTTACTCTTGTTAATTGTCTAATATACATTTTTTACTTTTTTTTAATTGTCTAATATACATTTTTCACTTTTTTAATTGTCTAATATACATTTTTTACTTTTTTAAATTGTCTAATATACATTTTTTTACCTTTTTAATCATCTAATATTCATTTTTTTTCTTTCATTTTTTAAGCATTAAAATGCATCTCATCCATTACGGTTTAGGGACATTATTATGTTTAATAAATAAAAATAAAATAATAATAATAATAAAAAAACTATAATTTTGAATAAAATAAAATAAACACGTGACATTAAAATTTTGTTTAAATTAAATAAATCAAAATAGTAAAATGTCTCCCTGAATAAAACAGAAAGTTTTCCTGCCTGAAAACTGACTTCTCGCGAAAAGACGTTGAATTCAGGCTCTTCGTTAACGACCGTTGGAAAGTGAAACCGTCCATCTCTCCTCGGGACATTGCTTGTTATAATACGAAGTGACTTCTTCCTTTTATCACATAGATGATTAAAACACATGTAACTAAAATACACATGCATGTATGCAAAAAATAAATTGTATGATTTTAATATGCAATTTAACTTGCTTTTAGTGTTATTTCTGTGTATGTTTTTATTCCTGTGAACACGAGGCTATCCCTGCTGGCATGATGTGATTGACCCCACAACAAATTCTGAAAAAAAAAAATGGTGGTCTATTATGAAGATTTTTTAAAGGTACACAGCCTAAATATATATTGAAAAGGTGGGTACATATTGAATTTTCTCAAAAATCTCCCACTGTGAGGAGTTCATTGAAAAACTCTTTTCTTTTCAGCCTACGGTAGGCAGCACAAACATGTGCGAACTTTATGGACAGAATAAAATTCTCCCCGTCTGGCGGGAATCTTGCGGATTATCCCAACGCCTTGATGGAACGCTCCTAAAACCTATAAAAAAACGATTACCTTTATCTCCCTAATCTATTTTTTCTTTTTTCACAACTTGTTATAAAATGGTGTCGCACGTGGGAAAAAATATCCCCAACAGAGGCACATTCATTTGCATGGTTTTCTCTCCTGACTTTCGTACTTTCACACACACGCTTGTTACACACACACACACACACACACACACAAAAGAATTACATGTGACGAAATGAAAAAAATTGAATTTTTTTTTCATTTCGTCACATGTAATTCTTCTGTTAATGGATGTATTGTCTTTTTTTGCTATTTTGTGTACTTATTTTTTACCTGGACTCACATTTGAGTCCGCCAATATTGTTTGCGGGAAAAATTTTACAGGAGCCCCAAAATATTTACTCTCCAAAGTGTTGATTACTACAACATCATGTATGTATAGCTGGCCACTCGTATTCAAGGATACCCAATCTACTAGGGCGGCTAGCCAATCCCTATTGCAGACGCTTGCTCAGGCGCATTTGTGTTTGATCAACAACCACTGTGGTTTATACTGCAACTATGCCGAGCAGACCTTAGCTACAGTTTCTAGTAAAGAGCGTGTTATCTAGCGTGATCAACAATCTGAACAAGGCCAGCACGCTCAAACCATCTTGTACAATGACGTGTGGCTTCGTGCTAGTACAGCTATTCAAGGGTTCTGTTTACCCACTTTCACTCACAAGGCTTGAGTCAACCCGTGGTATAGTTTTTCAGGCACTTTCCAAAGGTGCCGCACCCTGGGATCGCCAACTGATCTGAGTTCTAATGTTCTAACCACTCGGTCACGTGCATCATAGTGACTAAATATTTACCCAAATATACCAGCAATCCGGTAACACGACTTATCAACCCTTTGTGGATTATTTCGGATTGTAGAAGGTTACTTAAAGTACCCGATATTACAAAGCAGATTCCCCATTTAAGTACTGACCGGGCTCGAAATATCTTAACTTTGGTAATCAAGCGAGAACCGTTATCTTCAGCGTGATTTCACCGTAAGAACTAAGGAACGAACATAATTAACATCGGAATATACCACCTGTTTCTTTCGACAAAGAATTCCAATATCTGTCTATATTTCTGACATGAGGCATCATGTAGACTATTTACATTATTCGGACTATCGTCCTTATCTTTGTTGACATATTTATTACAATGTTTGGGCCGTTGTACGCTCTGGCCTTCTTCAGATGGTTGGAATGTCGAACTGAACCCTTTATTTCGCTCACTAGGGTAGACTGTTCTAGTTCCCAAGGCCACAAAAATCTCCTGAGTCGACCAAGCATAGAAATGAATATGGGAACCAATAATAAGGAGTGTCAGAGAAAAGCAACAATAATAACAACGGAAATTGCAATATGAGCTCTGGTAAATAACACGCAATAATAACAGCAAAAATTGCAATATGAGCACTGGTAAAAACGGTTGCTGAAGACATAGGTTTAAAAGTCCCAGAAATTCATATACAGATGTCCTGAAGGGCACATGGCACAGGGGATAAAGTCATTAGTTACATCCGATGACAGGACCCAAAGAGTGTGAGTTCAATACCTGGTTAATGCAGTGGAGAACTTGGAGAGGGAAATTAACAGGAGATAAACTGAAAACTGGCATACATTAAACGTGAGCGAAATAAAGGATTCAGTTCGATGTTCCAACCACTTGAAGAAGGCCGGATCTTTTTACCAAGCTATATTTAGGTTCTACATTTTTTTGAAAAATATATTTTTATGTAATATATTTTATATATGTTTATTCTTTTTTTAGTTTCAGTGCTGGTGTCAGAATCTAAACGTTCTCATTCATGAAATGATATATCATTTTTCTGAGAAATTGGTCTTTCACAGAGCCGGTGTAAGAATCTAGTGCTTCCCCGAATCTATGATAGCCCCCACCCTCCAAATATAATGATACGCCCTCACTCTACTATTCTCAGCTTTCATAAAGTAATATTCATATAAAATACAAATTTTATTGTAACCCAATTATATAAATTAATGGATCATATGCAATAGAGGTGAACAATTCAACTAGAAAAATTGAAAATAAATACAATAATTTTTTATTGTAATATAATTACAATTTTGGCACAAGACCGAAATGGAAGTCGGGTTAGGCCAGTCAATATTGAATATCCTAAACCTAGTTAATCTGATTCGGGACCCATTCATTCATTACAATTTACTATATCACCACAAGAATTCATCCATCACCATTCGATCCAACAGATACCACAATACCGCATATTTATAGGGATCCTACCCATGACATAAAAACAATGTACAATTTTGGCTACAGCCTGAAGGGGGTGAGACTAAATTAAATAGAAATTAGAGATGCGTCATAATCATTCATTCCATCTTTAAAAAAAGTCAACAATGTTTTCTTGTGACAATTTTTAATATCAACTTGAGATTTTTTCTTAAAAAGTTGAAGAATTTTAGCATATTCAGGATGAAGAAAATACTGAATTTTATATCGCGTTTTTTCGAAACTTAGCATGAGAAAAACAAATTCACAGATTTGGACCCCCCCCCCAAAAAAAAAGCAAAACCACGTAATGACGTCAAAATCCGCGAAATTAGACAAGGGGTTATTAAGAAAGTTCAAAATGTATATTAGACAATTAAAAAAATGTAACAATCAAACAATTAAAAAGTAAAAAAATGTATATTAGACAATGTGAAGTTTGCCATGACTAACATGTTGCAGTTATTATAGCCCTGTTCATAGTTATGGCTGAGTTGTTTCAAGAAATAGATAGATCACACTTCATATGTGTGGTGGTGCACTGCCAATAACCATTCCTTAGATAATTAAAATAATTATTTTACTAATTGTTCCCCTATTACTCCAACCCTTCTTTAACCCTTTGCATGATAGTGGCCTCCGGCCTTGCTTGGGGTGATATTATTAAAAAAAAAAAAAAAAAAAAACCTATTGCAAAACCCAAAGCCAAAGTTAAGTGTTACTGAGGTTGATTCACATTAGACAAGGAGGTAAGAAGTGCAGTTCATGAGGATATGTAAGAAAAGTAACAGTTAAATCTTGATTTAAAGGAATTACCCTCTCAGGAGTCTGTTCCACAAAGTAGTGGTTCTTGGTAAAAAGCTGTCCAAGTTATCGGTCATGTTCAACCATGTCATGAAGGGACACGGTGCGTAGAAAATGAAGTATTTGTGTACTCGGTTTCTAGTGTTGTCAAACTCTGCGAAACACTTGTACACATGCTGTCACCACTTACATGATACATGGGTGTTTAAATTTGAAATTAACATTCCCCAAATTGACTGGATGTTCTTGAAAATGACAGAGACGGTTGTGAAAAAAGGACTCAAACAAAACAGAAAAGTAAGTTTTTAATTTCAAACAAATGTTTGGTAAAAAAAAAAGACGTCTCTTTTTATAAGACCGAAAATATTTATTCACCAAAACCAAAATAAGAGAAATCACCCATGAAAAAGAAAAGAGAATTTAATTTCTACGCAGCAAGTAAATAAGCAGTAACAACAACTACAAAAAAACAAACTAAATTATTTAAAAATGTACGATTGTTATTTTATTTTTCTGGACTCATATCAGAGTGTAGAGATTCTGTAGCAGACCCTCAGACCCTTTCTTTGCTGCTGGAATAAGTTATTTGTTATAATTTACAATGATTTTGATTTTTTATTCTGTTTAATCTTCTTTCCTTTTCTTTTTTCTTTTTTAATTGGGTTTTAACCGACGTTTAAATAATTAATATATTTTTTAAATAAATGTAACTGAACTAGTTCTTGAATAGTACAAAAAAAGATAGTAACTAAATATTTATTATATTTAGTAACTTTGTTTTAATTTTTACGTTTTTTTTCTTTCTTTTTGAGTTGTTTAAAGCCACATTTACGTCAGTAGTGGACCAACAGCAGTTATAATTCAAAAATACCTCTGACCCCCTACATGTCGCAGATCTTTAGGATTGTTAGGGACCTAAATATTAAATATGAAGAGATGACTAAATAACGCAAGGGTAGAGTTCTTTGTATATAACGATTATGATCAGCTCTCAACAGAAATAATATTTTTTTCAATTCCTTTTTACTTTAGTTTTTACACATTTACGAATATTAAAAGGGGGGGATGAAATGTTATTGATAATGGCGGGCTTAATTTGCGCTACAAATAGCCCCCCCCCCCCATCTACGGAAGCCAAAACAAATATATTTGTATCCGGTAAAAAAAAAAAAAAAAATTGAAATTCGTTATCTGGAGTTTTTTTTCATCTATCATTATTATCGATATTAATTATTAAACATTCTAAATTACGAATAATTTTGTTTTTAAATTTTTCTAACGTCATATGAGTTTGTTTTGGCTTTCTTAGGGGTGTGTGTATGTGGGGGGGGTAGGTCAATTTACTTAGTAAAAATTGCCCCCCGCCCCCCACGAAAGCCAATAAATTAATAATTAATAATAGTAAATTTTATTACAAACTGGACTGCACAAATCATCAAATATTAATATTTTTTAAAAAATTTTGAATTTTTTATATGTGTATAAACGTGCCAATCTTTGTAGATATGGTCGACCCATACACAAAATTATCAGAATAATGAAATATTAAATTTATAAATCTTCTTAATTGAAAAGCATTTAAAAGAAAGTTTTATTGTCAAAATGTTTAGTTTATGTTATTGAAAGGAAAGACGAAAGTATTTTTTCATTATTTTATTAATTTTTAAAATCTTTTGTAGCATAAATTTTGATTAAAAAAATTTTGTTTTTCTTGCAAAGAGGAAATTTTAGCGTCTTTTTTGCAGTGAAAAACACATTATTTTGGAAATTCTTGCAAAAATCCAATAATTGTTGGATTTAAGGAAATTTTCAGGACTTATTCACAAATGAATGAAATTTTTAAAAATATTTTTATAAAATCTTTGTAAAAAATATATATATTTTTACATCTGTTACCCCACCCCTTAATTTTAAGAAATTTTGAGAAATTAAAATTCTGCCCACTCCTGATCTGTTATGAATTGAAAAATAAAAAATGCGATAAAACTAAGACATTAGTTAATAAAAAAAAATTTTAATTGCTTTGATAAGTAAGATATATTAAGGACAATATTGTCTTAAGCAAAATTTTTTTTGATGAATAAAGAATTGTTACAAGAATTGCTTTAATTTCTTTTTTTAGAATAATTTATGAAGTTTAATTCTGTATTAATTTCAGCCTTTTAGATATTCTAAGTAAAAAGTATATTTACTAATCATAAATGGAATAGCTCAGTACAAATCATCAAACACCAATATTTTTAAAAGAATTATAAATTTATTTTTGTTTTTGTATGTGTATAAACATGCGGAATTTGCAGATATGGACACCATTATCAGAAAACAAGAGCGATAACGATAGCAAATTTAAACCCAAAGTATCTGCAGCATTACATTACAGAGAATATTTTCCTAAATTTTTAAGATTATTGAGTACTTGAAAATTATATAAGAAAGGTTCTGGTGTCATTTTCTTCAATTATATCTTACAGATAAAGTCCTCATAGAACAGCATTAGATCTGTCAACATTTTAAATAAATTAATTAGGAGGACAGTAGATAGCGATTAACATAGCATTTAAATATTTGAAGATTAAAGTTGGTTATAAAGGATGGAGCCGAAAGGGAGTTCCACAAGCAAGGCAGTAAAGCCAATAAGACACAAGAGGTTACTGGGTGTGGATGAATTAGGAACAGAAACATTAATAATGAGTGGGAAGAGCAAAGATTAATCAGGAGGACAGTAGGTAGCGATTGACATTGCATTTAAATATTTGAAGATTAAAGTTGGCTGGAAAGCATGGAGCCGGAAGAGAGTTCCACAAGCAAGGCAGTAAAGCCACTAAGACACAAGGGGGTTACTGGGTGTGGAAGAATTAGGAACAGAAACATTAATAATGAGCGGGAAGAGGAAAGATTAATCAGGAGGACAGTAGGTAGCGATTGACATTGCATTTAAATATTTGAAGATTAAAGTTGGCTGGAAAGCATGGAGCCAGAAGAGAGTTCCACAAGTAAGGCAGTAAAGCCACTAAGACACAAGGGGTTACTGGGTGTGAAAGAATTATGAACAGAAACATTAATAATGAGCAGGAAGTAGAAAGAGTAATCAGGAAGACAGCAGATAGTAATTGATATTGCATTTAAATATTTGAAGATTAAAGTTGGCTGGAAAGCATGGAGCCGGAAGGGAGTTCCACAAGCAAGGCAGTAAAGCCACTAAGGCACAAGGGGTTACTGGGTGTGGAAGAATTAGGAACAGAAACATTAATAATGAGCGGGAAGAGGAAAGATTAATCAGGAGGACAGTAGGTAGCGATTGACATTGCATTTAAATATTTGAAGATTAAAGTTGGCTGGAAAGCATGGAGCCAGAAGAGAGTTCCACAAGTAAGGCAGTAAAGCCACTAAGACACAAGGGGTTACTGGGTGTGAAAGAATTATGAACAGAAACATTAATAATGAGCAGGAAGTAGAAAGAGTAATCAGGAAGACAGCAGATAGTAATTGATATTGCATTTAAATATTTGAAGATTAAAGTTGGCTGGAAAGCATGGAGCCGGAAGGGAGTTCCACAAGCAAGGCAGTAAAGCCACTAAGGCACAAGGGGTTACTGGGTGTGGAAGAATTAGGAACAGAAACATTAATAATGAGCGGGAAGAGGAAAGAATAATCAGGAGGACAGTAGGTAGCGATTGACATTGCATTTAAATATTTGAAGATTAAAGTTGGCTGGAAAGCATAGAGGCAGAAGAGAGTTCCACAAGTAAGGCAGTAAAGCCACTAAGACACAAGGGGTTACTGGGTGTGAAAGAATTATGAACAGAAACATTAATAATGAGCAGGAAGTAGAAAGAGTAATCAGGAAGACAGCAGATAGTAATTGAGATTGCATTTAAATATTTTAAGTTTAAAGTTGGCTGGAAAGCATGGAGCCGGAAGGGAGTTCCACAAGCAAGGCAGTAAAGCCACTAAGTCAAAAGGGGTTACTGGGTGTGGAAGAATTAGGAACAGAAACATTAATAATGAGACTAAGACACAAGGGGTTACTAGGTGTGGAAGAATTAGGAACAGAAACATTAATAATGAGCGGGAAGAGGAAAGATTAATCAGGAGGACAGTAGGTGGCGATTGACATTGCATTTAAATATTTGAAGATTAAAGCTTGCTGCAAAGCATGGGGCCGGAGGGGAGTTCCTCAAGCAAGGCAGTAAAGACACTAAGACACAAGGGTTTACTGGGTGTGGAAGAATTAGGAACAGAAACATTAATAATGAGAGGGAAGAGGAAAGATGAATCAGGAGGACAGTAGGTAGCGATTGACATTGCATTTAAATATTTGAAGATTAATGCTTGCTGCAAAGCATGGAGCCGGAGGGGAGTTCCTCAAGCAAGGCAGTAAAGACACTAAGACACAAGGGTTTACTGGGTGTGGAAGAATTAGGAACAGAAACATTAATAATGAGCGGGAAGAGGAAAGATTAATCAGGAGGACAGTAGGTAGCAATTGACATTGCATTTAAATATTTGAAGATTAAAGTTGGCTGGAAAGCATGGAGCCAGAAGGGAGTTCCACAAGCCAGGCAGTAAAAACACTAAGACACAAGGGGTTACTGGGTGTGGAAGAATTATGAACAGAAACATTAATAATGAGTGGGAAGAGGAAAGATTAATCAGGATGACAGTAGGTAGCGATTGACATTGCATTTAAATATTTGAAGATTAAAGTTGGCTGGAAAGCATGGAGCCGGAAGGGAGTTCCACAAGCCAGGCAGTAAAGACACTAAGACACAAGGGGTTACTGGGTGTGGCAGAATTAGGAACAGAAACATTAATAATGAGTGGGAAGAGGAAAGATTAATCAGGAGGACAGTAGGTAGCAATTGACATTGCATTTAAATATTTGAAGATTAAAGTTGGTTGGAAAGCATGGAGCCGGAAGGGAGTTCCACAAGCAAGGCAGTAAAGCCACTAAGGTACAAGGGGTTACTGGGTGTGGAAGAATTAGGAACAGAAACATTAATAATGAGCGGGAAGACGAAAGATTAATCAGGAGGACAGTAGGTAGTGATTGACATTGCATTTAAATATTTGAAGATTAAAGTTGGCTGGAAAGCATGGAGCCAGATGGGAGTTCCACAAGCAAGGCAGTAAAGCCACTAAGACACAAGGGGTTACTGGGTGTGGAAGAATTAGGAACAGAAACATTAATAATGAGCGGGAAGAGGAAAGATTAATCAGGAGGACAGTAGGTAGCGATTGACATTGCATTTAAATATTTGAAGATTAAAATTGACTGGAAAGCATGGAGCCAGAAGGGAGTTCCACAAATACGGCAGTGAAGCCTGTAAGACACAAGGGGTTACTGGGTGTGGAAGAATTAGAAACAGAAACATTAATAATGAGTGGGAAGAGGAAAGATTAATCAGCAGGACAGTAGGTAGCGATTGACATTGCATTTAAATATTTGAAGATTAAAGTTGGCTGGAAAGCATGGAGCCGGAGGGGAGTTCCTCAAGCAAGGCAGTAAAGACGCTAAGACACAAGGGGTTACTGGGTGTGGAAGAATTAGGAACAGAAACATTAATAATGAGCGGGAAGAGGAAAGATTAATCAGGAGGACAGTAGGTAGCGATTGACATTGCATTTAAATATTTGAAGATTAAAGTTGGCTGGAAAGCATGGAGCCGGAAGGGAGTTCCACAAGCCAGGCAGTAAAGACACTAAGACACATTGGGTTACTGGGTGGGGAAGAATTAGGAACAGAAACATTAATAATGAGCGGAAGTAGAAAGAGTAATCAGGAGGACAGCAGATAGTAATTGATATTGCATTTAAATATTTGAAGTTTAAAGTTGGCTGGAAAGCATGGAGCCGGAAAGGAGTTCCACAAGCAAGGCAGTAAAGCCACTAAGACACAAGGGGTTACTGGGTGTGGAAGAATTAGGAACAGAAACGTTAATAATAAGCGAGAAGAGGAAAGATTAATCAGGAGGACAGTAGGTAGCAATTGACATTGCATTTAAATATTTGACGATTAAAGTTGGCTGGAAAGCATGGAGCCGGAAGGGAGTTCCACAAGCAAGGCAGTAAAGACACTAAGGCACAAGGGGTTACTGGGTGTGGAAGAATTAGGAACAGAAACATTAATAATGAGCAGGAATAGGAAAGATTAATCAGGAGGACAGCAGATAGTAATTGATATTGCATTTAAATATTTGAAGATTAAAGTTGGCTGGAAATCATGGAGCCAGAAGAGAGTTCCACAAGTAAGGCAGTAAAGCCACTAAGACACAAGGGGTTACTGGGTGTGGCAGAATTAGGAACAGAAACATTAATAATGAGCGGGAAGAGGAAAGAGTAATCAGGAGGACAGTAGGTAGCGATTGACATTGCATTTAAATATTTGAGGATTAACGTTGGCTGGAAAGTATGGAGCCAGAAGAGAGTTCCACAAGTAAGGCAGTAAAGCCACTAAGACACATGGGGTTACTGGGTGTGAAAGAATTAGGAACAGAAACATTAATAATGAGCAGGAAGTAATAACAGTAATCAGGAGGACTGCAGATAGTAATTGATATTGCATTTAAATATTTGAAGATTAAAGTTGGCTGGAAAGCATGGAGCCGGAAGGGAGTTCCACAATCCAGGTAGTCAAGCCACTAAGACACAAGGGTTTACTGGGTGTGGAAGAATTAGGAACAGAAACATTAATAATGAGCAGGAAGTAGAAAGAGTAATCAGGAGGACAGCAGATAGTAATTGATATTGCATTTAAATATTTGAGGATTAATGTTGGCTGGAAAGCATGGAGCCGGAAGGGAGTTCCACAAGCAAGGCAGTAAAGCCACTAAGACACAAGGGGTTACTCGGTGTGGGAGAATTAGGAACAGAAACATTAATAATGAGCGGGAAGAGGAAAGATTAGTCAGGAGGACAGTAGGTAGCGGTTGACAATGCATTTAAATATTTGAAGATTAAAGTTGGCTGGAAAGCATGGTGCCGGAAGGGAGTTCCACAAGCAAGGCAGTAAAGCCACTAAGACACAAGGTGTTACTGGGTGTGGAAGAATTAGGAACAGAAACATTAATAATGAGTGGGATGAGGAAAGATTAATCACGAGGACAGCAGATAGTAATTGATATTGCATTTAAATATTTGAAGATTAACGTTGGCTGGAAAGCATGGAGCCGGAAGGGAGTTCCACAAGCAAGGCAGTAAAGACACTAAGACACAAGGGGTTACTGGGTGTGGAAAAATTAGGAACAGAAACATTAATAATGAGCGGGAAGAGGAAAGATTAATCAGGAGGACAGTAGATAGCGATTGACATTGCATTTAAATATTTGAAGATTTAAGTTGGCTGGAAAGCATGGAGCCAGTAGACAGTTCCACAAGTAAGGCAGTAAAGCCACTAAGACACAAGGGGTTATTGGATGTGGAAGAATTATGAACAGAAACATTAATAATGTGCGAGAAGAGGAAAGATTAATCAGGAGGACAGTAGGTAGCGATTGACATTGCATTTAAATATTTGAAGATTAAAGTTGGCTGGAAAGCATGGAGCCGGAGGGGATTTCCTCAAGCAAGGCACTAAAGACACTAAGACACAGGGGGTTACTGGGGGTGGAAGAATTAGGAACAGAAACATTAATAATGAGCAGGAAGTAGTAAGAGTAATCAGGAGGACAGCAGATAGTAATTGATATTGCATTTAAATATTTGAAGATTAAAGTTGGCTGGAAAGCATGGAGCCCGAAGGGAGTTCCACAATCCAGGCAGTCAAGCCACTAAGACACAAGGCGTTACTGGGTGTGGAAGAATTAGGAACAGAAACATTAATAATGAGCAGGAAGTAGAAAGAGTAATCAGGAGGACAGCAGATAGTAATTGATATTGCATTTAAATATTTGAGGATTAATGTTGGCTGGAAAGCATGGAGCCGGAAGGGTGTTCCACAAGCAAGGCAGTAAAGCCACTAAGACACAAGGGGTTACTCGGTGTGGAAGAATTAGGAACAGAAACATTAATAATGAGCGGGAAGAGGAAAGATTAATCAGGAGGACAGTAGGTAGCGATTGACATTGCATTTAAATATTTGAAGATTAAAGTTGGCTGGAAAGCATGGAGACAGAAGAGAGTTCCACAAGTAAGGCAGTAAACCCACTAAGACACAAGGGGTTACTGGGTGTGGAAGAATTAGGAACAGAAACATTAATAATGAGCGGGAAGAGGAAATATTAATCAGGAGGACAGTAGGTAGCGATTGACATTGCATTTAAATATTTGAAGATTAAAGTTGGCTGGAAAGCATGGAGCCAGAAGGGAGTTCCACAAGTAAGGCAGTGAAGCCAGTAAGATACAAGCGCTTACTGGATGTGGAAGAATTAGGAACAGAAACATTAATAATGAGTGGGAAGAGGAAAGATTAATCAGGAGGACAGTAGGTAGCAATTGACATTGCATTTAAATATTTGAAGATTAAAGTTGGCTGGAAAGCATGGAGCCAGAAGGGAGTTCCACAATCCAGGCAGTCAAGCCACTAAGACACAAGGGGTTACTGGGTGTGGAAGAATTAAGAACAGAAACATTAATAAAGAGCTGGAAGAGGAAAGAATAATCAGGATGGCGGTAGATAGCAATTGACATTGCATTTAAATTTTTACAAGTTACAGATGGCTTACTGCTGGACATAGTCTATCATCTTACCCAGGATATTTTTTTTTTCAGCGTATCATCCCAAGCATGGCTGGAGGCCAGTATCATGCAAGGGGTTAACGAAGGGTTGGAGGAAGAGCAGATAGGTGTGGTAAAGGGGAGGATGTGGAGAAAGAGAAAGACAGTGGGTCGATCAAGGCAAGGGGGTTACAGAAGATTTGGAGCGGGAGCAGATAGGAATGTTACAATGAGAGCTGTGCTGCTGGTATAGCTGGAAATAATGGTTCCTGTGTGTTCTGGCAGTCAAGAATGCTGGTGTGAGCCATGGAGAAGATTGCAGGATGAAAGCGTCCATGCCAGTTTTGACCCAGGAAGAAACCTTAGTGGCACAGTTTTCTATTGTGAGGTTAAAGATGTCAGTTCAAAGGGCGTCACACAGAAAATCTCAGAATGAGTCCCAATCAGTGTGCTGGTAACAGAAAGAGGTCTTATGGATAGGGGTCGCTGTTTAATGGATGCTTGGAAGGAAGATATCAGTACTTAAGATAAGGTAAGAAATCGATCCAATAGAGAAGCATGTTGCTTGGTTTGGCTAGGGAAACGAGTAGGGAAGTCCATGATTTGAATGAGAGATTAAGCAATAGAAAAATTTAATGTTTGTATAGCAGCAATGTCAGTACGTTTTAGAATGTTTCACAGATGGATGGAGAGAAAGTGCCTTTTCTATACTGTCAGCTGTTGGGTCTAATATACTGCAGGCATCCAAAGAGGTGGAGCGATAACGGAAAAAGAGATAGCTAACAGAGTTTAGTAACAAAAGATGGAAGCACACGAAAGAGTAGTCAGCAATCTTGAGATACAATTCTCTGGTCATCGGCAGATTATCCTGGATGTGAACACCAAAGCCATGCATGTGAATGTTGGAATCTTTTTGGATAATGGGAAGATACCTGCAACCAAGGATTTATTGGTTACAATGGAAGAATTCAAGTTGGCTTCACAAAGGGTTAAGATATCTGACGACCATTCCAGAAGGAAGGATTCAATGCTGCTGAAGTTGGAACAGATACTTCGAATTTCGAAGAGAGAAAGATGGTGGCTACTTTTTTTTTTTGTTAGCTGATTTAGTTTTATTTCTTTTGAGTTATGTTTTAAGGAGAGAGAGGAAAAAGACCACCATAATTGTCACGACCTGTTGTTGTCAATGGCAATACGAACCAATCAGTATGTAGCTGAGAGCAGAGCATAATGTGGCCTCAGGGTTGCTCACCGGAAATACACGCAGGGACCCCTACCCATGTGCAACATGGCACTACAGATACTCTGATATTTATGCAACTGTTGATTGGAGCAGCCTCTCTCAGCACTGCCAAAGAGTTTGGGCTCCTAATGACCAGTTGGAAGCAGCTGCCAACCTGGTACTCTCATAATGGAATGTCACAGCCACTGGTTAGTCTAATCACCAAAGAGTTAAGACATTTAAATCATTGAGGCCTTGGTAAGAGAAATAAATAAATAAAAAGAACTGGTAAACCATATGTTGAACAGGGAACAAGGGATGAACCTCTACTTGTGTTCAATCAATGGACATGGAAGGACTGCGGATCGGATGATGAGCTTAACTACTCCTATTAACATGTAAAAAAAAAGAAAAGAGCGAAAGAAAGAAAGAAAATTGGGAAAGAATTCATATTAAGTAATTACTTAGTATTATAAGTTCTGATGTCGACTACCAAGTAAAAAAATGGAAGATGGAAGTTAATTTTTCAGCATTGATAAATAACATTGGGTAAGCATAATTAATAAGTCCTGTAAGTGCATATATATATATATATATATATATATATATATATATATATATATATATATATATATATATATAAGTAACAAAAATATTGGTAATCCTTATGGATAATCCCAAGGAGGATGAAATACTGAGAGCTCAATGTTAAGTCAGAACGAATAATTTAAAGAAAAACAGACGACTTTAAGGCTCCATTTTTTATAATTTAGAGAATTTTATTTTCAAAAGGTGAAACGAAAAATGAATTTAAAATTTACACTTTTGAGGGGCAGTATTAAGCTCATAAAAGGTGACATAGAGGGTGATGAAGAATAGTGTGAGAGACAGGATCGAGTTTAGGATCGAGTTTAGAGAGGGAAGGGAGAGTTTTATATTTTTTTCTTTTTGTTACAATACTTAATATTGAGGAAGGAGGGGGTAAAGATCAGAAATTACATATATAGATATATATATATGTGTGTTTCATTAAAAACGACAGACAAGGTACTACAGTTAATCTTTTCGTTTAATTTTCCTTGTGTTCGAACAAGAGCTTTCTTTTGGGATATCGTGTGTAGAAACTAAATGTTCTATAGTTCTGAGCGCTTTTGGCTATACTTTTAGCCATTATCAAGGATGCTTTTATTTTTTCAGTTTAATTGACTGTGTGCATTATGTGTATGTTTTTAGTGTGTTATATAGCTGTTTTATTTTCTGAACGTGGTTAGCACATTGTGGCCTAGTTTATAGTTAATATTATTTAAGAGTTGACTTTTACTTTTTTATTATTAAGGCTTCCATTATTTTTCATCTTTTTTTATATGTGGGTGAGGTTATTATGTTTGTATTTTCTACTAGTATGTTTCGGATGGAGTCTGGTAAGTTTGTGTGTGTTTAAATGAGTTCTAATGGAGCTGTGGTCATATAGGTGTAACGTAAGGCATCTGAAAAGGCATGTAGTGGTGTGACCGATGTAATTATTTATGAATTCGGTTTGATCTGGAATACGGTACCTTAAGGGTCATTTGAATAATGTTCGTTTATTGTAATTTTGACTTAGCTGGTGTGTTCATTAGCTGTCTTAAATTTTCTATAGTAGATAATTAATTCAATTTTTTAATTTTATTTCTTTTACCCAAATAAAAAAAAAAATTAAATGAATTATCTACTATAAAAAATTTAAGACAGCTAACCTTATCCTCAAAAATAAGTCAAAATTACCGCTCAGAACTATAAAACATTTGGACAGTTTTTACACATTCTTTGTCCAGAAAAGAAAGCTCTTGTTCGAACAAAAGAAAAATTAAATAAAAAGCTTAACTGTTTCATGCTAGTGCAATCGTCAGGCAACGATGCCTGACGATTGCACTAGCATGAAACAGACTGTCGCCTCTATATATATATATATATATATATATATATATATATATATATATATATGCACATACATACAGTGCTGTTTGATAAAAGTGACTCACCTGATTTTTTTTAATAAATGTTGTTGTCTTTGATGAAACGAAAGTTGACCTAAATTCAAAGGATAAGCAATCTAAAATCCCAAGAAAAAGCTTTGAAAGCTCTTTGAATTTAGCAGTAAGTACTGTCAAGCATCCATTCAGTATAATGTTCTGGGGGATGCTTTTCTTTTCATGGAACTGGTTTCTTAAAACCTATTGAAAAGACCCTCAGGAGCGAGCAGTACAAGAGAATTTTAGAGTCTTGTCTGCTCCCTTCTGCTGAAAGGGTGCATATCGACCCCACCAAGCTCATTTTTATGCAGGATAATGATCCCTGTCACAAATCAAAATTGATGAAGAAATACTTTGATGAGAAGCAGGTGAGTGTTATGACATGGCCGCCCCAATCTCCTGACCTCAACCCCATAGAAAACTTATGGAGCATTATAAAGTACAGTCTCTTGAGAAAACAGTTGAGCAACAAAGAGGATTTGATTGTGAATTTCATATCCGAATGGAATTCAATGCTTGGAGATGAGATTTGCCAGAAGCTTATCAAGTCAATGTCAAAAAGGTTTGAAAAGGTTATTCAAAATAAAGGAGGACCCATAGATTATTAAATATTTCAAACTATATTACCTATTATAAATAAATTATACCTTTATTATTCTTTATTTAAAGCAGTTTGGTTATGTTTCTATTGATTACTAGTTGCAGGAAATAAGTGAGTCACTTTTTTTCATGAAACTATGACATTATTTAATTAGGGAAGCTTTTAATTGGTTTTATAAATAAGATATATTAAGGACACTATTGTCTTGAGAAAAGATTTTTGAAATGAATTTTTACAAGAATTGTTTTCATTTTTAAATATTATAATCAGAAGTTTTAAATCTTTTAAAATTCTGTATTAATATCAGCCTTTAGATTATATTAAGTGAAAACTGTTTTTACTAATCATAAATAATAAAGCTTAATTCCAGTCAACGAACACTAAGATTTTTAAAATAAGTTTTTAAGTCAAAATTCCTAAGGTTAGATTATGGAGAATATTTTCAAGCATTTTTAAGATTACTGAGTACTTAAAAATTATATAAAAAAGCTTCTCACTTGTTTTCTTAAATTATGTTTTACAGATAAAGTCTCTGTAGAACAACAATAAACCGGTCAAAAATGTAAACATGGCTACAGTTGGTTAAAAACACAGCTACTGTTTGGTTTAAAAATGCATTTCTGTGTTATTTTATACTTAAAGTACAACAACAATCTACCTGGTGGACAATTATTTGTTATTTTATACTTAAAGTAAATAATATTTGTTTCAAATCAAATTAATTATACTTTAAATCAGCTAATATTCCTAAAATAAAATTTCAGAAAAGTATATTTTATTTTTGGAAGATTTTTTTAATACAGAGAATCTTTTAGCTTTCAATTCAAGCTAAAATGAAAGCTTCAAGAAAGCTGTTTCATTTTTTAAAATTCATTTGAAACCTTAGGTATCATGAATTTAGTGGATGTATAGAGTTTTAATTTAGTGATAATATCACTTAATAACATGTATAAATGTATTTTTTGTATGGATGTTCAAAAAGGAAATAATTCTGAGTTACCACCTTTGACTACTTTTCCCTATCAGTTGATAGGGATGATTTAAGTCAGAGATTACAGTAGAAAATTACTGTTGTTGACCTATGACATAAGAGGCTACCATGCATAAATAAATGTTTTTCTATTATGTTTTAAGCAAAAAGTAAGCCTTACTTTTACAAAATCCAGTTAATTAATCTTTAAATTTACTAATTTTTTTAAATGTACCTCTAGAACAAATATTGGATTTTTAAGAGATTTTTAAATTTCTTGCTTACATTCATTGTCTATAATGGCAGTTCGATGAGTGACATGTGAATGTGCCAATGTTTTAAAAATGCCTAAAAGCTTCATTTATCTGTCTATATTTCTGAAATGAGGTATTGTAACTATTTACCCTATTTGGACTGTTGCCCTCATCTTTGTTGCCATATTCACAACGTTTTGGCTGTTGTACACTCCAGCGATCTTCAGGATCTGTCTATATTTCTGAGATGAGGTATTGTAATTATTTGCACCATTTGGACCGTTGTCCTCATCTTTATTGCCATAATTACAATGTTTCAGCCATTGCATGCTCTGGCCTTCTTCAGGTGATTGGCCTTTTGAACTGAACCCTTTATTTTGTCCACCAGGTAGATTGTTGTTGTTCCATGTGCCATGCCTTTTCTGGATGTCTCAGTCTTAGTTATCTCCCTTTACCTCAACACTCCAAGTTTTGTTCACCTCTGCTGTAGCCAGGTATTGAACTCACAACTCTTTGGGTAAAGTCACTAGATCCAACCAATACTTTTATCCGCTCGGCCATGTGTCCTTGAGGATAAAAGCATTGGTTGAATCCAATGACTTGACCCAAAGAATTGTGAGTTCAATACCTGGCTACAGCAGAGTTGAACAAAACTCGGAGAGTTGAGTTACTAAAGGGAGATAGCTGATACTGAGACATCCGGAAGAGGCATGGCAAGTGGACATAGAACAATTTATCCTGGTGGCCGAAATAAGGGGTTCAGTTCAAAATTCCACTTACCTGAAGAAGGCTGGAGCATACAATGGCCAAAACATAAATATAGCAATAAAAATGAGGACAGCAGCCCGAATAGTGTAAATATCTTTATTTACATATGGAAGTTAATTTTTTTAGCTTTATGCTATTATCTTTCAAATAAGACCAAAAGTTAGCTTCAAAAAAGGTATTTAAAATATTTAAAAGGTGATGATTTTTATAAAGTCTGTGGTGGTGCATGGTTTAAGTGTATTGAAAAAAAAAAAAAACAAATATTGAATAGATGATGATTTGGATCCATAAAATATCTTTGTTCTGTCATGGCTTTACATGATTTCAAACATCTGAGTTCATTCAAAGAAAATGAGTCTCATCTCCTTATTTATTTTTTGCAGGCTGCAGGAGACAAAAATAAAGAATGGAAGAGGAAAGAAACCATTTTAGATTTGTCAAAATATCTTGACAAAGGAATTCGAGTCAAATTTAGTGGTGGAAGGGAAGGTAAGAAATTGTCTTGAAAGGTCGAGTTGGGTTGGGGGAGTAATTTCTTTTTGGGGTTTGTGTCGTGTGTTTCAAATTTAAAATTTAGTCTTCTTAAGGAACGTTAAAAATGTTTGTTTTGTTAAATAACATTTTTTAACGCAGTCACTCCTACCTTGGATATTTGTACGTTTTACATAATGCCATCTCTGTTTCTGGTAGAGTTACTATTAGAAATTGCTAAAAGGAGGAGTCGACCGTAGTTGGGAACATCGAGTCAATGCAAACGATCCTTTCCTTAGTTGCATAGTACATGCTTCACCAGGGCTACATACAGTTTTGAATTCAGAGTTTTCCTTCTCCTAGACTGGTTGGCACCCAAGGCTACAGAACCCAAGTGAATAGTTGTGGTCATCGAGTCAATGTGAATGATCCTTTCCTCAGCTGCATTGTACATGCGTCACCAGGCCTACATACAGTTTTGAATTCAGAGTTTTCCTTCTCCTAGACTGGTTGCCACCCAAGGCTACAGAACCCAAGTGAATAGTTGTGGTCATCGAGTCAATGCAAATGATCCTTTCCTTAGTTGCATAGTACATGCATCACCAGGGCTACATACAGTTTTGAATTCAGAGTTTTCCTTCTCCTAGACTGGTTGGCACCCAAGGCTACAGAACCCAAGTGAATAGTTGTGGTCATCGAGTCAATGTGAATGATCCTTTCCTCAGCTGCATTGTACATGCGTCACCAGGCCTACATACAGTTTTGAATTCAGAGTTTTCCTTCTCCTAGACTGGTTGGCACCCAAGGCTACAGAACCCAAGTGAATAGTTGTGGTCATCGAGTCAATGTGAATGATCCTTTCCTCAGCTGCATTGTACATGCGTCACCAGGCCTACATACAGTTTTGAATTCAGAGTTTTCCTTCTCCTAGACTGGTTGCCACCCAAGGCTACAGAACCCAAGTGAATAGTTGTGGTCATCGAGTCAATGCAAATGATCCTTTCCTTAGTTGCATAGTACATGCATCACCAGGGCTACATACAGTTTTGAATTCAGAGTTTTCCTTCTCCTAGAGTGATTGCTACTCGTGGATATAGAATACAGTCTGTTCTACTATTTAACCCATAGCTGGGGAGAAGAGTTGGAATCATACCTTTTCCAACGGTTTATATACAGAGTGCAATGGTTAAATTGTCTAAATGATGCAAAACTGAAAATAACACTGGCATCTCATTTTAACAGATATATTTACTAAAAATTACACAAAAATATCTTGAAATACTAGAGAATAAATTTATTTGATAAAATCACCATTGGCTTCAACCACAGCCTCCAGATGACTTTGGAATTTCCTGCAACTCTTCTGGACAGCCTCCTTGTTTAAGTTGGTGAATGCTGCCATAATCCTTGCCTTCAGTTCATCTTTGGTGTTACAAGGAGTTTTGTTGGTCTCTTGCTCAACTGCACCCGACGTAATAATCAAGGGAGTTGCAGTCTGGGGAGTTAGATGGGCAGATGTAAGGGGTGATGTAGGCCTCTATTTTGAGTTTGAGACACTGTGGCAAGATGAATAATGGAGGCATAATGTTGCCATCACTAGTGATCACTCCAAATACCTTCGTAAATCACAATTAGACTCATCCAACACTGTCTAAATCATCTGCTCTATTCTCAAATTGATACCCAAACACTCTGAAATGTCCGCATTAGTGCTTTTGGCATGAATTCCAAACACTGCAGCATGCAGTTTCCAAATTTCTGGCAGAGTGAATTGCGCTCTTTTTCTCACAGATGGTGCCCAACTGAGCCTATTGTACTGTTCAGTTGACAAAAGACAAACGCACATGTGCAAAATTAAAAATATCAAATGGTGACAGTTTATCCATCGCACCCTGTGCACACATACATATGTGTGTGTGTCTCTCTATCTCTCTATATATATACTCTTAAGGTGTGCTATATTTATGGGATAAAGTGCTCAATATCAGATAGACCGAATGTAAATTATATATATATATATATATATATATATATATATATATATATATATATATATATATACATATATATATATATATATATATATATGTATGTGTGCTTTATTTTGGTAGATTAAATTTAATACTAGTTTGGATATTTGTACGTTTTAATAGTGCCATCTCTGAGTTACTATTAGAAATTGCTATATAAGATTAGTTGGTGAAATCAAATTTCTTAATACATTCATTGATACCCCATGGGTATTTGAATCTTAGCATAATGCCATCTATATTTTTAGTTGAGTGACAATTAGAAATTATGAAAGGCTGTTTTATTTTGGGAAATAAAATTAAATTTATGAACACATTGATTAGTTCCTTGACTATTTGAACCCTTAGGCAGCTCAAGTTTCTGGGACGATAATAATGAGGAAGGAGGGCCTGGAGAATCTGATACTCACAGGTCAAAGAGAGGGAAAGAGGGACAAAGGAAAACAACGTGTGGCATACCTGGCAGATATAAGCAAGTGGATGACAGAATGTGGTCTGGGGGAGGAAGCAGAGGGAAGGAACTTGCTGAGAGCTGCAAGGTATGGAGGGGTGTGGAGAGCCATGATCGCATACATCCTGAAATGACATGGCACATAAAAAGGACACATAATGAGGAAGGAGGGCCTGGAGAATCTGATACTCACAGGTCAAATAGAGGGAAAGAGGGACAAAGGAAAACTACGCGTGGCATACCTGGCAGATATAAGCAAGTGGATGAGAGAATGTGGTCTGGGGAAGGAAGCAGAGGGAAGGAACTTGTTGAGAGCTACAAGGGATAGAGAGTTAGCATTTGGAATTTTTATGTAAGAAATTTTTTATTGCCTTTTATTTCGATAAAGGAAATTTATTAAATGCTAAAAACTGACACTACACTGTCTTTGATTTTTTTTTCTTTTTTGTTTCTTCCCTTGCACTATGATTTGTCTGTCATGTAACAGTTGCACATGCATGTCAGATGTAATGCACGACACACCATGAGAGGCACAGGCGCCTTGTGTGGCAATAGGAGCGTTAAAGTTATTTCCAATTGGTTTATTTCAGCAATTTTTTAACCATCATGCATGCAAAAACAAAAAATGGTTATTTCTTTGACCCTGATATTAGCTACCATATAAACTTTTGACTCCTTTGGCAATGTTTACCTATCTATATATAAAATTTTGTTACGTTGTGGTTATTTTATTTTGTATTAAATCTTTTCTTGTTAGTTATTGTTAATCTGTTATTGGGCCGAATTTATAAATGAAACTTTACCAGATCTGGATGGATAGGAAAAAACTGAGTTTGTATGTGTGTGTGTGTGTGTGTGTGTGTGTGTGTGTGTGTGTGTGTGTGTGTATATATATATATATAGATATATATATAGATATATATATATATATATATGAGATGAATTACAACTAATGAACTGACCGTTCTGTTGTTTTAAATTCATAAAAAACAAAGATATTTGTGTGAAAAAAAACATTGTTGTCTTGAGAATGCATACAGCAAGAATTTTATAAGTATTTTATATTTTACTCATATAAATAACTTTAAGGTTTTTATACGAATAAAAATGAATTATGTTGTCAAAATAAGAACAAAAAAAAGAACTTATCCAAAAAAAAAACCCTAAACGGAGACAAATGGTGCTGGTTGTGAAATTCAAATGACATTCTAAGGAAATCCCCAACAAAAAAGACCTTTTCTTTGATCGGGATGCAAGGGGAATAACTCTAAATTGCTATTTTTCAAGTTATTCCCCTTGGATTTATTTATTAATTTTAAAATGGGTATCAAATTGTGTGCAATTATTTGATTTGTCTATGTATACAGGGATTTTTCTTTTGCTCAGATAGTAAAAAGTACAGCTTTCACGATGAGCGCGGTATGTCGTCTGACAATTTACAGCGTCCGAATTCCAGTGTGCACAATAAGAATGCATTTGTAATTTTTCCTTTTTAATGAATCCACAAAATATTGCTGTCCAATTGTCAGGAATTTCTTGCCTTATCAATAAATACAAAAGTTTTTTCGACACCTTGATTAGAGTTGGGTCGAAATTCAACGGTATGGGGACTAGAGTTAGCTCATTTGCGGAAATTGTCTTGCGGCCCTAAACTGGGAAATCAGTGATATTTCACATGTTTATAACTTTTTTCCAGTAAAAGAAATATTTTCAAAATGGGTATCAAATTGTGTGCAATTATTTGATTTGTATATGTTTACTGGGATTTTTCATTTGCTCAGATAGTAAAAAGTACAGCTTTCACCATGTGCGCGGTATGTCGTTTGACAATTTACAGCGTCCGAATTCCAGTGTGCACAATAAGAATGCATTTCTAATTTTTCATTTTTAGAGAATCCACAAAATATTGGTGTCAAATTGTCGGGATTTTCTGGCCTTATCCATAATTACAAAAGATTTTCGACACGCTGAATAGAGTTTAGGCGAAATTTAACGGTATGGGGACTAGTGTTAGCTCATTTGCGGAAATTTTCATGCGGACCTAACCTGGGTAATCAGTCATAATTCACGTTTTTATAACTTTTTTCCAGTAAAAGAAATATTTTCACTATATATTTTTTTTATTTTTTAGTTCTTGAAACATTTAAATTATGGATGAATTTGAGAAAGATTTTTTTTAATGTCAGTTGAGCCTATTTTATTCGAATAAAAATGAATCATGCTGTCAAAATAAGAACAAAAAAAAGAACTTATCCAAAAAAAAACCCTAAAAGAAGACAAATGGCGTATGACAATATACACCGTACGAATTCCAGTGTGCACAATAAGAATGCATTTGTAATTTTTCCTTTTTAATGAATCCACAAAATATTGCTGTCCAATTGTCGAGAATTTCTTGCCTTATCCATAATTACAAAAGTTTTTTCGACACCTTGAATAGAGTCAAGGCAAAATTCAACGGTATGGGGACTTGTGTTAGCTCATTTGCGGAAATTGTCATGCGGCCCTAAACTGGGAAATCAGTGATATTTCACTTGTTTATAACTTTTTTCCATGTGCGCGGTATGTCATTTGACAATTTACAGCGTCCGAATTCCAGTGTGCACAATAAGAATGCATTTCTACTTTTTCCTTTTCAGAGAATCCACAAAATAATGCTGTCAAATTGTCGTTAATTTCTTGCCTTATCCATAATTACAAATGTTTTTTTGACACGTTGAATTGAGTCGAGGCGAAATTTAACGGTATGGGGACTTGTGTTAGCTCATTTGCGGAAATTGTCATGCGGACCTAAACTGGGTAATCAGTCATAATTCACTTTTTTATAAATTTTTCAAGTAAAAGAAATATTTTCAAAATGGGTATCAAATTGTGTGCAATTATTTGATTTGTCTATGTATACAGGGATTTTTCTTTTGCTCAGATAGTAAAAAGTACAGCTTTCACCATGTGCGTGGTATGTCGTCTGACAATTTACAGCGTCCGAATTCCAGTGTGCACAATAAGACGGCATTTGTAATTTTGCCTTTTTATAGAATCCACAATATATTGGTGTCAAATTGTCGGAAATTTCTTGCCTTATCCCTAATTACAAAAGTTTTTTCGACACCTTGATTAGAGTCGAGTCGAAATTCAACGGTATGGGGACTTGTGTTAGCTCATTTGCGGAAATTGTCATGCGGCCCTAAACTGGGAAATCAGTGATATTTCACTTGTTTATAACTTTTTTCCAGTAAAAGAAATATTTTCAAAATGGGTATCAAATTGTGTGAAATTATTTGATTTGTCTGTGTTTACAGGGATTTTTCATTTGCTCAGATAGTAAAAAGTACAGCTTTCACCATGTGCACGGTATGTCGTCTGACAATTTACAGCGTCCGAATTCCAGTGTGCACAATAAGACTGCATTTGTAATTTTTCCTTTTTAACGAATCCACAATATATTGGTGTCCAATTGTCGGGAATTCCTTACCTGATACATAATAACGAAAGTTTTTTCGACACCTTGATTAGAGTCGAGTCGAAATTCAACGGTATGGGGACTTGTGTTAGCTCATTTGCGGAAATTGTCATGCGGCCCTAAACTGGGAAATCAGTGATATTTCACTTGTTTATAACTTTTTTCCAGTAAAAGAAATATTTTCAAAATGGGTATCAAATTGTGTGAAATTATTTGATTTGTCTGTGTTTACAGGGATTTTTCATTTGCTCAGATAGTAAAAAGTACAGCTTTCACCATGTGCGTGGTATGTCGTCTGACAATTTACATCGTCCGAATTCCAGTGTGCACAATAAGAATGCATTTGTAATTTTGCCTTTTTATCGAATCCACAATATATTGGTGTCAAATTGTCGCGAATTTCTTGCCTTATCCATAATTACAAAAGTTTTTTCGACACCTTGATTAGAGTCGAGTCGAAATTCAACGGTATGGGGACTTGTGTTAGCTCATTTGCGGAAATTGTCATGCGGCCCTAAACTGGGAAATCAGTGATATTTCACTTGTTTATAACTTTTTTCCAGTAAAAGAAATATTTTCAAAATGGGTATCAAATTGTGTGCAATTATTTGATTAATCTATGTTTACAGGGATGTTTCATTTGGTCAGATAGTAAAAAGTACAGCTTTCACTATGTGCGCGGTATGTCGTCTGACAATTTACAGCGTCCGAATTCCAGTGTGCACAATAAGACTGCATTTGTAATTTTTCCTTTTTATAGAATCCACAAAATATTGGTGTCAAATTGTCGAAAAATTTCTTGCCTTATCCATAATTACAAAAGTTTGTTCGACAAGTTGAATAGAGTCGAGGCAAAATTCAACGGTATGGGGACTAGTGTTAGCTCATATGCGGAAATTTTCATGCGGACCTAAACTGGGTACTCAGTCATAATTCACTTTTTTATAACTTTTTTCCAGTAAAAGAAATATTTTCAAAATGGGTATCAAATTGTGTGCAATTATTTGATTTGTCTATATATACAGGGATTTGTCTTTTGCTCAGATAGCAAAATGTACAGCTTTCACCATGTGCGCGGTATGTCGTCTGACAATATACAGCGTCCGAATTCCAGTGTGAACAATAAGAATGCATTTGTAATTTTTCCTTTTTATAGAATCCACAAAATATTGCTGTCCAATTGTCGGGAATTTCTGGCCTTATCCATAATTACAAAAGTTTGTTCGACACCTTGAATAGAGTCGAGGCAAAATTCAACGGTATGGGGACTAGTGTTAGCTCATTTGAGGAAATTTTCATGCGGACCTAAACTGGGTAATCAGTCATAATTCACTTTTTTATAACTTTTTTCCAGTAAAAGAAATATTTTCAAAATGGGTATCAAATTGTGTGCAATTATTTGATTCGTCTATGTATGCAGGGGTTTTTTATTTGCTCAGATAGTAAAGAATACAGCTTTCACCATGTGCGCGTTATGTCGTCTGACAATTTACAGCGTCCGAAACCAGTGTGAACAATATGACTACATTTGTAATTTTTCCTTTTTATCGAATCCACAATATATTGGTGTACAATTGTCGGGAATTAATTGCCTTATCCATAATTACAAAAGTTTTTTCGACACCTTGAATAGAGTCGATAAGAAATTCAACGGTATGGGGAATTGTGTTAGCTCATTTGCGGAAATTATCATGCGGCCCTAAACTGGGAAATCAGTCATATTTCAATTGTTTATAACTTTTTTCCAGTAAAAGAAATATTTTAAAAATGGGTATCAAATTGTGTGCAATTATTTGATATGTCTATGTTTACAGGGATTTTTCATTTGGTCAGATAGTAAAAAGCACAGCTTTCACTATGTTCGCGGTATGTCGTCTGACAATTTACAGCGTCAGAATTCCAGTGTGCACAATAAGACTGCATTTGTAATTTTTCCTTTTTATCGAATCCACAATATATTGGTGTCCAATTGTCGGGAATTCCTTACCTTATCCATAATTACGAAAGTTTTTTCGACACCTTGAATAGATTCGATTCGAAATTCAACGGTATTGGGACTTGTGTTAGCTCATTTGTGGAAATTAAGATGCGGCCCTAAACTGGGAAATCAGTCATACTTCACTTGTTTATAACTTTTTTCCAGTAAAAGAAATATTTTCAAAATGGGTATCAAATTGTGTGCAATTATTTGATATGTCTATGTTTACAGGGATTTTTCATTTGCTCAGATAGTAAAAAGTACAGCTTTCAGCATGTGTGCGGCATGACGTCTGACAATATAGAGCGTCCGAATTCCAGTGTGCACAATAAGAGTGCATTTGTAATTTTTCCTTTTTATCGAATCCACAATATATTGGTGTCCAATTGTCGGGAATTACTTACCTTATCCATAATTACAAAAGTTTTTTCGACACCTTGATTAGAGTCAGGTCGAAATTCAACGGTATGGGGACTTGTGTTAGCTCATTTGCGGAAATTGTCATGCGGCCCTAAACTGGGAAATCAGTGATATTTCACATGTTTTTAACTTTTTTCCAGTAAAAGAAATATTTTCAAAATGGGTATCAAATTGTGTGCAATTATTTGATTTGTCTATGTATACAGGGATTTTTCTTTTGCTCAGATATTAAAAAGTACAGCTTTCACCATGTGCGCGGTATATCGTCTGACAATATACAGCGTCCGAATTCCAGTCTGAACAATATGAATGCATTTGTAATTTTTCCTTTTTATAGAATCCACAAATTATTGCTGTCCAATTGTCGGGAATCTCTTGCCTTATCCATAATTACAAAAGTTTTTTCGACACCTTGAATAGAGCCGAGGCAAAATTCAACGGTATGGGGACTAGTGTTAGTTCATTTGCGGAAATTTTCATGCGGTCCTAAACTGGGTAATCAGTCATAATTGACTTTTTTATAACTTTTTTCCAGTAAAAGAAATATTTTCAAAATGGGTATCAAATTGTGTGCAATTATTTGATTTGTCTATGTATACAGGGATTTTTCTTTTGCTTAGATAGTAAAAAGTACAGCTTTCACCATGTGCGCGGTATGTCGTCTGACAATTTACAGCGTCCGAATTCCTCTGTGCACAATAAGACTGCATTTGTAATTTTTTTTTATTATCGAATCCACAATATATTGGTGTCCAATTGTCGGGCATTCCTTACCTTATGCATGATTACAAAAGTTTTTTCGACACCTTGAATAGAGTCGATTCGAAATGCAACGGTATGGGGACTTGTGTTAGCTCATTTGTGGAAATTGTCATGCGGCCCTAAACTGGGAAATCAGTCATATTTCACTTGTTTATAACTTTTTTCCAGTAAAAGAAATATTTTCAAAATGGGTATCAAATTGTGTGCAATCATTTGATATGTCTATGTTTACAGGGATTTTTCATTTGTTCAGAGAGTAAAAAGTACAGCTTTCACCATATGCGCGGCATGACGTCTGACAATTTACAGCGTCCGAATTCCAGTGTGTACAATAAGAATGCATTTCTACTTTTTCCTTTTTAGAGAATCCACGAAATATTGGTGTCAAATTGTCGTTAATTTTTTGCCTTATCCATAATTACAAAAGTTTTTTCGACACGTTGAATAGAGTCGAGGCGAAATTTAACGGTATTGGGACGTGTGTTAGCTCATTTGCAGAAATTGTCATGCGGCCCTAAACTGGGAAATCAGTGATATTTCACTTGTTTATAAATTTTTTCCAGTAAAAGAAATATTTTCAAAATGAGTATCAAATTGTGTGAAATTATTTGATTTGTCTATGTTTACAGGGATTTTTCATTTGCTCAGATAGTAAAAAGTACAGCTTTCACCATGTGCGCGGTATGTCGTCTGACAATTTACAGCCTCCGTATTCCAGCGTGCACAATAAGACTGCATTTGTAATTTTTCATTTTTATCGAATCCACAATATATTGGTGTCCAATTGTCGGGAATTCCTTACCTTATCCATGATTACAAAAGTTTTTTCGACACCTTGAATAGAGTCGATTCGAAATTCAACGGTATGGGGACGTGTGTCAGCTCATTTGCGGAAATTGTCATGCGGCCCTAAACTGGGAAATCAGTGATATTTCACTTGTTTATAACTTTTTTCCAGTAAAAGAAATATTTTCAAAATAGGTATCAAATTGTGTGAAATTATTTGATTTGTCTATGTTTACAGGGATTTTTCATTTGCTCAGATAGTAAAAAGTACAGCTTTCACCATGTGCGCGGTATGTCGTCTGACAATTTACAGCGTCCGAATTCCAGTGTGCACAATAAGACTGCATTTCTACTTTTTCCTTTTTATAGAATCCACAAAATATTGGTGTCCAATTGTCGGGAATTATTTACCTTATCCATAATTACAAAAGTTTTTTCGACACCTTGATTAGAGTCGGGTCGAAATTCAACGGTATGGGGACTTGTGTTAGCTCATTTGCGGAAATTGTCATGCGGCCCTAAACTGGGAAATCAGTGATATTTCACTTGTTTATAACTTTCTTCCAGTAAAAGAAATATTTTCAAAATGGGTATCAAATTGTGTGAAATTATTTGATTTGTCTATGTTTACAGGGATTTTTCATTTGCTCAGATAGTAAAAAGTACAGCTTTCACCATGTGCGCGGTATGTCGTCTGACAATTTACAGCGTCCGAATTCCAGTGTGCACAATAAGACTGCATTTCTACTTTTTCCTTTTTATAGAATCCACAAAATATTGGTCTCAAATTGTCGGGAATGTCTTGCCTTATCCATAATTACAAAAGTTTGTTCGACACCTTGAATAGAGTCGAGGCAAAATTCAAAGGTATTGGGACTAGTGTTAGTTCATTTGCGGAAATTCTCATGCGGTCCTAAACTGGGTAATCAGTCATAATTCACTTTTTTATAACTTTTTTCCAGTAAAAGAAATATTTTCAA
Organism: Acanthosepion esculentum; assembly: GCA_964036315.1. NCBI lineage: Eukaryota > Metazoa > Mollusca > Cephalopoda > Sepiida > Sepiidae > Acanthosepion > Acanthosepion esculentum. The sequence continues at coordinate 79,282,501 of OZ038509.1, forward strand.
AATGGGTATCAAATTGTGTGCAATTATTTGATTTGTCTATGTATACAGGAATTTTTCTTTTGCTCAGATAGTAAAATGTACAGCTTTCACCATGTGCGCGGCATGTCGTCTGACAATATACAGCGTCCGAATTACAGTGTGCACAATAAGACTGCATTTGTAATTTTTCCTTTTTATAGAATCCACAAAATATTGCGGTCCAATTGTCGGGAATTTCTTGCCTTATCCATAATTACAAAAGTTTTTTCGACACCTTGATTAGAGTCGAGTCGAAATTCAACGGTATGGGGACTTGTGTTAGCTCATTTGCGGAAATTGTCATGCGGCCCTAAACTGGGAAATCAGAGATATTTCACATGTTTATAAGTTTTTTCCAGTAAAAGAAATATTTTCAAAATGGGTATCAAATTGTTTGCAATTATATGATTTGTATATGTATACAGGGATTTTTCTTTTGCACAGATAGTAAAAAGTACAGCTTTCACTATATGCGCGGTATGTCGTCTGACAATATACAGCGTCCGAATTCCAGTGTGCACAATAAGAATGCATTTGTAATTTTTCATTTTTATAGAATCCACAAAATATTGGTGGCCAATTGTCGGGAATTTCTTGCATAATCCATAATTACAAAAGTTTTTTCGACACTTTGATTAGAGTCGGGTCGAAATTCAACGGTATGGGGACTTGTGTTAGCTCATTTGCAGAAAATGACATGCGGCCCTAAACTGGGAAATCATTTTTATTTCACATGTTTATAACTTTTTTCCAGTAAAAGAAATATTTTCAAAATGGGTATCAAATTGTGTGCAATTATTTGATTTTTCTATGTTTACAGGGATTTTTCATTTATTTAGATAGTAAAAAGTACAGCTTTCACCATGTGCGTGTTATGTCGTCTGACAATTTAAAGCGTCCGAATTCCAGTGTGCACAATAAGACGGCATTTGTAATTTTTCCTTTTTATAGAATCCACAAAATATTGCTGTCCAATTGTCGGGAATTTCTTGCCTTATCCATAATTACAAAAGTTTGTTCGACACCTTGAATAGAGTCGAGGCTAAATTCAACGGTATGGGGAGTAGTGTTAGCTCATTTGCGGAAATTTTCATGCGGACCTAAACTGGGTAATCAGTCATAATTCACTTTTTTATAACTTTTTTCCAGTAAAAGAAATATTTTCAAAATGGGTATCAAATTGTGTGCAATTATTTGATTCGTCTATGTATACAGGGATTTTTCTTTTGCTCAGTTAGTAAAAAGTACAGCCTTCACCATGTGCGCGGTATGTCGTCTGACAATATACAGCGTCCGAATTCCAGTGTGCACAATAAGACTGCGTTTGAAATTTTTCCTTTTTATCGAATTCACAATATATTGGTGTCCAATTGTCGGGAATTCCTTACCTTATCCATGATTACAAAAGTTTTTTCGACAACTTGAATAGAGTCGATTCGAAATTCAACGGTATGGGGACTTGTGTTAGCTCATTTGTGGAAATTGTCATGCGGCCCTAAACTGGGAAATCAGTCATATTCACATGTTTATAACTTTTTCCCAGTAAAAGAAATATTTTCAAAATGGGTATCAAATTGTGTGCAATTATATGATATGTCTATGTTTACAGGGATTTTTAATTTGCTCAGATAGTAAAAAGTACAGCTTTCAACATGTGCGCGGCATGACGTCTGACAATATACAGCGTCCGAATTCCAGTGTGCACAATATGAATGCATTTGTAATTTTTCCTTTTTATCGAATCCACAAAATATTGGTGTCCAATTGTCAGGAATTTCTTGCCTTATCCATAATTACAAAAGTTTGTTCGACACCTTGAATAGAGTCGAGGGGAAAGTCAACGGTATGGGGACTTGTGTTAGCTCATTTGTGGAAATTGTCATGCGGCCCTAAACTAGGAAATCAGTCATATTTCACTTGTTTATAACTTTTTTCCAGTAAAAGAAATATTTTCAAAATGGGTATCAAATTGTGTGCAATTATTTGATATGTCTATGTTTACAGGGATTTTTCATTGGCTCAGATAGTAAAAAGTACAGCTTTCGCCATGTGCGCGGCATGACGTCTGACAATTTACAGCGTCCGAATTCCAGTGTGCACAATAAGACTGCATTTCTACTTTTTCCTTTTTATAGAATCCACAAAATATTGGTGGCAAATTGTCGGGAATTTCGTGCCTTATCCATAATTACAAAAGTTTGTTCGACTCCTTGAATAGAGTCGAGGCAAAATTCAACGGTATGGGGACTAGTGTTAGCTCATTTGCGGAAATTTTCATGCGGACCTAAACTGGGTAATCAGTCATAATTCACTTTTTTATAACTTTTTTCCAGTAAAAGAAATATTTTCAAAATGGGTATCAAATTGTTTGCAATTATTTGATTTGTCTATGTTTACAGGGATTTTTCATTTGCTCAGATAGTAAAAAGTACAGCTTTCACCATGTGCGCGGTATGTCGTCTGACAATTTACAGCGTCCGAATTCCAGTGTGCACAATAAGACTGCATTTCTACTTTTTCCTTTTTATAGAATCCACAAAATATTGGTGTCCAATTGTCGGGAATTATTTACCTTATCCATAATTACAAAAGTTTTTTCGACACCTTGATTAGAGTCGGGTCGAAATTCAACGGTATGGGGACTTGTGTTAGCTCATTTGCGGAAATTGTCATGCGGCCCTAAACTGGGAAATCAGTGATATTTCACATGTTTTTAACTTTTTTCCAGTAAAAGAAATATTTTCAAAATGGGTATCAAATTGTGTGCAATTATTTGATTTGTCTATGTATACAGGGATTTTTCTTTTGCTCAGATATTAAAAAGTACAGCTTTCACCATGTGCGCGGTATATCGTCTGACAATATACTGTCCGAATTCCAGTCTGAACAATATGAATGCATTTGTAATTTTTCCATTTTATAGAATCCACAAATTATTGCTGTCCAATTGTCGGGAATCTTTTGCCTTATCCATAATTACAAAAGTTTTTTCGACACCTTGAATAGAGTCGAGGCAAAATTCAACGGTATGGGGACTAGTGTTAGCTCATTTGCGGAAATTGTCATGCGGCCCAAAAGTGGGAAATCAGTGATATTTCACTTGTTTATAACTTTTTTCCAGTAAAAAAAATATTTTCAAAATGGGTATCAAATTGTGTGAAATTATTTGATTTGTCTATGTTTACAGGGATTTTTCATTTGCTCAGATAGTAAAAAGTACAGCTTTCACCATGTGCGCGGTATGTCGTCTGACAATTTACAGCGTCCGAATTCTAGTGTGCACAATAAGACTGCATTTGTAATTTTTCGTTTTTATCGAATCCACAATATATTGGTGTCCAATTGTCGGGAATTCCTTACCTTATCCATAATTACAAAAGTTTTTTCGACACCTTGAATAGAGTCGATTCGAAATTCAACGGTATTGGGACTTGTGTTAGCTCATTTGTGGAAATTAAGATGCGGCCGTAAACTGGGAAATCAGTCATATTTCACATGTTTATAACTTTCTTCCAGTAAAAGAAATATTTTCAAAATGGGTATCAAATTGTGTGAAATTATTTGATTTGTCTATGTTTACAGGGATTTTTCATTTGCTCAGATAGTAAAAAGTACAGCTTTCACCATGTGCGCGGTATGTCGTTTGACAATTTACAGCGTCCGAATTCCAGTGTGCACAATAAGACTGCATTTCTACTTTTTCCTTTTTATAGAATCCACAAAATATTGGTCTCAAATTGTCGGGAATGTCTTGCCTTATCCATAATTACAAAAGTTTGTTCGACACCTTGAATAGAGTCGAGGCAAAATTCAAAGGTATTGGGACTAGTGTTAGTTCATTTGCGGAAATTTTCATGCGGTCCTAAACTGGGTAATCAGTCATAATTCACTTTTTTATAACTTTTTTCCAGTAAAAGAAATATTTTCAAAATGGGTATCAAATTGTGTGCAATTATTTGATTTGTCTATGTATACAGGGATTTTTCTTTTGCTCAGATAGTAAAATGTACAGCTTTCACCATGTGCGCGGCATGTCGTCTGACAATATACAGCGTCCGAATTACAGTGTGCACAATAAGACTGCATTTGTAATTTTTCCTTTTTATAGAATCCACAAAATATTGCTGTCCAATTGTCGGGAAATTTCTTGCCTTATCCATAATTACAAAAGTGTGTTCGACACATTGAATAGAGTCGAGGCGAAATTCAACGGTATGGGGACTAGTGTTAGCTCATTTGCGGAAATTTCATGCGGACCTAAACTGGGTAATCAGTCATAATTCACTTTTTTATAACTTTTTTCGAGTAAAAGAAATATTTTCAAAATGGGTATCAAATTGTGTGCAATTATATGATTCGTCTATGTATACAGGGATTTTTCTTTTGCTCAGATAGTAAAAAGTACAGCTTTCACCATGTGCGCGGTATGTCGTCTGACAATTTACAGCGTCCGAATTCCAGTGTGCACAATAAGACCGCATTTGTAATTTTTCCTTTTTATCGAATCCACAATATATTGGTGTCAAATTGTCGGGAATTTCATGCCTTATCCATAATTACAAAAGTTTTTTCGACTCCTTGCATAGAGTCGAGTCGAAATTCAACGGTATGGGGACTTGTGTTAGCTCATTTGCGGAAATTGTCATGCGGCCCTAAACTGGGAAATCAGTGATATTTCACTTGTTTATCACTTTTTTCCAGTAAAAGAAATATTTTCAAAATGGGTAGCAAATTGTGTGAAATTATTTGATTTGTCTATGTTTACAGGGATTTTTCATTTGCTCAGATAGTAAAAAGTACAGCTTTCACCATGTGCGCGGTATGTCGTTTGACAATTTACAGCGTCCGAATTCCAGTGTGCACAATATGAATGCATTCCTACTTTTTCCTTTTTAGAGAATCCACCAAATATTGGTGTCAAATTGTCGAAAATTTCTTGCCTTATCCATATTTACAAAAGTTTGTTCGACTCCTTGAATAGAGTCGAGGCAAAATTCAACGGTATGGGGACTAGTGTTAGCTCATTTGCGGAAATTTTCATGCGGACCTAAACTGGGTAATCAGTCATAATTCACTTTTTTATAACTTTTTTCCAGTAAAAGAAATATTTTCAAAATGGGTATCAAATTGTGTGCAATTATTTGATTTGTCTATGTATACAGGGATTTTTCTTTTGCTCAGATAGTAAAAAGTACAGCTTTCACCATGTGCGCGGTATGTCGTCTGACAATATACAGCGTTCGAATTCCAGTGTGAACAATAAGGATGCATTTGTAATTTTTCCTTTTTATAGAATCCACAAAATATTGCTGTCCAATTGTCGGGAAATTTCTTGCCTTATCCATAATTACAAAAGTTTGTTCGACACATTGAATAGAGTCGAGGCGAAATTCAACGGTATGGGGACTAGTGTTAGCTCATTTGCGGAAATTTCATGCGGACCTAAACTGGGTAATCAGTCATAATTCACTTTTTTATAACTTTTTTCCAGGACAAGAAATATTTTCAAAATGGGTATCAAATTGTGTGCAATTATATGATTCGTCTATGTATACAGGGATTTTTCTTTTGCTCAGATAGTAAAAAGTACAGCTTTCACCATGTGCGCGGTATGTCGTCTGACAATTTACAGCGTCCGAATTCCAGTGTGCACAATAAGACCGCATTTGTAATTTTTCCTTTTTATCGAATCCACAATATATTGGTGTCAAATTGTCGGGAATTTCTTGCCTTATCCATAATTACAAAAGTTTTTTCGACTCCTTGCATAGAGTCGAGTCGAAATTCAACGGTATGGGGACTTGTGTTAGCTCATTTGCGGAAATTGTCATGCGGCCCTAAACTGGGAAATCAGTGATATTTCACTTGTTTATAACTTTTTTCCAGTAAATGAAATATATCTTCAAAATAGGTATCAAATTGTGTGCAATTATTTGATTTGTCTATGTTTACAGGGATTTTTCATTTGCTCAGATAGTAAAAAGTACAGCTTTCACCATGTGCGCGGTATGTCGTGTGTCAATATACAGCGTCCGAATTCCAGTGTGAACAATAAGAATGCATTTGTAATTTTTCCTTTTTATCGAATCCACAATATATTGGTGTCAAATTGTCGGGAATTTCTTGCCTTATCCATAATTACAAAAGTTTTTTCGACACCTTGATTAGAGTCGAGTCGAAATTCAACGGTATGGGGACTTGTGTTAGCTCATTTGCGGAAATGGTCATGCGGCCCTAAACTGGGAAATCAGTGATATTTCACTTGTTTATCACTTTTTTCCAGTAAAAGAAATATTTTCAAAATGGGTAGCAAATTGTGTGAAATTATTTGATTTGTGTATGTATAAAGGGATTTTTCTTTTGCTCAGATAGTAAAATGTACAGCTTTCACCATGTGCGCGGTATGTCGTCTGACAATATACAGCGTCCGAATTCCAGTGTGCACAATAAGAATGCATTTGTAATTTTTCCTTTTTATAGAATCCACAAAATATTGCGGTCCAATTGTCGGGAATTTTTTGCCTTATCCATAATTACAAAAGTTTTTTCGACACCTTGAATAGAGTCGAGTCGAAATTCAACGGTATGGGGACTTGTGTTAGCTCATTTGCGGAAATTGTCATGCGGCCCTAAACTGGGAAATCAGTGATATTTCACATGTTTATAACTTTTTTCCAGTAAAAGAAATATTTTCAAAATTGGTAGCAAATTGTGTGCAATTATTTGATTTGTCTATGTTTACATGGATTTTTCATTTGCTCAGATAGTGAAAAGTACAGCTTTCACCATGTGCGCGGTATGTCGTTTGACAATTTACAGCGTCCGAATTCCAGTGTGCACAATATGAATGCATTCCTACTTTTTCCTTTTTAGAGAATCCACCAAATATTGGTGTCAAATTGTCGAAAATTTCTTGCCTTATCCATATTTACAAAAGTTTTTTCGACACATTGAATAGAGTCGAGGCGAAATTTAACGGTATGGGGACTTGTGTTAGCTCATTTGCGGAAATTGTCATGCGGCCCTAAACTGGGAAATCAGTGATATTTCACTTGTTTATAACTTTTTTCCAGTAAAAGTAATATTTTCAAAATGGGTATCAAATTGTGTGAAATTATTTGATTTATCTATGTTTACAGTGATGTTCATTTGGTAAGATAGTAAAAAGTACAGCTTTCACTATGTGCGCGGTATGTCGTCTGACAATTTACAGCGTCCGAATTCCAGTGTGCACAATAAGACTGCATTTGTAATTTTTCCTTTTTATAGAATCCACCAAATATTGGTGTCAAATTGTCGGGAATTTCTTGACTTATCCATAATTACAAAAGTTTTTTCGACACCTTGAATAGAGTCGAGGCGAAATTTAACGGTATGGGGACTTGTGTTAGCTCATTTGCGGAAATTGACATGCGGCCCTAAACTGGGAAATCACTGATATTTCACTTGTTTATAACTTTTTTCCAGGAAAAGAAATATTTTCAAAATGGGTATCAAATTGTGTGCAATTATTTGATTTGTCTATGTTTACATGGATTTTTCATTTGCTCAGATAGTAAAAAGTACAGCTTTCACCATGTGCGCGGTATGTCGTCTGACAATTTACAGCGTCCGAATTCCAGTGTGCACAATAAGACTGCATTTGTAATTTTTCCTTTTTATCGAATCCACAATATATTGGTGTCCAATTGTCGGGAATTCCTTACCTTATCGATAATTACAAAAGTTTTTCGACACCTTGAATAGAATCGAGGCAAAATTCAACGGTATGCGGACTAGTGTTAGCTCATTTGCGGAAATTTTCATGCGGACCTAAATTGGGTAATCAGTCATAATTCACTTTTTTATAACTTTTTTCCAGAAAAAAAAATATTTTCAAAATGGGTATCAAATTGTGTGCAATTATTTGATTTGTCTATGTATACAGGGATTTTTCTTTTCCTCAGATAGTAAAAAGTACAGCTTTCACTATGTGCGCGGCATGTCGTCTGACAATATACAGCGTCCGAATTCCAGTGTGAACAATAAGAATGCATTTGTAATTTTTCCTTTTTATAGAATCCACAAAATATTGCTGTCCAATTGTCGTGAATTTCTTGCCTTATCCATAATTACAAAAGTTTTTTCGACACCTTGAATAGAGTCGAGGCAAAATTCAACGGTATGGGGACTAGTGTTAGCTCATTTGCGGAAATTTTCATGCGGACCTAAACTGGGTAATCAGTCATATTTCACTTTTTTATAACTTTTTTCCAGTAAAAGAAATATTTTCAAAATGGGTATCAAATTGTGTGCAATTATTTGATTTGTCTATGTATACAGTGATTTTTCTTTTGCTCAGATAGTAAAAAGTACAGCTTTCACCATGTGCGCGGTATGTCGTCTGACAATTTGCAGCGTCTGAATTCCAGTGTGCACAATAAGACTGCATTTGTAATTTTTCCTTTTTATCAAATCCACAATATATTGGTGTCAAATTGTCGGGAATTCCTTACCTTATCAATAATTACAAAAGTTTTTTCAACACCGTGAATAGAGTCGAGGCAAAATTCAACGGTATGGTTACTAGTGTTAGCTCATTTGCGGAAATTTTCATGCGGACCTAAACTGGGTAATCAGTCATAATTCACTTTTTTATAACTTTTTTCCAGTAAAAGAAATATTTTCAAAATGGGTATCAAATTGTGTGCAATTATTTGATTTGTCTATGCATACAGGGATTTTTCTTTTGCTCAGATAGTAAAAAGTACAGCTTTCACCATGTGCGCGGCATGTCGTCTGACAATCTACACCCTCCGAATTCCAGTGTGCACAATAAGACTGCATTTGTAATTTTTCCTTTTTATCGAATCCACAAAATATTGCTGGCCAATTGTCGGGAATTTCTTGCCTTATCCATAATTACAAAAGTTTTTTCGACACCTTGATTAGAGTCGGGTCGAAATTCAACGGTATGGGGACTTGTGTTAGCTCATTTGCGGAAATTGTCATGCGGCCCTAAACTGGGAAATCAGTGATATTTCACATGTTTATAAATTTTTCCAGTAAAAGATATATTTTCAAAATGGGTATCAAATTGTGTGCCATTATTTGATTTGTAAATGTTTACAGGGATTTTTCATTTGCTCAGATAGTAAAAAGTACAGCTTTCACCATGTGCGCGGTATGTCGTTTGACAATTTACAGCGTCCGAATTCCAGTGTGCACAATAAGAATGCATTTCTACTTTTTCGTTTTTAGAGAATCCACAAAATATTGCGGTCCAATTGTGGGGAATTTCTTGCCTTATCCATAATTACAAAAGTTTTTTCGACACCTTGAATAGAGTCGAGGCGAAATTTAACGGTATGGGGACTTGTGTTAGCTCATTTGCGGAAATTGTCATGCGGCCCTAAACTGGGTAATCTGTCATAATTCACTTTTTTATAACTTATTTCCAGTAAAAGAAATATTTTCAAAATGGGTATCAAATTGTGTGCAATTATTTGATTTGTCTATGTATACAGGGATTTTTCTTTTGCTCAGATAGTAAAAAGTACAGCTTCACCATGTGCGCGGTATGTCGTCTGACAATTTACAACGTCCGAATTCCAGTGTGCACAATAAGACTGCATTTGTAATTTTTCCTTTTTATCGAATCCACAATATATTGGTGTCAAATTGTCGGGAATTCCTTACCTTATCCCTAATTACAAAAGTTTTTTCGACACCTTGAATAGATTCGAGGCAAAATTCAACGGTATGGGGACTAGTGTTAGATCATTTGCGGAAATTTTCATGCGGACCTAAACTGAGTAATCAGTCATAATTCACTTTTTTATAACTTTTTTCCAGTAAAAGAAATATTTTCAAAATAGGTATGAAATTGTGTGCAATTATTTGATTTGTCTATGTATACAGGGATTTTTCTTTTGCTCAGATAGTAAAAAGTACAGCTTTCACCAAGTGCGCGTTATGTCGTCTGACAATATACAGCGTCCGAATTCCAGTGTGCACAATAAGACTGCATTTGTAATTTTTCCATTTTATCGAATCCACAATATATTGGTGTCAAATTGTCGAGAATTTCTTGCCTTATCCATAATTACAAAAGTTTCTTCGACACCTTGATTAGAGTCGAGTCGAAATTCAACGGTATGGGGACTTGTGTTAGCTCATTTGCAGAAATATTCATGCGGCCCAAAAGTGCGAAAACAGTGATATTTCACTTGTTTATAACTTTTTTCCAGTAAAAGAAATATTTTCAAAATGGGTTTCAAATTGTGTGCAATTATTTGATATGTCTATGTTTTCAGGGATTTTTCATTTGCTCAGATAGTAAAAAGTACAGCTTTCACCATGTGCGCGGCATGACGTCTGACAATTTACAGCGACCGAATTCCAGTGTGCACAATAAGACTGCATTTCTACTTTTTCATTTTTATAGAATCCTCAAAATATTGGTGTCAAATTGTCGGGAATTTCTTGCCTTATCCATAATTACAAAATTTTGTTCGACACCTTGAATAGAGTCGAGGCAAAATTCAACGGTATGGGGACTAGTGTTTGCTCATTTGCGGAAATTTTCATGCGGACCTAAACTGGGTAATCTGTCATAATTCACTTTTTTATTACTTTTTTCCAGTAAAAGAAATATTTTCAAAATGGGTATCAAATTGTGTGCAATTATTTGATTTGTCTATGTATAAAGGGATTTTTCTTTTGCTCAGATAGTAAAAAGTACAGCTTTCACCATGGGCGCGGTATGTCGTCTGACAATATACAGCGTCCGAATTCCTGTGTGCACAATAAGAATGCATTTGTAATTTTTCCATTTTATAGAATCCACAAAATATTGCGTTCCAATTGTCGGGAATTTCTGGCCTTATCCATAATTACAAATGTTTTTTCGACACCTTGATCAGAGTCGAGTCGAAATTCAACGGTATGGGGACTAGTGTTAGCTCATTTGCGGAAATTGTCATGCGGCCCAAAAGTGGGAAATCAGTGATATTTCACATGTTTATAAATTTTTCCAGTAAAAGAAATATTTTCAAAATGGGTATCAAATTGTGTGCAATTATTTGATTTGTATATGTTTACAGGGATTTTTCATTTTCTCAGATAGTAAAAAGTACAGCTTTCACCATGTGCGCGGTATGTCGTTTGACAATTTACAGCGTCCGAATTCCAGTGTGCACAATAAGAATGCATTTCTACTTTTTTCTTTTTAGAGAATCCACAAAATATTGGTGTCAAATTGTCGGGAATTTCTTGCTTTATCCATAATTACAAAAGTTTTTTCGACACGTTGAATCGAGTCGAGGCGAAATTTAACGCTATGGGGACATGTGTTAGCTCATTTGCGGAAATTGTCATGCGGCCCTAAACTAGGAAATCAGTGATATTTCACTTGTTTATAACTTTTTTCCAGTAAAAGAAATATTTTCAAAATGGGTATCAAATTGTGTGCAATTATTTGATATGTCTATGTTTTCAGGGATTTTCATTTGCTCAGATAGTAAAAAGTACAGCTTTCACCATGTGCGCGGCATGACGTCTGACAATTTACAGCGACCGAATTCCAGTGTGCACAATAAGACTGCATTTGTAATTTTTCCTTTTTATCGAATCCTCAAAATATTGGTGTCCAATTGTCGGGAATTTCTTGCCTTATCCATAATTACAAAATTTTGTCCGACACCTTGAATAGAGTCGAGGCAAATTTTAACGGTATGGGGACTAGTGTTAGCTCATTTGCGGAAATTTTCATGCGGACCTAAACTGGGTAATCAGTCATAATTCACTTTTTTATTACTTTTTTCCAGTAAAAGAAATATTTTCAAAATGGGTATCAAATTGTGTGCAATTATTTGATTTGTCTATGTATACAGGGAATTTTCTTTTGCTCAGATAGTAAAAAGTACAGCTTTCACCATTGCGCGGTATGTCGTCTGACAATTTACAACGTCCGAATTCCAGTGTGCACAATAAGACTGCATTTGTAATTTTTCCTTTTTATCGAATCCACAATATATTGGTGTCCAATTGTCGGGAATTCCTTACCTTATCCATAATTACAAAAGTTTTTTCTACACCTTGAATAGAGTCGAGTCGAAATTCAACGGTATAGGGACTTGTGTTAGCTCATTTGCGGAAATTGTCATGCGGCCCAAAAGTGGGAAATCAGTGATATTTCACTTGTTTATAACTTTTTTCCAGTAAAAGAAATATTTTCAAAATGGGTATCAAATTGTGTGAAATTATTTGATTTGTCTATGTTTACAGGGATTTTTCATTTGCTCAGATAGTAAAAAGTACAGCTTTAACCATGTGCGCGGTATGTCGTCTGACAATTTACAGCGTCCGAATTCCAGTGTGCACAATATGAATGCATTTGTAATTTTTCCTTTTTATCGAATCCACAATATATTGGTGTCCAATTGTCGGGAATTCCTTACCTTATCCATAATTACGAAAGTTTTTTCGACACCTTGAATAGAGTCGATTCGAAATTCAACGGTATGGTGACTTGTGTTAGCTCATTTGTGGAAATTGTCATGCGGCCCTAAACTGGGAAATCAGTCATATTTGACTTGTTTATAACTTTTTTCCAGTAAAAGAAATATTTTCAAAATGGGTATGAAATTGTGTGCAATTATTTGATATGTCTATGTTTACAGGGATTTTTCATTTGCTCAGATAGTAAAAAGTACAGCTTTCACCATGTGTGCGGCATGACGTCTGACAATATAGAGCGTCCGAATTCCAGTGGGCACAATAAGACTGCATTTGTAATTTTTCCTTTTTATCGAATCCACAATATATTGGTGTCCAATTGTCGGGAATTACTTACCTTATCCATAATTACAAAAGTTTTTTCGACACCTTGATTAGAGTCGGGTCGAAATTCAACGGTATGGGGACTTGTGTTAGCTCATTTGCGGAAATTGTCATGCGGCCCTAAACTGGGAAATGAGATATATTTCACATGTTTTTAACTTTTTTCCAGTAAAAGAAATATTTTCAAAATGGGTATCAAATTGTGTGCAATTATTTGATTTGTCTATGTATACATGGATTTTTCGTTTGTTCAGGTATTAAAAAGTACAGCTTCCACCATGTGCGCGGTATGTCGTCTGACAATATACAGCGTCCGAATTCCAGTGTGAACAATATGAATGTATTTGTAATTTTTCCTTTTTATCGAATCCACAATATATTGGTGTCCAATTGTCGGGAATTCCTTACCTTATCCATAATTACAAAAGTTTTTTCGACACCTTGAATAGAGTCGAGGCAAAATTCAAAGGTATGGGCACTAGTGTTAGCTAGTTTGCGGAAATTTTCATGCGGACCTAAACTGGGTAATCAGTCATAATTCACTTTTTTATAACTTTTTTCCAGTAAAAGAAATATTTTCAAAATGGGTAGCAAATTGTGTGCAATTATTTGATTTGTCTATGTATAAAGGGATTTTTCTTTTGCTCAGATAGTAAAATTTACAGCTTTCACCATGTGCGCGGTATGTCGTCTGACAATATACAACGTCCGAATTCCAGTGTGCACAATAAGAATGCATTTGTAATTTTTCCTTTTTATAGAATCCACAAAATATTGCGGTCCAATTGTCGGAAATTTCTTGCCTTATCCATAATTACAAATGTTTTTTCGACACCTTGAATAGAGTCGAGTCGAAATTCAACGGTATGGGGACTTGTGTTAGCTCATTTGCGGAAATTGTCATGCGGCCCTAAACTGGGAAATCAGTGATATTTCACATGTTTATAAATTTTTCCAGTAAAAGAAATATTTTCAAAATGGGTATCAAATTGTGTGCAATTATTTGATTTGTATATGTTTACAGGGATTTTTCATTTGCTCAGATAGTAAAAAGTACAGCTTTCACCATGTGCGCGGCATGACGTCTGACAATTTACAGCGTCCGAATTCCAGTGTGCACAATAAGTCTGCATTTCTACTTTTTCCTTTTTATAGAATCCACAAAATATTGGTGTCAAATTGTCGAGAATTTCTTGCCCTATCCATAATTACAAAAGTTTTTTCGACACCTTGATTAGAGTCGAGTCGAAATTCAACGGTATGGGGACTTGTGTTAGCTCATTTTCAGAAATTGTCATGCGGCCCAAAAGTGGGAAATCAGTGATATTTCACTTGTTTATAAATTTTTTCCAGTAAAAGAAATATTTTCAAAATGGGTATCAAATTGTGTGAAATTATTTGATTTGTCTATGTTTACAGGGATTTTTCATTTGCTCAGATAGTAAAAAATACAGCTTTCACCATGTGCGCGGTATGTCGTCTGACAATTTACAGCGACCGACTTCCAGTGTGCACAATAAGACTGCATTTGTAATTTTTCCTTTTTATCGAATCCACAATATATTGGTGTCCAATTGTCGGGAATTCCTTACCTTATCCATAATTACGAAAGTTTTTTCGACACCTTGAATAGAGTCGATTCGATATTCAACGGTATTGGGACTTGTGTTAGCTCATTTGTGGAAATTGTCATGCGGCCCTAAACTGGGAAATCAGTCATATTTCACTTGTTTATAACTTTTTTCCAGTAAAAGAAATATTTTCAAAATGGGTATGAAATTGTGTGCAATTATTTGATATGTCTATGTTTACAGGGATTTTTCATTTGCTCAGATAGTAAAAAGTACAGCTTTCACCATGTGTGCGGCATGACGTCTGACAATATAGAGCGTCCGAATTCCAGTGAGCACAATAAGACTGCATGTGTAATTTTTCGTTTTTATCGACTCCACAACATATTGGTGTCCAATTGTCGGGAATTACTTGCCTTATCCATAATTACAAAAGTTTTTTCGACAACTTGAATAGAGTCGAGACAAAATTCAACGGTATGGGGACTAGTGTTAGCTCATTTGCGGACATTTTCATGCGGACCTAAACTGGGTAATCAGTCATAATTCACTTTTTTATAACTTTTTTCCAGTAAAAGAAATATTTTCAAAATGGGTATCAAATTGTGTGCAATTATTTGATTTGTCTATGTATACAGGGATTTTTCTTTTGCTCAGATATTAAAAAGTACAGGTTCCACCATGTGTGCGGTATGTCGTCTGACAATTTACAGCGTCCGAATTCCAGTGTGAACAATATGAATGTATTTGTAATTTTTCCTTTTTATAGAATCCACAAAATATTGGTGTCCAATTGTCGGGAATCTCTTGCCTTATCCATAACTACAAAAGTTTTTTCGACACCTTGAATAGAGTCGAGGCAAAATTCAACGGTATGGTGACTAGTGTTAGCTCATTTGCGGAAATTTTCATGCGGACCTAAACTGGGTAATCAGTCATAATTGACTTTTTTATAACTTTTTTCCAGTAAAAGAAATATTTTCAAAATGGGTATCAAATTGTGTGCAATTATTTGATTTGTCTATATATACAGGGATTTTTCTTTTGCTCAGATAGTAAAAAGTACAGCTTTCACCATGTGCGCGGTATGTCGTCTGACAATATACAGCGTCCAAATTCCAGTGTGAACAATAAGAATGCATTTGTAATTTTTCCTTTTTATTGAATCCACAAAATATTACTGTCCAATTGTCGCGAATTTCTTGCCTTATCCATAATTACAAAGATTGTTCGACAACTTGAAGGAAGTCGAGGCAAAATTTAACGGTATGGGGACTAGTGTTAGCTCATTTGCGGAAATTTTCATGCGGACCTGAACTGGGTAATCAGTCATAATTCACTTTTTTATAACTTTTTTCCAGTAAAAGAAATATTTTCAAAATGGGTATCAAATTGTGTGCAATTATTTGATATGTCTATGTTTTCAGGGATTTTTCATTTGCTCAGATAGTAAAAAGTAGAGCTTTCACCATGTGCGCGGCATGACGTCTGACAATTTACAGCGACCGAATTCCAGTGTGCACAATAAGACTGCATTTCTACTTTTTCATTTTTATAGAATCCACAAAATATTTGTGTCAAGTTGTCGTGAATTTCTTGCCTTATCCATAATTACAAAAGTTTGTTCGATACCTTGAATAGAGTCGAGGCAAAATTCAACGGTATGGTTACTAGTGTTAGCTCATTTGCGGAAATTTTCATGCGGACCTAAACTGGGTAATCTGTCATAATTCACTTTTTTATAATTTTTTCCAGTAAAAGAAATATTTTCAAAATGGGTATCAAATTGTGTGCAATTATTTGATTTGTCTATGTATACAGGGATTTTTCTTTTGCTCAGATAGTAAAAAGTACAGCTTTCACCATGTGCGCGGTATGTCGTCTGACAATTTACAGCGTCCGAATTCCAGTGTGCACAATAAGACTGCATTTGTAATTTTTCTTTTTATCGAATCCACAATATATTGGTGTCAAATTGTCGGGAATTTCTTGCCTTATCCATAATTACAAAAGTTTTTTCGACAACTTGAATAGAGCCGAGGCAAAATTCAACGGTATGGGGACTAGTGTTAGCTCATTTGCGGAAATTTTCATGCGGACCTAAACTGGGTAATCAGTCATAATTGACTTTTTTATAACTTTTTTCCAGTAAAAGAAATATTTTCAAAATGGGTATCAAATTGTGTGAAATTATTTGATTTGTCTATGTTTACAGGGATTTTTCATTTGCTCAGATAGTAAAAAGTACAGCTTTCACCATGTGCGCGGTATGTCGTCTGACAATTTACAGCGTCCGAATTCCAGTGTGCACAATATGACTGCATTTGTAATTTTTCCTTTTTATCGAATCCACAATATATTGGTGTCCAATTGTCGGGAATTCCTTACCTTATCCATAATTACAAAAGTTTTTTCGACACCTTGAATAGAGTCGATTCGAAATTCAACGGTATGGGGACTTGTGTTAGCTCATTTGTGGAAATTGTCATGCGGCACTAAACTGGGAAATCAGTCATATTTCACTTGTTTATAACTTTTTTCCAGTGAAAGAAATATTTTCAAAATGGGTATCAAATTGTGTGCAATTATTTGATATGTCTATGTTTACAAGTATTTTTCATTTGCTCAGATAGTAAAAAGTACAGCTTTCACCATGTGCGCGGCATGACGTCTGACAATTTACAGCGTCCGAATTCCAGTGTGCACAATAAGACTGCATTTCTACTTTTTCATTTTTATAGAATCCACAAAATATTTGTGTCAAATTGTCGTGAATTTCTTGCCTTATCCATAATTACAAAAGTTTGTTCGATACCTTGAATAGAGTCGAGGCAAAATTCAACGGTATGGTTACTAGTGTTAGCTCATTTGCGGAAATTTTCATGCGGACCTAAACTGGGTAATCTGTCATAATTCACTTTTTTATAATTTTTTCCAGTAAAAGAAATATTTTCAAAATGGGTATCAAATTGTGTGCAATTATTTGATTTGTCTATGTATACAGGGATTTTTCTTTTGCTCAGATAGTAAAAAGTACAGCTTTCACCATGTGCGCGGTATGTCGTCTGACAATTTACAGCGTCCGAATTCCAGTGTGCACAATAAGACTGCATTTGTAATTTTTCTTTTTATCGAATCCACAATATATTGGTGTCAAATTGTCGGGAATTTCTTGCCTTATCCATAATTACAAAAGTTTTTTCGACAACTTGAATAGAGCCGAGGCAAAATTCAACGGTATGGGGACTAGTGTTAGCTCATTTGCGGAAATTTTCATGCGGACCTAAACTGGGTAATCAGTCATAATTGACTTTTTTATAACTTTTTTCCAGTAAAAGAAATATTTTCAAAATGGGTATCAAATTGTGTGAAATTATTTGATTTGTCTATGTTTACAGGGATTTTTCATTTGCTCAGATAGTAAAAAGTACAGCTTTCACCATGTGCGCGGTATGTCGTCTGACAATTTACAGCGTCCGAATTCCAGTGTGCACAATAAGACTGCATTTGTAATTTTTCCTTTTTATCGAATCCACAAGATATTGGTGTCCAATTGTCGGGAATTTCTTGCCTTATCCATAATTACGAAAGTTTTTTCGACACCTTGAATAGAGTCGATTCGAAATTCAGCGGTATGGGGACTTGTGTTAGGTCATTTGTGGAAATTGTCATGCGGCCCTAAACTGGGAAATCAGTCATATTTAACTTGTTTATAACTTTTTTCCAGTAAAAGAAATATTTTCAAAATGGTTATCAAATTGTGTGAAATTATTTGATTTGTCTATGTTTACAGGGATTTTTCATTTGCTCAGATAGTAAAAAGTACAGCTATCCCCATGTGCGCGGTATGTCGTCTGACAATTTACAGCGTCCGAATTCCAGTGTGCACAATATGACTGCATTTGTAATTTTTCCTTTTTATAGAATCCACAATATATTGGTGTCCAATTGTCGGGAATTCCTTACCTTATCCATAATTACAAAAGTTTTTTCGACACCTTGAATAGAGTCGATTCGAAATTCAACGGTATGGGGACTTGTGTTAGCTCATTTGTGGAAATTGTCATGCGGCACTAAACTGGGAAATCAGTCATATTTCACTTGTTTATAACTTTTTTCCAGTAAAAGAAATATTTTCAAAATGGGTATCAAATTGTGTGCAATTATTTGATATGTCTATGTTTACAAGTATTTTTCATTTGCTCAGATAGTAAAAAGTACAGCTTTCACCATGTGCGCGGCATGACGTCTGACAATTTACAGCGTCCGAATTCCAGTGTGCACAATAAGACTGCATTTCTACTTTTTCCTTTTTATAGAATCCACAAAATATTGGTGTCAAATTGTCGTGAATTTCTTGCCTTATCCATAATTACAAAAGTTTTTTCGACACGTTGAATAGAGTCGAGGCGAATTTAAACGGTATGGGGACTTGTGTTAGCTCATTTGCGGAAATTATCCTGCGGCCCTAAACTGGGAAATCAGTGATATTTCACATGTTTATAAATTTTTTCCAGTAAAAGAAATATTTTCAAAATGGGTATCAAATTGTGTGAAATTATTTGATTTATCTATGTTTGCAGGGATGTTTCATTTGGTCAGATAGTAAAAAGTACAGCTTTCACTATGTGCGCGGTATGTCGTCTGACAATTTACATCGTCCGAATTCCAGTGTGCACAATAAGACAGCATTTGTAATTTTTCCTTTTTATAGAATCCACAAAATATTGGTGTCAAATTGTCGATGATTTCTTGCCTTATCCATAATTACAAAAGTTTGTTCGACACCTTGAATAGAGTTGAGGCAAAATTCAACGGTATAGGGTCTAGTGTTAGCTCATTTGCGGAAATTTTCATGCGGACCTAAACTGGGTAATCAGTCATAATTCACGTTTTTATAACTTTTTTCCAGTAAAAGAAATATTTTCAGAATGGGTATCAAATTGTGTGCAATTATTTGATTAGTCTATGTATACAGGGATTTTTCTTTTGCTCAGATAGTAAAAAGTACAGCTTTCACGATGTGCGCGGTATGTCGTCTGACAATATACAGCGCCCGAATTCCAGTGTGCACAATAAGAATGCATTTGTAATTTTTCCTTTTTATAGAATCCACAAAATATTGCGGTCCACTTGTCGGGAATTTCATGCCTTATACATAATTACAAAAGTTTTTTCGACAACTTGATTAGAGTCGAGTCGAAATTCAACGGTATGGGGACTTGTGTTAGCTTATTTGCGGAAATTGTCATGCGGCCCTAAACTGGGAAATCAGTGATATTTCACATGTTTATAACTTTTTTCCAGTAAAAGAAATATTTTCAAAATGGTTATCAAATTGTGTGCAATTATTTGATTTGTCTATGTTTACATGGATTTTTCATTTGCTCAGATAGTAAAAAGTACAGCTTTCACCATGTGCGCCGTATGTCGTTTGACAATTTACAGCGTCCGAATTCCAGTGTGCACAATAAGAAAGCATTTCTACTTTTTCCTTTTTAGAGAATCCACAAAATATTGGTGTCAAATTGTCGCGAATTTCTTGCCTTATCCATAATTGCAAAAGTTTGTTCGACACCTTGAATAGAGTCGAGGCAAAATTCAACGGTATGGTTACTAGTGTTAGCTCATTTGCGGAAATTTTCATGCGGACCTAAACTGGGTAATCAGATATAATTCACGTTTTTATAACTTTTTTCCAGTAAAAGAAATATTTTCAAAATGGGTATAAATTGTGTGCAATTATTTTATTTGTCTATGTATACAAGGATTGTTCTTTCGCTCAGATTGTAAAAAGTACAGCTTTCACCATGTGCGCGGTATGTCGTCTGACAATTTACAGCGTCCGAATTCCAGTGTGCACAATAAGACTGCATGTGTAATTTTTCCTTTTTATCGAATCCACAATATATTGGTGTCAAATTGTCGTGAATTTCTTGCCTTATCCATAATTACAAAAGATTTTCGACACCTTGATTAGAGTCGAGTCGAAATTCAACGGTATGCGGACTTGTGTTAGCTCATTTGTGGAAATTGTCATGCGGCACTAAACTGGGAAATCAGTCATATTTCACTTGTTTATAACTTTTTTCCAGTAAAAGAAATATTTTCAAAATGGGTATCGAATTGTGTGCAATTATTTGATTTGTCTATGTATACAGGGATTTTTCTTTTGCTCAGATAGTAAAAAGTGCAGCTTTCACCATGTGCACGGTATGTCTCATGACAATATACAGCGTCCGAATTCCAGTGTGAACAATAAGAATGCATTTGTAATTTTTCCTTTTTATAGAATCCACAAAATATTGCTGTCCAATTGTCGGGAATTTCTTGCCTTATCCATAATTACAAAAGGTTGTTCGACACCTTGAATAGAGTCGAGGCAAAATTCAACGGTAAGGGGACTTGTGTTAGCTCATATGTGGAAATTGTCATGCGGCCCTAAACTGGGAAATCAGTCATAATTCACTTGTTTATAACTTTTTTCCAGTAAAAGAAATATTTTCAAAATGGGTATTAAATTGTGTGAAATTATTTGATTTATTTATGTTTACAGGGATGTTTCATTTGGTCAGATAGTAAAAAGTACAGCTTTCACGATGTGCGCGGTATGTCGTCTGACAATATACAGCGTCCGAATTCCAGTGTGAACAATAAGAATGCATTTGTAATTTTTCCTTTTTATAGAATCCACAAAATATTGCTGTCCAATTTCGGAATTTCTTGCCTTATCCCTAATTACAAAAGTTTTTTCGACAACTTGAATAGAGTCGAGGCAAAATTCAACGGTATGGGGACTAGTGTTAGCTCATTTGCGGAAATTTTCATGCGGACCTAAACTGGGTAATCAGTCATAATTCACTTTTTTATAACTTTTTTCCAGTAAAAGAAATATTTTCAAAATGGGTATCAAATTGTGTGCAATTATTTGATTTGTCTATGTATACAGGGATTTTTCTTTTGCTCAGATAGTAAAAAGTACAGCTTTCACCATGTACGCGGTATGTCGTCTGACAATATACAGCGTCCGAATTCCAGTGTGAACAATAAGAATGCATTTGTAACTTTTCCTTTTTATAGAATCCACAAAATATTGCTGTCCAATTGTCGGGAAATTCTTGCCTTATCCATAATTACAAAAGTTTGTTCGACACCTTGAATAGAGTTGAGGCAAAATTCAACGGTATGGGGACTAGTGTTAGCTCATTTGCGGAAATTTTCATGCGGACCTAAACTGGGTAATCAGTCATAATTCACTTTTTTATAACTTTTTTCAAGTAAACGAAATATTTTCAAAATGGGTATCAAATTGTGTGCAATTATTTGATTTGTCCATGTATACAGGGATTTTTCTTTTGCTCAGATAGTAAAAAGTACAGCTTTCACCATGTGCGCGGTATGTCGTCTGACAATATACAGCGTCCGAATTCCAGTGTGCAAAATAAGAATGCATTTGTAATTTTTCCTTTTTATAGAATCCACAAAATATTGCGGTCCAATTGTCGGGAATTTCTGGCCTTATCCATAATTACAAAAGTTTTTTCGAGACCTTGATTAGAGTCGGGTCGAAATTCAACGGTATGGGGACTTGTGTTAGCTCATTTGCGGAAAATGTCATGCGGCCCTAAACTGGGAAATCAGTGATATTTCACATGTTTATAACTTTTTTCCAGTAAAAGAAATATTTTCAAAATGGGTATCAAATTGTGTGCAATTATTTGATTTGTCTATGTATACAGGGATATTTCTTTTGCTCAGATAGTAAAAATTACAGCTTTCACCATGTGCGCGGTATGTCGTCTGACAATATACAGCGTCCGAATTCCAGTGTGAACAATATGAATGCATTTGTAATTTTTCCTTTTTATAGAATCCACAAAATATTGCTGTCCAATTGTCGGGAATTTCTTGCCTTATCCATAATTACAAACGTTTGTTCGACACCTTGAATAGAGTTGAGGCAAAATTCAACGGTATGGGGACTAGTGTTAGCTCATTTGCGGAAATTTTCATGCGGACCTAAACTGGGTAATCAGTCATAATTCACATTTTTATAACTTTTTTTCAGTAAAAGAAATATTTTCAAAATGGGTATCAAATTGTGTGCAATTATTTGATTTGTCTATGTATACAGGGATTTTTCTTTTGCTCAGATAGTAAAAAGTACAGCTTTCACCATGTGCGCGTTATGTAGTCTGACAATCTACAGCGTCCGAATTCCAGTGTGCGCAATAAGACTGCATTTGTAATTTTTCCTTTTTATCGAATCCACAATATATTGGTGTCAAATTGTCGGGAATTTCTTGCCTTATACATAATTACAAAAGTTTTTTCGACACCTTGATTAGAGTCGAGTCGAAATTCAACGGTATGGGGACTTGTGTTAGCTCATTTGCGGAAATTGTCATGCGGCCCTAAACTGGGAAATCAGTGATATTTCACTTGTTTATAACTTTTTTCCAGTAAAAGAAATATTTTCAAAATGGGTATCGAATTGTGTGCAATTATTTGATTTGTCTATGTATACAGGGATTTTTCTTTTGCTCAGATAGTAAAAAGTGCAGCTTTCACCATGTGCACGGTATGTCGTCTGACAATATACAGCGTCCGAATTCCAGTGTGAACAATAAGTATGCATTTGTAATTTTTCCTTTTTATAGAATCCACAAAATATTGCTGTCCAATTGCCTTATCCATAATTACAAAAGGTTGTTCGACACCTTGAATAGAGTCGAGGCAAAATTCAACGGTAAGGGGACTTGTGTTAGCTCATTTGTGGAAATTGTCATGCGGCCCTAAACTGGGAAATCAGTCATAATTCACTTGTTTATAACTTTTTTCCAGTAAAAGAAATATTTTCAAAATGGGTATTAAATTGTGTGAAATTATTTGATTTATTTATGTTTACAGGGATGTTTCATTTGGTCAGATAGTAAACAGTACAGCTTTCACGATGTGCGCGGTATGTCGTCTGACAATATACAGCGTCCGAATTCCAGTGTGAACAATAAGAATGCATTTGTAATTTTTCCTTTTTATAGAATCCACAAAATATTGCTGTCCAATTTCGGAATTTCTTGCCTTATCCCTAATTACAAAAGTTTTTTCGACAACTTGAATAGAGTCGGGTCGAAATTCAACGGTATGGGGACTTGTGTTAGCTCATTTGCGGAAAATGTCATGCGGCCCTAAACTGGGAAATCAGTGATATTTCACATGTTTATAACTTTTTTCCAGTAAAAGAAATATTTTCAAAATGGGTATCAAATTGTGTGCAATTATTTGATTTGTGTATGTATACAGGGATTTTTCTTTTGCTCAGATAGTAAAAAGTACAGCTTTCACCATGTGCACGGTATGTCGTCTGACAATATACAGCGTCCGAATTCCAATGTGAACAATAAGAATGCATTTGTAATTTTTCCTTTTTATAGAATCCACAAAATATTGCTGTCCAATTGTCGGGAAATTCTTGCCTTATCCATAATTACAAAAGTTTGTTCGACACCTTGAATAGAGTTGAGGCAAAATTCAACGGTATGGGGACTAGTGTTAGCTCATTTGCGGAAATTTTCATGCGGACCTAAACTGGGTAATCAGTCATAATTCACTTTTTTATAACTTTTTTCAAGTAAAAGAAATATTTTCAAAATGGGTATCAAATTGTGTGCAATTATTTGATTTGTCTATGTATACAGGGATTTTTCTTTTGCTCAGATAGTAAAAAGTACAGCTTTCACCATGTGCGCGGTATGTCGTCTGACAATATACAGCGTCCGAATTCCAGTGTGCAAAATAAGAATGCATTTGTAATTTTTCCTTTTTATAGAATCTACAAAATATTGCGGTCCAATTGTCGGGAATTTCTGGCCTTATCCATAATTACAAAAGTTTTTTCGAGACCTTGATTAGAGTCGGGTCGAAATTCAACGGTATGGGGACTTGTGTTAGCTCATTTGCGGAAAATGTCATGCGGCCCTAAACTGGGAAATCAGTGATATTTCACATGTTTATAACTTTTTTCCAGTAAAAGAAATATTTTCAAAATGTGTATCAAATTGTGTGCAATTATTTGATTTGTCTATGTTTACAGGGATTTTTCATTTGTTCAGATAGTAAAAAGTACAGCTTTCACCATGTGCGCGTTATGTCGTCTGACAATTTACAGCGTCCGAATTCCAGTGTGCACAATAAGACTGCATTTGTAATTTTTCCTTTTTATCGAATCCACAATATATTGGTGTCCAATTGTCGGGAATTCCTTACCTTATCCATAATTACAAAAGTTTTTTCGACACCTTGAATAGAGTCGAGGCAAAATTCAACGGTATGGGGACTAGTGTTAGCTCATTTGCGGAAATTTTCATGCGGACCTAAACTGGGTAATCAGTCATAATTCACTTTTTTAAAACTTTTTTCCAGTAAAAGAAATATTTTCAAAATGGGTATCAAATTGTGTGCAATTATTTGATTTGTCTATGTATAAAGGGATTTTTCTTTTGCTCAGATAGTAAAATGTACAGCTTTCACCATGTGCGCGGTATGTCGTCTGACAATATACAGCGTCCGAATTCCAGTGTGCACAATAAGAATGCATTTGTAATTTTTCCTTTTTATAGAATCCACAAAATATTGCGGTCCAATTGTCGGAAATTTCTTGCCTTATCCATAATTACAAATGTTTTTTCGACACCTTGATTAGAGTCGAGTCGAAATTCAACGGTATGGGGACTTGTGTTAGCTCATTTGCGGAAATTGTCATGCGGCCCTAAACTGGGAAATCAGTGATATTTCACATGTTTATAAATTTTTCCAGTGAAAGAAATATTTTCAAAATGGGTATCAAATTGTGTGCAATTATTTGATTTGTATATGTTTACAGGGATTTTTCATTTGCTCAGATAGTAAAAAGTTCAGCTTTCACCATGTGCGCGGCATGACGTCTGACAATTTACAGCGTCCGAATTCCAGTGTGCACAATAAGTCTGCATTTCTACTTTTTCCTTTTTAGAGAATCCACAAAATATTGGTGTCAAATTGTCGAGAATTTCTTGCCTTATCCATAATTACAAAAGTTTTTTCGACACCTTGATTAGAGTCGAGTCGAAATTCAACGGTATAGGGACTTGTGTTAGCTCATTTGCGGAAATTGTCATGCGGCCCAAAAGTGGGAAATCAGTGATATTTCACTTGTTTATAACTTTTTTCCAGTAAAAGAAATATTTTCAAAATGGGTATGAAATTGTGTGCGATTATTTGATATGTCTATCTTTACAGGGATTTTTCATTTGCTCAGATAGTAAAAAGTACAGCTTTCACCATGTGTGCGGCATGACGTCTGACAATATAGAGCGTCCGAACTCCAGTGTGCACAATAAGACTGCATTTGTAATTTTTCCTTTTTATCGAATCCACAATATATTGGTGTCCAATTGTCGGGAATTACTTACCTTATCCATAATTACAAAAGTTTTTTCGACACCTTGATTAGAGTCGGGTCGAAATTCAACGGTATGGGGACTTGTGTTAGCTCATTTGCGGAAATTGTCATGCGGCCCTAAACTGGGAAATCAGTGATATTTCACATGTTTTTAACTTTTTTCCAGTAAAAGAAATATTTTCAAAATGGGTATCAAATTGTGTGCAATTATTTGATTTGTCTATGTATACAGGGATTTTTCTTTTGTTCAGGTATTAAAAAGTACAGCTTCCACCATGTGCGCGGTATGTCGTCTGACAATATACAGCGTCCGAATTCCAGTGTGAACAATATGAATGTATTTTTAATTTTTCCTTTTTATAGAATCCACAAAATATTGGTGTCCAATTGTCGCGAATCTCTTGCCTTATCCATAACTACAAAAGTTTTTTCGACACCTTGAATAGAGTCCAGGCAAAATTCAACGGTATGGGGACTAGTGTTAGCTCATTTGCGGAAATTTTCATGCGGACCTAAACTGGGTAATCTGTCATAATTCACTTTTTTATTACTTTTTTCCAGTAAAAGAAATATTTTCAAAATGGGTATCAAATTGTGTGCAATTATTTGATTTGTCTATGTATACAGGGATTTTTCTTTTGCTCAGATAGTAAAAAGTACAGCTTTCACCATGTGCGCGGTATGTCGTCTGACAATATACAGCGTCCGAATTCCAGTGTGCACAATAAGACTGCATTTGTAATTTTTCCTTTTTATAGAATCCACAAAATATTGCGGTCCAATTGTCGGAAATTTCTTGCCTTATCCATAATTACAAATGTTTTTTCGACACCTTGATTAGAGTCGAGTCGAAATTCAACGGTATGGGGACTTGTGTTAGCTCATTTACGGAAATTGTCATGCGGCCCTAAACTGGGAAATCAGTGATATTTCACATGCTTATAAATTTTTCCAGTAAAAGAAATATTTTCAAAATGGGTATCAAATTGTGTGCAATTATTTGATTTGTCTATGTTTACAGGGATTTTTCATTTGCTCAGATAGTAAAAAGTACAGCTTTCACCATGTGCGCGGTATGTCGTCTGACAATTTACAGCGTCCGAATTCCAGTGTGCACAATAAGACTGCATTTGTAATTTTTCCTTTTTATCGAATCCACAATATATTGGTGTCCAATTGTCGGGAATTCCTTATCTTATCCATAATTACGAAAGTTTTTTCGACACCTTGAATAGAGTCGATTCGAAATTCAACGATATTGGGACTTGTGTTAGCTCATTTGTGGAAATTGTCATGCGGCCCTAAACTGGGAAATCAGTCATATTCACTTGTTTATAACTTTTTTCCAGTAAAAGAAATATTTTCAAAATGGGTATGAAATTGTGTGCAATTATTTGATATGTCTATGTTTACAGGGATTTTTCATTTGCTCAGATAGTAAAAAGTACAGCTTTCACCATGTGCGCGGTATGTCGTCTGACAATTTACAGCGTCCGAATTTCAGTGTGCACAATAAGACTGCATTTGTAATTTTTCCTTTTTATCGAATCCACAATATATTGGTGTCCAATTGTCGGGAATTCCTTACCTTATCGATAATTACAAAAGTTTTTCGACACCTTGAATAGAGTCGAGGCAAAATTCAACGGTATGCGGACTAGTGTTAGCTCATTTGCGGAAATTTTCATGCGGACCTAAACTGGGTAATCAGTCATAATTCACTTTTTTATAACTTTTTTCCAGTGAAAAAAATATTTTCAAAATGGATATCAAATTATGTGCAATTATTTGATTTGTCTATGTATACAGGGATTTTTCTTTTCCTCAGATAGTAAAAAGTACAGCTTTCACTATGTGCGCGGCATGTCGTCTGACAATATACAGCGTCCGAATTCCAGTGTGAACAATAAGAATGCATTTGTACTTTTTCCTTTTTATAGAATCCACAAAATATTGCTGTCCAATTGTCGTGAATTTCTTGCCTTATCCATAATTACAAAAGTTTTTTCGACACCTTGAATAGAGTCGAGGCAAAATTCAACGGTATGGGGACTAGTGTTAGCTCATTTGCGGAAATTTTCATGCGGACCTAAACTGGGTAATCAGTCATAATTCACTTTTTTATAACTTTTTTCCAGTAAAAGAAATATTTTCAAAATGGGTATCAAATTGTGTGCAATTATTTGATTTGTCTATGTATACAGGGATTTTTCTTTTGCTCAGATAGTAAAAAGTACAGCTTTCACCATGTGCGCGGTATGTCGTCTGACAATTTGCAGCGTCTGAATTCCAGTGTGCACAATAAGACTGCATTTGTAATTTTTCCTTTTTATCAAATCCACGATATATTGGTGTCAAATTGTCGGGAATTCCTTACCTTATCAATAATTACAAAAGTTTTTTCGACACCTTGAATAGAGTCGAGGCAAATTTCAACGTTATGGGGACTAGTGTTAGCTCATTTGCGGAAATTTTCATGCGGACCTAAACTGGGTAATCAGTCATAATTCACTTTTTTATAACTTTTTTCCAGTAAAAGAAATATTTTCAAAATGGGTATCAAATTGTGTCCAATTATTTGATTTGTCTATGTATACAGGGATTTTTCTTTTGCTCAGATAGTAAAAAGTACAGCTTTCACCATGTGCGTGGTATGTCGTCTGACAATATACAGCGTCCAAATTCCAGTGTGCACAATAAGACTGCATTTCTACTTTTTCATTTTTATAGAATCCACAAAATATTGGTGTCAAATTGTCGGGAATTTCTTGCCTTATCCATAATTACAAAAGTTTGTTCGACACCTTGAATAGAGTCGAGGCAAAATTCAACGGTATGGGGACTAGTGTTAGCTCATTTGCGGAAATTTTCATGCGGACCTAAACTGGGTAATCTGTCATAATTCACTTTTTTATAACTTTTTTCCAGTAAAAGAAATATTTTCAAAATGGGCATCAAATTGTGTGCAATTATTTGATTTGTCTATGTTTACAGGGATTTTTCATTTGCTCAGATAGTAAAAAGTACAGCTTTCACCATGTGCGCGGTACGTCGTCTGACAATTTACAGCGTCCGAATTCCAGTGTGCACAATAAGACTGCATTTGTAATTTTTCCTTTTTATCGAATCCACAATATATTGGTGTCAAATTGTCGAGAATTTCTTGCCTTATCCATAATTACAAAAGTATTTTCGACACCTTGATTAGAGTCGAGTCGAAATTCAACGGTATGGGGACTTGTGTTAGGTCATTTGCGGAAATTGTCATGCGGCCCTAAACTGGGAAATCAGTGATATTTTACTTGTTTATAACTTTTTTCCAGTAAAAGAAATATTTTCAAAATGGGTATCAAATTGTGTGAAATTATTTGATTTGTCTATGTTTACAGGGATTTTTCATTTGCTCAGATAGTAAAAAGTACAGCTTTCACCATGTGCGCGGTATGTCGTCTGACAATTTACAGCGTCCGAATCCCAGTGTGCACAATAAGACTGCATTTGTAATTCTTCCTTTTTATCGAATCCACTATATATTGGTGTCCAATTGTCGGGAATTCCTTACCTTATCCATAATTACGAAAGTTTTTTCGACAACTGGAATAGAGTCGATTCGAAATTCAACGGTATGGGGCCTTGTGTTAGCTCATTTGTGGAAATTGTCATGCGGCCCTAAACTGGAAAATCAGTCATATTTCACTTGTTTATAACTTTTTTCCAGTAAAAGTAATATTTTCAAAATGGGTATCAAATTGTGTGCAATTATTTGATATGTCTATGTTTTCAGGGATTTTTCATTTGCTCAGATAGTAAAAAGTACAGCTTTCACCATGTGCGCAGCATGACGTCTGACAATTTACAGCGTCCGAATTCCAGTGTGCACAATAAGACTGCATTTCTACTTTTTCCTTTTTATAGAATCCACAGAATATTGATGTGAAATTGTCGTGAATTTCTTGCCTTATCCATAATTACAAAAGTTTGTTCGACACCTTGAATAGAGTCGAGGCAAAATTCAACGGTATGGGGACTAGTGTTAGCTCATTTGCGGAAATTTTCATGCGGAACTAAACTGGGTAATCAGTCATAATTCACTTTTTTATAACTTTTTTCCAGTAAAAGAAATATTTTCAAAATCGGTATCAAATTGTGTGCAATTATTTGATATGTCTATGTTTTCAGGGATTTTTCATTTGCTA
Organism: Acanthosepion esculentum; assembly: GCA_964036315.1. Classification (NCBI taxonomy): domain Eukaryota; kingdom Metazoa; phylum Mollusca; class Cephalopoda; order Sepiida; family Sepiidae; genus Acanthosepion; species Acanthosepion esculentum. The sequence goes on from OZ038509.1 coordinate 79,312,548, forward strand.
AGATAGTAAAAAGTACAGATTTCACCATGTGCACGGCATGACGTCTGACAATTTACAGCGACCGAATTCCAGTGTGCACAATAAGAATGCATTTGTAATTTTTCCTTTTTATAGAATCCACAAAATATTGCTGTCCAATTGTCGAGAATTTCTTGCCTTATCCATAATTACAAAAGTTTTTTCGACACCTTGATTAGAGTTGGGTCGAAATACAACGTTATGGGGACTTGTGTTAGCTCATTTGCGGAAATTGTCATGCGGCCCTAAACTGGGAAATCAGTCATATTTCACTTGTTTATAAATTTTCCAGTAAAAGAAATATTTTCAAAATGGGTATCCAATTGAGTGCAATTATTTGATTCGTCTATGTATACAGGGATATTTCTTTTGCTCAGATAGTAAAAATTACAGCTTTCACCATGTGCGCGGTATGTCGTCTGACAATTTACAGCGTCCGAATTCCAGTGTGCACAATAAGACTGCATTTGTAATTTTTCCTTTTTATCGAATCCACAGGATATTGGTGTCCAATTGTCGGGAATTCCTTACCTTATCCATAATTACGAAAGTTTCTTCGACACCTTGAACAGAGTCGATTCGAAATTCAACGGTATGGGGACTTGTGTTAGCTCATTTGTGGAAATTGTCATGCGGCCCTAAACTGGAAAATCAGTCATATTTCACTTGTTTATAACTTTTTTCCAGTAAAAGTAATATTTTCAAAATGGGTATCAAATTGTGTGCAATTATTTGATATGTCTATGTTTTCAGGGATTTTTCATTTGCTCAGATAGTAAAAAGTACAGCTTTCACCATGTGCGCGGCATGACGTCTGACAATTTACAGCGTCCGAATTCCAGTGTGCACAATAAGACTGCATTTCTACTTTTTCCTTTTTATAGAATCCACAGAATATTGATGTGAAATTGTCGTGAATTTCTTGCCTTATCCATAATTACAAAAGTTTGTTCGACACCTTGAATAGAGTCGAGGAAAAATTCAAAGGTATGGGGACTAGTGTTAGCTCATTTGCGGAAATTGTCATGCGGACCTAAACTGGGTAATCAGTGATATTTCACTTGTTTATAACTTTTTTCCAGTAAAAGAAATATTTTCAAAATGGGTATCAAATTGTGTGAAATTATTTGATTTATCTATGTTTACTAGGATGTTTCATTTGGTCAGATAGTAAAAAGTACAGCTTTCACTATGTGCGCGGTATGTCGTCTGACAATTTACAGCGTCCGAATTCCAGTGTGCACAATAAGACTGCATTTGTAATTTTTCCTTTTTATAGAATCCACAAAATATTGGTGTCAAATTGTCGTGAATTTCTTGCCTTATCCATAATTACAAAAGTTTGTTCGACACCTTGAATAGAGTCGAGGCAAAATTCAACGGTATGGGGACTAGTGTTAGCTCATTTGCGGAAATTTTCATGCGGACCTAAACTGGGTAATCAGTCATAATTCACTTTTTTATAACTTTTTTCCAGTAAAAGAAATATTTTCAAAATCGGTATCAAATTGTGTGCAATTATTTGATATGTCTATGTTTTCAGGGATTTTTCATTTGCTAAGATAGTAAAAAGTACAGATTTCACCATGTGCACGGCATGACGTCTGACAATTTACAGCGACCGAATTCCAGTGTGCACAATAAGAATGCATTTGTAATTTTTCCTTTTTATAGAATCCACAAAATATTGCTGTCCAATTGTCGAGAATTTCTTGCCTTATCCATAATTACAAAAGTTTTTTCGACACCTTGATTAGAGTTGGGTCGAAATACAACGGTATGGGGACTTGTGTTAGCTCATTTGCGGAAATTGTCATGCGGCCCTAAACTGGGAAATCAGTGATATTTCACTTGTTTATAATTTTTTTCCAGTAAATAAATATTTTCAAAATGGGTATCAAATTGTGTGCAATTATTTGATATGTCTATGTTTACAGGGATTTTTCATTTGCTCAGATAGTAAAAAGTACAGCTTTCACCATGTGCGCGGTATGTCGTCTGACAATTTACAGCGTCCGAATTCCAGTGTGCACAATAAGACTGCATTTGTAATTTTTCCTTTTTATCGAATCCACAATATATTGGTGTCCAATTGTCGGGAATTCCTTAACTTATCCATCATTACAAAAGTTTTTTCGACACCTTGAATAGAGTCGATTCGAAATTCAACGGTATGGGGACTTGTGTTAGCTCATTTGTGGAAATTGTCATGCGGCCCTAAACTGGGAAATCAGTGATATTTTACTTGTTTATAACTTTTTTCCAGTAAAAGAAATATTTTCAAAATGGGTATCAAATTGTGTGAAATTATTTGATTTGTCTATGTTTACAGGGATTTTTCATTTGCTCAGATAGTAAAAAGTACAGCTTTCAACATGTGCGCGGTATGTCGTCTGACAATTTACAGCGTCCGAATTCCAGTGTGCACAATAAGACTGCATTTGTAATTCTTCCTTTTTATCGAATCCACAATATATTGGTGTCAAATTGTCGGGAATTCCTTACCTTATCAATAATTACAAAAGTTTTTTCGACACCTTGAATAGAGTCGAGGCAAAATTCAACGTTATGGGGACTAGTGTTAGCTCATTTGCGGAAATTTTCATGCGGACCTAAACTGGGTAATCAGTCATAATTCACTTTTTTATAACTTTTTTCCAGTAAAAGAAATATTTTCAAAATGGGTATCAAATTGTGTCCAATTATTTGATTTGTCTATGTATACAGGGATTTTTCTTTTGCTCAGATAGTAAAAAGTACAGCTTTCACCATGTGCGTGGTATGTCGTCTGACAATATACAGCGTCCAAATTCCAGTGTGCACAATAAGACTGCATTTCTACTTTTTCATTTTTATAGAATCCACAAAATATTGGTGTCAAATTGTCGGGAATTTCTTGCCTTATCCATAATTACAAAAGTTTGTTCGACACCTTGAATAGAGTCGAGGCAAAATTCAACGGTATGGGGACTAGTGTTAGCTCATTTGCGGAAATTTTCATGCGGACCTAAACTGGGTAATCTGTCATAATTCACTTTTTATAACTTTTTTCCAGTAAAAGAAATATTTTCAAAATGGGCATCAAATTGTGTGCAATTATTTGATTTGTCTATGTTTACAGGGATTTTTCATTTGCTCAGATAGTAAAAAGTACAGCTTTCACCATGTGCGCGGTACGTCGTCTGACAATTTACAGCGTCCGAATTCCAGTGTGCACAATAAGACTGCATTTGTAATTTTTCCTTTTTATCGAATCCACAATATATTGGTGTCAAATTGTCGAGAATTTCTTGCCTTATCCATAATTACAAAAGTATTTTCGACACCTTGATTAGAGTCGAGTCGAAATTCAACGGTATGGGGACTTGTGTTAGCTCATTTGCGGAAATTGTCATGCGGCCCTAAACTGGGAAATCAGTGATATTTTACTTGTTTATAACTTTTTTCCAGTAAAAGAAATATTTTCAAAATGGGTATCAAATTGTGTGAAATTATTTGATTTGTCTATGTTTACAGGGATTTTTCATTTGCTCAGATAGTAAAAAGTACAGCTTTCACCATGTGCGCGGTATGTCGTCTGACAATTTACAGCGTCCGAATCCCAGTGTGCACAATAAGACTGCATTTGTAATTCTTCCTTTTTATCGAATCCACTATATATTGGTGTCCAATTGTCGGGAATTCCTTACCTTATCCATAATTACGAAAGTTTTTTCGACAACTGGAATAGAGTCGATTCGAAATTCAACGGTATGGGGCCTTGTGTTAGCTCATTTGTGGAAATTGTCATGCGGCCCTAAACTGGAAAATCAGTCATATTTCACTTGTTTATAACTTTTTTCCAGTAAAAGTAATATTTTCAAAATGGGTATCAAATTGTGTGCAATTATTTGATATGTCTATGTTTTCAGGGATTTTTCATTTGCTCAGATAGTAAAAAGTACAGCTTTCACCATGTGCGCAGCATGACGTCTGACAATTTACAGCGTCCGAATTCCAGTGTGCACAATAAGACTGCATTTCTACTTTTTCCTTTTTATAGAATCCACAGAATATTGATGTGAAATTGTCGTGAATTTCTTGCCTTATCCATAATTACAAAAGTTTGTTCGACACCTTGAATAGAGTCGAGGCAAAATTCAACGGTATGGGGACTAGTGTTAGCTCATTTGCGGAAATTTTCATGCGGACCTAAACTGGGTAATCAGTCATAATTCACTTTTTTATAACTTTTTTCCAGTAAAAGAAATATTTTCAAAATCGGTATCAAATTGTGTGCAATTATTTGATATGTCTATGTTTTCAGGGATTTTTCATTTGCTAAGATAGTAAAAAGTACAGATTTCACCATGTGCACGGCATGACGTCTGACAATTTACAGCGACCGAATTCCAGTGTGCACAATAAGAATGCATTTGTAATTTTTCCTTTTTATAGAATCCACAAAATATTGCTGTCCAATTGTCGAGAATTTCTTGCCTTATCCATAATTACAAAAGTTTTTTCGACACCTTGATTAGAGTTGGGTCGAAATACAACGTTATGGGGACTTGTGTTAGCTCATTTGCGGAAATTGTCATGCGGCCCTAAACTGGGAAATCAGTGATACTTCACTTGTTTATAATTTTTTTCCAGTAAAAGAAATATTTTCAAAATGGGTATCAAATTGTGTGCAATTATTTGATATGTCTATGTTTACAGGGATTTTTCATTTGCTCAGATAGTAAAAAGTACAGCTTTCACCATGTGCGCGGTATGTCGTCTGACAATTTACAGCGTCCGAATTCCAGTGTGCACAATAAGACTGCATTTGTAATTTTTCCTTTTTATCGAATCCACAATATATTGGTGTCCAATTGTCGGGAATTCCTTAACTTATCCATAATTACAAAAGTTTTTCGACACCTTGAATAGAGTCGATTCGAAATTCAACGGTATCGGGACTTGTGTTAGCTCATTTGTGGAAATTGTCATGCGGCCCTAAACTGGGAAATCAGTCATATTTCACTTGTTTATAAATTTTCCAGTAAAAGAAATATTTTCAAAATGGGTATCAAATTGAGTGCAATTATTTGATTCGTCTATGTATACAGGGATATTTCTTTTGCTCAGATAGTAAAAATTACAGCTTTCACCATGTGCGCGGTATGTCGTCTGACAATTTACAGCGTCCGAATTCCAGTGTGCACAATAAGACTGCATTTGTAATTTTTCCTTTTTATCGAATCCACAGGATATTGGTGTCCAATTGTCGGGAATTCCTTACCTTATCCATAATTACGAAAGTTTCTTCGACACCTTGAACAGAGTCGATTCGAAATTCAACGGTATGGGGACTTGTGTTAGCTCATTTGTGGAAATTGTCATGCGGCCCTAAACTGGAAAATCAGTCATATTTCACTTGTTTATAACTTTTTTCCAGTAAAAGTAATATTTTCAAAATGGGTATCAAATTGTGTGCAATTATTTGATATGTCTATGTTTTCAGGGATTTTTCATTTGCTCAGATAGTAAAAAGTACAGCTTTCACCATGTGCGCGGCATGACGTCTGACAATTTACAGCGTCCGAATTCCAGTGTGCACAATAAGACTGCATTTCTACTTTTTCCTTTTTATAGAATCCACAGAATATTGATGTGAAATTGTCGTGAATTTCTTGCCTTATCCATAATTACAAAAGTTTGTTCGACACCTTGAATAGAGTCGAGGAAAAATTCAAAGGTATGGGGACTAGTGTTAGCTCATTTGCGGAAATTGTCATGCGGACCTAAACTGGGTAATCAGTGATATTTCACTTGTTTATAACTTTTTTCCAGTAAAAGAAATATTTTCAAAATGGGTATCAAATTGTGTGAAATTATTTGATTTATCTATGTTTACTAGGATGTTTCATTTGGTCAGATAGTAAAAAGTACAGCTTTCACTATGTGCGCGGTATGTCGTCTGACAATTTACAGCGTCCGAATTCCAGTGTGCACAATAAGACTGCATTTGTAATTTTTCCTTTTTATAGAATCCACAAAATATTGGTGTCAAATTGTCGTGAATTTCTTGCCTTATCCATAATTACAAAAGTTTGTTCGACACCTTGAATAGAGTCGAGGCAAAATTCAACGGTATGGGGACTAGTGTTAGCTCATTTGCGGAAATTTTCATGCGGACCTAAACTGGGTAATCAGTCATAATTCACTTTTTTATAACTTTTTTCCAGTAAAAGAAATATTTTCAAAATCGGTATCAAATTGTGTGCAATTATTTGATATGTCTATGTTTTCAGGGATTTTTCATTTGCTAAGATAGTAAAAAGTACAGATTTCACCATGTGCACGGCATGACGTCTGACAATTTACAGCGACCGAATTCCAGTGTGCACAATAAGAATGCATTTGTAATTTTTCCTTTTTATAGAATCCACAAAATATTGCTGTCCAATTGTCGAGAATTTCTTGCCTTATCCATAATTACAAAAGTTTTTTCGACACCTTGATTAGAGTTGGGTCGAAATACAACGGTATGGGGACTTGTGTTAGCTCATTTGCGGAAATTGTCATGCGGCCCTAAACTGGGAAATCAGTGATATTTCACTTGTTTATAATTTTTTTCCAGTAAAAGAAATATTTTCAAAATGGGTATCAAATTGTGTGCAATTATTTGATATGTCTATGTTTACAGGGATTTTTCATTTGCTCAGATAGTAAAAAGTACAGCTTTCACCATGTGCGCGGTATGTCGTCTGACAATTTACAGCGTCCGAATTCCAGTGTGCACAATAAGACTGCATTTGTAATTTTTCCTTTTTATCGAATCCACAATATATTGGTGTCCAATTGTCGGGAATTCCTTAACTTATCCATCATTACAAAAGTTTTTTCGACACCTTGAATAGAGTCGATTCGAAATTCAACGGTATGGGGACTTGTGTTAGCTCATTTGTGGAAATTGTCATGCGGCCCTAAACTGGGAAATCAGTGATATTTTACTTGTTTATAACTTTTTTCCAGTAAAAGAAATATTTTCAAAATGGGTATCAAATTGTGTGAAATTATTTGATTTGTCTATGTTTACAGGGATTTTTCATTTGCTCAGATAGTAAAAAGTACAGCTTTCAACATGTGCGCGGTATGTCGTCTGACAATTTACAGCGTCCGAATTCCAGTGTGCACAATAAGACTGCATTTGTAATTCTTCCTTTTTATCGAATCCACAATATATTGGTGTCTAATTTTCGGGAATTCCTTACTTTATCCATAATTACAAAAGTTTTTTCGACACCTTGAATAGAGCCGAGGCAAAATTCAACGGTATGGGGACTAGTGTTAGCTCATTTGCGGAAATTTTCATGCAGACCTAAACTGGGTAATCAGTCATAATTGACTTTTTTATAACTTTTTTTCAGTAAAAGAAATATTTTCAAAATGGGTATCAAATTGTGTGCAATTATTTGATTTGTCTATGTATACAGGGATTTTTCTTTTGCTTAGATAGTAAAAAGTACAGCTTTCACCATGTGCGCGGTATGTAGTCTGACAATTTACAGCGTCCGAATTCCAGTGTGCACAATAAGACTGCATTTGTAATTTTTTCTTTTTATCGAATCCACAATATATTGGTGTCCAATTGTCGGGAATTCCTTACCTTATCCATAATTACAAAAGTTTTTCCGACACCTTGAATAGAGTCGATTCGAAATACAACGGTATGGGGACTTGTGTTAGCTCATTTGTGGAAATTGTCATGCGGCCCTAAACTGGGAAATCAGTCATATTTCACTTGTTTATAACTTTTTTCCAGTAAAAGAAATATTTTCAAAATGGGTATCAAATTGTGTGCAATTATTTGATTTGTCTATGTATACAGGGATTTTACTTTTGCTCAGATAGTAAAAAGTACAGCTTTCACCATGTGCGCGGTATGTCGTCTGACAATTTACAGCGTCCGAATTCCAGTGTGCACAATAAGACTGCATTTGTAATTTTTCCTTTTTATAGAATCCACAATATATTGGTGTCAAATTGTCGGGAATTTCTTGCCTTATCCATAATTACAAAAGTTTTTTCGACACCTTGAATAGAGCCGAGGCAAAATTCAACGGTATGGGGACTAGTGTTAGCTCATTTGCGGAAATTTTCATGCAGACCTAAACTGGGTAATCAGTCATAATTGACTTTTTTATAACTTTTTTCCAGTAAAAGAAATATTTTCAAAATGGGTATCAAATTGTGTGCAATTATTTGATTTGTCTATGTATACAGGGATTTTTCTTTTGCTTAGATAGTAAAAAGTACAGCTTTCACCATGTGCGCGGTATGTCGTCTGACAATTTACAGGGTGCGAATTCCAGTGTGCACAATATGACTGCATTTGTAATTTTTCCTTTTTATAGAATCCACAAAATATTGGTGTCAAATTGTCGTGAATTTCTTGCCTTATCCATAATTACAAAATTTTGTTCGACACCTTGAATAGAGTCGAGGCAAAATTCAACGGTATGGGGACTAGTGTTAGCTCATTTGCGGAAATTGTCATGCGGCCCTAAACTGGGAAATCAGTTATATTTCACTTTTTTATAACTTTTTTCCAGTAAAAGAAATATTTTCAAAATGGGTATCAAATTGTGTGAAATTATTTGATTTGTCTATGTTTACAGGGATTTTTCATTTGCTCAGATAGTAAAAAGTACAGCTTTCACCATGTGCGCGTTATGTCGTCTGACAATTTACAGCGTCCGAATTCCAGTGTGCACAATAAGACTGCATTTGTAATTTTTCCTTTTTATCGAATCCACAAGATATTGGTGTCCAATTGTCGGGAATTCCTTACCTTATCCATAATTACGAAAGTTTTTTCGACACCTTGAATAGAGTCGATTCGAAATTCCACGGTATGGGGACTTGTGTTAGCTCATTTGTGGAATTTGTCATGCGGCCCTAAACTGGGAAATCACTCATATTTCACTTGTTTATAACTTTTTTCCAGTAAAAGAAATATTTTCAAAATGGGTATCTAATTATGTGAAATTATTTGATTTGTCTATGTTTACAGGGATTTTTCATTTGCTCAGATAGTAAAAAGTACAGCTTTCACCATGTGCGCTGTATGTCGTCTGACAATTTACAGCGTCCGAATTCCAGTGTGCACAATATGACTGCATTTGTAATTTTTCCTTTTTATCGAATCCACAAGATATTGGTGTCCAATTGTCGGGAATTCCTTACCTTATCCATAATTACGAAAGTTTTTTCGACACCGTGAATAGAGTCGATTCGAAATTCATCGGTATGGGGACTATTGTTAGCTCATTTGTGGAAATTGTCATGCGGCCCTAAACTGGGAAATCAGTCATATTTCACGTGTTTATAACTTTTTTCCAGTAAAAGAAATATTTTCAAAATGGGTATCAAATTGTGTGCAATTATTTGATATGTCTATGTTTACAGGGATTTTTTATTTGCTCAGATAGTAAAAAGTACAGCTTTCACCATGTGCGCGGCATGACGTCTGACAATTTACAGCGACCGAATTCCAGTGTGCACAATAAGACTGCATCTCTACTTTTTCATTTTTATAGAATCCACAAAATATTGGTGTCAAATTGTCGGGAATTTCTTGCCTTATCCATAATTACAAAAGATTGTTCGACACCTTGAATAGAGTCGAGGCAAAATTCAACGGTATGGGGACTAGAGTTAGCTCATTTGCGGAAATTTTCATGCGGCCTTAAACTGGGTAATCAGTCATAATTCACTTTTTTATAACTTTTTTTCAGTAAAAGAAATATTTTCAAAATGGGTATCAAATTGTGTGCAATTATTTGATTTGTCTATGTATACAGGGATTTTTCTTTTGCTCAGATAGTAAAATGTACAGCTTTCACCATGTGCGCGGTATGTCGTCTGACAATATACAGCGTCCGAATTCCAGTGTGCACAATAAGAATGCATTTGTAATTTTACCTTTTTATCGAATCCACAAAATATTGAGGTCGAATTGTCGGGAATTTCTTGCCTTATCCATAATTACAAATGTTTATTCGACACCTTGATTAGAGTCGAGTCGAAATTCAACGGTATGGGGACTTGTGTTAGCTCATTTGCGGAAACTGTCATTCGGCCCTAAACTGGGAAATCAGTGATATTTCACTTGTTTATAACTTTTTTCCAGTAAAAGAAATATTTTCAAAATGGGTATCAAATATTGTGAAATTATTTGATTTGTCTATGTTTACAGGTATTTTTCATTTGCTCAGATAATAAAAAGTACAGCTTTCACCATGTGCGCGGCATGACGTCTGACAATTTACAGCGTCCGAATTCCAGTGTGCACAATAATACTGCATTTCTACTTTTTCCTTTTTATATAATCCACAAAATATTGCTCTCCAATTGTCGAAAATTTCTTGCCTTATCCATAATTACAAAAGTTTTTTCGACACGTTGAATAGAGTCGATGCGAAATTAAACGGTATGGGGACTTGTGTTAGCTCATTTGCGGAAATTGTCATGCGGCCCTAAACTGGGAAATCAGTGATATTTCACTTGTTTATAACTTTTTTCCAGTAAAAGAAATATTTTCAAAATGGGTATCAAATTGTGTGAAATTATTTGATTGGTCTATGTATACAGGGATTTTTCTTTTGCTCAGATAGTAAAAAGTACAGCTTTCACCATGTGCGCGGCATGACGTCTGACAATTTACAGCGTCCGTATTCCAGTGTGCACAATGAGACTGCATTTCTACATTTTCCTTTTTATAGAATCCACAAAATATTGGTGTCAAATTGTCGAAAATTTCTTGCCTTATCCATAATTACAAAAGTTTGTTGGACACCTTGAATAGAGTCGAGGCAAAATTCAACGGTATGGGGACTAGTGTTAGCTCATTTGCGGAAATTTTCATGCGGACCTAAACTAGGTAATCAGTCATAATTCACTTTTTTATAACTTTTTTCCAGTAAAAGAAATATTTTCAAAATGGGTGTCAAATTGTGTGCAATTATTTGATTTGTCTATGTATACAGGGATTTTTCTTTTGCTCAGATAGTAAAATGTACAGCTTTGACCATGTGCGCGGTATGTCGTCTGACAATATACAGCGTCCAAATTCCAGTGTGAACAATAAGAATGCATTTGTAATTTTTCCTTTTTGTAGAATCCACAAAATATTGCTGTCCAATTGTCGGGAATTTCTTGCCTTATCCATAATTACAAAGTTTGTTCGACACCTTGAATAGAGTCGATTCGAAATTCAAAGGTATAGGGACTTGTGTTAGCTCATTTGCGGAAATTTTCATGCAGACCTAAACTGGGTAATCAGTCATAATTGACTTTTTTATAACTTTTTTCCAGTAAAAGAAATATTTTCAAAATGGGTATCAAATTGTGTGCAATTATTTGATTTGTCTATGTATACAGGGATTTTTCTTTTGCTCAGATAGTAAAAAGTACAGCTTTCACCATGTGCGCGGCATGACGTCTGACAATTTACAGCGTCCGTATTCCAGTGTGCACAATGAGACTGCATTTCTACATTTTCCTTTTTATAGAATCCACAAAATATTGGTGTCAAATTGTCGAAAATTTCTTGCCTTATCCATAATTACAAAAGTTTGTTGGACACCTTGAATAGAGTCGAGGCAAAATTCAACGGTATGGGGACTAGTGTTAGCTCATTTGCGGAAATTTTCATGCGGACCTAAACTAGGTAATCAGTCATAATTCACTTTTTTATAACTTTTTTCCAGTAAAAGAAATATTTTCAAAATGGGTGTCAAATTGTGTGCAATTATTTGATTTGTCTATGTATACAGGGATTTTTCTTTTGCTCAGATAGTAAAATGTACAGCTTTGACCATGTGCGCGGTATGTCGTCTGACAATATACAGCGTCCAAATTCCAGTGTGAACAATAAGAATGCATTTGTAATTTTTCCTTTTTGTAGAATCCACAAAATATTGCTGTCCAATTGTCGGGAATTTCTTGCCTTATCCATAATTACAAAGTTTGTTCGACACCTTGAATAGAGTCGATTCGAAATTCAAAGGTATAGGGACTTGTGTTAGCTCATTTGTGGAAATTGTCATGCGGCCCTAAACTGGGAAATCAGTCATATTTCACTTGTTTATAATTTTTTCCAGTAAAAGAAATATTTTCAAAATGGTTATCAAATTGTGTGCAATTATTTGATATGTCTATGTTTACAGGGATTATTCATTTGCTCAGATAGTAAAAAGTACAGGTTTCACCATGTGCGCGGCATAACGTCTGACAATTTACAGCGTCCGAATTCCAGTGTGCACAATAAGACTGCATTTCTACTTTTTCCTTTTTATAGAATCCACAAAATATTGGTGTCAAATTGTCGAGAATTTCTTGCCTTATACATAAATACAAAAGTTTTTTCGACACGTTGAATAGAGTCGAGGCGAAATTTAACGGTATGGGGACTTGTGTTAGCTGATTTGCGGAAATTGTCATGCGGCCCTAAACTGGGAAAACAGTGTTATTTCACTTGTTTATAACTTGTTTCCAGTAAAAGAAATATTTTCAAAATGGGTATCAAATTGTGTGAAATTATGTGATTTATCTATGTTTGCAGGGTTGTTTCATTTGGTCAGATAGTAAAAAGTACAGCTTTCACTATGTGCGCGGTATGTCGTCTGACAATATACAGCGTCCGAATTCCAGTGTGCACAATAAGACTGCATTTGTAATTTTTCCTTTTTATATAATCCACAAAATATTGGTGTCAAATTGTCGAGAATTTCTTGCTTCATCCATAATTACAAAAGTTTGTTCGACACCTTGAATAGAGTCGAGGCAAAATTCAACGATATGGGGTCTAGTGTTAGATCATTTGCGGAAATTTTCATGCGGACCTAAACTGGGTAATCAGTCATAATTCACGTTTTTATAACTTTTTTCCAGTAAAAGAAATATTTTCAAAATGGGTATCAAATTGTGTGCAATTATTTGATTTGTCTATGTATACAGGCATTTTTCTTTTGCTCAGATAGTAAAAAGTACAGCTTTCACGATGTGCGCGGTATGTCGTCTGACAATATACAGCGTCCGAATTCCAGTGTGCACAATAAGAATGCATTTGTAATTTTTCCTTTTTATAGAATCCACAAAATTATTGCGGTCCACTTGTCGGGAATTTCTTGCCTTATACATAATTACAAAAGTTTTTTAGACACCTTGATTAGAGTCGAGTCGAAATTCAACGGTATCGGGACTTGTGTTAGCTCATTTGCGGAAATTGTCATGCAGCCCTAAACTGGGAAATCAGTGATATTTCACATGTTTATAACTTTTTTCCAGTAAAAGAAATATTTTCAAAATGGGTATCAAATTGTATGCAATTATTTGATTTGTCTATGTTTACATGGATTTTTCATTTGCTCAGATAGTAAAAAGTACAGCTTTCACCATGTGCGCGGTATGTCGTTTGACAATTTACAGCGTCCGAATTCCAGTGTGCACAATAAGAATGCATTTCTACTTTTTCCGATTTAGAGAATCCACAAAATATTGGTGTCCGATTGTCGGGAATTTCTTGCCTTATCCATAATTACAAAAGTTTGTTCGACACCTTGAATAGAGTCGAGGCAAATTCAACGGTATGGGGACTAGTGTTAGCTCATTTGCGGAAATTGTCATGCGGCCCTAAACTGGGAAATAAGTCATATTTCACTTGTTTATAACTTTTTTCCAGTAAAAGAAATATTTTCAAAATAGGTATCAAATTGTGTGAAATTATTTGATTTATCTATGTTTACAGGGATGTTTCATTTGGTCAGATAGTAAAAAGTACAGCTTTCACTATGTGCGCGGTATGTCGTCTGACAGTTTACAGCGTCCGAATTCCAGTGTGCACAATAAGACTGCATTTGTAATTTTTCCTTTTTATAGAATCCACAAAATGTTGGTGTCAAATTGTCGTGAATTTCTTGCCTTATCCATAATTACAAAAGTTTGTTCGACACCTTGAATAGAGTCGAGGCAAATTCAACGGTATGGGGACTAGTGTTAGCTCATTTGCGGAAATTTTCATGCGGACCTAAACTGGGTAATCAGTCATAATTCACTTTTTTATAACTTTTTTCCAGTGAAAGAAATATTTTCAAAATGGGTATCAAATTGTGTGCAATTATTTGATTCGTCTATGTATACAGGGATTTTTCTTTTGCTAAGATAGTAAAAAGTACAGCTTCCACCATGTGCGCGGTATGTCGTCTGACAATATACAGCGTCCGAATTCCAGTGTGCACAATATGACTGCATTTCTACTTTTTCCTTTTTATAGAATCCACAGAATATTGGTGTCAAATTGTCGTGAATTTCTTGCCTTATCCATAATTACAAAAGTTTGTTCGACACCTTGAATAGAGTCGATTCGAAATTCAACGGTATGGGGACTTGTGTTAGCTCATTTGTGGAAATTGTCATGCGGCCCTAAACTGGGAAATCAGTCATATTTCACTTGTTTATAACTTTTTTCCAGTAAAAGAAATATTTTCAAAATGGATATCAAATTGTGTGCAATTATCTGATATGTCTATGTTTACAGGGATTTTTCATTTGCTCAGATAGTAAAACGTACAGCTTTCACCATGTGCGCGGCATGACGTCTTACAATTTACAGCGTCCGAATTCCAGTGTGCACAATAAGAATGCATTTGTAATTTTTCCTTTTTATACAATCCACAAAATATTGCTGTCCAATTGTCGGGAATTTCTTGCCTTATCCATAATTACAAAAGTTTGTTCGACACCTTGAATAGAGTCGAGGCAAAATTCAAAGGTATGGGGACTAGTGTTAGCTCATTTGCGGAAATTTTCATGCGGACCTAAACTTGGTAATCAGTCATAATTCACTTTTTTATAACTTTTTTCCAGTAAAAGAAATGTTTTCAAAATTGGTGTCAAATTGTGTGCAATTATTTGATTTGTCTATGTATACAGGGATTTTTCTTTTGCTCAGATAGTAAAATGTACAGCTTTCACCATGTGCGCGGTATGTCGTCTGACAATATACAGCGTCCGAATTCCAGTGTGCACAATAAGAATGCATTTGTAATTTTTCCTTTTTATCGAATCCACAAAATATTGCGGTCCAATTGTCGGGAATTTCTTGCCTTATCCATAATTACGAATGTTTTTTCGACACCTTGATTAGAGTCGAGTCGAAATTCAACGGTATGGGGACTTGTGTTAGCTTATTTGCGGAAATTGTCATGCGGCCCTAAACTGGGAAATCAGTGATATTTCACTTGTTTATAACTTTTTTCCAGTAAAAGAAATATTTTCAAAATGGGTATCAAATTGTGTGAAATTATTTGATTTGTCTATTTTTACAGGGATTTTTCATTTGCTCAGATGGTAAAAAGTACAGCTTTCACCATGTGCGCGGCATGACGTCTGACAATTTACAGCGTCAGAATTCCAGTGTGCACAATAAGACTGCATTTCTACTTTTTCCTTTTTATAGAATCCACAAAATATTGGTGTCAAATTGTCGCAAATTTCTTGCCTTGTCCATAATTACAAAAGTTTGTTCGACACCTTGAATAGAGTCGAGGCAAAATTCAACGGTATGGGGACTAGTGTTAGCTCATTTGCGGAAATTGTCATGCGGCCCTAAACTGGGAAATAAGTCATATTTCACTTGTTTATAACTTTTTTCCAGTAAAAGAAATATTTACAAAATGGGTATCAAATTGTGTGAAATTATTTGATTTATCTATGTTTACAGGGATGTTTCATTTGGTCAGATAGTAAAAAGTACAGCTTTCACTATGTGCGCGGTATGTCGTCTGACAGTTTACAGCGTCCGAATTCCAGTGTGCACAATAAGACTGCATTTGTAATTTTTCCTTTTTATAGAATCCACAAAATGTTGGTGTCAAATTGTCGTGAATTTCTTGCCTTATCCATAATTACAAAAGTTTGTTCGACACCTTGAATAGAGTCGAGGCAAATTCAACGGTATGGGGACTAGTGTTAGCTCATTTGCGGAAATTTTCATGCGGACCTAAACTGGGTAATCAGTCATAATTCACTTTTTTATAACTTTTTTCCAGTGAAAGAAATATTTTCAAAATGGGTATCAAATTGTGTGCAATTATTTGATTCGTCTATGTATACAGGGATTTTTCTTTTGCTAAGATAGTAAAAAGTACAGCTTCCACCATGTGCGCGGTATGTCGTCTGACAATTTACAGCGTCCGAATTCCAGTGTGCACAATAAGACTGCATTTGTAATTTTTCCATTTATCGAATCCACAATATATTGGTGTCCAATTGTCGGGAATTCCTTACCTTATCCATAATTACGAAAGTTTTTTCGACACCTTCAATAGAGTCGATTCGAAATTCAACGGTATGGGGACTTGTGTTAGCTCATTTGTGGAAATTGTCATGCGGCCCTAAACTGGGAAAACAGTCATATTTCACTTGTTTATAACTTTTTTCCAGTCAAAGAAATATTTTCAAAATGATATCAAATTGTGTGCAATTATCTGATATGTCTATGTTTACAGGGTTTTTTCTTTTGCTCAGATAGTAAAAAGTACAGCTTTCACCATGTGCGCGGTATGTCGTCTGACACTATACAGCGTCCGAATTCCAGTGTGCACAATATGACTGCATTTCTACTTTTTCCTTTTTATAGAATCCACAGAATATTGGTGTCAAATTGTCGTGAATTTCTTGCCTTATCCATAATTACAAAAGTTTGTTCGACACCTTGAATAGAGTCGATTCGAAATTCAACGGTATGGGGACTTGTGTTAGCTCATTTGTGGAAATTGTCATGCGGCCCTAAACTGGGAAATCAGTCATATTTCACTTGTTTATAACTTTTATCCAGTAAAAGAAATATTTTCAAAATGGATATCAAATTGTGTGCAATTATCTGATATGTCTATGTTTACAGGGATTTTTCATTTGCTCAGATAGTAAAACGTACAGCTTTCACCATGTGCGCGGCATGACGTCTTACAATTTACAGCGTCCGAATTCCAGTGTGCACAATAAGAATGCATTTGTAATTTTTCCTTTTTATACAATCCACAAAATATTGCTGTCCAATTGTCGGGAATTTCTTGCCTTATCCATAATTACAAAAGTTTGTTCGACACCTTGAATAGAGTTGAGGCAAAATTCAAAGGTATGGGGACTAGTGTTAGCTCATTTGCGGAAATTTTCATGCGGACCTAAACTTGGTAATCAGTCATAATTCACTTTTTTATAACTTTTTTTCAGTAAAAGAAATATTTTCAAAATGGGTATCAAATTGTGTGCAATTATTTGATTTGTCTATGTATAAAGGGATTTTTCTTTTGCTCAGATAATAAAATGTACAGCTTTCACCATGTGCGCGGTATGTCGTCTGACAATATACAGCGTCCGAATTCCAGTGTGCACAATAAGAATGCATTTGTAATTTTTCCTTTTTATCGAATCCACAAAATATTGCGGTCCAATTGTCGGGAATTTCTTGCCTTATCCATAATTACAAATGTTTTTTCGACACCTTGATTGGAGTCGAGTCGAAATTCAACGGTATGGGGACTTGTGTTAGCTCATTTGCGGAAATTGTCATGCGGCCCTAAACTGGGAAATCAGTGATATTTCACTTGTTTATAACTTTTTTCCAGTAAAAGAAATATTTTCAAAATGGGTATCAAATTGTGTGAAATTATTTGATTTGTCTATTTTTACAGGGATTTTTCATTTGCTCAGATGGTAAAAAGTACAGCTTTCACCATGTGCGCGGCATGACGTCTGACAATTTACAGCGTCAGAATTCCAGTGTGCACAATAAGACTGCATTTCTACTTTTTCCTTTTTATAGAATCCACAAAATATTGGTGTCAAATTGTCGCAAATTTCTTGCCTTGTCCATAATTACAAAAGTTTGTTGGACACCTTGAATAGAGTCGAGGCAAAATTCAACGGTATGGGGACTAGAGTTAGCTCATTTGCGGAAATTTTCATGCGGACATAAACTGGGTAATCAGTTATAATTCACTTTCTTATAACTTTTTTCCAGTAAAAGAAATATTTTCAAAATGGGTATCAAATTGTGTGCAATTATTTGATTTGTCTATGTATACAGGGATTTTTCTTTTGCTCAGATAGTAAAAAGTACAGCTTTCACGATGTGCGCGGTATGTCGTCTGACAATTTACAGCGTCCGAATTCCAGTGTGCACAATAAGACCGCATTTGTAATTTTTCCTTTTTATCGAATCCACAATATATTGGTGTCAAATTGTCGAAAATCTCTTGCCTTATCCATAATTACAAAAGTTTTTTCGACACCTTGATTAGAGTCGAGTCGAAATTCAACGGTATGGGGACTTGTGTTAGCTCATTTCCGGAAATTGTCATGCGGCCCTAAACTGGGAAATCAGTGATATTTCACTTGTTTATAACTTTTTTCCAGTAAAAGAAATATTTTCAAAATGGGTATCAAGTTGTGTGCAATTATTTGATTTATCTATGTTTACAGGGATGTTTCATTTGGTCAGATAGTAAAAAGTACAGCTTTCACTATGTGCGCGGTATGTCGTCTGACAATTTACAGCGTCCGAATTCCAGTGTGCACAATAAGAATGCATTTCTACTTTTTCCTTTTTAGAGAATCCACAAAATATTGGTGTCAAATTGTCGGGAATTTCTTGCCTTATCCATAATTACTGAAGTTTTTTCGACACGTTGAATAGAGTCGAGGCGAAATTAAACGGTATGGGGACTTGTGTTAGCTCATTTGCGGAAATTGTCATGCGGCCCTAAACTGGGAAATCAGTGATATTTCACTTGTTTATGACTTTTTTCCAGTAAAAGAAATATTTTCAAAATGGGTATCAAATTGTGTGAAATTATTTGATTTGTCTATGTATACAGGAATTTTTCTTTTGCTCAGATAGTAAAAAGTACAGCTTTCAACATGTGCGCGGCATGACGTCTGACAATTTACAGCGTCCGTATTCCAGTGTGCACAATAAGACTGCATTTCTACTTTTTCCTTTTTATAGAATCCACAAAATATTGGTATCAAATTGTCGAGAATTTCTTGCATTATCCATAATTACAAAAGTTTGTTGGACACCTTGAATAGAGTCGAGGCAAAATTCAACGGTATGGGGACTAGTGTTAGCTCATTTGCGGAAATTTTCATGCGTACCTAAATTGGGTAATCAGTCATAATTCACTTTTTTATAACTTTTTTCCAGTAAAAGAAATATTTTCAAAATGCGTGTCAAATTGTGTGCAATTATTTGATTTGTCTATGTATACAGGGATTTTTCTTTTGCTCAGATAGTAAAATGTACAGCTTTCACCATGTGCGCGGTATGTCGTCTGACAATATACAGCGTCCGAATTCCAGTGTGAACAATAAGAATGCATTTGTAATTTTTCCTTTTTATAGAATCCAGAAAATATTGCTGTCCAATTGTCGGGAATTTCTTGCCTTATCCATAATTACAAAAGTTTGTTCGACACCTTGAATAGAGTCGATTCGAAATTCAACGGTATGGGGACTTGTGTTAGCTCATTTGTGGAAATTGTCATGCGGCCCTAAACTGGGAAATCAGTGATATTTCACATGTTTATAACTTTTTTCCAGTAAAAGAAATATTTTCAAAATGGGTATCAAATTGTGTGCAATTATTTGATTTGTCTATGTTTACATGGATTTTTCATTTGCTCAGATAGTAAAAAGTACAGCTTTCACCATGTGCGCGGTATGTCGTTTGACAATTTACAGCGTCCGAATTCCAGTGTGCACAATAAGAATGCATTTCTACTTTTTCCTTTTTAGAGAATCCACAAAATATTGGTGTCAAATTGTCGGGAATTTCTTGCCTTATCCATAATTACTGAAGTTTTTTCGACACGTTGAATAGAGTCGAGGCGAAATTAAACGGTATGGGGACTTGTGTTAGCTCATTTGCGGAAATTGTCATGCGGCCCTAAACTGGGAAATCAGTGATATTTCACTTGTTTATAACTTTTTTCCAGTAAAAGAAATATTTTCAAAATGGGTATCAAATTGTGTGAAATTATTTGATTTGTCTATGTATACAGGAATTTTTCTTTTGCTCAGATAGTAAAAAGTACAGCTTTCACCATGTGCGCGGCATGACGTCTGACAATTTACAGCGTCCGTATTCCAGTGTGCACAATAAGACTGCATTTCTACTTTTTCCTTTTTATAGAATCCACAAAATATTGGTGTCAAATTGTCGAGAATTTCTTGCATTATCCATAATTACAAAAGTTTGTTGGACAGCTTGAATAGAGTCGAGGCAAAATTCAACGGTATGGGGACTAGTGTTAGCTCATTTGCGGAAATTTTCATGCGTACCTAAATTGGGTAATCAGTCATAATTCACTTTTTTATAACTTTTTTCCAGTAAAAGAAATATTTTCAAAATGGGTGTCAAATTGTGTGCAATTATTTGATTTGTCTATGTATACAGGGATTTTTCTTTTGCTCAGATAGTAAAATGTACAGCTTTCACCATGTGCGCGGTATGTCGTCTGACAATATACAGCGTCCGAATTCCAGTGTGAACAATAAGAATGCATTTGTAATTTTTCCTTTTTATAGAATCCAGAAAATATTGCTGTCCAATTGTCGGGAATTTCTTGCCTTATCCATAATTACAAAAGTTTGTTCGACACCTTGAATAGAGTCGATTCGAAATTCAACGGTATGGGGACTTGTGTTAGCTCATTTGTGGAAATTGTCATGCGGCCCTAAACTGGGAAATCAGTGATATTTCACATGTTTATAACTTTTTTCCAGTAAAAGAAATATTTTCAAAATGGGTATCAAATTGTGTGCAATTATTTGATTTGTCTATGTTTACATGGATTTTTCATTTGCTCAGATAGTAAAAAGTACAGCTTTCACCATGTGCGCGGTATGTCGTTTGACAATTTACAGCGTCCGAATTCCAGTGTGCACAATAAGAATGCATTTCTACTTTTTCCGATTTAGAGAATCCACAAAATATTGGTGTCCAATTGTCGGGAATTTATTGCCTTATCCATAATTACAAAAGTTTGTTCGACACGTTGAATAGAGTCGAGGCAAAATTCAACGGTATGGGGACTAGTGTTAGCTCATTTGCGGAAATTTTCATGCGGACCTAAACTGGGTAATCAGTCATAATTCACTTTTTTATAACTTTTTTCCAGTAAAAGAAATATTTTCAAAATCGGTATCAAATTGTGTGAAATTATTTGATTCGTCTATGTATACAGGGATTTTTCTTTTGCTCAGATAGTATAAAGTACAGCTTACACCATGTGCGCGGTATGTCGTCTGACAATTTACAGCGTCCGAATTCCAGTGTGCACAATAAGACCGCATTAGTAATTTTTCCTTTTTATCGAATCCACAATATATTGGTGTCAA
This sequence comes from Acanthosepion esculentum, assembly GCA_964036315.1. Taxonomy (NCBI): domain Eukaryota; kingdom Metazoa; phylum Mollusca; class Cephalopoda; order Sepiida; family Sepiidae; genus Acanthosepion; species Acanthosepion esculentum. The sequence goes on from OZ038509.1 coordinate 79,334,001, forward strand.
ATTGTCGGGAATTTCTTGCCTTATCCATAATTAGAAAAGTTTTTTCGACACCTTGATTAGAGTCGAGTCGAAATTCAACGGTATGGGGACTTGTGTTAGCTCATTTGTGGAAATTGTCATGCGGCCCTAAACTGGGAAATCAGTGATATTTCACATGTTTATTACTTTTTTCCAGTAAAAGAAATATTTTCAAAATGGGTATCAAATTGTGTGCAATTATTTGATTTGTCTATGTTTACATGGATTTTTCATTTGCTCAGATAGTAAAAAGTACAGCTTTCACCATGTGCGCGGTATGTCGTTTGACAATTTACAGCGTCCGAATTCCAGTGTGCACAATAAGAATGCATTTCTACTTTTTCCGATTTAGAGAATCCACAAAATATTGGTGTCCAATTGTCGGGAATTTCTTGCCTTATCCATAATTACAAAAGTTTGTTCGACACGTTGAATAGAGTCGAGGCAAAATTCAACGGTATGGGGACTAGTGTTAGCTCATTTGCGGAAATTTTCATGCGGACCTAAACTGGGTAATCAGTCATAATTCACTTTTTTATAACTTTTTTCCAGTAAAAGAAATATTTTCAAAATCGGTATCAAATTGTGTGAAATTATTTGATTTGTCTATGTTTACAGGGATTTTTCATTTGCTCAGATAGTAAAAGTACAGCTTTCACCATGTGCGCGGTATGTCGTCTGACAATTTACAGCGTCAAAATTCCAGTGTGCACAATAAGACTGCATTTGTAATTTTTCCTTTTTATCGAATCCACAATATATTGGTGTCGAATTGTCGAGAATTTCTTGCCTTATCCATAATATCAAAAGTTTTTTCGACACATTGATTAGAGTCGAGTCGAAATTCAACGGTATGGGGACGTGTGTTAGCTCATTTGCGGAAATTGTCATGTGGCCCTAAACTGGGAAATCAGTGATATTTCACTTGTTTATAACTTTTTTCCAGTAAAACAAATATTTTCAAAATGGGTATCAAATTGTGTGAAGTTATTTGATTTGTCTATGTTTACAGGGATTTTTCATTTGCTCAGATAGTAAAAAGTACAGCTTTCACCATGTGCGCGGTATGTCGTCTGACAATTTACAGCGTCCGAATTCCAGTTTGCACAATAAGACTGCATTTGTAATTTTTCCTTTTTATCGAATCCACAATATATTGGTGTCCAATTGTCGGGAATTTCTTACCTTATCCATAATTACGAAAGTTTTTTCGACACCTTGAAAAGAGTCGATTCGAAATTCAACGGTATGGGGACCTGTGTTAGCTCATTTGTGGAAATTGTCATGTGGCCCTAAACTGGGAAATCAGTCATATTTCATTTGTTTATAACTTTTTTCCAGTAAAAGAAATATTTTCAAAATGGGTATCAAATTGTGTGCAATTATTTGATATATCTATGTTTACAGGGATTTTTTATTTGCTCAGATAGTAAACAGTACAGCTTTCGCCATGTGCGCGGCATGACGTCTGACAATTTGCTGCGTCCGAATTCCAGTGTGCACAATAAGACTGCATTTCTACTTTTTCCTTTTTATAGAATCCACAAAATATTCCGGTCCAATTGTCGGGAATTTCTTGCCTTATCCATAATTACAAAAGTTTTTTCGACACCTTGATTAGTGTCGAGTCGAAATTCAACGGTATGGGGACTTGTGTTAGCTCATTTGCGGAAATTGTCATGCGGCCCTAAACTGGGAAATCAGTGATATTTCACATGTTTATAACTTTTTTCCAGTAAAAGAAATATTTTCAAAATGGGTATCAAATTGTGTGCAATTATTTGATTTGTCTATGCCTACAGGGATTTTTCTTTTGCTCAGATAGTAAAAAGTACAGGTTTCACCATGTGCGCGGTATGTCGTCTGACAATATACAGCGTCCGAATTCCAGTGTGCACAATAAGAATGCATTTGTAATTTTTCCTTTTTATAGAATCCACAAAATTATTGCGGTCCACTTGTCGGGAATGTCTTGCCTTATCCATAATTACAAATGTTTTTTAGACACCTTGATTAGAGTCGAGTCGAAATTCAACGGTATGGGGACTTGTGTTAGCTCATTTGCGGAAATTGTCATGCGGCCCTAAACTGGGAAATCAGTGATATTTCACATGTTTTTCACTTTTTTCCAGTAAAAGAAATATTTTCAAAATGGGTATCAAATTGTGTGCAATTATTTGATTTGTCTATGTTTACATGGATTTTTCATTTGCTCAGATAGTAAAAAGTACAGCTTTCACCATGTGCGCGGTATGTCGTTTGACAATTTACAGCGTCCGAATTCCAGTGTGCACAATAAGAATGCATTTATACTTATTCCGATTTAGAGAATCCACAAAATATTGGTGTCCAATTGTCGGGAATTTCTTGCCTTATCCATAATTACAAAAGTTTGTTCGACACCTTGAATAGAGTCGAGGCAAAATTCAACGGTATGGGAACTAGTGTTAGCTCATTTGCGGAAATTGTCATGCGGCCCTAAACTGGGAAATCAGTGATATTTCACATGTTCATAACTTTTTTCCAGTAAAAGAAATATTTTCAAAATGGGTATCAAATTGTGTGCAATTATTTGATTTGTATATGTTTACAGGGATTTTTCATTTGCTCAGATAGTAAAAAGTACAGCTTTCACTATGTGCGCGGTATGTCGTCTGACAATTTACAGCGTCCGAATTCCAGTGTGCACAATAAGACCGCATTTGTAATTTTTCCTTTTTATCGAATCCACAATATATTGGGGTCAAATTGTCAGGAATTTCTTGCCTTATCCATAATTAGAAAAGTTTTTTCGACACCTTGATTAGAGTCGAGTCGAAATTCAACGGTATGGGGACTTGTGTTAGCTCATTTGCGGAAATTGTCATGCGGCCCTAAACTGGGAAATCAGTGATATTCCACTTGTTTATAAAATTTTTCCAGTAAAAGAAATATTTTCAAAATGGGCATCAAATTGTATGCAATTATTTGATATGTCTATGTTTACAGGGATTTTTCTTTTGCTTAGATAGTAAAAAGTACAGCTTTCACCATGTGCGCGGTATGTCGTCTGACAATTTACAGCGTCTTAATTCCAGTGTGCACAATAAGAATGCATTTGTAATTTTTCCTTTTTATCGAATCCACAATATATTGGTGTCCAATTGTCGGGAATTACTTACCTTATCCATAATTACAAAAGTTTTTTCGACACCTTGATTAGAGTCGGGTCGAAATTCAACGGTATGGGGACTTGTGTTAGCTCATTTGCGGAAATTGTCATGCGGCCCTAAACTGGGAAATCAGTGATATTTCACATGTTTTTCACTTTTTTCCAGTAAAAGAAATATTTTCAAAATGGGTATCAAATTGTGTGCAATTATTTGATTTGTCTATGTATACAGGGATTTTTCTTTTGCTTAGATAGTAAAAAGTACAGCTTTCACCATGTGCGCGGTATGTCGTCTGACAATTTACAGCGTCCGAATTCCAGTGTGCATAATAAGACTGCATTTGTAATTTTTCCTTTTTATCGAATCCACAATATATTGGTGTCCAATTGTCGGGAATTCCTTACCTTATCCATAATTACGAAAGTTTTTTCGACACCTTGAATAGAGTCGATTCGAAATTCAACGGTATTGGGACTTGTGTTCGCTCATTTGTGGAAATTGTCATGAGGCCCTAAACTGGGAAATCAGTCATATTTCACTTGTTTATAACTTTTTTCCAGTAAAAGAAATATTTTCAAAATGGGTATCAAATTGTGTGCAATTATTTGATATGTCTATGTTTAAAGGGATTTTTCATTTGCTCAGATTTTAAAAAGTACAGATTTCACGATGTGCGCGGCATGACGTCTGACAATATACAGCGTCCGAATTCCAGTGTGCACAATAAGAATGCATTTGTAATTTTTCCTTTTTATAGAATCCACAAAATATTGCTGGCCAATTGTCGGGAATTTCTTGCCTTATCCATAATTACAAAAGTTTTTTCGACACCTTGATTAGAGTCGGGTCGAAATTCAACGGTATGAGGACGTGTGTTAGCTCATTTGCGGAAATTTTCATGTGGCCCGAAACTGGGAAATCAGTGATATTTCACTTGTTTATAACTTTTTTCCAGTAAAAGAAATATTCGCAAAATGGGTATCAAATTGTGTGAAGTTATTTGATTTGTCTATGTTTACTGGGATTTTTCATTTGCTCAGATAGTAAAAAGTACAGCTTTCACCATGTGCGCGGTATGTCGTCTGACAATTTACAGCGCCCGAATTCCAGTTTGCACAATAAGACTGCATTTGTAATTTTTCCTTTTTATCGAATCCACAATATATTGGTGTCCAATTGTCGGGAATTCCTTACCTTATCCATAATTACGAAACTTTTTCGACACCTTGAATAGAGTCGATTCGAAATTCAACCGTATGGGGACCTGTGTTAGCTCATTTGTGGAAATTGTCATGCGGCCCTAAACTGGGAAATCAGTCATAATTCATTTGTTTATAACTTTTTTCCGGTAAAAGAAATATTTTCAAAATTGGTATCAAATTGTGTGCAATTATTTGATATGTCTATGTTTACAGGGATTTTTCATTTGCTCAGATAGTAAACAGTACAGCTTTCACCATGTGCGCGGCATGACGTCTGACAATTTACAGCGTCCGAATTCCAGTGTGCACAATAAGACTGCATTTCTACTTTTTCCTTTTTATAGAATCCACAAAATATTGGACTCAAATTGTCGGGAATGTCTTGCCTTATCCATAATTACAAAAGTTTGTTCGACACCTAGAATAGAGTCGAGGCAAAATTAAAAAGTTTTGGGACTAGTGTTAGCTCATTTGCGGAAATTTTCATGCGGACCTAAACTGGGTAATCAGTCATAATTCACTTTTTTATAACTTTTTTCCAGTAAAAGAAATATTTTCAAAATGGGTATCAAATTGTGTGCAATTATTTGATTTGTCTATGTATACAGGGATTTTTCTTTTGCTCAGATAGTAAAATGTACAGCTTTCACCATGTGCGCGGTATGTCGTCTGACAATATACAGCGTGCGAATTCCAGTGTGCACAATAAGACTGCATTTGTAATTTTTCCTTTTTATAGAATCCACAAAATATTGCGGTCCAATTGTCGGGAATTTCTTGCCTTATCCATAATTACAAAAGTTTTTTCGACACCTTGATTAGAGTCGAGTCGAAATTCAACGGTATGGGGACTTGTGTTAGCTCATTTGCGGAAATTGTCATGCGGCCCTAAACTGGGAAATCAGTGATATTTCACATGTTTATAACTTTTTTCCAGTAAAAGAAATATTTTCAAAATGGGTATCAAATTGTGTGCAATTATTTGATTTGTCTATGTTTACATGGATTTTTCATTTGCTCAGATAGTAAAAAGTACAGCTTTCACCATGTGCGCGGTATGACGTTTGACAATTTACAGCGTCCGAATTCCAGTGTGCACAATAAGAATGCATTTATACTTTTTCCGATTTAGAGAATCCACAAAATATTGGTGTCCAATTGTCGGGAATTTCTTGCCTTATCCATAATTACAAAAGTTTGTTCGACACCTTGAATAGAGTCGAGGCAAAATTCAACGGTATGGGGACTAGTGTTAGCTCATTTGCGGAAATTTTCATGCGGACCTAAACTGGGTAATCAGTCATAATTCAATTTTTTATAACTTTTTTCCAGTAAAAGAAATATTTTCAAAATGGGTATCAAATTGTGTGCAATTATTTGATTTGTCTATGGATACAGGGATTTTTCTTTTGCTCAGATAGTAAAATGTACAGCTTTCACCATGTGCGCGGTATGTCGTCTGACAATATACAGCGTCCGAATTCCAGTGTGCACAATAAGACTGCATTTGTAATTTTTCCTTTTTATAGAATCCACAAAATATTGCGGTCCAATTGTCGGGAATTTCTTGCCTTATCCATGATTACAAAAGTTTTTTCGACACCTTTATTAGAGTCGAGTCGAAATTCAACGGTATGGGGACTTGTGTTAGCTCATTTACGGAAATTGTCATGCGGCCCTAAACTGGGGAATCAGTGATATTTCACATCTTTATAACTTTTTTCCAGTAAAAGAAATATTTTCAAAATGGGTATCAAATTGTGTGCAATTATTTGATTTGTATATGTTTACAGGGATTTTTCATTTGCTCAGATAGTAAAAAGTACAGCTTTCACCATGTGCGCGGTATGTCGTCTGACAATTTACAGCGCCCGAATTCCAGTTTGCACAATAAGACTGCATTTGTAATTTTTCCTTTTTATCGAATCCACAATATATTGGTGTCCAATTGTCGGGAATTCCTTACCTTATCCATAATTACGAAACTTTTTCGACACCTTGAATAGAGTCGATTCGAAATTCAACCGTATGGGGACCTGTGTTAGCTCATTTGTGGAAATTGTCATGCGGCCCTAAACTGGGAAATCAGTCATAATTCATTTGTTTATAACTTTTTTCCGGTAAAAGAAATATTTTCAAAATTGGTATCAAATTGTGTGCAATTATTTGATATGTCTATGTTTACAGGGATTTTTCATTTGCTCAGATAGTAAACAGTACAGCTTTCACCATGTGCGCGGCATGACGTCTGACAATTTACAGCGTCCGAATTCCAGTGTGCACAATAAGACTGCATTTCTACTTTTTCCTTTTTATAGAATCCACAAAATATTGGACTCAAATTGTCGGGAATGTCTTGCCTTATCCATAATTACAAAAGTTTGTTCGACACCTAGAATAGAGTCGAGGCAAAATTAAAAAGTTTTGGGACTAGTGTTAGCTCATTTGCGGAAATTTTCATGCGGACCTAAACTGGGTAATCAGTCATAATTCACTTTTTTATAACTTTTTTCCAGTAAAAGAAATATTTTCAAAATGGGTATCAAATTGTGTGCAATTATTTGATTTGTCTATGTATACAGGGATTTTTCTTTTGCTCAGATAGTAAAATGTACAGCTTTCACCATGTGCGCGGTATGTCGTCTGACAATATACAGCGTGCGAATTCCAGTGTGCACAATAAGACTGCATTTGTAATTTTTCCTTTTTATAGAATCCACAAAATATTGCGGTCCAATTGTCGGGAATTTCTTGCCTTATCCATAATTACAAAAGTTTTTTCGACACCTTGATTAGAGTCGAGTCGAAATTCAACGGTATGGGGACTTGTGTTAGCTCATTTGCGGAAATTGTCATGCGGCCCTAAACTGGGAAATCAGTGATATTTCACATGTTTATAACTTTTTTCCAGTAAAAGAAATATTTTCAAAATGGGTATCAAATTGTGTGCAATTATTTGATTTGTCTATGTTTACATGGATTTTTCATTTGCTCAGATAGTAAAAAGTACAGCTTTCACCATGTGCGCGGTATGACGTTTGACAATTTACAGCGTCCGAATTCCAGTGTGCACAATAAGAATGCATTTATACTTTTTCCGATTTAGAGAATCCACAAAATATTGGTGTCCAATTGTCGGGAATTTCTTGCCTTATCCATAATTACAAAAGTTTGTTCGACACCTTGAATAGAGTCGAGGCAAAATTCAACGGTATGGGGACTAGTGTTAGCTCATTTGCGGAAATTTTCATGCGGACCTAAACTGGGTAATCAGTCATAATTCAATTTTTTATAACTTTTTTCCAGTAAAAGAAATATTTTCAAAATGGGTATCAAATTGTGTGCAATTATTTGATTTGTCTATGGATACAGGGATTTTTCTTTTGCTCAGATAGTAAAATGTACAGCTTTCACCATGTGCGCGGTATGTCGTCTGACAATATACAGCGTCCGAATTCCAGTGTGCACAATAAGACTGCATTTGTAATTTTTCCTTTTTATAGAATCCACAAAATATTGCGGTCCAATTGTCGGGAATTTCTTGCCTTATCCATGATTACAAAAGTTTTTTCGACACCTTTATTAGAGTCGAGTCGAAATTCAACGGTATGGGGACTTGTGTTAGCTCATTTACGGAAATTGTCATGCGGCCCTAAACTGGGGAATCAGTGATATTTCACATCTTTATAACTTTTTTCCAGTAAAAGAAATATTTTCAAAATGGGTATCAAATTGTGTGCAATTATTTGATTTGTATATGTTTACAGGGATTTTTCATTTGCTCAGATAGTAAAAAGTACAGCTTTCACTATGTGCGCGGTATGTCGTCTGAAAATTTAGAGCGTCCGAATTCCAGTGTGCACAATAAGACTGCATTTGTAATTTTTCCTTTTTATAGAATCCACAAAATATTGGTGTCCAATTGTCGGGAATTTCTTGCCTTATCCTTAATTACAAAAGTTTGTTCGACACCTTGAATAGAGTCGAGGCAAAATTCAACGGTATGGGGACTAGTGCTAGCTCATTTGCGGAAATTTTCAGGCGGACCTAAACTGGGTAATCAGTCATAATTCACGTTTTTATAACTTTTTTCCAGTAAAAGAAATATTTTCAAAATGGGTATCAAATTGTTTGCAATTATTTGATTTGTCTATGCATACAGGGATTTTTCTTTTGCTCAGATAGTAAAAAGTACAGCTTTCACCATGTGCACGGTATGTCGTCTGACAATATACAGCGTCCGAAATCCAGTGTGCACAATAAGAATGCATTTGTAATTTTTCCGTTTTATAGAATCCACAAAATATTGCTGTCCAATTGTCGGGAATTTCTTGCCTTATCCATAACTACAAAAGTTTTTACGACACATTGAATAGAGTCGAGGCGAAATTTAACGGTATGGGGACTTGTGTTAGTTCATTTGCAGAAAGTGTCATGCGGCCCTAAACTGGGAAATCAGTTATATTTCACATGTTTATAACTTTTTTCCAGTAAAAGAAATATTTTCAAAATGGGTATCAAATTGTGTGCAATTATTTGATTTGTCTATGTTTTCAGGAATTTTCCATTTGCTCAGATAGTAAAAAGTACAACTTTCACCATGTGCGCGTTATGTCGTCTGACAATTTACAGCGTCCGAATTCCAGTCTGCACATTAAGACTGCATTTGTAATTTTTCCTTTTTATCGAATCCACAATATATTGGTGTCCAATTGTCGGGAATTCCTTACCTTATCCATAATTACGAAAGTTTTTTCGACACCTTGAATAGAGTCGAGGCAAAATTCAACGGTATGGGGACTTGTATTAGCTAATTTGCGGAAAATGTCATGCGGCCCTAAACTGGGTAATCAGTCATAATTCACTTTTTTATAACCTTTTTCCAGTAAAAGAAATATTTTCAAAATGGATATCAAATTGTGTGCAATTATTTGATTTGTCTATGTTTACAGGGATTTTTCTTTTGCTCAGATAGTAAAAAGTACAGCTTTCACCATGTGCGCGGTATGTCCTCTGACAATTTACAGCGTCCGAATTCCAGTGTGCACAATAAGACTGCATTTGTAATTTTTCCTTTTTATCGAATCCACAATATATTGCTGTCCAATTGTCGGGAATCTCTTGCCTTATCCATAATTACAAAAGTTTTTTCGACACCTTGAATAGAGTCGAGGCAAAATTCAACGGTATGGGGACTAGTGTTAGCTCACTTGCTGAAAATTTCATGCGGACCTAAACTGAGTAATCAGTCATAATTGACTTTTTTATAACTTTTTTCCAGTAAAAGAAATATTTTCAAAATGGGGATCAAATTGTGTGCAATTATTTGATTTGTCTATGTATACAGGGATTTTTCTTTTGCTCAGATAGTAAAAAGTACAGCTTTCACCATGTGCACGGTATGTCGTCTGACAATATACAGCGTCCGAAATCCAGTGTGCACAATAAGAATGCATTTGTAATTTTTCCGTTTTATAGAATCCACAAAATATTGCTGTCCAATTGTCGGGAATTTCTTGCCTTATCCATAACTACAAAAGTTTTTTCGACACATTGAATAGAGTCGAGGCAAAATTCAACGTTATGGGGACTAGTGTTAGCTCATTTGCGGAAATTTTCATGCGGACCTAAGCTGGGTAATCAGTCATAATTCAATTTTATAACTTTTTTCCAGTAAAAGAAATATTTTCAAAATGGGTATCAAATTGTGTGCAATTATTTGATTTGTCTATGTATACAGGGATTTTTCTTTTGCTCAGATAGTAAAAAGTACAGCTTTCACCATCTGCGCGGTATGTCGTCTGACAATTTACAGCGTCCGAATTCCAGTGTGCACAATAAGACTGCATTTGTAATTTTTCCTTTTTATCGAATCCACAATATATTGGTGTCCAATTGTCGGGAATTCCTTACCTTATCCACAATTACGAAAGTTTTTTCGACACCTTGAATAGAGTCGATTCGAAATACAACGGTATGGGGTCTTGTGTTAGCTCATTTGTGGAAATTGTCATGCGGCCCTAAACTGGGAAATCAGTGATATTTCACTTGTTTATAACTTTTTTCCAGTAAAAGAAATATTTTCAAAATGGGTATCAAATTGTGTGCAATTATTTGATATGTCTATGTTTACAGGGATTTTTCATTTGCTCAGATAGTAAAAAGTACAGCTTTCACCATGTGCGCGGCATGACGTCTGACAATTTACAGCGTCCGAATTCCAGTGTGCACAATAAGACTGCATTTCTACTTTTTCCTTTTTATAGAATCCACAGAATATTGGTGTCAAAGTGTCGTGAATTTCTTGCCTTATCCATAATTACAAAAGTTTTTTCGACACCTTGATTAGAGTCGAGTCGAAATTCAACGGTATGGGGACTTGTGTTAGCTCATTTGCGGAAATTGTCATGCGGCCCTAAACTGGGAAATCAGTGATATTTCACATGTTTATAACTTTTTTCCAGTATAAGAAATATTTTCAAAATGGGTATCAAATTGTGTGCAATTATTTGATTTGTATATGTTTACAGGGATTTTTCATGTGCTTAGATAGTAAAAAGTACAGCTTTCACCATGTGCGCGGTATGTGGTTTGACAATTTACAGTGTCCGAATTCCAGTGTGCACAATAAGAATGCATTTTTCCTTTTTCCTTTTTAGAGAATCCACAAAATATTGGTGTCAAATTGTCGTGAATTTCTTGCCTTATCCATAATTACAAAAGTTTTTTCGACACGTTGAATAGAGTCGAGGCGAAATTTAACGGTATGGGGACTTGTGTTACCTCATTTGCGGAAATTGTCATGCGGCCCTAAACTGGGAAATCAGTGATATTTCGCTTGTTTAGAACTATTTTCCAGTAAAAGAAATATTTTCAAAATGGGAAATCAAATTGTGTGAAATTATTTGATTTATCTATGTTTACAGGGATGTTTCATTTGGTCAGATAGTAAAAAGTACAGCTTTCACTATGTGCGCGGTATGTCGTCTGACAATTTACAGCGTCAGAATTCCAGTGTGCACAATAAGACTGCATTTGTAATTTTTCCTTTTTATCGAATCCACAATATATTGGTGTCCAATTGTCGGGAATTCCTTACCTTATCCATAATTACGATAGTTTTTTCGACACCTTGAATAGAGTCGTTTCGAAATTCAACGGTATGGGGACTTGTGTTAGCTCATTTGTGGAAATTGTCATGCGGCCCTAAACTGGGAAATTAGTCATATTTCACTTGTTTATAACTTTTTTCCAGTAAAAGAAATATTTTCAAAATGGGTATCAAATTGTGTGCAATTATTTGATGTGTCTATGTTTACAGGGATTTTTCATTTGCTCAGATAGTAAAAAGTACAGCTTTCACCATGTGTGCGGTATGTCGTCTGACAATATACAGCGTCCGAATTCCAGTGTGAACAATAAGAATGCATTTCTAATTTTTCCTTTTTATAGAATCCACAATTTATTCGTGTCCAATTGTCGGGAATTCCTTACCTTATCCATAATTACAAAAGTTTGTTCGACACCTTCAATAGAGTCGAGGCAAAATTCAACGGTATGGGGACTAGTGTTAGCTCATTTGCGGAAATTTTCATGCGGACCTGAACTGAGTAATCAGAGATAATTCACTTTTTTATAACTTTTTTCCAGTAAAAGAAATATTTTCAAAATGGGTATCAAATTGTGTGCAATTATTTGATTTGTCTATGTATACAGGGATTTTTCTTTTGCTCAGATAGTAAAAAGTACAGCTTTCACCATGTGCGCGGTATGTCGTCTGACAATATACAGCGTCCAAATTCCAGTGTGCACAATAAGAATGCATTAGTAATTTTTCCTTTTTATAGAATCCACAATTTATTCGTGTCCAATTGTCGGGAATTCCTTACCTTATCCATAATTAGAAAAGTTTTTTCGACACCTTGAATAGAGTCGAGGCAAAATTCAACGGTATGGGGACTAGTGTTAGCTCATTTGCGGAAATTTTCATGCGGACCTAAACTGAGTAATCAGTCATAATTCACTTTTTTATAACTTTTTTCCAGTAAAAGATATATTTTCAAAATGGGTATCAAATTGTGTGCAATTATTTGATTGGTCTATGTATACCGGGATTTTTCTTTTGCTCAGATAGTAAAAAGTACAGCTTTCACCATGTGCGCGGTATGTCGTCTGACATTATATAGCGTCCGAATTCCAGTGTGAACAATAAGAATGCATTTGTAATTTTTCCTTTTTATAGAATCCACAAAATACTGCTGTCCAATTGTTGGGAATTTCTTGCCTTATCCATAATTACAAATGTTTTTTCGACACCTTGAATAGAGTCGATTCGAAATACAACGGTATGGGGACTTGTGTTAGCTCATTTGTGGAAATATTCATGCGGACCTAAACTGGGAAATCAGTCATATTTCACTTGTTTATAAATTTTTTCCAGTAAAAGAAATATTTTCAAAATGGGTATCAAATTGTGTGCAATTATTTGATATGTCTATGTTTACAGGGATTTTTCATTTGCTCAGATAGTAAAAAGTACAGCTTTCACCATGTGCGCGGCATGACGTCTGACAATTTACAGCGTCCGAATTCCAGTGTGCACAATAAGACTGCATTTCTACTTTTTCCTTTTTATAGAATCCACAGAATATTGGTGTCAAAGTGTCGTGAATTTCTTGCCTTATCCATAATTACAAAAGTTTGTTCGACACCTTGAATAGAGTCGAGGCAAAATTCAACGGTATGGGGACTAGAGTTAGGTCATTTGCGGAAATTGTCATGCGGCCTTAAACTGGGAAATCAGTGATATTTCACTTGTTTATAAATTTTCCAGTAAAAGAAATATTTTCAAAATGGGTATCAAATTGTGTGCAATTATTTGATTTGTCTATGTATAAAGAGATTTTTCTTTTGCACAGATAGTAAAATGTACAGCTTTCACCATGTGCGCGGTATGTCGTCTGACAATATACAGCGTCCGAATTCCAGTGTGCACAATAATAATGCATTTGTAATTTTTCCTTTTTATAGAATCCACAAAATATTGCGGTCCAATTGTCGGGAATTTCTTGCCTTATCCATAATTACAAATTGTTTTTTCGACACCTTGATTAGAGTCGAGTCGAAATTCAACGGTATGGGGAAATGTGTTAGCTCATTTCCGGAAATTGTCATGCGGCCCTAAACTGGGAAATCAGTGATATTTCACATGTTTATAAATTTTTCCAGTAAAAGAAATATTTTCAAAATGGGTATCAAATTGTGTGCAATTATTTGATTTGTATATGTTTACAGGGATTTTTCATTTGCTCAGATAGTAAAAAGTACAGCTTTCACCATGTGCGCGGTATGTCGTTTGACAATTTACAGCGTCCGAATTCCAGTGTGCACAATAAGAATGCATTTCTACTTTTTCCTTTTTAGAGAATCCACAAAATATTGGTTTCAAATTGTCGAGAATTTCTTGCCTTATCCATAATTACAAAAGTTTATTCGACACGTTGAATAGAGTCGAGGCGAAATTTAACGGTATGGGGACTAGTGTTAGCTCATTTGCAGAAATTGTCATGCGGCCCTAAACTGGGAAATCAGTGATATTTCACTTGTTTATAACTTTTTTCCAGTAAAAGAAATATTTTGAAAATGGGTATCAAATTGTGTGAAATTATTTGATTTATCTATGTTTACAAGGATGTTTCATTTGATCAGATAGTAAAAAGTACAGCTTTCACTATGTGCGCGGTATGTCGTCTGACAATTTACAGCGTCTGAATTCCAGTGTGCACAATAAGACTGCATTTGTAATTTTTCCTTTTTATCGAATCCACAATATATTGGTGTCCAATTGTCGGGAATTCCTTACCTTATCCATAATTACGAAAGTTTTTTCGACACCTTGAATAGAGTCGTTTCGAAATTCAACGGTATGGGGACTTGTGTTAGCTCATTTGTGGAAATTGTCATGCGGCCCTAAACTGGGAAATTAGTCATATTTCACTTGTTTATAACTTTTTTCCAGTAAAAGAAATATTTTCAAAATGGGTATCAAATTGAGTGCAATTATTTGATGTGTCTATGTTTACAGGGATTTTTCATTTGCTCAGATAGTAAAAAGTACAGCTTTCACCATGTGTGCGGTATGTCGTCTGACAATATACAGCGTCCGAATTCCAGTGTGAACAATAAGAATGCATTTCTAATTTTTCCTTTTTATAGAATCCACAAAATATTGCTGTCCAATTGTCGGGAATTTCTTGCCTTATCCATAATTACAAAAGTTTGTTCGACACCTTCAATAGAGTCGAGGCAAAATTCAACGGTATGGGGACTAGTGTTAGCTCATTTGCGGAAATTTTCATGCGGACCTGAACTGGGTAATCAGAGATAATTCACTTTTGTATAACTTTTTTCCAGTAAAAGAAATATTTTCAAAATGGGTATCAAATTGTGTGCAATTATTTGATTTGTCTATGTATACAGGGATTTTTCTTTTGCTCAGATAGTAAAAAGTACATCTTTCACCATGTGCGCGGTATGTCGTCTGACAATATACAGCGTCCAAATTCCAGTGTGCACAATAAGAATGCATTAGTAATTTTTCCTTTTTATAGAATCCACAAAATATTGCGTTCCACTTGTCGGGAATTTCTTGCCTTATACATAATTACAAAAGTTTTTTCGACACCTTGATTAGAGTCGAGTCGAAATTCAACGGTATGGGGACTTGTGTTAGCTCATTTGTGGAAATTGTCATGCGGCCCAAAACTGGGAAATTAGTCATATTTCACTTGTTTATAACTTTTTTCCAGTAAAAGAAATATTTTCAAAATGGGTATCAAATTGTGTGAAATTATTTGATTTATCTATGTTTACAGGGATGTTTCATTTGGTCACATAGTAAAAAGTACAGCTTTCACCATGTGCGCGGCATGACGTCTGACAATTTACAGCGTCCGAATTCCAGTGTGCACAATAAGACTGCATTTCTACTTTTTCCTTTTTATAGAATCCACAAAATATTGGTGTCAAATTGTCGGAAATTAATTGCCTTATCCATAATTACAAAAGTTTTTTCGACACGTTGAATACAGTCGAGGCAAAATTTAACGGTATGGGGACTATTGTTAGCTCATTTGCGGAAATTTTCATGCGGACCTAAACTGGGTAATCAGACATAATTCACGTTTTTATAACTTTTTTCCAGTAAAAGAAATATTTTCAAAATGGGTATCAAATTGTGTGCAATTATTTGATTTGTCTATGTATACATGGATTTTTCTTTTGCTCAGATAGTAAAAAGTACAGCTTTCACCATGTGCACGGTATGTCGTCTGAAAATATACAGCGTCCGAATTCCAGTGTGCACAATAAGAATGCATTTGTAATTTTTCCTTTTTATAGAATCCACAAAATATTGCGTTCCACTTGTCGGGAATTTCTTGCCTTATACATAATTACAAAAGTTTTTTCGACACCTTGATTAGAGTCGAGTCGAAATTCAACGGTATGGGGACTTGTGTTAGCTCATTTGCGGAAATTGTCATGCGGCCCTAAACTGGGAAATCAGTGATATTTCACATGTTTATAACTTTTTTCCAGTAAAAGAAATATTTTCAAAATGGGTATCAAATTGTGTGCAATTATTTGATTTGTCTATGTTTACATGGATTTTTCATTTGCTCAGATAGTAAAAAGTACAGCTTTCACCATGTGCGCGGTATGTCGTCTGACAATATACAGCGTCCGAATTCCAGTGTGAACAATAAGAATGCATTTGTAATTTTTCCTTTTTATAGAATCCACAAAATATTGCTGTCCAATTGTCGGGAATTACTTGCCTTATCCATAATTACAAAAGTTTGTTCGACACCTTGAATAGAGTCGAGGCAAAATTCAACGGTATGGGGAGTAGTGTTAGCTCATTTGCGGAAATTTTCATGCGGACCTAAACTGAGTAATCAGTCATAATTCACTTTTTTATAACTTTTTTCCAGTAAAAGATATATTTTCAAAATGGGTATCAAATTGTGTGCAATTATTTGATTTGTCTATGTATACAGGGATTTTTCTTTTGCTCAGATAGTAAAAAGTACAGCTTTCACGATGTGCGCGGTATGTCGTCTGACAATATACAGCGTCCGAATTCCAGTGTGCACAATAAGAATGCATTTGTAATTTTTCCTTTTTATAGAATCCACAAAATATTGCGTTCCACTTGTCGGGAATTTCTTGCCTTATACATAATTACAAAAGTTTTTTCGACACCTTGATTAGAGTCGAGGCGAAATTGAACGGTATGGGGACTTGTGTTAGCTCATTTGCGGAAATTGTCATGCGGCCCTTCTGTCTTCTTAATTCTTGTTCTTTTATTGTCTTCTCTCCTTAATAGTAGTTTTTCTCATATTCTCTAACATTCAGTAACCCCTTGCGTCCTAGTGGCTTTATTGCCTTTGATCTTCACAAATTTAAATACAATATCAATTGTTATCTTCTCTCTTCTTAATTCTTATTCTTTGTTCTCTCTTCTTAATTTTCCTCATTTTCCTTAATATTGGATTTTAAATTCGATTTTTGAAAATAAAAGTTTTCGTACTTTCTTTATTTTCATTTTCCCGAGATATAATCCCAGAAAAATAATCAACACAAGAAAACAATTAAAACATATATTTATAATATTTTAAATGGGACGTTTGATAGCAAACACAGATAGTGACACTGTATTACAAAAAAAATATAAAAAGAATCTTTCAAGGGGAATAACTTTTAAATTTATTTTTTACAGTTATACCCCTTGCATTCCAATCGAAGAAAAGGTCTTTGTATGGGGAATTTCCTGAGATTGTCATCTGAATTTCTCAACCAGCGCCATTTGTCTTCTTTTAGGTTTTCTTTTTCGATAACTTCTTTTTTTTGTTCTTATTTTGACAGTATAATTCATTTTTATTCGAATAACATAGGCTTAACTGACATTAAAAAAAATCTTTCTCAAATTCATCCATAATTTAAATGTTTCAAGAACTAAAAAATAAAAAAATACAACATTCTACCCCGCATTTCTCAGAAAAACCGCTGGAGGCGATTTTGTTGTTAAAAAAAAAAAACTATAATTAGAAACAGCAAACGAATTTTTGTCGCATTTTAAGACTCACACACGCAAAGATACATACAGGAATTATGTGTCAAAATTGCCACCAAAGAAACAAACTTTCTTTATGAGTGATTAGAAAAATTTACACAACAAACTTTTTCACTTAATATCTTTCACAGAAAAATCTTTTGTCTATGTTAAATTCGACCTTTCAATCCATGGCAGACGACTTTTTAAACATTGAACATTTCCGAAAGTGCAAAGAACTTTTTTTCTTAAATATACCTTTGCACAGATCATTACAAACAAAGAAATTATAAATTGTGCATATACAATTTAATCTGTTGTTTCAAAGATGTATTTTTTATTGTGATTGAATATCGTTACCATTTGGCCATTTCTTAAGTTATGTTTGTGGATATTGCATATTTTATTTGCAACACAATTTTAAATATTCACGCATCCTTCTTAGATCCAGTATAGATAGATAGATAGATAGATAGATATTGGCTAATGAGATATCCCAGCATGCAACTGTAGGATTTGGGTTTTTTTTTTAATTCCAGCGTGGTGCATTCCTAGTAGCTATTCCTATGGATTGGAACAAACAAACACAAAGAAAACATGAACGTGGAGATCTATGATTTTCTCCATTCTGAAGGGACATCTTTTTTCCTTTGAGTTTAATATTTAACCAGGTAGTAAGTTAAATTTTCATGATTAGTCATATAGCTGCCTGAATATCTCTAACGACTAACTTCAAGTTATTTCTGATTTTAGTCATAATATTTCTGGGAATTACCAAGAGATTTTTGTAAACTGAAAATTAAATTAATTTATCTGAATTTTTGAAACCTACAAATTCCTTAATATTGGCTTTTTAATTCGATTTTTAAAAATAAAAGTTTTCGTTCTTTCTTTATATTCATTTTCCCGAGATATAATCCTGGAAAATAATCAACACGAGAAAACAATAAAAAAATATATTTATGATATTTTAAATGGGCGTTTGATAGCAAACACAGATAGAGACAGTGTATTACCAAAAAAGATAGATTAATAAATTCAAGGGGAATAACTTTAAAAATTACAATTTAGAGTTATTCCCCTTGCATTCCAATCAAAGAAAAGGTCTTTTTGTGGGGAATTTGCTTAGAATGTCATTTGAATTTCACAACCAGCGCCATTTGTCTTCTTTTAGTTTTTTTTGGATAAGTTCTTTTTTTTTGTTCTTATTTTAACAGCATAATTCATTTTTATTCGTATAAAAACCTTAAAGTTATTTATATGATTAAATTGTAAAATACTTATAAAATTCTAGCTGTATGCATTCCCAAGACAACAATGTTTTTCTTTCACACAAATATCTTTGTTGTTTATGAATTTAAAACAAAAGAACAGTCAGTGCATTATTTGTAATTCATCTCATATATATATATATATATATATATATATATATATATATATATATATATATATATATACATATATATATATATATATGTATATATAAATAAAAAGGAAAGAACAGTAAGATATAAAATCCGGTGTTCTTATAGATATTTTTATTTTTACACAATAGTGCTCTATGTAAATTTAAATTTACAGAGCATTAATATTATAAATTAATAGATTTAAAATATGGTTTTACCACTACACAGTGATGACCATGTTTCAGAAATGGAAGCTAAAGCCCCTGAATTTAATTTTGTTATTAAACCAAAGACATTAGTTCCATTTCCTCATCAAGCGAATTTTGGAGTAACTTACTTTTTAAAATTTACGGTTGTTAACGGCACAGGAAAGATTCATAGTTTGAGGGTTTCCAAGGTTACCGATAAATCCATTCATCTAGACAAGGGGTGGTAGAGGGTTCAATTTTTAATTTTCGTTGTCTCAGTTAATAGTTACATTTGAAATCGGGGTTATGTTTAGGGATGGGTAGGGATGTATCTTTTAACAAATTCTGACATCCGCTAAATTCATGTCATCTGGGTTTATTTCTAACGGCAAAAATTCTTATGGTATTATTTCTATTTGTATATTTAAAGATTTTGAGGGACTGTTTAGGTTAGAATATGTTTTATCCACCTTTCTAAAAAGTTATTTTTAATATTTAATATACTATACTCCTAGTTAAAAACCAAGTAAATGTATTAGTATTACTTACAGTATTTAAAATTATTTATTCTTATCGAGTATAAGTAAATATTATTTTATTTTATTTTATTTTATGTAAACTTTATGACAATGACGGCAAAGGTGGTTAAATTATTTCACTAATTCAATAAACTTTTATTTATAAATTTAGTATTATAAATGTATATATGTATGTATAAAGGACATTTAATGTTCAATATTATATTCTAACTTATTAATTTCATATGACTTTCGGTGTTCACTTGTATTCTTTTCAGTGTTTGAATTGCTTTGAGAGAGGTGTTATGGTTAGAGTACGTTTTATTTAATTACAATTTTAAAAGATATTTAGGTTAGAATCTGTTTTATTTAATTTCAATTTTAAAACATTTTTAAAAATTCTACTTTCAAATTTAACTTTTTAATTTTAATCGGCTATATTTCTTTATAAACCAAGTAAATGTAATATAAGTAAAACCAAGTAAATGTAATACATTATTTAAAATTATTTATACCCATCAAATATGAGTATGCATAATAATCAGGTAATTTTTTTTTTTTTTTTTTTTTTTTATAGATTATTTAAAGATTATTTAAAGAAAACTTTTGGCAATGACGACATAAAATAGCTATTTCATTTCTCTGATTCAGTAAATTTTTATTTTTTATAAACTTAGTAATATATAGTTTCTCATGTATGCATAAAGGACATGGGTCATTTAATGACCTACATATTCTAGCCCTTCTTATTAACTTCCATTTCACTGTAGGTGTTTTATTGGATTCTTTTAGGTGCCAAAAGTACTTCGAAAGAGATGTTTGACTTTTATACTTATTTATCCTAAACGAGGATTGATGTTGGTTGAACCTCTTTTTGAACTCATGGCTAGTGCAACCTATATAAATTTTTATGTTTTCAGGGTTTTCAACAGAAGATATATTACATTGGTATACTACTGATTCTATGCAACATTTATTTTGTAAAGGACAGTTTTGAGGGTTTCTACAATTACATAATTTTTGTTCACCCTCATTAGTTGTTGTTTGTATTTTTCCCTTGTCTACAATTTTTTGGTTCTGGTATAAGTGTTTATTTAAGATATTAGTATTATGTTTCTTAATTATCTTTTCTAGGTTATCAGTACAGCTATAACTTAATTTTAGTGTATTTCTATTGAAAATAGTACTAAGTTTACTTCCACCGGGAAAATGCTTGAGTATTAATTCAAGGAATTTTTGTCCCAATTTGTTTTTTACCATTTGGTTGTATGGGGGTGTATACCAAATTATTTTCCTGCTTCTGTTTTTCCTATGTTTACCGTTTTCATTTTTAATATAAGTTAGTTTTAGGTTTTTGTAGCCACTATCTTTTAGAGCTTTATTATAGAAATTAATATGTCCGTCGAAAATCTTGTCATTTGCTGAATTTGTACTAATTCTTTTTCGGATAGATAAAGGTATATGTTTAATTATAGATGAGGGGTGATTTGATTTAGGGTGTATATATACAGGATTCGTATTGAGTTTTTTATAAGGTGTGTATGTATTGTTCTTTAAATCTAATGTTATATCAAGGAAGTTAACTTTTTTAATTTTAGTGCTAACGGTAATTTTTAAACCCATGCTTTTAAATTATATATATATGAAGTGACATCATTTATATTTTTAGATTGTAAGAAATTATTTGTGGGGGAGATAATGGTTTAGTGATACAAGTCTTACTAATTAACCTATAGCTAGGGGGAGAAGAGTTGGACTCATAGTTATTTACGCATAAGTGAATATAATGTCCCCAACGAGAAATAGAACTCACTTCACAAGTCACATGATGTCACTTCATAAATCACATGATGTCACTTCACAAGTCACATGATGTCATTTCATAAATCACCTGATGTCACTTCATAAATCACATGATATCACTTCACAAGTCCCATGATGTCACTTCATAAATCATATGTTGTCACTTCATAAATCACATGATGTCACTTCACAAGTCACATGATGTCACTTCACAAGTCACATGATGCCATTTCATAAATCACATGATGTCACTTCATAAATCACATGATGTCACTTCACAAGTCAGATGATGTCACTTCATACGGTCATGGTTATTCAGTTTGTTTACTGCAGTCAAACAGAGCAGTTGCATTTTTAGCCTGGGCCAAGTAGCCAGAACTGTG
Source organism: Acanthosepion esculentum (assembly GCA_964036315.1). Classification (NCBI taxonomy): domain Eukaryota; kingdom Metazoa; phylum Mollusca; class Cephalopoda; order Sepiida; family Sepiidae; genus Acanthosepion; species Acanthosepion esculentum. The sequence goes on from OZ038509.1 coordinate 79,355,785, forward strand.
TCTAAATCTGTCTCCTCCAGCAAATGCTCAGTCAGTTATGTGCCATGCATGATACACACTTAGGCAATCATGTATCTTTTGATACATGACTGACAAGGCAGATTTTTTCCCTCGCAGTAGGTTGCCATTTCTTTCTGCAGTAGGCCAGTTGCCATCAAAAGCTAGAGAACCTGGTCTGTTCTGCTATTTACCCATAGTTAGTAGGATTTGGTCAGTCAGTCAGTGCATTATTTGTAATTCATCTCATATATATATCTATATATCTATATCTATCTATCTATCTAACTATATATATATATATATATATACACACACACACACACACACACACACACACACATACAAAGTCAGTTTTTTCCTATCCATCCAGATCTGTTAAAGTTTCATTTATAAATTCGGCCCAATAACAGATTAACAATAACTAACAAGAAAAGATTTAATACAAAATAAAATAACCACAACGTAAAACCTGAAGCAAGAATTTACTCTATAGCCAGTAATGGTTGCCACCAGGAATATATAGAAGAAACCTCTAGAAATTTGAATAAAAGATTATATGAACACAAAACTGATCACTTATAATACAATACACTGAATGCGTCACTCACCATGAGTGTGAACATAGCATATTACCTGCATAAAATGTGACAGCCCCCAAATATTCAAGTTAAAATGTAGTTTTGGGTCTATATTTACCATACAAGACAATGCCCCACGAATAGTATTTCAAAATGTATTGTATTAAATTTATTAAATTCAGAATGCATATAGTTTCCTTTCACTCCAATTCTAATGAAATATCAGAGGGTAGAGTAGATATTGCCAGGAAACTATCACAAGCTACAATACCCCATGAGTGCGTGAATGTGTTTCCAGTAGCCTATTACATTAGCGTGAATGAGTTTTCCCCACTATCCACCCATTCATTCCACTGTTCTCAAATGCAATCTTTTAATGGCTCGTTGAGACACATATCCAATTCTGTTTTTCTTCAGCATCATCGAGAAAAGGAGGCAAAGCCTACAGTTTAAAATCCCTCCTGCTAACAACTTACCATAAACCACAGGATTTAAGGTTCATATTTTATACCTTGAGTATAAGTATTTTTTACTTTTTAATTGTCCAACATATTTTTTCCATTTTTTTAATTGTCAAATATACATTGTTTCCTTTTTTAAGTGTCAAATATATATTCTTTATATTTTTTAATTGTCTAATATACATTGCTCACTTTTTTTATTGTCTAATATACATTTTTTAGTTTTGTTATTTGTCTAATATACATTTTTACTTTTTTGATTGTCAAATATACATTTTTTACTTTTTTTAATTGTTTAATTGTTTTATTGTGTAATATAAATTTTTTGCATTTTTAATTGTCTAATATATTTTTTTTACTTTTTTTAACTGTCTAAAATACATTTTATACTTTTGTAATATGTCTCCTTCCTTAGTAATTCTGTTGAAGAAATCCTCGAGCGTCTGGGAGATATGAGCTTGTAGTCGATGTTTTATCCAACGATTGTACTGGATTCTCTCTCGGACAAGGGCATGTCCTGCTTTCTCTGCGACCCGACAAGCTCTCCTTGAATTGATGGGAAGTCGAAAATACATTTTTTTACTTTTTTTAACTGTCTTATATATATTTTTACTTTTTTAATTGACTGATATACATTCTTTATATTTAATTGTCTAATACACATTTTTTAATTTTTTAATAATTTAATATACTTTTTTTATTTTTTAATTGTCTAATATACATTTATTACTTTTTTTAATTGTCTAATATATATTTTTTACATTTACTTTGACTAATATACATTTTTTATATTTTTAATTGTCTAATATTAATTTTTTACATTTCTTAATTGTCTAATATACATTTTGTAATTTTTTTAATTGTCTAATATACATTTTTTTACTTTTTTAATTTTTTTAAGGAATCAGCACGTATGCTAGGCCACAAAAATCTCCTGAGTTGGCCAAGCATAGAAATAAATACAATATGGGAACCAGTAATAAGGAGTGCCAGAGAAAAGCAATGATAACAACAAAAAAAACAAAAAAAGTTGCAATATGAGATCTGGTAAAAACATGCAATGATAACAGCAAAATTGCAATATGAGTACTGGTAAAAAATGCTTGCTGAAAAATTAGGTTTATAATACTCAGAAATTAATACCCAGATATACTCAAGGATACACAGTGGATAAAGGTGTTGGTTAGATCCAGTGACAGACCCAAAGAGTGTGAGTTCAATACCTGGTTAAGGCAGTGGAGAACTTTCAGAGGGAAAATTAGCAGAAGATAACATCAAACATGGCTCGTGGAACTAGAACATTCTACCCCAGAAATAAAGGGTTCGAAGAAGGCCAGAGCATACAACGTCCGAAACGTTGCTAAACGTTACGACAAAAATGGGGACAAAGATGAGGACAATAGTCAGACTAATGTAAACAATGTATATTTGACAATTAAAAATTGTACATTGGACAATTAAAAAAGTAAAAAATGTATAGAAGGGTGGGAGTTAAAATTGTTGGTTCGAGTACATCCAGAGTATGAAGGTGTCATCTCACATGGCCAGAGTATAGAGATTCTAATGCCATTTCTTCGCCATGTGTACAGAAAGGCAAACAAACTTGGTGAACAAACTTGGACATATAAAGGAGAATGAGCCTGCGATTTCAAAGTTTTCTTGTATACTCTGATTTGTCACTATGATGATCTTTCAATTTATTTAATTTTTGCTCTTGGCATCAAATTAGTAATTCTGTTGAAGAAATCCTCGATGTTTTATCAAACCGTTGTACATGTCCCGCTTTCTCCTACGAGCTCTCCTGAAGGGATGAGTAGGTAGGAATGTCAGACTGTTTGATATTCTCAATTTCTCTCCATATATTTTTGGTATATCGGGTCCGTCTGTCTATATTTCTGAGATGAGGTATTATGTACAGTATTTACATTATTCGGACTATTGTCGCCATATTTGTCACAACGTTTCGGCCATTGTACGCTCCGGCCTTTATTTCGATCACCTGAAAATTTTCCCTCTGAAAGTTCTCTGGATCTTACCAACGCCTTTATCCACTGTGCTATGTGTCCTGGAAGACATCTGTGTATGAATTTCTGAGTATTATGAACCTAATTTTTTCAGCAACAATTTTTTTACCAGTACTCATATTGCAATTTTCCTGTTATCATTACATGTTTTTACCAGATCTCATATTGCAACTTTTGTTTTTTTTGTTTTTTTTTTGTTATCATTGCTTTTCTCTGGCATGTTGTGACAAATATGTCCACAAAGATGAGGACAATAGTCCTACTAATGTAAATACTACACATAATAACTCATCTAAGAAATATAGACATACATTTTTTACTTACTTAATTGTCTAGTATACATTTTTTCTTTTTTTAATTGTCTAATATACATTTTTTCTTTTTTAAATTAAATTGTCTAATTTACATTTTTTTTACTTTTTTTAATTGTCTAATATACATCTTTTAAATTTTAATTGACTATTATACGTTTTTTACATTTTTTAATTGTCGAATACACATTTTTTACTTTTTTAATTGTCTAATATACATTTTTTACTTTTGTTAATTGTCTAATATACATTTTTTACAATTTTAATTGTCGAATATACATGGTATAATTTTTTAATAGTGAAATATACATTTTTTACTTTTTTAATTGTGTAATATACATTTTTGCATTTTTAATTGTCTAATATAATTTTTTTTGCATTTTTATTTGTCTATTATACATTTATTACTTTTTTAATAGACTAATACGTTTTTACTTTTTTAATTGTTTTATATACATTTTTTACACTTTTAATTGTCTACTAAACATTTTTACTTTTTTAATTGTCCAATATACATTTTTAAATTGTCAAATATACATATTTTGCTATTTTGAGTGTCAAATATACATTGTTTACATTTTTTAATTGTCTAATACATATTTTTTACTTATTTTTATTGTCTAATATACATTTTTACTTTTTTAATTGTCAAATATACATTTTTTACTTTTTTTAATTGTCTAGTATATATTTTTTACATTTTTAATTGTTTAATATACATTTTTTACTTTTTTTAATTTTTTAATATACATTTTTTACTTTTTTAATTGTGTAATATACATTTTTTGCATTTTAAATTGAATAATATAATTTTTTCACATTTTTTAATTGTCTAAAAATCATTTTATACTTTATTAATAGACTAATATACATTTTTTACTTTTTAATTCTCTAATATACTTTTTTTATTTTTTTTATTGTCTAATATGCATCTTTTACATTTTTAATTGTCTAATATATATTTTCACTTTTTTTTAAATTGTCCAATGTACATTTTTTACTTTCTCTATTCTCAAATATACATTTTAGCTTTTTTATTTGTCAAATATATATTGTTTACATTTTTTATTGACTAATATACATCTTTTACATTTTTAATTGACTAATATACATTTTTGACTTTTTTAATTGACTAATACATATTCTTTACTTTTTAATTGTCTAATATACATTTTTTAATTTTTAATTGTCAAATATACATGGTTTATTTTTTAATTGTCTAATATTCTTTTCTTACTTTTTTAATTATATAATATACATTTTTTACTTTTTAATTGTCTAATATACATTTTTTACTTTTGTAATTGTCTAATATACATTTTTTACTTTTTTAATGGACTAATATATATTTTTTACTTTTGAATTGTCTAATATGCACATGTTACTTTTAATTCTCTAATATATATTTTTTACATTTTTAATTGTTTAATATGCATTTTTTATTTTTTTATTTTCTAAAATATATTTTTTACATTTTTTAATTGTCTAATACATATTTATTTACTTTTTTAATTGTCTAATATACATTTTTTTACTTTTTGAATTGTCTAACATATATTTTTTACATTTTACAATTGTCTAATATACATTTTTAACTTTTTTTAATTGTCTAATATATATTTTTTTATATTTTTAATTCTCAAATATACATTTTTTACTTTTTTTAATTGTCTTACATTCATTTTTTACTTTTTTTAATTGTCTATTATACATTATTACTTTTTTAATTGTCTAATATACATCTTTTACTTTTTTAATTGTCTAACATACATTTTTTATTTTTTTAATTGTCTAATATACATTTTTTACTTTTTTAATTGTCTAATATACATTTTTTACTTTTTTAATTGTCTAATATACATTTTTACTTTTTTCAATTGTCTAGTTTACTTTTTTTACTTTTTTAAATTGTATAATGTACATTTTTTACTTTTTTGAATTGTCTAATATACGTTTGTTTACTTTTTTTAATTGTCTAACGTACATTTTAAAGTTTTAATTGTCTAATATACATTTTTTAATTGCCTAATATATATATTTTAATTTTTTTAATTGTCTAATAATCATTTATTCATTTTTAATTGTCTGATATACATTTTTACTTTTTTTAATTGTCCAATGTGCATGTTTTTACTTTTTAATTGTCAAATATGCATTTTTCTTTTTTTTATTGGTGAAATATACATTATTTACTTTTTTTAATTGTCTAATATACATATTTAATTTTATTAATTATCTAATATACATTTTTACTTCTTGTAATTGTTTAATATACATTTTTTATTTTTTTAATTGTGTTATATGCATTTTTTACTTTCTTTAAGTGTCTAATATACATTTTTACTTTTTTTAATTGTCCAATGTACATTTTTACTTTTTTAATTGTTAAATATAGATTTTTGCCTTTTTAATTGTCAAATATACATAGTTTACTTTTTAATTGTCTAATATATATTTTTTACTTTTTCAATTGTCTAATATACATTTTTTACTTTTTTTTAATTGTCTAAGATACATTTTTTACTTTTTTCATTTTCTAATGTACATTTTTTACTTTTTTTAATTGTCTAATATACATTTTTTACTTTTGTTAATTGTCTAATATACATTTTTTTACTTTTTTAATTTTCTAATAATCATTTTTTTACTTTTTTATTTGTCTAATATCCATTTTTTACTTTTTTAATTGTCTAATATACATGTTTTTACTTTTTAATTGTCTAATATACATTTTTTATTTTTTTTTTGTTTAATATACATTTTTTATTTTTTTAATTGTGTTATATGCATTTTTTACTTTTTTAATTGTCTAATATACATTTTTTAATTTTTAATTAATATACATTTTTTTACTTTTTTTAAGTGTCTAATATACATTTTTTACTTTTGTTAATTGTCTAATATACATTTTTTTACTTTTTTAATTTTCTAATATACATTTTTTTACTTTTTTATTTGTCTAATATCCATTTTTTACTTTTTTAATTCTCTAATATACATGTTCTTACTTTTTTAATTGTCTAATAATAATTTTTTTACTTTTTTTAATTGTCTAATATACATTTTTTCCATTTTAATTGTCTAATATACATTTTTTTTACTTTTTGAATTGTCTAACATATATTTTTTACATTTTTCGATTGTCTAATATACATTTTTTACTTTTTTTAATTGTCTAATATATATTTTTTTATATTTTCAATTCTCTAATATACATTTTTTACTTTTTTTAATTGTCTTACATTCATTTTTTACTTTTTTAATTGTCTATTATACATTATTAGTTTTTTTAATTGTCTAATATACATCTTTTACTTTTTTAATTGTCTAACATACATTTTTTATTTTTTTAATTGTCTACTATACATTTTTTACTTTTTTAATTGTCTAATATACATTTTTTACTTTTTTAATTGTCTAATATACATTTTTACTTTTTTCAATTGTCTAATTTACTTTTTTTACTTTTTTAAATTGTATAATATACATTTTTTACTTTTTTGAAGTGTCTAATATACGTTTGTTTATTTTTTTTAATTGTCTAACGTACATTTTAAAGTTTTAATTGTCTAATATACATTTTTTAATTGCCTAATATATATATTTTAATTTTTTTAATTGTCTAATAATCATTTATTCATTTTTAATTGTCTGATATACATTTTTATTTTTTTTAATTGTCCAATGTGCATGTTTTTACTTTTTAATTGTCAAATATGCATTTTTCTTTTTTTTATTGGTGAAATATACATTATTTACTTTTTTTAATTGTCTAATATACATATTTAATTTTATTAATTATCTAATATACATTTTTACTTCTTTTAATTGTTTAATATACATTTTTTATTTTTTTAATTGTGTTATATGCATTTTTTACTTTCTTTAAGTGTCTAATATACATTTTTACTTTTTTTAATTGTCCAATGTACATTTTTACTTTTTTAATTGTCAAATATAGATTTTTGCCTTTTTAATTGTCAAATATACATAGTTTACTTTTTAATTGTCTAATATATATTTTTACTTTTTCAATTGTCTAATATACATTTTTTACTTTTTTTAATTGTCTAAGATACATTTTTTACTTTTTTAAATGTCTAATGTACATTTTTTACTTTTTTCAATTGTCTAATATATATTTTTTACTTTTTTTAATTGTTTAATATACATTTTTTATTTTTTTATTTTCTAAATTACATTTGTTACATTTTTTAATTGTCTAATATACATTTTTTACTTTTTTAATTGTCTAATATACATTTTTACTTTTTTAAATTGTCTAATTTACATTTTTTACTTTTTTAAATTGTCTAATATACAATTTTTACTTTTTTTAATTGTCTAATATACATTTTTACTTTTTTTAATTGTCCAATGTGCATGTTTTTACTTTTTAACTGTCAAATATACATTTTTTTCTGTTTTTATTTGTCAAATATACATTATTTACTTTTTTAATTGTCTATTATACATTTTTTATTTTTTTTTTGTTTAATATACATTTTTTATTTTTTAATTGTGTTATATGCATTTTTTACTTTTTTAATTGCTTAATCTACTGTTTTTACTTTTTTATTTATCTAATATACATTTTTTACTTTTTTAATTGTCTAATATACATTTTTTAATTTTTAATTAATATACATTTTTTTACTTTTTTTAAGTGTCTAATATACATTTTTTACTTTTGTTAATTGTCTAATATACATTTTTTTACTTTTTTAATTTTCTAATATACATTTTTTTACTTTTTTATTTGTCTAATATCCATTTTTTACTTTTTTAATTCTCTAATATACATGTTCTTACTTTTTTAATTGTCTAATAATAATTTTTTTACTTTTTTTAATTGTCTAATATACATTTTTTCCATTTTAATTGTCTAATATACATTTTTTTTACTTTTTGAATTGTCTAACATATATTTTTTACATTTTTCGATTGTCTAATATACATTTTTTAATTTTTTTAATTGTCTAATATATATTTTTTTATATTTTCAATTCTCTAATATACATTTTTTACTTTTTTTAATTGTCTTACATTCATTTTTTACTTTTTTAATTGTCTATTATACATTATTAGTTTTTTTAATTGTCTAATATACATCTTTTACTTTTTTAATTGTCTAACATACATTTTTTATTTTTTTAATTGTCTAATATACATTTTTTACTTTTTTAATTGTCTAATATACATTTTTTACTTTTTTAATTGTCTAATATACATTTTTACTTTTTTCAATTGTCTAATTTACTTTTTTTACTTTTTTAAATTGTATAATATACATTTTTTACTTTTTTGAATTGTCTAATATACTTTTGTTTACTTTTTTTAATTGTCTAACGTACATTTTAAAGTTTTAATTGTCTAATATACATTTTTTAATTGCCTAATATATATATTTTAATTTTTTTAATTGTCTAATAATCATTTATTCATTTTTAATTGTCTGATATACATTTTTACTTTTTTTAATTGTCCAATGTGCATGTTTTTACTTTTTAATTGTCAAATATGCATTTTTCTTTTTTTTATTGGTGAAATATACATTATTTACTTTTTTTAATTGTCTAATATACATATTTAATTTTATTAATTATCTAATATACATTTTTACTTCTTTTAATTGTTTAATATACATTTTTTATTTTTTTAATTGTGTTATATGCATTTTTTACTTTCTTTAAGTGTCTAATATACATTTTTACTTTTTTTAATTGTCCAATGTACATTTTTACTTTTTTAATTGTTAAATATAGATTTTTGCCTTTTTAATTGTCAAATATACATAGTTTACTTTTTAATTGTCTAATATATATTTTTTACTTTTTCAATTGTCTAATATACATTTTTTACTTTTTTTTAATTGTCTAAGATACATTTTTTACTTTTTTCATTTTCTAATGTACATTTTTTACTTTTTTTAATTGTCTAATATACATTTTTTACTTTTGTTAATTGTCTAATATACATTTTTTTACTTTTTTAATTTTCTAATAATCATTTTTTTACTTTTTTATTTGTCTAATATCCATTTTTTACTTTTTTAATTGTCTAATATACATGTTTTTACTTTTTAATTGTCTAATATACATTTTTTTTACTTTTTTAAATTGTCTAATATACATTTTTTTACTTTTTTTAATTGTCTAATATACATTTTTACTTTTTTTAATTGTCCAATGTGCATGTTTTTACTTTTTAATAAAATATTTTTTACTTTTTTTAATTGTTTAATTTACATTTTTTATTTTTTTATTTTCTAAATTACATTTGTTACATTTTTTAATTGTCTAATATACATTTTTTACTTTTTTAATTGTCTAATATACATTCTTTACTTTTGTTAATTGTCTAATATACATTTTTTTACTTTTTTAATTTTCTAATATACATTTTTTTACTTTTTTATTTATCTAATATCCATTTTTTACTTTTTAATTGTCTAATATACATGTTTTTACTTTTTTAATTGTCTAATATTCATTTTTTACTTTTTTTAATTGTCTAATATACTTTTTTTCCATTTTAATTGTCTAATATACATTTTTTTTACTTTTTTTAATTGTCTAATGTACATTTTTCTACTTTATTTAATTGTCCAATATACATTTTTTAATTTTTAATTGTCTAATATACATTTTTTACTTTTTTTAATTGTCTGAAATACACTTTTTAATTTTTCTATTTGTCTCATATACATTTTTAACTTTTTTAATTGTCTAATATACATTGTTTACTTATACGGTCTCCCTAAGATTCACAAAGACGGTATTCCGCTCAGGCCGATTGTTACTTGCCAAGGCTCTGTGTGCCACCCTGAGTCGCTTCCTTGTAGGTATAATTGACCCATTGATCGGAAAGTCTCCTTCATATGTCCGAAACTCTGCCCACTTCGTGGAAATAATCAAAGATGCTCCCATCCAATCCAACCAGATGGTGAGCTTGGACGTGGTGAGTTTGTTCACCAAGGTACCCACGGAGGAGGCACTCTCAGTAGTCAGAGACAGATTGACCTCTGACTCTTCCCTAGAAGAACGGACCAGTATTCAAATAGATAATCTGATGGAGATGTTGACTTTCTGTACACAAACAACATACTTCGGAATGGGATCACACATATATCAACAGGATGAGGGCTTAGCAATGGGCTCGCCATTATCAACAGCAATGGCGAATATATACATGGAATTCTTTGAAGAAATGGCATTAGAATCTATATCTCTAAAGCCAACTTAATGGTTAAGGTACGTAGATGACACCTTCATACTATGGCCACACCAGGAAGATGTCCAGGTTCTACTGGACCATGTGAACTCAATAAGACCTTCGATACAGTTCACAATGGAGAAAGAGAGTAACAACACACTCCCATTCCTGGATGTACTAATATCTCGAACAGAGCATGGGTTCAAGACATCCGTATACCATAAACCGACATTCACCGGACAGTACCTCAATTTCAACTCCCACCATCCATACAGCGTAAAGAAAGGGATCGTCCGTTGCTTACAACACCGAGCAAAAGTCATAAGTGGCGACCCAGAGACGTTAGATAAGGAATTGGTCAGTATAAGTAGTACCCTACAACGTAACAACTACACTGGGTACATGGCAGCAGCCCCCAAAAACTGGGATAGGCGGGTACAGGAGGAGGAGGAGGAGGAGGACAACAACACTCAGAAAACAGTCTGTCTGCCTTATGTGAAGGGGTTATCAGAGAAAATACAAAGGATCTGCGGTCCATATAACATCAGGAAACCTTCAAAAGCGTGACAACACTTCGCAGATATCTCTCTCAAGTGAGACCCCCCCTAGAGGAGAACATGACTAAAGACTGTGTGTACGCTATCCCGTGCAGCTGTGGAAAGGAATATAAAGGAGAGACAAGCCGCCCCCTCAAAGTAAGGCTTCAAGAACACCAGAAAGCTGTAACGTGAAGTAGAAAAATCAGGCGTGGCTGACCACATATGGAGAGAGAAGGGAGATAACCATCCCCTGTGGGATCATGTTGAGATCATAGACAGGGAACACCATTGGAAAATTCGTAAACTTAAGGAATCAGCACATATGCTAGGCCACAAAAATCTCCTGAGCCGACCAAGCATAGAAATAAATACAATATGGGAACCAATAATAAGGAGTGCCAGAGAGAAGCAATGATAACAAAGTTGCAATATGAGCTCTGGTAAAAACATGTAATGATAACAGCAAAATTGCAATATGAGCACTGGTAAAAAATGAGGCTGAAAACATTAAGTTTATAATACCCAAAAATTCACACTCAGATGTCCTCAAGAACACATGGTACAGTGGATAAAGGTGTTGGTTAGATCCAGTGACAGACCCAAAGAGTGTGAGTTCAATAACCAGTTAAGGCAGTGGAGAAATTTCAGAGGGAAAATTCGCAGGAGATAACTGATAACTGACGTCCATCAAAACATGGCACGTGGAACTAGAACAGTCTACCCTAGTGATCAAAATTCCAACGGCTGAAACTTTGTGACAAATATGGCGACAAAGATGAGGAAAATAGTCCGACTAATGTAGATAGATATTTTCTAATGAGATATCCCAGCATGCATCAGTAGGATTTGGGTTTTTTTTTTAAATTCAGGGATGGTGCATTCCTAGTAGCTATTCCTATGATTTGGAACAAACAAACACAAAGAAAAAATGAACGTGGAGATCCATGATTTTCTCCATTCTGAAGGGACATCTTTTTTCCTTTGAGTTTAATATTTAACCAGGTAGTAAGTTAAATTTTCATGATTAGTCATATAGCTGCCTGAATATCTCTAACGGCTAACTACAAGTTATTTCTGGTTTTAGTCATAATATTTCTGAGAATTACAAAGAGTTTTTTTGTAAACTGAAAATAAAATTAAATTAATTTATCTGAATTTTTGAAACCTACAAATTCCTTAATATTGGCTTTTTAATTCGATTTTTAAAAATAAAAGTTTTCGTTCTTTCTTTATTTTCATTTTCCTGAGATATAATCCTGGAAAATAATCAACACGAGAAAACAATTAAAAACTATATTTATAATATTTTAAATGGGGCGTTTGATAGCAAACACAAATAGAGACAGTATGTTACAAAAAAAAAATAAATAAATCCAAGGGGAATAACTTAAAAAATAGTAATTTAGAGTTATTCCCCTTGCATCCCGATCAAAGAAAAGGTCTTTTTTGTTGGGGATTTCCTTAGAATGTCATTTGAATTTCACAACCAGCACCATTTGTCTCCGTTTAGGTTTTTTTTTTGGATAAGTTCTTTTTTTTGTTCTTATTTTGACAGTATAATTCATTTTTATTCGTATAAAAACCTTAAAGTTATTTATATGAGTAAAATATAAAATACTTATAAAATTCTTGCTGTATGCATTCTCAAGACAACAATGTTTTTTTTTCACAAAAATATCTTTGTTTTTTATGAATTTAAAACAACAGAACGGTCAGTTCATTAGTTGTAATTCATCTCATATATATATATATATATCTATATATATATCTATATATATATATATATATATATACACACACACACACACACACATACAAACTCAGTTTTTTCCTATCCATCCAGATCTGATAAAGTTTCATTTATAAATTCGGCCCAATAACAGATTAACAATAACTAACAAGAAAAGATTTAATACAAAATAAAATAAACACAACGTAAAACCTGAAGCAAGAATTTACTCTATAGCCAGTAATGGTTGCCACCAGGAATATATAGGAGAAACCTCTAGAAATTTGAATAAAAGATTATTTTTATGAACACAAAACTGATCACTTATAATACAATACACTGAATGCGTCACTCACCATGAGTGTGAACATAGCATATTACCTGCATAAAATGTGACAGCCCCCAAATATTCAAGTTAAAATGTAGTTTTGGGTCTATATTTACCATACAAGACAATGCCCCACGAATAGTATTTCAAAATGTATTGTATTAAATTTATTAAATTCAGAAAGCATATAGTTTCCTTTCACTCCAATTCTAATGAAATATCAGATGGTAGAGTAGATATTGCCAGGAAACTATCACAAGCTACAATACCCCATGAGTGCGTGAATGTGTTTCCAGTAGCCTATTACTTTAGCCTGAATGAGTTTTCCCTGCTATCCACCCATTTATTCCACTGTTCTCAAATGCAATCTTTTAATGGCTTGTTAAGACACATATCCAATTGTGTTTTTCTTCAAGCATCATCGAGAAAAGGAGGCAAAGCATACAGTTTAAAATCCCTCCTGCTAACAACTTACCATAAACCACAGGATTTAAGGTTCATATTTTATACCTTGAGTATAAGACAAACCTCTATTTGGGAGGGGTTAAGTTTAAAGATTGCTTTGTACGCCAGAATATCAGTTGAAAGAATTCAACGAACTACTACGTATTTTCTCTACAGCCAATAATTTCTGACGGGGTCTAAACCCAATGCAATTTTAAAATGTCCGAGGTATTCGTTCAATAACGTTAGTTACGTAACTACAATATCCCATGAGTGGATGAATGTGTTTCCAGTAGCCTATTACATTAGCCTGAATGACTTTCCCCCGCTAACCACCCACTCATTCCACTGTTCTCAAATGCAATTTTTTAATGGCTTGTTGAGACACATATCCAATTGTTTTTGTTCAACATCATTAAAAAAAGGAGACAAGGCAAGGGTCAGCCTACTATCAAAAATCTCCCATATTAAAAACTTACCATAAACCACACGATTTCAGGTCCATGTTTTATACCTGAAGATGGTCCCTCTATTTTGCGGGTAGGATTAAGGTTAAAAGTTGGCTTGTACACCGCCATATATGGTAATTTTGATTTAAAAAATGCTGCTTTTATTAAAATGATGAGGTGAAAATGTATAGAAAGTATACTGATTGCTAAATCATCCACGATAATTTGTATCCGGGCTCTTACATTTCACCTTTCTTGGTAGATATCTGTTGTCAGTGTGGGATATTTATTGATTCATTCATTTTCTACGGCTTATCAACACATTTCAAGTTATTAAAAGTCAGAAAACATTTTTAGATTGTAACATTTTTTTCTTTTTTTGAGACAATTCTTACTGATTAACCCATAGATGGAAGAGAAGAGGTGGATTCAAACCTAATCATAATCTGATAAACAAGACATTATTATGTGGATATGAAGTAGGTGATCAATTCTATATTACAATCAATATACAAATTGATCTCTCACTTTCTGACCACGGTAGTTTCTATACATTTCTATTCCAGAGAATGTAAATAAATCTAAAAGACATGCCTGTGTAGCTAATCAGTATTTCATTGATGGATTGATTTGTTTTCTACGGCTTATCAACCCTTAGGAGGTTATTTAAAGACAGAAATTATAATGTGGACATAAAATGGGATACCAATTCTATATTACAATCCATATACAAATTGATCCCTCACTTTCTGACCACGGTAGTTTCTATACATTTCTATTCCAGAGAATGTAAATAAATCTAAAAGACATGCCTGGGTAGCTAATTAGTATTTCATTGATTGATTCATTTTCTACAGCTTATCAACCCTTTGCACGTTATTTAAAGCCAGAAAATATTTTTAGATTGTAAGAAATTATTTGGGGGGAGATGGAATGGTTTAGTGATACAAGTCTTACTACTTAATCTATAGCTGGGTGAGAAGAGTTGGACTCATAGTTATTTACGCATATGTGAATATAATGTTCCCAACGAGAAATAGAACTCACTTCACAAGTCACATGATGTCGCTTCATAAATCACATGATGTCACTTCACAAGTCACATGCTGTCACTTCATACGGTCATGGTCATTCAGTTTGTTTACTGCAGTCAAGCTGAGCAGTTGCATTTTCAGCCTGGGCCAAGTAGCCTGGCCCAAGTAGCCAGAACTGAGTCTAAATCTGTCTCCTCCAGCAAATGCTCAGTCAGTTATGTGCCATGTGTGATACACACTTAGGCCATCATGTATCTTTTGATACATGACTGACAAGGCAGATTTTTTCCCTCGCAGTAGGTTGCCATTTCTTTCTGCAGTAGGCCAGTTGCCATCGAACGCTAGACAGCCTGGTCTGTCCTGCTATATACCCATAGTTGGGGGGAGAAGAAAAAGATTAATAACTTTCCCAAAGGTATTAGCACGTGAGTGAATGTAATGGATTTGACTGGAATTCAAACACAGCTCTCCAGGACTACTTATCATGAATGGATCCGTCCATTCAAGATAATAAGGAGGGTAACAGGCTCTTACTACAACAGTGCCAATATCACTTATTGCATTGTGATCATTTAGGTGATCATGACTAGCGAGGCAGGTTTTTTCCCCATAGTTGGTTGCCATTTCATTCTGCGGTAGGTCAGTTGCCATTCAAGGCTATAGAACCCAGTTTGTCCTGCTATTTACCCATAACTGGGGGAGGGGGAGAACAAGAAGATTCATACCTTCCCCAAGGGTATTAGCACGTAAATGAATGTAATGGATTCAAATGGAATTCAAACTCGGATCTCTAATACCTCAATCTGAGCCACTATCCATGACTCCAGCAAATGTGACAGTTTACAAATTCATGGTGCCGTTTCCTATTGGGAAAACCCAAAACTCGCTGTTTTCGCTTCATGGAATAGGTCCTTGTCAGGGATATAGTAGATGAAACCAGACCATTTTAATCTGGCGTACTAAACATGGCTTCTCCAGAAACACAGAAGAATTTCCATATTATATGTAAGACCCATCCTTTTTTATTCTCCTTAGACTCTGCTATGCTGTGTAGATATATATTTTTTTCTCTGCGTGAAACACATGTATGTATAGTTTTGTGTATGTCTTAGTGGTATAAAATTCTCTCTGATAACAAAGCAAGTCATTCCTTTTTCTTTCAGCCATTTCCTTCCGTCCATAAATTACAGTGTTATTATATCACAGATATAATAATGCCTGTGATGGGAGAATAAATCTTTCTTGTATAGCTCTCTCCTATTATAAAGCATTTCTAGAAGATAAGACAAGTTGTACAAAATTTGCCCATTTTGTCATTCAACTACATAATTCTCGATTATACAACAGATTTTTTTTTAAATCAATTCACCCCAAGCATGGAAATAATACCACTAATACACCAGGGGCTACTTGGTGTGAAAGCAAACGAAAAAAACTTTAGAAGGAACAGGAAGCCTAATCCTAAACAGGGATCAATGGATAAACTTCTACTCCTGTTCAAAAAGCCTTGAAGGAGTGTAAACTGGATGATAGGTGAACATATCTACTCCTATTGTAGAAAAAAAAAGAAAAAATTTCAGGATTTAGGCAAAGATGTTAGAAGTATAAAGTTGAAATAAACTTTAGAAGGAACCGGAAACCCAATCCTAAACAGGAAACAAGGAATAAACCTCTACACCTGTTTAAAAGAACTGGGAGGAGGAGTGTGAACTGAACGATATTTATCAAAGAATTTTCCATTATAATATAGATAAGAACACACAAAAATTCTTACATTGGTGAAACCATTTTTTTAACAATGAAAAATTTAGAAAACACCAAAGTAAATGTTAAAATAAAATTTTTATCCCCTATTAGAAAAAACCTTTTTAAAAAAAACAATTTAATCTAAAGTTAAATGAAAACTCAAGAAAAATGTAACCTCATCTGGTTTGATGCTACTGCCATGTATTTAGAGATGTTTGATAAAACCCAAAGAATTCACAATGTTACTGTTCCTAACCTGGCATCTTGGCTTCAGCTCCTTTCCCATCACCATAATGTAGCTGCCCTGTGCCTTTTCTATAAATGGAAATTGTTTGGATGAATTTTCTTCTATGGTAATAAGAATGGTAAATAAGAATGTGTTGTTTAGGTGTAAAGAAGATTGTGGCTAGCTAAGTTTAGATACAAGACAGGTGAAGACCAGCTTTGCCAGCCCTCCTTTGGGCCTTGTGCCAGTTTCTGTATAACAACAGAAATAAATACCATCACTTTCCTCTATGGAACCTAGACTAATAATACAAACGCACGACTAGATTGGCAGTTAGGTCTCATCATTTTACAGTTGAAATGGTTAGATGTAACTGTAAGTTCTATGTTAACAGTTTCTTTTATCATACTTCTTGCTTATGGAAGTCTCTTCTGGCATCTTGCTTTCCAGTCAGTTTTGATCTTCAAAAATTTAAGATCAAATGCAATAAGCATTTGATCTTCAAAAATTTAAATGCAATATCAATTGTTATCTTCTGTCTTCTTAATTCTTGTACCTTTATTGTCTTCTCTCCTTAATAGTAGTTTTTCTCATATTCTCTAACATTCAGTAACCCCTTGCGTCCTAGTGGCTTTATTGCCTTTGATCTTCAAAAATTTAAATACAATATCAATTGTTATCCTCTGTCTTCTTAATTCTTGTTCTTTGTTCTCTCTCCTTAATTTTCCTCATTTTCCTTAATATTGGATTTTTAATTCGATTTTTGAAAATAAAAGTTTTTGTTCTTTCTTTATTTTCATTTTCCCGAGATATAATACTGGAAAATAAACAACACAAGAAAACAATTAAAAAATATATATATAATATTTTAAATGGGACGTTTGATAGCAAACACACATAGAGACAGTGTATTACAAAAAAAATATAAATAAATAATTCAAGGGGAATAACTTTAAATTTGATTCTTTAGAGTTATTCCCCTTGCATTCCAATCAAAGAAAAGGTCTTTTTTGTGGACAATTTCTTTAGAATGTCATTTGAATTTCACAACCAGCGCCATTTGTCTTCTTTTAGGTTTTTTTTTTGGATAAGTTCTTTTTTTTGTTCTTATTTTGACAGCATGATTCATTTTTATTCGAATAAAATAGGCTCTGACATTAAAAAAAATCTTTCTCAAATTCATCCATAATTTAAATGTTTCAAGAACTAAAAAATAAAAAAAATTCATTCTTCCACGCATTTCTCAGAAAAATTTGCAACAAGCTACCAAACCGCTGGAGCCGATTTTGTCGTTAAAATTCTATAAATAGAAAGAGCAAACGAATTTTCTTCGCATTTTTAGACTCACACACTCAAAGATACACACGGGAATTATGTGTCAAAATTGCCGCCAAAGAAACAAACTTTCTTTATGAGAGATTAGAAAAATTTATGCAGCAAACTCTTTCACTTAATATCTTTGACAAAAAAATCTTTTGTCTAAGTTAAATTCAACCTCTCAATCAATGGCAGATGACTTTTTAAACATTGAACATTTCCGAAACAGCAAAGAATATACCTTTGCACAGATCATTACAAACAAAGAAATTGTAAATTGTGTATATAAAATTTAATCTGTTGATTCAAACATGTATTTTTTGTTGTGATTGAATATCGTTACCATTTGGCCATTTCTTAATTTATGTTAGTGGATATTGCATATTTTATTTGCAACACAATTTTAAATATTCATGCAACCTTTTTAGATCCACTACAGATAGATAGATAATTAGATAGATAGCTAGATAGCTAGATAGATAGATAGATAGATAGATAGATAGATAGATAGATAGATAGATAGATAGATAGATAGATATTGGCTAATGAGATATCCCAGCATGCATCTGTAGGATTTGTTTTTTTTTTTAATTCAGGGATGGTGCATTCCTAGTAGCTATTCCTATGATTTGGAACAAAGAAATACAAAGAAAAAATGAACGCGGAGATCCATGATTTTCTCCATTCTGAAGGGACATCTTTTTTCCTTTGAGTTTAATATTTAACCAGGTAGTAAGTTAAATTTTCATGATTAGTCATATAGCTGCCTGAATATCTCTAACAACAAACTTCAAGTTATTTCTGGTTTTAGTCATAATATTTCTGGGAATTACAAAGAGATTTTTGTAAACTGAAAATAAAATTAAATTAATTTATCTGAATTTTTGAAACCTACAAATTCCTTAATATTGGCTTTTTAATTCGATTTTTAAAAATAAAAGTTTTCGTTTTTTCTTTATTTTCATTTTCCTGAGATATAATCCTGGAAAATAATCAACAAGAGAAAACAATTCAAAACTATATTTATAATATTTTAAATTGGGGCGTTTGATAGCAAACACAGATAGAGACAGTGTATTACAAAAAAAAATTAATAAATAAATCCAAGGGGAATAACTTGAAAAATAGCAATTTAGAGTTATTCCCCTTGCATCCCGATCAAAGAAAAGGTCTTTTTTGTTGGGGATTTCCTTAGAATGTCATTTGAATTTCACAACCAGCACCATTTGTCTCCGTTTAGGGTTTTTTTTTTGGATAAGTTCTTTTTTTTGTTCTTATTTTTACAACATAATTCATTTTTATTCGTATAAAAACCTTAAAGTTATTTATATGAGTAAAATATAAAATACTTATAAAATTCTTGCTGTATGCATTCTCAAGACAACAATGTTTTTTTTCACACAAATATCTTTGTTTTTTATGAATTTAAAACAACAGAACGGTCAGTTCATTAGTTGTAATTCATCTCATATATATATATATATATGTCTATATATATATCTATATATATATATATACACACACACACACACACACACACACACACACACACACACACACATACAAACTCAGTTTTTTCCTATCCATCCAGATCTGATAAAGTTTCATTTATAAATTCGGCCCAATAACAGATTAACAATAACTAACAAGAAAAGATTTAATACAAAATAAAATAACCACAACGTAACAAAATTTTATATATAGATAGGTAAACATTGCCAAAGGAGTCAAAAGTGTATATGGTAGATAATATCAGGGTCAAAGAAATAACCATTTTTTGTTTTTGCATGCATGATGGTTAAAAAATTGCTGAAATAAACCAATTGGAAATAACTTTAATGCTCCTATTGCCACACAAGGCGCCTGTGCCTCTCATGGTGTGTCGTGCATTACATCTGACATGCATGTGCAACTGTTACATGACAGACAAATCATAGTGCAAGGGAAGAAACAAAAAAGAAAAAAAAATCAAAGACAGTGTAGTGTCAGTTTTTAGCATTTAATAAATTTCCTTTATCGAAATAAAAGGCAATAAAAAATTTCTTACATAAAAATTCCAAATGCTAACTCTCTATCCCTTGTAGCTCTCAACAAGTTCCTTCCCTCTGCTTCCTTCCCCAGACCACATTCTCTCATCCACTTGCTTATATCTGCCAGGTATGCCACGCGTAGTTTTCCTTTGTCCCTCTTTCCCTCTATTTGACCTGTGAGTATCAGATTCTCCAGGCCCTCCTTCCTCATTATTATCGTCCCAGAAACTTGAGCTGCCTAAGGGTTCAAATAGTCAAGGAACTAATCAATGTGTTCATAAATTTAATTTTATTTCCCAAAATAAAACAGCCTTTCATAATTTCTAATTGTCACTCAACTAAAAATATAGATGGCATTATGCTAAGATTCAAATACCCATGGGGTATCAATGAATGTATTAAGAAATTTGATTTCACCAACTAATCTTATATAGCAATTTCTAATAGTAACTCAGAGATGGCACTATTAAAATGTACAAATATCCAAACTAGTATTAAATTTAATCTACCAAAATAAAGCACACATACATATATATATATATATATATATATATGTATATATATATATATATATATATATATATATATATATATATATAATTTACATTCGGTCTATCTGATATTGAGCACTTTATCCCATAAATATAGCACACCTTAAGAGTATATATATAGAGAGATAGAGAGACACACACACATATGTATGTGTGCACAGGGTGCGATGGATAAACTGTCACCATTTGATATTTTTAATTTTGCACATGTGCGTTTGTCTTTTGTCAACTGAACAGTACAATAGGCTCAGTTGGGCACCATCTGTGAGAAAAAGAGCGCAATTCACTCTGCCAGAAATTTGGAAACTGCATGCTGCAGTGTTTGGAATTCATGCCAAAAGCACTAATGCAGACATTTCAGAGTGTTTGGGTATCAATTTGAGAATAGAGCAGATGATTTAGACAGTGTTGGATGAGTCTAATTGTGATTTACGAAGGTATTTGGAGTGATCACTAGTGATGGCAACATTATGCCTCCATTATTCATCTTGCCACAGTGTCTCAAACTCAAAATAGAGGCCTACATCACCCCTTACATCTGCCCATCTAACTCCCCAGACTGCAACTCCCTTGATTACGTCGGGTGCAGTTGAGCAAGAGACCAACAAAACTCCTTGTAACACCAAAGATGAACTGAAGGCAAGGATTATGGCAGCATTCACCAACTTAAACAAGGAGGCTGTCCAGAAGAGTTGCAGGAAATTCCAAAGTCATCTGGAGGCTGTGGTTGAAGCCAATGGTGATTTTATCAAATAAATTTATTCTCTAGTATTTCAAGATATTTTTGTGTAATTTTTAGTAAATATATCTGTTAAAATGAGATGCCAGTGTTATTTTCAGTTTTGCATCATTTAGACAATTTAACCATTGCACTCTGTATATAAACCGTTGGAAAAGGTATGATTCCAACTCTTCTCCCCAGCTATGGGTTAAATAGTAGAACAGACTGTATTCTATATCCACGAGTAGCAATCACTCTAGGAGAAGGAAAACTCTGAATTCAAAACTGTATGTAGCCCTGGTGACGCATGTACTATGCAACTAAGGAAAGGATCATTTGCATTGACTCGATAACCACAACTATTCACTTGGGTTCTGTAGCCTTGGGTGGCAACCAGTCTAGGAGAAGGAAAACTCTGAATTCAAAACTGTATGTAGGCCTGGTGATGCATGTACAATGCAGCTGAGGAAAGGATCATTCACATTGACTCGATGACCACAACTATTCACTTGGGTTCTGTAGCCTTGGGTGCCAACCAGTCTAGGAGAAGGAAAACTCTGAATTCAAAACTGTATGTAGGCCTGGTGACGCATGTACAATGCAGCTGAGGAAAGGATCATTCACATTGACTCGATGACCACAACTATTCACTTGGGTTCTGTAGCCTTGGGTGCCAACCAGTCTAGGAGAAGGAAAACTCTGAATTCAAAACTGTATGTAGCCCTGGTGATGCATGTACTATGCAACTAAGGAAAGGATCATTTGCATTGACTCGATGACCACAACTATTCACTTGGGTTCTGTAGCCTTGGGTGGCAACCAGTCTAGGAGAAGGAAAACTCTGAATTCAAAACTGTATGTAGGCCTGGTGACGCATGTACAATGCAGCTGAGGAAAGGATCATTCACATTGACTCGATGACCACAACTATTCACTTGGGTTCTGTAGCCTTGGGTGCCAACCAGTCTAGGAGAAGGAAAACTCTGAATTCAAAACTGTATGTAGCCCTGGTGAAGCATGTACTATGCAACTAAGGAAAGGATCGTTTGCATTGACTCGATGTTCCCAACTACGGTCGACTCCTCCTTTTAGCAATTTCTAATAGTAACTCTACCAGAAACAGAGATGGCATTATGTAAAACGTACAAATATCCAAGGTAGGAGTGACTGCGTTAAAAAATGTTATTTAACAAAACAAACATTTTTAACGTTCCTTAAGAAGACTAAATTTTAAATTTGAAACACACGACACAAACCCCAAAAAGAAATTACTCCCCCAACCCAACTCGACCTTTCAAGACAATTTCTTACCTTCCCTTCCACCACTAAATTTGACTCGAATTCCTTTGTCAAGATATTTTGACAAATCTAAAATGGTTTCTTTCCTCTTCCATTCTTTATTTTTGTCTCCTGCAGCCTGCAAAAAATAAATAAGGAGATGAGACTCATTTTCTTTGAATGAACTCAGATGTTTGAAATCATGTAAAGCCATGACAGAACAAAGATATTTTATGGATCCAAATCATCATCTATTCAATATTTGTTTTTTTTTTTTTTCAATACACTTAAACCATGCACCACCACAGACTTTATAAAAATCATCACCTTTTAAATATTTTAAATACCTTTTTTGAAGCTAACTTTTGGTCTTATTTGAAAGATAATAGCATAAAGCTAAAAAAAAATAACTTCCATATGTAAATAAAGATATTTACACTATTCGGGCTGCTGTCCTCATTTTTATTGCTATATTTATGTTTTGGCCATTGTATGCTCCAGCCTTCTTCAGGTAAGTGGAATTTTGAACTGAACCCCTTATTTCGGCCACCAGGATAAATTGTTCTACGTCCACTTGCCATGCCTCTTCCGGATGTCTCAGTATCAGCTATCTCCCTTTAGTAACTCAACTCTCCGAGTTTTGTTCAACTCTGCTGTAGCCAGGTATTGAACTCACAATTCTTTGGGTCAAGTCATTGGATTCAACCAATGCTTTTATCCTCAAGGACACATGGCCGAGCGGATAAAAGTATTGGTTGGATCTAGTGACTTTACCCAAAGAGTTGTGAGTTCAATACCTGGCTACAGCAGAGGTGAACAAAACTTGGAGTGTTGAGGTAAAGGGAGATAACTAAGACTGAGACATCCAGAAAAGGCATGGCACATGGAACAACAACAATCTACCTGGTGGACAAAATAAAGGGTTCAGTTCAAAAGGCCAATCACCTGAAGAAGGCCAGAGCATGCAATGGCTGAAACATTGTAATTATGGCAATAAAGATGAGGACAACGGTCCAAATGGTGCAAATAATTACAATACCTCATCTCAGAAATATAGACAGATCCTGAAGATCGCTGGAGTGTACAACAGCCAAAACGTTGTGAATATGGCAACAAAGATGAGGGCAACAGTCCAAATAGGGTAAATAGTTACAATACCTCATTTCAGAAATATAGACAGATAAATGAAGCTTTTAGGCATTTTTAAAACATTGGCACATTCACATGTCACTCATCGAACTGCCATTATAGACAATGAATGTAAGCAAGAAATTTAAAAATCTCTTAAAAATCCAATATTTGTTCTAGAGGTACATTTAAAAAAATTAGTAAATTTAAAGATTAATTAACTGGATTTTGTAAAAGTAAGGCTTACTTTTTGCTTAAAACATAATAGAAAAACATTTATTTATGCATGGTAGCCTCTTATGTCATAGGCCAACAACAGTAATTTTCTACTGTAATCTCTGACTTAAATCATCCCTATCAACTGATAGGGAAAAGTAGTCAAAGGTGGTAACTCAGAATTATTTCCTTTTTGAACATCCATACAAAAAATACATTTATACATGTTATTAAGTGATATTATCACTAAATTAAAACTCTATACATCCACTAAATTCATGATACCTAAGGTTTCAAATGAATTTTAAAAAATGAAACAGCTTTCTTGAAGCTTTCATTTTAGCTTGAATTGAAAGCTAAAAGATTCTCTGTATTAAAAAAATCTTCCAAAAATAAAATATACTTTTCTGAAATTTTATTTTAGGAATATTAGCTGATTTAAAGTATAATTAATTTGATTTGAAACAAATATTATTTACTTTAAGTATAAAATAACAAATAATTGTCCACCAGGTAGATTGTTGTTGTACTTTAAGTATAAAATAACACAGAAATGCATTTTTAAACCAAACAGTAGCTGTGTTTTTAACCAACTGTAGCCATGTTTACATTTTTGACCGGTTTATTGTTGTTCTACAGAGACTTTATCTGTAAAACATAATTTAAGAAAACAAGTGAGAAGCTTTTTTATATAATTTTTAAGTACTCAGTAATCTTAAAAATGCTTGAAAATATTCTCCATAATCTAACCTTAGGAATTTTGACTTAAAAACTTATTTTAAAAATCTTAGTGTTCGTTGACTGGAATTAAGCTTTATTATTTATGATTAGTAAAAACAGTTTTCACTTAATATAATCTAAAGGCTGATATTAATACAGAATTTTAAAAGATTTAAAACTTCTGATTATAATATTTAAAAATGAAAACAATTCTTGTAAAAATTCATTTCAAAAATCTTTTCTCAAGACAATAGTGTCCTTAATATATCTTATTTATAAAACCAATTAAAAGCTTCCCTAATTAAATAATGTCATAGTTTCATGAAAAAAAGTGACTCACTTATTTCCTGCAACTAGTAATCAATAGAAACATAACCAAACTGCTTTAAATAAAGAATAATAAAGGTATAATTTATTTATAATAGGTAATATAGTTTGAAATATTTAATAATCTATGGGTCCTCCTTTATTTTGAATAACCTTTTCAAAACTTTTTGACATTGACTTGATAAGGTTCTGGCAAATCTCATCTCCAAGCATTGAATTCCATTCGGATATGAAATTCACAATCAAATCCTCTTTGTTGCTCAACTGTTTTCTCAAGAGACTGTACTTTATAATGCTCCATAAGTTTTCTATGGGGTTGAGGTCAGGAGATTGGGGCGGCCATGTCATAACACTCACCTGCTTCTCATCAAAGTATTTCTTCATCAATTTTGATTTGTGACAGGGATCATTATCCTGCATAAAAATGAGCTTGGTGGGGTCGATATGCACCCTTTCAGCAGAAGGGAGCAGACAAGACTCTAAAATTCTCTTGTACTGCTCGCTCCTGAGGGTCTTTTCAATAGGTTTTAAGAAACCAGTTCCATGAAAAGAAAAGCATCCCCCAGAACATTATACTGAATGGATGCTTGACAGTACTTACTGCTAAATTCAAAGAGCTTTCAAAGCTTTTTCTTGGGATTTTAGATTGCTTATCCTTTGAATTTAGGTCAACTTTCGTTTCATCAAAGACAACAACATTTATTAAAAAAAATCAGGTGAGTCACTTTTATCAAACAGCACTGTATGTATGTGCATATATATATATATATATATATATATATATATAGAGGCGACAGTCTGTTTCATGCTAGTGCAATCGTCAGGCATCGTTGCCTGACGATTGCACTAGCATGAAACAGTTAAGCTTTTTATTTAATTTTTCTTTTGTTCGAACAAGAGCTTTCTTTTCTGGACAAAGAATGTGTAAAAACTGTCCAAATGTTTTATAGTTCTGAGCGGTAATTTTGACTTATTTTTGAGGATAAGGTTAGCTGTCTTAAATTTTTTATAGTAGATAATTCATTTAATTTTTTTTTTTATTTGGGTAAAAGAAATAAAATTAAAAAATTGAATTAATTATCTACTATAGAAAATTTAAGACAGCTAATCAACACACCAGCTAAGTCAAAATTACAATAAACGAACATTATTCAAATGACCCTTAAGGTACCGTATTCCAGATCAAACCGAATTCATAAATAATTACATCGGTCACACCACTACATGCCTTTTCAGATGCCTTACGTTACACCTATATGACCACAGCTCCATTAGAACTCATTTAAACACACACAAACTTACCAGACTCCATCCGAAACATACTAGTAGAAAATACAAACATAATAACCTCACCCACATATAAAAAAAGATGAAAAATAATGGAAGCCTTAATAATAAAAAAGTAAAAGTCAACTCTTAAATAATATTAACTATAAACTAGGCCACAATGTGCTAACCACGTTCAGAAAATAAAACAGCTATATAACACACTAAAAACATACACATAATGCACACAGTCAATTAAACTGAAAAAATAAAAGCATCCTTGATAATGGCTAAAAGTATAGCCAAAAGCGCTCAGAACTATAGAACATTTAGTTTCTACACACGATATCCCAAAAGAAAGCTCTTGTTCGAACACAAGGAAAATTAAACGAAAAGATTAACTGTAGTACCTTGTCTGTCGTTTTTAATGAAACACACATATATATATATCTATATATGTAATTTCTGATCTTTACCCCCTCCTTCCTCAATATTAAGTATTGTAACAAAAAGAAAAAAAATATAAAACTCTCCCTTCCCTCTCTAAACTCGATCCTAAACTCGATCCTGTCTCTCACACTATTCTTCATCACCCTCTATGTCACCTTTTATGAGCTTAATACTGCCCCTCAAAAGTGTAAATTTTAAATTCATTTTTCGTTTCACCTTTTGAAAATAAAATTCTCTAAATTATAAAAAATGGAGCCTTAAAGTCGTCTGTTTTTCTTTAAATTATTCGTTCTGACTTAACATTGAGCTCTCAGTATTTCATCCTCCTTGGGATTATCCATAAGGATTACCAATATTTTTGTTACTTATATATATATATATATATATATATATATATATATGCACTTACAGGACTTATTAATTATGCTTACCCAATGTTATTTATCAATGCTGAAAAATTAACTTCCATCTTCCATTTTTTTACTTGGTAGTCGACATCAGAACTTATAATACTAAGTAATTACTTAATATGAATTCTTTCCCAATTTTCTTTCTTTCTTTCGCTCTTTTCTTTTTTTTTACATGTTAATAGGAGTAGTTAAGCTCATCATCCGATCCGCAGTCCTTCCATGTCCATTGATTGAACACAAGTAGAGGTTCATCCCTTGTTCCCTGTTCAACATATGGTTTACCAGTTCTTTTTATTTATTTATTTCTCTTACCAAGGCCTCAATGATTTAAATGTCTTAACTCTTTGGTGATTAGACTAACCAGTGGCTGTGACATTCCATTATGAGAGTACCAGGTTGGCAGCTGCTTCCAACTGGTCATTAGGAGCCCAAACTCTTTGGCAGTGCTGAGAGAGGCTGCTCCAATCAACAGTTGCATAAATATCAGAGTATCTGTAGTGCCATGTTGCACATGGGTAGGGGTCCCTGCGTGTATTTCCGGTGAGCAACCCTGAGGCCACATTATGCTCTGCTCTCAGCTACATACTGATTGGTTCGTATTGCCATTGACAACAACAGGTCGTGACAATTATGGTGGTCTTTTTCCTCTCTCTCCTTAAAACATAACTCAAAAGAAATAAAACTAAATCAGCTAACAAAAAAAAAAAGTAGCCACCATCTTTCTCTCTTCGAAATTCGAAGTATCTGTTCCAACTTCAGCAGCATTGAATCCTTCCTTCTGGAATGGTCGTCAGATATCTTTACCCTTTGTGAAGCCAACTTGAATTCTTCCATTGTAACCAATAAATCCTTGGTTGCAGGTATCTTCCCATTATCCAAAAAGATTCCAACATTCACATGCATGGCTTTGGTGTTCACATCCAGGATAATCTGCCGATGACCAGAGAATTGTATCTCAAGATTGCTGACTACTCTTTCGTGTGCTTCCATCTTTTGTTACTAAACTCTGTTAGCTATCTCTTTTTCCGTTATCGCTCCACCTCTTCGGATGCCTGCAGTATATTAGACCCAACAGCTGACAGTATAGAAAAGGCACTTTCTCTCCATCCATCTGTGAAACATTCTAAAACGTACTGACATTGCTGCTATACAAACATTAAATTTTTCTATTGCTTAATCTCTCATTCAAATCATGGACTTCCCTACTCGTTTCCCTAGCCAAACCAAGCAACATGCTTCTCTATTGGATCGATTTCTTACCTTATCTTAAGTACTGATATCTTCCTTCCAAGCATCCATTAAACAGCGACCCCTATCCATAAGACCTCTTTCTGTTACCAGCACACTGATTGGGACTCATTCTGAGATTTTCTGTGTGACGCCCTTTGAACTGACATCTTTAACCTCACAATAGAAAACTGTGCCACTAAGGTTTCTTCCTGGGTCAAAACTGGCATGGACGCTTTCATCCTGCAATCTTCTCCATGGCTCACACCAGCATTCTTGACTGCCAGAACACACAGGAACCATTATTTCCAGCTATACCAGCAGCACAGCTCTCATTGTAACATTCCTATCTGCTCCCGCTCCAAATCTTCTGTAACCCCCTTGCCTTGATCGACCCACTGTCTTTCTCTTTCTCCACATCCTCCCCTTTACCACACCTATCTGCTCTTCCTCCAACCCTTCGTTAACCCCTTGCATGATACTGGCCTCCAGCCATGCTTGGGATGATACGCTGAAAAAAAAAATATCCTGGGTAAGATGATAGACTATGTCCAGCAGTAAGCCATCTGTAACTTGTAAAAATTTAAATGCAATGTCAATTGCTATCTACCGCCATCCTGATTATTCTTTCCTCTTCCAGCTCTTTATTAATGTTTCTGTTCTTAATTCTTCCACACCCAGTAACCCCTTGTGTCTTAGTGGCTTTACTGCCTTGCTTGTGGAACTCCCTTCTGGCTCCATGCTTTCAAGCCAACTTTAATCTTCAAATATTTAAATGCAATGTCAATTGCTACCTACTGTCCTCCTGATTAATCTTTCCTCTTCCCACTCATTATTAATGTTTCTGTTCCTAATTCTTCCACATCCAGTAAGCGCTTGTATCTTACTGGCTTCACTGCCTTACTTGTGGAACTCCCTTCTGGCTCCATGCTTTCCAGCCAACTTTAATCTTCAAATATTTAAATGCAATGTCAATCGCTACCTACTGTCCTCCTGATTAATCTTTCCCCTTCCCGCTCCTTATTAATGTTTCTGTTCCTAATTCTTCCACACCCAGTAACACCTTGTGTCTTAGTGGCTTTACTGCCTTGCTTGTGGAACTCCCTTCCGGCACCATGCTTTCCAGCCAACTTTAATCTTCAAATATTTAAATGCAATATAAATTACTATCTGCTGTCCTCCTGATTACTCTTTCTACTTCCTGCTCATTATTAATGTTTCTGTTCCTAATTCTTCCACACCCAGTAACCCCTTGTGTCTTAGTGGCTTGACTACCTGGATTGTGGAACTCCCTTCCGGCTCCATGCTTTCCAGCCAACTTTAATCTTCAAATATTTAAATGCAATATCAATTACTATCTGCAGTCCTCCTGATTACTCTTATTACTTCCTGCTCATTATTAATGTTTCTGTTCCTAATTCTTTCACACCCAGTAACCCCATGTGTCTTAGTGGCTTTACTGCCTTACTTGTGGAACTCTCTTCTGGCTCCATACTATCCAGCCAACGTTAATCCTGAAATATTTAAATGCAATGTCAATCGCTACCTACTGTCCTCCTGATTACTCTTTCCTCTTCCCGCTCATTATTAATGTTTCTGTTCCTAATTCTGACACACCCAGTAACCCCTTGTGTCTTAGTGGCTTTACTGCCTTACTTGTGGAACTCTCTTCTGGCTCCATGATTTCCAGCCAACTTTAATCTTCAAATATTTAAATGCAATGTCAATCGCAACCTACTGTCCTCCTGATTAATCTTTCCTCTTCCCGCTCATTATTAATGTTTCTGTTCCTAATTCTTCCACACCCAGTAACCCCTTGTGTCTTAGTGGCTTTACTGCCTTGCTTGTGGAACTCCTTTCCGGCCCCATGCTTTCCAGCCAACTTTAAACTTCAAATATTTAAATGCAATATCAATTACTATCTGCTGTCCTCCTGATTAATCTTTCCTATTCCTGCTCATTATTAATGTTTCTGTTCCTAATTCTTCCACACCCAGTAACCCCTTGTGCCTTAGTGGCTTTACTGCCTTGCTTGTGGAACTCCCTTCCGGCTCCATGCTTTCCAGCCAACTTTAATCTTCAAATATTTAAATGCATTGTCAACCGCTACCTACTGTCCTCCTGACTAATCTTTCCTCTTCCCGCTCATTATTAATGTTTCTGTTCCTAATTCTTCCACACACAGTAACCCCTTGTGTCTTAGTGGCTTTACTGCCTGACTTGTGGAAATCTCTTCTGGCTCCATGCTTTCCAGCCAACTTTAATCGTCAAGTATTTAAATGCAATGTCAATTGCTACCTACTGTCCTCCTGATTAATCTTTCCTCTTCCCGCTTATTATTAACGTTTCTGTTCCTAATTCTTCCACACCCAGTAACCCCTTGTGTCTTAGTGGCTTTACTGCCTTGCTTGTGGAACTCCTTTCCGGCTCCATGCTTTCCAGCCAACTTTAAACTTCAAATATTTAAATGCAATATCAATTACTATCTGCTGTCCTCCTGATTACTCTTTCTACTTCGGCTCATTATTAATGTTTCTGTTCCTAATTCTTCCCCACCCAGTAACCCCTTGTGTCTTAGTGTCTTTACTGCCTGGCTTGTGGAACTCCCTTCCGGCTCCATGCTTTCCAGCCAACTTTAATCTTCAAATATTTAAATGCAATGTCAATCGCTACCTACTGTCCTCCTGATTAATCTTTCCTCTTCCCGCTCATTATTAATGTTTCTGTTCCTAATTCTTCCACACCCAGTAACCCCTTGTGTCTTAGCGTCTTTACTGCCTTGCTTGAGGAACTACCCTCCGGCTCCATGCTTTCCAGCCAACTTT
Source organism: Acanthosepion esculentum (assembly GCA_964036315.1). Taxonomy (NCBI): domain Eukaryota; kingdom Metazoa; phylum Mollusca; class Cephalopoda; order Sepiida; family Sepiidae; genus Acanthosepion; species Acanthosepion esculentum. The sequence continues at coordinate 79,387,335 of OZ038509.1, forward strand.
AATCTTCAAATATTTAAATGCAATGTCAATCGCTACCTACTGTCCTGCTGATTAATCTTTCCTCTTCCCACTCATTATTAATGTTTCTGTTCCTAATTCTTCCACACCCAGTAACCCCTTGTGTCTTACAGGCTTCACTGCCGTATTTGTGGAACTCCCTTCTGGCTCCATGCTTTCCAGTCAATTTTAATCTTCAAATATTTAAATGCAATGTCAATCACTACCTACTGTCCTCCTGATTAATCTTTCCTCTTCCCGCTCATTATTAATGTTTCGGTTCCTAATTCTTCCACACCCAGTAACCCCTTGTGCCTTAGTGGCTTTACTGCCTTGCTTGTGGAACTCCCTTCCGGCTCCATGCTTTCCAGCCAACTTTAAACTTCAAATATTTAAATGCAATGTCAATCGCTACCTACTGTCCTCCTGATTAATCTTTCCTCTTCCCGTTCATTATTAATGTTTCTGTTCATAATTCTTCCACACCCAGTAACCCCTTGTTTCTTAGTGTTTTTACTGCCTGGCTTGTGGAACTCCCTTCTGGCTCCATGCTCTCCAGCCAACTTTAATCTTCAAATATTTAAATGCAATGTCAATCGCTACCTACTGTCCTCCTGATTAATCTTTCCTCTTCCCGTTCATTATTAATGTTTCTGTTCATAATTCTTCCACACCCAGTAACCCCTTGTTTCTTAGTGTTTTTACTGCCTGGCTTGTGGAACTCCCTTCTGGCTCCATGCTTTCCAACCAACTTTAATCTTCAAATATTTAAATGCAATGTCAATTGCTACCTACTGTCCTCCTGATTAATCTTTCCTCTTCCCACTCATTATTAATGTTTCTGTTCCTAATTCTGCCACACCCAGTAACCCCTTGTGTCTTAGTGTCTTTACTGCCTGGCTTGTGGAACTCCCTTCCGGCTCCATGCTTTCCAGCCAACTTTAATCTTCAAATATTTAAATGCAATGTCAATCGCTACCTACTGTCCTCCTGATTAATCTTTCCTCTTCCCGTTCATTATTAATGTTTCTGTTCATAATTCTTCCACACCCAGTAACCCCTTGTTTCTTAGTGTCTTTACTGCCTGGCTTGTGGAACTCCCTTCCGGCTCCATGCTTTCCAGCCAACTTTAATCTTCAAATATTTAAATGCAATGTCAATCGCTACCTACTGTCCTCCTGATTAATCTTTCCTCTTCCCGTTCATTATTAATGTTTCTGTTCATAATTCTTCCACACCCAGTAACCCCTTGTTTCTTAGTGTTTTTACTGCCTGGCTTGTGGAACTCCCTTCTGGCTCCATGCTTTCCAACCAACTTTAATCTTCAAATATTTAAATGCAATGTCAATTGCTACCTACTGTCCTCCTGATTAATCTTTCCTCTTCCCACTCATTATTAATGTTTCTGTTCCTAATTCTGCCACACCCAGTAACCCCTTGTGTCTTAGTGTCTTTACTGCCTGGCTTGTGGAACTCCCTTCCGGCTCCATGCTTTCCAGCCAACTTTAATCTTCAAATATTTAAATGCAATGTCAATCGCTACCTACTGTCCTCCTGATTAATCTTTCCTCTTCCCGTTCATTATTAATGTTTCTGTTCATAATTCTTCCACACCCAGTAACCCCTTGTTTCTTAGTGTTTTTACTGCCTGGCTTGTGGAACTCCCTTCTGGCTCCATGCTTTCCAGCCAACTTTAATCTTCAAATATTTAAATGCAATGTCAATCGATACCTACTGTCCTCCTGATTAATCTTTCCTCTTCCCACTCATTATTAATGTTTCTGTTCCTAATTCTTCCACACCCAGTAAACCCTTGTGTCTTAGCGTCTTTACTGCCTTGCTTGAGGAACTCCCCTCCGGCTCCATGCTTTCCAGCCAACTTTAATCTTCAAATATTTAAATGCAATGTCAATCGCTACCTACTGTCCTCCTGATTAATCTTATTACTTCCTGCTCATTATTAATGTTTCTGTTCCTAATTCTTTCACACCCAGTAACCCCATGTGTCTTAGTGGCTTTACTGCCTTACTTGTGGAACTCTCTTCTGGCTCCATACTTTCCAGCCAACGTTAATCATCAAATATTTAAATGCAATGTCAATCGCTACCTACTGTCCTCCTGATTACTCTTTCCTCTTCCCGCTCATTATTAATGTTTCTGTTCCTAATTCTGCCACACCCAGTAACCCCTTGTGTCTTAGTGGCTTGACTACCTGGATTGTGGAACTCCCTTCCGGCTCCATGCTTTCCAGCCAACTTTAATCTTCAAATATTTAAATGCAATATCAATTACTATCTGCAGTCCTCCTGATTACTCTTATTACTTCCTGCTCATTATTAATGTTTCTGTTCATAATTCTTTCACACCCAGTAACCCCATGTGTCTTAGTGGCTTTACTGCCTTACTTGTGGAACTCTCTTCTGGCTCCATACTTTCCAGCCAACGTTAATCATCAAATATTTAAATGCAATGTCAATCGCTACCTACTGTCCTCCTGATTACTCTTTCCTCTTCCCGCTCATTATTAATGTTTCTGTTCCTAATTCTGCCACACCCAGTAACCCCTTGTGTCTTAGTGGCTTTACTGCCTTACTTGTGGAACTCTCTTCCGGCTCCATGCTTTCCAGCCAACTTTAATCTTCAAATATTTAAATGCAATGTCAATCGCTACCTACTGTCCTCCTGATTAATCTTTGCTCTTCCCACTCATTATTAATGTTTCTGTTCCTAATTCTTCCACACCGAGTAACCCCTTGTGTCTTAGTGGCTTTACTGCCTTGCTTGTGGAACTCCCTTCCGGCTCCATGCTTTCCAGCCAACATTAATCCTCAAATATTTAAATGCAATATCAATTACTATCTGCTGTCTTCCTGATTACTCTTTCTACTTCCTGCTCATTATTAATGTTTCTGTTCCTAATTCTTCCACACCCAGTAACCCCTTGTGTCTTAGTGGCTTGACTACCTGGATTGTGGAACTCCCTTCCGGCTCCATGCTTTCCAGCCAACTTTAATCTTCAAATATTTAAATGCAATATGAATTACTATCTGCAGTCTTCCTGATTACTCTTATTACTTCCTGCTCATTATTAATGTTTCTGTTCCTAATTCTTTCACACCCAGTAACCCCATGTGTCTTAGTGGCTTTACTGCCTTACTTGTGGAACTCTCTTCTGGCTCCATACTTTCCAGCCAACGTTAATCATCAAATATTTAAATGCAATGTCAATCGCTACCTACTGTCCTCCTGATTACTCTTTCCTCTTCCCGCTCATTATTAATGTTTCTGTTCCTAATTCTGCCACACCCAGTAACCCCTTGTGTCTTAGTGGCTTTACTGCCTTACTTGTGGAACTCTCTTCCGGCTCCATGCTTTCCAGCCAACTTTAATCTTCAAATATTTAAATGCAATGTCAATCGCTACCTACTGTCCTCCTGATTAATCTTTGCTCTTCCCACTCATTATTAATGTTTCTGTTCCTAATTCATCCACACCCAGTAACCCCTTGTGTCTTAGTGGCTTTACTGCCTTGCTTGTGGAACTCCTTTCCGGCCCCATGCTTTCCAGCCAACTTTAAACTTCAAATATTTAAATGCAATATCAATTACTATCTGCTGTCCTCCTGATTAATCTTTCCTATTCCTGCTCATTATTAATGTTTCTGTTCGTAATTCTTCCACACCCAGTAACCCCTTGTGTCTTAGTGTCTTTACTGCCTTGCTTGTGGAACTCCCTTCCGGCTCCATGCTTTCCAGCCAACTTTAATCTTCAAATATTTAAATGCATTGTCAACCGCTACCTACTGTCCTCCTGACTAATCTTTCCTCTTCCCGCTCATTATTAATGTTTCTGTTCCTAATTCTTCCACACACAGTAACCCCTTGTGTCTTAGTGGCTTTACTGCCTGACTTGTGGAAATCTCTTCTGGCTCCATGCTTTCCAGCCAACTTTAATCGTCAAATATTTAAATGCAATGTCAATTGCTACCTACTGTCCTCCTGATTAATCTTTCCTCTTCCCGCTTATTATTAACGTTTCTGTTCCTAATTCTTCCACACCCAGTAACCCCTTGTGTCTTAGTGGCTTTACTGCCTTGCTTGTGGAACTCCTTTCCGGCTCCATGCTTTCCAGCCAACTTTAAACTTCAAATATTTAAATGCAATATCAATTACTATCTGCTGTCCTCCTGATTACTCTTTCTACTTCCGCTCATTATTAATGTTTCTGTTCCTAATTCTTCCCCACCCAGTAACCCCTTGTGTCTTAGTGTCTTTACTGCCTGGCTTGTGGAACTCCCTTCCGGCTCCATGCTTTCCAGCCAACTTTAATCTTCAAATATTTAAATGCAATGTCAATCCCTACCTACTGTCCTCCTGATTAATCTTTCCTCTTCCCGCTCATTATTAATGTTTCTGTTCCTAATTCTTCCACACCCAGTAACCCCTTGTGTCTTAGCGTCTTTACTGCCTTGCTTGAGGAACTCCCCTCCGGCTCCATGCTTTCCAGCCAACTTTAATCTTCAAATATTTAAATGCAATGTCAATCGCTACCTACTGTCCTGCTGATTAATCTTTCCTCTTCCCACTCATTATTAATGTTTCTGTTCCTAATTCTTCCACACCCAGTAACCCCTTGTGTCTTACAGGCTTCACTGCCGTATTTGTGGAACTCCCTTCTGGCTCCATGCTTTCCAGTCAATTTTAATCTTCAAATATTTAAATGCAATGTCAATCGCTACCTACTGTCCTCCTGATTAATCTTTCCTCTTCCCGCTCATTATTAATGTTTCTGTTCCTAATTCTTCCACACCCAGTAACCCCTTGTGTCTTAGTGGCTTTACTGCCTTGCTTGTGGAACTCCCATCTGGCTCCATGCTTTCCAGCCAACTTTAATCTTCAAATATTTAAATGCAATGTCAATCACTACCTACTGTCCTCCTGATTAATCTTTCCTCTTCCCGCTCTTTATTAATGTTTCTGTTCCTAATTCTTCCACACCCAGTAACCCCTTGTGCCTTAGTGGCTTTACTGCCTTGCTTGTGGAACTCCCTTCCGGCTCCACGCTTTCCAACCAACTTTAATCTTCAAATATTTAAATGCAATGTCAATTGCTACCTACTGTCCTCCTGATTAATCTTTCCTCTTCCCACTCATTATTAATGTTTCTGTTCCTAATTCTGCCACACCCAGTAACCCCTTGTGTCTTAGTGTCTTTACTGCCTGGCTTGTGGAACTCCCTTCCGGCTCCATGCTTTCCAGCCAACTTTAATCTTCAAATATTTAAATGCAATGTCAATCGCTACCTACTGTCCTCCTGATTAATCTTTCCTCTTCCCGCTCATTATTAATGTTTCTGTTCATAATTCTTCCACACCCAGTAACCCCTTGTGTCTTAGTGTTTTTACTGCCTGGCTTGTGGAACTCCCTTCTGGCTCCATGCTTTCCAGCCAACTTTAATCTTCAAATATTTAAATGCAATGTCAATCGCTACCTACTGTCCTCCTGATTAATCTTTCCTCTTCCCGCTCATTATTAATGTTTCTGTTCCTAATTCTTCCACACCTAGTAACCCCTTGTGTCTTAGTGTCTTTACTGCCTTGCTTGTGGAACTCCCTTCCGGCTCCATGCTTTCCAGCCAACTTTAATCTTCAAATATTTAAATGCAATATCAATTACAATCTGCTGTCCTCCTGATTAATCTTTCCTCTTCCCACTCATTATTAATGTTTCTGTTCCTAATTCTTCCACACCCAGTAACCCCTTTTGACTTAGTGGCTTTACTGCCTTGCTTGTGGAACTCCCTTCCGGCTCCATGCTTTCCAGCCAACTTTAAACTTCAAATATTTAAATGCAATATCAATTACTATCTGCTGTCTTCCTGATTACTCTTTCTACTTCCTGCTCATTATTAATGTTTCTGTTCATAATTCTTTCACACCCAGTAACCCCTTGTGTCTTAGTGGCTTTACTGCCTTACTTGTGGAACTCTCTTCTGGCTCCATGCTTTCCAGCCAACTTTAATCTTCAAATATTTAAATGCAATGTCAATCGCTACCTACTGTCCTCCTGATTAATCTTTCCTCTTCCCGCTCATTATTAATGTTTCTGTTCCTAATTCTTCCACACCCAGTAACCCCTTGTGCCTTAGTGGCTTTACTGCCTTGCTTGTGGAACTCCCTTCCGGCTCCATGCTTTCCAGCCAACTTTAATCTTCAAATATTTAAATGCAATATCAATTACTATCTGCTGTCTTCCTGATTACTCTTTCTACTTCCTGCTCATTATTAATGTTTCTGTTCATAATTCTTTCACACCCAGTAACCCCTTGTGTCTTAGTGGCTTTACTGCCTTACTTGTGGAACTCTCTTCTGGCTCCATGCTTTCCAGCCAACTTTAATCTTCAAATATTTAAATGCAATGTCAATCGCTACCTACTGTCCTCCTGATTAATCTTTCCTCTTCCCGCTCATTATTAATGTTTCTGTTCCTAATTCTTCCACACCCAGTAACCCTTTGTGTCTTAGTGGCTTTACTGCCTTGCTTGTGGAACTCTCTTCCGGCTCCATGCTTTCCAGCCAACTTTAATCTTCAAATATTTAAATGCAATGTCAATCGCTACCTACTGTCCTCCTGATTAATCTTTGCTCTTCCCACTCATTATTAATGTTTCTGTTCCTAATTCATCCACACCCAGTAACCTCTTGTGTCTTATTGGCTTTACTGCCTTGCTTGTGGAACTCCCTTTCGGCTCCATCCTTTATAACCAACTTTAATCTTCAAATATTTAAATGCTATGTTAATCGCTATCTACTGTCCTCCTAATTAATTTATTTAAAATGTTGACAGATCTAATGCTGTTCTATGAGGACTTTATCTGTAAGATATAATTGAAGAAAATGACACCAGAACCTTTCTTATATAATTTTCAAGTACTCAATAATCTTAAAAATTTAGTTAAATATTCTCTGTAATGTAATGCTGCAGATACTTTGGGTTTAAATTTGCTATCGTTATCGCTCTTGTTTTCTGATAATGGTGTCCATATCTGCAAATTCCGCATGTTTATACACATACAAAAACAAAAATAAATTTATAATTCTTTTAAAAATATTGGTGTTTGATGATTTGTACTGAGCTATTCCATTTATGATTAGTAAATATACTTTTTACTTAGAATATCTAAAAGGCTGAAATTAATACAGAATTAAACTTCATAAATTATTCTAAAAAAAGAAATTAAAGCAATTCTTGTAACAATTCATTATTCATCAAAAAAAATTTTGCTTAAGACAATATTGTCCTTAATATATCTTACTTATCAAAGCAATTAAAAATTTTTTTTATTAACTAATGTCTTAGTTTTATCGCATTTTTTATTTTTCAATTCATAACAGATCAGGAGTGGGCAGAATTTTAATTTCTCAAAATTTCTTAAAATTAAGGGGTGGGGTAACAGATGTAAAAATATATATATTTTTTACAAAGATTTTATAAAAATATTTTGAAAAATTTCATTCATTTGTGAATAAGTCCTGAAAATTTCCTTAAATCCAACAATTATTGGATTTTTGCAAGAATTTCCAAAATAATGTGTTTTTCACTGCAAAAAAGACGCTAAAATTTCCTCTTTGCAAGAAAAACAAAATTTTTTTAATCAAAATTTATGCTACAAAAGATTTTAAAAATTAATAAAATAATGAAAAAATACTTTCGTCTTTCCTTTCAATAACATAAACTAAACATTTTGACAATAAAACTTTCTTTTAAATGCTTTTCAATTAAGAAGATTTATAAATTTAATATTTCATTATTCTGATAATTTTGTGTATGGGTCGACCATATCTACAAAGATTGGCACGTTTATACACATATAAAAAATTCAAAATTTTTTAAAAAATATTAATATTTGATGATTTGTGCAGTCCAGTTTGTAATAAAATTTACTATTATTAATTATTAATTTATTGGCTTTCGTGGGGGGCGGGGGGCAATTTTTACTAAGTAAATTGACCTACCCCCCCCCCCACATACACACACCCCTAAGAAAGCCAAAACAAACTCATATGACGTTAGAAAAATTTAAAAACAAAATTATTCGTAATTTAGAATGTTTAATAATTAATATCGATAATAATGATAGATGAAAAAAAACTCCAGATAACGAATTTCAATTTTTTTTTTTTTTTTTACCGGATACAAATATATTTGTTTTGGCTTCCGTAGATGGGGGGGGGGCTATTTATAGCGCAAATTAAGCCCGCCATTATCAATAACATTTCATTCCCCCCTTTTAATATTCGTAAATGTGTAAAAACTAAAGTAAAAAGGAATTGAAAAAAATATTATTTCTGTTGAGAGCTGATCATAATCGTTATATACAAAGAACTCTACCCTTGCGTTATTTAGTCATCTCTTCATATTTAATATTTAGGTCCCTAACAATCCTAAAGATCTGCGACATGTAGGGGGTCAGAGGTATTTTTGAATTATAACTGCTGTTGGTCCACTACTGACGTAAATGTGGCTTTAAACAACTCAAAAAGAAAGAAAAAAAACGTAAAAATTAAAACAAAGTTACTAAATATAATAAATATTTAGTTACTATCTTTTTTTGTACTATTCAAGAACTAGTTCAGTTACATTTATTTAAAAAAATATATTAATTATTTAAACGTCGGTTAAAACCCAATTAAAAAAGAAAAAAGAAAAGGAAAGAAGATTAAACAGAATAAAAAATCAAAATCATTGTAAATTATAACAAATAACTTATTCCAGCAGCAAAGAAAGGGTCTGAGGGTCTGCTACAGAATCTCTACACTCTGATATGAGTCCAGAAAAATAAAATAACAATCGTACATTTTTAAATAATTTAGTTTGTTTTTTTGTAGTTGTTGTTACTGCTTATTTACTTGCTGCGTAGAAATTAAATTCTCTTTTCTTTTTCATGGGTGATTTCTCTTATTTTGGTTTTGGTGAATAAATATTTTCGGTCTTATAAAAAGAGACGTCTTTTTTTTTTACCAAACATTTGTTTGAAATTAAAAACTTACTTTTCTGTTTTGTTTGAGTCCTTTTTTCACAACCGTCTCTGTCATTTTCAAGAACATCCAGTCAATTTGGGGAATGTTAATTTCAAATTTAAACACCCATGTATCATGTAAGTGGTGACAGCATGTGTACAAGTGTTTCGCAGAGTTTGACAACACTAGAAACCGAGTACACAAATACTTCATTTTCTACGCACCGTGTCCCTTCATGACGTGGTTGAACATGACCGATAACTTGGACAGCTTTTTACCAAGAACCACTACTTTGTGGAACAGACTCCTGAGAGGGTAATTCCTTTAAATCAAGATTTAACTGTTACTTTTCTTACATATCCTCATGAACTGCACTTCTTACCTCCTTGTCTAATGTGAATCAACCTCAGTAACACTTAACTTTGGCTTTGGGTTTTGCAATAGGTTTTTTTTTTTTTTTTTTTTTAATAATATCACCCCAAGCAAGGCCGGAGGCCACTATCACGCAAAGGGTTAAAGAAGGGTTGGAGTAATAGGGGAACAATTAGTAAAATAATTATTTTAATTATCTAAGGAATGGTGATTGGCAGTGCACCACCACACATATGAAGTGTGATCTATCTATTTCTTGAAACAACTCAGCCATAACTATGAACAGGGCTATAATAACTGCAACATGTTAGTCATGGCAAACTTCACATTGTCTAATATACATTTTTTTACTTTTTAATTGTTTGATTGTTACATTTTTTTAATTGTCTAATATACATTTTGAACTTTCTTAATAACCCCTTGTCTAATTTCGCGGATTTTGACGTCATTACGTGGTTTTGCTTTTTTTTGGGGGGGGGGTCCAAATCTGTGAATTTGTTTTTCTCATGCTAAGTTTCGAAAAAACGCGATATAAAATTCAGTATTTTCTTCATCCTGAATATGCTAAAATTCTTCAACTTTTTAAGAAAAAATCTCAAGTTGATATTAAAAATTGTCACAAGAAAACATTGTTGACTTTTTTTAAAGATGGAATGAATGATTATGACGCATCTCTAATTTCTATTTAATTTAGTCTCACCCCCTTCAGGCTGTAGCCAAAATTGTACATTGTTTTTATGTCATGGGTAGGATCCCTATAAATATGCGGTATTGTGGTATCTGTTGGATCGAATGGTGATGGATGAATTCTTGTGGTGATATAGTAAATTGTAATGAATGAATGGGTCCCGAATCAGATTAACTAGGTTTAGGATATTCAATATTGACTGGCCTAACCCGACTTCCATTTCGGTCTTGTGCCAAAATTGTAATTATATTACAATAAAAAATTATTGTATTTATTTTCAATTTTTCTAGTTGAATTGTTCACCTCTATTGCATATGATCCATTAATTTATATAATTGGGTTACAATAAAATTTGTATTTTATATGAATATTACTTTATGAAAGCTGAGAATAGTAGAGTGAGGGCGTATCATTATATTTGGAGGGTGGGGGCTATCATAGATTCGGGGAAGCACTAGATTCTTACACCGGCTCTGTGAAAGACCAATTTCTCAGAAAAATGATATATCATTTCATGAATGAGAACGTTTAGATTCTGACACCAGCACTGAAACTAAAAAAAGAATAAACATATATAAAATATATTACATAAAAATATATTTTTCAAAAAAATGTAGAACCTAAATATAGCTTGGTAAAAAGATCCGGCCTTCTTCAAGTGGTTGGAACATCGAACTGAATCCTTTATTTCGCTCACGTTTAATGTATGCCAGTTTTCAGTTTATCTCCTGTTAATTTCCCTCTCCAAGTTCTCCACTGCATTAACCAGGTATTGAACTCACACTCTTTGGGTCCTGTCATCGGATGTAACTAATGACTTTATCCCCTGTGCCATGTGCCCTTCAGGACATCTGTATATGAATTTCTGGGACTTTTAAACCTATGTCTTCAGCAACCGTTTTTACCAGTGCTCATATTGCAATTTTTGCTGTTATTATTGCGTGTTATTTACCAGAGCTCATATTGCAATTTCCGTTGTTATTATTGTTGCTTTTCTCTGACACTCCTTATTATTGGTTCCCATATTCATTTCTATGCTTGGTCGACTCAGGAGATTTTTGTGGCCTTGGGAACTAGAACAGTCTACCCTAGTGAGCGAAATAAAGGGTTCAGTTCGACATTCCAACCATCTGAAGAAGGCCAGAGCGTACAACGGCCCAAACATTGTAATAAATATGTCAACAAAGATAAGGACGATAGTCCGAATAATGTAAATAGTCTACATGATGCCTCATGTCAGAAATATAGACAGATATTGGAATTCTTTGTCGAAAGAAACAGGTGGTATATTCCGATGTTAATTATGTTCGTTCCTTAGTTCTTACGGTGAAATCACGCTGAAGATAACGGTTCTCGCTTGATTACCAAAGTTAAGATATTTCGAGCCCGGTCAGTACTTAAATGGGGAATCTGCTTTGTAATATCGGGTACTTTAAGTAACCTTCTACAATCCGAAATAATCCACAAAGGGTTGATAAGTCGTGTTACCGGATTGCTGGTATATTTGGGTAAATATTTAGTCACTATGATGCACGTGACCGAGTGGTTAGAACATTAGAACTCAGATCAGTTGGCGATCCCAGGGTGCGGCACCTTTGGAAAGTGCCTGAAAAACTATACCACGGGTTGACTCAAGCCTTGTGAGTGAAAGTGGGTAAACAGAACCCTTGAATAGCTGTACTAGCACGAAGCCACACGTCATTGTACAAGATGGTTTGAGCGTGCTGGCCTTGTTCAGATTGTTGATCACGCTAGATAACACGCTCTTTACTAGAAACTGTAGCTAAGGTCTGCTCAGCATAGTTGCAGTATAAACCACAGTGGTTGTTGATCAAACACAAATGCGCCTGAGCAAGCGTCTGCAATAGGGATTGGCTAGCCACCCTAGTAGATTGGGTATCCTTGAATACGAGTGGCCAGCTATACATACATGATGTTGTAGTAATCAACACTTTGGAGAGTAAATATTTTGGGGCTCCTGTAAAATTTTTCCCGCAAACAATATTGGCGGACTCAAATGTGAGTCCAGGTAAAAAATAAGTACACAAAATAGCAAAAAAAGACAATACATCCATTAACAGAAGAATTACATGTGACGAAATGAAAAAAAAATTCAATTTTTTTCATTTCGTCACATGTAATTCTTTTGTGTGTGTGTGTGTGTGTGTGTGTGTAACAAGCGTGTGTGTGAAAGTATGAAAGTCATGAGAGAAAACCATGCAAATGAATGTGCCTCTGTTGGGGATATTTTTTCCCACGTGCGACACCATTTTATAACAACTTGTGAAAAAAGAAAAAATAGATTAGGGAGATAAAGGTAATCTTTTTTTTATAGGTTTTAGGAGCGTTCCATCAAGGCGTTGGGATAATCCGCAAGATTCCCGCCAGACGGGGAGAATTTTATTCTGTCCATAAAGTTCGCACATGTTTGTGCTGCCTACCGTAGGCTGAAAAGAAAAGAGTTTTTCAATGAACTCCTCACAGTGGGAGATTTTTGAGAAAATTCAATATGTACCCACCTTTTCAATATATATTTAGGCTGTGTACCTTTAAAAAATCTTCATAATAGACCACCATTTTTTTTTTTCAGAATTTGTTGTGGGGTCAATCACATCATGCCAGCAGGGATAGCCTCGTGTTCACAGGAATAAAAACATACACAGAAATAACACTAAAAGCAAGTTAAATTGCATATTAAAATCATACAATTTATTTTTTGCATACATGCATGTGTATTTTAGTTACATGTGTTTTAATCATCTATGTGATAAAAGGAAGAAGTCACTTCGTATTATAACAAGCAATGTCCCGAGGAGAGATGGACGGTTTCACTTTCCAACGGTCGTTAACGAAGAGCCTGAATTCAACGTCTTTTCGCGAGAAGTCAGTTTTCAGGCAGGAAAACTTTCTGTTTTATTCAGGGAGACATTTTACTATTTTGATTTATTTAATTTAAACAAAATTTTAATGTCACGTGTTTATTTTATTTTATTCAAAATTATAGTTTTTTTATTATTATTATTATTTTATTTTTATTTATTAAACATAATAATGTCCCTAAACCGTAATGGATGAGATGCATTTTAATGCTTAAAAAATGAAAGAAAAAAAATGAATATTAGATGATTAAAAAGGTAAAAAAATGTATATTAGACAATTTAAAAAAGTAAAAAATGTATATTAGACAATTAAAAAAGTGAAAAATGTATATTAGACAATTAAAAAAAAAGTAAAAAATGTATATTAGACAATTAACAAGAGTAAAAAATGTACATTAGACAATTAAAAAAAGTAAAAATTGTATATTAGACAATTAAAAAAAGTAAAAATGTATATTAGACAATTAAAAAAAGTAAAAAAATGAATATTAGACAATTAAAAAAGTAAAAAAATGTATATTAGAAAATTAAAAAGTAAAAAACTGTATATTAGACAATTAACAAAAGTAAAAAATGTATATTAGACACTTAAAAAAAGTAAAAAATGTATATTAATTAAAAATCAAAAAATGTACATTGGACAATTAAAAAAGTAAAAAATGTATATTAGATAAATAAAAAAGTAAAAACAGTAGATTAAGCAATTAAAAAAGTAAAAAATGCATATAACACAATAAAAAAATAAAAAATGTATATTAAACAATTAAAAAAAGTAAAAAATGAATATTAGACAATTAAAAAAGTAAATAATATAAAAAGTAAAAACATGCACATTAGACAATTTAAAAAAGTAAAAAATGTAAATTAGACAATTTAAAAAAGTAAAAATGTATATTAGACAATTAAAAAAGTAAAAAATGTATATTAGACAATTAAAAAATGTAACAAATGTAATTTAGAAAATAAAAAAATAAAAAATGTATATTAAACAATTAAAAAAAGTAAAAAAATATATATTAGACAATTGAAAAAAGTCAAAAATGTACATTAGACAATTAAAAAAGTAAAAAATGTATATTAGACAATTGGAAAGTCAAAAATATATATTAGACAATTAATAAGTAAACTATGTATATTTGACAATTAAAAAAGCAAAAAATGTATATTTGACAATTAAAAAGGCAAAAATCAATATTTGAAAATTAAAAAAGTAAAAATGTACATTGGACAATTAAAAAAAGTAAAAATGTATATTAGACACTTAAAGAAAGTAAAAAATGCATATAACCCAATTAAAAAAATAAAAAATGTATATTAAACAATTAAAAGAAGTAAAAATGTATATTAGATAATTAATAAAATTAAATATGTATTTCAGACAATTAAAAAAGTAAATAATGTATATTTCACCAATAAAAAAAAAAAAATGCATAGTTGACAATTAAAAAGTAAAAACATGCACATTGGACAATTAAAAAAAGTAAAAATGTATATTAGACAATTAAAAATGAATAAATGTTTATTAGACAATTAAAAAAATTAAAATATATATATTAGGCAATTAAAAAATGTATATTAGTCAATTAAAACTTTAAAATGTACGTTAGACAATTACAAAAAGTAAACAAATGTATATTAGACAATTCAAAAAAGTAAAAAATGTATATTATACAATTTCAAAAAGTAAAAAAAGTAAATTAGACAATTGAAAAAAGTAAAAATGTATATTAGACAATTAAAAAAGTAAAAAATGTATATTAGACAATTAAAAAAGTGAAAAATGTATATTAGACAATTAAAAAAGTAAAAAATGTATATTAGACAATTAAAAAAATAAAAAATGTATGTTAGACAATTAAAAAAGTAAAAGATATATATTAGACAATTCAAAAAAGTAATAATGTATAATAGACAATTAAAAAAAGTAAAAAATGAATGTTAGACAATTAAAAAAAGTAAAAAATGTATATTAGAGAATTAAAAATATAAAAAAATATATATTAGACAATTAAAAAAAGTAAAAAATGTGTATTAGACAATTGAAAAATGTAAAAAATATATGTTAGACAATTCAAAAAGTAAAAAAATGTATATTAGACAATTAAAAAAGTAAATAAATATGTATTAGACAATTAAAAAATGTAAAAAATATATTTTAGAAAATAAAAAAATAAAAAATGCATATTAAACAATTAAAAAAAGTAAAAAATATATATTAGAGAATTAAAAAATGTAAAAAATGTATATAAGACAATTAAAAAAGTAACACGTGTATATTAGACAATTAAAAAGTAAAAAATATATATTAGTCCATTAAAAAAGTAAAAAATGTATATTAGACAATTAAAAACGTAAAAAATGTATATTAGACAATTAAAAAGTAAAAAATGTATATTATATAATTAAAAAAGTAAGAAAAGTATATTAGACAATTAAAAAATAAACCATGTATATTTGACAATTAAAAATTAAAAAATGTATATTAGATAATTAAAAAGTAAAGAATATGTATTAGTCAATTAAAAAATTAAAAAATGTATATTAGACAATTAAAAATGTAAAAGATGTATATTAGTCAATAAAAAATGTAAACAATGTATATTTGACAATTAAAAAAGCTAAAATGTATATTTGAGAATAAAGAAAGTAAAAAATGTACATTGGACAATTTTTAAAAAAGTGAAAATGTATATTAGACAATTAAAAATGTAAAAGATGCATATTATACAATAAAAAAATTAAAAAAAGTATATTAGAGAATTAAAAAGTAATAAATGTAATGAATGTCTATTAATAATGTATAAAATGATTTTTAGACAATTAAAAAATGTAAAAAAATTATATTAGTCAATTTAAAATGCAAAAAATGTATATTACACAATTAAAAAAGTAAAAAATGTATATTAAAAAATTAAAAAAGTAAAAAATGTATATTAAACAATTAAAAATGTAAAAAATGTATACTAGACAATTAAAAAAAGTAAAAAATGTATATTTGACAATTAAAAAAGTAAAAATGTATATTAGACAATAAAAATAAGTAAAAAATATGTATTAGACAATTAAAAAATGTAAACAATGTATATTTGACACTCAAAATAGCAAAATATGTATATTTGACAATTTAAAAATGTAAAAATGTATATTGGACAATTAAAAAAGTAAAAATGTATAGTAGACAATTAAAAATGTAAAAAATGTATATTAAACAATTAAAAAAGTAAAAATGTATTAGTCTATTAAAAAAGTAATAAATGTATAATAGACAATTAAAAATGTAAAAAAAATTATATTAGACAATTAAAAATGCAAAAATGTATATTACACAATTAAAAAAGTAAAAAATGTATATTTCACTATTAAAAAATTAAACCATGTATATTATACGATTAAAAATGTAAAAAATATATATTAGACAATTAACAAAAGTAAAAAATGTATATTAGACAATTAAAAAAGTAAAAAATGTGTATTCGACAATTAAAAAATGTAAAAAATGTATAATAGTCAATTAAAATTAAAAAGATGTATATTAGACAATTAAAAAAAGTAAAAAAATTTAAATTAGATAATTTAATTTAAAAAAGAAAAAATGTATTTTAGACAATTAAAAAAAGAAAAAAATGTATATTAGACAATTAAGTAAGTAAAAAATGTATGTCTATATTTCTTAGATGAGTTATTATGTATAGTATTTACATTAGTAGGACTATTGTCCTCATCTTTGTCACCATATTTGTCACAACATACCAGAGAAAAGCAATGATAACAAAAAAACCCCAAAAAAAACAAAAGTTGCAATATGAGATCTGGTAAAAACATGCAATGATAACAGCAAAATTGCAATATGAGTACTGGTAAAAAAATTGTTCCTGAATACTCAGAAATTCATACAGAGATATCTTCCAGGACACATGTCACAGTGGATAAAGGCGTTGGTAAGATCCAGTGACAGTCCCAAAGAGTGTGAGTTCAATACCTGGTTAAGGCAATGGAGAACTTTCAGAGGGAAAATTATCAGGAGATCAGTGGTGATCGAAATAAAGGCCGGAGCGTACAATGGCCGAAACGTTGTGACTTATATAGTCCAAATAATGTAAATACTGTACATAATACCTCATCTCAGAAATATAGACAGATGGACCCGATATACCAAAAATATATCAAACATGTGAGATGACACCTTCATACTCTGGATGTACTCGAACCAACATTCACCAGACAGTACCTCAATTTTAACTCCCACCCTAATATACATTTTTTACTTTTTTAATTGTCTAATGTACAATTTTTAATTTTTAATTGTCAAATATACATTGTTTACATTTTTACATTAGTCTGACTATTGACCTCATCTTTGTCCCCATTTTTGTCACAACGTTTCGGCCGTTGTACGCTCTGGCCTTCTTCGAACCCTTTATTTCGATCACTGGGGTAGAATGTTCTAGTTCCATGTGCCATGTTTGATGTTATCTTCTAATTTCTTCTGAAAGTTCTCCACTGCCTTAACCAGGTATTGAATATTAAAAATATAAAAAATGTATATTAGTCAAAGTAAATGTAAAAAATATATATTAGACAATTAAAAAAGTAATAAATGTATATTAGACAATTAAAAAATAAAAAAAGTATATTAAATTATTAAAAAATTAAAAAAAAGTATATTAGACAATTAAATGTAAAGAATGTATATCAGTCAATTAAAAAAGTAAAAATATATATTAGACTGTTAAAAAAAGTAAAAAAATGTATTTTCGACTTCCCATCAATTCAAGGAGAGCTTGTCGGGTCGCAGAGAAAGCAGGACATGCCCTTGTCTGAGAGAGAATCCAGTACAATCGTTGAATAAAACATCGACTACAAGCTCATATCTCCCAGACGCTCGAGGATTTCTTCAACAGAATTACTAAGGAAGGAGACCTATTACAAAAGTATAAAATGTATTTTAGACAATTAAAAAAAGTAAAAAAATTATATTAGTCAATTAAAAATGCAAAAAATTTATATTACACAATAAAACAATTAAACAATTAAAAAAAGTAAAAAATGTATATTTGACAATCAAAAAAGTAAAAATGTATATTAGACAAATAACAAAACTAAAAATGTATATTAGACAATAAAAAAAGTGAGCAATGTATATTAGACAATTAAAAAATATAAAGAATATATATTTGACACTTAAAAAAGAAACAATGTATATTTGACAATTAAAAAAATGGAAAAAGTATGTTGGACAATTAAAAAGTAAAAAATACTTATACTCAAGGTATAAAATATGAACCTTAAATCCTGTGGTTTATGGTAAGTTGTTAGCAGGAGGGATTTTAAACTGTATGCTTTGCCTCCTTTTCTCGATGATGCTGAAGAAAAACACAATTGGATATGTGTCTCAACGAGCCATTAAAAGATTGCATTTGAGAACAGTGGAATGAATGGGTGGATAGCAGGGAAAACTCATTCACGCTAATGTAATAGGCTACTGGAAACACATTCATGCACTCATGGGGTATTGTAGCTTGTGATAGTTTCCTGGCAATATCTACTCTACCCTCTGATATTTCATTAGAATTGGAGTGAAAGGAAACTATATGCTTTCTGAATTTAATAAATTTAATACAATACATTTTGAAATACTATTCGTGGGGCATTGTCTTGTATGGTAAATATAGCCCCAAAACTACATTTTAACTTGAATATTTGGGGGCTGTCACATTTTATGCAGGTAATATGCTATGTTCACACTCATGGTGAGTGACGCATTCAGTGTATTGTATTATAAGTGATCAGTTTTGTGTTCATAAAAATAATCTTTTATTCAAATTTCTAGAGGTTTCTCCTCTATATTCCTGGTGGCAACAATTACAGGCTATAGAGTAAATTCTTGCTTCAGGTTTTACGTTGTGGTTATTTTATTTTGTATTAAATCTTTTCTTGTTAGTTATTGTTAATCTGTTATTGGGACGAATTTATAAATGAAACTTTATCATAGATCTGGATGGATAGGAAAAAACTGACTTTGTATGTGTGTGTGTGTGTGCGTGTGTGTGTATATATATATATATATATATATATATATATATAGATATAGATATATAGATATATATATGAGATGAATTACAAATAATGCACTGACTGACTGACCAAATCCTACTAACTATGGGTAAATAGCAGGACAGACCAGGTTCTCTAGCTTTTGATGTTACTTGTGAAGTGACATCATGTGATTTATGAAGTGACATCATGTGACTTGTGAAGTGAGTTCTATTTCTCGTTGGGGACATTATATTCACTTATGCATAAATAACTATGAGTCCAACTCTTCTCCCCCTAGCTATAGGTTAATTAGTAAGACTTGTATCACTAAACCATTATCTCCCCCAAAAATAATTTCTTACAATCTAAAAATATAAATGATGTCACTTCATATATATATATATATATATATATATATATATATATATATATATGTATATATGTATATATATATATATATATATATATATATGAGATGAATTACA
Source organism: Acanthosepion esculentum (assembly GCA_964036315.1). NCBI lineage: Eukaryota > Metazoa > Mollusca > Cephalopoda > Sepiida > Sepiidae > Acanthosepion > Acanthosepion esculentum. The sequence continues at coordinate 79,406,811 of OZ038509.1, forward strand.
AATAATGCACTGACTGTTCTTTAAATTCATAAACAACAAAGATATTTACGTGAAAGGAAAACATTGTTGTCTTGGGAATGCATACAGCTAGAATTTTATAAGTAGTTTATATTTTAATCATATAAATAACTTTAAGGTTTTTATACGAATAAAAATGAATTATGCTGTTAAAATAAGAACAAAAAAAAAGAACTTATCCAAAAAAAACTAAAAGTAGACAAATGGCGCTGGTTGTGAAATTCAAATGACATTCTAAGCAAATTCCCCACAAAAAGACCTTTTCTTTGATTGGAATGAAAGGGGAATAACTCTAAATTGTCATTTTTTAAGTTATTCCCCTTGAATTTATTTATCTATCTTTTTTTGGTAATACATTGTCTCTATCTGTGTTTGCTATCAAACGCCCCATTTAAAATATCATATGTATATGCACAATTTAAAATTTCTTTGTTTGTAATGATCTGTGCAAAGGTATATTTAAGAAAAAAAGTTCTTTGCACTTTCGGAAATGTTCAATGTTTAAAAAGTCGTCTGCCATTGATTGAAAGGTCGAATTTAACTTAGACAAAAGATTTTTCTGTGAAAGATATTAAGTGAAAAAGTTTGTTGTGTAAATTTTTTTAAATCTCTCATAAGTTTGTTTCTTTGGTGGCAATTTTGACACATAATTCCTGTGTGTATCTTTGCGTGTGTGAGTCTTAAAATGCGACGAAAATTCGTTTGCTGTTTCTATTTATAGTTTGTTTTTTAACAACAAAATCGGCTCCAGCGGTTTTTCTGAGAAATGCGTGGTAGAATGTTGTATTTTTTTATTTTTTAGTTCTTGAAACATTTAAATTATGGATGAATTTGAGAAAGATTTTTTTTAATGTCAGTTAAGCCTATGTTATTCGAATAAAAATGAATTATGCTGTCAAAATAAGAACAAAAAAAAGAAGTTATCGAAAAAGAAAACCTAAAAGAAGACAAATGGCGCTGGTTGCGAAATTCAGATGACAATCTCAGGAAATTCCCCAGACAAAGACCTTTTCTTCGATTGGAATGCAAGGGGAATAACTTTAAACTGTCAATTTTAAAGTTATTCCCCTTGAAAGAATCTATTTATATTTTTTTTGTAATACAGTGTCTCTATCTGTGTTTGCTATCAAACGCCCCATTTAAAATATTATAAATATATTTTTTAATTGTTTTCTTGTGTTGATTATTTTCCGGGATTATATCTCGGGAAAATGAAAATAAAGAAAGTACGAAAACTTTTATTTTCAAAAATCGAATTAAAAATCCAATATTAAGGAAAATGAGGAAAATTAAGGAGAGAGAACAAAGAATAAGAATTAAGAAGACAGAAGATAACAATTGATATTGTATTTAAATTTTTGAAGATCAAAGGCAATAAAACCACTAGGACGCAAGGGGTTACTGAATGTTAGAGAATATGAGAAAAACTACTATTAAGGAGAGAAGACAATAAAAGAACAAGAATTAAGAAGACAGAAGATAACAATTGACATTGCATTTAAATTTTTGAAGATCAAAACTGACTGGGAAGCAAGAAGCCAGAAGTGATTTCTACAAGCAAGAAGTGTGATAGAAGAAACTGTTAACATAGAACTTACAGTTACATCTAACCATTTCAACTGTAAAATGATGAGACCTAACTGTCAATCTAGTACTGCGTTTCTATTCATAGTCTAGGTTCCATAGAGGAAAGTGATGGTATTTATTTCTGTTGTTATACAGAAACTGGCACAAGGCCCAAAGGAGGGCTGTGCAAAGCTGGTCTTCACCTGTCTTGTATCTAAACTTAGCTAGCCTCAATCTTCTTTACACCTAAACAACACATTCTTATTTACCATTCTTATTACCATAGAAGAAAATTCATCCAAACAATTACCATTTATAGAAAAGGCACAGGGCAGCTACATTACGGTGATGGGAAAGGAGCTGAAGCCAAGATGCCAGGTCAGGAACAATAACATTGTGAATTCTTTGGGTTTTATCAAACATCTCTAAATACATAGCAGTAGCATCAAACCAGATGAGGTAGCAATATCCATTGCTTTTAAATTTTTCTTGAATTTTCATTTAACTTTTTGATTAAATTTTTTTTTTGGAAAAAAGTAAAAAATATTTATTAGACAATTAAAAAAAGGAAAAAATGTATATTAGACAATTAACGTGGTAAAAATGTGCATTAGACAATTAAAAAAGTAAAAAATGTATACTAGACAATTGAAAAAATTAAAAAATATATGTAAGACAATTAAAAAAAGTTCAAAAGTATATTAGACAATGAAAAACTAAAAAATGTATATTTGACAATGAAAAAAAGCAAAAAATATATATTAGACAATTAAAAAAGTAAAAAATGTATATTAGACAATTAAAAAATGTAAATAAATATATATTAGACAATTAAAAATTAAAAATATACATTAGACAATTAAAAAAAGTAAAAAATGCATATTAGATAATTATAAAATGTAATATATATATATTAGACAATTAAAAAAAGGAAAAATGTATATTAGACAATTAAAAAAAGAAAAAAATATATATTTGATAATTAAAAGAGTAAAAATGTATATTAGACAATTAGAAAATGCCAAAAATGTATATTAGACAATTAAAAAGTAAAAATGTATATTAAACAATTAAAAAAGAGGAAAAATGTATATTAGACAATTAAAAAAACTGAAAAATGTATATTAGACATAAAAAAAAATGTATATTGGACAATTAAAAAAGTAAAAAATGTATATTCCCCTATTACTCCAACCCTTCTTTAACCCCTTGCGTGATAGTGGCCTCCGGCCTTGCTTGGGGTGATATTATTAAAAAAAAAAAAAAAAAAAAACCTATTGCAAAACCCAAAGCCAAAGTTAAGTGTTACTGAGGTTGATTCACGTTAGACAAGGAGGTAAGAAGTGCAGTTCATGAGGATATGTAAGAAAAGTAACAGTTAAATCTTGATTTAAAGGAATTACCCTCTCAGGAGTCTGTTCCACAAAGTAGTGGTTCTTGGTAAAAAGCTGTCCAAGTTATCGGTCATGTTCAACCACGTCCTGAAGGGACACGGTGCGTAGAAAATGAAATATTTGTGTACTCGGTTTCTAGTGTTGTCAAACTCTGCGAAACACTTGTACACATGCTGTCACCACTTACATGATACATGGGTGTTTAAATTTGAAATTAATATTCCCCAAATTGATTGGATGTTCTTGAAAATGACTGAGACGGTTGTAAAAAAAGGACTCAAACAAAACAGAAAAGTAAGTTTTTAATTTCAAACAAATGTTTGGTAAAAAAAAAGTCGCCTCTTTTTATAAGACCGAAAATATTTATTCACCAAAACCAAAATAAGAGAAATCTCCCATGAAAAAGAAAAGAGAAAACTATATGCTTTCTGAATTTAATAAATTTAATACAATACATTTTGAAATACTATTCGTGGGGCATTGTCTTGTATGGTAAATATAGCCCCAAAACTACATTTTAACTTGAATAATTGGGGGCTGTCACATTTTATGCAGGTAATATGTTATGTTCACACTCATGGTGAGTGACGCATTGATTGTATTGTATTATAAGAGATCCGTTTTGTGTTCATATAATATTTTATTCAAATTTCTAGTGGTTACTCCTATATATTCCTTGTGGCAATCATTACCTGCTATAGAGTAAATTCTCCCTTCAGGTTTTACGTTGTGGTATATCTGTGTTTGCTATCAAACGCCCCATTTAAAATATTATAAATATATTTTTTAATTGTTTTCTTGTGTTGATTATTTTCCGGGATTATATCTCGGGAAAATAATAATTAAGAAAGAACGAAAACTTTTATTTTTAAAAATCGAATTAAAAAGCCAATATTAAGGAATTTGTAGGTTTCAAAAATTCAGATAAATTAATTTTATTTTCAGTTTACAAAAATCTCTTTGTAATTCCCAGAAATATTATGACTAAAACCAGAAATAACTTGAAGTTAGTCGTTAGAGATATTCAGGCAGCTATATGACTAATCATGAAAACTTAACTTACTACCTGGTTAAATATTAAACTCAAAGGAAAAAAGACGTCCCTTCAGAATGGAGAAAATCATGGATCTCCATGTTCATTTTTTCTTTGTGTTTGTTTGTTCCAATCCATAAGAATAGCTACTAGGAATGCACCATGCCTGAATTAAAAAAAAAAATCAAATCCTACAGATGCATGCTGGGATATCTCATTAGCATCTATCTATCTATCTATCTATCTATCTATACTGGATCTAAGAAGGATGCGTGAATATTTAAAATTGTGCTGCAAATAAAATATGCAATATCCACAAACATAAATTATAAGAAATGGCCAAATAGTAACGATATTTAATCACGACAAAAAATCCATGTTTGAAACAACAGATTAAATTTTATATACACAATTTATAATTTTTTTGTTTGTAATGATCTATGCAAAGGTATAGAGAAAAAGTTCTTTGCTGTTTGAGAAATGTTCAATGTTTAAAAAGTCGTCTGCCTTTGATTGAAAGGTTGAATTTAACTTAGACAAAAGATTTTTCTGTGAAAGATATTAAGTGAAAAAGTTTGTTGTGGAAATTTTTCTAATCTCTCATAAAGAAAGTTTGTTTCTTTGGCGGCAATTTTGACACATAATTCCCGTGTGTATCTTTGCATGTGCGAGTCTCAAAATGTGACGAAAATTTGTTTGCTCTTTCTATTTATCGTTTTTTTTAACAACAAAATCGGCTCCATGCTGGGATATCTCATTAGCAAATATCTATCTATCTATCTATCTATCTATCTATCTATCTATCTATCTATCTCTCTACAGGGTGTGATAGGTAAATTACTGAAAAAAATTTAGTTTATAATAGCCAAAAATTCATACTCAGATGTCCTCAAGGACATATGGCACAGTGGATAAAGGCGTTGGTTAGATCCAGTGACAGACCCAAAGAGTGTGAGTTCAATAACCGGTTCAGGCAGAGGGAAAATTAGCAGAAGATAACTGATAACTGACATCCATCAAGCATGGTTCGTGGAACTAGAACAGTCTACCCCAATGATCGAAATAAAGGGTTCGGTTTGAAATTCCAACCACCTGAAGAAGGCTGGAGCGTACAACGGCCGAAACGTTGTGACAAATATGGCGACAAAGGTGAGGACAATAGTCCGACTAATGTAAATACTGTACATAATACCTCATCTCAGAAATATAGACAGACTCTAAAAAATGTATATTAGACAATTAAAAAAAGTAAAATAATGTATATTACACAAATTAAAAAAGTAAAAAATGTATATTTGACAAGTAAAAGATAATTAAAAAAAGTAAAAATATATATTAGACAATTAAAAAAGGTAAAAAAGTATATATTAGACAATTAAAAAAAGTAAAAATGTATATTAGACAAATTAAAAAATAGAAAATGTATATTAGACAATTAAAAAAGTAAAACATGTATATTACGCTATTAATAAAAGTAAAATAATGTATATTAGACAACTAAAAAACGTAAAAAATGTATATTAGACAATTGAAAAAAGTAAAAATTTTATATTAGACATTTAAAAAAGTAAAAAATGTAAATTATACAATTAAAAAAATGAAAAAATATGTAATAGAAAATTAAAAAAAGGAAAAAATGTATATTAGACAATTACAAAGTAAAAAATGTGTATTAGACAATTAAAAAATAAAAAATGTATATTAGACAATTAAAAAAGTAAAAAATATATTCGAGAATGGAAAAAGTAAAAAATGTATATTAGACAATTAAAAAAAAGTAAAAAATGTATATTAAACAATTAAAATATACAAATGTATATTGGACAATTAAAAAAGTAAAAATTTATATTGGACAATTAAAAAAAGTAAAAAATGTATATTAGACAATTGAAAAAGTAAAAAATGTATATTAGACAATTGAAAAAGGTAAAACATGTATATTACACAATTACAAAAAGTAAAAATGTATATTAGACAATTAAAATGTAAAAATGTATATGAGGCAATAAAAAAAGTAAAAAATGTATATTAGACGATTAAAAGAAAGTAAAAAATATATATTGGACTATTAAAAAAAGTAAAAAATATATTTTAGAGAATTAAAAAAGTAAACAATGTATATTAGACAATTGAAAAAGGCAAAAAATGTATATTACAAAAATTACAAAAAGTAAAAATGTATATTATACAAGTAAAAAAAGTAAAAGATGTATATTAGACAATAAAAAAAATTAAAAATGTTTATTAGACAATTAAAAAAAGTAAAAAAATGTATATTAGGCAATTAAATAAGTAAAAATACATATTACACAATTACAAAACGTAAAAATATATATTAGACAATTAAAAAAAGTAAAAGAATGCATATTAGACGATTAAAAAAGTAGAAATATATATTAGAAAATTAAAAAAGTAAAAGAATATATATTAGCAAATTAAAAAAAGTAAAAATATATATTAGACAATTAAAAAAAGTAAAAAATGTTTATTAGACAATTAAAAAAAGTAAAAATGTATATTAGACATTAAAAAAGTAAAAATTGTATATTAGACAATTAAAATGCAAAAAAATATATTAGACAATTAAAAAAGGAAAAAATATATAGTAGACAATTAAAAAAAGGAAAAATGTATCTTAGACAATTAAAAAATGTAAAAATTGTATATTAGACAATTAAAAAAGTAAAAAATGTATATTAGACAATTGAAAAAATAAAACCATGTATATTAGACAATTAAAAAAAGTAAAAAATATTTATTAGACAATTAAAAAAGTAAAAAATGTATATTGGGCAATTAAAAAAGTAAAAAATATATATTAGACAATTACAAAATGTGAAAATATATATCAGATAATTAAAAAAAAGTAAAAAATGTATTTTAGACAATTAAAAAAAAGTAAAAAGTATTATATAACAATTAAAAAAGTAAAAATGTATATTGGACAATAAAAAAAGTAAAAAATATACATTAGACAATTAAAAGAAAGTAAAAAATGTATATTGGACAATTAAAAAAGACAAAAAAGTATATTAGATAATTAAAGAAGTAAAAAATGTATAATAGCCAAATAAAAAAGGCAAATATATATTACAGAATTAAAAAAAGCCAAAAATATACATTAGACAATTAAAAAAAGCAAAAGATGTATGTTAGAATATTAAAAATGTCAAAAATGTATATTAGACAATTAAAAAAGTAAAAAATGTATATTAGACAATTGAAAAAATAAAACCATGTATATTAGACAATTAAAAAAAGTAAAAATAGATATCAGACAATTAAAAAAAAGTAAAAAATATATATTAGATAATTAAAAAAGTAAAAAATATATTAGACAATTAAAAAAAGTAATAAATGTATATTGGACAATTAAAAAAAGGAAAAAATATATATTAGACAATTGAAAAAGTAAAAAATGTATATTAGACAAGTAACTAAAGTAAGAAAACGTATACTAAACAATTTCAAAAGTAAAAAATATATATTAGACAATTAAATAAAGTAAAAAATGTATATTAGAAAATTAAAAAAAGAAAGAATGTATAAGAGACAATTAAAAAAAGTAAAAAAAATGTGTATTAGACAAATAAAAGTAAACGTAATGTATATTTAAACAATTAAAATTAAATAATGTATATTAGACAATTAAAAAAAGTAAAAAATATATATTAGTTAAAAAAAAAGCTTAAAAGTTATATATAAGATAATTAAAAAAGTAAAAATGTATATTAGAAAATTAGAAAATTAAAAAAATTATATCAGACAAAGAAATTAAATAAAATTCAAAAAATGTATATTGGACAATTAAAAAAAGGAAAAAATGTATATTAAACAATGAAAAAAGTTAAAAATGTATATTAGACAAGTAAAAACGTAAAGAATGTATATTACACAATTAAAAAAATTAAAAAATATATAATAGACAATTAAAAAAGTAAAAATGTATATTAGAAAAATTAAAAAACAAAAAAATGTATATTAGGTAAAAAATTAAAAAATGTATATTAGACAATAAAAAAGGTAAAAATATATATTAGACTATTGAAAAATTTTAAAAATGTATATTAGACAATTAAAAAAGTAAAAACATTGTTTAGACAATTAATAATAGTAAAACATGTATATTAGGCAATTAAAAAAGGAAAAATGTATATTAGACAATTAAAATGAAAAAAATTTATCAGACAATGACAAAAAGTAAAAAATATATATTAGAAAATGAAAAAATGAAAAAATTTATATTAGACAATTAAAAAAAGTAAAAAATATATATTAGACAAATTAAAAACGTAAAATAAGTATATACAACAATTAAAAAAAGTAAAAAATATATATTACACAAAGAAAAAAGGTAAAAATGTATATGAGACAATGAAAAATGTAAAAAATGTATATTAGACAATTAAAAAAAGTAAAAAAATATATATTAGGCAATTAATAAAAGTAAAAATCAGACAATTAAAAAAATAAAAAATATATATTAGAAAATTAAAAAAAGTAAAAAAATGTAAAATAGACAATTAAAATGAAAATGTATTATGAAAAACTAAAAATGTATAATTGAAAAAATGTATAACTGAAAAAGAATGAATGTATAATTGACAATGAAAATTAGACAATTAAAAAAAGTAAAAAATATTCAGTAGACAATTAAAAAAAGTAAAAAAATGGATAGTAGACAATTAAAATAGTAATAAATATATATTAGACAATTAAAAATGTTAAAAATGTATATTAGTCAATTAAAAAATGTATATTAGACAATGAAAATATGTAAAAAATGTTTATTAGTCAATAAAAAAGTTAAAAATGGATAATAAACAATTAAAAGGTAAAAAATGTATATTAGACAATTTTTATCGAATCCACAAAATATTGGTGTCCAATTGTCGGTAATTTCTTGCCTTATCCATAATTAACTAAGTTTATTCTACACCTTGATTAAAGTCGACTAGTGTTAGCTCATTTGCGGAATATTTTCAAGCGGCCCTAAACTGAGAAATCAGTAATAATTCACTTTTCTATAACTTTTTTCCAGTGAAAGAAATATTTTCAAAATGGGTATCAAATTGTGTGCAATTATTTGATTTGTCTATGTTTACAGGGATTTTTCATTTCGTCAGATAGTAAAAAGTACAGGATTTACCATGTGCGCGGTATGTCGACTGACAATTTACAGCGTCCGAATTCCAGTGTGCACAATAAGACTGCATTTCTAATTTTAACATTTCATCGAATCCACAAAATATTGGTGTCCAGTTGTCGGGAATTTCTTGCCTTATCCATAATTACAAAAGTTTTTTCTACACCTTGACTAGAGTCGAGGCGAAATTCAACGATATGGGGATTTGTGTTAGCTCATTCGCGGAAATTGTCATGCGACCCTGAAATGGGAAATCAGTCATATTTCACTTGTTTGTAACTTTTTTCCAGTAAAAGAAATATTTTCAAAATGGGTATCAAATTTTGTGCAATTACTTGATTTTTCTGTGTTTACAGGGATTATTCATTTGGTCACATAGTAAAAAGTACAGCATTCACCATGTGCGCGGTATGTCGTCTGACAATTTACAGCGTCCGAATTCAATATGCACAATAAGACTGCATTTTTAATTTCTCCTTTTTATCGAAACCACAAAATATTCGTGTCCAATTGTCGGGAATTTCTTGCCTTATCCATAATTGCAAAAGTTTTTCCTACACATTCATTAGAGTAGAGGCGAAATTCAACGATATGGGGACTTGTGTTAGCTCATTTGCGCAAATATACATGCGGCCCTAAATTGGGAAATCAGTCGTAATTCACTTGTTTATAACTTTTTTCCAGTAAAAATTTTTTTTTCACAATATGTATCAAATTTTGTGCAATTATGTGATTTGTCTATGTTTATACGAATATTTCATTTGGTCAGATAGTAAAAAGTACAGCTTTCACCATGTGCGCGGTATGTGGTCTGACAATTTACACCGGCCGAATTCCAGTGTGCACAATAAGACTACATTTCTAATTATTCGTTTTCATCGAATCCACAAAATGTTGGTGTCCAATTGTCGTAAATTTCTTGCCTTATCCATAATTACAAGAGTTTTTTCAACACATTGACTAGAGTCGAGGCGAAATTCAACGATATGGCGACTTGTGTTAGCTCATTTGCAAAAATCTTCATGCGGCCATGAACTGGAAAATCAGTCATATTTAACTTACTTATAATTTTTTTCAAGTAAAAGAAATATTTTCAAAATGGGTATAAAATTGTGTGCAATTATTTGATTTGTCAACGTTTAAAGGGATTTTTCATTTGGTCAGATAGTAAAAAGTACAGCTTTCACCATGTGCGCGGTATGTCGTCTGACAATTTACATCATCCGAATTCCAGTGTGCACAATAAGACTGCATTTCTAATTTTTCCTTTTTATCGAATCCACAAAATATTGGTGTCCAATTGTCCGGAATTTCTTGCCTTATCCATAATTACAAAACTTTTTCCTACACCTTGACTAGAGTCAAGGCGAAATTCAACGATATGGTGACTTGTGTTAACTCATTTGCGTAAATTGTCATGCGGCCCTAAACTGGGAAATCAGTCATATTTCATTTGCTCATAACTTTTTTACAGTAAAAGAAATATTTTCAAAATGGATATCAAATTGTGTGATTTTATTTGATTTTTCTATGTTTACAAAGATTTCTCATTTGCTCAGATAGTTAAAATTACAGCTTTCACCATGTGGGCGGTATGTCGTCTGACAATTTACAGCGTCCGAATTCCAGTGTTCACGATACGACTGCATTTCTAATTTTTCCTTTTTATCGAATCCACAAAATATTGGTTTCCAATTGTCGGGAATTTCTTGCCTTATCCATAATTACAAAAGTGTTTTCGACACCTTCATTAGAGTCGAGGCGAAATTCAACGGTTTGGGGACTTGTGTTAGCACATTTGCGGATAATTTTCAAGCGGCCCTAAACTGGGAAATCAGTCATATTTCACTTGTTTATAACTTTGTTCCAGTAAAAGAAACATTTTCAAAATGGGTTTTAAATTGTGTGCAATTATTTGGTTTGTCTATGTTTACAGGGATTTTTGATTTGGTCAGATAGTAAAAAGTACAGCTTTCACCATGTGCGCGGTATGTCGTCTGACAATTTACATCATCCGAATTCCAGTGTGCACAATAAGACTGCATTTCTAATTTTTCCTTTTTATCGAATCCACAAAATATTGGTGTCAAATTGTTGGGTATTTCTTGCCTTATCCATAATTACAAAAGTTTGTTCGACACCTTGAATAGAGTCGAGGCAAAATTCAACGGTATGGGAGTAGTGTAGCTCATTTGCGGAAGTTTTCATGCGGACCAAAACTGGGTAATCAGTCATAATTCACGTTTTTATAACTTTTTTCCAGTAAAAGAAATATTTTGAAAATGGGTATCAAATTGTGTGAAATTATTTGATTTGTCTATGTTTACATGGATTTTTCATTTGCTCAGATAGTAAAAAGTACAGCTTTCACCATGTGCGCGGTATGTCGTCTGACAATTTACAGCGTCCGAATTCCAGTGTGCACAATAAGACTGCATTTGTAATTTTTCCTTTTTATCGAATCCACAATATATTGGTGTCCAATTGTCGGGAATTCCTTACCTTATCCATAATTACGAAAGTTTTTTCGACACCTTGAATAGAGTCGATTCGAAATACAACGGTATGGGGACTTGTGTTAGCTCATTTGTGGAAATTGTCATGCGGCCCTAAACTGGGAAATCAGTCATATTTCACTTGTTTATAACTTTTTTCCAGTAAAAGAAATATTTTCAGGATGGGTATCAAATTGTGTGAAATTATTTGAGTTATCTATGTTTACAGGGATGTTTAATTTGGTCAGATAGTAAAAAGTACAGCTTTCACTATGTGCGCGGTATGTAGTCTGAAAATTTACAGCGTCCGAATTCCAGTGTGCACAATAAGACTGCATTTGTAATTTTTCCTTTTTATAGAATCCACAAAATATTGGTGTCAAATTGTCGAGAATTTCTTGCCTTATCCATAATTACAAAAGTTTTTTCGACACCTTGAATAGAGTCGAGGCGAAATTCAACGGTATGGGGACTAGTGTTAGCTCATTTGCGGAAATTTTCATGTTGACCTAAACTGGGTAATCAGTCATAATTCACCTTTTTATAACTTTTTTCCAGTAAAAGAAATATTTTCAAAATGGGTATCAAATTGTATGAAATTATTTGATTTGTCTATGTATACAGGGATTTTTCTTTTACTCAGATAGTAAAAAGTACAGCTCTCACCATGTGCGCGGTATGTCGTCTGACAATATACAGCGTCCGAATTCCTGTGTGAACAATAAGAATGCATTTGTAATTTTTCCTTTTTATAGAATCCACAAAATATTGCTGTCCAATTGTCGAAATTTCTTGCCTTATCCATAATTACAAAAGTTTTTTCGACACCTTGAATAGAGTCGAGGCAAAATTCAACGGTATGGGGACTAGTGTTAGCTCATTTGCGGAAATTTTCATGCGGACCTAAACTGGGTAATCTGTCATAATTCACTTATTTATAACTTTTTTCCAGTAAAAGAAATATTTTCAAAATGGTTATCAAATTGTGTGCAATTATTTGATTTGTCTATGTATACAGGGATTTTTCTTTAGCTCAGATAGTAAAAAGTACAGCTTTCACCATGTGCGCGGTATGTCGTCTGACAATATACAGCGTCCGAATTCCAGTGTGAACAATAACAATGCATTTGTAATTTTTCCTTTTTATAGAATCCACAAAATATTGCTGTCCAATTGTCGGGAATTTCTTGCCTTATCCATAATTACAAAAGTTTGTTCGACACCTTGAATAGAGTCGAGGCAAAATTCAACGGTATGGGGACTAGTGTTAGCTCATTTGCGGAAATTTTCATGCGGACCTAAACTGGGTAATCAGTCATAATTCACTTATTTATAACTTTTTTCCAGTAAAAGAAATATTTTTAAAATGGGTATCAAATTGTGTGCAATTATTTGATTTGTCTATGTATACAGGGTTTTTTCTTTTGCTCAGATAGTAAAAAGTACAGCTTTCACCATGTGCGCGGTATGTCGTCTGAAAATTTACAGCGTCCGAATTCCAGTGTGCACAATAAGACTGCATTTGTAATTTTTCCTTTTTATCGAATCTACAATATATTGGTGTCAAATTGTCGGGAAATTCTTGCCTTATCCATAATTACAAATGTTTTTTCGACACATTGATTACAGTCGAGTCGAAATTCAACGGTATGGGGACTTGTGTTAGCTCATTTTCGGAAATTGTCATGCGGCCCTAAACTGGGAAATCAGTCATATTTCACATGTTTATAACTTTTTTCCAGAAAAAGAAATATTTTCAAAATGGGTATCAAATTGTGTGCAATTATTTGATTTGTATATGTTTACAGGGATTTTTAATTTGCTCAGAGAGTAAAAAGTACAGCTTTCACCATGTGCGCGGTATGTCGTTTGACAATTTACAGCGCCCGAATTCCAGTGAGCACAATATGAATGCATTTCTAATTTTCCTTTTTAGAGAATCCACAAAATATTGGTGTCAAATTGTCGCGAATTTCTTGCCTTATCCATAATTACAAAAGTTTTTTCGACACCTTGAATAGAGTCGAGGCAAAATTCAACGGTATGGGGTCTAGTGTTAGCTCATTTGCGGAAATTTTCATGCGGTCCTAAACTGGGTAATCAGTCATAATTCACGTTTTTATAACTTTTTTCAAGTTAAAGAAATATTTTCAAAATGGGTATCAAATTGTGTGCAATTATTTGATTTGTCTATGTATACAGGGATTTTTCTTTTGCTCAGATAGTAAAAAGTACAGCTTTCACGATGTGCGCGGTATGTAATCTGACAATATACAGTGTCCGAATTCCAGTGAGCACAATAAGAATGCATTTGTAATTTTTCCTTTTTATCGAATCCACAAAATATTGGTGTCAAATTGTCGAGATTTTCTTGCCTTATCCATAATTACAAAAGTTTTTTCGACAGGCTGAATAGAGTTTAGGCGAAATTTAACGGTATGGGGACTTGCGTTAGCTCATTTGCGGAAATTGTCATGCGGCCCTAAACTGGGAAATCAGTGATATTTCACTTGTTTATAACTTTTTTCCAGTAAAAGAAATATTTTCAAAATGGGTATCAAATTGTGTGAAATTATTTGATTTATCTATGTTTACAGGGATGTTTCATTTGGTCAGATAGTAAAAAGTACAGCTTTCACTATGTGCGGGGTATGTCGTCTGACAATTTACAGCGTCAGAATTCCAGTGTGCACAATAAGACTGCATTTCTACTTTTTCCTTTTTATAGAATCCACAAAATATTGGTGTCAAATTGTCGAGAATTTCTTGCCTTATCCATAATTACAAAAGTTTGTTCGACACCTAGAATAGAGTCGAGGCAAAATTCAACGGGATGGGGACTAGTGTTAGCTCATTTGAGTAAATTTTCATGCGGACCTAAACTGGGTAATCAGTCATAATTCACGTTTTTATAACTTTTTTCCAGTAAAAGAAATATTTTCAAAATGGGTATCAAATTGTGTGCAATTATTTGATTTGTCTGTGTATACAGGGATTTTTCTTTAGCTCAGATAGTAAAAAGTACAGCTTTCACCATGTGCGCGGTATGTCGTATGACAATATACAGCGTCCGAATTCCAGTTTGAACAATAAGAATGCATTTGTAATTTTTCCTTTTTATAGAATCCACAAAATATTGCTGTCCAATTGTCGAGAATTTCTTGCCTTATCCATAATTACAAAACTTTTTCGACACCTTGAATAGAGTCAAGGCAAAATTCAACGGTATGGGGACTTGTGTTAGCTCATTTGCGGAAATTGTCATGCGGCCCTAAACTGGGAAATCAGTGATATTTCACATGTTTATAACTTTTTTCCAGTAAAAGAAATATTTTCAAAATGGGTATCAAATTGTGTGCAATTATTTGATTTGTATATGTTTACAGGGATTTTTCATTTTCTCAGATAGTAAAAAGTACAGCTTTCACCATGTGCGCGGTATGTCGTTTGACAATTTACAGCATCCGAATTCCAGTGTGCACAATAAAAATACTTTTCTACTTTTTCCTTTTTAGAGAATCCACAAAATATTGGTGTCAAATTGTGGGGAATTTCTTGCCTTATCCATAATTACAAAAGTTTTTTCGACACGCTGAATAGAGTTTAGGCGAAATTTAACGGTATGGGGACTTGCGTTAGCTCATTTGCGGAAATTGTCATGCGGCCCTAAACTGGGAAATCAGTGATATTTCACTTGTTTATAACTTTTTTCCAGTAAAAGAAATATTTTCAAAATGGGTATCAAATTGTGTGCAATTATTTGATTTGTCTATGTATACAGGGATTTTTCTTTTGCTCAGATAGTAAAATGTACAGCTTTCACCATGTGCGCGGTATGTCGTCTGACAATATACAGCGTCCGAATTCCAGTGTGCACAATAAGAATGCATTTGTAATTTTTCCTTTTTATAGAATCCACAAAATATTGCTGTCCAATTGTCGGGAATTTCTTGCTGTATCCATAATTACAAAAGTTTTTTCGACACCTTGATTAGAGTCGGGTCGAAATTCAACGGTATGGGGACTTGTGTTAGCTCATTTGCGGAAATTGTCATGCGGCCCTAAACTGGGAAATCAGTGATATTTCACATGTTTTTAACTTTTTTCCAGTAAAAGAAATATTTTCAAAATGGGTATCAAATTGTGTGCAATTATTTGATATGTCTATGTTTACAGGGATTTTTCATTTGCTCAGATAGTAAAAAGTACAGCTTTCACCATGTGCGCGGCATGACGTCTGACAATTTACAGCGTCCGAATTCCAGTGTGCACAATAAGACTGCATTTGTAATTTTTCCTTTTTATAGAATCCACAAAATATTGGTGTCAAATTGTCGAGAATTTCTTGCCTTATCCATAATTACAAAAGTTTGTTCGACACCTTGAATAAAGTCGAGGCAAAATTCAACGGTATGGGGACTAGTGTTAGCTCATTTGCGGAAATTTTCATGCGGACCTAAACTGGGTAATCAGTCATAATTCACTTTTTTATAACTTTTTTACAGTGAAAGAAATATTTTCAAAATGGGTATCAAATTGTGTGCAATTATTTGATTCGTCTATGTATACAGAAATTTTTCTTTTGCTCAGATAGTAAAAAGTACAGCTTCCACCATGTGCGCGGTATGTCGTCTGACAATTTACAGCGTCCGAATTCCAGTGTGCACAATAAGACTGCATTTGTAATTTTTCCTTTTTATCGAATCCACAATATATTGGTGTCCAATTGTCGGGAATTCCTTACCTTATCCATAATTACAAAAGTTTTTTTGACACCTTGAATAGAGTCGATTCGAAATTCAACGGTATTGGGACTTGTGTTAGCTCATTTGTGGAAATTGTCATGCGGCCCTAAACTGGGAAATCAGTGATATTTCACTTGTTTATAACTTTTTTCCAGTAAAAGGAATATTTTCAAAATGGGTATCAAATTGTGTGCAATTATTTGATTTGTATATGTTTACAGCGATGTTTCATTTGGTCAGATAGTAAAAAGTACAGCTTTCACTATGTGCGCGGTATGTCGTCTGACAATTTACAGCGTCAGAATTCCAGTGTGCACAATAAGACTGCATTTGTAATTTTTCCTTTTTATAGAATCCACAAAATATTGGTGTCAAATTGTCGGGAATTTCTTGCCTTATCCATAATTACAAAAGTTTGTCCGACACCTTGAATAGAGTCGAGGCAAAATTCAACGGTATGGGGACTAGTGTTAGCTCATTTGCGGAAATTTTCATGCGGACCTAAACTGGGTAATCAGTGATAATTCACTTTTTTATAACTTTTTTCCAGTAAAAGAAATATTTTCAAAATGGGTATCAAATTGTGTGCAATTATTTGATATGTCTATGTTTTCAGGGATTTTTCATTTGCTCAATAGTAAAAAGTACAGCTTTCACCATGTGCGCGGCATGACGTCTGACAATTTACAACGACCGAATTCCAGTGTGCACAATAAGACTGCATTTTTACTTTTTCATTTTTATAGAATCCACAAAATATTGGTGTCAAATTGTCGGGAATTTCTTGCCTTATCCATAATTACAAAAGTTTGTTCGACACCTTGAATAGAGTCGAGGCAAAATTCAACGGTATGGGGACTAGTGTTAGCTCATTTGCCGAAATTGTCATGCGGCCCTAAACTGGGAAATCAGTGATATATCACTTGTTTTATGACTTTTTTCCAGTAAAAGAAATATTTTCAAAATGGGTATCAAATTTTGTGAAATTATTTGATTTATCTATGTTTACAGTGATGTTTCATTTGGTCAGATAGTAAAAAGTACAGATTTCACTATGTGCGCGGTATGTCGTCTGACAATTTACAGCGTCCGAATTCCAGTGTGCACAATAAGACTGCATTTGTAATTTTTCCTTTTTATCGAATCCACAAAATATTGGTGTCAAATTGTCGAGAATTTCTTGCCTTATCCATAATTGCAAAAGTTTTTTCGACACCTTGAATAGAGTCGAGGCAAAATTCAACGGTATGGGGAGTTGTGTTAGCTCATTTGCGGAAATTGTCATGTGGCCCTAAACTGGGAAATCAGTCATATTTCACTTGTTTATAACTTTTTTCCAGTAAAAGAAATATTTTCAAAATGGGTATCAAATTGTGTGAAATTATTTGATTTGTCTATGTTTACAGGGATGTTTCATTTGGTCAGATAGTAAAAAGTACAGCTTTCACCATGTTGCGGCATGACGTCTGACAATTTATAGCGTCCGAATTCCAGTGTGCACAATAAGAATGCATTTCTACTTTTTCCTTTTTAGAGAATCCACAAAATATTGGTGTCAAATTGTCGTGAATTTCTTGCCTTATCCATAATTACAAAAGTTTTTTCGACACGTTGAATAGAGTCGAGGCGAAATTTAACGGTATGGGGACGTGTGTTAGCTCATTCGCGGAAATTGTCATGCGGCCCTAAACTGGGAAATCAGTGATATTTCACTTGTTTATAACTTTTTTCCAGTTAAAGAAATATTTTCAAAATGAGTATCAAATTGTGTGAAATTATTTGATTTGTCTATGTTTACAGGGATTTTTCATTTGCTCAGATAGTAAAAAGTACAGCTTTCACCATGTGCGCGGTATGTCGTCTGACAATTTACAGCCTCCGAATTCCAGTGTGCACAATAAGATTGCATTTGTAATTTTTCCTTTTTATCGAATCCACAATATATTGGTGTCCAATTGTCGGGAATTCCTTACCTTATCCATAATTACAAAAGTTTTTTCGACACCTTGAATAGAGTCGATTCGAAATTCAACGGTATGGGGACGTGTGATAGCTCATTTGCGGAAATTGTCATGCGGCCCTAAACTGGGAAATCAGTGATATTTCACTTGTTTATAACTTTTTTCCAGTAAAAGAAATATTTTCAAAATGGGTATCAAATTGTGTGCAATTATTTGATATGTCTATGTTTACAGGGATTTTTCATTTGCTCAGATAGTAAAAAGTACAGCTTTCACCATGTGCGCGGCATGACGTCTGACAATTTACAGCGTCCGAATTCCAGTGTGCACAATAAAACTGCATTTCTACTTTTTCCTTTTTATAGAATCCACAAAATATTGGTCTCAAATTGTCGGGAATGTCTTGCCTTATCCGTAATTACAAAAGTTTGTTCGACACCTTGAATAGAGTCGAGGCAAAATTCAAAGGTATTGGGACTAGTGTTAGCTCATTTGCGGAAATTTTCATGCGGACCTAAACTGGGTAATCAGTCATAATTCACTTTTTTATAACTTTTTTCGAGTAAAAGAAATATTTTCAAAATGGGTATCAAATTGTGTGCAATTATTTGATTTGTCTATGTATACAGGGATTTTTCTTTTGCTCAGATAGTAAAAAGTACAGCTTTCACCATGTGCGCGTTATGTCGTCTGACAATTTACAGCGTCCGAATTCCAGTGTGCACAATAAAACCGCATTTGTAATTTTTCCTTTTTATCGAATCCACAATATATTGGTGTCCAATTGTCGGGAATTCCTTACCTTATCCATAATTACAAAAGTTTTTTCGACACCTTGAATAGAGTCGAGGCGAAATTCAACGGTATGGGGACTTGTGTTAGCTCATTTGTGGAAATTGTCATGCGGCCCTAAACTGGGAAATCAGTCATATTTCACTTGTTTATAACTGTTTTCCAGTAAAAGAAATATTTTCAAAATGGGTATCAAATTGTGTGAAATTATTTGATTTATCTATGTTTACAGGTATGTTTCATTTGGTCAGATAGTAAAAAGTACAGCTTTCACTATGTGCGCGGTATGTCGTCTGACAATTTACAGCGTCCGAATTCCAGTGTTCACAATAAGACTGCATTTGTAATTTTTCCTTTTTATAGAATCCACAAAATATTGGTGTCAAATTGTCGAGAATTTCGTGCCTTATCCATAATTACAAAAGTTTGTTCGACACCTTGAATAGAGTCGAGGCAAAATTCAACGGTATGGGGACTAGTGTTAGCTCATTTGCGGAAATTTGCATGCGGACCTAAACTGGGTAAACAGTCATAATTCACGTTTTTATATCTTTTTTCCAGTAAAAGAAATATTTTCAAAATGGGTATCAAATTGTGTGCAATTATTTGATATGTCTATGTTTACAGGGATTTTTCCTTTGCTCTGATAGTAAAAAGTACAGCTTTCACCATGTTGCGGCATGACGTCTGACAATTTATAGCGTCCGAATTCCAGTGTGCACAATAAGAATGCATTTGTAATTTTTCATTTTTATAGAATCCACAAAATATTGGTGGCCAATTTTCGGGAATTTCTTGCCTTATCCATAATTACAAAAGTTTTTTCGACACTTTGATTAGAGTCGGGTCGAAATTCAACGGTATGGGGACTTGTGTTAGCTCATTTGCGGAAAATGTCATGCGGCCCTAAACTGGGAAATCATTTTTATTTCACATGTTTATAAGTTTTTTCCAGTAAAAGAAATATTTTCAAAATGGGTATCAAATTGTGTGCACTTACTTGATTTGTCTATGTTTACAGGGATTTTTCATTTATTCAGATAGTAAAAAGTACAGCTTTCACCATGTGCGTGTTATGTCGTCTGACAATTTACAGCGTCCGAATTCCAGTGTGCACAATAAGACTGCATTTGTAATTTTTCCTTTTTATAGAATCCACAAAATATTGCTGTCCAATTGTCGAGAATTTCTTGCTTTATCCATAATTACAAAAGTTTTTTCGACACCCTGATTAGAGTCGGGTTAAATTCAACGGTATGGGGACTGATGTTAGCTCATTTGCGGAAATTGTCATGCGGCCCTAAACTGGGAAATCAGTGATATTTCACTTGTTTATAACTTTTTTCCAGTAAAAGAAATATTTTCAAAATGGGTATCAAATTGTTTGCAATTATTTGATTTGTCTATGTTTACAGGAATTTTTCATTTGCTCAGATAGTAAAAAGTACAGCTTTCACCATGTGCGCGGTATGTCGTCTGACAATATACAGCGTCCGAATTCCAGTGTGCACAATAAGACTGCATTTGTAATTTTTCCTTTTTATAGAATCCACAAAATATTGGTGTCAAATTGTCGGGAATTTCTTGCCTTATCCATAAATACAAAAGTTTTTTCGACACCTTGAATAGAGTCGAGGCAAAATTCAACGGTATGGGGACTAGTGTTAGCACATTTGCGGAAATTTTCATGCGGACCTAAACTGGGTAATCAGTCATAATTCACTTTTTTATAACTTTTTTCCAGGAAAAGAAATATTTTCAAAATGGGTATCAAATTGTGTGCAATTATTTGATTTGTCTATGTATACAGGGACTTTTCTTTTGCTCAGATAGTAAAAAGTACAGCTTTCACCATGTGCGCGGTATGTCGTCTGACAATTTACAGCGTCCAAATTCCAGTGTGCACAATAAAACTGCATTTGTAATTTTTCCTTTTTATGGAATCCACAATATATTGGTGTCCAATTGTCGGGAATTCCTTACCTTATCCATAATTACGAAAGTTTTTTCGACACCATGAATATAGTCGATTCGAAATACAACGGTATGGGGACTTGGCTTAGCTCATTTGTGGAAATTGTCATGCGGCCCTAAACTGGGAAATCAGTCATATTTCACTTGTTTATAACATTTTCCAGTAAAAAAAAATACTTTCAAAATGGGTATCAAATTGTGTGCAATTATTTGATATGTCTATGTTTACAGGGATTTTTCATTTGCTCAGATAGTAAAAAGTACAGCTTTCACCATGTGCGCGGCATGACGTCTGACAATTTACAGCGACCGAATTCCAGTGTGCACAATAAGACTGCATTTCTACATTTTCCTTTTTATAGAATCCACAAAATATTTGTGTCAAATTGTCGTGAATTTCTTGTCTTATCTATAATTACAAAAGTTTGTTCGACACCTTGAATAGAGTCGAGGCAAAATTCAACGGTATGGGGACTAGTGTTAGCTCATTTGCGGAAATTTTCATGCGGACCTAAACTGGGTAATCAGTCATAATTCACTTTTTTATTACTTTTTTCCAGTAAAAGAAATATTTTTAAAATGGGTATCAAATTGTGTGCAATTATTTGATTTGTCTATGTATACAGGGATTTTTCTTTTGCTCAGATAGTAAAAAGTACAGCTTTCACCATGTGCGCGGTATGTCGTCTGAAAATTTACAGCGTCCGAATTCCAGTGTGCACAATAAGACTGCATTTGTAATTTTTCCTTTTTATCGAATCCACAATATATTGGTGTCAAATTGTCGAGAATTTCTTGCCTTATCCATAATTACAAAAGTTTGTTCGACACCTTGAATAGAGTCGAGGCAAAATTCAACATTATGGGGACTAGTGTTAGCTCATTTGCGGAAATTTTCATGCGGACATAAATGGGTAATCAGTCATAATTCACGTTTTTATAACATTTTTCCAGTAAAAGAAATATTTTCAAAATGGGTATCAAATAGTGTGCAATTATTTGATTTGTCTATGTATACAGGGATTTTTCTTTTGCTCAGATAGTAAAAAGTAGAGCTTTCACCATGTGCGCGTTATGTCGTCTGACAATTTACAGCGTCCGAATTCCAGTGTGCACAATAAAACCGCATTTGTAATTTTTCCTTTTTATCGAATCCACAATATATTGGTGTCCAATTGTCGGGAATTCCTTACCTTATCCATAATTACAAAAGTTTTTCCGACACCTTGAATAGAGTCGAGGCAAAATTCAACGGTATGGGGACTAGTGTTAGCTCATTTGCGGAAATTTTCATGCGGACCTAAACTGGGAAATCAGTCATATTTCATTTGCTCATAACTTTTTTACAGTAAAAGAAATATTTTCAAAATGGATATCAAATTGTGTGCATTTATTTGATTTTTCTATGTTTACAAAGATTTCTCATTTGCTCAGATAGTTAAAATTACAGCTTTCACCATGTGGGCGGTATGTCGTCTGACAATTTACAGCGTCCGAATTCCAGTGTTCACGATACGACTGCATTTCTAATTTTTCCTTTTTATCGAATCCACAAAATATTGGTTTCCAATTGTCGGGAATTTCTTGCCTTATCCATAATTACAAAAGTGTTTCGACACCTTCATTAGAGTCGAGGCGAAATTCAACGGTTTGGGGACTTGTGTTAGCACATTTGCGGATAATTTTCAAGCGGCCCTAAACTGGGAAATCAGTCATATTTCACTTGTTTATAACTTTGTTCCAGTAAAAGAAACATTTTCAAAATGGGTTTTAAATTGTGTGGAATTATTTGATTTGTCTATGTATAGAGGGATTTTTCTTTTGCTCAGATAGTAAAAAGTACAGCTTTCACTATGTTCGCGATATGTCGTCTGACAATTTACAGCGTCCGAATTCCAGTGTGCACAATAAGACTGCATTTGTAATTTTTCCTTTTTATAGAATCCCCAAAATATTGGTGTCAAATTGTCGAAAATTTCTTGCCTTATCCATAATTACAAAAGTTTGTTCGACACCTTGAATAGAGTCGAGGCAAAATTCAACGGTATGGGGAGTAGTGTTAGCTCATTTGCGGAAATTTTCATGCGGACCTAAACTGGTTAATCAGTCATAATTCACTTGTTTATAACTTTTTTCCAGTAAAAGAAATATTTTCAAAATGGGTATCAAATTGTGTGCAATTATTTGATTTGTCTATGTATACAGGGATTTTTCTTTTGCTTAGATAGTAAAAAGTACAGCTTTCACCATGTGCGCGGTATGTCGTCTGACAATTTACAGCGTCCGAATTCCAGTGTGCACCATATGACTGCATTTGTATTTCTTCTTTTTTATAGAATCCACAATATATTGGTGTCCAATTGTCGGGAATTCCTTACCTTATCCATAATTACGAAAGTTTTTTCGACACCTTGAATAGAGTCGATTCGAAATTCAACGGTATGGGGACTTGTAATATCACATTTGTGGAAATTGTCATGCGGCCCTAAACTGGGAAATCAGTCATATTTCACGTGTTTATAAATTTTTCCAGTAAAAGAAATATTTTCAAAATGGGTATCAAATTGTGTGCAATTATTTGATATGTCTATGTTTACAGGGATTTTTCATTTGCTCAGATAGTAAAAAGTACAGCTTTCACCATGTGCGCGGCATGACGTCTGACAATTTACAGCGTCCGAATTCCAGTGTGCACAATAAGACTGCATTTCTACTTTTTCCTTTTTATACAATCCACAAAATATTGCTGTTAAATTGTCGTGAATTTCTTGCCTTATCCATAATTACAAAAGTTTGTTCGACACCTTGAATAGAGTCGAGGCAAAATTCAAAGGTATGGGGACTAGTGTTAGCTCATTTCCCGAAATTTTCATGCGGACCTAAACTGTGTAATCAGTGATATTTCACATGTTTATAACTTTTTTCCAGTAAAAGAAATATTTTCAAAATGGGTATCAAATTGTGTGCAATTATTTGATTTGTCTATGTATACAGGGATTTTTCTTTTGCTCAGATATTAAAAAGTACAGCTTTCACCATGTGCGCGGTATGTCGTCTGACAATATACAGCGTCCGAATTCCAGTGTGAACAATATGAATGCATTTGTAATTTTTCCTTTTTATAGAATCCACAAAATATTGCTGACCAATTGTCGGGAATCTCTTGCCTTATCCATAATTACAAAAGTTTTTTCGACAACTTGAATAGAGTCGAGGCAAAATTCAACGGTATGGGGACTAGTGTTAGCTCATTTGCGGAAATTTTCATGCGGACCTAAACTGGGTAATCAGTCATAATTCACTTTTTTATAACTTTTTTCCAGTAAAAGAAATATTTTCAAAATGGGTATCAAATTGTGTGCAATTATTTGATTTGTCTATGTATACAGGGATTTTTCTTTTGCTTAGATAGTAACAAGTACAGCTTTCACCATGTGCGCGGTGTGTCGTCTGACAATTTACAGCGTCCGAATTCCAGTGTGCACAATAAGACTGCATTTCTAATTTTTCCTTTTTATCGAATCCACAAGATATTGGTGTCCAATTGTCGAGAATTTCTTGCCTTATCCATAATTACAAAAGTTTTTTCGACACCTTGATTAGAGTCGGGTCGAAATTCAACGGTATGGGGACTTGTATTAGCTCATTTGCGGAAATTGTCATGCGGGCCTAAACTGGGAAATCAGTGATATTTCACATGTTTTTAATTTTTTTCCAGTAAAAGAAATATTTTTAAAATGGGTATCAAATTGTGTGCAATTATTTGATTTGTCTATGTATACAGGGATTTTTCTTTTGCTCAGATATTAAAAAGTACAGCTTTCACAATGTGCGCGGTATGTCGTCTGACAATATACAGCGTCCGAATTCCAGTGTGAACAATATGAATGCATTTGTAATTTTTCCTTTTTATAGAATCCACAAAATATTGCTCTCCAATTGTCGGGAATCTCTTGCCTTATCCATAATTACAAAAGTTTTTTCGACAACTTGAATAGAGTCGAGGCAAAATTCAACGGTATGAGGACTAGTGTTAGCTCATTTGCGGAAATTTTCATGCGGACCTAAACTGGGTAATCAGTCATAATTGACTTTTTTATAACTTTTTTCCAGTAAAAGAAATATTTTCAAAATGGGTATCAAATTGTGTGCAATTATTTGATTTGTCTATGTATACAGGGATTTTTCTTTTGCTTAGATAGTAACAAGTACAGCTTTCACCATGTGCGCAGTGTGTCGTCTGACAATTTACAGCGTCCGAATTCCAGTGTGCACAATAAGACTGCATTTGTAATTTTTCCTTTTAATCGAATCCACAATATATTGGTGTCCAATTGTCGGGAATTCCTTACCTTATCCATAATTACAAAAGTTTTTTCGACACCTTGAATAGAGTCGAGGCAAAATTCAACGGTATGGGGACTAGTGTTAGCTCATTTGCGGAAATTTTTATGCGGACCTAAACTGGGTAATCTGTCATAATTCACTTTTTTATAACTTTTTTCCAGTAAAAGAAATATTTTCAAAATGGGCATCAAATTTTGTGCAATTATTTGATTTGTCTATGTATACAGGGATTTTACTTTTGCACAGATAGTAAAAAGTACAGCTTTCACCATGTGCGCGGTATGTCGTCTGACAATATACAGCGTCCGAATTCCAGTGTGAACAATAACAATGCATTTGTAATTTTTCCTTTTTATAGAATCCACAAAATATTGCTGTCCAATTGTCGGGAATTTCTTGCCTTATCCATAATTACAAAAGTTTGTTCGACACCTTGAATAGAGTCGAGGCAAAATTCAACGGTATGGGGACTAGTGTTAGCTCATTTGCGGAAATTTTCATGCGGACCTAAACTGGGTAATCAGTCATAATTCACTTATTTATAACTTTTTTCCAGTAAAAGAAATATTTTTAAAATGGGTATCAAATTGTGTGCAATTATTTGATTTGTCTATGTATACAGGGTTTTTTCTTTTGCTCAGATAGTAAAAAGTACAGCTTTCACCATGTGCGCGGTATGTCGTCTGAAATTTTACAGCGTCCGAATTCCAGTGTGCACAATAAGACTGCATTTGTAATTCTTCCTTTTTATCGAATCTACAATATATTGGTGTCAAATTGTCGGGAAATTCTTGCCTCATCCATAATTACAAAAGTTTTTTCGACACCTTGAATAGAGCCGAGGCAAAATTCAACGGTATGGGGACTAGTGTTAGCTCATTTGCGGAAATTTTCATGCGGACTTAAATTGGGTAATCAGTCATAATTGACTTTTTTATAACTTTTTTCCAGTAAAAGAAATATTTTCAAAATGGGTATCAAATTGTGTGAAATTATTTGATTTGTCTATGTTTACAGGGATTTTTCATTTGCTCAGATAGTAAAAACTACAGCTTTCACCATGTGCGCGGTATGTCGTCTGACAATTTACAGCCTCCGAATTCCAGTGTGCACAATAAGACTGCATTTGTAATTTTTCCTTTTTATCGAATCCACAAGATATTGGTGTCCAATTGTCGAGGATTTCTTGCCTTATCCATAATTACAAAAGTTTTTTCGACACCTTGATTAGAGTCGCGTCGAAATTCAACGGTATGGGGACTTGTATTAGCTCATTTGCGGAAATTGTCATGCGGGCCTAAACTCGGAAATCAGTGATATTTCACATGTTTTTAATTTTTTTCCAGTGAAAGAAATATTTTTAAAATGGGTATCAAATTGTGTGCAATTATTTGATTTGTCTATGTATACAGGGATTTTTCTTTTGCTCAGATATTAAAAAGTACAGCTTTCACAATGTGCGCGGTATGTCGTCTGACAATATACAGCGTCCGAATTCCACTGTGAACAATATGAATGCATTTGTAATTTTTCCTTTTTATAGAATCCACAAAATATTGCTGTCCAATTGTCGGGAATCTCTTGCCTTATCCATAATTACAAAAGTTTTTTCGACAACTTGAATAGAGTCGAGGCAAAATTCAACGGTATGAGGACTAGTGTTAGCTCATTTGCGGAAATTTTCATGCGGACCTAAACTGGGTAATCAGTCATAATTGACTTTTTTATAACTTTTTTCCAGTAAAAGAAATATTTTCAAAATGGGTATCAAATTGTGTGCAATTATTTGATTTGTCTATGTATACAGGGATTTTTCTTTTGCTTAGATAGTAACAAGTACAGCTTTCACCATGTGCGCAGTGTGTCGTCTGACAATTTACAGCGTCCGAATTCCAGTGTGCACAATAAGACTGCATTTGTAATTTTTCCTTTTAATCGAATCCACAATATATTGGTGTCCAATTGTCGGGAATTCCTTACCTTATCCATAATTACAAAAGTTTTTTCGACACCTTGAATAGAGTCGAGGCAAAATTCAACGGTATGGGGACTAGTGTTAGCTCATTTGCGGAAATTTTTATGGGGACCTAAACTGGGTAATCAGTGATAATTCACTTTTTTATAACTTTTTTCCAGTAAAAGAAATGTTTTCAAAATGGGTATCAAATTGTGTGCAATTATTTGATTTGTCTATGTATACAGGGATTTTTCTTTTGCTCAGATAGTAAAAAGTACATCTTTCACCATGTGCGCGGTATGTCGTCTGACAATATACAGCGTCCAAATTCCAGTGTGCACAATAAGACTGCATTTCTACTTTTTCATTTTTATAGAATCCACAAAATATTGGTATCAAATTGTTGGGAATTTCTTGCCTTATCCATAATTACAAAAGTTTATTCGACTCCTTGAATAGAGTCGAGGCAAAATTCAACGTTATGGGGACTAGTGTTAGCTCATTTGCGGAAATTTTCATGCGGACCTAAATTGGGTAATCAGTCATAATTGACTTTTTTATAACTTTTTTCCAGTAAAAGAAATATTTTCAAAATGGGTATCAAATTGTGTGAAATTATTTGATTTGTCTATGTTTACAGGGATTTTTCATTTGCTCAGATAGTAAAAAGTACAGCTTTCACCATGTGCGCGGTATGTCGTCTGACAATTTACAGCGTCCGAATTCCAGTGTGCACAATAAGACTGCATTTGTAATTTTTCCTTTTTATCGAATCCACAAGATATTGGGGTCCAATTGTCGGGAATTCCTTAACTTATCCATAATTACGAAAGTTTTTTCGACACCTTGAATAGAGTCGATTCGAAATTCAACGGTATGGGGACTTGTGTTAGCTCATTTGTGGAAATTGTCATGCGGCCCTAAACTGGAAAATCAGTCATATTTCACTTGTTTATAACTTTTTTCCAGTAAAAGAAATATTTTCAAAATGGGTATCAAATTGTGTGCAATTATTTGATATGTCTATGTTTTCAGGGATTTTTCATTTGCTCAGATAGTAAAAAGTACAGCTTTCACCATGTGCCCGGCATGACGTCTGACAATTTACAGCGTCCGAATTCCAGTGTGCACAATAAGACTGCATTTCTACTTTTTCCTTTTTATAGAATCCACAGAATATTGATGTGAAATTGTCGTAAATTTCTTGCCTTATCCATAATTACAAAAGTTTGTTCGACACCTTGAATAGAGTCGAGGCAAAATTCAAAGGATGTGGCCTAGTGTTAGCTCATTTGCGGAAATTGTCATGCGGACCTAAACTGGGTAATCAGTGATATTTCACTTGTTTATAACTTTTTTCCAGTAAAAGAAATATTTTCAAAATGGGTAGCAAATTGTGTGAAATTATTTGATTTATCTATGTTTACTAGGATGTTTCATTTGGTCAGATAGTAAAAAGTACAGCTTTCACTATGTGCGCGGTATGTCGTCTGACAATTTACAGCGTCCGAATTCCAGTTTGCACAATAAGACTGCATTTGTAATTTTTCCTTTTTATAGAATCCACAAAATATTGGTGTCAAATTGTCGTGAATTTCTTGCCTTATCCATAATTACAAAAGTTTGTTCGACACCTTGAATAGAGTCGAGGCAAAATTCAACGGTATGGGGACTAGTGTTAGCTCATTTGCGGAAATTTTCATGCGGACCTAAACTGGGTAATCAGTCATAATTCACTTTTTTATAACTTTTTTCCAGTAAAAGAAATATTTTCAAAATCGGTATCAAATTGTGTGCAATTATTTGATATGTCTATGTTTTCAGGAATTTTCATTTGCTAAGATAGTAAAAAGTACAGATTTCACCATGTGCACGGCATGACGTCTGACAATTTACAGCGACCGAATTCCAGTGTGCACAATAAGAATGCATTTGTAATTTTTCCTTTTTATAGAATCCACAAAATATTGCTGTCCAATTGTCGGGAATTTCTTGCATTATCCATAATTGCAAAAGTTTTTTCGACACGTTGAATAGAGTCGAGGCGAAATTTAACGGTATGGGGACTTGTGTTAGCTCATTTGCGGAAATTGTCATGCGGCCCTAAACTGGGAAATCAGTGATAATTTACTTGTTTATAACTTTTTTCCAGTAAAAGAAATATTTTCAAAATGGGTATCAAATTGTGTGCAATTATTTGATTTGTATATGTTTACAGGGATGTTTCATTTGGTCAGATAGTAAAAAGTACAGCTTTCACTATGTGCGCGGTATGTCATCTGACAATTTACAGCGTCCGAATTCCAGTGTGCACAATAAGACTGCATTTGTAATTTTTCCTTTTTATCGAATCCACAATATATTGGTGTCAAATTGTCGAGAATTTCTTGCCTTATCCAAGATTACAAAAGTTTGTTCGACACCTTGAATAGAGTCGAGGCAAAATTCAACGGTATGGGGACTAGTGTTAGCTCATTTGCGGAAATTTTCATGCGGACCTAAACTGGGTAATCAGTCATAATTCACTTTTTAATAACTTTTTTCCAGTAAAAGAAATATTTTCAAAATGGGTATCAAATTGTGTGCAATTATTTGATTTTCTATGTATACAGGGATTTTTCTTTTGTTCAGATAGTAAAAATTACAGCTTTCACCATATGCGCGGTATGTCGTCTGACAATATACAGCGTCCGAATTCCAGTGTGAACAATAAGAATGCATTTGTAATTTTTCCTTTTTATAGAATCCACAAAATATTGCGGTCCAATTGTCGGGAATTTCTTGCCTTATCCATAATTACAAAAGTTTTTTCGACACCTTGATTAGAGTCGAGTCGAAATTCAACGGTATGGGGACTTGTGTTAGCTCATTTGCGGAAATTGTCATGCGGCCCTAAACTGGGAAATCAGTGATATTTCACATGTTTATAACTTTTTTCCAGTAAAAGAAATATTTTCAAAATGGGTATCAAATTGTGTGCAATTATTTGATTCGTCTATGTCTACAGGGATTTTTATTTTGCTCAAATAGTAAAAAATACAGCTTTCACCATGTGCGCGGTATGTCGTCTGACAATTTACAGCGTCCGAATTCCAGTGTGAACAATAAGACCGCCTTTGTAATTTTTCCTTTTTATCGAATCCACAATATATTGGTGTCAAATTGTCGTGAATTTCTTGCCTTATCCATAATTACAAAAGTTTTTTCGACACCTTGATTAGAGTCGAGTCGAAATTCAACGGTATGGGGACTTGTGTTAGCTCATTTGTGGAAATTGTCATGCGTCCCTAAACTGGGAAATCAGTGATATTTCATTTGTTTATAACTTTTTTCCAGTAAAAGAAATATTTTCAAAATCGTTATCAAATTGTGTGCAATTATTTGATATGTCTATGTTTACAGGGATTTTTCATTTGCTCAGATAATAAAAAGTACAGCTTTCACCATGTTCGCGGCATGACGTCTGACAATTTACAGCGTCCGAATTCCAGTGTGCACAATAAGACTGCATTTGTAATTTTTCCTTTTTATAGAATCCACAAAATATTGGTGTCAAATTGTCGGAATTTCTTGCCTTATCCACAATTACAAAAGTTTGTTCGACACCTTGATTAGAGTCGAGTCTAAATTGAACTGTATGGGGACTTGTGTTAGCTCATTTGCGGAAATTGTCATGCGGCCCTAAACTGGGAAATCAGTGATATTTCAGATGTTTATAACTTTTTTCCAGTAAAAGCAATATTTTCAAAATGGGTATCAAATTGTGTGCAATTAGTTGATTTGTCTATGTTTACAGGGATTTTTCATTTGCTCAGATAGTAAAAAGTACAGCTTTCACCATGTGCGCGTTATGTCGTCTGATAATTTACAGCGTCCGAATTCCAGTGTGCACAATAGGACTGCATTTGTAATTTTTCCTTTTAATCGAATCCACAATATATTGGTGTCCATTTGTCGGGAATTCCTTACCTTATCCATAATTAAAAAAGGTTTTTCGACACCTTGTATAGAGTCGAGGCGAAATTCAACGGTATGGGGACTTGTGTTAGCTCATTTCGGAAATTGTCATGCAGCCCAAAACTGGGAAATCAGTCATATTTCACTTGTTTATAACTTTTTTCCAGTAAAAGAAATATTTTCAAAATGGGTATCAAATTGTGTGCAATTATTTGATATGTCTATGTTTTCAGGGATTTTTCATTTGCTCAGATAGTAAAAAGTACAGCTTTCACCATGTGCCCGGCATGACGTCTGACAATTTACAGCGTCCGAATTCCAGTGTGCACAATAAGACTGCATTTCTACTTTTTCCTTTTTATAGAATCCACAGAATATTGATGTGAAATTGTCGTAAATTTCTTGCCTTATCCATAATTACAAAAGTTTGTTCGACACCTTGAATAGAGTCGAGGCAAAATTCAAAGGATGGGGACTAGTGTTAGCTCATTTGCGGAAATTGTCATGCGGACCTAAACTGGGTAATCAGTGATATTTCACTTGTTTATAACTTTTTTCCAGTAAAAGAAATATTTTCAAAATGGGTAGCAAATTGTGTGAAATTATTTGATTTATCTATGTTTACTAGGATGTTTCATTTGGTCAGATAGTAAAAAGTACAGCTTTCACTATGTGCGCGGTATGTCGTCTGACAATTTACAGCGTCCGAATTCCAGTTTGCACAATAAGACTGCATTTGTAATTTTTCCTTTTTATAGAATCCACAAAATATTGGTGTCAAATTGTCGGGAATTTCTTGCCTTATCCATAATTACAAAAGTTTGTTCGACACCTTGAATAGAGTCGAGGCAAAATTCAACGGTATGGTGACTAGTGTTAGCTCATTTGCGGAAATTTTCATGCGGACCTAAACTGGGTAATCAGTCATAATTCACTTTTTTATAACTTTTTTCCAGTAAAAGAAATATTTTCAAAATCGGTATCAAATTGTGTGCAATTATTTGATATGTCTATGTTTTCAGGAATTTTCATTTGCTAAGATAGTAAAAAGTACAGATTTCACCATGTGCACGGCATGACGTCTGACAATTTACAGCGACCGAATTCCAGTGTGCACAATAAGAATGCATTTGTAATTTTTCCTTTTTATAGAATCCACAAAATATTGCTGTCCAATTGTCGGGAATTTCTTGCATTATCCATAATTGCAAAAGTTTTTTCGACACCTTGAATAGAGTCGAGGCAAAATTCAACGGTATGGGGACTAGTGTTAGCTCATTTGCGGAAATTGTCATGCGGCCCTAAACTGGGAAATCAGTCATAATTCACTTTTTTATAACTTTTTTCCAGTAAAAGAAATATTTTCAAAATGGGTATCAAATTGTGTGCAATTATTTGATTTGTATATGTTTACAGGGATGTTTCATTTGGTCAGATAGTAAAAAGTACAGCTTTCACTATGTGCGCGGTATGTCATCTGACAATTTACAGCGTCCGAATTCCAGTGTGCACAATAAGACTGCATTTGTAATTTTTCCTTTTTATCGAATCCACAATATATTGGTGTCAAATTGTCGAGAATTTCTTGCCTTATCCAAGATTACAAAAGTTTGTTCGACACCTTGAATAGAGTCGAGGCAAAATTCAACGGTATGGGGACTAGTGTTAGCTCATTTGCGGAAATTTTCATGCGGACCTAAACTGGGTAATCAGTCATAATTCACTTTTTAATAACTTTTTTCCAGTAAAAGAAATATTTTCAAAATGGGTATCAAATTGTGTGCAATTATTTGATTTTCTATGTATACAGGGATTTTTCTTTTGTTCAGATAGTAAAAATTACAGCTTTCACCATGTGCGCGGTATGTCGTCTGACAATATACAGTGTCCGAATTCCAGTGTGAACAATAAGAATGCATTTGTAATTTTTCCTTTTTATAGAATCCACAAAATATTGCGGTCCAATTGTCGAGAATTTCTTGCCTTATCCATAATTACAAAAGTTTTTTCGACACCTTGATTAGAGTCGAGTCGAAATTCAACGGTATGGGGACTTGTGTTAGCTCATTTGCGGAAATTGTCATGCGGCCCTAAACTGGGAAATCAGTGATATTTCACATGTTTATAACTTTTTTCCAGTAAAAGAAATATTTTCAAAATGGGTATCAAATTGTGTGCAATTATTTGATTCGTCTATGTATACAGGGATTTTTATTTTGCTCAAATAGTAAAAAATACAGCTTTCACCATGTGCGCGGTATGTCGTCTGACAATTTACAGCGTCCGAATTCCAGTGTGAACAATAAGACCGCATTTGTAATTTTTCCTTTTTATCGAATCCACAATATATTGGTGTCAAATTGTCGTGAATTTCTTGCCTTATCCATAATTACAAAAGTTTTTTCGACACCTTGATTAGAGTCGAGTCGAAATTCAACGGTATGGGGACTTGTGTTAGCTCATTTGTGGAAATTGTCATGCGTCCCTAAACTGGGAAATCAGTCATATTTCATTTGTTTATAACTTTTTTCCAGTAAAAGAAATATTTTCAAAATCGTTATCAAATTGTGTGCAATTATTTGATATGTCTATGTTTACAGGGATTTTTCATTTGCTCAGATAATAAAAAGTACAGCTTTCACCATGTGCGCGGCATGACGTCTGACAATTTACAGCGTCCGAATTCCAGTGTGCACAATAAGACTGCATTTGTAATTTTTCCTTTTTATAGAATCCACAAAATATTGGTGTCAAATTGTCGGAATTTCTTGCCTTATCCACAATTACAAAAGTTTGTTCGACACCTTGATTAGAGTCGAGTCTAAATTGAACTGTATGGGGACTTGTGTTAGCTCATTTGCGGAAATTGTCATGCGGCCCTAAACTGGGAAATCAGTGATATTTCAGATGTTTATAACTTTTTTCCAGTAAAAGCAATATTTTCAAAATGGGTATCAAATTGTGTGCAATTAGTTGATTTGTCTATGTTTACAGGGATTTTTCATTTGCTCAGATAGTAAAAAGTACAGCTTTCACCATGTGCGCGTTATGTCGTCTGATAATTTACAGCGTCCGAATTCCAGTGTGCACAATAGGACTGCATTTGTAATTTTTCCTTTTAATCGAATCCACAATATATTGGTGTCCATTTGTCGGGAATTCCTTACCTTATCCATAATTAAAAAAGGTTTTTCGACACCTTGTATAGAGTCGAGGCGAAATTCAACGGTATGGGGACTTGTGTTAGCTCATTTCGGAAATTGTCATGCAGCCCAAAACTGGGAAATCAGTCATATTTCACTTGTTTATAACTTTTTTCCAGTAAAAGAAATATTTTCAAAATGGGTATCAAATTGTGTGCAATTATTTGATATGTCTATGTATACAGGGATTTTTCATTTGCTCAGATAGTAAAAAGTACAGCTTTCACCATGTGCGCGGCATGACGTCTGACAATTTACAGCGTCCGAATTCCAGTGTGCACAATAAGACTGCATTTCTACTTTTTCCTTTTTATAGAATCCACAAAATATTGGTGTCCAATTGTCGGGAATTTCTTGCCTTATGCATAATTACAAAAGGTTTTTCGACACCTTGATTAGAGTCGAGTCTAAATTCAACGGTATGGGGACTTGTGTTAGCTCATTTGCGGAAATTGTCATGCGGCCCTCAACTGGGAAATCAGTGATATTCACTTGTTTATAACTTTTTTCCAGTAAAAGAAATATTTTCAAAATGGGTATCAAATTGTGTGAAATTATTTGATTTGTCTATGTTTACAGGGATTTTTCATTTGCTCAGATTGTAAAATGTACAGCTTTCACCATGTGCGCCGTATGTCGTCTGACAATTAGCAGCGTCCGAATTCCAGTGTGCACACTAAGACTGCATTTGTAAATTTTCCTTTTTATCGAATCCACAATATATTGGTGTCCAATTGTCGGGAATTCCTTACCTTACCCATAATTACAAAAGTTTTTTCGACACCTTGAATAGAGTCGAAGCGAATTTCCAACTGTATGGGGATTGTGTTAGCTCATTTTTGGAAATTGTCATGCGACCCTAAACTGGGAAATCAGTCATATTTCACTTGTTTATAACTTATTTCCAGTAAAAGAAATATTTTCAAAATGGTTATCAAATTGTGTGCAATTATTTGATTTGTCTATGTATACAGGGAAATCAGTCATATTTCACTTGTTTATAACTTTTTTCCAGTAAAAGAAATATTTTCATATTGTCGGGAATTTCTTACCTTATCCATAATTACAAAAGTTTTTTCGACACCTTGAATAGAGTCGAGGCGAAATTGAACGGTATGGGGACTTGTGTTAGCTCATTTGCGGAAATTGTCATGCGGCCCTTCTGTCTTCTTAATTCTTGTTCTTTTATTGTCTTCTCTCCTTAATAGTAGTTTTTCTCATATTCTCTAACATTCAGTAACCCCTTGCGTCCTAGTGGCTTTAATGCCTTTGATCTTCACAAATTTAAATACAATATCAATTGTTATCTTCTCTCTTCTTAATTCATATTCTTTGTTCTCTCTTCTTAATTTTCCTCATTTTCCTTAATATTGGATTTTATATTCGATTTTTGAAAATAAAAGTTTTCGTACTTTCTTTATTTTCATTTTCCCGAGATATAATCCCAGAAAAATAATCAACACAAGAAAACAATTAAAAAATATATTTATAATATTTTAAATGGGGCGTTTGATAGCAAACACAGATAGTGACACTGTATTACAAAAAAAAATATAAAAAGAATCTTTCAAGGGGAATAACTTTTAAATTGATTTTTTACAGTTATACCCCTTGCATTCCAATCGAAGAAAAGGTCTTTGTATGGGGAATTTCCTGAGATTGTCATCTGAATTTCTCAACCAGCGCCATTTGTCTTCTTTTAGGTTTTCTTTTTCGATAACTTCTTTTTTTTGTTCTTATTTTGACAGCATAATTCATTTTTATTCGAATAACATAGGCTTAACTGACATTAAAAAAAATCTTTCTCAAATTCATCCATAATTTAAATGTTTCAAGAACTAAAAAATAAAAAAATACAACATTCTACCCCGCATTTCTCAGAAAAACCGCTGGAGGCGATTTTGTTGTTAAAAAAAAAAAACTATAATTAGAAACAGCAAACGAATTTTTGTCGCATTTTAAGACTCACACACGCAAAGATACATACAGGAATTATGTGTCAAAATTGCCACCAAAGAAACAAACTTTCTTTATGAGTGATTAGAAAAATTTACACAACAAACTTTTTCACTTAATATCTTTCACAGAAAAATCTTTTGTCTATGTTAAATTCGACCTTTCAATCCATGGCAGACGACTTTTTAAACATTGAACATTTCCGAAAGTGCAAAGAACTTTTTTTCTTAAATATACCTTTGCACAGATCATTACAAACAAAGAAATTATAAATTGTGCATATACAATTTAATCTGTTGTTTCAAAGATGTATTTTTTGTTGTGATTGAATATCGTTACCATTTGGCCATTTCTTAAGTTATGTTTGTGGATATTGCATATTTTATTTGCAACACAATTTTAAATATTCACGCATCCTTCTTAGATCCAGTATAGATAGATAGATAGATAGATAGATAGATAGATAGATAGATATTGGCTAATGAGATATCCCAGCATGCAACTGTAGGATTTGGGGTTTTTTTTTAATTCCAGGATGGTGCATTCCTAGTAGCTATTCCTATGGATTGGAACAAACAAACACAAAGAAAACATGAACGTGGAGATCTATGATTTTCTCCATTCTGAAGGGACATCTTTTTTCCTTTGAGTTTAATATTTAACCAGGTAGTAAGTTAAATTTTCATGATTAGTCATATAGCTGCCTGAATATCTCTAACGACTAACTTCAAGTTATTTCTGATTTTAGTCATAATATTTCTGGGAATTACCAAGAGATTTTTGTAAACTGAAAATTAAATTAATTTATCTGAATTTTTGAAACCTACAAATTCCTTAATATTGGCTTTTTAATTCGATTTTTAAAAATAAAAGTTTTCGTTCTTTCCTTATATTCATTTTCCCGAGATATAATCCTGGAAAATAATCAACACGAGAAAACAATTAAAAAATATATTTATGATATTTTAAATGGGCGTTTGATAGCAAACACAGATAGAGACAGTGTACTACCAAAAAAGATAGATTAATAAATTCAAGGGGAATAACTTAAAAAATTACAATTTAGAGTTATTCCCCTTGCATTCCAATCAAAGAAAAGGTCTTTTTGTGGGGAATTTGCTTAGAATGTCATTTGAATTTCACAACCAGCGCCATTTGTCTTCTTTTAGTTTTTTTTGGATAAGTTCTTTTTTTTTGTTCTTATTTTAACAGCATAATTCATTTTTATTCGTATAAAAACCTTAAAGTTATTTATATGATTAAATTGTAAAATACTTATAAAATTCTAGCTGTATGCATTCCCAAGACAACAATGTTTTTCTTTCACACAAATATCTTTGTTGTTTATGAATTTAAAACAAAAGAACAGTCAGTGCATTATTTGTAATTCATCTCATATATATATATATATATATATATATATATATATATATATATATATATATATATATATGTATATATAAATAAAAAGGAAAGAACAGTAAGATATAAAATCCGGTGTTCTTATAGATATTTTTATTTTTACACAATAGTGCTCTATGTAAATTTAAATTTACAGAGCATTAATATTATAAATTAATAGATTTAAAATATGGTTTTACCACTACACAGTGATGACCATGTTTCAGAAATGGAAGCTAAAGCCCCTGAATTTAATTTTGTTATTAAACCAAAGACATTAGTTCCATTTCCTCATCAAGCGAATTTTGGAGTAACTTACTTTTTAAAATTTACGGTTGTTAACGGCACAGGAAAGATTCATAGTTTGAGGGTTTCCAAGGTTACCGATAAATCCATTCATCTAGACAAGGGGTGGTAGAGGGTTCAATTTTTAATTTTCGTTGTCTCAGTTAATAGTTACATTTGAAATCGGGGTTATGTTTAGGGATGGGTAGGGATGTATCTTTTAACAAATTCTGACATCCGCTAAATTCATGTCATCTGGGTTTATTTCTAACGGCAAAAATTCTTATGGTATTATTTCTATTTGTATATTTAAAGATTTTGAGGGACTGTTTAGGTTAGAATATGTTTTATCCACCTTTCTAAAAAGTTATTTTTAATATTTAATATACTATACTCCTAGTTAAAAACCAAGTAAATGTATTAGGATTACTTACAGTATTTAAAATTATTTATTCTTATCGAGTATAAGTAAATATTATTTTATTTTATTTTATTTTATGTAAACTTTATGACAATGACGGCAAAGGTGGTTAAATTATTTCACTAATTCAATAAACTTTTATTTATAAATTTAGTATTATAAATGTATATATGTATGTATAAAGGACATTTAATGTTCAATATTATATTCTAACTTATTAATTTCATATGACTTTCGGTGTTCACTTGTATTCTTTTCAGTGTTTGAATTGCTTTGAGAGAGGTGTTATGGTTAGAGTACGTTTTATTTAATTACAATTTTAAAAGATATTTAGGTTAGAATCTGTTTTATTTAATTTCAATTTTAAAACATTTTTAAAAATTCTACTTTCAAATTTAACTTTTTAATTTTAATCGGCTATATTTCTTTATAAACCAAGTAAATGTAATATAATTATCTACATTATTTAAAATTATTTATACCCATCAAATATGAGTATGCATAATAATCAGGTAATTTTTTTTTTTTTTTTTTTTTTTTATAGATTATTTAAAGATTATTTAAAGAAAACTTTTGGCAATGACGACATAAAATAGCTATTTCATTTCTCTTATTCAGTAAATTTTTATTTTTTATAAACTTAGTAATATATAGTTTCTCATGTATGCATAAAGGACATGGGTCATTTAATGACCTACATATTCTAGCCCTTCTTATTAACTTCCATTTCACTGTAGGTGTTTTATTGGATTCTTTTAGGTGCCAAAAGTACTTCGAAAGAGATGTTTGACTTTTATACTTATTTATCCTAAACGAGGATTGATGTTGGTTGAACCTCTTTTTGAACTCATGGCTAGTGCAACCTATATAAATTTTTATGTTTTCAGGGTTTTCAACAGAAGATATATTACATTGGTATACTACTGATTCTATGCAACATTTATTTTGTAAAGGACAGTTTTGAGGGTTTCTACAATTACATAATTTTTGTTCACCCTCATTAGTTGTTGTTTGTATTTTTCCCTTGTCTACAATTTTTTGGTTCTGGTATAAGTGTTTATTTAAGATATTAGTATTATGTTTCTTAATTATCTTTTCTAGGTTATCAGTACAGCTATAACTTAATTTTAGTGTATTTCTATTGAAAATAGTACTAAGTTTACTTCCACCGGGAAAATGCTTGAGTATTAATTCAAGGAATTTTTGTCCCAATTTGTTTTTTACCATTTGGTTGTATGGGGGTGTATACCAAATTATTTTCCTGCTTCTGTTTTTCCTATGTTTACCGTTTTCATTTTTAATATAAGTTAGTTTTAGGTTTTTGTAGCCACTATCTTTTAGAGCTTTATTATAGAAATTAATATGTCCGTCGAAAATCTTGTCATTTGCTGAATTTGTACTAATTCTTTTTCGGATAGATAAAGGTATATGTTTAATTATAGATGAGGGGTGATTTGATTTAGGGTGTATATATACAGGATTCGTATTGAGTTTTTTATAAGGTGTGTATGTATTGTTCTTTAAATCTAATGTTATATCAAGGAAGTTAACTTTTTTAATTTTAGTGCTAACGGTAATTTTTAAACCCATGCTTTTAAATTATATATATATGAAGTGACATCATTTATATTTTTAGATTGTAAGAAATTATTTGTGGGGGAGATAATGGTTTAGTGATACAAGTCTTATTACTAATTAACCTATAGCTAGGGGGAGAAGAGTTGGACTCATAGTTATTTACGCATAAGTGAATATAATGTCCCCAACGAGAAATAGAACTCACTTCACAAGTCACATGATGTCACTTCATAAATCACATGATGTCACTTCACAAGTCACATGATGTCATTTCATAAATCACCTGATGTCACTTCATAAATCACATGATATCACTTCACAAGTCCCATGATGTCACTTCATAAATCATATGTTGTCACTTCATAAATCACATGATGTCACTTCACAAGTCACATGATGTCACTTCACAAGTCACATGATGCCATTTCATAAATCACATGATGTCACTTCATAAATCACATGATGTCACTTCACAAGTCAGATGATGTCACTTCATACGGTCATGGTTATTCAGTTTGTTTACTGCAGTCAAACAGAGCAGTTGCATTTTTAGCCTGGGCCAAGTAGCCAGAACTGTGTCTAAATCTGTCTCCTCCAGCAAATGCTCAGTCAGTTATGTGCCATGCATGATACACACTTAGGCAATCATGTATCTTTTGATACATGACTGACAAGGCAGATTTTTTCCCTCGCAGTAGGTTGCCATTTCTTTCTGCAGTAGGCCAGTTGCCATCAAAAGCTAGAGAACCTGGTCTGTTCTGCTATTTACCCATAGTTAGTAGGATTTGGTCAGTCAGTCAGTGCATTATTTGTAATTCATCTCATATATATATCTATATATCTATATCTATCTATCTATCTATCTATATATATATATATATATATACACACACACACAAACACACACACACACACACACACACATACAAAGTCAGTTTTTTCCTATCCATCCAGATCTGTTAAAGTTTCATTTATAAATTCGGCCCAATAACAGATTAACAATAACTAACAAGAAAAGATTTAATACAAAATAAAATAACCACAACGTAAAACCTGAAGCAAGAATTTACTCTATAGCCAGTAATGGTTGCCACCAGGAATATATAGAAGAAACCTCTAGAAATTTGAATAAAAGATTATATGAACACAAAACTGATCACTTATAATACAATACACTGAATGCGTCACTCACCATGAGTGTGAACATAGCATATTACCTGCATAAAATGTGACAGCCCCCAAATATTCAAGTTAAAATGTAGTTTTGGGTCTATATTTACCATACAAGACAATGCCCCACGAATAGTATTTCAAAATGTATTGTATTAAATTTATTAAATTCAGAAAGCATATAGTTTCCTTTCACTCCAATTCTAATGAAATATCAGATGGTAGAGTAGATATTGCCAGGAAACTATCACAAGCTACAATACCCCATGAGTGCGTGAATGTGTTTCCAGTAGCCTATTACATTAGCGTGAATGAGTTTTCCCCACTATCCACCCATTCATTCCACTGTTCTCAAATGCAATCTTTTAATGGCTCGTTGAGACACATATCCAATTCTGTTTTTCTTCAGCATCATCGAGAAAAGGAGGCAAAGCCTACAGTTTAAAATCCCTCCTGCTAACAACTTACCATAAACCACAGGATTTAAGGTTCATATTTTATACCTTGAGTATAAGTATTTTTTACTTTTTAATTGTCCAACATATTTTTTCCATTTTTTTAATTGTCAAATATACATTGTTTCCTTTTTTAAGTGTCAAATATATATTCTTTATATTTTTTAATTGTCTAATATACATTGCTCACTTTTTTTATTGTCTAATATACATTTTTTAGTTTTGTTATTTGTCTAATATACATTTTTACTTTTTTGATTGTCAAATATACATTTTTTACTTTTTTTAATTGTTTAATTGTTTTATTGTGTAATATAAATTTTTTGCATTTTTAATTGTCTAATATATTTTTTTTACTTTTTTTAACTGTCTAAAATACATTTTATACTTTTGTAATATGTCTCCTTCCTTAGTAATTCTGTTGAAGAAATCCTCGAGCGTCTGGGAGATATGAGCTTGTAGTCGATGTTTTATCCAACGATTGTACTGGATTCTCTCTCGGACAAGGGCATGTCCTGCTTTCTCTGCGACCCGACAAGCTCTCCTTGAATTGATGGGAAGTCGAAAATACATTTTTTTACTTTTTTTAACTGTCTTATATATATTTTTACTTTTTTAATTGACTGATATACATTCTTTATATTTAATTGTCTAATACACATTTTTTAATTTTTTAATAATTTAATATACTTTTTTTATTTTTTAATTGTCTAATATACATTTATTACTTTTTTTAATTGTCTAATATATATTTTTTACATTTACTTTGACTAATATACATTTTTTATATTTTTAATTGTCTAATATTAATTTTTTACATTTCTTAATTGTCTAATATACATTTTGTAATTTTTTTAATTGTCTAATATACATTTTTTTACTTTTTTAATTTTTTTAAGGAATCAGCACGTATGCTAGGCCACAAAAATCTCCTGAGTTGGCCAAGCATAGAAATAAATACAATATGGGAACCAGTAATAAGGAGTGCCAGAGAAAAGCAATGATAACAACAAAAAAAACAAAAAAATTTGCAATATGAGATCTGGTAAAAACATGCAATGATAACAGCAAAATTGCAATATGAGTACTGGTAAAAAATGCTTGCTGAAAAATTAGGTTTATAATACTCAGAAATTAATACCCAGATATACTCAAGGATACACAGTGGATAAAGGTGTTGGTTAGATCCAGTGACAGACCCAAAGAGTGTGAGTTCAATACCTGGTTAAGGCAGTGGAGAACTTTCAGAGGGAAAATTAGCAGAAGATAACATCAAACATGGCTCGTGGAACTAGAACATTCTACCCCAGAAATAAAGGGTTCGAAGAAGGCCAGAGCATACAACGTCCGAAACGTTGCTAAACGTTACGACAAAAATGGGGACAAAGATGAGGACAATAGTCAGACTAATGTAAACAATGTATATTTGACAATTAAAAATTGTACATTGGACAATTAAAAAAGTAAAAAATGTATAGAAGGGTGGGAGTTAAAATTGTTGGTTCGAGTACATCCAGAGTATGAAGGTGTCATCTCACATGGCCAGAGTATAGAGATTCTAATGCCATTTCTTCGCCATGTGTACAGAAAGGCAAACAAACTTGGTGAACAAACTTGGACATATAAAGGAGAATGAGCCTGCGATTTCAAAGTTTTCTTGTATACTCTGATTTGTCACTATGATGATCTTTCAATTTATTTAATTTTTGCTCTTGGCATCAAATTAGTAATTCTGTTGAAGAAATCCTCGATGTTTTATCAAACCGTTGTACATGTCCCGCTTTCTCCTACGAGCTCTCCTGAAGGGATGAGTAGGTAGGAATGTCAGACTGTTTGATATTCTCAATTTCTCTCCATATATTTTTGGTATATCGGGTCCGTCTGTCTATATTTCTGAGATGAGGTATTATGTACAGTATTTACATTATTCGGACTATTGTCGCCATATTTGTCACAACGTTTCGGCCATTGTACGCTCCGGCCTTTATTTCGATCACCTGAAAATTTCCCCGCTGAAAGTTCTCTGGATCTTACCAACGCCTTTATCCACTGTGCTATGTGTCCTGGAAGACATCTGTGTATGAATTTCTGAGTATTATGAACCTAATTTTTTCAGCAACAATTTTTTTACCAGTACTCATATTGCAATTTTCCTGTTATCATTACATGTTTTTACCAGATCTCATATTGCAACTTTTGTTTTTTTTGTTTTTTTTTTGTTATCATTGCTTTTCTCTGGCATGTTGTGACAAATATGTCCACAAAGATGAGGACAATAGTCCTACTAATGTAAATACTACACATAATAACTCATCTAAGAAATATAGACATACATTTTTTACTTACTTAATTGTCTAGTATACATTTTTTCTTTTTTTAATTGTCTAATATACATTTTTTCTTTTTTAAATTAAATTGTCTAATTTACATTTTTTTTACTTTTTTTAATTGTCTAATATACATCTTTTAAATTTTAATTGACTATTATACGTTTTTTACATTTTTTAATTGTCGAATACACATTTTTTACTTTTTTAATTGTCTAATATACATTTTTTACTTTTGTTAA
The DNA here is from genome assembly GCA_964036315.1 of Acanthosepion esculentum. Lineage (NCBI taxonomy): Eukaryota > Metazoa > Mollusca > Cephalopoda > Sepiida > Sepiidae > Acanthosepion > Acanthosepion esculentum. The sequence goes on from OZ038509.1 coordinate 79,451,234, forward strand.
TTGTCTAATATACATTTTTTACAATTTTAATTGTCGAATATACATGGTATAATTTTTTAATAGTGAAATATACATTTTTTACTTTTGTAATTGTGTAATATAAATTTTTGCATTTTTAATTGTCTAATATAATTTTTTTTGCATTTTTATTTGTCTATTATACATTTATTACTTTTTTAATAGACTAATACGTTTTTACTTTTTTAATTGTTTTATATACATTTTTTACACTTTTAATTGTCTACTAAACATTTTTACTTTTTTAATTGTCCAATATACATTTTTAAATTGTCAAATATACATATTTTGCTATTTTGAGTGTCAAATATACATTGTTTACATTTTTTAATTGTCTAATACATATTTTTTACTTATTTTTATTGTCTAATATACATTTTTACTTTTTTAATTGTCAAATATACATTTTTTACTTTTTTTAATTGTCTAGTATATATTTTTTACATTTTTAATTGTTTAATATACATTTTTTACTTTTTTAAATTTTTTAATATACATTTTTTACTTTTTTAATTGTGTAATATACATTTTTTGCATTTTAAATTGAATAATATAATTTTTTCACATTTTTTAATTGTCTAAAAATCATTTTATACTTTATTAATAGACTAATATACATTTTTTACTTTTTAATTCTCTAATATACTTTTTTTTATTTTTTTTATTGTCTAATATGCATCTTTTACATTTTTAATTGTCTAATATATATTTTCACTTTTTTTTAAATTGTCCAATGTACATTTTTTACTTTCTCTATTCTCAAATATACATTTTAGCTTTTTTATTTGTCAAATATATATTGTTTACATTTTTTATTGACTAATATACATCTTTTACATTTTTAATTGACTAATATACATTTTTGACTTTTTTAATTGACTAATACATATTCTTTACTTTTTAATTGTCTAATATACATTTTTTAATTTTTAATTGTCAAATATACATGGTTTATTTTTTAATTGTCTAATATTCTTTTCTTACTTTTTTAATTATATAATATACATTTTTTACTTTTTAATTGTCTAATATACATTTTTTACTTTTGTAATTGTCTAATTTACATTTTTTACTTTTTTAATGGACTAATATATATTTTTTACTTTTTAATTGTCTAATATGCACATGTTACTTTTAATTCTCTAATATATATTTTTTACATTTTTAATTGTTTAATATGCATTTTTTATTTTTTTATTTTCTAAAATATATTTTTTACATTTTTTAATTGTCTAATACATATTTATTTACTTTTTTAATTGTCTAATATACATTTTTTTACTTTTTGAATTGTCTAACATATATTTTTTACATTTTACAATTGTCTAATATACATTTTTAACTTTTTTTAATTGTCTAATATATATTTTTTTATATTTTTAATTCTCAAATATACATTTTTTACTTTTTTTAATTGTCTTACATTCATTTTTTACTTTTTTTAATTGTCTATTATACATTATTACTTTTTTAATTGTCTAATATACATCTTTTACTTTTTTAATTGTCTAACATACATTTTTTATTTTTTTAATTGTCTAATATACATTTTTTACTTTTTTAATTGTCTAATATACATTTTTTACTTTTTTAATTGTCTAATATACATTTTTACTTTTTTCAATTGTCTAATTTACTTTTTTTACTTTTTTAAATTGTATAATATACATTTTTTACTTTTTTGAATTGTCTAATATACGTTTGTTTACTTTTTTTAATTGTCTAACGTACATTTTAAAGTTTTAATTGTCTAATATACATTTTTTAATTGCCTAATATATATATTTTAATTTTTTTAATTGTCTAATAATCATTTATTCATTTTTAATTGTCTGATATACATTTTTACTTTTTTTAATTGTCCAATGTGCATGTTTTTACTTTTTAATTGTCAAATATGCATTTTTCTTTTTTTTATTGGTGAAATATACATTATTTACTTTTTTTAATTGTCTAATATACATATTTAATTTTATTAATTATCTAATATACATTTTTACTTCTTTTAATTGTTTAATATACATTTTTTATTTTTTTAATTGTGTTATATGCATTTTTTACTTTCTTTAAGTGTCTAATATACATTTTTACTTTTTTTAATTGTCCAATGTACATTTTTACTTTTTTAATTGTTAAATATAGATTTTTGCCTTTTTAATTGTCAAATATACATAGTTTACTTTTTAATTGTCTAATATATATTTTTTACTTTTTCAATTGTCTAATATACATTTTTTACTTTTTTTTAATTGTCTAAGATACATTTTTTACTTTTTTCATTTTCTAATGTACATTTTTTAATTGTCTAATATACATTTTTTACTTTTGTTAATTGTCTAATATACATTTTTTTACTTTTTTAATTTTCTAATAATCATTTTTTTACTTTTTTATTTGTCTAATATCCATTTTTTACTTTTTTAATTGTCTAATATACATGTTTTTACTTTTTAATTGTCTAATATACATTTTTTTTACTTTTTTAAATTGTCTAATATACATTTTTTTACTTTTTTTAATTGTCTAATATACATTTTTACTTTTTTTAATTGTCCAATGTGCATGTTTTTACTTTTTAATAAAATATTTTTTACTTTTTTTAATTGTTTAATTTACATTTTTTATTTTTTTATTTTCTAAATTACATTTGTTACATTTTTTAATTGTCTAATATACATTTTTTACTTTTTTAATTGTCTAATATACATTCTTTACTTTTGTTAATTGTCTAATATACATTTTTTTACTTTTTTAATTTTCTAATATACATTTTTTTACTTTTTTATTTGTCTAATATACATGTTTTTACTTTTTTAATTGTCTAATATTCATTTTTTACTTTTTTTAATTGCCTAATATACTTTTTTTCCATTTTAATTGTCTAATATACATTTTTTTACTTTTTTAATTGTCTAATGTACATTTTTCTACTTTATTTAATTGTCCAATATACATTTTTTAATTTTTAATTGTCTAATACACATTTTTTAATTTTTTTAATTGTCTGAAATACACTTTTTAATTTTTCTATTTGTCTCATATACATTTTTAACTTTTTTAATTGTCTAATATACATTGTTTACTTATACGGTCTCCCTAAGATTCACAAAGACGGTATTCCGCTCAGGCCGATTGTTACTTGCCAAGGCTCTGTGTGCCACCCTGAGTCGCTTCCTTGTAGGTATAATTGACCCATTGATCGGAAAGTCTCCTTCATATGTCCGAAACTCTGCCCACTTCGTGGAAATAATCAAAGATGCTCCCATCCAATCCAACCAGATGGTGAGCTTGGACGTGGTGAGTTTGTTCACCAAGGTACCCACGGAGGAGGCACTCTCAGTAGTCAGAGACAGATTGACCTCTGACTCTTCCCTAGAAGAACGGACCAGTATTCAAATAGATAATCTGATGGAGATGTTGACTTTCTGTACACAAACAACATACTTCGGAATGGGATCACACATATATCAACAGGATGAGGGCTTAGCAATGGGCTCACCATTATCAACAGCAATGGCGAATATATACATGGAATTCTTTGAAGAAATGGCATTAGAATCTATATCTCTAAAGCCAACTTAATGGTTAAGGTACGTAGATGACACCTTCATACTATGGCCACACCAGGAAGATGTCCAGGTTCTACTGGACCATGTGAACTCAATAAGACCATTCGATACAGTTCACAATGGAGAAAGAGAGTAACAACACACTCCCATTCCTGGATGTACTAATATCTCGAACAGAGCATGGGTTCAAGACATCCGTATACCATAAACCGACATTCACCGGACAGTACCTCAATTTCAACTCCCACCATCCATACAGCGTAAAGAAAGGGATCGTCCGTTGCTTACAACACCGAGCAAAAGTCATAAGTGGCGACCCAGAGACGTTAGATAAGGAATTGGTCAGTATAAGTAGTACCCTACAACGTAACAACTACACTGGGTACATGGCAGCAGCCCCCAAAAACTGGGATAGGCGGGTACAGGAGGAGGAGGAGGAGGAGGACAACAACACTCAGAAAACAGTCTGTCTGCCTTATGTGAAGGGGTTATCAGAGAAAATACAAAGGATCTGCGGTCCATATAACATCAGGAAACCTTCAAAAGCGTGACAACACTTCGCAGATATCTCTCTCAAGTGAGACCCCCCCCTAGAGGAGAACATGACTAAAGACTGTGTGTACGCTATCCCGTGCAGCTGTGGAAAGGAATATAAAGGAGAGACAAGCCGCCCCCTCAAAGTAAGGCTTCAAGAACACCAGAAAGCTGTAACGTGAGGGGAAGTAGAAAAATCAGGCGTGGCTGACCACATATGGAGAGAGAAGGGAGATAACCGTCCCCTGTGGGATCATGTTGAGATCATAGACAGGGAACACCATTGGAAAATTCGTAAACTTAAGGAATCAGCACATATGCTAGGCCACAAAAATCTCCTGAGCCGACCAAGCATAGAAATAAATACAATATGGGAACCAATAATAAGGAGTGCCAGAGAGAAGCAATGATAACAAAGTTGCAATATGAGCTCTGGTAAAAACATGTAATGATAACAGCAAAATTGCAATATGAGCACTGGTAAAAAATGAGGCTGAAAACATTAAGTTTATAATACCCAAAAATTCACACTCAGATGTCCTCAAGAACACATGGTACAGTGGATAAAGGTGTTGGTTAGATCCAGTGACAGACCCAAAGAGTGTGAGTTCAATAACCAGTTAAGGCAGTGGAGAAATTTCAGAGGGAAAATTCGCAGGAGATAACTGATAACTGACATCCATCAAAACATGGCACGTGGAACTAGAACAGTCTACCCTAGTGATCGAAATTCCAACGGCTGAAACTTTGTGACAAATATGGCGACAAAGATGAGGAAAATAGTCCGACTAATGTAGATAGATATTTTCTAATGAGATATCCCAGCATGCATCAGTAGGATTTGGGTTTTTTTTTAAATTCAGGGATGGTGCATTCCTAGTAGCTATTCCTATGATTTGGAACAAACAAACACAAAGAAAAAATGAACGTGGAGATCCATGATTTTCTCCATTCTGAAGGGACATCTTTTTTCCTTTGAGTTTAATATTTAACCAGGTAGTAAGTTAAATTTTCATGATTAGTCATATAGCTGCCTGAATATCTCTAACGGCTAACTACAAGTTATTTCTGGTTTTAGTCATAATATTTCTGAGAATTACAAAGAGTTTTTTTGTAAACTGAAAATAAAATTAAATTAATTTATCTGAATTTTTGAAACCTACAAATTCCTTAATATTGGCTTTTTAATTCGATTTTTAAAAATAAAAGTTTTCGTTCTTTCTTTATTTTCATTTTCCTGAGATATAATCCTGGAAAATAATCAACACGAGAAAACAATTAAAAACTATATTTATAATATTTTAAATGGGGCGTTTGATAGCAAACACAAATAGAGACAGTATGTTACAAAAAAAAAATAAATAAATCCAAGGGGAATAACTTAAAAAATAGCAATTTAGAGTTATTCCCCTTGCATCCCGATCAAAGAAAAGGTCTTTTTTGTTGGGGATTTCCTTAGAATGTCATTTGAATTTCACAACCAGCACCATTTGTCTCCGTTTAGGTTTTTTTTTTGGATAAGTTCTTTTTTTTGTTCTTATTTTGACAGTATAATTCATTTTTATTCGTATAAAAACCTTAAAGTTATTTATATGAGTAAAATATAAAATACTTATAAAATTCTTGCTGTATGCATTCTCAAGACAACAATGTTTTTTTTCACACAAATATCTTTGTTTTTTATGAATTTAAAACAACAGAACGGTCAGTTCATTAGTTGTAATTCATCTCATATATATATATATATATCTATATATATATCTATATATATATATATATATATATATATATATACACACACACACACACACACACACACACACACATACAAACTCAGTTTTTTCCTATCCATCCAGATCTGATAAAGTTTCATTTATAAATTCGGCCCAATAACAGATTAACAATAACTAACAAGAAAAGATTTAATACAAAATAAAATAAACACAACGTAAAACCTGAAGCAAGAATTTACTCTATAGCCAGTAATGGTTGCCACCAGGAATATATAGGAGAAACCTCTAGAAATTTGAATAAAAGATTATTTTTATGAACACAAAACTGATCACTTATAATACAATACACTGAATGCGTCACTCACCATGAGTGTGAACATAGCATATTACCTGCATAAAATGTGACAGCCCCCAAATATTCAAGTTAAAATGTAGTTTTGGGTCTATATTTACCATACAAGACAATGCCCCACGAATAGTATTTCAAAATGTATTGTATTAAATTTATTAAATTCAGAAAGCATATAGTTTCCTTTCACTCCAATTCTAATGAAATATCAGAGGGTAGAGTAGATATTGCCAGGAAACTATCACAAGCTACAATACCCCATGAGTGCATGAATGTGTTTCCAGTAGCCTATTACATTAGCGTGAATGAGTTTTCCCTGCTATCCACCCATTTATTCCACTGTTCTCAAATGCAATCTTTTAATGGCTTGTTAAGACACATATCCAATTGTGTTTTTCTTCAAGCATCATCGAGAAAAGGAGGCAAAGCATACAGTTTAAAATCCCTCCTGCTAACAACTTACCATAAACCACAGGATTTAAGGTTCATATTTTATACCTTGAGTATAAGACAAACCTCTATTTGGGAGGGGTTAAGTTTAAAGATTGCTTTGTACGCCAGAATATCAGTTGAAAGAATTCAACGAACTACTACGTATTTTCTCTACAGCCAATAATTTCTGACGGGGTCTAAACCCAATGCAATTTTAAAATGTCCGAGGTATTCGTTCAATAACGTTAGTTACGTAACTACAATATCCCATGAGTGGATGAATGTGTTTCCAGTAGCCTATTACATTAGCCTGAATGACTTTCCCCCGCTAACCACCCACTCATTCCACTGTTCTCAAATGCAATTTTTTAATGGCTTGTTGAGACACATATCCAATTGTTTTTGTTCAACATCATTAAAAAAAGGAGACAAGGCAAGGGTCAGCCTACTATCAAAAATCTCCCATATTAAAAACTTACCATAAACCACACGATTTAAGGTCCATGTTTTATACCTGAAGATGGTCCCTCTATTTTGCGGGTAGGATTAAGGTTAAAAGTTGGCTTGTACACCGCCATATATGGTAATTTTGATTTAAAAAATGCTGCTTTTATTAAAATGATGAGGTGAAAATGTATAGAAAGTATACTGATTGCTAAATCATCCACGATAATTTGTATCCGGGCTCTTACATTTCACCTTTCTTGGTAGATATCTGTTGTCAGTGTGGGATATTTATTGATTCATTCATTTTCTACGGCTTATCAACACATTTCAAGTTATTAAAAGTCAGAAAACATTTTTAGATTGTAACATTTTTTTCTTTTTTTGAGACAATTCTTACTGATTAACCCATAGATGGAAGAGAAGAGGTGGATTCAAACCTAATCATAATCTGATAAACAAGACATTATTATGTGGATATGAAGTAGGTGATCAATTCTATATTACAATCAATATACAAATTGATCTCTCACTTTCTGACCACGGTAGTTTCTATACATTTCTATTCCAGAGAATGTAAATAAATCTAAAAGACATGCCTGTGTAGCTAATCAGTATTTCATTGATGGATTGATTTGTTTTCTACGGCTTATCAACCCTTAGGAGGTTATTTAAAGACAGAAATTATAATGTGGACATAAAATGGGATACCAATTCTATATTACAATCCATATACAAATTGATCCCTCACTTTCTGACCACGGTAGTTTCTATACATTTCTATTCCAGAGAATGTAAATAAATCTAAAAGACATGCCTGGGTAGCTAATTAGTATTTCATTGATTGATTCATTTTCTACAGCTTATCAACCCTTTGCACGTTATTTAAAGCCAGAAAATATTTTTAGATTGTAAGAAATTATTTGGGGGGAGATGGAATGGTTTAGTGATACAAGTCTTACTACTTAATCTATAGCTGGGTGAGAAGAGTTGGACTCATAGTTATTTACGCATATGTGAATATAATGTTCCCAACGAGAAATAGAACTCACTTCACAAGTCACATGATGTCGCTTCATAAATCACATGATGTCACTTCACAAGTCACATGCTGTCACTTCATACGGTCATGGTCATTCAGTTTGTTTACTGCAGTCAAGCTGAGCAGTTGCATTTTCAGCCTGGGCCAAGTAGCCTGGCCCAAGTAGCCAGAACTGAGTCTAAATCTGTCTCCTCCAGCAAATGCTCAGTCAGTTATGTGCCATGTGTGATACACACTTAGGCCATCATGTATCTTTTGATACATGACTGACAAGGCAGATTTTTTCCCTCGCAGTAGGTTGCCATTTCTTTCTGCAGTAGGCCAGTTGCCATCGAACGCTAGACAGCCTGGTCTGTCCTGCTATATACCCATAGTTGGGGGGAGAAGAAAAAGATTAATAACTTTCCCAAAGGTATTAGCACGTGAGTGAATGTAATGGATTTGACTGGAATTCAAACACAGCTCTCCAGGACTACTTATCATGAATGGATCCGTCCATTCAAGATAATAAGGAGGGTAACAGGCTCTTACTACAACAGTGCCAATATCACTTATTGCATTGTGATCATTTAGGTGATCATGACTAGCGAGGCAGGTTTTTTCCCCATAGTTGGTTGCCATTTCATTCTGCGGTAGGTCAGTTGCCATTCAAGGCTATAGAACCCAGTTTGTCCTGCTATTTACCCATAACTGGGGGAGGGGGAGAACAAGAAGATTCATACCTTCCCCAAGGGTATTAGCACGTAAATGAATGTAATGGATTCAAATGGAATTCAAACTCGGATCTCTAATACCTCAATCTGAGCCACTATCCATGACTCCAGCAAATGTGACAGTTTACAAATTCATGGTGCCGTTTCCTATTGGGAAAACCCAAAACTCGCTGTTTTCGCTTCATGGAATAGGTCCTTGTCAGGGATATAGTAGATGAAACCAGACCATTTTAATCTGGAGTACTAAACATGGCTTCTCCAGAAACACAGAAGAATTTCCATATTATATGTAAGACCCATCCTTTTTTATTCTCCTTAGACTCTGCTATGCTGTGTAGATATATATTTTTTTCTCTGCGTGAAACACATGTATGTATAGTTTTGTGTATGTCTTAGTGGTATAAAATTCTCTCTGATAACAAAGCAAGTCATTCCTTTTTCTTTCAGCCATTTCCTTCCGTCCATAAATTACAGTGTTATTATATCACAGATATAATAATGCCTGTGATGGGAGAATAAATCTTTCTTGTATAGCTCTCTCCTATTATAAAGCATTTCTAGAAGATAAGACAAGTTGTACAAAATTTGCCCATTTTGTCATTCAACTACATAATTCTCGATTATACAACAGATTTTTTTTAAATCAATTCACCCCAAGCATGGAAATAATACCACTAATACACCAGGGGCTACTTGGTGTGAAAGCAAACGAAAAAAACTTTAGAAGGAACAGGAAGCCTAATCCTAAACAGGGATCAATGGATAAACTTCTACTCCTGTTCAAAAAGCCTTGAAGGAGTGTAAACTGGATGATAGGTGAACATATCTACTCCTATTGTAGAAAAAAAAAGAAAAAATTTCAGGATTTAGGCAAAGATGTTAGAAGTATAAAGTTGAAATAAACTTTAGAAGGAACCGGAAACCCAATCCTAAACAGGAAACAAGGAATAAACCTCTACACCTGTTTAAAAGAACTGGGAGGAGGAGTGTGAACTGAACGATATTTATCAAAGAATTTTCCATTATAATATAGATAAGAACACACAAAAATTCTTACATTGGTGAAACCATTTTTTTAACAATGAAAAATTTAGAAAACACCAAAGTAAATGTTAAAATAAAATTTTTATCCCCTATTAGAAAAAACCTTTTTAAAAAAAACAATTTAATCTAAAGTTAAATGAAAACTCAAGAAAAATGTAACCTCATCTGGTTTGATGCTACTGCCATGTATTTAGAGATGTTTGATAAAACCCAAAGAATTCACAATGTTATTGTTCCTAACCTGGCATCTTGGCTTCAGCTCCTTTCCCATCACCATAATGTAGCTGCCCTGTGCCTTTTCTATAAATGGAAATTGTTTGGATGAATTTTCTTCTATGGTAATAAGAATGGTAAATAAGAATGTGTTGTTTAGGTGTAAAGAAGATTGTGGCTAGCTAAGTTTAGATACAAGACAGGTGAAGACCAGCTTTGCCAGCCCTCCTTTGGGCCTTGTGCCAGTTTCTGTATAACAACAGAAATAAATACCATCACTTTCCTCTATGGAACCTAGACTAAGAATAAAAACGCACGACTAGATTGGCAGTTAGGTCTCATCATTTTACAGTTGAAATGGTTAGATGTAACTGTAAGTTCTATGTTAACAGTTTCTTTTATCATACTTCTTGCTTATGGAAGTCTCTTCTGGCATCTTGCTTTCCAGTCAGTTTTGATCTTCAAAAATTTTAAAGCAATGTCAATTGTAATCTTCTGTCTTCTTAATTCTTGTTCTTTTATTGTCTTATCTCCTTAATAGTAGTTTTTCACATATTCTCTAACACTCAGTAACTCCTAGCGTCCTAGTTGCTTTATTGCATTTGATCTTCAAAAATTTAAATGCAATATCAATTGTTATCTTCTGTCTTCTTAATTCTTGTACCTTTATTGTCTTCTCTCCTTAATAGTAGTTTTTCTCATATTCTCTAACATTCAGTAACCCCTTGCGTCCTAGTGGCTTTATTGCCTTTGATCTTCAAAAATTTAAATACAATATCAATTGTTATCCTCTGTCTTCTTAATTCTTGTTCTTTGTTCTCTCTCCTTAATTTTCCTCATTTTCCTTAATATTGGATTTTTAATTCGATTTTTGAAAATAAAAGTTTTTGTTCTTTCTTTATTTTCATTTTCCCGAGATATAATACTGGAAAATAAACAACACAAGAAAACAATTAAAAAATATATATATAATATTTTAAATGGGACGTTTGATAGCAAACACACATAGAGACAGTGTATTACAAAAAAAATTTAATAAATAATTCAAGGGGAATAACTTTAAATTTGATTCTTTAGAGTTATTCCCCTTGCATTCCAATCAAAGAAAAGGTCTTTTTTGTGGACAATTTCTTTAGAATGTCATTTGAATTTCACAACCAGCGCCATTTGTCTTCTTTTAGGTTTTTTTTTTGGATAAGTTCTTTTTTTTGTTCTTATTTTGACAGCATGATTCATTTTTATTCGAATAAAATAGGCTCAACTGACATTAAAAAAAATCTTTCTCAAATTCATCCATAATTTAAATGTTTCAAGAACTAAAAAATAAAAAAAATTCATTCTTCCACGCATTTCTCAGAAAAATTTGCAACAAGCTACCAAACCGCTGGAGCCGATTTTGTCGTTAAAATTCTATAAATAGAAAGAGCAAACGAATTTTCTTCGCATTTTTAGACTCACACACTCAAAGATACACACGGGAATTATGTGTCAAAATTGCCGCCAAAGAAACAAACTTTCTTTATGAGAGATTAGAAAAATTTACGCAGCAAACTCTTTCACTTAATATCTTTGACAAAAAAATCTTTTGTCTAAGTTAAATTCAACCTCTCAATCAATGGCAGATGACTTTTTAAACATTGAACATTTCCGAAACAGCAAAGAATATACCTTTGCACAGATCATTACAAACAAAGAAGTTGTAAATTGTGTATATAAAATTTAATCTGTTGATTCAAACATGTATTTTTTGTTGTGATTGAATATCGTTACCATTTGGCCATTTCTTAATTTATGTTAGTGGATATTGCATATTTTATTTGCAACACAATTTTAAATATTCATGCAACCTTTTTAGATCCACTACAGATAGATAGATAATTAGATAGATAGCTAGATAGCTAGATAGCTAGCTAGATAGATAGATAGATATTGGCTAATGAGATATCCCAGCATGCATCTGTAGGATTTGTTTTGTTTTTTAATTCAGGGATGGTGCATTCCTAGTAGCTATTCCTATGATTTGGAACAAAGAAATACAAAGAAAAAATGAACGCGGAGATCCATGATTTTCTCCATTCTGAAGGGACATCTTTTTTCCTTTGAGTTTAATATTTAACCAGGAAGTAAGTTAAATTTTCATGATTAGTCATATAGCTGCCTGAATATCTCTAACAACAAACTTCAAGTTATTTCTGGTTTTAGTCATAATATTTCTGGGAATTACAAAGAGATTTTTGTAAACTGAAAATAAAATTAAATTAATTTATCTGAATTTTTGAAACCTACAAATTCCTTAATATTGGCTTTTTAATTCGATTTTTAAAAATAAAAGTTTTCGTTTTTTCTTTATTTTCATTTTCCTGAGATATAATCCTGGAAAATAATCAACACGAGAAAACAATTAAAAACTATATTTATAATATTTTAAATTGGGGCGTTTGATAGCAAACACAGATAGAGTCAGTGTATTACAAAAAAAAAATTGATAAATAAATCCAAGGGGAATAACTTGAAAAATAGCAATTTAGAGTTATTCCCCTTGCATCCCGATCAAAGAAAAGGTCTTTTTTGTTGGGGATTTCCTTAGAATGTCATTTGAATTTCACAACCAGCACCATTTGTCTCCGTTTAGGGTTTTTTTTTTGGATAAGTTCTTTTTTTTGTTCTTATTTTGACAACATAATTCATTTTTATTCGTATAAAAACCTTAAAGTTATTTATATGAGTAAAATATAAAATACTTATAAAATTCTTGCTGTATGCATTCTCAAGACAACAATGTTTTTTTTCACACAAATATCTTTGTTTTTTATGAATTTAAAACAACAGAACGGTCAGTTCATTAGTTGTAATTCATCTCATATATATATATATATATATCTATATATATATCTATATATATATATACACACACACACACACACACACACACACACACACACACACACACACACACATACAAACTCAGTTTTTTCCTATCCATCCAGATCTGGTAAAGTTTCATTTATAAATTCGGCCCAATAACAGATTAACAATAACTAACAAGAAAAGATTTAATACAAAATAAAATAACCACAACGTAACAAAATTTTATATATAGATAGGTAAACATTGCCAAAGGAGTCAAAAGTGTATATGGTAGCTAATATCAGGGTCAAAGAAATAACCATTTTTTGTTTTTGCATGCATGATGGTTAAAAAATTGCTGAAATAAACCAATTGGAAATAACTTTAACGCTCCTATTGCCACACAAGGCGCCTGTGCCTCTCATGGTGTGTCGTGCATTACATCTGACATGCATGTGCAACTGTTACATGACAGACAAATCATAGTGCAAGGGAAGAAACACAAAAGAAAAAAAATCAAAGACAGTGTAGTGTCAGTTTTTAGCATTTAATAAATTTCCTTTATCGAAATAAAAGGCAATAAAAAATTTCTTACATAAAAATTCCATATGCTAACTCTCTATCCCTTGTAGCTCTCAACAAGTTCCTTCCCTCTGCTTCCTTCCCCAGACCACATTCTCTCATCCACTTGCTTATATCTGCCAGGTATGCCACGCGTAGTTTTCCTTTGTCCCTCTTTCCCTCTATTTGACCTGTGAGTATCAGATTCTCCAGGCCCTCCTTCCTCATTATGTGTCCTTTTTATGTGCCATGTCATTTCAGGATGTATGCGATCATGGCTCTCCACACCCCTCCATACCTTGCAGCTCTCAGCAAGTTCCTTCCCTCTGCTTCCTCCCCCAGACCACATTCTGTCATCCACTTGCTTATATCTGCCAGGTATGCCACACGTTGTTTTCCTTTGTCCCTCTTTCCCTCTATTTGACCTGTGAGTATCAGATTCTCCAGGCCCTCCTTCCTCATTATGTGTCCTTTTTATGTGCCATATCATTTCAGGATGTATGCGATCATGGCTCTCCACACCCCTCCATACCTTGCAGCTCTCAGCAAGTTCCTTCCCTCTGCTTCCTCCCCCAGACCACATTCTGTCATCCACTTGCTTATATCTGCCAGGTATGCCACACGTTGTTTTCCTTTGTCCCTCTTTCCCTCTATTTGACCTGTGAGTATCAGATTCTCCAGGCCCTCCTTCCTCATTATGTGTTCTTTTTATGTGCCATATCATTTCAGGATGTATGCGATCATGGCTCTCCACACCCCTCCATACCTTGCAGCTCTCAGCAAGTTCCTTCCCTCTGCTTCCTCCCCCAGACCACATTCTGTCATCCACTTGCTTATATCTGCCAGGTATGCCACACGTTGTTTTCCTTTGTCCCTCTTTCCCTCTATTTGACCTGTGAGTATCAGATTCTCCAGGCCCTCCTTCCTCATTATTATCGTCCCAGAAACTTGAGCTGCCTAAGGGTTCAAATAGTCAAGGAACTAATCAATGTGTTCATAAATTTAATTTTATTTCCCAAAATAAAACAGCCTTTCATAATTTCTAATTGTCACTCAACTAAAAATATAGATGGCATTATGCTAAGATTCAAATACCCATGGGGTATCAATGAATGTATTAAGAAATTTGATTTCACCAACTAATCTTATATAGCAATTTCTAATAGTAACTCAGAGATGGCACTATTAAAACGTACAAATATCCAAACTAGTATTAAATTTAATCTACCAAAATAAAGCACACATACATATATATATATATATATATATATATATATGTATATATATATATATATATATATATATATATATATATATATATATATATATATATATATATATATATAATTTACATTCGGTCTATCTGATATTGAGCACTTTATCCCATAAATATAGCACACCTTAAGAGTATATATATAGAGAGATAGAGAGACACACACACATATGTATGTGTGCACAGGGTGCGATGGATAAACTGTCACCATTTGATATTTTTAATTTTGCACATGTGCGTTTGTCTTTTGTCAACTGAACAGTACAATAGGCTCAGTTGGGCACCATCTGTGAGAAAAAGAGCGCAATTCACTCTGCCAGAAATTTGGAAACTGCATGCTGCAGTGTTTGGAATTCATGCCAAAAGCACTAATGCGGACATTTCAGAGTGTTTGGGTATCAATTTGAGAATAGAGCAGATGATTTAGACAGTGTTGGATGAGTCTAATTGTGATTTACGAAGGTATTTGGAGTGATCACTAGTGATGGCAACATTATGCCTCCATTATTCATCTTGCCACAGTGTCTCAAACTCAAAATAGAGGCCTACATCACCCCTTACATCTGCCCATCTAACTCCCCAGACTGCAACTCCCTTGATTATTACGTCGGGTGCAGTTGAGCAAGAGACCAACAAAACTCCTTGTAACACCAAAGATGAACTGAAGGCAAGGATTATGGCAGCATTCACCAACTTAAACAAGGAGGCTGTCCAGAAGAGTTGCAGGAAATTCCAAAGTCATCTGGAGGCTGTGGTTGAAGCCAATGGTGATTTTATCAAATAAATTTATTCTCTAGTATTTCAAGATATTTTTGTGTAATTTTTAGTAAATATATCTGTTAAAATGAGATGCCAGTGTTATTTTCAGTTTTGCATCATTTAGACAATTTAACCATTGCACTCTGTATATAAACCGTTGGAAAAGGTATGATTCCAACTCTTCTCCCCAGCTATGGGTTAAATAGTAGAACAGACTGTATTCTATATCCACGAGTAGCAATCACTCTAGGAGAAGGAAAACTCTGAATTCAAAACGGTATGTAGCCCTGGTGACGCATGTACTATGCAACTAAGGAAAGGATCATTTGCATTGACTCGATAACCACAACTATTCACTTGGGTTCTGTAGCCTTGGGTGGCAACCAGTCTAGGAGAAGGAAAACTCTGAATTCAAAACTGTATGTAGGCCTGGTGATGCATGTACAATGCAGCTGAGGAAAGGATCATTCACATTGACTCGATGACCACAACTATTCACTTGGGTTCTGTAGCCTTGGGTGCCAACCAGTCTAGGAGAAGGAAAACTCAGAATTCAAAACTGTATGTAGCCCTGGTGATGCATGTACTATGCAACTAAGGAAAGGATCATTTGCATTGACTCGATGACCACAACTATTCACTTGGGTTCTGTAGCCTTGGGTGGCAACCAGTCTAGAAGGAAAACTCTGAATTCAAAACTGTATGTATGCCTGGTGACGCATGTACAATGCAGCTGAGGAAAGGATCATTCACATTGACTCGATGACCACAACTATTCACTTGGGTTCTGTAGCCTTGGGTGCCAACCAGTCTAGGAGAAGGAAAACTCTGAATTCAAAACTGTATGTAGCCCTGGTGAAGCATGTACTATGCAACTAAGGAAAGGATCGTTTGCATTGACTCGATGTTCCCAACTACGGTCGACTCCTCCTTTTAGCAATTTCTAATAGTAACTCTACCAGAAACAGAGATGGCATTATGTAAAACGTACAAATATCCAAGGTAGGAGTGACTGCGTTAAAAAATGTTATTTAACAAAACAAACATTTTTAACGTTCCTTAAGAAGACTAAATTTTAAATTTGAAACACACGACACAAACCCCAAAAAGAAATTACTCCCCCAACCCAACTCGACCTTTCAAGACAATTTCTTACCTTCCCTTCCACCACTAAATTTGACTCGAATTCCTTTGTCAAGATATTTTGACAAATCTAAAATGGTTTCTTTCCTCTTCCATTCTTTATTTTTGTCTCCTGCAGCCTGCAAAAAATAAATAAGGAGATGAGACTCATTTTCTTTGAATGAACTCAGATGTTTGAAATCATGTAAAGCCATGACAGAACAAAGATATTTTATGGATCCAAATCATCATCTATTCAATATTTGTTTTTGTTTTTTTTCAATACACTTAAACCATGCACCACCACAGACTTTATAAAAATCATCACCTTTTAAATATTTTAAATACCTTTTTTGAAGCTAACTTTTGGTCTTATTTGAAAGATAATAGCATAAAGCTAAAAAAATTAACTTCCATATGTAAATAAAGATATTTACACTATTCGGGCTGCTGTCCTCATTTTTATTGCTATATTTATGTTTTGGCCATTGTATGCTCCAGCCTTCTTCAGGTAAGTGGAATTTTGAACTGAACCCCTTATTTCGGCCACCAGGATAAATTGTTCTATGTCCACTTGCCATGCCTCTTCCGGATGTCTCAGTATCAGCTATCTCCCTTTAGTAACTCAACTCTCCGAGTTTTGTTCAACTCTGCTGTAGCCAGGTATTGAACTCACAATTCTTTGGGTCAAGTCATTGGATTCAACCAATGCTTTTATCCTCAAGGACACATGGCCGAGCGGATAAAAGTATTGGTTGGATCTAGTGACTTTACCCAAAGAGTTGTGAGTTCAATACCTGGCTACAGCAGAGGTGAACAAAACTTGGAGTGTTGAGGTAAAGGGAGATAACTAAGACTGAGACATCCAGAAAAGGCATGGCACATGGAACAACAACAATCTACCTGGTGGACAAAATAAAGGGTTCAGTTCAAAAGGCCAATCACCTGAAGAAGGCCAGAGCATGCAATGGCTGAAACATTGTAATTATGGCAATAAAGATGAGGACAACGGTCCAAATGGTGCAAATAATTACAATACCTCATCTCAGAAATATAGACAGATCCTGAAGATCGCTGGAGTGTACAACAGCCAAAACGTTGTGAATATGGCAACAAAGATGAGGGCAACAGTCCAAATAGGGTAAATAGTTACAATACCTCATTTCAGAAATATAGACAGATAAATGAAGCTTTTAGGCATTTTTAAAACATTGGCACATTCACATGTCACTCATCGAACTGCCATTATAGACAATGAATGTAAGCAAGAAATTTAAAAATCTCTTAAAAATCCAATATTTGTTCTAGAGGTACATTTAAAAAAATTAGTAAATTTAAAGATTAATTAACTGGATTTTGTAAAAGTAAGGCTTACTTTTTGCTTAAAACATAATAGAAAAACATTTATTTATGCATGGTAGCCTCTTATGTCATAGGTCAACAACAGTAATTTTCTACTGTAATCTCTGACTTAAATCATCCCTATCAACTGATAGGGAAAAGTAGTCAAAGGTGGTAACTCAGAATTATTTCCTTTTTGAACATCCATACAAAAAATACATTTATACATGTTATTAAGTGATATTATCACTAAATTAAAACTCTATACATCCACTAAATTCATGATACCTAAGGTTTCAAATGAATTTTAAAAAATGAAACAGCTTTCTTGAAGCTTTCATTTTAGCTTGAATTGAAAGCTAAAAGATTCTCTGTATTAAAAAAATCTTCCAAAAATAAAATATACTTTTCTGAAATTTTATTTTAGGAATATTAGCTGATTTAAAGTATAATTAATTTGATTTGAAACAAATATTATTTACTTTAAGTATAAAATAACAAATAATTGTCCACCAGGTAGATTGTTGTTGTACTTTAAGTATAAAATAACACAGAAATGCATTTTTAAACCAAACAGTAGCTGTGTTTTTAACCAACTGTAGCCATGTTTACATTTTTGACCGGTTTATTGTTGTTCTACAGAGACTTTATCTGTAAAACATAATTTAAGAAAACAAGTGAGAAGCTTTTTTATATAATTTTTAAGTACTCAGTAATCTTAAAAATGCTTGAAAATATTCTCCATAATCTAACCTTAGGAATTTTGACTTAAAAACTTATTTTAAAAATCTTAGTGTTCGTTGACTGGAATTAAGCTTTATTATTTATGATTAGTAAAAACAGTTTTCACTTAATATAATCTAAAGGCTGATATTAATACAGAATTTTAAAAGATTTAAAACTTCTGATTATAATATTTAAAAATGAAAACAATTCTTGTAAAAATTCATTTCAAAAATCTTTTCTCAAGACAATAGTGTCCTTAATATATCTTATTTATAAAACCAATTAAAAGCTTCCCTAATTAAATAATGTCATAGTTTCATGAAAAAAAGTGACTCACTTATTTCCTGCAACTAGTAATCAATAGAAACATAACCAAACTGCTTTAAATAAAGAATAATAAAGGTATAATTTATTTATAATAGGTAATATAGTTTGAAATATTTAATAATCTATGGGTCCTCCTTTATTTTGAATAACCTTTTCAAACCTTTTTGACATTGACTTGATAAGGTTCTGGCAAATCACATCTCCAAGCATTGAATTCCATTCGGATATGAAATTCACAATCAAATCCTCTTTGTTGCTTAACTGTTTTCTCAAGAGACTGTACTTTATAATGCTCCATAAGTTTTCTATGGGGTTGAGGTCAGGAGATTGGGGCGGCCATGTCATAACACTCACCTGCTTCTCATCAAAGTATTTCTTCATCAATTTTGATTTGTGACAGGGATCATTATCCTGCATAAAAATGAGCTTGGTGGGGTCGATATGCACCCTTTCAGCAGAAGGGAGCAGACAAGACTCTAAAATTCTCTTGTACTGCTCGCTCCTGAGGGTCTTTTCAATAGGTTTTAAGAAACCAGTTCCATGAAAAGAAAAGCATCCCCCAGAACATTATACTGAATGGATGCTTGACAGTACTTACTGCTAAATTCAAAGAGCTTTCAAAGCTTTTTCTTGGGATTTTAGATTGCTTATCCTTTGAATTTAGGTCAACTTTCGTTTCATCAAAGACAACAACATTTATTAAAAAAAATCAGGTGAGTCACTTTTATCAAACAGCACTGTATGTATGTGCATATATATATATATATATATATATATATATAGAGGCGACAGTCTGTTTCATGCTAGTGCAATCGTCAGGCATCGTTGCCTGACGATTGCACTAGCATGAAACAGTTAAGCTTTTTATTTAATTTTTCTTTTGTTCGAACAAGAGCTTTCTTTTCTGGACAAAGAATGTGTAAAAACTGTCCAAATGTTTTATAGTTCTGAGCGGTAATTTTGACTTATTTTTGAGGATAAGGTTAGCTGTCTTAAATTTTTTATAGTAGATAATTCATTTAATTTTTTTTTTTATTTGGGTAAAAGAAATAAAATTAAAAAATTGAATTAATTATCTACTATAGAAAATTTAAGACAGCTAATCAACACACCAGCTAAGTCAAAATTACAATAAACGAACATTATTCAAATGACCCTTAAGGTACCGTATTCCAGATCAAACCGAATTCATAAATAATTACATCGGTCACACCACTACATGCCTTTTCAGATGCCTTACGTTACACCTATATGACCACAGCTCCATTAGAACTCATTTAAACACACACAAACTTACCAGACTCCATCCGAAACATACTAGTAGAAAATACAAACATAATAACCTCACCCACATATAAAAAAAGATGAAAAATAATGGAAGCCTTAATAATAAAAAAGTAAAAGTCAACTCTTAAATAATATTAACTATGAACTAGGCCACAATGTGCTAACCACGTTCAGAAAATAAAACAGCTATATAACACACTAAAAACATACACATAATGCACACAGTCAATTAAACTGAAAAAATAAAAGCATCCTTGATAATGGCTAAAAGTATAGCCAAAAGCGCTCAGAACTATAGAACATTTAGTTTCTACACACGATATCCCAAAAGAAAGCTCTTGTTCGAACACAAGGAAAATTAAACGAAAAGATTAACTGTAGTACCTTGTCTGTCGTTTTTAATGAAACACACATATATATATATCTATATATGTAATTTCTGATCTTTACCCCCTCCTTCCTCAATATTAAGTATTGTAACAAAAAGAAAAAAATATAAAACTCTCCCTTCCCTCTCTAAACTCGATCCTAAACTCGATCCTGTCTCTCACACTATTCTTCATCACCCTCTATGTCACCTTTTATGAGCTTAATACTGCCCCTCAAAAGTGTAAATTTTAAATTCATTTTTCGTTTCACCTTTTGAAAATAAAATTCTCTAAATTATAAAAAATGGAGCCTTAAAGTCGTCTGTTTTTCTTTAAATTATTCGTTCTGACTTAACATTGAGCTCTCAGTATTTCATCCTCCTTGGGATTATCCATAAGGATTACCAATATTTTTGTTACTTATATATATATATATATATATATATATATATATATATATATATATATATATATATATATATGCACTTACAGGACTTATTAATTATGCTTACCCAATGTTATTTATCAATGCTGAAAAATTAACTTCCATCTTCCATTTTTTTACTTGGTAGTCGACATCAGAACTTATAATACTAAGTAATTACTTAATATGAATTCTTTCCCAATTTTCTTTCTTTCTTTCGCTCTTTTCTTTTTTTTTACATGTTAATAGGAGTAGTTAAGCTCATCATCCGATCCGCAGTCCTTCCATGTCCATTGATTGAACACAAGTAGAGGTTCATCCCTTGTTCCCTGTTCAACATATGGTTTACCAGTTCTTTTTATTTATTTATTTCTCTTACCAAGGCCTCAATGATTTAAATGTCTTAACTCTTTGGTGATTAGACTAACCAGTGGCTGTGACATTCCATTATGAGAGTACCAGGTTGGCAGCTGCTTCCAACTGGTCATTAGGAGCCCAAACTCTTTGGCAGTGCTGAGAGAGGCTGCTCCAATCAACAGTTGCATAAATATCAGAGTATCTGTAGTGCCATGTTGCACATGGGTAGGGGTCCCTGCGTGTATTTCCGGTGAGCAACCCTGAGGCCACATTATGCTCTGCTCTCAGCTACATACTGATTGGTTCGTATTGCCATTGACAACAACAGGTCGTGACAATTATGGTGGTCTTTTTCCTCTCTCTCCTTAAAACATAACTCAAAAGAAATAAAACTAAATCAGCTAACAAAAAAAAAAAGTAGCCACCATCTTTCTCTCTTCGAAATTCGAAGTATCTGTTCCAACTTCAGCAGCATTGAATCCTTCCTTCTGGAATGGTCGTCAGATATCTTTACCCTTTGTGAAGCCAACTTGAATTCTTCCATTGTAACCAATAAATCCTTGGTTGCAGGTATCTTCCCATTATCCAAAAAGATTCCAACATTCACATGCATGGCTTTGGTGTTCACATCCAGGATAATCTGCCGATGACCAGAGAATTGTATCTCAAGATTGCTGACTACTCTTTCGTGTGCTTCCATCTTTTGTTACTAAACTCTGTTAGCTATCTCTTTTTCCGTTATCGCTCCACCTCTTCGGATGCCTGCAGTATATTAGACCCAACAGCTGACAGTATAGAAAAGGCACTTTCTCTCCATCCATCTGTGAAACATTCTAAAACGTACTGACATTGCTGCTATACAAACATTAAATTTTTCTATTGCTTAATCTCTCATTCAAATCATGGACTTCCCTACTCGTTTCCCTAGCCAAACCAAGCAACATGCTTCTCTATTGGATCGATTTCTTACCTTATCTTAAGTACTGATATCTTCCTTCCAAGCATCCATTAAACAGCGACCCCTATCCATAAGACCTCTTTCTGTTACCAGCACACTGATTGGGACTCATTCTGAGATTTTCTGTGTGACGCCCTTTGAACTGACATCTTTAACCTCACAATAGAAAACTGTGCCACTAAGGTTTCTTCCTGGGTCAAAACTGGCATGGACGCTTTCATCCTGCAATCTTCTCCATGGCTCACACCAGCATTCTTGACTGCCAGAACACACAGGAACCATTATTTCCAGCTATACCAGCAGCACAGCTCTCATTGTAACATTCCTATCTGCTCCCGCTCCAAATCTTCTGTAACCCCCTTGCCTTGATCGACCCACTGTCTTTCTCTTTCTCCACATCCTCCCCTTTACCACACCTATCTGCTCTTCCTCCAACCCTTCGTTAACCCCTTGCAGGATACTGGCCTCCAGCCATGCTTGGGATGATACGCTGAAAAAAAAAATATCCTGGGTAAGATGATAGACTATGTCCAGCAGTAAGCCATCTGTAACTTGTAAAAATTTAAATGCAATGTCAATTGCTATCTACCGCCATCCTGATTATTCTTTCCTCTTCCAGCTCTTTATTAATGTTTCTGTTCTTAATTCTTCCACACCCAGTAACCCCTTGTGTCTTAGTGGCTTTACTGCCTTGCTTGTGGAACTCCCTTCTGGCTCCATGCTTTCCAGCCAACTTTAATCTTCAAATATTTAAATGCAATGTCAATTGCTACCTACTGTCCTCCTGATTAATCTTTCCTCTTCCCACTCATTATTAATGTTTCTGTTCCTGATTCTTCCACATCCAGTAAGCGCTTGTATCTTACTGGCTTCACTGCCTTACTTGTGGAACTCCCTTCTGGCTCCATGCTTTCCAGCCAACTTTAATCTTCAAATATTTAAATGCAATGTCAATTGCTAATTACTGTCCTCCTGATTAATCTTTCCTCTTCCCGCTCATTATTAATGTTTCTGTTCCTAATTCTTCCACACCCAGTAACCCCTTGTGTCTTAGCGTCTTTACTGCCTTGCTTGAGGAACTCCCCTCCGGCTCCATGCTTTCCAGCCAACTTTAATCTTCAAATATTTAAATGCAATGTCAATCGCTACCTACTGTCCTGCTGATTAATCTTTCCTCTTCCCACTCATTATTAATGTTTCTGTTCCTAATTCTTCCACACCCAGTAACCCCTTGTGTCTTACAGGCTTCACTGCCGTATTTGTGGAACTCCCATCTGGCTCCATGCTTTCCAGCCAACTTTAATCTTCAAATATTTAAATGCAATGTCAATCGCTACCTACTGTCCTCCTGATTAATCTTTCCTCTTCCCGCTCATTATTAATGTTTCTGTTCCTAATTCTTCCACACCCAGTAACCCCTTGTGCCTTAGTGGCTTTACTGCCTTGCTTGTGGAACTCCCTTCCGGCTCCACGCTTTCCAACCAACTTTAATCTTCAAATATTTAAATGCAATGTCAATCGCTACCTACTGTCCTCCTGATTAATCTTTCCTCTTCCCGCTCATTATTAATGTTTCTGTTCCTAATTCTTCCACACCCAGTAACCCCTTGTGCCTTAGTGGCTTTACTGCCTTGCTTGTGGAACTCCCTTCCGGCTCCACGCTTTCCAACCAACTTTAATCTTCAAATATTTAAATGCAATGTCAATTGCTACCTACTGTCCTCCTGATTAATCTTTCCTCTTCCCACTCATTATTAATGTTTCTGTTCCTAATTCTTCCACACCCAGTAAACCCTTGTGTCTTAGTGTCTTTACTGCCTTGCTTGAGGAACTCCCATCTGGCTCCATGCTTTCCAGCCAACTTTAATCTTCAAATATTTAAATGCAATGTCAATCGCTACCTACTGTCCTCCTGATTAATCTTTCCTCTTCCCGCTCATTATTAATGTTTCTGTTCATAATTCTTCCACACCCAGTAACCCCTTGTGTCTTAGTGTTTTTACTGCCTGGCTTGTGGAACTCCCTTCTGGCTCCATGCTTTCCAGCCAACTTTAATCTTCAAATATTTAAATGCAATGTCAATCGCTACCTACTGTCCTCCTGATTAATCTTTCCTCTTCCCGCTCATTATTAATGTTTCTGTTCCTAATTCTTCCACACCCAGTAAACCCTTGTGTCTTAGTGTCTTTACTGCCTTGCTTGAGGAACTCCCCTCCGGCTCCATGCTTTGCAGCAAGCTTTAATCTTCAAATATTTAAATGCAATGTCAATCGCTACCTACTGTCCTCCTGATTAATCTTTCCTCTTCCCGCTCATTATTAATGTTTCTGTTCCTAATTCTTCCACACCCAGTAAACCCTTGTGTCTTAGTGTCTTTACTGCCTTGCTTGTGGAACTCCCTTCCGGCTCCATGCTTTCCAGCCAACTTTAATCTTCAAATATTTAAATGCAATATCAATTACTAACTGCTGTCCTCCTGATTAATCTTTCCTCTTCCCACTCATTATTAATGTTTCTGTTCCTAATTCTTCCACACCCAGTAACCCCTTTTGACTTAGTGGCTTTACTGCCTTGCTTGTGGAACTCCCTTCCGGCTCCATGCTTTCCAGCCAACTTTAAACTTCAAATATTTAAATGCAATATCAATTACTATCTGCTGTCTTCCTGATTACTCTTTCTACTTCCTGCTCATTATTAATGTTTCTGTTCATAATTCTTTCACACCCAGTAACCCCTTGTGTCTTAGTGGCTTTACTGCCTTACTTGTGGAACTCTCTTCTGGCTCCATGCCTTCCAGCCAACTTTAATCTTCAAATATTTAAATGCAATGTCAATCGCTACCTACTGTCCTCCTGATTAATCTTTCCTCTTCCCGCTCATTATTAATGTTTCTGTTCCTAATTCTTCCACACCCAGTAACCCCTTGTGCCTTAGTGGCTTTACTGCCTTGCTTGTGGAACTCCCTTCCGGCTCCATGCTTTCCAGCCAACTTTAATCTTCAAATATTTAAATGCAATATCAATTACTATCTGCTGTCTTCCTGATTACTCTTTCTACTTCCTGCTCATTATTAATGTTTCTGTTCATAATTCTTTCACACCCAGTAACCCCTTGTGTCTTAGTGGCTTTACTGCCTTACTTGTGGAACTCTCTTCTGGCTCCATGCTTTCCAGCCAACTTTAATCTTCAAATATTTAAATGCAATGTCAATCGCTACCTACTGTCCTCCTGATTAATCTTTCCTCTTCCCGCTTATTATTAATGTTTCTGTTCCTAATTCTTCCACACCCAGTAACCCCTTGTGTCTTAGTGGCTTTACTGCCTTGCTTGTGGAACTCTCTTCCGGCTCCATGCTTTCCAGCCAACTTTAATCTTCAAATATTTAAATGCAATGTCAATCGCTACCTACTGTCCTCCTGATTAATCTTTGCTCTTCCCACTCATTATTAATGTTTCTGTTCCTAATTCATCCACACCCAGTAACCTCTTGTGTCGTATTGGCTTTACTGCCTTGCTTGTGGAACTCCCTTTCGGCTCCATCCTTTATAACCAACTTTAATCTTCAAATATTTAAATGCTATGTTAATCGCTATCTACTGTCCTCCTAATTAATTTATTTAAAATGTTGACAGATCTAATGCTGTTCTATGAGGACTTTATCTGTAAGATATAATTGAAGAAAATGACACCAGAACCTTTCTTATATAATTTTCAAGTACTCAATAATCTTAAAAATTTAGGAAAATATTCTCTGTAATGTAATGCTGCAGATACTTTGGGTTTAAATTTGCTATCGTTATCGCTCTTGTTTTCTGATAATGGTGTCCATATCTGCAAATTCCGCATGTTTATACACATACAAAAACAAAAATAAATTTATAATTCTTTTAAAAATATTGGTGTTTGATGATTTGTACTGAGCTATTCCATTTATGATTAGTAAATATACTTTTTACTTAGAATATCTAAAAGGTTGAAATTAATACAGAATTAAACTTCATAAATTATTCTAAAAAAAGAAATTAAAGCAATTCTTGTAACAATTCATTATTCATCAAAAAAAATTTTGCTTAAGACAATATTGTCCTTAATATATCTTACTTATCAAAGCAATTAAAATTTTTTTTTATTAACTAATGTCTTAGTTTTATCGCATTTTTTATTTTTCAATTCATAACAGATCAGGAGTGGGCAGAATTTTAATTTCTCTAAATTTCTTAAAATTAAGGGGTGGGGTAACAGATGTAAAAATATATATATTTTTTACAAAGATTTTATAAAAATATTTTTAAAAATTTCATTCATTTGTGAATAAGTCCTGAAAATTTCCTTAAATCCAACAATTATTGGATTTTTGCAAGAATTTCCAAAATAATGTGTTTTTCACTGCAAAAAAGACGCTAAAATTTCCTCTTTGCAAGAAAAACAAAATTTTTTTAATCAAAATTTATGCTACAAAAGATTTTAAAAATTAATAAAATAATGAAAAAATACTTTCGTCTTTCCTTTCAATAACATAAACTAAACATTTTGACAATAAAACTTTCTTTTAAATGCTTTTCAATTAAGAAGATTTATAAATTTAATATTTCATTATTCTGATAATTTTGTGTATGGGTCGACCATATCTACAAAGATTGGCACGTTTATACACATATAAAAAATTCAAAATTTTTTAAAAAATATTAATATTTGATGATTTGTGCAGTCCAGTTTGTAATAAAATTTACTATTATTAATTATTAATTTATTGGCTTTCGTGGGGGGCGGGGGGCAATTTTTACTAAGTAAATTGACCTACCCCCCCCACATACACACACCCCTAAGAAAGCCAAAACAAACTCATATGACGTTAGAAAAATTTAAAAACAAAATTATTCGTAATTTAGAATGTTTAATAATTAATATCGATAATAATGATAGATGAAAAAAAACTCCAGATAACGAATTTCAATTTTTTTTTTTTTTTTTACCGGATACAAATATATTTGTTTTGGCTTCCGTAGATGGGGGGGGGGCTATTTATAGCGCAAATTAAGCCCGCCATTATCAATAACATTTCATCCCCCCCTTTTAATATTCGTAAATGTGTAAAAACTAAAGTAAAAAGGAATTGAAAAAAATATTATTTCTGTTGAGAGCTGATCATAATCGTTATATACAAAGAACTCTACCCTTGCGTTATTTAGTCATCTCTTCATATTTAATATTTAGGTCCCTAACAATCCTAAAGATCTGCGACATGTAGGGGGTCAGAGGTATTTTTGAATTATAACTGCTGTTGGTCCACTACTGACGTAAATGTGGCTTTAAACAACTCAAAAAGAAAGAAAAAAAACGTAAAAATTAAAACAAAGTTACTAAATATAATAAATATTTAGTTACTATCTTTTTTTGTACTATTCAAGAACTAGTTCAGTTACATTTATTTAAAAAAATATATTAATTATTTAAACGTCGGTTAAAACCCAATTAAAAAAGAAAAAAGAAAAGGAAAGAAGATTAAACAGAATAAAAAATCAAAATCATTGTAAATTATAACAAATAACTTATTCCAGCAGCAAAGAAAGGGTCTGAGGGTCTGCTACAGAATCTCTACACTCTGATATGAGTCCAGAAAAATAAAATAACAATCGTACATTTTTAAATAATTTAGTTTGTTTTTTTGTAGTTGTTGTTACTGCTTATTTACTTGCTGCGTAGAAATTAAATTCTCTTTTCTTTTTCATGGGTGATTTCTCTTATTTTGGTTTTGGTGAATAAATATTTTCGGTCTTATAAAAAGAGACGTCTTTTTTTTTTACCAAACATTTGTTTGAAATTAAAAACTTACTTTTCTGTTTTGTTTGAGTCCTTTTTTCACAACCGTCTCTGTCATTTTCAAGAACATCCAGTCAATTTGGGGAATGTTAATTTCAAATTTAAACACCCATGTATCATGTAAGTGGTGACAGCATGTGTACAAGTGTTTCGCAGAGTTTGACAACACTAGAAACCGAGTACACAAATATTTCATTTTCTACGCACCGTGTCCCTTCATGACGTGGTTGAACATGACCGATAACTTGGACAGCTTTTTACCAAGAACCACTACTTTGTGGAACAGACTCCTGAGAGGGTAATTCCTTTAAATCAAGATTTAACTGTTACTTTTCTTACATATCCTCATGAACTGCACTTCTTACCTCCTTGTCTAATGTGAATCAACCTCAGTAACACTTAACTTTGGCTTTGGGTTTTGCAATAGGTTTTTTTTTGTTTTTTTTTTTAATAATATCACCGCAAGCAAGGCCGGAGGCCACTATCACGCAAAGGGTTAAAGAAGGGTTGGAGTAATAGGGGAACAATTAGTAAAATAATTATTTTAATTATCTAAGGAATGGTGATTGGCAGTGCACCACCACACATATGAAGTGTGATCTATCTATTTCTTGAAACAACTCAGCCATAACTATGAACAGGGCTATAATAACTGCAACATGTTAGTCATGGCAAACTTCACATTGTCTAATATACATTTTTTTACTTTTTAATTGTTTGATTGTTACATTTTTTTAATTGTCTAATATACATTTTGAACTTTCTTAATAACCCCTTGTCTAATTTCGCGGATTTTGACGTCATTACGTGGTTTTGCTTTTTTTGGGGGGGGTCCAAATCTGTGAATTTGTTTTTCTCATGCTAAGTTTCGAAAAAACGCGATATAAAATTCAGTATTTTCTTCATCCTGAATATGCTAAAATTCTTCAACTTTTTAAGAAAAAATCTCAAGTTGATATTAAAAATTGTCACAAGAAAACATTGTTGACTTTTTTTAAAGATGGAATGAATGTTTATGACGCATCTCTAATTTCTATTTAATTTAGTCTCACCCCCTTCAGGCTGTAGCCAAAATTGTACATTGTTTTTATGTCATGGGTAGGATCCCTATAAATATGCGGTATTGTGGTATCTGTTGGATCAAATGGTGATGGATGAATTCTTGTGGTGATATAGTAAATTGTAATGAATGAATGGGTCCCGAATCAGATTAACTAGGTTTAGGATATTCAATATTGACTGGCCTAACCCGACTTCCATTTCGGTCTTGTGCCAAAATTGTAATTATATTACAATAAAAAATTATTGTATTTATTTTCAATTTTTCTAGTTGAATTGTTCACCTCTATTGCATATGATCCATTAATTTATATAATTGGGTTACAATAAAATTTGTATTTTATATGAATATTACTTTATGAAAGCTGAGAATAGTAGAGTGAGGGCGTATCATTATATTTGGAGGGTGGGGGCTATCATAGATTCGGGGAAGCACTAGATTCTTACACCGGCTCTGTGAAAGACCAATTTCTCAGAAAAATGATATATCATTTCATGAATGAGAACGTTTAGATTCTGACACCAGCACTGAAACTAAAAAAAGAATAAACATATATAAAATATATTACATAAAAATATATTTTTCAAAAAAATGTAGAACCTAAATATAGCTTGGTAAAAAGATCCGGCCTTCTTCAAGTGGTTGGAACATCGAACTGAATCCTTTATTTCGCTCACGTTTAATGTATGCCAGTTTTCAGTTTATCTCCTGTTAATTTCCCTCTCCAAGTTCTCCACTGCATTAACCAGGTATTGAACTCACACTCTTTGGATCCTGTCATCGGATGTAACTAATGACTTTATCCCCTGTGCCATGTGCCCTTCAGGACATCTGTATATGAATTTCTGGGACTTTTAAACCTATGTCTTCAGCAACCGTTTTTACCAGTGCTCATATTGCAATTTTTGCTGTTATTATTGCGTGTTATTTACCAGAGCTCATATTGCAATTTTCGTTGTTATTATTGTTGCTTTTCTCTGACACTCCTTATTATTGGTTCCCATATTCATTTCTATGCTTGGTCGACTCAGGAGATTTTTGTGGCCTTGGGAACTAGAACAGTCTACCCTAGTGAGCGAAATAAAGGGTTCAGTTCGACATTGCAACCATCTGAAGAAGGCCAGAGCGTACAACGGCCCAAACATTGTAATAAATATGTCAACAAAGATAAGGACGATAGTCCGAATAATGTAAATAGTGTACATGATGCCTCATGTCAGAAATATAGACAGATATTGGAATTCTTTGTCGAAAGAAACAGGTGGTATATTCCGATGTTAATTATGTTCGTTCCTTAGTTCTTACGGTGAAATCACGCTGAAGATAACGGTTCTTGCTTGATTACCAAAGTTAAGATATTTCGAGCCCGGTCAGTACTTAAATGGGGAATCTGCTTTGTAATATCGGGTACTTTAAGTAACCTTCTACAATCCGAAATAATCCACAAAGGGTTGATAAGTCGTGTTACCGGATTGCTGGTATATTTGGGTATATATTTAGTCACTATGATGCACGTGACCGAGTGGTTAGAACATTAGAACTCAGATCAGTTGGCGATCCCAGGGTGCGGCACCTTTGGAAAGTGCCTGAAAAACTATACCACGGGTTGACTCAAGCCTTGTGAGTGAAAGTGGGTAAACAGAACCCTTGAATAGCTGTACTAGCACGAAGCCACACGTCATTGTACAAGATGGTTTGAGCGTGCTGGCCTTGTTCAGATTGTTGATCACGCTAGATAACACGCTCTTTACTAGAAACTGTAGCTAAGGTTTGCTCGGCATAGTTGCAGTATAAACCACAGTGGTTGTTGATCAAACACAAATGCGCCTGAGCAAGCGTCTGCAATAGGGATTGGCTAGCCGCCCTAGTAGATTGGGTATCCTTGAATACGAGTGGCCAGCTATACATACATGATGTTGTAGTAATCAACACTTTGGAGAGTAAATATTTTGGGGCTCCTGTAAAATTTTTCCCGCAAACAATATTGGCGGACTCAAATGTGAGTCCAGGTAAAAAATAAGTACACAAAATAGCAAAAAAAGACAATACATCCATTAACAGAAGAATTACATGTGACGAAATGAAAAAAAAATTCAATTTTTTTCATTTCGTCACATGTAATTCTTTTGTGTGTGTGTGTGTGTGTGTGTGTAACAAGCGTGTGTGTGAAAGTATGAAAGTCATGAGAGAAAACCATGCAAATGAATGTGCCTCTGTTGGGGATATTTTTTCCCACGTGCGACACCATTTTATAACAAGTTGTGAAAAAAGAAAAAATAGATTAGGGAGATAAAGGTAATCTTTTTTTTATAGGTTTTAGGAGCGTTCCATCAAGGCGTTGGGATAATCCGCAAGATTCCCGCCAGACGGGGAGAATTTTACTCTGTCCATAAAGTTCGCACATGTTTGTGCTGCCTACCGTAGGCTGAAAAGAAAAGAGTTTTTCAATGAACTCCTCACAGTGGGAGATTGTTGAGAAAATTCAATATGTACCCACCTTTTCAATATATATTTAGGCTGTGTACCTTTAAAAAATCTTCATAATAGACCACCATTTTTTTTTTTCAGAATTTGTTGTGGGGTCAATCACATCATGCCAGCAGGGATAGCCTCGTGTTCACAGGAATAAAAACATACACAGAAATAACACTAAACGCAAGTTAAATTGCATATTAAAATCATACAATTTATTTTTTGCATACATGCATGTGTATTTTAGTTACATGTGTTTTAATCATCTATGTGATAAAAGGAAGAAGTCACTTCGTATTATAACAAGCAATGTCCCGAGGAGAGATGGACGGTTTCACTTTCCATCGGTCGTTAACGAAGAGCCTGAATTCAACGTCTTTTCGCGAGAAGTCAGTTTTCAGGCAGGAAAACTTTCTGTTTTATTCAGGGAGACATTTTACTATTTTGATTTATTTAATTTAAACAAAATTTTAATGTCACGTGTTTATTTTATTTTATTCAAAATTATAGTTTTTTTATTATTATTATTATTTTATTTTTATTTATTAAACATAATAATGTCCCTAAACCGTAATGGATGAGATGCATTTTAATGCTTAAAAAATGAAAGAAAAAAAATGAATATTAGATGATTAAAAAGGTAAAAAAATGTATATTAGACAATTTAAAAAAGTAAAAAATGTATATTAGACAATTAAAAAAGTGAAAAATGTATATTAGACAATTAAAAAAAAGTAAAAAATGTATATTAGACAATTAACAAGAGTAAAAAATGTACATTAGACAATTAAAAAAAGTAAAAATTGTATATTAGACAATTAAAAAAAGTAAAAATGTATATTAGACAATTAAAAAAAGTAAAAAAATGAATATTAGACAATTAAAAAAGTAAAAAAATGTATATTAGAAAATTAAAAAGTAAAAAACTGTATATTAGACAATTAACAAAAGTAAAAAATGTATATTAGACACTTAAAAAAAGTAAAAAATGTATATTAATTAAAAATCAAAAAATGTACATTGGACAATTAAAAAAGTAAAAAATGTATATTAGATAAATAAAAAAGTAAAAACAGTAGATTAAGCAATTAAAAAAGTAAAAAATGCATATAACACAATAAAAAAATAAAAAATGTATATTAAACAATTAAAAAAAGTAAAAAATGAATATTAGACAATTAAAAAAGTAAATAATGTAAAAAGTAAAAACATGCACATTAGACAATTTAAAAAAGTAAAAAATGTAAATTAGACAATTTAAAAAAGTAAAAATGTATATTAGACAATTATAAAAGTAAAAAATGTATATTAGACAATTAAAAAATGTAACAAATGTAATTTAGAAAATAAAAAAATAAAAAATGTATATTAAACAATTAAAAAAAGTAAAAAAATATATATTAGACAATTGAAAAAAGTCAAAAATGTACATTAGACAATTAAAAAAGTAAAAAATGTATATTAGACAATTGGAAAGTCAAAAATATATATTAGACAATTAAAAAGTAAACTATGTATATTTGACAATTAAAAAAGCAAAAAATGTATATTTGACAATTAAAAAGGCAAAAATCAATATTTGACAATTAAAAAAGTAAAAATGTACATTGGACAATTAAAAAAAGTAAAAATGTATATTAGACACTTAAAGAAAGTAAAAAATGCATATAACCCAATTAAAAAAATAAAAAATGTATATTAAACAATTAAAAGAAGTAAAAATGTATATTAGATAATTAATAAAATTAAATATGTATTTCAGACAATTAAAAAAGTAAATAATGTATATTTCACCAATAAAAAAAAGAAAAATGCATAGTTGACAATTAAAAAGTAAAAACATGCACATTGGACAATTAAAAAAAGTAAAAATGTATATTAGACAATTAAAAATGAATAAATGTTTATTAGACAATTAAAAAAATTAAAATATATATATTAGGCAATTAAAAAATGTATATTAGTCAATTAAAACTTTAAAATGTATGTTAGACAATTACAAAAAGTAAACAAATGTATATTAGACAATTCAAAAAAGTAAAAAATGTATATTATACAATTTCAAAAAGTAAAAAAAGTAAATTAGACAATTGAAAAAAGTAAAAATGTATATTAGACAATTAAAAAAGTAAAAAATGTATATTAGACAATTAAAAAAGTGAAAAATGTATATTAGACAATTAAAAAAGTAAAAAATGTATATTAGACAATTAAAAAAATAAAAAATGTATGTTAGACAATTAAAAAAGTAAAAGATGTATATTAGACAATTCAAAAAAGTAATAATGTATAATAGACAATTAAAAAAAGTAAAAAATGAATGTTAGACAATTAAAAAAAGTAAAAAATGTATATTAGAGAATTAAAAATATAAAAAAATATATATTAGACAATTAAAAAAAGTAAACAATGTGTATTAGACAATTGAAAAATGTAAAAAATATATGTTAGACAATTCAAAAAGTAAAAAAATGTATATTAGACAATTAAAAAAGTAAATAAATATGTATTAGACAATTAAAAAATGTAAAAAATATATTTTAGAAAATAAAAAATAAAAAATGCATATTAAACAATTAAAAAAAGTAAAAAATATATATTAGAGAATTAAAAAAAGTAAAAAATGTATATAAGACAATTAAAAAAGTAACACGTGTATATTAGACAATTAAAAAGTAAAAAATATATATTAGTCCATTAAAAAAGTAAAAAATGTATATTAGACAATTAAAAACGTAAAAAATGTATATTAGACAATTAAAAAGTAAAAAATGTATATTATATAATTAAAAAAGTAAGAAAAGTATATTAGACAATTAAAAAATAAACCATGTATATTTGACAATTAAAAATTAAAAAATGTATATTAGATAATTAAAAAGTAAAGAATATGTATTAGTCAATTAAAAAATTAAAAAATGTATATTAGACAATTAAAAATGTAAAAGATGTATATTAGTCAATAAAAAATGTAAACAATGTATATTTGACAATTAAAAAAGCTAAAATGTATATTTGAGAATAAAGAAAGTAAAAAATGTACATTGGACAATTTTAAAAAAAGTGAAAATGTATATTAGATTATTAAAAATGTAAAAGATGCATATTATACAATAAAAAAATTAAAAAAAGTATATTAGAGAATTAAAAAGTAATAAATGTAATGAATGTCTATTAATAATGTATAAAATGATTTTTAGACAATTAAAAAATGTAAAAAAATTATATTAGTCAATTTAAAATACAAAAAATGTATATTACACAATTAAAAAAGTAAAAAATGTATATTAAAAAATTAAAAAAGTAAAAAATGTATATTAAACAATTAAAAATGTAAAAAATGTATACTAGACAATTAAAAAAAGTAAAAAATGTATATTTGACAATTAAAAAAGTAAAAATGTATATTAGACAATAAAAATAAGTAAAAAATATGTATTAGACAATTAAAAAATGTAAACAATGTATATTTGACACTCAAAATAGCAAAATATGTATATTTGACAATTTAAAAATGTAAAAATGTATATTGGACAATTAAAAAAGTAAAAATGTATAGTAGACAATTAAAAATGTAAAAAATGTATATTAAACAATTAAAAAAGTAAAAATGTATTAGTCTATTAAAAAAGTAATAAATGTATAATAGACAATTAAAAATGTAAAAAAAATTATATTAGACAATTAAAAATGCAAAAATGTATATTACACAATTAAAAAAGTAAAAAATGTATATTTCACTATTAAAAAATTAAACCATGTATATTATACGATTAAAAATGTAAAAAATATATATTAGACAATTAACAAAAGTAAAAAATGTATATTAGACAATTAAAAAAGTAAAAAATGTGTATTCGACAATTAAAAAATGTAAAAAATGTATAATAGTCAATTAAAATTAAAAAGATGTATATTAGACAATTAAAAAAAGTAAAAAAATGTAAATTAGATAATTTAATTTAAAAAAAGAAAAAAATGTATATTAGACAATTAAGTAAGTAAAAAATGTATGTCTATATTTCTTAGATGAGTTATTAAGTATAGTATTTACATTAGTAGGACTATTGTCCTCATCTTTGTCGCCATATTTGTCACAACATACCAGAGAAAAGCAATGATAACAAAAAAAACCCAAAAAAAACAAAAGTTGCAATATGAGATCTGGTAAAAACATGCAATGATAACAGCAAAATTGCAATATGAGTACTGGTAAAAAAATTGTTCCTGAATACTCAGAAATTCATACAGAGATATCTTCCAGGACACATGGCACAGTGGATAAAGGCGTTGGTAAGATCCAGTGACAGTCCCAAAGAGTGTGAGTTCAATACCTGGTTAAGGCAATGGAGAACTTTCAGAGGGAAAATTATCAGGAGATCAGTGGTGATTGAAATAAAGGCCGGAGCGTACAATGGCCGAAACGTTGTGACTTATATAGTCCAAATAATGTAAATACTGTACATAATACCTCATCTCAGAAATATAGACAGACGGACCCGATATACCAAAAATATATCAAACATGTGAGATGACACCTTCATACTCTGGATGTACTCAAACCAACATTCACCAGACAGTACCTCAATTTTAACTCCCACCCTAATATACATTTTTTACTTTTTTAATTGTCAAATATACATTGTTTACATTTTTACATTAGTCTGACTATTGACCTCATCTTTGTCCCCATTTTTGTCACAACGTTTCGGTCGTTGTACGCTCTGGCCTTCTTCGAACCCTTTATTTCGATCACTGGGGTAGAATGTTCTAGTTCCATGTGCCATGTTTGATGTTATTTTCTAATTTTCTCTCTGAAAGTTCTCCACTGCCTTAACCAGGTATTGAACTCACACTCTTTCGGTCTGTCACTGGATCTAACCAACACCTTTATCCACTGTGCCATGTCCTTGAGTATATCTGGGTATTAATTTCTGAGTATTATAAACCTAATTTTTCAGCAACCATTTTTTACCAGTACTCATATTGCAATTTTGCTGTTTTTACCAGATCTCATATTGCAACTTTTTTTTTTTTTTTTTTTGTTATCATTGCTTTTCTCTGGCACTCCTTATTACTGGTTCCCATATTGTATTTATTTCTATGCTTGGCCAACTCAGGAGATTTTTGTGGCCTAGCATACGTGCTGATTCCTTAAAAAAATTAAAAAAATGTATATTAGACAATTAAAAAACTTACAAAATGTATATTAGACAATTAAGAAATGTAAAAAATTAATATTAGACAATTAAAAATATAAAAAATGTATATTAGTCAAAGTAAATGTAAAAAATATATATTAGACAATTAAAAAAGTAATAAATGTATATTAGACAATTAAAAAATAAAAAAAGTATATTAAATTATTAAAAAATTAAAAAAAAGTATATTAGACAATTAAATGTAAAGAATGTATATCAGTCAATTAAAAAAGTAAAAATATATATTAGACTGTTAAAAAAAGTAAAAAAATGTATTTTCGACTTCCCATCAATTCAAGGAGAGCTTGTCGGGTTGCAGAGAAAGCAGGACATGCCCTTGTCTGAGAGAGAATCCAGTACAATCGTTGAATAAAACATCGACTACAAGCTCATATCTCCCAGACGCTCGAGGATTTCTTCAACAAAATTACTAAGGAAGGAGACCTATTACAAAAGTATAAAATGTATTTTAGACAATTAAAAAAAGTAAAAAAATTATATTAGTCAATTAAAAATGCAAAAAATTTATATTACACAATAAAACAATTAAACAATTAAAAAAAGTAAAAAATGTATATTTGACAATCAAAAAAGTAAAAATGTATATTATACAAATAACAAAACTAAAAATGTATATTAGACAATAAAAAAAGTGAGCAATGTATATTAGACAATTAAAAAATATAAAGAATATATATTTGACACTTAAAAAAGAAACAATGGAAATTTGACAATTAAAAAAATGGAAAAGTATGTTGGACAATTAAAAAGTAAAAAATACTTATACTCAAGGTATAAAATATGAACCTTAAATCCTGTGGTTTATGGTAAGTTGTTAGCAGGAGGGATTTTAAACTGTATGCTTTGCCTCCTTTTCTCGATGATGCTGAAGAAAAACACAATTGGATATGTGTCTCAACGAGCCATTAAAAGATTGCATTTGAGAACAGTGGAATGAATGGGTGGATAGCAGGGAAAACTCATTCACGCTAATGTAATAGGCTACTGGAAACACATTCATGCACTCATGGGGTATTGTAGCTTGTGATAGTTTCCTGGCAATATCTACTCTACCCTCTGATATTTCATTAGAATTGGAGTGAAAGGAAACTATATGCTTTCTGAATTTAATAAATTTAATACAATACATTTTGAAATACTATTCGTGGGGCATTGTCTTGTATGGTAAATATAGCCCCAAAACTACATTTTAACTTGAATATTTGGCGGCTGTCACATTTTATGCAGGTAATATGCTATGTTCACACTCATGGTGAGTGACGCATTCAGTGTATTGTATTATAAGTGATCAGTTTTGTGTTCATAAAAATAATCTTTTATTCAAATTTCTAGAGGTTTCTCCTCTATATTCCTGGTGGCAACAATTACCGGCTATAGAGTAAATTCTTGCTTCAGGTTTTACGTTGTGGTTATTTTATTTTGTATTAAATCTTTTCTTGTTAGTTATTGTTAATCTGTTATTGGGACGAATTTATAAATGAAACTTTATCATAGATCTGGATGGATAGGAAAAAACTGACTTTGTATGTGTGTGTGTGTGTTTGTGTGTGTGTGTGCGTGTGTGTGTGCGTGTATATATATATATATATATATATATATATAGATATAGATATATAGATATATATATGAGATGAATTACAAATAATGCACTGACTGACTGACCAAATCCTACTAACTA
Organism: Acanthosepion esculentum; assembly: GCA_964036315.1. Classification (NCBI taxonomy): domain Eukaryota; kingdom Metazoa; phylum Mollusca; class Cephalopoda; order Sepiida; family Sepiidae; genus Acanthosepion; species Acanthosepion esculentum. The sequence continues at coordinate 79,489,927 of OZ038509.1, forward strand.
TGGGTAAATAGCAGGACAGACCAGGTTCTCTAGCTTTTGATGGCAACTGGCCTACTGCAGAAAGAAATGGCAACCTACTGCGAGGGAAAAAATCTGCCTTGTCAGTCATGTATCGAAAGATACATGATTGCCTAAGTGTGTATCATGCATGGCACATAACTGACTGAGCATTTGCTGGAGGAGACAGATTTAGACTCAGTTCTGGCTACTTGGCCCAGGCTAAAAATGCAACTGCTCAGTTTGACTGCAGTAAACAAACTGAATGACCATGACCATATGAAGTGACATCATGTGACTTGTGAAGTGACATCATGTGATTTATGAAGTGACATCATGTGATTTATGAAATGGCATCATGTGACTTGGGAAGTGACATCATGTGACTTGTGAAGTGACATCATGTGATTTATGAAGTGACATCATATGATTTATGAAGTGACATCATGGGACTTGTGAAGTGATATCATGTGATTTATGAAGTGACATCAGGTGATTTATGAAATGACATCATGTTACTTGTGAAGTGACATCATGTGATTTATGAAGTGACATCATGTGACTTGTGAAGTTAGTTCTATTTCTCGTTGGGGACATTATATTCACTTATGCATAAATAACTATGAGTCCAACTCTTCTCCCCCTAGCTATAGGTTAATTAGTAAGACTTGTATCACTAAACCATTATCTCCCCCAAAAATAATTTCTTACAATCTAAAAATATAAATGATGTCACTTCATATATATATATATATATATATATATATATATATATATATATATATATATATATGTATATATATATATATATATATATATATATGAGATGAATTACAAATAATGCACTGACTGTTCTTTAAATTCATAAACAACAAAGATATTTCAGTGAAAGGAAAACATTGTTGTCTTGAGAATGCATACAGCTAGAATTTTATAAGTAGTTTATATTTTAATCATATAAATAACTTTAAGGTTTTTATACGAATAAAAATGAATTATGCTGTTAAAATAAGAACAAAAAAAAAGAACTTATCCAAAAAAAACTAAAAGTAGACAAATGGCGCTGGTTGTGAAATTCAAATGACATTCTAAGCAAATTCCCCACAAAAAGACCTTTTCTTTGATTGGAATGAAAGGGGAATAACTGTAACTTGTCATTTTTTAAGTTGAATTTATTTATCTATCTTTTTTTGGTAATACATTGTCTCTATCTGTGTTTGCTATCAAACGCCCCATTTAAAATATCATATGTATATTCACAATTTAAAATTTCTTTGTTTGTAATGATCTGTGCAAAGGTATATTTAAGAAAAAAAGTTCTTTGCTTTCGGAAATGTTCAATGTTTAAAAAGTCGTCTGCCATTGATTGAAAGGTCGAATTTAACTTAGACAAAAGATTTTTCTGTGAAAGATATTAAGTGAAAAAGTTTGTTGTGTAAATTTTTCTAATCTCTCATAAAGAAAGTTTGTTTCTTTGGTGGCAATTTTGACACATAATTCCCGTGTGTATCTTTGCGTGTGTGAGTCTTAAAATGCGACGAAAATTCGTTTGCTGTTTCTATTTATAGTTTGTTTTTTTAAGAACAAAATCGGCTCCAGCGGTTTTTCTGAGAAATGCGTGGTAGAATGTTGTATTTTTTTATTTTTTAGTTCTTGAAACATTTAAATTATGGATGAATTTGAGAAAGATTTTTTTTAATGTCAGTTAAGCCTATGTTATTCGAATAAAAATGAATTATACTGTCAAAATAAGAACAAAAAAAGAAGTTATCGAAAAAGAAAACCTAAAAGAAGACAAATGGCGCTGGTTGAGAAATTCAGATGACAATCTCAGGAAATTCCCCAGACAAAGACCTTTTCTTCGATTGGAATGCAAGGGGAATAACTTTAAACTGTCAATTTTAAAGTTATTCCCCTTGAAAGAATCTATTTATATTTTTTTGTAATACAGTGTCTCTATCTGTGTTTGCTATCAAACGCCCCATTTAAAATATTATAAATATATTTTTTAATTGTTTTCTTGTGTTGATTATTTTCCGGGATTATATCTCGGGAAAATGAAAATAAAGAAAGTACAAAAACTTTTATTTTCAAAAATCGAATTAAAAATCCAATATTAAGGAAAATGAGGAAAATTAAGGAGAGAGAACAAAGAATAAGAATTAAGAAGACAGAAGATAACAATTGATATTGTATTTAAATTTTTGAAGATCAAAGGCAATAAAACCACTAGGACGCAAGGGGTTACTGAATGTTAGAGAATATGAGAAAAACTACTATTAAGGAGAGAAGACAATAAAAGAACAAGAATTAAGAAGACAGAAGATAACAATTGATATTGCATTTAAATTTTTGAAGATCAAAACTGACTGGGAAGCAAGAAGCCAGAAGTGATTTCTACAAGCAAGAAGTGTGATAGAAGAAACTGTTAACATAGAACTTACAGTTACATCTAACCATTTCAACTGTAAAATGATGAGACCTAACTGCCAATCTAGTACTGCGTTTCTATTCATAGTCTAGGTTCCATAGAGGAAAGTGATGGTATTTATTTCTGTTGTTATACAGAAACTGGCACAATGCCCAAAGGAGGGCTGTGCAAAGCTGGTCTTCACCTGTCTTGTATCTAAACTTAGCTAGCCTCAATCTTCTTTACACCTAAACAACACATTCTTATTTACCATTCTTATTACCATAGAAGAAAATTCATCCAAACAATTACCATTTATAGAAAAGGCACAGGGCAGCTACATTACGGCGATGGGAAAGAAGCTGAAGCCAAGATGCCAGGTCAGGAACAATAACATTGTGAATTCTTTGGGTTTTATCAAACATCTCTAAATACATAGCAGTAGCATCAAACCAGATGAGGTAGCAATATCCAATGATTTTCAATTTTTCTTGAATTTTCATTTAACTTTTTGATTAAATTTTTTTTTTGGAAAAAAGTAAAAAATATTTATTAGACAATTAAAAAAAGGAAAAAATGTATATTAGACAATTAACGTGGTAAAAATGTGCATTAGACAATTAAAAAAGTAAAAAATGTATACTAGACAATTGAAAAAATTAAAAAATATATGTAAGACAATTAAAAAAAGTTCAAAAGTATATTAGACAATGAAAAACTAAAAAATGTATATTTGACAATGAAAAAAAGCAAAAAATATATATTAGACAATTAAAAAAGTAAAAAATGTATATTAGACAATTAAAAAATGTAAATAAATATATATTAGACAATTAAAAATTAAAAATATACATTAGACAATTAAAAAAAGTAAAAAATGCATATTAGATAATTATAAAATGTAATATATATATATTAGACAATTAAAAAAAGGAAAAATGTATATTAGACAATTAAAAAAAGAAAAAAATATATATTTGATAATTAAAAGAGTAAAAATGTATATTAGACAATTACAAAATGCCAAAAATGTATATTAGACAATTAAAAAGTAAAAATGTATATTAAACAATTAAAAAAGAGGAAAAATGTATATTAGACAATTAAAAAAACTGAGAAATGTATATTAGACATAAAAAAAAATGTATATTGGACAATTAAAAAAGTAAAAAATGTATATTCCCCTATTACTCCAACCCTTCTTTAACCCCTTGCGTGATAGTGGCCTCCGGCCTTGCTTGGGGTGATATTATTAAAAAAAAAAACAAAAAAAAACCTATTGCAAAACCCAAAGCCAAAGTTAAGTGTTACTGAGGTTGATTCACGTTAGACAAGGAGGTAAGAAGTGCAGTTCATGAGGATATGTAAGAAAAGTAACAGTTAAATCTTGATTTAAAGGAATTACCCTCTCAGGAGTCTGTTCCACAAAGTAGTGGTTCTTGGTAAAAAGCTGTCCAAGTTATCGGTCATGTTCAACCACGTCCTGAAGGGACACGGTGCGTAGAAAATGAAATATTTGTGTACTCGGTTTCTAGTGTTGTCAAACTCTGCGAAACACTTGTACACATGCTGTCACCACTTACATGATACATGGGTGTTTAAATTTGAAATTAATATTCCCCAAATTGACTGGATGTTCTTGAAAATGACTGAGACGGTTGTAAAAAAAGGACTCAAACAAAACAGAAAAGTAAGTTTTTAATTTCAAACAAATGTTTGGTAAAAAAAAAGTCGCCTCTTTTTATAAGACCGAAAATATTTATTCACCAAAACCAAAATAAGAGAAATCACCCATGAAAAAGAAAAGAGAAAACTATATGCTTTCTGAATTTAATAAATTTAATACAATACATTTTGAAATACTATTCGTGGGGCATTGTCTTGTATGGTAAATATAGCCCCAAAACTACATTTTAACTTGAATAATTGGGGGCTGTCACATTTTATGCAGGTAATATGTTATGTTCACACTCATGGTGAGTGACGCATTGATTGTATTGTATTATAAGAGATCTGTTTTGTGTTCATATAATATTTTATTCAAATTTCTAGTGGTTACTCCTATATATTCCTTGTGGCAATCATTACCTGCTATAGAGTAAATTCTCCCTTCAGGTTTTACGTTGTGGTATATCTGTGCTTGCTATCAAACGCCCCTATTAAAATATTATAAATATATTTTTTAATTGTTTTCTTGTGTTGATTATTTTCCGGGATTATATCTCGGGAAAATAATAATTAAGAAAGAACGAAAACTTTTATTTTTAAAAATCGAATTAAAAAGCCAATATTAAGGAATTTGTAGGTTTCAAAAATTCAGATAAATTAATTTTATTTTCAGTTTACAAAAATCTCTTTGTAATTCCCAGAAATATTATGACTAAAACCAGAAATAACTTGAAGTTAGTCGTTAGAGATATTCAGGCAGCTATATGACTAATCATGAAAACTTAACTTACTACCTGGTTAAATATTAAACTCAAAGGAAAAAAGATGTCCCTTCAGAATGGAGAAAATCATGGATCTCCATGTTCATTTTTTCTTTGTGTTTGTTTGTTCCAATCCATAAGAATAGCTACTAGGAATGCACCATGCCTGAATTAAAAAAAAAAATCAAATCCTACAGATGCATGCTGGGATATCTCATTAGCATCTATCTATCTATCTATCTATCTATCTATCTATCTATCTATCTATCTATCTATCTATACTGGATCTAAGAAGGATGCGTGAATATTTAAAATTGTGCTGCAAATAAAATATGCAATATCCACAAACATAAATTATAAGAAATGGCCAAATAGTAACGATATTTAATCACGACAAAAAATCCATGTTTGAAACAACAGATTAAATTTTATATACACAATTTACAATTTCTTTGTTTGTAATGATCTATGCAAAGGTATAGAGAAAAAGTTCTTTGCTGTTTGAGAAATGTTCAATGTTTAAAAAGTCGTCTGCCTTTGATTGAAAGGTTGAATTTAACTTAGACAAAAGATTTTTCTGTGAAAGATATTAAGTGAAAAAGTTTGTTGTGGAAATTTTTCTAATCTCTCATAAAGAAAGTTTGTTTCTTTGGCGGCAATTTTGACACATAATTCCCGTGTGTATCTTTGCATGTGCGAGTCTCAAAATGTGACGAAAATTTGTTTGCTCTTTCTATTTATCGTTTTTTTTAACAACAAAATCGGCTCCATGCTGGGATATCTCATTAGCAAATATCTATCTATCTATCTATCTATCTATCTATCTATCTATCTCTCTACAGGGTGTGATAGGTAAATTACTGAAAAAAAATTAGTTTATAATAGCCAAAAATTCATACTCAGATGTCCTCAAGGACATATGGCACAGTGGATAAAGGCGTTGGTTAGATCCAGTGACAGACCCAAAGATAACCGGTTCAGGCAGTGGAGAACTTTCAGAGGGAAAATTAGCAGAAGATAACTGATAACTGACATCCATCAAACATGGTTCGTGGAACTAGAACAGTCTACCCCAATGATCGAAATAAAGGGTTCGGTTTGAAATTCCAACCACCTGAAGAAGGCTGGAGCGTACAACGGCCGAAACGTTGTGACAAATATGGCGACAAAGGTGAGGACAATAGTCCGACTAATGTAAATACTGTACATAATACCTCATCTCAGAAATATAGACAGACTCTAAAAAATGTATATTAGACAATTAAAAAAAGTAAAATAATGTATATTACACAAATTAAAAAAGTAAAAAATGTATATTTGACAAGTAAAAGATAATTAAAAAAAGTAAAAATATATATTAGACAATTAAAAAAGGTAAAAAAGTATATATTAGATAATTAAAAAAAGTAAAAATGTATATTAGACAAATTAAAAAATAGAAAATGTATATTAGACAATTAAAAAAGAAAAACATGTATATTACGCTATTAATAAAAGTAAAATAATGTATATTAGACAACTAAAAAACGTAAAAAATGTATATTAGACAATTGAAAAAAGTAAAAATTTTATATTAGACATTTAAAAAAGTAAAAAATGTAAATTAAACAATTAAAAAAATGAAAAAATGTGTATTAGAAAATTAAAAAAAGTAAAAAATGTATATTAGACAATTACAAAGTAAAAAATGTGTATTAGACAATTAAAAAATAAAAAATGTATATTAGACAATTAAAAAAGTAAAAAATATATTCGAGAATGGAAAAAGTAAAAAATGTATATTAGAGAATTAAAAAAAAGTAAAAAATGTATATTAAACAATTAAAATATACAAATGTATATTGGACAATTAAAAAAGTAAAAATTTATATTGGACAATTAAAAAAAGTAAAAAATGTATATTAGACAATTGAAAAAGTAAAAAATGTATATTAGACAATTGAAAAAGGTAAAACATGTATATTACACAATTACAAAAAGTAAAAATGTATATTAGACAATTAAAATGTAAAAATGTATATGAGGCAATAAAAAAAGTAAAAAATGTATATTAGACGATTAAAAGAAAGTAAAAAATATATATTGGACTATTAAAAAAAGTAAAAAATATATTTTAGACAATTAAAAAAGTAAAAAATGTATATTAGACAATTGAAAAAGGCAAAAAATGTATATTACAAAAATTACAAAAAGTAAAAATGTATATTATACAAGTAAAAAAAGTAAAAGATGTATATTAGACAATAAAAAAAATTAAAAAATGTTTATTAGACAATTAAAAAAAGTAAAAAATGTATATTAGGCAATTAAATAAGTAAAAATACATATTACACAATTACAAAACGTAAAAATATATATTAGACAATTAAAAAAAGTAAAAGAATGCATATTAGACGATTAAAAAAGTAGAAATATATATTAGACAATTAAAAAAGTAAAAGAATATATATTAGCAAATTAAAAAAGGTAAAAATATATATTAGACAATTAAAAAAAGTGAAAAATGTTTATTAGACAATTAAAAAAAGTAAAAATGTATATTAGACATTAAAAAAGTAAAAATTGTATATTAGACAATTAAAATGCAAAAAAATATATTAGACAATTAAAAAAGGAAAAAATATATAGTAGACAATTAAAAAAAGGAAAAATGTATCTTAGACAATTAAAAAATGTAAAAATTGTATATTAGACAATTAAAAAAGTAAAAAATGTATATTAGACAATTGAAAAAATAAAACCATGTATATTAGACAATTAAAAAAAGTAAAAAATATTTATTAGACAATTGAAAAAGTAAAAAATGTATATTAGACAATTGAAAAAGGTAAAACATGTATATTACACAATTACAAAAAGTAAAAATGTATATTAGACAATTAAAATGTAAAAATGTATATGAGGCAATAAAAAAAGTAAAAAATGTATATTAGACGATTAAAAGAAAGTAAAAAATATATATTGGACTATTAAAAAAAGTAAAAAATATATTTTAGACAATTAAAAAAGTAAAAAATGTATATTAGACAATTGAAAAAGGCAAAAAAATGTACATTACAAAAATTACAAAAAGTAAAAATGTATATTATACAAGTAAAAAAAGTAAAAGATGTATATTAGACAATAAAAAAAATTAAAAAATGTTTATTAGACAATTAAAAAAAGTAAAAAAATGTATATTAGGCAATTAAAAAAGTAAAAATACATATTACACAATTACAAAACGTAAAAATATATATTAGACAATTAAAAAAAGTAAAAGAATGCATATTAGACGATTAAAAGAGTAGAAATATATATTAGACAATTAAAAAAGTAAAAGAATATATATTAGCAAATTAAAAAAAGTAAAAATATATATTAGACAATTAAAAAAAGTGAAAAATGTTTATTAGACAATTAAAAAAAGTAAAAATGTATATTAGACATTAAAAAAGTAAAAATTGTATATTAGACAATTAAAATGCAAAAAAATATATTAGACAATTAAAAAAGGAAAAAATATATAGTAGACAATTAAAAAAAGGAAAAATGTATCTTAGACAATTAAAAAATGTAAAAATTGTATATTAGACAATTAAAAAAGTAAAAAATGTATATTAGACAATTGAAAAAATAAAACCATGTATATTAGACAATTAAAAAAAGTAAAAAATATTTATTAGACAATTGAAAAAGTAAAAAATGTATATTAGACAATTGAAAAAGGTAAAACATGTATATTACACAATTACAAAAAGTAAAAATGTATATTAGACAATTAAAATGTAAAAATGTATGAGGCAATAAAAAAAGTAAAAAATGTATATTAGACGATTAAAAGAAAGTAAAAAATATATATTGGACTATTAAAAAAAGTAAAAAATATATTTTAGACAATTAAAAAAGTAAAAAATGTATATTAGACAATTGAAAAAGGCAAAAAAATGTACATTACAAAAATTACAAAAAGTAAAAATGTATATTATACAAGTAAAAAAAGTAAAAGATGTATATTAGACAATAAAAAAAATTAAAAAATGTTTATTAGACAATTAAAAAAAGTAAAAAAATGTATATTAGGCAATTAAAAAAGTAAAAATACATATTACACAATTACAAAACGTAAAAATATATATTAGACAATTAAAAAAGTAAAAGAATGCATATTAGACGATTAAAAAAGTAGAAATATATATTAGACAATTAAAAAAGTAAAAGAATATATATTAGCAAATTAAAAAAAGTAAAAATATATATTAGACAATTAAAAAAAGTGAAAAATGTTTATTAGACAATTAAAAAAAGTAAAAATGTATATTAGACATTAAAAAAGTAAAAATTGTATATTAGACAATTAAAATGCAAAAAAATATATTAGACAATTAAAAAAGGAAAAAATATATAGTAGACAATTAAAAAAAGGAAAAATGTATCTTAGACAATTAAAAAATGTAAAAATTGTATATTAGACAATTAAAAAAGTAAAAAATGTATATTAGACAATTGAAAAAATAAAACCATGTATATTAGACAATTAAAAAAAGTAAAAAATATTTATTAGACAATTAAAAAAAGTAAAAAATGTATATTGGGCAATTAAAAAAGTAAAAAATATATATTAGACAATTACAAAATGTGAAAATATATATCAGATAATTAAAAAAAAGTAAAAAATGTATTTTAGACAATTAAAAAAAAAGTAAAAAGTATTATATAACAATTAAAAAAGTAAAAATGTATATTGGACAATAAAAAAAGTAAAAAATATACATTAGACAATTTAAAGAAAGTAAAAAATGTATATTGGACAATTAAAAAAGACAAAAAAGTATATTAGATAATTAAAGAAGTAAAAAATGTATAATAGCCAATTAAAAAAGGCAAATATATATTACACAATTAAAAAAAGCCAAAAATATACATTAGACAATTAAAAAAAGCAAAAGATGTATGTTAGAATATTAAAAATGTCAAAAATGTATATTAGACAATTAGAAAAGTAAAAAATGTATATTAGACAATTAAAAAAAGTAAAAATAGATATCAGACAATTAAAAAAAGTAAAAAATATATATTAGATAATTAAAAAAGTAAAAAATATATTAGACAATTAAAAAAAGTAATAAATGTATATTGGACAATTAAAAAAAGTAAAAAATATATATTAGACAATTGAAAAAGTAAAAAATGTATATTAGACAAGTAACTAAAGTAAGAAAACGTATATTAAACAATTTCAAAAGTAAAAAATATATATTAGACAATTAAATAAAGTAAAAAATGTATATTAGAAAATTAAAAAAAGAAAGAATGTATAAGAGACAATTAAAAAAAGTAAAAAAAATGTGTATTAGACAAATAAAAGTAAACGTAATGTATATTTAAACAATTAAAATTAAATAATGTATATTAGACAATTAAAAAAAGTAAAAAATATATATTAGTTAAAAAAAAGCTAAAAAGTTATATATAAGACAATTAAAAAAGAAAAGGAAAAAATGTATATTAAACAATGAAAAAAGTTAAAAATGTATATTAGACAAGTAAAAAAGTAAAAAATGTATATTACACAATTAAAAAAATATATAATAGACAATTAAAAAAGTAAAAATGTATATTAGAAAAATTAAAAAAGAAAAAAATGTATATTAGGTAAAAAATTAAAAAATGTATATTAGACAATAAAAAAGGTAAAAATATATATTAGACTATTGAAAAATTTTAAAAATGTATATTAGACAATTAAAAAAGTAAAAACATTGTTTAGACAATTAATAATAGTAAAACATGTATATTAGGCAATTAAAAAAGGAAAAATGTATATTAGACAATTAAAACGAAAAAAATTTATCAGACAATGACAAAAAGTAAAAAATATATATTAGACAATAAAAAAATTAAAAAATGTATATTAGACAATTAAAAAAAGTAAAAAATATATATTAGACAAATTAAAAACGTAAAATAAGTATATACGACAATTAAAAAAAGTAAAAAATATATATCACACAAAGAAAAAAGGTAAAAATGTATATTAGACAATGAAAAATGTAAAAGATGTATATTAGACAATTAAAAAAAGTAAAAAAATATATATTAGGCAATTAATAAAAGTAAAAATGTATATCAGACAATTAAAAAAATAAAAAATATATATTAGAAAATTAAAAAAAGTAAAAAAATGTAAAAGAGACAATTAAAATGAAAATGTATTATGAAAAACTAAAAATGTATAATTGAAAAAATGTATAACTGAAAAAGAATGAATGTATAATTGACAATGAAAATTAGACAATTAAAAAAAGTAAAAAATATTCAGTAGACAATTAAAAAAAGTAAAAAAATGTATAGTAGACAATTAAAATAGTAATAAATATATATTAGACAATTAAAAATGTTAAAAATGTATATTAGTCAATTAAAAAATAAAAAATGTATATTAGACAATGAAATATGTAAAAAATGTTTATTAGTCAATAAAAAAGTTAAAAATGGATAATAAACAATTAAAAGGTAAAAAATGTATATTAGACAATTTTTATCGAATCCACAAAATATTGGTGTCCAATTGTCGGTAATTTCTTGACTTATCCATAATTAACTAAGTTTATTCTACACCTTGATTAAAGTCGACTAGTGTTAGCTCATTTGCGGAATATTTTCAAGCGGCCCTAAACTGGGAAATCAGTAATAATTCACTTGTTTATAACTTTTTTCCAGTGAAAGAAATATTTTCAAAATGGGTATCAAATTGTTTGCAATTATTTGATTTGTCTATGTATACAGGGATTTTTCTTTTGCTTAGATAGTAAAAAGTACAGCTTTCACCATGTGCGCGGTATGTCGTCTGACAATTTACGGCGTCCGAATTCCAGTGTGCACAATAAGACTGCATTTGTAATTTTTCCTTTTTATCGAATCAACAATATATTGGTGTCCAATTGTCGGGAATTCCTTACCTTATCCATAATTACAAAAGTTTTTTCGACACCTTGAATAGAGTCGAGGCAAAATTCAACGGTATGGGGACTAGTGTTAGCTCATTTGCGGAAATTTTCATGCGGACCTAAACTGGGTAATCTGTCATAATTCACTTTTTTATAACTTTTTTCCAGTAAAAGAAATATTTTCAAAATGGGTATCAAATTGTGTGCAATTATTTGATTTGTCTATGTATACAGGGATTTTTCTTTTGCTCAGATAGTAAAAAGTACAGCTTTCACCAGGTGCGCGGTATGACGTCTGACAAAATACAGCGTCCGAATTCCAGTGTGCACAATAAGACTGCATTTGTAATTTTTCCTTTTTATCGAATCCACAATATATTGGTGTCAAATTGTCGGGAATTTCTTGCCTTATCCATAATTACAAACGTTTTTTCGACACCTTGATTAGAGTCGAGTCGAAATTCATCGGTATGGGGACTTGTGTTAGCTCATTTGCGGAAATTTTCATGCGGCCTAAAAGTGGGAAATCAGTGATATTTCACTTGTTTATAACTTGTTTCCAGTAAAAGAAATATTTTCAAAATGGGTATCAAATTGTGTGAAATTATTTGATTGGTCGATGTTTACAGGGATTTTTCATTTGCTCAGATAGTAAAAAGTACAGCTTTCACCATGTGCGCGGTATGTCGTCTGACAATTTACAGCGTCCAAATTCCAGTGTGCACAATAAGACTGCATTTGTAATTTTTCCTTTTTATCGAATCCACAATATATTGGTGTCCAATTGTCGGGAATTCCTTACCTTATCCATAATTACGAGAGTTTTTTCGACACCTTGAATAGAGTCGATTCGAAATTCAACGGTATTGGGACTTGTGTTAGCTCATTTGTGGAAATTGTCATGCGGCCCTAAACTGGGAAATCAGTCATATTTCACTTGTTTATAACTTTTTTCCAGTAAAAGAAATATTTTCAAAATGGGTATCAAATTGTGTGCAATTATTTGATATGTCTATGTTTACAGGGATTTTTCATTTGCTCAGATAGTAAAAAGTACAGCTTTCACCATGTGTGCGGCATGACGTCTGACAATATACAGCGTCCGAATTCCAGTGTGCACAATACGACTGCATTTGTAATTTTTCCTTTTCATCGAATCCACAATATATTGGTGTCCAATTGTCGGGAATTACTTACCTTATCCATAATTACAAAAGTTTTTTCGACACATTGATTAGAGTCGGGTCGAAATTCAACGGTATGGGGACTTGTGTTAGCTCATTTGCGGAAATTGTCATGCGGCCCTAAACTGGGAAATCAGTGATATTTCACATGTTTTTAACTTTTTTCCAGTAAAAGAAATATTTTCAAAATGGGTATCAAATTGTGTGCAATTATTTGATTTGTCTATGTATACAGGGATTTTTCTTTTGCTCGCATAGTAAAAAGTACAGCTTTCACCATGTGCGCGGCATGACGTCTGACAATTTACAGCGACCGAATTCCAGTGTGCACAATAAGACTGCATTTCTACTTTTTCATTTTTATAGAATCCACAAAATATTGGTGTCAAATTGTCGGAATTTCTTGCCTTATCCATAATTACAAAAGTTTTTCGACACCTTGAATAGAGTCGAGGCAAAATTCTACGGTATGGGGACTACTGTTAGCTCATTTGCGGAAATTTTCATGCGGAACTAAACTGGGTAATCTGTCATAATTCACGTTTTTATAACTTTTTTCCAGTAAAAGAAATATTTTCAAAATGGGTATCAAATTGTTTGCAATTATTTGATTTGTCTATGTATACAGGGATTTTTCTTTTCCTCAGATAGTAAAAAGTACAGCTTTCACCATGTGCGCGGTATGTCGTCTGACAATTTACAGCGTCCGAATTCCAGTGTGCACAATAAAACTGCATTTGTAATTTTTCCTTTTTATCGAATCCACAATATATTGCTGTTAAATTGTCGTGAATTTCTTGCCTTATCCATAATTACAAAAGTTTTTTCGACACCTTGATTAGAGTCGCGTCGAAATACAACGGTATGGGGACTTGTGTTAGCTCATTTGTAGAAATTGTCATGCGGCCCTAAACTGGGAAATCAGTCATATTGCACTTGTTTATAACTTTTTTCCAGTAAAAGAAATATTTTCACAATAGGTATCAAATTGTCTGCAATTATTTGATATGTCTATGTTTACAGGGATTTTTCATTTGCTCAGATAGTAAAAAGTACCGCTTTCACCATGTGCGCGGCATGACGTCTGACAATATACAGCGTCCGAATTCCAGTGTGCACAATAAGACTGCATTTCTACTTTTTCCTTTTTATAGAATCCACAAAATATTGGTCTCAAATTGTCGTGAATTTCTTGCCTTATCCATAATTACAAAAGATTTTTCGACACGTTGAATAGAGTCGAGGCGAAATTTAACGGTATGGGGACTTGTGTTAGCTCATTTGCGGAAATTGTCATGCGGCCCACAACTGGGAAATCAGTGATATTTCACATGTTTATAACTTTTTTCCAGTAAAAGAAATATTTTCAAAATGGGTATCAAATTGTGTGCAATTATTTGATTTGTCTATGTTTACAGGAATTTTTAATTTGCTCAGTAAAAAGTACAGCTTTCACCATGTGCGCGGTATGTCGTCTGACAATTTACAGCGTCCGAATTCCAGTGTGCACAATAAGACTGCATTTCTAATTTTTCCTTTTTATAGAATCCACAAAATATTGGTGTCAAATTGTCGAGAATTTCTTGCCTTATCCATAATTACAAAAGTTTGTTCGACACCTTGAATAGAGTCGAGGCAAAATTCAACGGTATGGGGACTAGTGTTAGCTCATTTGCGGAAATTTTCATGCGGACCTAAACTGGGTAATCAGTCATAATTCACGTTTTTATAACTTTTTTCCAGTAAAAGAAATATTTTCAAAATGGGTATCAAATTGTTTGAAATTATTTGATTTGTCTATGTATACAGTGATTTTTCTTTTGCTCAGATAATTAAAAAGTACAGCTTTCACCATGTGCGCGGTATGTCGTCTGACAATTTACAGCGTCCGAATTCCAGTGTGCACAATAAGACTGCATTTGTAATTTTTCCTTTTTATCAAATCCACAATATATTGGTGTCAAATTGTCGAAAATTTCTTGCCTTATCCATAATATCAAATGTTTTTTCGACACCTTGATTAGAGTCGAGTCGAAATTCAACGGTATGGGGATTGTGTTAGCTCATTTGCGGAAATTGTCAAGCGGCCCTAAACTGGGAAATCAGTGATATTTCACTTGTTTATAACTTTTTTCCAGTAAAAGAAATATTTTCAAAATGGGTATGAAATTGTGTGAAATTATTTGATTTGTCTATGTTTACAGGGATTTTTCATTTGCTCAGATAGTAAAAAGTACAGCTATCACCATGTGCGCGGTATTTCGTCTCACAATTTACAGCGCCCGAATTCCAGTGTGCACAATAAGACTGCATTTGTAATTTTTCCTTTTTATCGAATCCACAATATATTGGTGTCCAATTGTCGGGAATTCCTTACCTTATCCATAATTACAAAAGTTTTTTCGACACCTTGAATAGAGTCGATTCGAAATTCAACGGTATGGGGACTTGTGTTAGCTCATTTGTGGAAATTGTCATGCGGCCCTAAACTGGGAAATCAGTCATATTTCACTTGTTTATAACTTTTTTCCAGTAAAAGAAATATTTTCAAAATGGGTATCAAATTGTGTGAAATTATTTGATTTGTCTATGTTTACAGGGATTTTTCATTTGCTCAGACAGTAAAAAGTACAGCTTTCACCATCTGCGCGGCATGACGTCTGACAAGTTACAGCGTCCGAATTCCAGTGTGCCCAATAAGACTGCATTTCTACTTTTTCCTTTTTATAGAATCCACAAAATATTGGTGTAAAATTGTCCAGAATTTCTTGCCTTATCCATAATTACAAAAGTTTTTTCGACACGTTGAATAGAGTCGAGGCGAAATTTAACGGTATGGGGACTAGTGTTAGCTCATTCGCAGAAATTTTCATGCGGACCTAAACTGGGTAATCAGTCATAATTAACTTTTTTATAACTTTTTTCCAGTAAAAGAAATATTTTCAAAATGGGTATCAAATTGTGTGCAATTATTTGATTTGTCTATATATACAGGGATTTTTCTTTTGCTCAGATAGTAAAAGGTACAGCTTTCACCATGTGCGCGGTATGTCGTCTGACAATATACAGCGTCCGAATTCCAGTGTGCACAATAAGAATGCATTTGTAATTTTTCCTTTTTATAGAATCCACAAAATATTGCGGTCCAATTGTAGGGAATTTCTTGCCTTATCCATAATTACAAATGTTTTTTCGACACCTTGATTAGAGTCGAGTCGAAATTCAACGGTATGGGGACTTGTGTTAGCTCATTTGCGGAAATTGTCATGCGGGCCTAAACTTGGAAATCAATGATATTTCACATGTTTATAATTTTTCCAGTGAAAGAAATATTTTCAAAATGGGCATCAAATTGTGTGCAATTATTTGATTTGTATATGTTTACAGGGATTTTTCATTTGCTCAGATAGTAAAAAGTACAGCTTTCACCATGTGCTCGGTATGTCGTTTGACAATTTACAGCGTCCGAATTCCAGTGTGCACAATATGAATGCATTTCTACTTTTTCCTTTTTAGAGAATCCACAAAATATTGGTGTCAAATTGTCGGGAATTTCTTGCCTTATCCATAATTACAAAGGTTTGTTCGACACCTTGAATAGAGTCGAGGCAAAATTCAAAGGTATGGGGACTTGTGTTAGCTCATTTGCGGAAATTTTCATGCGGACCTAAACTGGGTATTCAGTCATAATTCACTTTTTTATAACTTTTTTCAAGTAAAAGAAATATTTTCAAAATGGGTATCAAATTGTGTGCAATTATTTGATATGCCTATGTTTACAGGGATTTTTCATTTGCTCAGATAGTAAAAAGTACAGCTTTCACCATGTGCGCGGCATGACGTATGACAATTTACAGCGTCCGAATTCCAGCCTGCACAATAAGACTGCATTTCTACTTTTTCCTTTTTATAGAATCCACAAAATATTGGTGTCAAATTGTCGAGAATTTCTTGCCTTATCCATAATTACAAAGGTTTGTTCGACACCTTGAATAGAGTCGAGGCAAAATTCAACGGTATGGGGACTTGTGTTAGCTCATTTGCGGAGATTTTCATGCGGACCTAAACTGGGAAATCAGTGATATTTCACTTGTTTATAACTTTTTTCCAGTAAAAGAAATATTTTCAAAATGGGTATCAAATTGTGTGCAATTATTTGATTTGTCTATGTATACAGGGATTTTTCTTTTGCTCAGATAGTAAAAAGTACAGCTTTCACCATGTGCGCGGTATGTCGTCTGACAATATACAGCGTCCGAATTCCAGTGTGAACAATAAGAATGCATTTGTAATTTTTCCTTTTTATAGAATCCACAATATATTGCTGTCCAATTGTCGGGAATTTCTTGCCTTATCCATAATTACAAAAGTTAGTTCGACACCTTGAATAGAGTCGAGGCAAAATTCAACGGTATGGGGAGTAGTGTTAGCTCATTTGCGGAAATTTTCATGCGGACCTAAACTGGGTAATCAGTCATAATTCACTTTTTTATAACTTTTTTCCAGTAAAAGAAATATTTTCAAAATGGATATCAAATTGTGTGCAAGTATTTGATTTGTCTATGTTTACAGGGATTTTTCATTTGCTCAGATAGTAAAAAGTACAGCTTTCACCATGTGCGCGGTATGTCGTCTGACAATTTACAGCGTCCGAATTCCAGTGTGCACAATAAGACTGCATTTGTAATTTTTCCTTTTTATCGAATCCACAATATATTGGTGTCCAATTGTCGGGAATTCCTTACCTTATCCATAATTACAAAAGTTTTTTCGACACCTTGAATAGAGTCGATTCGAAATTCAACGGTATGGGGACTTGTGTTAGCTCATTTGTGGAAATTGTCATGCGGACCTAAACTGGGAAATCAGTGATATTTCACTTGTTTATAACTTTTTTCCAGTAAGAGAAATATTTTCAAAATGGGTATCAAATTGTGTGCAATTATTTGATTTGTCTATGTATACAGGGATTTTTCTTTTGCTCAGATAGTAAAAAGTACAGCTTTCACCATGTGCGCGGTATGTCGTCTGACAATATAAAGCGTCCGAATTCCAGTGTGAACATTAAGAATGCATTTGTAATTTTTCCTTTTTATAGAATCCACAAAATATTGCTGTCCAATTGTCGGGAATTTCTTGCTTTATCCATAATTACAAAAGTTAGTTCGACACCATGAATAGAGTCGAGGCAAAATTCAACGGTATGGGGAGTAGTGTTAGCTCATTTGCGGAAATTTTCATGCGGACCTAAACTGGGTAATCAGTCATAATTCACTTTTTTATAACTTTTTTCCAGTAAAAGAAATATTTTCAAAATGGGTATCAAATTGTGTGCAATTATTTGATTCGTCTCTGTATACAGGGATTTTTCTTTTGCTCAGATAGTAAAAAGTACAGCTTTCACCATGTGCACGTTATGTCGTCTGACAATTTACAGCGTACGAATTCAAGTGTGCACAATAAGACCCTATTTGTAATTTTTCCTTTTTATCGAATCCACAATATATTGGTGTCAAATTGTCGGGAATTTCTTGCCTTATCCATAACTACAAAAGTTTTTTCGACACCTTCATTAGAGTCGAGTCGAAATTCAACGGTATGGGGACTTGTGTTCGCTCATTTGTGGAAATTGTCATGCGGCCCTACACTGGGAAATCAGTGATATCTCACTTGTTTATAACTTTTTTCCAGTAAAAGAAATATTTTCAAAATGGGTATCAAATTGTGTGCAATTATTTGATATGTCTATGTTTACAGGGATTTTTCATTTGGTCAGATAGTAAAAAGTACAGCTTTCACCATGTGCGCGGCATGACGTCTGACAATTTACAGCGTCCGAATTCCAGCCTGCACAATAAGACTGCATTTCTACTTTTTCCTTTTTATAGAATCCACAAAATATTGGTGTCAAATTGTCGGGAATTTCTTGCCTTATCCATAATTACAAAGGTTTGTTCGAAACCTTGAATAGAGTCGAGGCAAAATTCAAAGGTATGGGGACTTGTGTTAGCTCATTTGCGGAAATTTTCATGCGGACCTAAACTGGGTAATCAGTCATAATTCACTTTTTTATAACTTTTTTCCAGTAAAAGAAATATTTTCAAAATGTGTATCAAATTGTGTGCAATTATTTGATATGTCTATGTTTACAGGGATTTTTCATTTGCTCAGATAGTAAAAAGTACAGCTTTCACCATGTGCGCGGCATGACGTCTGACAATTTACAGCGTCCGAATTCCAGCCTGCACAATAAGACTGCATTTCTACTTTTTCCTTTTTATAGAATCCACAAAATATTGGTGTCAAATTGTCGTGAATTTCTTGCCTTATCCATAATTACAAAGGTTTGTTCGACACCTTGAATAGAGTCGAGGCAAAATTCAAAGGTATGGGGACTTGTGTTAGCTCATTTGCGGAAATTTTCATGCGGACCTAAACTGGGTAATCAGTCATAATTCACTTTTTTATAACTTTTTTCCAGTAAAAGAAATATTTTCAAAATGGGTATCAAATTGTGTGCAATTATTTGATATGTCTATGTTTACAGGGATTTTTCATTTGCTCAGATAGTAAAAAGTACAGCTTTCACCATGTGCGCGGCATGACGTCTGACAATTTACAGCGTCCGAAATCCAGTGTGCACAATAAGACTGCATTTGTAAGTTTTCCTTTTTATCGAATCCACAATATATTGGTGTCCAATTGTCGGGAATTCCTTACCTTATCCATAATTACAAAAGTTTTTTCGACACCTTGAATAGAGTCGATTCGAAATTCAACGGTATGGGGACTTGTGTTAGCTCATTTGTGGAAATTGTCATGCGGACCTAAACTGGGAAATCAGTGATATTTCACTTGTTTATAACTTTTTTCCAGTAAAAGAAATATTTTCAAAATGGGTATCAAATTGTGTGCAATTATTTGATTTGTCTATGTATACAGGGATTTTTCTTTTGCTCAGATAGTAAAAAGTACAGTTTCACCATGTGCGCGGTATGTCGTCTGACAATATACAGCGTCCGAATTCCAGTGTGAACAATAAGAATGCATTTGTAATTTTTCCTTTTTATAGAATCCACAAAATATTGCTGTCCAATTGTCGGGAATTGCTTGCCTTATCCATAATTACAAAAGTTAGTTCGACACCTTGAATAGAGTCGAGGCAAAATTCAACGGTATGGGGAGTAGTGTTAGCTCATTTGCGGAAATTTTCATGCGGACCTAAACTGGGTAATCAGTCATAATTCACTTTTTTATAACTTTTTTCCAGTAAAAGAAATATTTTCAAAATGGGTATCAAATTGTGTGCAATTATTTGATTCGTCTCTGTATACAGGGATTTTTCTTTTGCTCAGATAGTAAAAAGTACAGCTTTCACCATGTGCACGTTATGTCGTCTGACAATTTACAGCGTACGAATTCAAGTGTGCACAATAAGACCCTATTTGTAATTTTTCCTTTTTATCGAATCCACAATATATTGGTGTCAAATTGTCGGGAATTTCTTGCCTTATCCATAACTACAAAAGTTTTTTCGACACCTTCATTAGAGTCGAGTCGAAATTCAACGGTATGGGGACTTGTGTTCGCTCATTTGTGGAAATTGTCATGCGGCCCTAAACTGGGAAATCAGTGATATTTCACTTGTTTATAACTTTTTTCCAGTAAAAGAAATATTTTCAAAATGGGTATCAAATTGTGTGCAATTATTTGATATGTCTATGTTTACAGGGATTTTTCATTTGGTCAGATAGTAAAAAGTACAGCTTTCACCATGTGCGCGGCATGACGTCTGACAATTTACAGCGTCCGAATTCCAGCCTGCACAATAAGACTGCATTTCTACTTTTTCCTTTTTATAGAATCCACAAAATATTGGTGTCAAATTGTCGGGAATTTCTTGCCTTATCCATAATTACAAAGGTTTGTTCGAAACCTTGAATAGAGTCGAGGCAAAATTCAAAGGTATGGGGACTTGTGTTAGCTCATTTGCGGAAATTTTCATGCGGACCTAAACTGGGTAATCAGTCATAATTCACTTTTTTATAACTTTTTTCCAGTAAAAGAAATATTTTCAAAATGTGTATCAAATTGTGTGCAATTATTTGATATGTCTATGTTTACAGGGATTTTTCATTTGCTCAGATAGTAAAAAGTACAGCTTTCACCATGTGCGCGGCATGACGTCTGACAATTTACAGCGTCCGAATTCCAGCCTGCACAATAAGACTGCATTTCTACTTTTTCCTTTTTATAGAATCCACAAAATATTGGTGTCAAATTGTCGTGAATTTCTTGCCTTATCCATAATTACAAAGGTTTGTTCGACACCTTGAATAGAGTCGAGGCAAAATTCAAAGGTATGGGGACTTGTGTTAGCTCATTTGCGGAAATTTTCATGCGGACCTAAACTGGGTAATCAGTCATAATTCACTTTTTTATAACTTTTTTCCAGTAAAAGAAATATTTTCAAAATGGGTATCAAATTGTGTGCAATTATTTGATATGTCTATGTTTACAGGGATTTTTCATTTGCTCAGATAGTAAAAAGTACAGCTTTCACCATGTGCGCGGCATGACGTCTGACAATTTACAGCGTCCGAAATCCAGTGTGCACAATAAGACTGCATTTGTAAGTTTTCCTTTTTATCGAATCCACAATATATTGGTGTCCAATTGTCGGGAATTCCTTACCTTATCCATAATTACAAAAGTTTTTTCGACACCTTGAATAGAGTCGATTCGAAATTCAACGGTATGGGGACTTGTGTTAGCTCATTTGTGGAAATTGTCATGCGGACCTAAACTGGGAAATCAGTGATATTTCACTTGTTTATAACTTTTTTCCAGTAAAAGAAATATTTTCAAAATGGGTATCAAATTGTGTGCAATTATTTGATTTGTCTATGTATACAGGGATTTTTCTTTTGCTCAGATAGTAAAAAGTACAGCTTTCACCATGTGCGCGGTATGTCGTCTGACAATATACAGCGTCCGAATTCCAGTGTGAACAATAAGAATGCATTTGTAATTTTTCCTTTTTATAGAATCCACAAAATATTGCTGTCCAATTGTCGGGAAATGCTTGCCTTATCCATAATTACAAAAGTTAGTTCGACACCTTGAATAGAGTCGAGGCAAAATTCAACGGTATGGGGAGTAGTGTTAGCTCATTTGCGGAAATTTTCATGCGGACCTAAACTGGGTAATCAGTCATAATTCACTTTTTTATAACTTTTTTCCAGTAAAAGAAATATTTTCAAAATGGGTATCAAATTGTGTGCAATTATTTGATATGTCTATGTTTACAGGGATTTTTCATTTGCTCAGATAGTAAAAAGTACAGCTTTCACCATGTGCGCGGCATGACGTCTGACAATTTACAGCGTCCGAATTCCAGCCTGCACAATAAGACTGCATTTCTACTTTTTCCTTTTTATAGAATCCACAAAATATTGGTGTCAAATTGTCGGGAATTTCTTGCCTTATCCATAATTACAAAGGTTTGTTCGACACCTTGAATAGAGTCGAGGCAAAATTCAAAGGTATGGGGACTTGTGTTAGCTCATTTGCGGAAATTTTCATGCTGACCTAAACTGGGTAATCAGTCATAATTCACTTTTTTATAACTTTTTTCCAGTAAAAGAAATATTTTCAAAATGGGTATCAAATTGTGTGCAATTATTTGATATGTCTATGTTTACAGGGATTTTTCATTTGCTCAGATAGTAAAAAGTACAGCTTTCACCATGTGCGCGGCATGACGTCTGACAATTTACAGCGTCCGAATTCCAGCCTGCACAATAAGACTGCATTTCTACTTTTTCCTTTTTATAGAATCCACAAAATATTCGTGTCAAATTGTCGATAATTTCTTGCCTTATCCATAATTACAAAGGTTTGTTCGACACCATGAATAGAGTCGAGGCAAAATTCAACGGTATGGGGAGTAGTGTTAGCTCATTTGCGGAAATTTTCATGCGGACCTAAACTGGGTAATCAGTCATAATTCACTTTTTTATAACTTTTTTCCAGTAAAAGAAATATTTTCAAAATGGGTATCAAATTTTGTGCAATTATTTGATTCGTCTCTGTATACAGGGATTTTTCTTTTGCTCAGATAGTAAAAAGTACAGCTTTCACCATGTGCACGTTATGTCGTCTGACAATTTACAGCGTACGAATTCCAGTGTGCACAATAAGACCCTATTTGTAATTTTTCCTTTTTATCGAATCCACAATATATTGGTGTCAAATTGTCGGGAATTTCTCGCCTTATCCATAACTACAAAAGTTTTTTCGACACCTTGATTAGAGTCGAGTCGAAATTCAACGGTATGGGGACATGTGTTCGCTCATTTGTGGAAATTGTCATGCGGCCCTAAACTGGGAAATCAGTCATATTTCACTTGTTTATAACTTTTTTCAAGTAAAAGAAATATTTTCAAAATGGGTATCAAATTTTGTGCAATTATTTGATATGTCTATGTTTACAGGGATTTTTCATTTGCTCAGATAGTAAAAAGTACAGCTTTCACCATGTGCGCGGCATGACGTCTGACAATTTACAGCGTCCGAATTCCAGCCTGCACAATAAGACTGCATTTCTACTTTTTCCTTTTTATAGAATCCACAAAATATTGGTGTCAAATTGTCGAGAATTTCTTGCCTTATCCATAATTACAAAGGTTTGTTCGACACCTTGAATAGAGTCGAGGCAAAATTCAAAGGTATGGGGACTTGTGTTAGCTCATTTGCGGAAATTTTCATGCGGACCTAAACTGGGTAATCAGTCATAATTCACTTTTTTATAACTTTTTTCAAGTAAAAGAAATATTTTCAAAATGGGTATCAAATTGTGTGCAATTATTTGATATGTCTATGTTTACAGGGATTTTTCATTTGCTCAGATAGTAAAAAGTACAGCTTTCACCATGTGCGCGGCATGACGTCTGACAATTTACAGCGTCCGAATTCCAGCCTGCACAATAAGACTGCATTTCTACTTTTTCCTTTTTATAGAATCCACAAAATATTGGTGTCAAATTGTCGGGAATTTCTTGCCTTATCCATAATTACAAAGGTTTGTTCGACACCTTGAATAGATTCGAGGCAAAATTCAAAGGTATGGGGACTTGTGTTAGCTCATTTGCGGAAATTTTCATGCGGACCTAAACTGGGTAATCAGTCATAATTCACTTTTTTATAACTTTTTTCCAGTAAAAGAAATATTTTCAAAATGGGTATCAAATTGTGTGCAATTATTTGATATGTCTATGTTTACAGGGATTTTTCATTTGCTCAGATAGTAAAAAGTACAGCTTTCACCATGTGCGCGGCATGACGTCTGACAATTTACAGCGTCCGTATTCCAGTGTGCACAATAAGACTGCATTTGTAATTTTTCCTTTTTATCGAATCCACAATATATTGGTGTCCAATTGTCGGGAATTCCTTACCTTATCCATAATTACAAAAGTTTTTTCGACACCTTGAATAGAGTCGATTCGAAATTCAACGGTATGGGGACTTGTGTTAGCTCATTTGTGGAAATTGTCATGCGGACCTAAACTGGGAAATCAGTGATATTTCACTTGTTTATAACTTTTTTCCAGTAAAAGAAATATTTTCAAAATGGGTATCAAATTGTGTGCAATTATTTGATTTGTCTATGTATACAGGGATTTTTCTTTTGCTCAGATAGTAAAAAGTACAGCTTTCACCATGTGCGCGGTATGTCGTCTGACAATATACAGCGTCCGAATTCCAGTGTGAACAATAAGAATGCATTTGTAATTTTTCCTTTTTATAGAATCCACAAAATATTGCTGTCCAATTGTCGGGAATTTCTTACCTTATCCATAATTACAAAAGTTAGTTCGACACCTTGAATAGAGTCGAGGCAAAATTCAACGGTATGGGGAGTAGTGTTAGCTCATTTGCGGAAATTTTCATGCGGACCTAAACTGGGTAATCAGTCATAATTCACTTTTTTATAACTTTTTTCCAGTGAAAGAAATATTTTCAAAATGGGTATCAAATTGTGTGCAATTATTTGATATGTCTATGTTTACAGGGATTTTTCATTTGCTCAGATAGTAAAAAGTACAGCTTTCACCATGTGCGCGGCATGACGTCTGACAATTTACAGCGTCCGAATTCCAGCCTGCACAATAAGACTGCATTTCTACTTTTTCCTTTTTATAGAATCCACAAAATATTGGTGTCAAATTGTCGGGAATTTCTTGCCTTATCCATAATTACAAAGGTTTGTTCGACACCTTGAATAGAGTCGAGGCAAAATTCAAAGGTATGGGGACTTGTGTTAGCTCATTTGCGGAAATTTTCATGCTGACCTAAACTGGGTAATCAGTCATAATTCACTTTTTTATAACTTTTTTCCAGTAAAAGAAATATTTTCAAAATGGGTATCAAATTGTGTGCAATTATTTGATATGTCTATGTTTACAGGGATTTTTCATTTGCTCAGATAGTAAAAAGTACAGCTTTCACCATGTGCGCGGCATGACGTCTGACAATTTACAGCATCCGAATTCCAGCCTGCACAATAAGACTGCATTTCTACTTTTTCCTTTTTATAGAATCCACAAAATATTGGTGTCAAATTGTCGGGAATTTCTTGCCTTATCCATAATTACAAAGGTTTGTTCGACACCTTGAATAGATTCGAGGCAAAATTCAAAGGTATGGGGACTTGTGTTAGCTCATTTGCGGAAATTTTCATGCGGACCTAAACTGGGTAATCAGTCATAATTCACTTTTTTATAACTTTTTTCCAGTAAAAGAAATATTTTCAAAATGGGTATCAAATTGTGTGCAATTATTTGATATGTCTATGTTTACAGGGATTTTTCATTTGCTCAGATAGTAAAAAGTACAGCTTTCACCATGTGCGCGGCATGACGTCTGACAATTTACAGCGTCCGTATTCCAGTGTGCACAATAAGACTGCATTTGTAATTTTTCCTTTTTATCGAATCCACAATATATTGGTGTCCAATTGTCGGGAATTCCTTACCTTATCCATAATTACAAAAGTTTTTTCGACACCTTGAATAGAGTCGATTCGAAATTCAACGGTATGGGGACTTGTGTTAGCTCATTTGTGGAAATTGTCATGCGGACCTAAACTGGGAAATCAGTGATATTTCACTTGTTTATAACTTTTTTCCAGTAAAAGAAATATTTTCAAAATGGGTATCAAATTGTGTGCAATTATTTGATTTGTCTATGTATACAGGGATTTTTCTTTTGCTCAGATAGTAAAAAGTACAGCTTTCACCATGTGCGCGGTATGTCGTCTGACAATATACAGCGTCCGAATTCCAGTGTGAACAATAAGAATGCATTTGTAATTTTTCCTTTTTATAGAATCCACAAAATATTGCTGTCCAATTGTCGGGAATTTCTTGCCTTATCCATAATTACAAAAGTTAGTTCGACACCTTGAATAGAGTCGAGGCAAAATTCAACGGTATGGGGAGTAGTGTTAGCTCATTTGCGGAAATTTTCATGCGGACCTAAACTGGGTAATCAGTCATAATTCACTTTTTTATAACTTTTTTCCAGTAAAAGAAATATTTTCAAAATGGGTATCAAATTGTGTGCAATTATTTGATATGTCTATGTTTACAGGGATTTTTCATTTGCTCAGATAGTAAAAAGTACAGCTTTCACCATGTGCGCGGCATGACGTCTGACAATTTACAGCGTCCGAATTCCAGCCTGCACAATAAGACTGCATTTCTACTTTTTCCTTTTTATAGAATCCACAAAATATTGGTGTCAAATTGTCGGGAATTTCTTGCCTTATACATAATTACAAAGGTTTGTTCGACACCTTGAATAGAGTCGAGGCAAAATTCAAAGGTATGGGGACTTGTGTTAGCTCATTTGCGGAAATTTTCATGCTGACCTAAACTGGGTAATCAGTCATAATTCACTTTTTTATAACTTTTTTCCAGTAAAAGAAATATTTTCAAAATGGGTATCAAATTGTGTGCAATTATTTGATATGTCTATGTTTACAGGGATTTTTCATTTGCTCAGATAGTAAAAAGTACAGCTTTCACCATGTGCGCGGCATGACGTCTGACAATTTACAGCGTCCGAATTCCAGCCTGCACAATAAGACTGCATTTCTACTTTTTCCTTTTTATAGAATCCACAAAATATTCGTGTCAAATTGTCGATAATTTCTTGCCTTATCCATAATTACAAAGGTTTGTTCGACACCATGAATAGAGTCGAGGCAAAATTCAACGGTATGGGGAGTAGTGTTAGCTCATTTGCGGAAATTTTCATGCGGACCTAAACTGGGTAATCAGTCATAATTCACTTTTTTATAACTTTTTTCCAGTAAAAGAAATATTTTCAAAATGGGTATCAAATTGTGTGCAATTATTTGATTCGTCTCTGTATACAGGGATTTTTCTTTTGCTCAGATAGTAAAAAGTACAGCTTTCACCATGTGCACTTTATGTCGTCTGACAATTTACAGCGTACGAATTCCAGTGTGCACAATAAGACCCTATTTGTAATTTTTCCTTTTTATCGAATCCACAATATATTGGTGTCAAATTGTCGGGAATTTCTCGCCTTATCCATAACTACAAAAGTTTTTTCGACACCTTGATTAGAGTCGAGTCGAAATTCAACGGTATGGGGACTTGTGTTCGCTCATTTGTGGAAATTGTCATGCGGCCCTAAACTGGGAAATCAGTCATATTTCACTTGTTTATAACTTTTTTCAAGTAAAAGAAATATTTTCAAAATGGGTATCAAATTTTGTGCAATTATTTGATATGTCTATGTTTACAGGGATTTTTCATTTGCTCAGATAGTAAAAAGTACAGCTTTCACCATGTGCGCGGCATGACGTCTGACAATTTACAGCGTCCGAATTCCAGCCTGCACAATAAGACTGCATTTCTACTTTTTCCTTTTTATAGAATCCACAAAATATTGGTGTCAAATTGTCGAGAATTTCTTGCCTTATCCATAATTACAAAGGTTTGTTCGACACCTTGAATAGAGTCGAGGCAAAATTCAAAGGTATGGGGACTTGTGTTAGCTCATTTGCGGAAATTTTCATGCGGACCTAAACTGGGTAATCAGTCATAATTCACTTTTTTATAACTTTTTTCAAGTAAAAGAAATATTTTCAAAATGGGTATCAAATTGTGTGCAATTATTTGATATGTCTATGTTTACAGGGATTTTTCATTTGCTCAGATAGTAAAAAGTACAGATTTCACCATGTGCGCGGCATGACGTCTGACAATTTACAGCGTCCGAATTCCAGCCTGCACAATAAGACTGCATTTCTACTTTTTCCTTTTTATAGAATCCACAAAATATTGGTGTCAAATTGTCGGGAATTTCTTGCCTTATCCATAATTACAAAGGTTTGTTAGACACCTTGAATAGATTCGAGGCAAAATTCAAAGGTATGGGGACTTGTGTTAGCTCATTTGCGGAAATTTTCATGCGGACCTAAACTGGGTAATCAGTCATAATTCACTTTTTTATAACTTTTTTCCAGTAAAAGAAATATTTTCAAAATGGGTATCAAATTGTGTGCAATTATTTGATATGTCTATGTTTACAGGGATTTTTCATTTGCTCAGATAGTAAAAAGTACAGCTTTCACCATGTGCGCGGCATGACGTCTGACAATTTACAGCGTCCGTATTCCAGTGTGCACAATAAGACTGCATTTGTAATTTTTCCTTTTTATCGAATCCACAATATATTGGTGTCCAATTGTCGGGAATTCCTTACCTTATCCATAATTACAAAAGTTTTTTCGACACCTTGATTAGAGTCGATTCGAAATTCAACGGTATGGGGACTTGTGTTAGCTCATTTGTGGAAATTGTCATGCGGACCTAAACTGGGAAATCAGTGATATTTCACTTGTTTATAACTTTTTTCCAGTAAAAGAAATATTTTCAAAATGGGTATCAAATTGTGTGCAATTATTTGATTTGTCTATGTATACAGGGAATTTTCTTTTGCTCAGATAGTAAAAAGTACAGCTTTCACCATGTGCGCGGTATGTCGTCTGACAATATACAGCGTCCGAATTCCAGTGTGAACAATAAGAATGCATTTGTAATTTTTCCTTTTTATAGAATCCACAAAATATTGCTGTTCAATTGTCGGGAATTTCTTGCCTTATCCATAATTACAAAAGTTAGTTCGACACCTTGAATAGAGTCAAGGCAAAATTCAACGGTATGGGGAGTAGTGTTAGCTCATTTGCGGAAATTTTCATGAGGACCTAAACTGGGTAATCAGTCATAATTCACTTTTTTATAACTTTTTTCCAGTAAAAGAAATATTTTCAAAATGGGTGTCAAATTGTGTGCAATTATTTGATTCGTCTCTGTATACAGGGATTTTTCTTTTGCTCAGATAGTAAAAAGTACAGCTTTCACCATGTGCACGTTATGTCGTCTGACAATTTACAGCGTACGAATTCCAGTGTGCACAATAAGACCCTATTTGTAATTTTTCCTTTTTATCGAATCCACAATATATTGGTGTCAAATTGTCGAGAATTTCTTGCCTTATCCATAACTACAAAAGTATTTTCGACACCTTGATTAGAGTCGAGTCGAAATTCAACGGTATGGGGACTTGTGTTCGCTCATTTGTGGAAATTGTCATGCGGCCCTAAACTGGGAAATCAGTCATAATTCACTTTTTTATAACTTTTTTCCAGTAAAAGAAATATTTTCAAAATGGGTATCAAATTGTGTGCAATTATTTGATATGTCTATGTTTACAGGGATTTTTCATTTGCTCAGATAGTAAAAAGTACAGCTTTCACCATGTGCGCGGCATGACGTCTGACAATTTACAGCGTCCGAATTCCAGCCTGCACAATAAGACTGCATTTCTAATTTTTCATTTTTATAGAATCCACAAAATATTTCTGTCCAATTGTCGGAAATTTCTTGCCTTATCCATAATTACAAAAGCTTTTTCGACACCTTGATTAGTGTCAAGTCGAAATTCAACGGTATGGGGAATTGTGTTAGTTCATTTGCGGAAATGGTCATGCGTTTCCCTAAACTGGGAAATCAGTCATATTTCACTTGTTTATAACTTTTTTCCAGTAAAAGAAATATAGCTGCCTGAATATCTCTAACGACTAACTTCAAGTTATTTCTGGTTTTAGTCATAACATTTCTGGGAATTACAAAGAGATTTTTGTAAACTGAAAATTAAATTAATTTATCTGATTTTTTGAAACCTACAAATTCCTTATTATTGCCTTCTTAATTCGATTTTTACAAATAAAAGTTTTCGTTTTTTCTTTATATTCATTTTCCCGAGATATAATCCTGGAAAATAATCAACACAAGAAAACAATTAAAAAATATATTTATGATATTTTAAATGGGGCGTTTGATAGCAAACACAGATAGAGACAGTGTATTACCAAAAAAGATAGATAAATAAATTCAAGGGGAATAACTTAAAAGATGACAATTTAGAGTTATACCCCTTGCATTCTAATCAAAGAAAAGTCTTTTTGTGGGGAATTTGCTTAGAATGTCATTTGAATTTCACAACCAGCGTCATTTGTCTTCTTTTAGTTTTTTTTGGATAAGTTCTTTTTTTTGTTCTTATTTTAACAGCATAATTCATTTTTATTCGTATAAAAACCTTAAAGTTATTTATATGATTAAATTATAAAATACTTATAAAATTCTAGCTGTATGCATTCTCAAGACAACAATGTTTTTCTTTCACACAAATATCTTTGTTGTTTATGAATTTAAAACAAAAGAACAGTCAGTGCATTATTTGTAATTCATCTCATATATATATATATATATATATATATATATATGAAGTGACATCATTTATATTTTTAGATTGTAAGAAATTATTTGTGGGGGAGATAATGGTTTAGTGATACAAGTCTTACTAATTAACCTATAGCTAGTGGGGAGAAGAGTTGGACTCATAGTTATTTACGCATAAGTGAATATAATGTCCCCAACGAGAAATAGAACTCACTTCAAGTCCCATGATGTCACTTCATAAATCATATGTTGTCACTTCATAAATCACATGATGTCACTTCACAAGTCACATGATGTCACTTCACAAGTCACATGATGCCATTTCATAAATCACATGATGTCACTTCATAAATCACATGATGTCACTTCACAAGTCAGATGATGTCACTTCATACGGTCATGGTTATTCAGTTTGTTTACTGCAGTCAAACTGAGCAGTTGCATTTTCAGCCTGGGCCAAGTAGCCAGAACTGAGTCTAAATCTGTCTCCTCCAGCAAATGCTCAGTCAGTTATGTGCCATGCTTGATACACACTTAGGCAATCATGTATCTTTCGATACATGACTGACAAGGCAGATTTTTTCCCTCGCAGTAGGTTGCCATTTCTTTCTGCAGTAGGCAAGTTGCCATCAAAAGCTAGAGAACCTGGTCTGTTCTGCTATTTACCCATAGTTAGTAGGATTTGGTCAGTCAGTCAGTGCATTATTTGTAATTCATCTCATATATATATCTATATATCTATATCTATATATATATATATATATATATATATATATACACACACACACGCACACACACACACACACACACACACACACACACACACACACACACATACAAACTCAGTTTTTTCCTATCCATCCAGATCTGATAAAGTTTCATTTATAAATTTGGCCCAATGACAGATTAACAATAACTAACAAGAAAAGATTTAATACAAAATAAAATAACCACAACGTAAAACCTGAAGCAAGAATTTACTCTATAGCCAGTAATGGTTGCCACCAGGAATATATAGGAGAAACCTCTAGAAATTTGAATAAAAGATTATATGAACACAAAACTGATCACTTATAATACAATACACTGAATACGTCACTCACCATGTGTGTGAACATAGCATATTACCTGCATAAAATGTGACAGCCCCCAAATATTCAAGTTAAAATGTAGTTTTGGGTCTGTATTTACCATACAAGACAATGCCCCACGAATAGTATTTCAAAATGTATTGTATTAAATTTATTAAATTCAGAAAGCATATAGTTTCCTTTCACTCCAATTCTAATGAAATATCAGATGGTAGAGTAGATATTGCCAGGAAACTATCACAAGCTACAATACCCCATGAGTGCGTGAATGTGTTTCCAGTAGCCTATTACTTTAGCCTGAATGAGTTTTCCCTGCTATCCACCCATTTATTCCACTGTTCTCAAATGCAATCTTTTAATGGCTCGTTGAGACACATATCCAATTCTGTTTTTCTTCAGCATCATCGAGAAAAGGAGGCAAAGCCTACAGTTTAAAATCCCTCCTGCTAACAACTTACCATAAACCACAGGATTTAAGGTTCATATTTTATACCTTGAGTATAAGTATTTTTTACTTTTTAATTGTCCAACATACTTTTTCCATTTTTTTAATTGTCAAATATACATTGTTTCCTTTTTTAAGTGTCAAATATATATTCTTTATATTTTTTAATTGTCTAATATACATTGCTCACTTTTTTATTGTCTAATATACATTTTTAGTTTTGTTATTTGTCTAATATACATTTTTACTTTTTTGATTGTCAAATATACATTTTTTACTTTTTTTAATTGTTTAATTGTTTTATTGTGTAATATAATTTTTTTGCATTTTTAATTGACTAATATATTTTTTTTACTTTTTTTAACTGTCTAAAATACATTTTATACTTTTGTAATATGTCTCCTTCCTTAGTAATTCTGTTGAAGAAATCCTCGAGCGTCTGGGAGATATGAGCTTGTAGTCGATGTTTTATCCAACGATTGTACTGGATTCTCTCTCGGACAAGGGCATGTCCTGCTTTCTCTGTGACCCGACAAGCTCTCCTTGAATTGATGGGAAGTCGAAAATACATTTTTTTACTTTTTTTAACTGTCTAATATATATTTTTACTTTTTTAATTGACTGATATACATTCTTTACATTTAATTGTCTAATATACTTTTTTTTAATTTTTTAATAATTTAATATACTTTTTTTATTTTTTAATTGTCTAATATACATTTATTACTTTTTTAATTGTCTAATATATATTTTTTACATTTACTTTGACTAATATACATTTTTTATATTTTTAATTGTCTAATATTAATTTTTTACATTTCTTAATTGTCTAATATACATTTTGTAATTTTTTTAATTGTCTAATATACATTTTTTTACTTTTTTTAATTTTTTTAAGGAATCAGCACGTATGCTAGGCCACAAAAATCTCCTGAGTTGGCCAAGCATAGAAATAAATACAATATGGGAACCAGTAATAAGGAGTGCCAGAGAAAAGCAATGATAACAAAAAAAAAACAAAAAAAGTTGCAATATGAGATCTGGTAAAAACATGGTGATAACAGCAAAATTTCAATATGAGTACTGGTAAAAAATGCTTGCTGAAAAATTAGGTTTATAATACTCAGAAATTAATACCCAGATATACTCAAGGACATGGCACAGTTGGTTAAAGGTGTTGGTTAGATCCAGTGACAGACCCAAAGAGTGTGAGTTCAATACCTGGTTAAGGCAGTGGAGAACTTTCAGAGGGAAAATTAACAGAAGATAACATCAAACATGGCTCGTGGAACTAGAACATTCTACCCCAGTGATCGAAATAAAGGGTGCTAAACGTTGCGACAAAAATGGGGATAAAGATGAGGACAATAGTCAGACTAATGTAAACAATGTATATTTGACAATTAAAAATTAAAAATTGTACATTAGAAAAGTAAAAAATGTATATTAGACTAGAAGGGTGGGAGTTAAAATTGAGGTACTGTCCGGTGAATGTTGGTTCAAGTACATCCAGAGTATGAAGGTGTCATCTCACATGGCCAGAGTATAGAGATTCTAATGCCATTTCTTCGCCATGTGTACAGAAAGGTGAACAAACTCAGACATATGAAGGAGAATGAGCCTGCAATTTCATAGTAGGATCCAGTTTTCTTGTCACTATGATGATCTTTCAATTTATTTAATTTTTGCTCTTGGCATCAAATTAGTAATTCTGTTGAAGAAATCCTCGATGTTTTATCCAACCGTTGTACATGTCCCGCTTTCTCCTACGAGCTCTCCTGAAGGGATGAGTAGGTAGGAATGTCAGACTGTTCGATATTCTCAATTTCTCTCCATATATTTAGTCCGACTAATGTAAATACTATACATAATAACTCATCTAAGAAATATAGACATACATTTTTTACTTACTTAATTGTCTAGTATACATTTTTTTTTTTTTTTAATTGTCTAATATACATTTTTTCTTTTTTAAATTGTCTAATTTACATTTTTTTACTTTTTTTAATTGTCTAATATACATCTTTTTAATTTTAATTGACTATTATACGTTTTTTACATTTTTTAATTGTCGAATACACATTTTTTACTTTTTTAATTGTCTAATATACATTTTTTACTTTTGTTAATTGTCTAATATACATTTTTTACAATTTTAATTGTCTAATATACATGGTATAATTTTTTAATAGTGAAATATACATTTTTTACTTTTTTAATTGTGTAATATACATTTTTGCATTTTTAATTGTCTAATAAAATTTTTTTTGATTTTTAATTGTCTATTATACATTTATTACTTTTTTAATAGACTAATACGTTTTTACTTTTTTAATTGTTTAATATACATTTTTTACACTTTTAATTGTCTACTATACACTTTTACTTTTTTAATTGTCCAATATACATTTTTAAATTGTCAAATATACATATTTTGCTATTTTGAGTGTCAAATATACATTGTTTACATTTTTTAATTGTCTAATACATATTTTTTACTTATTTTTATTGTCTAATATACATTTTTACTTTTTTAATTGTCAAATATACATTTTTTACTTTTTTTAATTGTCTAGTATATATTTTTTTACATTTTTAATTGTTTAATATACATTTTTTACTTTTTTAAATTTTTTAATATACATTTTTTACTTTTTTAATTGTGTAATATACATTTTTTGCATTTTAAATTGACTAATATAATATTTTTACATTTTTTAATTGTCTAAAAATCATTTTATACTTTATTAATAGACTAATATACATTTTTTACTTTTTAATTCTCTAATATACTTTTTTTTATTTTTTTTATTGTCTAATATTCATCTTTTACATTTTTAATTGTCTAATATACATTTTCACTTTTTTTTAAATTGTCCAATGTACATTTTTTACTTTCTTTATTCTCAAATATACGTTTTAGCTTTTTTAATTGTCAAATATATATTGTTTACATTTTTTATTGACTAATATACATCTTTTACATTTTTAATTGTCTAATATACATTTTTTACTTTTTTAATTGACTAATACATATTCTTTACTTTTTAATTGTCTAATATACATTTTTTAATTTTTAATTGTCAAATATACATGGTTTATTTTTTAATTGTCTAATATACTTTTCTTACTTTTTTAATTATATAATATACATTTTTTACTTTTTAATTGTCTAATATACATTTTTTACTTTTTTAATTGTCTAATATACATTTTTTACTTTTTAAATGGACTAATATATATTTTTTACTTTTTAATTGTCTAATGTACACGTGTTACTTTTTTTAATTGTCTTATATACATTTTTTACTTTTTTTAATTCTCTAATATATATCTTTAATTTTTTTAATTGTTTAATATGCATTTTTTATTTGTTTATTTTCTAAAATATATTTTTTACATTTTTTAATTGTCTAATACATATTTATTTACTTTTTTAATTGTCTAATATACATTTGTTTACTTTTTGAATTGTCTAACATATATTTTTTACATTTTTCAATTGTCTAATATACATTTTTTACTTTTTTAATTTTCTAATATATATTTTTTTATATTTTTAATTCTCTAATATACATTTTTTACTTCTTTTAATTGTCTTACATTAATTTTTTACTTTTTTTACTTGACTATTATACATTATTAATTTTTAATTGTCTAATATACATGTTTTACTTTTTTAATTGTCTAACATACATTTTTTATTTTTTTATTTGTCTAATATACATTTTTTACTTTTTTAATTGTCTAATATACATTTTTTACTTTTTTAATTGTCTAATATACATTTTTACTTTTTTCAATTGTCTAATTTACTTTTTTTACTTTTTTAAATTGTATAATATACATTTTTTATTTTTTTAATTGTCTAATATACATTTTTTACTTTTTTAATTGTCTAATATACATTTTTTACTTTTTTAATTGTCTAATATACATTTTTACTTTTTTCAATTGTCTAATTTACTTTTTTTACTTTTTTAAATTGTATAATATACATTTTTTACTTTTTTGAATTGTCTAATATACGTTTGTTTACTTTTTTTAATTGTCTAACGTACATTTTAAAGTTTTAATTGTCTAATATACATTTTTTAATTGCCTAATATATATATTTTAATTTTTTTAATTGTCTAATAATCATTTATTCATTTTTAATTTTCTGATATACATTTTTACTTTTTTTAATTGTCCAATGTGCATGTTTTTACTTTTTAATTGTCAAATATGCATTTTTCTTTTTTTTATTGGTGAAATATACATTATTTACTTTTTTTAATTGTCTAATATACATATTTAATTTTATTAATTATCTAATATACATTTTTACTTCTTTTAATTGTTTAATATACATTTTTTATTTTTTTAATTGTGTTATATGCATTTTTTACTTTCTTTAAGTGTCTAATATACATTTTTACTTTTTTTAATTGTCCAATGTACATTTTTACTTTTTTAATTGTCAAATATACATAGTTTACTTTTTAATTGTCTAATATATATTTTTACTTTTTCAATTGTCTAATATACATTTTTTACTTTTTTTTA
Organism: Acanthosepion esculentum; assembly: GCA_964036315.1. Taxonomy (NCBI): domain Eukaryota; kingdom Metazoa; phylum Mollusca; class Cephalopoda; order Sepiida; family Sepiidae; genus Acanthosepion; species Acanthosepion esculentum. Next base: position 79,526,803 of record OZ038509.1, read on the forward strand.
ATTGTCTAAGATACATTTTTTACTTTTTTAAATGTCTAATGTACATTTTTTACTTTTTTCAATTGTCTAATATATATTTTTTACTTTTTTTAATTGTTTAATATACATTTTTTATTTTTTTATTTTCTAAATTACATTTGTTACATTTTTTAATTGTCTAATATACATTTTTTACTTTTTTAATTGTCTAATATACATTTTTACTTTTTTAAATTGTCTAATTTACATTTTTTACTTTTTTAAATTGTCTAATATACATTTTTTACTTTTTTTAATTGTCTAATATACATTTTTACTTTTTTTAATTGTCCAATGTGCATGTTTTTACTTTTTAACTGTCAAATATACATTTTTTTCTGTTTTTATTTGTCAAATATACATTATTTACTTTTTTAATTGTCTAATATACATTTTTTATTTTTTTTTTTGTTTAATATACATTTTTTATTTTTTAATTGTGTTATATGCATTTTTTACTTTTTTAATTGCTTAATCTACTGTTTTTACTTTTTTATTTATCTAATATACATTTTTTACTTTTTTAATTGTCTAATATACATTTTTTAATTTTTAATTAATATACATTTTTTTACTTTTTTTAAGTGTCTAATATACATTTTTTACTTTTGTTAATTGTCTAATATACATTTTTTTACTTTTTTAATTTTCTAATATACATTTTTTTACTTTTTTATTTGTCTAATATCCATTTTTTACTTTTTTAATTCTCTAATATACATGTTCTTACTTTTTTAATTGTCTAATAATAATTTTTTTACTTTTTTTAATTGTCTAATATACATTTTTTCCATTTTAATTGTCTAATATACATTTTTTTTACTTTTTGAATTGTCTAACATATATTTTTTACATTTTTCGATTGTCTAATATACATTTTTTACTTTTTTTAATTGTCTAATATATATTTTTTTATATTTTCAATTCTCTAATATACATTATTTACTTTTTTTAATTGTCTTACATTCATTTTTTACTTTTTTAATTGTCTATTATACATTATTAGTTTTTTTAATTGTCTAATATACATCTTTTACTTTTTTAATTGTCTAACATACATTTTTTATTTTTTTAATTGTCTAATATACATTTTTTACTTTTTTAATTGTCTAATATACATTTTTTACTTTTTTAATTGTCTAATATACATTTTTACTTTTTTCAATTGTCTAATTTACTTTTTTTACTTTTTTAAATTGTATAATATACATTTTTTACTTTTTTGAATTGTCTAATATACGTTTGTTTACTTTTTTTAATTGTCTAACGTACATTTTAAAGTTTTAATTGTCTAATATACATTTTTTAATTGCCTAATATATATATTTTAATTTTTTTAATTGTCTAATAATCATTTATTCATTTTTAATTGTCTGATATACATTTTTACTTTTTTTAATTGTCCAATGTGCACGTTTTTACTTTTTAATTGTCAAATATACATTTTTTCTATTTTTAATTGTCTAATATACATATTTAATTTTATTAATTATCTAATATACATTTTTACTTCTTTTAATTGTTTAATATACATTTTTTATTTTTTTAATTGTGTTATATGCATTTTTTACTTTCTTTAAGTGTCTAATATACATTTTTACTTTTTTTAATTGTCCAATGTACATTTTTACTTTTTTAATTGTTAAATATAGATTTTTGCCTTTTTAATTGTCAAATATACATAGTTTACTTTTTAATTGTCTAATATATATTTTTTACTTTTTCAATTGTCTAATATACATTTTTTACTTTTTTTTAATTGTCTAAGATACATTTTTTACTTTTTTCATTTTCTAATGTACATTTTTTACTTTTTTTAATTGTCTAAGATACATTTTTTACTTTTGTTAATTGTCTAATATACATTTTTTTACTTTTTTAATTTTCTAATAATCATTTTTTTACTTTTTTATTTGTCTAATATCCATTTTTTACTTTTTTAATTGTCTAATATACATGTTTTTACTTTTTAATTGTCTAATATACATTTTTTTTACTTTTTTAAATTGTCTAATATACATTTTTTTTACTTTTTTTAATTGTCTAATATACATTTTTACTTTTTTTAATTGTCCAATGTGCATGTTTTTACTTTTTAATAAAATATTTTTTACTTTTTTTAATTGTTTAATTTACATTTTTTATTTTTTTATTCTCTAAATTACATTTGTTACATTTTTTAATTGTCTAATATACATTTTTTACTTTTTTAATTGTCTAATATACATTCTTTACTTTTGTTAATTGTCTAATATCCATTTTTTACTTTTTAATTGTCTAATATACATGTTTTTACTTTTTTAATTGTCTAATATTCATTTTTTACTTTTTTTAATTGTCTAATATACTTTTTTCCATTTTAATTGTCTAATATACATTTTTTTTACTTTTTTTAATTGTCTAATGTACATTTTTCTACTTTATTTAATTGTCCAATATACATTTTTTAATTTTTAATTGTCTAATATACATTTTTTTATTTTTTTAATTGTCTGAAATACACTTTTTAATTTTTCTATTTGCTTGAGGAACTCCCCTCTGGCTCCATGCTTTCCAGCCAACTTTAATCTTCAAATAATTAAATGCAATCTCAATCGCTACCTACTGTCCTCCTGATTAATCTTTCCTCTTCCCGCTCATTATTAATGTTTCTGTTCCTAATTCTTCCACACCCAGTAACCCCTTGTGTCTTAGTGTCTTTACTGCCTGGCTTGTGGAACTCCCTTCCGGCTCCATGCTTTCCAGCCAACTTTAATCTTCAAATATTTAAATGCAATGTCAATCGCTCCCTACTGTCCTCCTGATTAATCTTTCCTCGTCCCGCTCATAATTAATGTTTCTGTTCCTAATTCTTCCACACCCAGTAACCCCTTCTGTCTTAGTGTCTTTACTGCCTGGCTTGTGGAACTCCCTTCCGGCTCCATGCTTTCCAGCCAACTTTCATCTTCAAATATTTAAATGCAATGTCAATCGCTCCCTACTGTCCTCCTGATTAATCTTTCCTCGTCCCGCTCATAATTAATGTTTCTGTTCCTAATTCTTCCACACCCAGTAACCCCTTGTGTCTTAGTGTCTTTACTGCCTGGCTTGTGGAACTCCCTTCCGGCGCCATGCTTTCCAGCCAACTTTAATCTTCAAATATTTAAATGCAATGTCAATCGCTCCCTACTGTCCTCCTGATTAATCTTTCCTCGTCCCGCTCATAATTAATGTTTCTGTTCCTAATTCTTCCACACCCAGTAACCCCTTGTGTCTTAGTGTCTTTACTGCCTGGCTTGTGGAACTCCCTTCCGGCTCCATGCTTTCCAGCCAACTTTAATCTTCAAATATTTAAATGCAATGTCAATCGCTCCCTACTGTCCTCCTGATTAATCTTTCCTCGTCCCTCTCATAATTAATGTTTCTGTTCCTAATTCTTCCACACCCAGTAACCCCTTGTGTCTTAGTGTCTTTACTGCCTGGCTTGTGGAACTCCCTTCCGGCTCCATGCTTTCCAGCCAACTTTAATCTTCAAATATTTAAATGCAACATCAATTACTATCTGCTGTCCTCCTGATTAATCTTTCCTCTTCCCGCTCATTATTAATGTTTCTGTTCCTAATTCTTCCACACCCCGTAACCCCTTGTGTCTTAGTGTCTTTACTGCCTGGCTAGTGGAACTCCCTTCCGGCTCCATGCTTTCCAGCCCACTTTAATCTTCAAATATTTAAATGGAATGTCAATCGCTACCTACTGTCCTCCTGATTAATCTTTCCTCTTCCCGCTCATTATTAATGTTTCTGTTCCTAATTCTTCCACACCCCGTAACCCCTTGTTTCTTAGTGGCTTTACTGCCTTACTTGTGGAACGCTCTTCTGGCTCCATGCTTTCCAGCCAACTTTAATCTTCAAATATTTAAATGCAATATCAATTACTATCTGCTGTCCTCCTGATTAATCTTTCCTCTTCCCGCTCATTATTAATGTTTCTGTTCCTAATTCTTCCACACCCAGTAACCCCTTGTGTCTTAGTGTCTTTACTGCCTTGCTTGTGGAACTCCCTTCCGGCTCCATGCTTTCCAGCCCACTTTAATCTTCAAATATTTAAATGCAATATCAATTACTATCTGCTGTCCTCCTGATTAATCTTTCCTCTTCCCGCTCATTATTAATGTTTCTGTTCCTAATTCTTCCACACCCAGTAACCCCTTGTGTCTTAGTCGCTTTACTGCCTTGCTTGTGGAACTCCCTTCCGGCTCCATGCTTTCCAGCCAACTTTAATCTTCAAATATTTAAATGCAATATCAATTACTATCTGCTGTCCTCCTGATTAATCTTTCCTCTTCCCGCTCATTATTAATGTTTCTGTTCCTAATTCTTCCACACCCAGTAACCCCTTGTGTCTTAGTGGCTTTACTGCCTTGCTTGAGGAACTCCCCTCCGGCTCCATGCTTTCCAACCAGCTTTAATCTTCAAATATTTAAATGCAATGTCAATCGCTACCTACTGTCTTCCTGATTAATCTTTCTTCTTCCCGCTCATTATTAATGTCTCTGTTCCTAATTCTTCCACACCCAGTAACCCCTTGTGTTTTAGTGTCTTTACTGCCTTGCTTGAGGAACTCCCCTCCGGCTCCATGCTTTCCAACCAGCTTTAATCTTCAAATATTTAAATGCAATATCAATTACTATCTGCTGTCCTCCTGATTAATCTTTCCTCTTCCCACTCATTATTAATGTTTCTGTTCCTAATTCTTCCACACCTAGTAACCCCTTGTGTCTTAGTGGCTTTACTGCCTTGCTTGAGGAACTCCCCTCCGGCTCCATGCTTTCCAACCAGCTTTAATCTTCAAATATTTAAATGCAACATCAATTACTATCTGCTGTCCTCCTGATTAATCTTTCCTCTTCCCGCTCATTATTAATGTTTCTGTTCCTAATTCTTCCACACCCAGTAACCCCTTGTGTCTTAGTGGCTTTACTGCCTTGCTTGAGGAACTCCCCTCCGGCTCCATGCTTTCCAGCCAACTTTAATCTTCAAATATTTAAATGCAATGTCAATCGCTACCTACTGTCTTCCTGATTAATCTTTCTTCTTCCCGCTCATTATTAATGTCTCTGTTCCTAATTCTTCCACACCCAGTAACCCCTTGTGTTTTAGTGTCTTTACTGCCTTGCTTGAGGAACTCCCCTCCGGCTCCATGCTTTCCAACCAGCTTTAATCTTCAAATATTTAAATGCAATATCAATTACTATCTGCTGTCCTCCTGATTAATCTTTCTTCTTCCCGCTCATTATTAATGTCTCTGTTCCTAATTCTTCCACACCCAGTAACCCCTTGTGTCTTAGTGTCTTTACTGCCTTGCTTGTCGAACTCCCTTCCGGCTCCATGCTTTCCAGCCAATTTTAATCTTCAAATATTTAATTGCAATATCAATTACTATCTGCTGTCCTCCTGATTAATCTTTCCTCTTCCCACTCATTATTAATGTTTCTGTTCCTAATTCTTCCACACCTAGTAACCCCTTGTGTTTTAGTGTCTTTACTGCCTTGCTTGAGGAACTCCCCTCCGGCTCCATGCTTTCCAACCAGCTTTAATCTTCAAATATTTAAATGCAACATCAATTACTATCTGCTGTCCTCCTGATTAATCTTTCCTCTTCCCGCTCATTATTAATGTTTCTGTTCCTAATTCTTCCACACCCAGTAACCCCTTGTGTCTTAGTGTCTTTACTGCCTGGCTTGTGGAACTCCCTTCCGGCTCCATGCTTTCCAGCCAACTTTAATCTTCAAATATTTAAATGGAATGTCAATCGCTACCTACTGTCCTCCTGATTAATCTTTCCTCTTCCTGCTCATTATTAATGTTTCTGTTCCTAATACTTCCACACCGAGTAACCCCTTGTTTCTTAGTGGCTTTACTGCCTTACTTGTGGAACGCTCTTCTGGCTCCATGCTTTCCAGCCAACTTTAATCTTCAAATATTTAAATGCAATGTCAATCGCTACCTACTGTCCTCCTGATTAATCTTTCCTCTTCCCGCTCATTATTAATGTTTCTGTCCCTAATTCTTCCACACCCAGTAACCCCTTGTGTCTTAGTCGCTTTACTGCCTTGCTTGTGGAACTCCCTTCCGGCCACATGCTTTCCAGCCAACTTTAATCTTCAAATATTTAAATGCAATATCAATTACTATCTGCTGTCCTCCTGATTAATCTTTCCTCTTCCCGCTCATTATTAATGTTTCTGTTCCTAATTCTTCCACACCCAGTAACCCCTTGTGTCTTAGTCGCTTTACTGCCTTGCTTGTGGAACTCCCTTCTGGCTCCATGCTTTCCAGCCAACTTTAATCTTCAAATATTTAAATGCAATGTCAATCGCTACCTACTGTCCTCCTGATTAATCTTTCCTCTTCCCGCTCATTATTAATGTTTCTGTTCCTAATTCTTCCACACCCAGTAACCCCTTGTGTCTTAGTGTCTTTACTGCCTTGCTTGTGGAACTCCCCTCCGGCTCCATGCGTTCCAGCCAACTTTAATCTTCAAATATTTAAATGCAATATCAATTACTATCTGCTGTCCTCCTGATTAATCTTTCCTCTTCCCGCTCATTATTAATGTTTCTGTTCCTAATTCTTCCACACCCAGTAACCCCTTGTGTCTTAGTGTCTTTACTGCCTTGCTTGAGGAACTCCCCTCCGGCTACATGCTTTCCAGCCAACTTTAATCTTCAAATATTTAAATGCAATGTCAATCGCTCCCTACTGTCCTCCTGATTAATCTTTCCTCGTCCCGCTCATAATTAATGTTTCTGTTCCTAATTCTTCCACACCCAGTAACCCCTTGTGTCTTAGTGTCTTTACTGCCTGGCTTGTGGAACTCCCTTCCGGCTCCATGCTTTCCAGCCAACTTTAATCTTCAAATATTTAAATGCAATGTCAATCGCTACCTACTGTCCTCCTGATTAATCTTTCCTCTTCCCGCTCATTATTAATGTTTCTGTTCCTAATTCTTCCACACCCAGTAACCCCTTGTTTCTTAGTGTCTTTACTGCCTGGCTTGTGGAACTCCCTTCCGGCTCCATGCTTTCCAGCCAACTTTAATCTTCAAATATTTAAATGCAATGTCAATCGCTACCTACTGTCCTCCTGATTAATCTTTCCTCTTCCCGCTCATAATTAATGTTTCTGTTCCTAATTCTTCCACACCCAGTAACCCCTTGTATCTTACTGGCTTCACTGCCGTATTTGTGGAACTCCCTTCTGGCTCCATGCTTTCCAGCCAATTTTAATATTCAAATATTTAAATGCAATATCAATTACTATCTGCTGTCCTCCTGATTAATCTTTCCTCTTCCCGCTCATTATTAATGTTTCTGTTCCTAATTCTTCCACACCCAGTAACCCCTTGTGTCTTAGTGTCTTTACTGCCTTGCTTGTGGAACTCCCTTCCGGCTCCATGCTTTCCAGCCAACTTTAATCTTCAAATATTTAAATGCAATGTCAATCGCTCCCTACTGTCCTCCTGATTAATCTTTCCTCGTCCCGCTCATAATTAATGTCTCTGTTCCTAATTCTTCCACACCCAGTAACCCCTTGTGTCTTAGTGTCTTTACTGCCTTGCTTGTGGAACTCCCTTCCGGCTCCATGCTTTCCAGCCAACTTTAATCTTCAAATATTTAAATGCAATGTCAATCGCTCCCTACTGTCCTCCTGATTAATCTTTCCTCGTCCCGCTCATAATTAATGTTTCTGTTCCTAATTCTTCCACACCCAGTAACCCCTTGTGTCTTAGTGTCTTTACTGCCTTGCTTGTGGAACTCCCTTCTGGCTCCATGCTTTCCAGCCAACTTTAAACTTCAAATATTTAAATGCAATATCAATTACTATCTGCTGTCCTCCTGATTAATCTTTCCTCTTCCCGCTCATTATTAATGTTTCTGTTCCTAATTCTTCCACACCCAGTAACCCCTTGTTTCTTAGTGTCTTTACTGCCTGGCTTGTGGAACTCCCTTCCGGCTCCATGCTTTCCAGCCAACTTTAATCTTCAAATATTTAAATGCAATGTCAATCGCTACCTACTGTCCTCCTGATTAATCTTTCCTCTTCCCGCTCATAATTAATGTTTCTGTTCCTAATTCTTCCACACCCAGTAACCCCTTGTATCTTACTGGCTTCACTGCCGTATTTGTGGAACTCCCTTCTGGCTCCATGCTTTCCTGCCAATTTTAATCTTCAAATATTTAAATGCAATATCAATTACTATCTGCTGTCCTCCTGATTAATCTTTCCTCTTCCCGCTCATTATTAATGTTTCTGTTCCTAATTCTTCCACACCCAGTAACCGCTTGTGTCTTAGTGACTTTACTGGCTTGCTTGTGGAACTCCCTTCCGGCTCCATGCTTTCCAGCCAACTTTCATCTTCAAATATTTAAATGCAATATCAATTACTATCTGCTGTCCTCCTGATTAATCTTTCCTCTTCCCGCTCATTATTAATGTTTCTGTTCCTAATTCTTCCACACCCAGTAACCCCTTGTGTCTTAGTGGCTTTACTGCCTTGCTTGTGGAACTCCCTTCCGACTCCATGCTTTCCAACCAACATTAATCTACAAATACTTAAATGCATTGTCAACCGCTACCTACTGTCCTCCTGACTAATCTTTCCTCTTCCCGCTCATTATTAATGTTTCTGTTCCTAATTCTTCCACACCCAGTAACCCCTTGTGTCTTAGTGTCTTTACTGCCTTGCTTGTGTAACTCCCTTCCGGCTCCATGCTTTCCAACCACCTTTAATCGTCAAATATTTAAATGCAATGTCAATCGCTACCTACTGTCCTCCTGATTAATCTTTCCTCTTCCCACTCATTATTAATGTTTCTGTTCTTAATTCTTCCACACCCAGTAACCCCTTGGGTCTTAGTGGCTTTACTGCCTGACTTGTGGAACTCCCTTCTGGCTCCATGCTTTCCAGCCAACTTTAATCTTCAAATATTTAAATGCAATGTCAATTGCTACCTACTGTCCTCCTGATTAATCTTTCCTCTTCGCGCTCATTATTAACGTTTCTGTTCCTAATTCTTCCCCACCCAGTAACCCCTTGTGTCTTAGTGGCTTTACTGCCTTGCTTGTGAAACTCCGTTCCGGCTCCATGCTTTCCAGCCAACTTTATTCTTCAAATATTTAAATGCAATATCAATTACTATCTGCTGTCCTCCTGATTAATCTTTCCTCTTCCCGCTCATTATTAATGTTTCTGTTCCTAATTCTTCCACACCCAGTAACCCCTTGTGTCTTAGTGTCTTTACTGCCTTGCTTGTGTAACTCCCTTCCGGCTCCATGCTTTCCAACCACCTTTAATCGTCAAATATTTAAATGCAATGTCAATCGCTACCTACTGTCCTCCTGATTAATCTTTCCTCTTCCCACTCATTATTAATGTTTCTGTTCTTAATTCTTCCACACCCAGTAACCCCTTGGGTCTTAGTGGCTTTACTGCCTGACTTGTGGAACTCCCTTCTGGCTCCATGCTTTCCAGCCAACTTTAATCTTCAAATATTTAAATGCAATGTCAATTGCTACCTACTGTCCTCCTGATTAATCTTTCCTCTTCGCGCTCATTATTAACGTTTCTGTTCCTAATTCTTCCCCACCCAGTAACCCCTTGTGTCTTAGTGGCTTTACTGCCTTGCTTGCTGAACTCCTTTCCGGCTCCATGCTTTCCAGCCAAATTTACACTTCAAATATTTAAATGCAATATCAATTACTATCTGATGTCCTCCTGATTACTCTTTCTACTTCCCGCTCATTATTAATGTTTCTCTTCCTAATTCTTCCACACCCAGTAACCCCTTGTGTCTTAGTGTCTTTACTGCCTGGCTTGTGGAACTCCCTTCCGGCTCCATGCTTTCCAGCCAACTTTAATCTTCAAATATTTAAATGCAATGTCAATTGCTACCTACTGTCCTCCTGATTAATCTTTCCTCTTCGCGCTCATTATTAACGTTTCTGTTCCTAATTCTTCCACACCCAGTCACCCGTTGTGTCTTAGTGGCTTTACTGCCTTGCTTGTGGAACTCTTTTCCGGCTCCATGCTTTCCAGCCAACTTCAAACTTCAAATATTTAAATGCAATATCAATTACTATCTGATGTCCTCCTGATTACTCTTTCTACTTCCCGCTCATTATTCATGTTTCTGTTCTTAATTCTTCCACACCCAGTAACCCCTTGTGTCTTAGTGTCTTTACTGGCTTGCTTGAGGAACTCCCCTCCGGCTCCATGCTTTCCAACCAACTTTAATATTCAAATATTTAAATGCAATCTCAATCGCTACCTACTGTCCTCCTGATTAATCTTTCCTCTTTCCGCTCATTATTAATGTTTCTGTTCCTAATTCTTCCACACCCAGTAACCCCTTGTGTCTTAGTGTCTTTACTGCCTTGCTTGTGGAACTCCCTTCCGGCTCCATGCTTTCCAGCCAACTTTAATCCTCAAATATTTAAATGCAATATCAATTACTATCTGCTGTCCTCCTGATTAATCTTTCCTCTTCCCGCTCCTTATTAATGTTTCTGTTCCTAATTCGTCCACACCCAGTAACCCCTTGTGTCTTAGTGGTTTTACTACCTTGCTTGTGGAACTCCCTTCCGGCTCCATGCTTTCCAGCCAGCTTTAGTTTTCAAATATTTAAATGCAATATCAATTACTATCTGCTGTCCTCCTGATTAATCTTCCCTCTTCCCGCTCATTATTATTATTTCTGTTCCTAATTCTTCCACACCCAGTAACCCCTTGTGTCTTACTGGCTTTACTGCCTTGCATGTGGAACTCCTTTCCGGCTCCATGCTTTCCAGCCAACTTTAATCTTCAAATACTTAAATGCAATGTCAATTGCTATCTATTGTCCTCCTGAGTAATCTTTCCTCTTCCCGCACATTATTAATGTTTCTCTTCCTAATAATTCCACACCCAGCAACCCCTTGTGCCTTAGTGGCTTTACTGCCTTACTTGTCGAATTCTGTTCCAGCTCCATGCTTTCCAGCTAACTTTAATCTTCAAATATTTAAATGCAATATCAATTACTATCCGCTGTCCTCCTGATTAATCTTTGTTCATCCTGACATCATTAATGTTTCTATTCCAAATTCTTCCACATCCTGTAACCCTTTGCGTCTTAGTGGCTTTATTGCCTTGGTTGTGGATCTCCTTTCCGTCTCCATGGTTTCCAGCCAACTTTAATCTTCAAATATTTAAATTCAATGTCAATCGCTACCGACTGTATTAATGTTTCTGTTTTTAATTCTTCCACACTCAGTAACCCCTTGTGTCTTAGTGGCTTTACTTCCTTGCTTGTGGAACTCCCTTCTAGCTCCATGCTTTCCAGCCAACTTTAATCTTCAAATATTTAAATGCTATGTCAATCGCTATCTACTGTCCTCCTAATTAATTTATTTAAAATGTTGACAGATCTAATGCTTTTCTATGAGGACTTTATCTGTAAGATATAATTGAAGTAAATGACACCTGAACCTTTCTTATATATTTTTCAAGTACTTAATAATCTTAAAAATTTAGGAAAATATTCTCTGTAATCTAATGCTGTAGATACTTTGGGTTTAAATTTGCTATAGTTATCGCTCTTGTTTTCTGATAATGGTGTCCATATCTGCAAATTCCGCATGTTTATACACATACAAAAAAAAAAAATTTATAATTCTTTTAAAAATATTGGTGTTTGATGATTTGTACTGAGCTATTCCATTTATGATTAGTAAATATAGTTTTTACTTAGAATATCTAAAAGGCTGAAATTAATACAGAATTAAACTTTATAAATTATTCTAAAAAAAGAAAAAAAAGAAATCAAAACAATTCTTGTAACAATTCATTATTCATCAGAAAAATTTTTTCTTAAGACAATATTGTCCTTAATATATCTTATTTATCAAAGCAATTGAAATTTTTTTCAATTAGATAATGTCTTAGTTTTATCGCATTTTTTATTTTACAATTCATAACAGATTTTTGGTAAATAGTGTTTCCATTTGACAAAAAAAAAGGTTGATGATTTAGATTCTCCAAGGTGTCCTTCTTTTAAACTAATATAAATCAGAAGTGGGCAGAATTTTAATTTCTCTAAATTTCTTAAAATTAAGCGGTGGGGTAACAGATGTAAAAATATATATACTTTTTACAAAGATTTTATAAAAAGTTAAAAAAAAATTTCATTCATTTGTGAATAAGTCCTGAAAATTTCCTTAAATCCAACAATTATTGGATTTTTGCAAGAATTTCCAAAACAATGTGTTTTTCACTGCAAAAAAGACGCTAAAATTTCCTCTTTGCAAGAAAAACAAAATTTATTTTTAATCAAAATTTATGCTACAAAGGATTTTAAAAATTAATAAAATAATGAAAAAATACTTTCGTCTTTCCTTTCAATAACATAAACTAAACATTTTGACAATAAAAATTTCTTTTAAATGCTTTTCAATTAAGAAGATTTATAAATTTACTATTTCTTATTTTGTGTATGGGTCGACCATATCTACAAAGATTGGCACGTTTATACACATAAAAAAAATTCAAAATTTAAAAAAAAATGTTAATATTTGATGATTTGTGTAGTCCAGTTTGTAATAAAATTTACTATTATTAATTATTAATTCATTGGCTTTCATGACGTAATAAAAATTTAAAAACAAAATTATTCATAATTTAGAATGTTTAATAATTAATATCGATAATAATGATAGATGAAAAAAAAACTCCACATAACGAATTTCAATTTTTTTTTTTTTTTTACCAGATACAAATATATTTGTTTTGGCTTCCATAGATGGTGGGGGAGCTACTTATAGCGAAAATTAAGCCCGCCATTATCAATAACATTTCATTTCCCCCCCTTTTAATATTCGTAAATGTGTAAAAACTAAAGTAAAAAGGAATTGAAAAAAATATTATTTCTGTTGAGAGCTGATCATAATCGTTATATACAAAGAACTCTACCCTTGCGTTATTTAGTCATCTCTTCATATTTAATATTTAGGTCCCTAACAATCGTAAAGATCTGCGACATGTAGGGGGTCAGAGGTATTTTTAAATTATAACTGCTGTTGGTCCACTACTGACGTAAATGTGGCTTTAAACAACTCAAAAAGAAAGAAAAAAACGTAAAAATTAAAACAAAGTTACTAAATATAATAAATATTTAGTTACTATCTTTTTTTGTACTATTCAAGAACTAATTCAGTTACATTTATTTAAAAAAAAATATTTATTGATTAAACGTCGGTTAAAACCCAATTAAAAAAGAAAAAAGAAAAGGAAAGAAGATTAAACAGAATAAAAAATCAAAATCGTTGTAAATTATAACAAATAACTTATTCCAGCAGCGAAGAAAGAGTCTGGGGGTCTGCTACAGATTCTCTACACTCTGATATGAGTCCAGAAAAATAAAATAACAATCATACATTTTTAAATAATTTAGTTTGTTTTTTTGTAGTTGTTGTTATTGCTTATTTACTTGCTGCATAGAAATTAAATTCTCTTTTCTTTTTCATGGGTGATTTCTCTTATTTTGGTTTTGGTGAATAAATATTTTCGGTCTTATAAAAAGAGACGACTTTTTTTTTACCAAACATTTGTTTGAAATTAAAAACTTACTTTTCTGTTTTGTTTGAGTCCTTTTTTTACAACCGTCTCAGTCATTTTCAAGAACATCCAGTCAATTTGGGGAATGTTAATTTCAAATTTAAACACCCATGTATCATGTAAGTGGTGACAGCATGTGTACAAGTGTTTCGCAGAGTTTGACAACACCGGAAACTGAGTACACAAATATTTCATCTTCTACGCACAGTGTCCCTTCAGGACGTGGCTGAACATGACCGATAACTCGGACAGCTTTTTACCAAGAACCACTACTTTGTGGAACAGACTCCTGAGAGGGTAATTCCTTTAAAACAAGATTTAACTGTTACTTGTCCTACATATCCTCATGAACTGCACTTCTTACCTCCTTTAACGTGAATCAACCTCAGTAACACTTGACTTTGAATTGGCTTTGGGTTTTGTAATAGGTGAACAATTAGTAAAATAATTATTTTAATTATCTAAGGAATGGTGATTGGCAGTGCACCTCCACACATATGAAGTGTGATCTATCTATTTCTTGAAACAACTCGGCATAACTATGAACAGGACTGTAATAACTGCAACATGATAGTCATTGGCAATCTTCACATTGTCTAATATACATTTTTTTACATTTCTAATTGTCTAATATACATATTTTTAATTTTTTTCATTGTCTAATATACATTTTTTTACTATTTAACTGTCTAATATATTTTTTTAATTCTTTTAATTGTCTAATATACATTTTTAACATTTTAATTGTCTAATATACATTTTTTATTTTTTTAATTGTCTAATATATATTTTTTACATTTTAATTGTATAATATATATTTATTACTGTTTTAATTGTCTAATATACATTTTTTACTTTTTTAATTGTCTCATATACATTTTTACTTTTTTAATTGTCTCATATACATTTTTAACATTTTTTAATTGCCTAAAATATATTTTTTAATTGTCTAATATATATTTATTACTTTTTTAATTGTCTAATATACATTTTTTACGTTTTTAATTGTCTAATGTACATTTTTTACTTTTTTGAATTGACTAATATACATTTCTTTTACTTTTTTAATTGTCTAATATATATTTTTTACGTTTTTAATTGTCTAAGATATATTTTTACTTTTTTTAATTGTCTAATATACATTTTTTTACGTTTTTAATTGTCTAATATATATTTTTACTTTTTTTCATTGTCAAATATACATTTTTTAGTTTTTCATCGTCTAATATACATTTTTTACATTTCTAATAGTCTAATATATATTTTTTATTTTTTTAATTGTCTAATGTACATTTTTTACTTTTTTTAATTGTCTAATATACTTTTTAACATTTTTTAATTGTCTAATATATATTTTTTAATTTTTTTAATTGTCTAGTATACATTTTTTACTTTTTTAATTGTCTAATATACATTTTTTTATTTTATTAATTATCTAATATACATTTTTCAAATTTTAACTGTGTAATATATATTTTTTACTTTTTAATTGTCTAATATACATTTTTAATTTTTTTAATTGTCTAATATATATTTCTTACATTTTAATTGTCTAATATACATTTTTCACTTTTTTTAATTGTATAATATACATTTTTCCTCTTTTTTAATTGTTTAATATACATTTTTACTTTTTAATTGTCTAATATACATTTTTGGCATTTTGTAATTGTCTAATATACATTTTTACTCTTTTAATTGTCAAATATATATTTTTTTCTTTTTTTAATTGTCTAATATACATTTTTCCTTTTTTTAATTGTCTAATATATATATATTACATTTTATAATTGTCTAATATGCATTTTTTACTTTTTTTAATTGTCTAATGTATATTTTTAATTTTTAATTGTCTAATATATATTTATTTACATTTTTTAATTGTCTAATATACATTTTTTACTTTTTTAATTGTCTAATATATATTTTTTGCTTTTTTTCATTGTCAAATATACATTTTTTAGTTTTTCATTGTCTAATATACTTTTGAACTTTTTTTAATTGTCTTACATATATTTATTCATTTTTTCAATTGTCTAGTATACATTTTTTACTTTTTTAATTGTCTAATGCACATTTTTACCATGTTAATTGTCTAATATACATTTTTTCCTTTTTTTAATTGTCTAATAAATATTTTTACTTTTTCTAATTGTCTAATCTACATTTTTTTACCTTTTTTAATTGCCTAATATATATTTTTTACATTTTTAATTGTCTAATATATATCTTTTACATTTCTCAAGTGTCTAGTATACATTTTTACTTTTTTTGATTGTCTAATATACATATTTTAATTTTTTTAATGGTCTAATATACATTTTTCACATTTTAACTGTCTAATATATATTTTTTACTTTTTTTAATTGTGTAATACACATTTTTAACTATTTTAATTGTCTAATATACATTTTTTACATTTTTTAATTGTCTACTATACATTTTTTACTTTTTTTAATTGTGTAATATATATTTTTTGCCTTTTTAATTGTCTAATATACATTTTTTACATTTTTAATTATTTAATATACATTTTTTACTTTTTTAATTGTCCAATATACATTTTTTATTTTCTTTGAATTGTCTAATATACATTTTTTACATTTTTTAATTGTCTAATATATATTTATTACTATTTTAATTGTCTAATATATAATGTAACAATATATTACTCTTTTTGATTGTCTAATATACATTTTTAATTTTTTTAATAGTCTAATATACATTTTTCACATTTTAACTGTCTAGTATATATTTTTGACTTTTTTAATTGTCTAATACACATTTTTAACTATTTTAATTGTCTAATATACATTTTTTACATTTTCTATTGTCTAATATGTATTTTTTACATTGTAATTGTCTAATATACATTTTTTACTTTTTTTCATTGTCTAATATACATTTTTTTACTTTTTTTAATGGTGTAACATATATTTTTTGCCTTTTTTAATTGTCTAATATACATGTTTTACTTTTTAATTCTATAATATACATTGTTTACTTCTTTTAATTGTCTAATATACATTTTTGATTTTCTTTTAATAGTCTAATATACATTTTTCCTATTTTGAATTGTCTAATATACATTTTTACTTTTTTTAATTGTCGAATCCGAAATTTTTCCTTTTTTTAATTGCCTAATATATATTGTTTTACTTTTTTTATTTGTCTAATATATATTTATTACTTTTTTAATTGTCTAATATATATTTGTTACGCTTTTTAATTGTCTAATGTACATTGCTTACTTTTTTTAATTGACTAATATACATTTTTTCCTTCTTTAATTGTCCAATATATATTTTTTTACTTTTGTTAATTAACTACTTTTTTTAATTGTCTAATATATATTTTTGACTTTCTTTAATTGTTTAATATATATTTTTTACCTTTTTTTAAGTTCGTAATATAATTTTTTTAATTATTTCATTGTCTAATATACATTTTTTACTTTTTTTTTATTGTCTAATATATATTTTTTACTTTTGTTAATTGTCTAATATATATTTATTACTACTTTTCATTGTCAAATATGTATTTTTTTACGTTCTTTTATTGTCTAATATATATGTTTTCATATTTTATTGTATAATATACATTTTTTACTTTTGTAAATGTCTAATACACATTTTTTGTTTTTTTAATTATTTAATATACATATTTTATTCCTTTTTTAATTGTATAATATATATTTTATCCTTTTTTTAATTGCATAATATACATCTGTACTTTTTTTAAATGTCTAATATACAACTTTTACTTTTTTAAATTTTCTGATATACATTTTTTATGTTTTTTAATTTTCTAATATATATTTTTTCCTATTTTTAATTGTCTAATATGTATTTTTTGCTTTTTTTATTGTCTAATATACATCTTTTTACTTTTTCTAATTGTCTAATATACATTTTTAACTTTTTTAATGTATAATGTATATTTTTCCTTTTTTTACTTGTCTAATAAACATTTTTTACTATTTTCAGTTGTCTAATATACATTTTTTACTTTTTTATTTGACTAATATACATTTTTTTACATTTATTAATTGCCTAATATACATTTGTTACTTTTTTAATTATCTAATATACATTTCCTATGTTTGACTTTGTCTAATATACATTTTCACATTTTTTAATTGTCTAATATATATTTTTTTACTTTTTTCAATAGTCCAATATATATTTTTACTTTTTTCAATTCTCTAATATACATTCTCTTACTTTTTTAATTCTCTAATATACATGGTTTTACTCTTTTCAATTGTCTAATTTTTACTTGTCTAATATACAGTTTTTACATTTTTAATTGTCTCATATACATTTTTTTCTTTTATGAATTGCCTAATATACATTTTTTACGTTTTTTAATTGTCTAATATAACTTTTCTATTTTTTAATTTGTCTAATATACATTTTTACATTTTTTAATTGTCTAATACATATTTTTTAATTTTTAATTATCTAATATAGATTTTTTCCTTTCTTTAATTGTGTAATATACATTTTTTAATTTTTTTCATTGTCTGATATACATTTTTTACATTTTTAATTTGTCTAATATTCATTTTCTAGTTTTTTTTTGTCTAATATTTATTATTTTTTTTTTTAATTGTATAATTTACATTTTTTACTTTTTTTAAATGTCTAATATAAAATTTTTAATTTTTCTATTGTCTAATATACATTTTTTGCTTTTTTTTAGTTGTCTAATATACATTTCTTTACTTTTATTAATTGCGTAATATACATGTTTTACTTTTTTTAATTGTCTAATATACATTTTCTATTTTTTAATTTTTCTAATATACATTTTTACTTTATTTAATTGTCTAATATATACTTTTTTACCTTTTTTAATTGTCTAATATATATTTTTACTTTTTTTAATTATCTGATGTACATTCTTTTACTTGTCAAATATACATTTTTTACTTTTTTAATTTGTGTAATATACATTTTTTACTTTTTTTAATTGTCTAAATTACATTTTTTAATTTTTCTAATTCTCTAATATACATTTTTTACATTTTTCATGATCTGGTATAATATTTTTTACTTTTTTTAATTGTCTAATATACATTTTTTACTTTTTTATTTGTCTAATATATATGGTTTTACCTTATTTAATTAACTAATAATCATTTTTTTCTTTTTTTAATTGTCTAATATGCATTTTTTACATTTTTTAATTTTCTTTTTTTACTTCTTTAATTGCCTAATATATATTTTTCTTTTACTTTTTTATTGTCTAATATATATTTACACTTTTTTAATTGTCTAATATACTTTTTTCACTTTTTTTCATTGTCTGATATACTTTTTTACCTTTTTTAATTGTCTAATATATATTTTTTACTTTCTTTACTTGTCTAATATGCATGTTTTACATTTTTTAATTGTCTAATATACATATTTTTAATTTTTTTATTTATCTAATATACAATTTTTACCTTTTAATTGGTTTTTTTTTCTGTTTTTAATTGTCTAATATACATGTTTTACTTTTTTTATTGTCTAATATACATTTCTTACTATTTTTAATTGTCAAATATATATTTTGTACTTTCTTTAATTGTATAATATACATTTTTTACGTTTTTAATTGTCTAATATTTATTTTTACTTTTTGTAATTGTCTAATATATATTTTTTACTTTTTAATTGCCTAATATATATCTTTTTACTTTTTTAATTTTCTAATAAATATGTTTTACTTATTTTAATTGTCTAATATACATCTTTTAATTTTTCTAATTGTCTAATATACATTTTTTAATTTTTTTAATTGTCTAATATATATTTTGTTTTTGTTAATTGTCTATTATACATTTTTTACTTCTTTAATTGTCTAATATACATTTTTGACTTTTTTAATTATCCACTATACATTTTTTACTTTCTTTTAATTGTCTCATATACATTTTTTGCATTTTTATTGTCTAATATACATTTTTACTTTTTTAATTGTCTAATATACATTTTTTACTTTTTTGTAATTGTTTAATATATATTTTTTAACTTTTTCATTTGTCTAATTTACATTTATTACTTTTTTTAATTGTCTAATGTACATTTATTACTTTTTTTAATTGATAATATACAATTTTTACTTTTTTAATGTCTAATATATAGGGTTTTACTTTTTTCAATTGTCTAATATACATTTTTTATTTAATTGTCTAATATACATTTTTTACTTTTTTCATTGTCTAATATACAGGTTTTACTTTTTATAATACTCTAATACATATTTTTCCTTTTTTTAATTCTCTAATATATATTTTTTACTTTTTTAATTGTCTATAATAATTTTTTACTCTTATTTATTGCCTAATATACATTTTTGTATTTTATTAATTGTCCAATATACATTTTTTACTTTTTTTAATTTTCTAATATACATTATTACTTTTTTTAATTCTCTAATATACAATTTTTACTTTTTTAATTGTCTAATATCCATTTTTTACATTTTTAATTGTCCAATTATATTTTTTTACATTATTAATTGCCTAATATATATTTATTCTTTTTTTCATTGTCGAATATACATTTTTTATTTTTTAATTTGTCTAATATACATTTTTTATTTTTTTAATTGTCTAATATATATTTTTACCTTTTGTAATTGTGTAATAAGTATTTTTACTTTTTTAATGGCCTAATACACATTTTTTTCCTTTTTTGAATTTTCTAATAAACATTTTTTACTTTTTTTAATTGTCTAATATACATCTTTTACTTTTTTTACTTGTATAATATACATTTTTACATTTTGTAATTGTGTAATATACATTTTTTCTCTTTTTTAATTGTCTAATATACATTTTTTCCTTTTTTAATTGTCTAATATATATTTTTTACTTTTTTAATAGTCCAATATACATTTTTTACTTTCTTTTAATTGTCTAATATGCATTTTTTACTTTTTTTATTGCCTCATATACATTTTTAAATTTTAATTGTCTAATATACATTTTTACTTATTTTAATTGTCTAATATATATTTTTTACTTTTTCAATGTCTAATATACATTTTTTACTTTTTTTAATTGTCTAATGTATATTTTTTACACTTTTTAATTGTCCAATATACATTTTTTACTTATTTTAATTGTCTAATATACATTTTTACTTTTTTAATTGTCTAATATACATTTGTACATTTTAATTGTGTAATATACATCTTTTACTTTTTTTTAATTGTCTAATTTACATTTTTTACTTTTTCAATTCTCGAATATATATTTTTTACTTTTTTAATTGTCTAATATATATTTTTTACTCTTTTAATTGTCTAATATAAATTTTTTACTTTTTAATTGTCTGATACACATTTTTTACTTTTTTATTTGCTAATATACATTTTTTCCTTTTTTTTCATTGTCTAATATATATTTTTTAATTTTTCTAATTGTATAATTTACATGTTTTACTTTTTTTTAAATGTCTAATATAAAATCTTTACTTTTTTCTATTGTCTAATATACATTTTTTTACTTTTTTTAGTTGTCTAATATACATTTTTTACTTTTATTAATTGTGTATATACATGTTTCAATTTTTTTAATTGTCTAATATACATTTTCTATTTTTTAATTTTTCTAATATACATTTTTACTTTATTTAATTGTCTAATATATACTTTGTTACCTTTTTTAATTGTCTAATATATATTTTTACTGATGTACATTCTTTTACTAGTCAAATATAGATTTTTTACTTTTTTAATTTGTGTAATATACATTTTTTTACTTTTTTAATTGTCTAAATTACATTTTTTAATTTTTCTAATTCTCTAATATACATTTTTTACATTTTTCATGATCTGGTATAATATTTTTTACTTTTTTTAATTGTCTAATATACATTTGTTACTTTTTTATTTGTCCAATATATAGTTTTTACCTTATTTAATTAACTAATAATCATTTTTTTCTTTTTTTAATTCTCTAATATATATTTTTTACTTTTTTATTGTCTAATATATATTATTAACTTTCTTTAATTGTCTAATATGCATTTTTTACATTTTTTAAGTGTCTAATATACATATTTTAAATTTTTTATTTATCTAATATACATTTTTTACCTTTTAATTGTCTAATATACATTTTTTACTGTTTTTTAATTATTTAATATATATTTTTCCTTTTTTTATTTTCTAATATACATTTCTTACTATTTTTAATTGTCAAATATATATTGTTTACTTTCTTTAATTGTATGATATACATTTTTTACTTTTTTAATTGTTTACCATACATTTTTTACTTTTTTTAATTGTCTAATATTTATTTTTACTTTTTGTAATTGTCTAATATATATTTTTTAATTTTTAATTGCCTAATATATATTTTTTTACTTTTCTAATTGTCTAATGAATATGTTTTACTTTTTTTAATTATCTAATATACATTTTTTAATTTTTTTAATTGTCTGATATATATTTTGCCTTTGTTAATTGTCTATTATACATTTTCTACATCTTTAATTGTCTAATATACATTTTTGACTTTTTTTAATTGTCTCATATAATTTTTTACTTTTTTTATTGTTTAATATACATTTTTACTTTTTCAATTGTCTAATATACATTTTTTACTTTTTTTAATTGTCTAATATACATTTATTACTTTTTTTAATTGATAATATACATTTTTACTTTTTTTAATTGTCTAATATACAATTTTTACTTTTTTTAATTGTCTAATATATATTTTTTCCTTTTTTAATTGTATAATATACATTTTTTACTTTTTTAAATGTCTATTATACATTTTTTATTTCTTTAATTGCCTAATATACATTTTTACTTTTTTTAATTTTCCAATATACATTTTTTATTTTTTTAATTGTCTAATATATATTTTTTCCTTTTTTTAATTGTATAATATACATTTTTTACTTTTTTAAATGTCTATTATACATTTTTTACTTCTTTAATTGCCTAATATACATTTTTGACTTTTTTTAATTGTCCAATATACATTTTTGATTTTTTGTAATTGTCTAATATACATTTTTTTACATTTCATTGTCTAATATGTATTTTTTACTTTTTATAATTCTCTGATATACATTTTTTTACATTTTTTTTGTCTAATATACATATTTCACTTTTTTATGTGGTCTTGTTTTTTGGGGGTCCAAATCTGTGAATTTGTTTTTCTCATGCTAAGTTTCGAAAAAACGTGATATAAAATTCAGTATTTTCTTCATCCTGAGTATTGAATATGCTAAAATTCTTCAACTTTTTAAGAAAAAATCTCAAGTTGATATTAAAAATTGTCACAAGAAAACATTGTTGACTTTCTTTTAAAGATGGAATGAATGATTATGACGCGTCTCTAATTTCTATTTAATTTAGTTTCACCCACTTCAGCCTGTAGCCAAATTTGTAATTATATTACAATTGTCATTGTTTTTATGTCATGGGTAGGATCCCTATAAATATGCGGTATTGTGGTATCTGTTGGATCAAATGGTGATGGATGAATTCTTGTGGTGATATAGTAAATTGTAATGAATGAATGGGTCCCGAATCAGATTAACTACGTTTAGGATATTCAATATTGACCGGCCTAACCCGACTTCCACTTCAGTCTTGTGCCAAAATTGTAATTATATTACAATAAATAATTATTGTATTTATTTTCAATTTTTCTAGTTGAATTGTTCACCTCTATTGCATATGATCCATTAATTTATATAATTGGGTTACAATAAAATTTGCATTTTATATGTTTAATGTATGCCAGTTTTCAGTTATCTCCTGTTAATTTCCCTCTCCAAGTTCTCCACTGCATTAACCAGGTATTGAACTGACACTCTTTGGGTCCTGTGATCGGATGAAACTAATGACTTTATCCCCTGTGCCATGTGCCCTTCAGGACATCTGTATATGAATTTCTGGGACTTTTAAACCTATGTCTTCAGCAACCGTTTTTACCAGTGCTCATATTGCAATTTTTGCTGTTATTATTGCATGTTATTTACCAGAGCTCATATTGCAATTTTCGTTGTTATTATTGTTGCTTTTCTCTGACACTCCTTATTATTGGTTCCCATATTCATTTCTATGCTTGGTTGACTCAGGAGATTTTTGTGGCCTTGGGAACTAGAACAGTCTACCCTAGTGAGCGAAATAAAGGGTTCAGTTCGACATTCCAACCATCTGAAGAAGGCCAGAGCGTACAACGGCCCAAACATTGTAATAAATATGTCAACAAAGATAAGGACGATAGTCCGAATAATGTAAATAGTGTACATGATGCCTCATGTCAGAAATATAGACAGATATTGGAATTCTTTGTCGAAAGAAACAGGTGGTATATTCCGATGTTAATTATGTTCGTTCCTTAGTTCTTACGGTGAAATCACGCTGAAGATAACGGTTCTCGCTTGATTACCAAAGTTAAGATATTTCGAGCCCGGTCAGTACTTAAATGGGGAATCTGCTTTGTAATATCGGGTACTTTAAGTAACCTTCTACAATCCGAAATAATCCACAAAGGGTTGATAAGTCGTGTTACCGGATTGCTGGTATATTTGGGTATATATTTAGTCACTATGATGCACGTGACCGAGTGGTTAGAACATTAGAACTCAGATCAGTTGGCGATCCCAGGGTGCGGCACCTTTGGAAAGTGCCTGAAAACCTATACCACGGGTTGACTCAAGCCTTGTGAGTGAAAGTGGGTAAACAGAACCCTTGAATAGCTGTACTAGCACGAAGCCACACGTCATTGTACAAGATGGTTTGAGCGTGCTGGCCTTGTTCAGATTGTTGATCACGCTAGATAACACGCTCTTTACTAGAAACTGTAGCTAAGGTCTGCTCGGCATAGTTGCAGTATAAACCACAGTGGTTGTTGATCAAACACAAATGTGCCTGCAATAGGGATTGGCTAGCCGCCCTAGTAGATTGGGTATCCTTGAATACGAGTGGCCAGCTATACATACATGATGTTGTAGTAATCAACACTTTGGAGAGTAAATATTTTGGGGCTCCTGTAAAATTTTTCCCGCAAACAATATTGGCGGACTCAAATGTGAGTCCAGGTAAAAAATAAGTAACACAAAATAGCAAAAAAAGACAATACATCCATTAACAAAAGAATTACATGTGACGAAATGAAAAAAAAATTCAATTTTTTTCATTTCGTCACATGTAATTCTTTTGTGTGTGTGTGTGTGTGTGTGTGTGTGTGTGTGTGTGTGTGTGTGTGTAACAAGCGTGTGTGCGAAAGTACGAAAGTCAGGAGAGAAAACCATGCAAATGAATGTGCCTCTGTTGGGGATATTTTTTCCCACGTGCGACAGCATCTTATAGCAAGTTGTGAAAAAAGAAAAAATAGATTAGGGAGATAAAGGAAATCTTTCTTTTATAGGTTTAAGGAGCGTTCCATCAAGGCGTTGGGATCATCCGCAAGATTCCCACCAGATGGGGAGAATTTTATTCTGTCCATAAAGTTCGCACATGGTTGTGCTGCCTACCGTAGGCTGAAAAGAAAAGAGTTTTTCAATGAACTCCTCACAGTGGGAGATTGTTGAGAAAATTCAATATGTACCCACCTTTTCAATATATATTTAGGCTGTGTACCTTTAAAAAATCTTCATAATAGACCACAATATTTTTTCAGAATTTGTTGTGGGGTCAATCACATCATGCCAGCAGGGATAGCCTCGTGTTCACAGGAATAAAAACATACACAGAAATAACACTAAAAGCAAGTTAAATTGCATATTAAAATCATACAATTTATTTTTTGCATACATGCATGTGTATTTTAGTTACATGTGTTTTAATCATCTATGTGATAAAGGAAGAAGTCACTTCGTATTATAACAAGCAATGTCCCGAGGAGAGATGGACGGTTTCACTTTCCAATGGTCGTTAACAAAGAGCCTGAATTCAACGTCTTTTCGTGCAAAGTCAGTTTTCAGGCAGGAAAACTTTCTGTTTTATTCAGGGAGACATTTTACTATTTTGATTTATTTAATTTAAACAAAATTTTAATGTCACGTGTTTATTTTATTTTATTCAAAATTATAGTTTTTTTATTAATATTATTATTTTATTTTTATTTATTAAACATAATACTGTCCCTAAACCGTAATGGATGAGATGCATTTTAATACTTAAAAAATGAAGGAAAAAAAATGAATATTAGATGATTAAAAAAGTAAAAAAATGTATATTAGACAATTTAAAAAAGTAAAAATGTATATTAGACAATTAAAAAAAGTAAAAAAATGAATATTAGACAATTAAAAAAGTAAAAACATGTATATTAGACAATTAAAAAAGTAAAAAATGTATATTAGACACTTAAAAAAAGTAAAAAATGTATATTAGATAAATAAAAAAGTAAAAACAGTAGAGTAAGCAATTAAAAAAGTAAAAAATGCATATAAGACAATTAAAAAATAAAAAATGTATATTAAACAATTAAAAACAGTAAAAAATGTATATTAGACAATTAAAAAAGTAAATAATGTATATTTAACAAATAAAAACAGAAAAAATGTATATTTGACAATTAAAAAGTAAAAACATGCACATTGGACAATTAAAAACAGTAAAAATGTATATTAGACAATTAAAAATGAAAAAATGTATATTAGACAATTAAAAAAAGTAAAAAATATATATTAGACAATTAAAAAAGTAAAAATGTACGTTACACAATTAAAAAAGTAAAAAAAATGTATATTAGACAATTAAAAAAAGTAAAAAAATATATATTAGACAATTTAAAAAAGTAAAAATGTTTATTAGACAATTAAAAAAGCAAAAAATGTATATGTGACAATTAAAAAGGTAAAAATCTATATTTGAAAATTAAAAAAGTAAAAATGTACATTGGACAATTAAAAAAAGTAAAAATGTATATTGGAAAATAAAAATATAAAAAATGTATATTAGACAATTAAAATAATTAAAAATGCATATTAGACAATTAAAAAGTAAAAATGTGTATTAGTCTATTACAAAAGTAGAAAATGTATATTAGACAAATAAAAAAAATTATATTAGACAATTAAGTAAGCAAAAAATGTATATTACACAATTAAAAAAGTAAAAAATGGATATTAGACAAATAAAATAAGTAAGAATGAATATTAGATAATTAAAAGAGCAAAAAATATGTATTACACAAATAAAAAAAGGAAATATGTATATTAGACAATTAAAAAAATGTAAACAATGTATATTTGACAAGGAAAAAACCAAACAATGTATAGTTGACAATTAAAAATAAGATAATGTATATTGGACAATTAAAAAAGTAAAAATGTATAGTAGACAATTCAAAATGTAAAAAATATATATTACACAATTAAAAAAGTACAAAAAAATGTATATTAGACTATTACAAAGTAAAAATGTATATTGGTTTATTAAAAAAGTAACAAATGTATAATAGACAATTAAAAAAATTAAAAAAATTATATTAGACAATTAAAAATGAAGAAAAATGTATATTACACAATTAAAAAAGTAAAAAATGTATATTAAACAATTAAAAAGTTAAAAATGTATATTAGACAATTAAAAAAGTAAAAATATATGTTAGACAATTAAGAAAAGTAAAAAAATTATATTAGACAATTAAAAATGAAAAACATGTATATTACACAATTAAAAAAGAAAAAATGTATATTAAACAATTAAAAAAAATAATAAATGTATATTAGCCAATTAAAAAAGTAAAAATATATATTAGACAATTAAAAAATGTAAAAAATATATTAGACAATTAAAAAACGTAAAAAATGTATATAAGACAATTAAAAATGGAAAAAATGTATATTAGACAATTAAAGAGTAAACAATGTATATTTGACAACTAAAAAAAGTACAAATTTATATGAGAAATTTAAAAAGTAAAAAATGTATATTAGTCTATTAAAAAGGTAAAAAATGTATATTAGACAATTAAAAAAGTAAAAAATGTATATTAGAATATTAAAAAAAGTAAAAAATGAATATTCGAATATTAAAAAATGGAAAAATGTATGTTAGACAATTAAAAAAAGTAAAAAAATATAAATGAGTCAATTAAAAATTGTAAAAAAATATATTAGACAATTAAAAAATGTACAAAATGTATATTAGACAATTAAAAAATTAAAAAATGTATATTAGACAAATAAAAAAGTAAAAAATGTATATTAGACAATTAAAAATTTAAACCATGTATTTATATTAGACAATTAAAAAAGTAAAAAATGGATATTAAACAATTAAAAAGTAAGAAAATGTATATTAGAAAATTAAAAAAGTAAAAAATGTATATTAGACAATTAACAAAAGTAAAAAATGTATATTAGACACATAAGGAAAGTAAAAAATGCATATAACCCAATTAAAAAAATAAAAAATGTATATTAGATAATTAATAAAAGTAAATAATGTATATTAGACAATTATAAAAAGTAAAAAATGTATATTAGACAATTAAAAAAGAAAATAATGTATATTTCACCAATAAAAAAAAGAAAAATGCATATTTGACAATTAAAAAGTAAAAGCATGCACATTGTATAATTAAAAAAGTAGAAATGTATATTAGACAATTAAAAATGAATAAATGTTTATTAGACAAATAAAAAAATTAAAATATATATATTAGGCAATTAAAAAATGTATATTAGACAACTAAAACTTAAAAATGTACGTTAGATAATTAAAAACAGTAAACAAATGTATATTAGACAATTAAAAAAAGTAAAAAATGTATATTATACAATTTAAAAAAGTAAAAAAGTAAATTAGACAATTGAAAAAGTAAAAATGTATATTAGACAATTAAAAACTAAAAAATGTATATTAGACAATTAAAAAGTGAAAAAATGTATATTAGACAATTAAAAAATTAAAAAATGTATATTAGACAATTAAAAAAATAAAAAATGTTTCTTAGACAATTAAAATAAGGAATAATGTATAATTGACAAATAAAAAAAGTAAAAAATGAATGTTACACAATTAAAAAAAGTAAAAATGTATATTAGAGAATTAAAAATATAAAAAATATATATTAGACAATTAAAAACCTAAAACATTTACATTAGACAATTGAAAAATGTAAAAAATGTATATAAGACAATTAAAAAAAGTAAACATGTATATTAGACAATTAAAAAGTAAAAAATATATATTAGTCCGTTAAAAAAGTAAATAATTTATATTAGACAATTAAAAAAGTAAAAAATGTATATTAGACAATTAAAAAGTAAAAAATGTATATTATATAATTAAAAAAAAAAGAAAAGTATATTAGACAATTAAAAAAGTAATCCATGTATATTTGACAATTAAAAATTAAAAAATGTATATTAGACAATTAAAAATTAAAAAAATGTATATTACACAATTAAAAAAGTAAAAAATGTATATTAAACAATTAAAAAAAGTAAAAAATGTATATTAGACAATTAAAAAGTAAAAATATATATTAGACAATTAAAAAATGTAAAAAAATATATTAGACAATTAAAAAACGTAAAAAATGTATATTAGACAATTAAAAATGGAAAAATGTATATTAGACAATAAAAGAGTATACAATGTATATTTGCCAATTAAAAAAAGTACAAATTTATATGAGAAATTTAAAAAGTAAAAAATGTATATTAGTCTATTAAAAAGGTAAAAAATGTATATTAGACAATTAAAAAAGTAAAAAATGTATATTAGAATATTAAAAAAAGTAAAAAATGTATATTAAACAATTAAAAAAAGTAAAAAATGTATATTAGACAATTAAAAAGTAAAAATATATATTAGACAATTAAAAAATGTAAAAAAATATATTAGACAATTAAAAAACGTAAAAAATGTATATTAGACAATTAAAAATGGAAAAATGTATATTAGACAATAAAAGAGTAAACAATGTATATTTGCCAATTAAAAAAAGTACAAATTTTATGAGAAATTTAAAAAGTAAAAAATGTATATTAGTCTATTAAAAAGGTAAAAAATGTATATTAGACAATTAAAAAAGTAAAAAATGTATATTAGAATATTAAAAAAAGTAAAAAATGTATATTAGAATATTAAAAAAAGGAAAAATGTATATTAGACAATTAAAAAAGTAAAAAATGTATATTAGACAATTATAAAAGTGAAAAAATGTATATTAGACAATTAACAAAGTAAAAAATATATATTAGACAATTAAAAAATTAAAAAATGTATATTAGACAAATAAAAAAGTAAAAAATGTATATTAGACAATTAAAAAATTAAACCATGTATTTATATTAGACAATTAAAAACGTAAAAAATGGATATTAAACAATTAAAAAAGTAAGAAAATGTCTATTAGAAAATTAAAAATGTAAAAAATGTATATTAGACAATTAACAAAATTAAAAAATGTATGTTAGACACATAAGGAAAGTAAAAAATGCATATAACCCAATTAAAAAAATAAAAAATGTATATTAGATAATTAATAAAAGTAAATAATGTATATTAGACAATTAAAAAAGTAAAAAATGTGTATTAGACAATTAAAAAAGTAAATAATGTATATTACACCAATAAAAAAAAGAAAAATGCATATTTGACAATTAAAAAGTAAAAACATGCACATTGTACAATTAAAAAAAGTAGAAATGTATATTAGACAATTAAAAATGAATAAATGTTTATTAGACAAATAAAAAAATTAAAATATATATATTAGGCAATTAAAAAATATATATTAGACAACTAAAACTTAAAAATGTACGTTAGACAATTAAAAAAGTAAACAAATGTATATTAGACAATTAAAAAAAGTAAAAAATGTATATTATACAATTTAAAAAAGTAAAAAAAGTAAATTAGACAATTGAAAAAGTGAAAATGTATATTAGATAATTAAAAAAGTAAAAAATGTATATTAGACAATTAAAAAAGTGAAAAAATGTATATTAGACAATTAACAAAGTAAAAAATATATATTAGACAATTAAAAAAATAAAAAATGTATATTAGACAATTAAAAAAGGAATAATGTATAATAGACAATTAAAAAAACTAAAATATGAAGGTTAGACAATTAAAAAAAGTAAAAAATGTATATTAGAGAATTAAAAATATAAAAAAATATATATTAGACAATTAAAAAGTAAACCATATATATTAGTCCATTAAAAAAGTAAAAAATGTATATTAGACAATTAAAAAAGTAAAAAATGTATATTAGACAATTAAAAAGTAAAAAATGTATATTATATAATTAAAAAAGAAAGAAAAGTATATTAGACAATTAAAAAAGTAAACCATGTATATTTGACAATTAAAAATTAAAAAATGTATATTAGACAATTAAAAAGTAAAGAATATGTATTAGTCAATTAAAAAAGTAATAATAAAAGGTATAAAAATGATATAAAATGAACCTTAAATCCTGTGGTTTATGGTAAGTTGTTAGCAGGAGGGATTTTAAACTGTAGGCTTTGCCTCCTTTTCTCGATGATGCTGAAGAAAAACAGAATTGGATATGTGTCTCAACGAGCCATTAAAAGATTGCATTTGAGAACAGTGGAATAAATGGGTGGATAGCAGGGAAAACTCATTCACGCTAATGTAATAGGCTACTGGAAACACATTCACGCACTCATGGGGTATTGTAGCTTGTGATAGTTTCCTGGCAATATCTACTCTACCCTCTGATATTTCATTAGAATTGGAGTGAAAGGAAACTATATGCTTTCTGAATTTAATAAATTTAATACAATACATTTTGAAATACTATCCGTGGGGCATTGTCTTGTATGGTAAATATAGACCCAAAACTACATTTTAACTTGAATATTTGGGGGCTGTCACATTTTATGCAGGTAATATGCTATGTTCACACTCATGGTGAGTGACGCATTCAGTGTATTGTATTATAAGTGATCAGTTTTGTGTTCATAAAAATAATCTTTTATTCAAATTTCTAGAGGTTTCTCCTCTATATTCCTGGTGGCAACAATTATCGGCTATAGAGTAAATTCTTGCTTCAGGTTTTACGTTGTGGTTATTTTATTTTGTATTAAATCTTTTCTTGTTAGTTATTGTTAATCTGTTATTGGGCCGAATTTATAAATGAAACTTTAACAGATCTGGATGGATAGGAAAAAACTGACTTTGTATGTGTGTGTGTGTGTGTGTATATATATATATATATATATATAGATATAGATATATAGATATATATATGAGATGAATTACAAATAATGCACTGACTGACTGACCAAATCCTACTAACTATGGGTAAATAGCAGGACAGACCAGGTTCTCTAGCTTTTGATGGCAACTGGCCTACTGCAGAAAGAAATGGCAACCTACTGCGAGGGAAAAAATCTGCCTTGTCAGTCATGTATCGAAAGATACATGATTGCCTAAGTGTGTATCATGCATGGCACATAACTGACTGAGCATTTGCTGGAGGAGACAGATTTAGACTCAGTTCTGGCTACTTGGCCCAGGCTACTTGGCCCAGGCTAAAAATGCAACTGCTCAGTTTGTCTGCAGTAAACAAACTGAATGACCATGACCGTATGAAGTGACATCATGTGACTTGTGAAGTGACATCATGTGATTTATGAAGTGACATCATGTGATTTATGAAATGGCATCATGTGACTTGTGAAGTGACATCATGTGATTTATGAAGTGACATCATGTGATTTATGAAGTGAGTTCTATTTCTTGTTGGGGACATTATATTCACTTATGCGTAAATAACTATGAGTCCAACTCTTCTCCCCCTAGCTATAGGTTAATTAGTAAGACTTGTATCACTAAACCATTATCTCCCCCTCAAATAATTTCTTACAATCTAAAAATATAAATGATGTCACTTCATATATATATATATATATATATATATATATATATATATATATATATATATATGTATATATGTATATATATATAATATATATATATATATATATATATATATATATATATATATATATATATGAGATGAATTACAAATAATGCACTGACTGTTCTTTAAATTCATAAACAACAAAGATATTTGTGTGAAAGAAAAACATTGTTTTCTTGAGAATGTATACAGCTAGAATTTTATAAGTATTTTATATTTTAATCATATAAATAACTTTAAGGTTTTTATACGAATAAAAATGAATTATGCTGTTAAAATAAGAACAAAAAAAAAGAACTTATCCAAAAAAATCTAAAAGAAGACAAATGGCGCTGGTTGTGAAATTCAAATGACATTCTATGCAAATTCCCCACAAAAAGACCTTTTGTTTGATTGGAATGCAAGGGAAATAACTCTAAATTGTCATTCTTTAAGTTATTCCCCTTTAATTTATTTACCTATCTTTTTTGGTAATATACTGTCTCTTTCTGTGTTTGCTATCAAACGCCCCATTTAAAATATCATAAATATATTTTTTAATTGTTTTCTCGTGTTGATTATTTTCCAGGATTATATCTCGGGAAAATGAATATGAGGAAAGAACGAAAACTTTTATTTTTAAAAATCGAATTAAAATGCCAATATTAAGGAATTTGTAGGTTTCAAAAATTCAGAAAAATTAATTTAATTTTCAGTTTACAAAAATCTCTTTGTAATTCCCAGAAATATTATGACTAAAACCAGAAATAACTTGAAGTTAGTCGTTAGAGATATTCAGGCAGCTATATGACTAATCATGAAAATTTAACTTACTACCTGGTTAAATATTAAACTCAAAGGAAAAAAGATGTCCCTTCAGAATGGAGAAAATCATAGATCTCCACGTTCATGTTTTCTTTGTGTTTGTTTGTTCCAATCCATAGGAATAGCTACTAGGAATGCACCATCCCTGAATTAAAAAAAAACCCCAAATCCTACAGTTGCATGCTGGGATATCTCATTAGCCAATATCTATCTATCTATCTATCTATCTATACTGGATCTAAGAAGGATGCATGAATATTTAAAATTGTGTTGCAAATAAAATATGCAATATCCACAAACATAAATTAAGAAATGGCCAAATGATAACGATATTCAATCACAACAAAAAATACATCTTTGAAACAACAGATTAAATTGTATATGCACAATTTACAATTTCTTTGTTTGTAATGATCTGTGCAAAGGTATATTTAAGAAAAAAGTTCTTTGCACTTTCGGAAATGTTCAATGTTTAAAAAGTCTTCTGCCATTGATTGAAAGGTCGAATTTAACATAGACAAAAGATTTTTCTGTGAAAGATATTAAGTGAAAAAGTTTGTTGTGTAAATTTTTCTAATCTCTCATAAAGAAAGTTTGTTTCTTTGGTGGCAATTTTGACACATAATTCCTGTGTGTATCTTTGCGTGTGTGGGTCTTAAAATGCGACGAAAATTCGTTTGCTGTTTCTATTTATAGTTTGTTTTTTAACAACAAAATCGGCTCCAGCGGTTTTTCTGAGAAATGCGTTGGTAGAATGTTGAATTTTTTTATTTTTTAGTTCTTGAAACATTTAAATTATGGATGAATTTGAGAAATATTTTTTTTAATGTCAGTTAAGCCTATGTTATTCGAATAAAAATGAATTATGCTGTCAAAATAAGAACAAAAAAAAGAAGTTATCCAAAAAGAAAACCTAAAAGAAGACAAATGGCGCTGGTTGAGAAATTCAGATGACAATCTCAGGAAATTCCCTTTTCTTCGATTGGAATGCAAATGGAATAACTTAAACTGACAATTTTAAAGTTATTCCCCTTGAAAGAATCTATTTATATTTTTTTTGTAATACAGTGTCTCTATCTGTGTTTGCTATCAAACGCCCCATTTAAAATATTATAAATATATTTTTTAATTGTTTTCTTGTGTTGATTATTTTCCGGGATTATATCTCGGGAAAATTGAAAAAAAAGAAAGTACGAAAACTTTTAT
This sequence comes from Acanthosepion esculentum, assembly GCA_964036315.1. Classification (NCBI taxonomy): domain Eukaryota; kingdom Metazoa; phylum Mollusca; class Cephalopoda; order Sepiida; family Sepiidae; genus Acanthosepion; species Acanthosepion esculentum. The sequence goes on from OZ038509.1 coordinate 79,561,349, forward strand.
TTTCAAAAATCGAATTAAAAATCCAATATTAAGGAAAATGAGGAAAATTAAGGAGAGAGAACAAAGAATAAGAATTAAGAAGACAGAAGATAACAATTGATATTGTATTTAAAGTTTTGAAGATCAAAGGCAATAAAGCCACTAGGACGCAAGGGGTTACTGAATGTTAGAGAATATGAGAAAAACTACTATTAAGGAGAGAAGACAATAAAAGAACAAGAATTAAGAAGACAGAAGATAACGATTGACATTGCATTTAAATTTTTGAAGATCAATGGCAATAAAGCCACTAGGATGCAAGGGGTTACTGAGTGTTAGAGAATATGAGAAAAACTACTATTAAGGAGAGAAGACAATAAAAGAACAAGAATTAAGAAGACAGAAGATAACAATTGATATTGCATTTAAATTTTTGAAGATCAAAACTGACTGGGAAGCAAGAAGCCAGAAGTGATTTCTACAAGCAAGAAGTGTGATAGAAGAAACTGTTAACATAGAACTTACAGTTACATCTAACCATTTCAACTGTAAAATGATGAGACCTAACTGCCAATCTAGTACTGCGTTTGTATTCATAGTCTAGGTTCCATAGAGGAAAGTGATGGTATTTATTTCTGTTGTTATACAAAAACTGGCACAAGGCCCAAAAGAGGGCTGTGCAAAGCTGGTCTTCACCTGTCTTGTATCTAAACTTATCTAGCCTCAATCTTCTTTACACCTAAACAACACATTCTTATTTACCATTCTTATTACCATAGAAGAAAATTCATCCAAACAATTACCGTTTATAGAAAAGGCACAGGGCAGCTACATTATGGCGATGGGAAAGGAGCTGAAGCCAAGATGCCAGGTCAGGAACAATAACATTGTGAATTCTTTGGGTTTTATCAAACATCTCTAAATGCATAGCAGTAGCATCAAACCAGATGAGGTAGCAATATCCATTGCTTTTAAATTTTTCTTGAATTTTCATTTAACTTTAGATTAAATTTTTTTTTCTGGAAAAAGTTTTTTTCTCAAATGGGATAAAAATTTTATTTTAAGATTTACTTTGGTGTTTTCTAAATTTTTCATTGTTAAAAAAATGGTTTCACCAATGTAAGAATTTTTGTGTGTTCTAATCTATATTATAATGGAAAATTGTTTGATAAATATCGTTCAGTTCACACTCCTCCCAGGTCCTTTAAACAGGAGTAGAGGTTTAATTCTTGTAAATATTCATTATTCATCAAAAAAAATTTTTCTCAAGACAATAGTGTCCTTAATATATCTTATTTATAAAACCAATTAAAAGCTTCCCTAGTTAAATAATGTCATAGTTTCATGAAAAAAAAGTGACTCACTTATTTCCTGCAACTAGTAATCAATAGAAACATAACCAAACAGCTTTAAATACAGAATAATAGAGATATAATTAATTTATTATAGGTAATATAATTCAAAATATTTAATAATCTATGGGTCCTCCTTTATTTTGAATAAACTTTTCAACCCTTTTTGGCATTGACTTGATTAAGTTCTGGCAAATCTCATCTCCAAGCATTGAATTCCATTCAGATATGAAATTCACAATCAAATCCTCTTTGTTGCTCAACTGTTTTCTCGAGAGCCTGTACTTTATAATTCTCCATAAGTTTTCTATGGTGTTTTATAGTTCGGAGCACTAATTTTGACTTATTTTTGAGGATAAGGTTAGCTGTCTTAAATTTTTTATAGTAGATAATTCATTTAATTTTTTTTTTATTTGGGTAAAAAAAATAAAATTAAAAAATTGAATTAATTATCTACTATAGAAAATTTAAGACAGCTAATCAACACACCAGCTAAGTCAAAATTACAATAAACGAACATTATTCAATAGTTCAAATGACCCTTAAGGTACCGTATTCCAGATCAAACCGAATTCATAAATAATTACATCGGTCACACTACTACATGCCTTTTCAGATGTCTTACGTTACACCTATATGACCACAGCTCCATTAGAACTCATTTAAACACACACAAACTTACCAGACTCCATCCGAAACATACTAGTAGAAAATACAAACATAATAACCTCACCCACATATAAAAAAAGATGAAAAGTAATGGAAGCCTTAATAATAAAAAAGTAAAAGTCAACTCTTCAATAATATTAACTATAAACTAGGCCACAATGTGCTAACCACGTTCAGAAAATAAAACAGCTATATAACACACTAAAAACATACACATAATGCACACACTCAATTAAACTGAAAAAATAAAAGCATCCTTGATAATGGCTAAAAGTATAGCCAAAAGCGCTCAGAACTATAGAACATTTAGTTTCTACACACTATATCCCAAAAAGAAAGCTCTTGTTCGAACACAAGGAATATTAAACGAAAAGATTAACTGTAGTACCTTGTCTGTCGTTTTTAATGAAACACACACACACATATACATATATATATATATATATATATATATATATATATATATATATATATATATAATGTCTGATCTTTACCCCCTCCATTCTCAATATTAAGTATTGTAACAAAAAGAAAAAGAAATTATAAAACTCTCCTTTCCCTCTCTAAACTCGATCCTGTCTCTCACACTATTCTTCATCACCCTCTATGTCATCTTTTATGAGCTTAATACTGCCTGTCAAAAGTATAAATTTTCATTTCACCTTTTGAAAGTGAAGTCTGAAGATCCAGAGAAAAATAAAATTCTCTAAATTATAAAAAATGGAGCCTTAAAGTCTTCTGTTTTTCTTTACATTATTCGTTCTGACTTAACATTGATCTCTCAGGATTTCATCCTCCTTGGGATTATCCATAGGGATTACCAATATTTTTGTATCATATATACATATATATATATATATATATATATATATATATATATATATATATATATATATACACTTACAGGACTTATTAATTCAGCCCATCCTCCCAACCTTTTTAATATTAGAATATGCTTACCCACTGTTATTTATCAATGCTGAAAAAATAACTTCCTTCATCCTGTTTTTTTACTTGGTAGTTGACATCAGAACTTATAATACTAAGTCATTACTTAATATGAATTCTTTCCCAATTTTCTTTCTTTCTTTCTCTCTCTTTTCTTTTTTTCTTTTTTTTTTACACATTAATAGGAGTAGTTAAGCTCATCATCCGGTCCGCAGTCCTTCCATGTCTATTGATTGAACACAAGTAGAGGTTCATCCCTTGTTCCCTGTTCAACATATGGTTTACCAGTTCTTTTTATTTATTTATTTCTCTTACCAAGGCCTCAATGATTTAAATGTCTTAACTCTTTGGTGATTAGACTAACCAGTGGCTGTAACATTCCATTATGAGAGTACCAGGTTGGAAGCTGCTTCCAAATGGTCATTAGGAGCCCAGACTCTTTGGCAGTGCTGAGAGAGGCTGCTCCAATCAACAGTTGCATAAATATCAGAGTATCTGTAGTGCCATGTTGCACATGGGTAGGGGTCCCTGCGTGTATTTCTGGTGAGCAAACTTGAGGCCACATTATGCTCTGCTCTCAGCTACATACTGATTGGTTTGTATTGCCATTGACAACAACAGGTCGTGACAATTATGGTGGTCTTTTTCCTCTCTCTCCTTAAAACATAACTCAAAAGAAATAAAACTAAAAGAAATAAAACTAAATCAGCTAATAAAAACAAAAAAGTAGCCACCATCTTTCTCTCTTTGAAATTCGCAGTATCTGTTCCAACTTCTGCAGCATTGAATCCTTCCTTCTGGAACGGTCGTCAGATATCTTTGCCCTTTGTGAAGCCATCTTGAATTCTTCCATTGTGACCAATAAATCCTTGGTTGCAGGTATCTTTCCATTATCCAAAAAGATTCCAACATTCACATGCATGGCATTGGTGTTCACATCCAGGTTAATCTGCCGATGACCAGAGAATTGTATCTCAAGATGGCTGACTACTCTTTCGTGTGCTTCCATCTTTTGTTACTAAACTCTGTCAGCTTTCTCTTTTTCCTTTATCACTCCACCTCTTCGGAGGACTGCAGTATATTAGATGCAACAGCTGACAGTATAGAAAAGGCACTTTCTCCCCATCCATCTGTGAAACATTCTAAAATGTACTGACATTGCTGCTATACAGACATTAAATTTTTCTATTGCTTAATCTCTCATTCAAATCATGGACTTCCCTACTCATTTTTCCTAGCCAAACCGAGCAACATGCTTCTCTATTGGATCGATTTCTTACCTTATCTTAAGTACTGATATCTTCCTTCCAAGCATTCATTAAACAGCAACCCCTATCCATAAGACCTCTTTCTGTTACCAGCACACTGATTGGGATGCATTCTGAGATTTTCTTTGTGACGCCCTTTGAACTAACATCTTTAACCTCCCAATAGAAAACTGTGCCACTAAGGTTTCTTCTTGGGTCAAAGCTGGCATAGACGCTTTCATCCTGCAATGCTCTCCATGGCTCACACAAGCATTCTTGACCGCCAGAAAACACAGGAACCATTATTTCCAGCTATACCAGCAGCACAGCTCTCATTATAACAGGTGAATATTTGCTGCTGCTTGTAACAAATGAAAGCGAATCCTTGTAAGTGCTAAATCTCGGTTTGCTGAAAGAGTGAGGAACTGGCATCCCTGTAATAGGGTAGTAAATAAATGCAAGGTCTCTACTCCCCAATCTTCAATTGACGTCCTTGGTAAGACATTAAGCTACATCCGCGTCTTGGGTAAGACATTAAACGACATCCATATCCTGGGTAAGATGATAAACTATGTACAGCAGTAAGCGACATTTAACTTGTACTATCAGCTGTCCACCTGAATACTCTTTCTTCTTTCTGTTAATTATTAATGTTTCTGTTCGTAATTCTTCAACACGCAGTAAACCCTTGTGTCTTAGTGGCTTTACTGCTTTGCTCGTGGAACTCCCTTCCGGCTCCATGCTTTCCAGCCAACTTTAATCTTTAAATATTTAAATGCAATGTCAATCGCTTCCTACTGTCCTCCTGATTAATCTTTCCTCTTCCCGCTCATTATTAATGTTTCTGTCCCTAATTCTTCCACACCCAGTAACCCCTTGTGTCTTAGTGGCTTTACTGCCTTACTTGTGGAACTCCCTTCTGGCTCCATGCTTTCCAGCCAACTTTAATCTTCAAATATTTAAATGCAATATCAATTACTATCTGCTGTCCTCCTGATTAATCTTTCCTCTTCACGCTCATTATTAATGTTTCTGTTAATAACACTTCCACACCCAGTAACCCCTTGTGTCTTAGTGGCTTTACTACCTTGCTTGTGGATCTAACTTCCGGCTCCATTCTTTTCAGCCAACTTTAATCTTCAAATATTTAAATGCAATGTCAATTGCTACCTACTGTCCTCCTGATTACTCTTTCCTCTTCCCGCTCATTATTAATGTTTCTGTTCGTAATTCTTCCACACCCAGTAACCCCTTGTTTCTTAGTGGCTCTACTGCCTTGCGTGCGGAACTCAATTATGGCTCCATTCTTTCCAGCCAACTTTAATCTTCAAATATTTAAATGCAATGTCAATGGCTACATACTGTCCTCTTGAGTAATCTTTCCACTTCCCGCTCATTATTAATGTTTCTGTTCCTAATTCTTCCACTTCCAGTAACCCTTTGCGTCTTAGTGGCTTTACTGCCTTACTTGTCAAACTACTTTCCGTCTCCATGGTTTCCAGCCAACTTTAATCTTCAAATATTTAAATGCAATGTCAATCGCTACCTACCGTCCTCCTGATTAATCTTTCCTCTTCCCGCTCATTATTAATGTTTCTGTTCGTAATATTTCCACACCCAGTAACCCCTTGTTTCTTAGTGGCTCTATTGCCTTGCGTGTGGAACTCACTTCCGGCTCCATTCTTTCCAGCCAACTTTAATCTTCAAATATTTAAATGCAATGTCAATGGCTACATACTGTCATCTTGAGTAATCTTTCCTCTTCCCACTCATTATTAATGTTTCTGTTCCTAATTCTTGCACACCCAGTAACCCCTTGTGTCTTAGTGGCTTTACTGCCTTGCTCATGGAACTCCCTTCCGGCTCCATGCTTTCCAGCCAACTTTAATCTTCAAATATTTAAATGAAATATCAATTACTATCTGCTGTCCTCCTGATTACTCTTTCTTCTTCACGCTCATTATTAACGTTTCTGTTCCTAATTCTTCCACACCCAGTACCCCCTTGTGTCTTAGTGGCTTTACTGCCTTGTTTGTGGAACTCCCTTCCGGCTCCATGATTTCCAGCCAACTTTAACCTTCAAATATTTAAATGCAATGTCAATTGCTACCTACTGTCCTCCTGAGTAATCTTTCCTCTTCCCGCTCATTATTAATCTTTCTGTTCCTAATTCTTCCACACCCAGTTACCCCTTGTGTCTTAGTGGCTTTACTGCCTTGCTTGTGGAACTCCCTTCTGGCTCCATTCTTTCCAGCCAACTTTAATCTTCAAATATTTAAATGCTATGTCAATCTCTATCTACTGTCCTCCTAATTAATTTATTTAAAATGTTGACAGATCTAATGCTTTTCTATGAGGACTTTATCTGCAAGATATAATTGAAGAAAATGACACCTGAACCTTTCTTATATATTTTTCAAGTACTTAATAATCTTAAAAATTTAGGAAAATATTCTCTGTAATCTAATGCTGTAGATACTTTGGGTTTAAATTTACTATCGTTATCACTCTTGTTTTCTGATAATGGTGTCCATATCTGCAAATTCCGCATGTTTATACACATACAAAAACAAAAAAAATTTATAATTCTTTTAAAAATATTGGTGTTTGATGATTTGTACTGAGCTATTCCATTTATGATTAGTAAATATACTTTTTACTTAGAATATCTAAAAGGCCGAAATTAATACAGAATTAAACTTTATAAATTATTCTAAAAAAAGAAAAAAAGAAATTAAAACAATTCTTGTAACAATTCATTATTCATCAAAATATTTTTTGCTTAAGACAATATTGTCCTTAATATATCTTATTTATCAAAGCAATTAAAATTTCTTTTAATTAACTAATGTCTTAGTTTTATCGCATTTTTTATTTTACAATTCATAACAGATTTTTGGTAAATAGTGTTTCCATTTGAGAAAAAAAAGGTTGATGATTTAGATTCTCCAAGGTGTCCTTCTTTTAAACTAATATAAATCAGGAGTGGGCAGAATTTTAATTTCTCAAAATTTCTTAAAATTAAGGGGTGGGGTAACAGATGTAAAAATATATATACTTTTTACAAAGATTTTATAAAAAGTTAAAAAAAAATTTCATTCATTTGTGAATAAGTCCTGAAAATTTCCTTAAATCCAACAATTATTGAATTTTTGCAAGAATTTCCAAAACAATGTGTTTTTCACTGCAAAAATGACGCTAAAATTTCCTCTTTGCAAGAAAAACAAAATTTTTTTTAATCAAAATTTATGCTACAAAGGATTTTAAAAATTAATAAAATAATGAAAAAATACTTTCGTCTTTCCTTTCAATAACATAAACTAAACATTTTGACAATAAAACTTTCTTTTAAATGCTTTTCAATTAAGAAGATTTATAAATTTACTATTTCTTATTTTGTGTATGGGTCGACCATATCTACAAAGATTGGCACGTTTATACACATATAAAAAATTCAAAATTTAAAAAAAAAATGTTAATATTTGATGATTTGTGTAGTCCAGTTTGTAATAAAATTTACTATTATTAATTATTAATTTATTGGCTTTTGTGGGGGTGGGGGGCAATTTTTACTAAGTAAATTGACCTACCCCCCCCACATACACACACCCCTAAGAACGCCAAAACAAACTCATATGACGTAATAAAAGTTTAAAAACAAAATTATTCGTAATTTAGAATGTTTAATAATTAATATCGATAATAATGATAGATGAAAAAAAACTTCAGATAACGAATTTCAATTTTTTTTTTTTTTTTTTTTACCGGATACAAATATATTTGTTTTGGCTTCCATAGATGTGGGGGGAGCTATTTATAGCGAAAATTAAGCCCGCCATTATCAATAACATTTCATTCCCCCCCTTTTAATATTCGTAAATGTGTAAAAACTAAAGTAAAAAGGAATTGAAAAAAATATTATTTCTGTTGAGAGCTGATCATAATCGTTATATACAAAGAACTCTACCCTTGCATTATTTAGTCATCACTTCATATTTAATATTTAGGTCCCTAACGATCCTAAAGATCTGCGACATGTAGGGGGTCAGAGCTATTTTTGAATTATAACTGCTGTTGGTCCACTACTGACGTAAATGTGGCTTTAAACAACTCAAAAAGAAAGAAAAAAAACGTAAAAATTAAAACAAAGTTACTAAATATAATAAATATTTAGTTACTATCTTTTTTTGTACTATTCAAGAACTAGTTCAGTTACATTTATTTAAAAAAAAAAATATTTATTAATTAAACGTCGGTTAAAACCCAATTAAGAAAGAAAAAAGAAAAGGAAAGAAGATTAAACAGAATAAAAAATCAAATCTGATATGAGTCCAGAAAAATAAAATAACAATCGTACATTTTTAAATAATTTAGTTTGTTTTTTTGTAGTTGTTGTTATTGCTTATTTACTTGCTGCGTAGAAATTAAATTCTCTTTTCTTTTTCATGGGTGATTTCTCTTATTTTGGTTTTGGTGAATAAATATTTTCGGTCTTATAAAAAGAGGCGACTTTTTTTTTACCAAACATTTGTTTGAAATTAAAAACTTACTTTTCTGTTTTGTTTGAGTCCTTTTTTTTACAACCGTCTCAGTCATTTTCAAGAACTTCCAGTCAATTTGGGGAATATTAATTTCAAATTTAAACACCCATGTATCATGTAAGTGGTGACAGCATGTGTACAAGTGTTTCGCAGAGTTTGACAACACCGGAAACTGAGTACACAAATATTTCATCTTCTACGCACAGTGTCCTTTCAGGACGTGGCTGAACATGACCGATAACTCGGACAGCTTTTTGCCAAGAACCACTACTTTGTGGAACAGACTCTTGAGAGGGTACTTCCTTTAAATCAAGATTTAACTGTTACTTGTCCTACATATCCTCATGAACTGCACTTCTTACCTCCTTGTCTAACGTGAATCAACCTCAGTAATACTTGACTTTGAATTGGCTTTGGGTTTTGTAATAGGTGAACAATTAATAAAATAATTATTTTAATTATCTAAGGAATGGAGATTGGCAGTGCACCTCCACACATATGAAGTGTGATCTATCTATTTCTTGAAACAACTCAGCCATAACTATGAACAGGGCTATAGTAACTGCAACATGATAGTCATTGGCAATCTTCACATTGTCTAATATACATTTTTTTACATTTCTAATTGTCTAATATACATTTTTTAATTTTTTTAATTGTCTAATATACATTTTTTTACTTTTTAACTGTCTAATATATTTTTTAACTTTTTTTAATTGTCTAATATACATTTTTAACATTTTAATTGTCTAATATACATTTTTTGTTTTTTTAATTGTCTAATATATATTTTTTACATTTTAATTGTCTAATATACATTTTTTATATTTTTAATTGTCTAATATATATTTTTACTTTTTTATTTGTCTAATATACATTTTTTGTTTTTTTTAATTGTTTAATATACACCTTTTACTTTTTTAATTGTATAATATACATTTATTACTTTTTTAATTGTCTCATATACATTTTTTACATTTTTAATTGTCCAATATACATTTTTACTTTTTTAATTGTCTCATATACATTTTTTAAATTTTTTAATTGCCTAAAATATATTTTTTACATTTTTAATTGTCTAATATATATTTATTACATTTTTAATTGTCTAATATACATTTTTTACGTTTTTAATTGTCTAATTTATATTTTTACTTTTTTTCATTGTCAAATATACATTTTTTAGTTTTTCATTGTCTAATATACATTTTTTACATTTTTAATTGTCTAATATATTTTTTATTTTTTTAATTGTCTAATGTACATTTGTTAATTTTTGAATTGTCTAATATACTTTTTAACATTTTTTAATTGTCTAATATATATTTTTTACTTTTTTTAATTGTCTAGTATACATTTTTTACTTTTTTAATTGCCTATATACATTTTTTAATTTTATTAATAATCTAATATACATTTTTCAAATTTTAACTATTTAATATATATTTTTTACTTTTTTTAATTGTCTAATATACAATTTTAAGTTTTTTTAATTGTCTAATATACATTTTTTTTTTTTTAATTGTCTAATATATATTTCTTACATTTTAATTGCCTAATATACATTTTTTACTTTTTTTAATTGTCTAATATACATTTTTCCTCTTTTTTAATTGTTTAATATATATTTTTATTTTTTAATTGTCTAATATACATTTTTGGCATTTTTTAATTGCCTAATATACATTTTTACTTTTTTAATTGTCAAATATATATATATTTTTTAATTGTCTAATATACATTTTTCCTTTTTTTAATTGTCTAGTATATATATATATATATTACATTTTATAATTGTCTAATATACATTTTTTACATTTTTTAATTGTCTAATGTATATTTTTTCACTTTTTTAATTTTCTAATATATATTTATTTACATTTTTTAATTGTCTGATATACATTTTTTATTTTTTTAATTGTCTAATATATATTTTTTGCTTTTTTCATTGTCAAATATACATTTTTTAGTTTTTCATTGTCTAATATACTTTTTAACATTTTTTAATTGTCTTACATATATTTTTTACTTTTTTCAATTGTCTAGTATATATTTTTTATTTTTTTAATTGTCTAATATACATTTATTATTTTTTTAATTGTCTAATATACATTTTTTTTACGTTTTTTAATTGCCTAATACATATTTTTTTACTTTTTTAATTGTCTAATATATATTTATTACTTTTTAATTGTCTAATATATATTTATTACTCTTTTTAATTGTCTAATATACATTTTTTATTTTTTTAATTGTCTAATATACATTTTTTACATTTTTTAATTGTCTAATATACTTTTTAACTGTTTTTAATTGTCTAATATATATCTTTTACATTTTTCAAGTGTCTAGTATACATTTTTTCTTTTTTTGATTGTCTAATATATATTTTTTGATTTTCTAAATAGTCTAATATACATTTTTCATATTTTAACTGTCTAATATATATTTTTTACTTTTTTTAATTGTCTAATACACATTTTTAACTATTTTAATTGTCTAATATACATTTTGTACATTTTTTAATTGTCTAATATATATTTTTTACATTGTAATTGTCTAATATACATTTTTTACTTTTTTTATTGTCTACTATACATTTTTTAACTTTTTAATTGTGTAATATATATTTTTTGCCATTTTTAGTTGTCTAATATACATTTTTACTTTTTTAATTCTTTAATATACATTTTTTACTTTTTTTAATTGTCCAATATACATTTTTTATTTTCTTTTAATAGTCTAATATACATTTTTTACTTTTTTTAATTGTCTAATATACATTTTTACTTTTTTAATTGTCTAATATACATTTTTTCCGTTTTTAATTTTCTTTTTTTACTTCTTTAATTGCCTAATATATATTTTTCTTTTACTTTTTTAATTGTCTAATATATATTTATCACTTTTTAATTGTCTAATATACATTTTTCACTTTTTTTCATTGTCTGATATAAATTTTTTTACAATTCTTAATTGTCTAATATACATTTTTTACTTTTTTAGTTGTCCAATATATATTTTTTACATTTTGTATTTAACTAATAAATATTTTTTAATTTTTTAATTTTCTAATATACATTTTTTACTTTTTTATTGTCTACTATACATTTTTTACTTTCTTTGATTATCTAATATACATTTTTTACATTTTTATGTGGCTAATGTACATTTTATATTTTTTAATTGTCTAATATACTTTTTAACATTTCTTAATTGTCTAATATATATTTTTTACTTTTTGTAATTGTCTAGTATACATTTTTTACTTTTTTGCATTGTCTAATATACATTTTTTAATTTTATTAATTTTCTAATATACATTTTTCACATTTTAACTACTTATATATATTTTTTACTTTTTTTAATTGTCTAATATACATTTTTTATTTTTTAATTGTCTAATATATATTTTTTACATTTTAATTGTCTAATATACATTTTTTACTTTTTGTAATTGTCTAATATACATTTTTCCTCTTTTTTAATTGTTTAATATACATTTTTACTTTTTAATTTTCTAATATACAGTTTTGGCTTTTTTTAATTGTCTAATATACATTTTTACTTTTTTAATTGACAAATATATATTTTTTACTTTTCTAATTGGCTAATGTATATTTTATAATTTTTTTAATTGTCTAATATATATATATATATTACATTTTTTAATTGTCAAATATACATTTTTTAATTTTAATTGTCTAATATATACTTTTTAATTTTTTTCATTGTCAAATATACATTTTTTAGTTTTTCATTGTATAATATACATTTTAACTTTTTTAATTGCCTTTTATATATTTTATACTTTTTTCAATTGTCTAGTATACATTTTTTATTTTTTTAATTGTCTAATATATATTTATTATTTTTTTAATTGTCTAATATACATTTTTTTACTTTTTTGATTTGCCTAATATATAGTTTTTTACTTCTGTTAATTGTCTAATATATATTTATTATGTTTTTTAATTGTCTAATATATATTTTTTACTCTTTTTAATTGTCTAATGTACATGTTTTATTTTGTTATTGTCTAATATATATATTTTATTTTTTTAATTGTCTAATACACATTTTTAACTATTTTAATTGTCTAATATACATTTTTTACAATTTTTAATTGTTTAATATACATTTTTTTACTTTTTTCAATTGTGTAACACATATTTTTTGCCTTTTTTAATTGTCTAATATACATGTTTTACTTTTTTAATTCTTTAATATACCCTTTTTACTTTTTTTAATTGTCCAATATATATTTTTGATTTTCTTTTAATAGGTTAATATACATTTTTTCCTTTTTTTAATTTTCTAATATATATTTTTACTTTTTTTAATTGTCTAATATACATTTTTTCCTTTTATTAATTGCTTAATATATATTTTTTTACTTTTTTTAAATGTCTAATATATATTTATTACTTTTATTAATTGCCTAATATATATTTTTTACATTTTTTAATTGTCTAATGTACATTTTTTACTTTTTTAATAGTCTAATATTCATTTTTTCCTTTTTTTAATTGTCTAATACATATTTTTACTTTTTCTAATTGTCTAATATACATTTTTTACCTTTTTTAATTGCCTAATATATTTTCTTTAATTTTTTAATTGTCTAATATATATCTTTTACATTTTTCAAGTGTCTAGTATACATATTTTACTTTTTTTGATTGTCTAATATACATTTTTTAATTTTTTTAATAGTCTAATATATATTTTTCACATTTTAACTGTCTAATATATATTTTTTACTTTTTTTAATTCTCTAATACACATTTTTCATTATTTTAATTGTCTAATATACATTTTTTACATTTTTTAATTGTCTAATATATATTTTTACATTGTAATTGTCTAATATACATTTTTTACTTTTTTTTATTGTCTACTATACATTTCTTTACTTTTTTTAATTGTGTAATATATATTTTTTGCCTTTTTTAATTGTCTAATATACAATTTTTACTTTTTCAATTTTTTAATATACATTTTTTACTTTTTTCAATTGTCCAATATACATTTTTTATTTTCTTTGAATAGTCTGATATACATTTTTACTTTTTTAATTGAGTAAAATACATTTTATTACCTTTTTTATTTGCCTAATATATATGTTTTTACTTTTTTAATTCTCTAACATATATTTATTACGATTTTAATTGTCTGATATATATTTTTTACTCTTTTGAAGTGTCTAATGTACATTTTTAAATTTTTAATTGTCTAATATACATTTTTACTTTTTTAATTGTCTAATATATATCTTTTACATTTTTCAATTGTTTAGTATACATTTTTTACTTTTTCTGATTGTCTAATATACATTTTTTAATTTTTTTAATAGTCTAATATACATTTTTCACATTTTAACTGTCTAGTATATATTTTTGACTTTTTTAATTGTCTAATATACATTTTTAACTATTTTAATTGTCTAATATACATTTTTTACATTTTTAAAGTGTCTAATATGCATTTTTTACATTGTAATTGTCTAATATATATTTTTTACTTTTTTCATTGTCTAATATACATTTTTTTACTTTTTTTAATTGTGTAACATATATTTTTGCCCTTTTTAATTGTCTAATATACATGTTTTACTTTTTTAATTCTATAATATACATTATTTACTTCTTTTAATTGTCCAATATACATTTTTGATTTTCTTTTAATAGTCTAATATTCAATTTTCCTTTTTTGAATTGTCTAATATACATTTTTACTTTCTTTAATTGTCTAATCCACAATTTTTCCTTATTTTAATTGCCTAATATATATTTTTTTACTTTTTTTAATTGTCTAATATATATTCATTACGTTTTTTAATTGTCTAATATATATTTGTTACATTTGTCTAATGTACGTTTCTTACTTTTTTTAATTGACTAATATACATTTTTTGCTTCTTTAATTGTCCAATATATATATTTTTACTTTTGTTAATTCACTAGTTAACATTTTTTTTACTTTTTTTAATTGTCTAATATATATTTTTGACTTTCTTTAATTGTTTAATATATATTTTTTACATTTTTTTAAGTTCGTAATATACATTTCTTAATTATTTCATTGTCTAATGTACATTTTTTACTTTTTTAATTGTCTATTGTATATTTTTTACTTTTTTTTAATTGTCTAATATATATTTTTACTTTTTTTAATTGTCTAATATATATTTTTTACTATTTTTCATTGTCAAATATGTATTTTTTACGTTCTTTTATTGTCTAATATATATTTTTTTTTTTATTGTATAATATACATTTTTTATTTTTTAATTATTTAATATACATATTTTACTCTTTTTTTAATTGTATAATATATATTTTATCCTTTTTTTAATTGCATAATATACATCTGTACTTTTTTAAATGTCTAATATACAACTTTTACTTTTTTAAATTTTCTAATATACATTTTTTTTTTTTCATTTTCTAATATATATTTTTTCCTATTTTGAATTGTCTAATATATATTTTTTGCTTTTTTTAATTGTCTAATACACTTTTTTACTTTTTCTACTTGTCTAATATACATTTTTAACTTTTTTAATGTCCAATGTATATTTGTCCTTTTTTTACTTGTCTAATAAACATTTTTAACTATTTTCAGTTGTCTAATATACATTTTTTACTTTTTTAATTGTCTAATATACATTTCCTATTTTTCTATTTGTCTAATATGCATTGTCACATTTTTTAATTCTCTAATATTTATTTTTTTACTTTTTTTAATAGTCCAATATCTATTTTTACTTTTTTCAATTGTCTAATATACATTCTTTTACTTTTTTAATTCTCTAATATACATGGTTTTACTTTTTTCAATTGTCTAATATACATTTTTTAATTTTTAGTTGTCTAATATACAGTTTTTACATTTTTTAATTAACTAATATACATTTTATAAATTTTTTTAATTGTCTAATATACATTTTTTACATTTTTATTGTATAATATACATTTTTTACTTTCTTTAATAGTCTAATATACATTTTTTACATTCTTTAATTGTTTAATATACATTTTTTACATTTTTTAAATCTCTAATATACATTTTTTAATTATTTTATTGTCTAATATACATTTTTTAATTTTTTAATTGTCTAATATGATTTTTTTCCTTTTTTTAATTGTCTACTATATATTTTTTCTTTTTTTTAATTCTCTAATATAGTTTTTTGGCATTTTACTTTTCTAATATACATTTTTTATTTTTTTTCATTGTCTAATACACATTTTTTTACTTTATTAATTGTCTAATATACATTTTTACATTTTCAATTGTCTAATATACAATTTTTACATTTTTAATTATCTAATATATACTTTTTTACTTATATTAATTGCCTAATATATATTTTTTACTTTTTTTCATTGTCGAATATAAATTTTTTATTTTTTAATTTGTCTAATATACATTTTTACATTTTGTAATTGTGTAATATGTATTTTTACTTTTTAATTGACTAATATACATTTTCTGACTTTTTTAAATTGTCTAATAAACAATTTTTACTTTTTTTAATTGTCTAATATACATCTTTTACTTTTTTTACTTGTATAATATACATTTTTAATTTTTGTAATTGTGTAACATACATTTTTTGCCTTTTTTAATTGTCTAATATACATTTTTTTACTTTTTTAATTGTCTAACATATATTTTTTAATTGTCTAACATATATTTTTTACTTTTTTTAATAGTCCAATATACTTTTTTACTTTCTTTTAATTGTCTAATATACATTTTTTACTTTTTTTATTGCCTCATATACATTTTTACATTTTAATTGTCTAATATACATTTTTAAATTTTTTTAATTGTCTAATATATATTTTTTAATTTTTCAATTGTCTAATATACATTTTTTACTTTTTTAATTGTCTAATATACATTTTTTACTCTTTTTAATTGTCTAATATACATTTTTTACTTTTTTTAATTGTCTAATATACATTTTTACTTTTTTAATTGTCTAATATACATTTGTACATTTTAAATGTCTAATATATATTTTTTACTCTTTTAATTGTCTAATATAAATTTTTTACTTTTTAATTCTCTAATACACATTTTTTACTTTTTTATTGTCTAATATACATTTTTTACTTTTTTTTAATTGTCTAATATATATTTTTTCATTTTTTTAATTGTATAATTTACACTTTTTACTTTTTTTAAATGTCTAATATAAAATTTTTAATTTTTCTATTGTCTAATACACATTTTTGCTTTTTTTTAATTGTCTAATATACATTTACTATTTTTTAATTTTTCTAATATACATTTTTACTTTATTTAATTGTCCAATATATACTTTTTTACCTTTTTTAATTGTCTAATATATATTTTACATTTTTTAATTATCTAATGTACAATCTTTTACTGGTCAAATATACATTATTTACTTTTTTAATTAGTGTAATATATATTTTTTTTCTTTTTTTAATTGTCTAAAATATATTTTTTAATTTTTCTAATTCTCTAATATACATTTTTTACTCTTTTTCATTATCTGATATAATTTTTTTTACTTTTTTTAATCGTCTAATATATATTTTTTAATTTGTTATGGTCTAACATATATTTTTTACTTTCTTTAATTGTCTAATATGCATTTTTTACATTTTTTAAGTGTCTAATATACATATTTTAATTTTTTTATTTATCTAATATACATTTTTTACCTTTTAATTGTCTAATATACATTTTGTACTGTTTTTTAATTGTCTAATATATATTTTTTACTTTTTTTATTGTCTAATATACATTTCTTACTATTTTTTTGATTGTCAATTATATATTTTTTACTTTCTTTAATTGTATAATATACATTTATTAATTTTTATTGTCTAACATACATTTACTTTTATTTTTATTGTCTAACATACATTTACTTTTTTTAATTGTCTAATATTTATTTTTACTTTTTTAATTTTCTAATAAATATGTTTTACTTTTTTTAATTGTCTAATATACATCTTTTAATTTTTTTCATTGTCTAAAATATATTTTGTTTTTGTTAATTGTCTATTATACATTTTTTACTTCTTTAATTGTCTAATATACATTTTTGACTTTTTTAATTGTCCAATATACATTTCTTACTTTCTTTTAATTGTCTCATATACATTTTTTACATTTTTATTGTCTAATATACATTTTTACATTTTTAATTGTCTAATATACATTTTTTACTTTTTTATAATTGTTTAATATATATTTTTTAACTTTTTCAATTGTCTAATTTACATTTATTACTTTTTTTAATTGATAATATACATTTTTTACTTTTTTTAATTGTCTAATATACATTTTTTACTTTTTTTAAATGTCTAATATAAAATTTTTACTTTTTTTAATTGTCTAATATACATTTTTTTACTTTTTTTCATTATCTAATACATATTTTTTTAATTTTTTAATTGTCTAATATACAAATGTACTTTTTTTAATTGTCCAATATACAATTTTTACTTTTTTAATGTCTAATATACATGGTTTTACTTTTTTCAATTGTCTAATATACATATTTTACTTTAATTGTCTAATATACATTTTTTACTTTTTTAATTGTCTAATATACATGTTTTACTTTTTATAATACTCTAATATATATTTTTCCTTTTTTTAATTGTCTAATATATATATTTTGCTTTTTTAATTGTCTAATATACATTTTTTACCTTTTTTCATTATCTAATACATATGTTTTTAATTTTTTAATTGTCTAATATACATTTGTCCTTTTTTTAATTGTCTAATATACAATTTTTACTTTTTTAATGTCTAATATATATGGTTTTACTTTTTTCAATTGTCTAATATACATTTTTTACTTTAATTGTCTAATATACATAATTTACTTTTCAAAATACTCTAATATATATTTTTCCTTTTTTAATTGTCTAATATACATTTTTTTACTTTTTTTCATTATCTAATACACGTTTTTTTACATTTTAATTGTCTAATATATATTGTTACATTTTTAATTGTCTAATATACATTCTTTTACTTTTTTCAATTTTCAAATATACATTTTTTATTTTTTTAATTGTCTAATATATATTTTTACTTTTTAATTGTCTAATAATAATTTTTTTACTCTTATTAATTGCCTAATATACATTTTTTACTTTTATTAATTGTCCAATATACATTTTTTACTTTTTTTAATTTTCTAATATACATTTTTCCTTTTTTTAATTCTCTAATATACAATTTTTACTTTTTTAATGTCTAATATACATTTTTACTTTTTTTAATAGTCTAATAAACATTTTTTACTTTTTTAATTGACTAATATCCATTTTTTACATTTTTAATTTTCTAATATATATTTTTTACTTTTATTAATTGCCTAATATATATTTATTCCTTTTTTTTCATTTTCGAATATACATTTTTTATTTTTTAATTTGTCTAATATACATTTTTTACTTTTTTTAATTGTCTAATATATATTTTTATGTTTTGTAATTGTGTAATAAGTATTTTTACTTTTTTAATTGCGTAATACACATTTGTTTACTTTTTTTAATTGTCTACTAAACATTTTTTACTTTTTTTAATTGTCTAATATACATCTTTTACTTTTTTTACTTGTAAAATATACCTTTTTACTTTTTGTAATTGTGTAATATACATTTTTTCCCTTTTTTAATTGTCTAATATACATTTTTTACTTTTTAATTGTCTAATATATATTTTTAATTTTCAATTGTCTAATATACATTTTTTATTTATTTAATTGTCTAATATACATTTTTACTTTTTTAATTGTCTAATATACATTTGTACATTTATTAGTGTAATATACATTTTTTACTTTTTTTTAATTGTCTAATATACATTTTTTACTTTTTCAAATCTCGAATATATAATTTTTACTTTTTTAATTATCTAATATATATTTTTTACTCTTTTAATTGTCTAAAATAAATTATTTACTTTTTAATTGTCTAATACACATTTTTTACTTTTTTATTTTCTAATATACATTTTTTACTTTTTTTTAATTGTCTAATATATATTTTTTCATTTTTCTAATTGTATAATTTACATTTTTTACTTTTTTTAAATGTCTAATATAAAATTTTTACTTTTTTCTATTGTCTAATATACATTTTTTACTTTTTTTATTTGTCTAATATATATTTTTTACTTTTATTAATTGCGTAATATACGTTTTACTTTTTTTACTTGTCTAATATACATTTTCCTATTTTTTAATTTTTCTAATATACATTTTTACTTTATTTAATTGTCTAATATATACTTTTTTACCTTTTTTAATTGTCTAATATATATATTTACTTTTTTCAATTATCTGATGTACATTCTTTTACATGTCAAATATACATTTTTTACTTTTTTAATTTGTGTAATATACATTTTTTTACTTTTTTATTTGTCTAAATTACATTTTTTACTTTTTTATTTGTCTAATATATATGTTTTTACTTTTTTTTAATTAACTAATAATCATTTTTTTTCTTTTTTTAATTGTCTAATATATATTTTTGACTATTTTATTGTCTAATATATATTATTTACTTTCTTTAATTGTCTAATATGCATTTTTTACATTTTTTAAGTGTCTAATATACATATTTTAAATTTTTTATTTTTCTAATATACAGTTTTTATCTTTTAATAGTCTAATATACATTTTTTACTGTTTTTTAATTGTTTAATATATATTTTTCCTTTTTTTATTTTCTAATATACATTTCTTACTATTTTTAATTGTCAAATATTTAATTTTTTATAGTCCAATATACATATTTACTTTCTTTTAATTCTCTAATATGCATTTTTTAGTTTTTTTATTGCATCATATACATTTTTACATTTTAATTGTCTAATATACATTTTTACTTATTTTAATTGTGTAATATATATTTTTTACTTTTTCAATGTCTAATATACATTTTTTCTTTCTTTAATTGTATGATATACATTTTTTAGTTTTTTAATTGTTTAACATACATTTTTTACTTTTTTTAATTTTCTAATATTTATTTTTACTTTTTGTAATTGTCTAATATATATTTATTAATTTTTAATTGCCTAATATATATTTTTTTGCTTTTTTAATTCTCTAATATATATGTTTTACTTTTTTTAATTGTCTAATATACATTTTTTAATTTTTTTAATTGTCTAATATATATTTTGCCTTTGTTAATTGTCTATAATACATTTTTTACTTCTTTAATTGTCTAATATACATTTTTGACTTTTTTAATTGTCTCATATAATTTTTTACTTTTTTTATTGTTTAATATACATTTTTACTTTTTCAATTGTCTAATATATATTTTTTACTTTTTTGTATTTGTGTAATACACATTTTTTTACTTTTACAATTGTCTAATATACATATTTCACATTTTTATAATTGTCTAATATACATTTTTTAGTTTTTTAATTGTTTAACATACATTTTTTACTTTTTTTAATTGTCTAATATTTATTTTTACTTTTTCTAATTGTCTAATATATATTTTTTAATTTGTAATTGCCTAATATATATTTTTTCTTTTTTAATTGTCTAATAAACATGTTTTACTTTTTTTAATTGTCTAATATACATTTTTAATTTTTTTAATTGTCTAATATATATTTTGCCTTTGTTAATTGTCTATTATACATTTTTTACTTCTTTAATTGTCTAATATACATTTTTTACTTTTTTTAATTGTCTCATATAATTTTTTACTTTTTTTTATTGTTTAATATACATTTTTACTTTTTCAATTGTCTAATATACATTTATTACTTTTTTTAATTGATAATATACATTTTTACTTTTTTTAATTGTCTAATATACATTTTTTACTTTTTTTAATTGTCTAATATATATTTTTTCCTTTTTTTAATTGTATAATATACATTTTTTACTTTTTTAAATGTCTATTATACATTTTTTACTTCTTTAATTGCCTAATATACATTTTTGACTTTTTTAATTGTCCAATATACATTTTTTAATTTTTGTAATTGTCTAATATACATTTTTTTACATTTCATTGTCTAATATACATTTTTTACTTTTTATAATTCTCTGATATACATTTTTTAACATTTTATTTGTCTAATATACATATTTCACTTTTTTATAATTGTCTAATATACATTTTTTACTGTTTTTAATTGTCTAATATACATTTTCTACTTTTTTTAATTGTCTCATATACATTTTTTACTTTTTTTAATTGTCTAATATACATGTTTTACTTTTTTAAATGTCTAATATACATTTTTTACTTTTTTTAAATGTCTAATATATATTTTTAACACTTCTTAATTGTATAATATACATTTTTTACTTTTTTGAATTTTCTAATATACATTCTTTTTACATTCTCTAGAATAGAAATGCATAGAAACTATTGTGAACACAAAATGAGGGATCAGTTTATATACTGATTGTAATATAGAATTGATCACCCACTTTATATCCTTATTATAATTCCTTGTTTGTTTATAAGATTATGTTTAGCTCTGAATCCACCTCTTCGCCCACCCTGTATGGGTTAATTTGTAAGATTGTATCACTAAACCATTGCTAACTCAAAAAAAAAATTGGTACAATCTAAAAATATTTTCTGGCTTTAAATAAACAGTAATTTACCTATCACACCCTGTAGATAGATAGATAGATAGATAGATAGATAGATAGATATTTGCTAATGAGATATCCCAGCATGCATCTGTACGATTTGATTTTTTTTAAAATTCAGGCATGGTACATTCCTAGTAGCTATTCTTATGGATTGGAACAAACAAACACAAAGAAAAAATGACGTGGGGATGCATGATTTTCTCCATTCTGAAGTGACAACTTTTTTCCTTTGAGTTTAATATTTAACCAGGTAGTAAGTTAAGTTTTCATGATTAGTCATATAGCTGCCTGAATATCTCTAACTTATTTCTTAAGTTATTTCTGGTCTTAGTCATAATATTTCTGGGAATTACAAAGAGATTTTTGTAAACTGAAAATAAAATTAATTTTTCTGAATTTTTCTGAATTTTTGAAACCTACAAATTCCTTAATATTGGCTTTTTAATTCGATTTTTAAAAATAAAAGTTTTCGTTCTTTCTTAATTATTATTTTCCCGAGATATAATCCCGGAAAATAATCAACACAAGAAAACAATTAAAAAATATATTTATAATATTTTAAATGGAGCGTTTGATAGCAAACACAGATAGAGACAGTATATTACAAAAAATTCAGATAAATAAATTCAAGGGGAATAACTTAAAAATTGATATTTTAGAGTTATTCCCCTTGCATTACAATCAAAGAAAAGGTCTTTTTTGTGGGGAATTTCCTTAGAATGTCATTTGAATTTCACAACCAGCGCCATTTGTCTTCTTTTTTTTGTTCCTATTTTGACAGCATAATTCATTTTTATTCGTATAAAAAACTTAAAGTTATTTATATGATTAAAATATAAAATACTTATAAAATTCTAGCTGTATGCATTCTCAAGACAACAATGTTTTTCTTTCACACAAATATCTTTGTTGTTTATGAATTTAAAACAAAAGAACGGTCAGTGCATTATTTGTAATTCATCTCATATATATACATATATACACACACACACACACACACACACACACACACACACACACACACAAAAACTCAGTTTTTTCCTATCCATCCAGATCTATGATAAAGTTTCATTTATAAATTCGGCCCAATAACAGCTTAACAATAACTAACAAGAAAAGATTTAATACATATTAAAATAACCATAACGTAAAACCTGAAGCGAGAATTTACTCTATAGCAGGTAATGGTTGCCACAAGGAATATATAGGAGTAACCACTAGAAATTTGAATAAAATATTATATGAACACAAAACGGATCTCTTATAATACAATACAATCAATGCGTCACTCACCATAAGTGTGAACATAGCATATTACCTGCATAAAATGAGACAGCCCCCAAATATTCAAGTTAAAATGTAGTTTTGGGTCTATATTTACCATACAAGACAATGCCCCACGAATAGTATTTCAAAATGTATTGTGTTAAATTTATTAAATTCAGAAAGCATATAGTTTCTTTTCACTCCAGTTCTAATGAAAAATCAGAGGGTAGAGTAGATATTGCCAGGAAACTATCACAATCTACAATACCCCATGAGTGGGTGAATGTGTTTCCAGTAGCCTATTACTTTAGCCTGAATGACTTTCCCCTGCTAACCACCCACTCATTCCACTGTTCTCAAATGCAATTTTGTTAATGGCTTGTTGAGACACATATCCAATTGAGAATGTAAATAAATCTAAAAGACATGCCTGTGTAGCTAATTACTATTTCATTGATTGATTCATTTTCTACAGCTTATCAACCCTTTGCAGGTTATTTAAAGCCAGAAAATATTTTTAGATTGTAAGAAATTATATTTGGGGGGGTGTAGATAATGGTTTAGTGGTACAAGTCTTACTAATTAACCTATAGCTAGGGGGGAGAAGAGTTGGACTCATAGTTATTTACGCATAAGTGAATATAATATCTCCAACGAGAAATAGAAGTCAGATTTTCAATTCCAAGCCATTATCCATTGCATCACCTGCAAATCAATGCTTACAACACCTGGAATTCCCAAGCGGTCATCTATCCTGGTACTCTTCAGGATCAATGTTGCAGAACTCTGATGATAGTACAGGAACCAATGTTTTCAATATGATATAATTGTAAGATATGTGAGATATTTAACAGAAGTAAAAACAAAAAAATAAACCTCTACTCCTGTTTAAAACACCTGGGAGGAGTGTGAACTGAACGATATTTATCAAACAATTTGCCATTATAATATGGATTAGAACACACAAAAATTCTTACATTGGTGAAACCATTTTTTTAACAATGAAAAATTTAGAAAACACCAAAGTAAATCTTAAAATAAAATTTTTATCCCATTTCAGAAAAAAAACTTTTCAAAAAGAAAAAAATTTAATCTAAAGTTAAATGAAAACTCAAGAAAAATTTAAAAGCAATGAATATTGCTACCTCATTTGGTTTGATGCTACTGCTATGTATTTAACACTCAGTAACCCATTGCGTCCTAGTGCCTTTATTGCATATGATCTTCAAAAATTTAAATGCAATATCAATTGTTATCTTCTGTCTTCTTAATGCTTGTTCTTATATTGTCTTCTCTCCTTAATAGTAGTTTTTCTAATATTCTCTAACACTCAGTAACCCCTTGCATCCTAGTGGCTTTATTGCCTTTCATCTTCAAAAATTTAAATGCAATGTCAATTGTTATTTTCTGTCTTCTTAATGCTTGTTCTTTTATTGTCTTCTCTTCTTAATAGTAGTTTTTCTCATATTCTCTACCATTCAGTAACTCCTTGCATCCTAGTGGCTTTATTGCCTTTGATCTTCAAAAATTTAAATGCAGTCTCAGCCGTTATCTTCTGTCTTCTTAATTCTTGTTCTTTTATTGTCTTCTCTCCTTAATGGTAGTTTTTCTCATATTCTCTACCATTCAGTAACCCGTTGCATCCTAGTGGCTTTATTGCCTTTGATCTTCAAAAATTTAAATGCAGTCTCAGCCTTTATCTTCTGTCTTCTTAATTCTTGTTCTTTTATTGTCTTCTCTCCTTAATTGTAGTTTTTCTCATATTCTCTAACACTCAGTAACCCCCTTGCATCCTAGTGGCTTTATTGCCATTCATCTTCAAAAATTTAAATGCTATATCAATCGTTATCTTCTGTCTTCTTAATTCTTGTTCTTTTATTGTCTTCTCTCCTTAATAGTAGTTTTTCTCATATTCTCTACCATTCAGTAACCTCTTGCACCCTAGTGGCTTTATTGCCTTTGATTTACAAAATTTAAATGCAATGTCAATCGTTATCTTCTGTCTTCCTAATTCTTGTTCTTTTATTGTCTTCTCTCCTTAATAGTAGTTTTTCTCATATTCTCTAATATTCAGTAACCATTTGCATCCTAGTGGCTTTATTGCCTTTCATCTTCAAAAATTTAAATGCAATGTCAATTGTTATCTTCTGTCTTCTTAGTTCTTGTTCTTTTATTGTCTTCTCTCCTTAATAGTAGTTTTTCTCATAATCTCTACCATTCAGTAACCCCTTGCATCCTAGTGGCTTTATTGCCTTTCATCTTCAAAAATTTAAATGCAATGTCAATTGTTATCTTCTGTCTTCTTAATACTTGTTCTTTTATTGTCTTCTCTCCTTAATGGTAGTTTTTCTCATATTCTGTAACATTCAGTAACCCATTGCATCCTAGTGGCTTTATTGCCTTTGATATTCAAAACTTTAAATGCAATGTCAATTGTTATCTTCCGTCTTCTTAGTTCTTGTTCTTTTATTGTCTTCTCTCCTTAATAGTAGTTTTTCTCATATTCTCTAACATTCAGTTACCCCTTGCATCCTAGTGGCTTTATTGCCTTTGATCTTCAAAAATTTAAATCCAATATCAATCGTTATCTTCTGTCTTCTTAATTCTCATTCTTTGTTCTCTCTCCTTAATTTTCCTCATTATTCTTACAGGTTTTATTGCCTTGCTTGGGCTGAAATGATTTAATTTTAACTGTTAAATCCTTTTTGCTTTGTAGCAAGTATGTGGGAAAAAATATTTCCTATCTAGAATCAACTCCACAAAACAAATTTCCTCTTTTGAAATGTTTCTGAGTTAAAAACACATTCGAAATCTTCTTAAAATTTTCCTTTTATGTTTATCTTTACTCCGTGTATTTATCATGTTCACACACGTTTTATTTTTCCTCCATTTTTTGTATCTGCAACAAGTACTTTTGTGTCCTACTCTCCCAAATTTGTAGCATTTTTTCTTGTTAAAAAAAACAATTACTTTTGAAATGCTTTTGAAATGATGGTCAGACGCTATGAACTTGTGAAATGTGTTTTCCTCAATCCTTGCAGCGTTGAGTTTTAGATTTACAATATGTTGACACTCTTCTGCTATTTTCTGGAGGGTTAATTTGGAATCCATTTCTAATTTAGCAATTATCCTGAATCTTATTTCCACGTCCTTATTAGAAGTTAAACCCTGGACGAAGATTGGGAATTTAATTAAATCCAGAATTTATTCATTTAACATGAACTTCTTACATTCTTGCTTGACAACTCCTGCATAAGTGACAAAATCTTCATTGTCGCACTTTACTAAGTAAGGCATTGTCATTATGCATTAAATAATGAACTCCTATCACCAAAAATTTTTGATAGTATTACAAGTTTCATCTAAATTTATCTCACCCTTTTTTTTTTTTCTTCTTGGCAAAATATAATTCACATATTTTTTATGTTCCCTAATAATAAATTAACTTTTCATCATTCCAATGCAAACAATCCCTTTTGAAGATCCCTTCATGTCTTCTATAATAAGCTGGAAAAGTTATCCCTTCGTCTGGAGTGTATACAAATTCACTGATTGAATTAGCAACATCTGGAGTAAATGAATCTGGAGTCTTTTCTCCCGTAGTTTTAGTAAATAATTCAAAAAACTTCTGTTGTTGTAATTGCTGTTCATGTTGTTTTTGTTGCTGCAATTGTTGTTCTTGTTGCTGCTTTTGTAGCACCAGCATTTGAATCCGGATAGCTTTTAGTTCTGCCATTTGGCTGTACTCTGCTGTATATTTTTAGATTAATTTTTGAATAACTTCACCTGGTTATTTCTCTGTAGTCCTGCAAATATGACATCTTTTTTGGTGAAATGGAAAATATTACTGAAAATCCTATTATGACATGTAGGATACGTAGATTTTATTTTAAGTTCAACAAATACTGTTTGCCATTTTCGTAATGCCTCTTTGTAGGAGAGACTTTGTAAATCACAAATAGTAACTCCTTTAAACAAAACTCAGTCTGACTCCGCGAATTCCCATATATATATATATATATATGTATATATATAT
This sequence comes from Acanthosepion esculentum, assembly GCA_964036315.1. Taxonomy (NCBI): domain Eukaryota; kingdom Metazoa; phylum Mollusca; class Cephalopoda; order Sepiida; family Sepiidae; genus Acanthosepion; species Acanthosepion esculentum. The sequence goes on from OZ038509.1 coordinate 79,589,038, forward strand.
ATATATATATAATTTACTTTACCTGTCATGTGATCTAATTATTTCAAGATGAGGTTAACTGCGCTTGCTCTCTGGTGATTCATGTTCAAACCCAAATGTCAGCAGTGACACTTTATTCCTCTATGACAGTAATGTAAAAAAACATCATATCCAAGCAATATAACAAGGATGGATTGACTGATACTCGATATTTCCAAACAATAGTATGGGAAACATCTGATTCTGAGAATTGAATAAAGAGTTTGGTTCTAAATAAATACAGATGACTATGACATGCACTGGAGAATATAACAGCTGAAACATTGTGACAGTAAAACAAGATGAGGATATTAGTCTGAGCAAATTGGCATACAAGGATGAATTCCTCATCTTGTGTTGTAGCATACCTATGGACGATAATGTGTATGTCCCCATTCACATAAATGCAGTAGTAAATACTGTATGTTGGTCTGCAGTTGGAGATTCATTGTGGAATTCACTTGACTCACTTCTAACATTTGACTATTACTTCTACACACCACTGGCAAATCTAATGTGTGTTGTTTGTGGCCTTAGTATTATCATTCATTACCAACCTTTGTGTGATTATTTTATTCAGTAACCTTTCCTAGGTTACAACAATAGTAAACATCATTGGCCAATGCATTTTCATAAATAGTAGTAAATACTGTATGTTGGTCTGCATTTGGAGATTCATTGTGGAATTCACTTGACTACTTCTTCTACATGCCACTGGTAAATCTTATATGTGTTGTTTATGTCCTAAGTATTATTTTTCATTACCAACCTTTGTGTGATTATTCTATTCAGTAACCTTCCCTTGGCTGCAACAATTAGACAAAAGTTTCCATAACAGAGGAATTTAACATAACAATGTACTTTTTACAAAAAATCTTTATTGAAGAATTTTTATCTTTTTGTAAAATTTTTAAGCTTCGATTCTAATCAGAAGTTCAAAATAAAATTTCAGAATTTAATAATTTTAGCTAGAATGCTCATGACAACTTTTGTGAAAACCATTTCATTATAAAGAAAAAAGAAAAAGGGTCAGGTGAATTCTTTCTATTTTTGACAGTTTCTATCCAAACTATAAAAAACACTGCCATTAAACATTGGGGGTTGGGTGAAGAAATGATGATGGGGGTTATTTTTCTAGTAGCAACAAAACTCAGTCTTTTCTTTTTTCTGTACAATTTTTTAATTATTTCTGTGTAATGTGTCAAATGTTGAAATCTTCATTGACACTATTTACATTCAGATAATTTTCCTCATCTTTGTTGTTGTTTACGAACTATAGTCCAAATGTAAATAAGGAAATCTCAACGTCCCAGAAATTCAAACAGAGTTTAAATCTTTTTTTCTTCATTTTACAAATCTTTCAATTCACCAAACAATTTCCTTTTGAAGAACTCACCACCAGCTACCATTTCACAATCATTAAGAGATCTGTGGCAGAATGGGATGCCGGTTAATAAAAAAACAAAAAAAAACAAAAAAACAGTTTGGCATTATTATGTCAAAAGCTGAAAAAGTAAATGCAAGAAATAGATAAACAACATTTGTACGAGAAAACATTTGTACGCTGGACGTTTCCACATGGATCTCAACCGAAGAAAATAGAGTTTTGCCCTGATTGAAAAATAGTAGAATGTTGACATCTCTTTTGTTGGTTTCAATTGGCCAGAAAAATCTAATGGTTAATTTAAAAAAAAATCCAAACTAAATTAAAAACGTTTAAATAAATTGGCCTTTCCTAAGAATTTCTTTCAAGTTAGGTTTCCTAAAGGTAGTTTATGCCTGAAGATGCATGAAACAAATAAACTGAAAAAGAAAAGCTCTTTAAAAATATTCTCAATGGCCAGAGCCTGAGTTTGAAGTCAGAATCAAGAGATCTCTTCTCTGAGTGTGTGTGTGACTTTTTCTTTTTTTTTTTTTACTCTTAAACCCACTTTTATTTTATGCCACAATTTTTGGCAAATCCAATAATTGGAATCTGAAGTCTTTGAGGCAGAATGAGATCAGTGAAGTAATCAGCTGTCTTGTTGGATAAACAGATTTGGAATTGCTTCCATCCCTTCAGCAGGACAGATCGACACAACTGATGTTCCTCGACACACAACCAAACCCAACATGCGGGTGTCTTCTGTTAATTTGTATGGATCATCTGGGTCTGAAAAATAATGAGAGAAAAAAAAAATATTATTGAACTTATGTGGTCTCTAAAGGCTGCTTCAAAAAAGTGGGCTGGGGTCTTGTAAAGCAGGTTCACAAAAGTTAATCAGTACATTTTGTCATTATACGCTTGTAAAATGCAAGGTTTATGCAATTTTCAATGAACTTTTCTCAACAGTTCCCAAAATTGAAATGACAACAGGCACATATTGGACTCCTTCAAGTAAGGTAAAGGTTAATGAGCTAATCTGGCTTCCCACTACTAATGAGCAGTGAGTTTAATCCTCACAGGGTGCCCCATATTTGTGGTCTTATGCCTAACTAAGATTTGTAAATATTTGGGCATCTTTGGGTTTACTACAAAAATTCAACCAAGCCAACCAACCCCCACTCCCAGAAATGCACTGGCCATTAGGAAGAATTAGAGAAGAATTCTTGATCCATCTGCAATCGACTTCATCAGCCATGATTGTGATAAGTTTTATAACAAATCAGAATCAGAACTAATATTTATAAATAATGACTGGATAAGTTATATAAATAGGGAGTAATTTGTCATTGTGCACTGACTGCTGATCTTTGCTTTAAAAATTCCACTTTTTTTTTTCTTTTTTTCTTTAAAGACCCAACTACAAATTCCTGAGTGTGGAAAAAAATAGCCCCCCAGCTAAATTCAGCTTTCTTGGGTTGCTGAATGACAAATGACTACTTTTGATTTAAAAAAACTTTTGAGGATACTGTTCTCTAGAGAGAAAAAAAAAAGGTATAGTGATTCCAAAGACTTGCTTACCTCTGAGATATTCAAGATTCAGAAGAGGATCATGACCTTTAAGAATTCCACTAACTGAAAAAAAAGCAGAAAGATTTTTAACATTCACTGATCAAAATATTCTCTTAATTTCAGATACTGAGCAAATTCAGCCAATATATTCTTTGGCTTTTCTCAGACAGGAGTCATAGGAGAAAGACCAAAAAGTATATTGTCCAAAAACATTAAAAAATCAGAATAAAAAACTGGAATTGAACTTTGGCCACTACAGAATGATACTGGCCAAAATGTGGTTATAAAAATATAAAATATGAAGATAATACAAAAGAGTTACATCCCTTCAGGAAGTAGGTAATCATGGCTCTCCACACATTCCCTTTATCTGATAAATGCCTTGACCTTCGGGGAAAGATAGTAGAGTGCTTCTCCATTGCCTACATCATGGTTTGAAATTTAGTCTTCCATTCTGCTATTTAACCAGCAGCAAGGATGGGAAGAAAAAATGATCAATATTTTTTCCAAGTTCATTACCCACTTGAATTCAGGGTTATCCTTCTTCTAGGGTGGTTGCTACCCAAGGCCAGATAACCCAGTCTATCCTATTAGCTGGTGGAAGACAACACAGATTCATTTGCAATCGACTCCATCAGATGAGAGACTTTGTAAATCACAAATACAATAGTAACTCCTTCCTGCTTATTTCTACTTTCAATTCCAAGAACTTTTACATGATCCACAAAAAAAGAAATGTCAATGAAATAATTAAATTTGATTAAGACAAGCAGCTCCGAAATTCTTCTTGTATTTTGAATTGCCTGATATTACAAAAGTAAAACTTTAATAGATGGAAATACACGTGGATTATAAGAAAACCATTTTTTTGGCTTGGTAAAACCTTTCAAAACAGCCAAGATAGAATGCAAAAATTCTATAGTTTAACATTATTCACAATTTTGGAAAATAAATTTAACAGCAAAAAAAAAAAAACAAAACAAAAAAAACCCATTAAAACTCAAGAAAAAAAATAATGAAATAGCACAATAAATTGCAGGACTGACTGTGCATATTACAAAAATGTGAACCAAGTACAATACGATATTGAATATTTACCCCTTTATAAAGATTTATTATTTACCATTTTATCTATATAATAAATACAAATGTCAGTGTGTCACACTTTTTCAACTTTAATCCTAGAGGCTGCAGCCCAACATATCATACCATTTTGGAATCAGGCCGACTCCGTGAGAAAATTAAAAACATTCCGGGCATTTACTAGATATATCAAAAACGTACAGTCGGCAACATCATTGTTTCAAAAACGCATAGCTGGCAACATCATTGTTTCAAAAAAACTTATAGCTGGCAACATCATTGTTTCAAAAAAACTTATAGCTGGCAACATCATTGTTTCAAAAAAACTTATAGCTGGCAACATCATTGTTTCAAAAAAACTTATAGCTGGCAACATCATTGTTTCCCATCACATTTTAGGGGTAAGGTGTTAGTATATTTAGTGTAGGGTTTGGGAGGGAAAGTTAATTGTAAGTTATAGTTGTTTTGGGATGGTTTAGATGAGATGGGGCATGACATGACCAGCTGATTGATCGGATTGACGGCCTTTTGGTTGGACGTAGTTTATCATCGTACGCAGGACGTGGATGTAGTTTATCGTCATACGCAGGATGCGGACACACCTTGGGATTCCAGTATTTTCCCATAGCTGGGACCCTAACAGGTGCTACCACCCCGGGTCAGGGTGGACCTGGGAACACCAGCAATTAAGAGGTGGTTCCACGCTCCTCAAATCCTCCTGATCAGAGGCCTTGCTGTTGGATGTAGTTTATCGTCTTACCCAGGACTCGGATGCAGTTTAACATCATACCCAGGACTGCTGGAGTGTTGAGAAGGATGTCTTCCACTTCTTCGACTATTGATGCTGGTAGAGCTTGTACCACTTTGTGTCCTGTCGTGTGACCTTCCGGGCTGAAAAGATTGCTTCGAGTTGAATAAACCAACTCCTGGTGTTGACTAAGTTGTACGGTGGTAGTTGTATCAGGGGGACTGATGTGTAGATTTCTGGTTCGGTCCTTTCCGCCATCTTCTTTGCCAGCCATTTGCCTGTGTCCAAAGATCACATCGGGGTCACCACTTATTGCAGTGGGCCGAAAGGTGTGAGTGCCAATCGACCGTACAACTAAGAAAGTGGACACAAAGGCAAGGATAGGTAACGGCAATTGCAAAGAAGGATGACAAAACACGGATGGTCAGTTGAAGACGATGGGTATCGTGTCTTTATTGATTTGTTCAGCGTGCGGTAGATGGTGAGACAAAGGAAAGTCGTGTATCGGGATCCGGATATCGATGGACACTGGAGTCGGTAACTGGGTGTCAATGGCAGTAGACGGCTGGCATTGCGATGTTGAGTTGGACGTTGAGGCGCTGATGTTCCGGTTGAGGGTTGATGTGTGGATGCTCCAGTCGGGTCGACGGTTGATGATTGTTGAAGAGTGTGGTTGCTCCGCTAAACCAATAAGTGACTATAATTAATTTCAGGCCGTATTAATTACAGTCAAAAGTGTATTTGGTGTTTGTTGACTGTATTTAAATTAATTTCGGTACAAAATTAAAAGTGTTTTGTTTTGGTTTTGTGTTTTTCTTTTGGTTTGAAAATAGGTCATTGCTATTTTTAGCACACATGGGTCGTGACCGTTCTCTGCCGAAGGCGTATACGGGATTGTTTACCAAAAAGTGGAAGTGGTGATCGGGCACACCACGACATTCTTCTTATTTTCTCCTTTTAATTCATACCCTTCTCAGGCCTGGAGGCCGACTAGTTACTGAGTAACCCCCTGTATAATATTCCATAATATCGCAGTGAAAAAGGCGCGTTATTATATCTTCTTGTATATGGACGTTTTGGATGGAGGCAGGAGTTTTGGATTTTCAGTCTACACATTGTTAGTTAACATAAATTACTTGTATGCATTAAACCACTTACGACTTCCTCATTGTTCACATGTTCTGTTAGTGGTATTCGCCATATTGTTTTATAGAATCACATCTCAGTTCTTGATCTGCAAGGAAACATTCATTAACACAGGAGTCATATGATATTAAATTGAAGGACTCTTTAAACTGTCACCTGTACAGAACCGCTTCCTAAAATCAATAAGGAAAAAATACATACCTAGCGGTTCAGAAACATTTTCTTTGTTTCTCTGGATATTTTCCTTTATCTTAATACTTTTCATAGTTTCTAAAAGGCATTAGGAAATTGTTCACGATTCCCTCAAAAGAAGACATTAAATGTTACACAGTAGTTCAGAAGCATTGTCTTTGTTTCTCTGTATATTTTCTTTTATCTTATTACTTTGCTTAATTTCTGATGGCCATGAAGGAATTGTACAGCATTTCAGCCAAAGAAGAGATTGTTATATTACATAAGAGTTCAGTACTATTTTCTTTGTTTCTCAGGACATGCTCCATTCTGTCTAAACCTTGTTTAATTTCTGAAAGGCACGAGGAAATTGTCCAGCATTCTCTCCAAAGTACAGATTAAATATTACATACCAGTTCAGAAGCATTTTCTTTATTTCTTATGACATTTTCCTTTCTCTTATTACTTTGCTTAGTTTCTGGAAGGCATGAGGGAATTGTCCAGCATTCCCTCGAAAGAATGATTAAATATTACTATGCAGATCAGTAGCATTTTCTTTGTTTCACTATTCCTTTTCCCCCTTTGGATTTCTGTGACACATTTTCCGACAATTGTTATTACACTAACCAGAAAGTTAAATTTCTGTATCTGGTTAATTTTGACATTCTTGATATTTACATCAATCTTGGACCGTCTCTTTTTTTTCTTTTTGGCAACTCTTCGTTCTTTCAGCTTGCAATTACTTCTTAAGTGAAGAAGATTCTATGGTAAACAATGTCGGTAATTATTCTTAGCCTTACCATACAACCCGGATAGTTTACTAAAATTAAAACTTTGTGATCTAAAGAAAACTTTAATAACTTTTATTTGGATTTCATGAGTGTTTTTATGGCTGTAAGTGTTTTTATGGTTTTTGGTCCACAGGAATGGGGTTCTAAATAGAGAGACCTACTTCATACTTCATACTTATTCACATGTTCAGCCCATGAAATTTGCAGCCACATTTCTGTTGTTTCAAGTCTCTTCATCATCTGTCAGGACATTGTCCAGCATTCACTGCCATATAGGAGGACTGATATTACATAACAGTTCAGTACTTTTTCTTTGTTTCTGTTGTTTCAAGTCACTTCTTCATCTGTTTGTTTGTTTGTTTGGGGTTTTGTGGCATATCAACCACTATGGTGTTATTTAATGCCAGATCCAGTATTTAATAGATATATCAAAAACGTATAGCTGGCCACATCATTGTTTCAAAAACGTATAGCTGGCAACATCATCGTTTGTTTGTTTGGGGTTTTGTGGCATATCAACCACTATGTTTTATTTAATGCCAGATCCAGTATTTACTAGATATATCAAAAACATATAGCTGGCAACATCATTGTTTCAAAAAAACTTATAGCTGGCAACATCATCATTTCAAAAACATATAGCTGGCAACATGATTGTGTCCCATCACATTTTAGAGGTAAGGTGTTAGTATATTTAGTGTAGGGTTTGGGATGGAAAGTTAATTGTAAGTTGTAGTTGTTTTGGGATGAGTTAGATGCGATGGGGCATGACATGACCAGCCGATTGATCGGATCAACAGCCTGTTGGTTGGACGTAGTTTATCGTCATACCCAGGACGCGGATGTAATTTATCGTCATACCCAGGACGCGGATGTAGTTTATCGTCATACCCAGGACGCGGATGTAGTTTATCTTCATACCCAGGACACGGATGTAGTTTATCTTCATACCCAGGAGGCTGTTGTAGTTTATCTTCATACCCAGGACGCTGATGTAATTTATCGTCATACCCTGGAGGTGGATGTAATTTATCGTCATGCCACGGAGGTGGATGTAGTTCATCGTCATGCCCCGGAGGCAGATGTAGTTTATCGTCATGCCGCGGAGGCGGATGTACTTTATCATCATCCCCCGGAGGCGGATGTAGTTTATCGTCATGCCCCGGAGGCGGATGTAGTTTATCATCATACCAATGAAGCGAACACACCTTGGGATTTTGCTATTTTTCCATAGATGGGACCCTAACAGGTGCTACAACCCCGGGTCAGGGTGGACCTGGGAACATCAGCAATTAAGAGGTGGTTCCACGCTCCTCAAAACCTCCTGATCAGAGGCCCTCCTGTTGGATGTAGTTTATTGTCTTACCCTGGACTTGGATGCAGTTTAACATCATACCCAGGACAGTCTCTTCATCTGTGAATAGATTGTCCAGCATTCGCTGCCATATAGGAGCACTGATATTTTACATAACAATTCAGTACACTTCTTTGTTTCTATGGTGTCAAGTATCTTCTTTATCTGTAAGGAGATTGCCCAGCATTCACTGCCATATAGTAAGACTGACATTACATGAGAATTCATCAATCTTTTCCATGTTTCTATTGCTTGAGTCTGTACGTCATCTTGGAGGATGATTATCCAGCATTCACTGCCATATAGGAAGACTAATATTACATAATATTTCAGTAATCTTTTCATTGATTCTGTTGTTTCAAGTCTCTTCTTTATCTGTGCGAAGATTGTCCAGCATTCACTGCCATATAGGAGGACTGATATTACATAACAGTTCAGTACTTTTTCTTTGTTTCTGTTGTTTCAAGTCACTTCTTCATCTGTTTGTTTGTTTGTTTGTTTATTTGTTTGGGGTTTTGTGGTATATCAACCACTATGTTTTATTTAATGCCAGATCCAGTATTTACTAGATATATCAAAAACGTATAGCTGGCAACATCATTGTTTCAAAAAAACTTATAGCTGGCAACATCATTGTTTCAAAAAAACTTATAGCTGGCAACATCATTGTTTCAAAAAAACTGATAGCTGGCAACATCATTGTTTCAAAAACATATAGCTGGCAACATCATTGTTTCCCATCACATTTTAGAGGTAAGGTGTTAGTATATTTAGTGTAGGGTTTGGGATGGAAAGTTAATTGTAAGTTGTAGTTGTTTTGGGATGGGTTAGATGTGATGGGGCATGACATGACCAGCCGATTGATCGGATCAACAGCCTGTTGGTTGGACGTTGTTTATCGTCATACCCAGGACGCGGATGTAGTTTATCGTCATGCCCCTGAGGCGGATGTAGTTTATCGTCATACCAAGGATTTGAACACGCCTTGGGATTTTGCTATTTTCCCATAGTTGGGACCCTAACAGGTGCTACCACTCCGGGTCAGGGTGGACCTGGGAACATCAGCAATTAAAAGGTGGTTCCACGCTCCTCAAAACCTCCTGATCAGAGGCCTTGCTGTTGGATGTAGTTTATTGTCTTACCCAGGACTCGGATGCAGTTTAACGTCATACCCAGGACAGTCTCTTCATCTGTGAATAGATTGCCCAGCATTCACTGTCATATAGGAGCACTGATATTTTACATAACAATTCAGTACACTTCTTTGTTTCTATGGTGTCAAGTATCTTCTTTATCTGTGAGTAGATTGTCCAGCATTCACTGCCATATAGTAAGACTGACATTACATAAAAATTCATCAATCTTTTCTTTCTTTCTATTGTTTCAAGTCTCTTCTTCAAATGTGAGAAAATTATCCAGCATTCACTGCCATATAGGAAGACTAATATTACATAATATTTCAGTAATCATTTCATTGATTCTGTTGTTTCAAGTCTCTTCTTTATCTGTGCGAAGATTATCCAGCATTCACTGCCATATAGGAGGACTGATATTACATAATAGTTCAGTACTTTTTCTTTGTTTCTGTTGTTTCAAGTCACTTCTTCATCTGTTTGTTTGTTTGTTTGTTTGGGGTTTTGTGGCATATCAACCACTATGTTTTATTTAATGCCAGATCCAGTATTTACTAGATATATCAAAAACATATAGCTGGCAACATCATTTTTTCAAAAAAACTTATAGCTGGCAACATCATTGTTTCAAAAACATATAGCTGGCAACATCATTGTTTCCCATCACATTTTAGAGGTAAGGTGTTAGTATATTTAGTGTAGGGTTTGGGATGGAAAGTTAATTGTAAGTTGTAGTTGTTTTGGGATGGGTTAGATGTGATGGGGCATGACATGACCAGCCGATTGATCGGATCAACAGCCTGTTGGTTGGACGTAGTTTATCGTCATACCCAGGACACGGATGTAATTTATCGTCGTACCCCAGAGACGGATGTAGTTTATCGTCATGCCCCGGACACGGATGTAGTTTATCGTCATGCCCCGGAGGCGGATGTAGTTTATCGTCATACCCAGGAAGCAGACACACCTTGGGATTTTGCTATTTTCCCATAGCTGGGACCCTAACAGGTGCTACCACCCCGGGTCAGGGTGGACCTGGGAACATCAGCAATTAAGAGGTGGTTCCACGCTCCTCAAACCTCCTGATCAGAGGCCTTGCTGTTGGATGTAGTTTATTGTCTTATCCAGGACTCGGATGCAGTTTAACATCATACCCAGGACAGTCTCTTCATCTGTGAATAGATTGTCCAGCATTCACTGCCATATAGGAGCACTGATATTTTACATAACAATTCAGTACACTTCTGTGTTTCTATGGTGTCAAGTATCTTCTTTATCTGTGAGTAGATTGTCCAGCATAAACTGCCATATAGTAAGACTGACATTACATAAAAATTCATCAATCTTTTCTTTGTTTCTATTGTTTCAAGTCTCTATGTCATCTGTGAGGAGATTATCCAGCATTCACTGCTATATAGGAAGACTAATATTACATAATATTTCAGTAATATTTTCATTGATTCGGTTGTTTCAAGTCTCTTCTTTATCTGTGCGAAGATTGTCCAGCATTCACTGCCATATAGGAGGACTGATATTACATAACAGTTCAGTACTTTTTCTTTGTTTCTGTTGTTTCAAGTCACTTCTTCATCTGTTTGTTTGTTTGTTTATTTGTTTGGGGTTTTGTGGTATATCAACCACTATGTTTTATTTAATGCCAGATCCAGTATTTACTAGATATATCAAAAACATATAGCTGGTAACATCATTGTTTCAAAAAAACTTATAGCTGGCAACATCATTGTTTCAAAAAAACTGATAGCTGGCAACATCATTGTTTCAAAAACATATAGCTGGCAACATCATTGTTTCCCATCACATTTTAGAGGTAAGGTGTTAGTATATTTAGTGTAGGGTTTGGGATGGAAAGTTAATTGTAAGTTGTAGTTGTTTTGGGATGGGTTAGATGTGATGGGGCATGACATGACCAGCCGATTGATCGGATCAACAGCCTCTTGGTTGGACGTTGTTTATCGTCATACCCAGGACGCGGATGTAGTTTATCGTCATGCCCCTGAGGCGGATGTAGTTTATCGTCATACCCAGGATTTGAACACGCCTTGGGATTTTGCTATTTTCCCATAGTTGGGACCCTAACAGGTGCTACCACTCCGGGTCAGGGTGGACCTGGGAACATCAGCAATTAAAAGGTGGTTCCACGCTCCTCAAAACCTCCTGATCAGAGGCCTTGCTGTTGGATGTAGTTTATTGTCTTACCCAGGACTCGGATGCAGTTTAACGTCATACCCAGGACAGTCTCTTCATCTGTGAATAGATTGTCCAGCATTCACTGTCATATAGGAGCACTGATATTTTACATAACAATTCAGTACACTTCTTTGTTTCTATGGTGTCAAGTATCTTCTTTATCTGTGAGTAGATTGTCCAGCATTCACTGCCATATAGTAAGACTGACATTACATAAAAATTCATCAATCTTTTCTTTCTTTCTATTGTTTCAAGTCTCTTCTTCAAATGTGAGAAAATTATCCAGCATTCACTGCCATATAGGAAGACTAATATTACATAATATTTCAGTAATCATTTCATTGATTCTGTTGTTTCAAGTCTCTTCTTTATCTGTGCGAAGATTATCCAGCATTCACTGCCATATAGGAGGACTGATATTACATAATAGTTCAGTACTTTTTCTTTGTTTCTGTTGTTTCAAGTCACTTCTTCATCTGTTTGTTTGTTTGTTTGTTTGGGGTTTTGTGGCATATCAACCACTATGTTTTATTTAATGCCAGATCCAGTATTTACTAGATATATCAAAAACATATAGCTGGCAACATCATTGTTTCCCATCACATTTTAGAGGTAAGGTGTTAGTATATTTAGTGTAGGGTTTGGGATGGAAAGTTAATTGTAAGTTGTAGTTGTTTTGGGATGGGTTAGATGTGATGGGGCATGACATGACCAGCCGATTGATCGGATCAACAGCCTGTTGGTTGGACGTAGTTTATCGTCATACCCAGGACACGGATGTAATTTATCGTCGTACCCCAGAGACGGATGTAGTTTATCGTCATGCCCCGGACACGGATGTAGTTTATCGTCATGCCCCGGAGGCGGATGTAGTTTATCGTCATACCCAGGAAGCAGACACACCTTGGGATTTTGCTATTTTCCCATAGCTGGAACCCTAACAGGTGCTACCACCCCGGGTCAGGGTGGACCTGGGAACATCAGCAATTAAGAGGTGGTTCCACGCTCCTCAAACCTCCTGATCAGAGGCCTTGCTGTTGGATGTAGTTTATTGTCTTATCCAGGACTCGGATGCAGTTTAACATCATACCCAGGACAGTCTCTTCATCTGTGAATAGATTGTCCAGCATTCACTGCCATATAGGAGCACTGATATTTTACATAACAATTCAGTACACTTCTTTGTTTCTATGGTGTCAAGTATCTTCTTTATCTGTGAGTAGATTGTCCAGCATTCACTGCCATATAGTAAGACTGACATTACATAAAAATTCATCAATCTTTTCTTTGTTTCTATTGTTTCAAGTCTCTTCTTCAAATGTGAGAAAATTATCCAGCATTCACTGACATATAGGAAGACTAATATCACATAATATTTCAGTAATCATTTCATTGATTCTGTTGTTTCAAGTCTCTTCTTTATCTGTGCGAAGATTGTCCAGCATTCACTGCCATATAGGAGGACTGATATTACATAACAGTTCAGTACTTTTTCTTTGTTTCTGTTGCTTCAAGTCACTTCTTCATCTGTTTGTTTGTTTGTTTATTTGTTTGGGGTTTTGTGGTATATCAACCACTATGTTTTATTTAATGCCAGATCCAGTATTTACTAGATATATCAAAAACGTATAGCTGGGAACATCATTGTTTCAAAAAAACTTATAGCTGGCAACATCATTGTTTCAAAAAAACTGATAGCTGGCAACATCATTGTTTCAAAATAACTAATAGCTGGCAACATCATTGTTTCCCATCACATTTTAGAGGTAAGGTGTTAGTATATTTAGTGTAGGGTTTGGGATGGAAAGTTAATTGTAAGTTGTAGTTGTTTTGGGATGGGTTAGATGTGATGGGGCATGACATGACCAGCCGATTGATCGGATCAACAGCCTGTTGGTTGGACGTAGTTTATCGTCATACCCAGGACGCGGATGTAATTTATCGTCATATACCGGACGCGGATGTAAGTTATCGTCATGCCCCGGAGGCGGATGTAGTTTATCGTCATGCCCCGGAGGCGGATGCAGTTTATCGTCATGACCCGGAGGCGGATGCAGTTTATCGTCATGCCCCGGAGGCGGATGTAGTTTATCGTCATGCCCCGGAGGCGGATGTAGTTTATCGTCATGCCCCGGAGGCGGATGTAGTTTATCGTCATGCCCCGGAGGCGGATGTAGTTTATCGTCATACCCAGGAAGCGAACACACCTTGGGATTTTGCTATTTTCCCGTAGCTGGGACCCTAACAGGTGCTACCACTCCTAGATTGTCCAGCATTTACTGCCATATAGGAGCACTGATATTTAACATAACAATTCAGTACACTTCTTTGTTTCTATGGTGTCAAGTATCTTCTTTATCTGTGAGTAGATTGTCCAGCATTCACTGCCATATAGTAAGACTGACATTACATAAAAATTCATCAATCTTTTCTTTCTTTCTATTGTTTCAAGTCTCTTCTTCAAATGTGAGAAAATTATCCAGCATTCACTGACATATAGGAAGACTAATATCACATAATATTTCAGTAATCTTTTCATTGATTCTGTTGTTTCAAGTCTCTTCTTTATCTGTGCGAAGATTGTCCAGCATTCACTGCCATATAGGAGGACTGATATTACATAACAGTTCAGTACTTTTTCTTTGTTTCTGTTGTTTCAAGTCACTTCTTCATCTGTTTGTTTGTTTGTTTATTTGTTTGGGGTTTTGTGGTATATCAACCACTATGTTTTATTTAATGCCAGATCCAGTATTTACTAGATATATCAAAAACGTATAGCTGGCAACATCATTGTTTCAAAAAAACTTATAGCTGGCAACATCATTGTTTCAAAATAACTGATAGCTGGCAACATCATTGTTTCAAAATAACTAATAGCTGGCAACATCATTGTTTCAAAAACGTATAGCTGGCAACATCATTGTTTCCCATCATATTTTAGGGGTAAGGTGTTAGAATATTTAGGGTAGGCTTTGGGATGGAAAGTTAATTGTAAGTTGTAGTTGTTTTGGGATGGGTTAGATGTGATGGGGCATGACATGACCAGCCGATTGATCGGATCAACAGCCTGTTGGTTGGACGTTGTTTATCGTCATACCCAGGACGCGGATGTAGTTTATCGTCATGCCCCGGAGGCGGATGTAGTTTATCGTCATACCCAGGAAGCGAACACGCCTTGGGATTTTGCTATTATCCCATAGTTGGGACCCTAACAGGTGCTACCACTCCGGGTCAGGGTGGACCTGGGAACATCAGCAATTAAAAGGTGGTTCCACGCTCCTCAAAACCTCCTGATCAGAGGCCTTGCTGTTGGATGTAGTTTATTGTCTTACCCAGGACTCGGATGCAGTTTAACCTCATACCCAGGACAGTCTCTTCATCTGTAAATAGATTGCCCAGCATTCACTGCCATATAGGAGCACTGATATTTTACATAACAATTCAGTACACTTCTTTGTTTCTATGGTGTCAAGTATCTTCTTTATCTGTGAGTAGATTGTCCAGCATTCACTGCCATATAGTAAGACTGACATTACATAAAAATTCATCAATCTTTTCTTTCTTTCTATTGTTTCAAGTCTCTTCTTCAAATGTGAGAAAATTATCCAGCATTCACTGCCATATAGGAAGACTAATATTACATAATATTTCAGTAATCATTTCATTGATTCTGTTGTTTCAAGTCTCTTCTTTATCTATGCGAAGATTATCCAGCATTCACTGCCATATAGGAGGACTGATATTACATAATAGTTCAGTACTTTTTCTTTGTTTCTGTTGTTTCAAGTCACTTCTTAATCTGTTTGTTTGTTTGTTTGTTTGGGGTTTTGTGGCATATCAACCACTATGTTTTATTTAATGCCAGATCCAGTATTTACTAGATATATCAAAAACATATAGCTGGCAACATCATTTTTTCAAAAAAACTTATAGCTGGCAACATCATTGTTTCAAAAACATATAGCTGGCAACATCATTGTTTCCCATCACATTTTAGAGGTAAGGTGTTAGTATATTTAGTGTAGGGTTTGGGATGGAAAGTTAATTGTAAGTTGTAGTTGTTTTGGGATGGGTTAGATGTGATGGGGCATGACATGACCAGCCGATTGATCGGATCAACAGCCTGTTGGTTGGACGTAGTTTATCGTCATACCCAGGACACGGATGTAATTTATCATCGTACCCCAGAGACGGATGTAGTTTATCGTCATGCCCCGGACACGGATGTAGTTTATCGTCATGCCCCGGATGCGGATGTAGTTTATCGTCATACCCAGGAAGCAGACACACCTTGGGATTTTGCTATTTTCCCATAGCTGGGACCCTAACAGGTGCTACCACCCCGGGTCAGGGTGGACCTGGGAACATCAGCAATTAAGAGGTGGTTCCACGCTCCTCAAACCTCCTGATCAGAGGCCTTGCTGTTGGATGTAGTTTATTGTCTTACCCAGGACTCGGATGCAGTTTAACATCATACCCAGGACAGTCTCTTCATCTGTGAATAGATTGTCCAGCATTCACTGCCATATAGGAGCACTGATATTTTACATAACAATTCAAGTATCTTCTTTATCTGTGAGGAGATTATCCAGCATTCACTGCCATATAGTAAGACTGACATTACATAAAAATTCATCAATCTTTTCTTTCTTTCTATTGTTTCAAGTCTCTATGTCATCTGTGAGGAGATTATACAGCATTCACTGACATATAGGAAGACTAATATTACATAATATTTCAGTAATCTTTTCATTGATTCTGTTGTTTCAAGTCTCTTCTTTATCTGTGCGAAGATTGTCCAGCATTCACTGCCATATAGGAGGACTGATATTACATAACAGTTCAGTACTTTTTCTTTGTTTCTTTTGTTTCAAGTCACTTCTTCATCTGTTTGTTTGTTTGTTTATTTGTTTGGGGTTTTGTGGTATATCAACCACTATGTTTTATTTAATGCCAGATCCAGTATTTACTAGATATATCAAAAACGTATAGCTGGCAACATCATTGTTTCAAAAAAACTTATAGCTGGCAACATCATTGTTTCAAAAAAACTGATAGCTGGCAACATCATTGTTTCAAAAACATATAGCTGGCAACATCATTGTTTCCCATCACATTTTAGAGGTAAGGTGTTCGTATATTTAGTGTAGGGTTTGGGATGGAAAGTTAATTGTAAGTTGTAGTTGTTTTGGGATGGGTTAGATGTGATGGGGCATGACATGACCAGCCGATTGATCGGATCAACAGCCTGTTGGTCGGACGTTGTTTATCGTCATACCCAGGACGCGGATGTAGTTTATCGTCATGCCCCGTAGGCGGATGTAGTTTATCGTCATACCCAGGAAGCGAACACGCCTTGGGATTTTGCTATTTTCCCATAGTTGGGACCCTAACATGTGATACCACTCCGGGTCAGGGTGGACCTGGGAACATCAGCAATTAAAAGGTGGTTCCACGCTCCTCAAAACCTCCTGATCAGAGGCCTTGCTGTTGGATGTAGTTTATTGTCTTACCCAGGACTCGGATGCAGTTTAACGTCATACCCAGGACAGTCTCTTCATCTGTAAATAGATTGCCCAGCATTCACTGCCATATAGGAGCACTGATATTTTACATAACAATTCAGTACACTTCTTTGTTTCTATGGTGTCAAGTATCTTCTTTATCTGTGAGTAGATTGTCCAGCATTCACTGCCATATAGTAAGACTGACATTACATAAAAATTCATCAATCTTTTCTTTGTTTCTATTGTTTCAAGTCTCTATGTCATCTGTGAGGAGATTATCCAGCATTCACTGCTATATAGGAAGACTAATATTACATAATATTTCAGTAATATTTTCATTGATTCTGTTGTTTCAAGTCTCTTCTTTATCTGTGCGAAGATTGTCCAGCATTCACTGCCATATAGGAGGACTGATATTACATAACAGTTCAGTACTTTTTCTTTGTTTCTGTTGTTTCAAGTCACTTCTTCATCTGTTTGTTTGTTTGTTTATTTGTTTGGGGTTTTGTGGTATATCAACCACTATGTTTTATTTAATGCCAGATCCAGTATTTACTAGATATATCAAAAACGTATAGCTGGCAACATCATTGTTTCCAAAAAACTTATAGCTGGCAACATCATTGTTTCAAAAAAACTGATAGCTGGCAACATCATTGTTTCAAAAACATATAGCTGGCAACATCATTGTTTCCCATCACATTTTAGAGGTATGGTGTTAGTATATTTAGTGTAGTGTTTGGGATGGAAAGTTAATTGTAAGTTGTAGTTGTTTTGGGATGGGTTAGATGTGATGGGGCATGACATGACCAGCCAATTGATCGGATCAACAGCCTGTTGGTTGGACGTAGTTTATCGTCATACCCAGGACGCGGATGTAATTTATCGTCATGCCCGGGAGGCGGATGTAGTTTATCGTCATGCCCCGGAGGCGGATGCAGTTTATCGTCATGACCCGGAGGCGGATGCAGTTTATCGTCATGACCCGGAGGCGGATGCAGTTTATCGTCATGACCCGCAGGCGGATGCAGTTTATCGTCATGACCCGCAGGCGGATGCAGTTTATCGTCATGACCCGCAGGCGGATGCAGTTTATCGTCATGACCCAGAGGCGGATGTAGTTTATCGTCATGCCCCGGAGGCGGATGTAGTTTATCGTCATGCCCCGGAGGCGGATGTAGTTTATCGTCATGCCCCGGAGGCGGATGTAGTTTATCGTCATGCCCCGGAGGCGGATGTAGTTTATCGTCATGCCCCGGAGGCGGATGTAGTTTATCGTCATGCCCCGGAGGCGGATGTAGTTTATCGTCATGCCCCGGAGGCGGATGTAGTTTATCGTCATGCCCCGGAGGCGGATGTAGTTTATCGTCATGCCCCGGAGGCGGATGTAGTTTATCGTCATGCCCCGGAGGCGGATGTAGTTTATCGTCATGCCACGGAGGCGGATGTAGTTTATCGTCATACCCAGGAAGCGAACACACCTTGGGATTTTGCTATTTTCCCGTAGCTGGGACCCTAACAGGTGCTACCACTCCTAGATTGTCCAGCATTTACTGCCATATAGGAGCACTGATATTTTACATAACAATTCAGTACACTTCTTTGTTTCTATGGTGTCAATTATCTTCTTTATCTGTGAGTAGATTGTCCAGCATTCACTGCCATATAGTAAGACTGACATTACATAAAAATTCATCAATCTTTTCTTTGTTTCTATTGTTTCAAGTCTCTATGTCATCTGTGAGGAGATTATCCAGCATTCACTGCCATATAGGAAGACTAATATTACATAATATTTCAGTAATCTTTTCATTGATTCTGTTGTTTCAAGTCTCTTCTTTATCTGTGCGAAGATTGTCCAGCATTCACTGCCATATAGGAGGACTGATATTACATAACAGTTCAGTACTTTTTCTTTGTTTCTTTTGTTTCAAGTCACTTCTTCATCTGTTTGTTTGTTTGTTTATTTGTTTGGGGTTTTGTGGTATATCAACCACTATGTTTTATTTAATGCCAGATCCAGTATTTACTAGATATATCAAAAACGTATAGCTGGCAACATCATTGTTTCAAAAAAACTTATAGCTGGCAACATCATTGTTTCAAAATAACTGATAGCTGGCAACATCATTGTTTCAAAATAACTAATAGCTGGCAACATCATTGTTTCAAAAACGTATAGCTGGCAACATCATTGTTTCCCATCATATTGTAGGGGTAAGGTGTTAGTATATTTAGGGTAGGCTTTGGGATGGAAAGTTAATTGTAAGTTGTAGTTGTTTTGGGATGGGTTAGATGTGATGGGGCATGACATGACCAGCCGATTGATCGGATCAACAGCCTGTTGGTTGGACGTTGTTTATCGTCATACCCAGGACGCGGATGTAGTTTATCGTCATGCCCCGTAGGCGGATGTAGTTTATCGTCATACCCTGGAAGCGAACACGCCTTGGGATTTTGCTATTTTCCCATAGTTGGGACCCTAACATGTGATACCACTCCGGGTCAGGGTGGACCTGGGAACATCAGCAATTAAAAGGTGGTTCCACGCTCCTCAAAACCTCCTGATCAGAGGCCTTGCTGTTGGATGTAGTTTATTGTCTTACCCAGGACTCGGATGCAGTTTAACGTCATACCCAGGACAGTCTCTTCATCTGTGAATAGATTGTCCAGCATTCACTGCCATATAGGAGCACTGATATTTTACATAACATTTCAGTACACTTCTTTGTTTCTATGGTGTCAAGTATCTTCTTTATCTGTGAGTAGATTGTCCAGCATTCACTGCCATATAGTAAGACTGACATTACATAAAAATTCATCAATCTTTTCTTTGTTTCTATTGTTTCAAGTCTCTATGTCATCTGTGAGGAGATTATCCAGCATTCACTGCTATATAGGAAGACTAATATTACATAATATTTCAGTAATATTTTCATTGATTCTGTTGTTTCAAGTCTCTTCTTTATCTGTGCGAAGATTGTCCAGCATTCACTGCCATATAGGAGGACTGATATTACATAACAGTTCAGTACTTTTTCTTTGTTTCTGTTGTTTCAAGTCACTTCTTCATCTGTTTGTTTGTTTGTTTATTTGTTTGGGGTTTTGTGGTATATCAACCACTATGTTTTATTTAATGCCAGATCCAGTATTTACTAGATATATCAAAAACGTATAGCTGGCAACATCATTGTTTCCAAAAAACTTATAGCTGGCAACATCATTGTTTCAAAAAAACTGATAGCTGGCAACATCATTGTTTCAAAAACATATAGCTGGCAACATCATTGTTTCCCATCACATTTTAGAGGTAAGGTGTTAGTATATTTAGTGTAGGGTTTGGGATGGAAAGTTAATTGTAAGTTGTAGTTGTTTTGGGATGGGTTAGATGTGATGGGGCATGACATGACCAGCCAATTGATCGGATCAACAGCCTGTTGGTTGGACGTAGTTTATCGTCATACCCAGGACGCGGATGTAATTTATCGTCATACACCGGACGCGGATGTAGTTTATCGTCATGCCCGGGAGGCGGATGTAGTTTATCGTCATGCCCCGGAGGCGGATGCAGTTTATCGTCATGACCCGGAGGCGGATGCAGTTTATCGTCATGACCCGCAGGCGGATGCAGTTTATCGTCATGACCCGCAGGCGGATGCAGTTTATCGTCATGACCCGCAGGCGGATGCAGTTTATCGTCATGACCCGGAGGCGGATGTAGTTTATCGTCATGCCCCGGAGGCGGATGTAGTTTATCGTCATGCCCCGGAGGCGGATGTAGTTTATCGTCATGCCCCGGAGGCGGATGTAGTTTATCGTCATGCCCCGGAGGCGGATGTAGTTTATCGTCATGCCCCGGAGGCGGATGTAGTTTATCGTCATGCCCCGGAGGCGGATGTAGTTTATCGTCATGCCCCGGAGGCGGATGTAGTTTATCGTCATGCCCCGGAGGCGGATGTAGTTTATCGTCATGCCCCGGAGGCGGATGTAGTTTATCGTCATGCCCCGGAGGCGGATGTAGTTTATCGTCATGCCCCGGAGGCGGATGTAGTTTATCGTCATGCCACGGAGGCGGATGTAGTTTATCGTCATACCCAGGAAGCGAACACACCTTGGGATTTTGCTATTTTCCCGTAGCTGGGACCCTAACAGGTGCTACCACTCCTAGATTGTCCAGCATTTACTGCCATATAGGAGCACTGATATTTTACATAACAATTCAGTACACTTCTTTGTTTCTATGGTGTCAATTATCTTCTTTATCTGTGAGTAGATTGTCCAGCATTCACTGCCATATAGTAAGACTGACATTACATAAAAATTCATCAATCTTTTCTTTGTTTCTATTGTTTCAAGTCTCTATGTCATCTGTGAGGAGATTATCCAGCATTCACTGCCATATAGGAAGACTAATATTACATAATATTTCAGTAATCTTTTCATTGATTCTGTTGTTTCAAGTCTCTTCTTTATCTGTGCGAAGATTGTCCAGCATTCACTGCCATATAGGAGGACTGATATTACATAACAGTTCAGTACTTTTTCTTTGTTTCTTTTGTTTCAAGTCACTTCTTCATCTGTTTGTTTGTTTGTTTATTTGTTTGGGGTTTTGTGGTATATCAACCACTATGTTTTATTTAATGCCAGATCCAGTATTTACTAGATATATCAAAAACGTATAGCTGGCAACATCATTGTTTCAAAAAAACTTATAGCTGGCAACATCATTGTTTCAAAATAACTGATAGCTGGCAACATCATTGTTTCAAAATAACTAATAGCTGGCAACATCATTGTTTCAAAAACGTATAGTTGGCAACATCATTGTTTCCCATCATATTGTAGGGGTAAGGTGTTAGTATATTTAGGGTAGGCTTTGGGATGGAAAGTTAATTGTAAGTTGTAGTTGTTTTGGGATGGGTTAGATGTGATGGGGCATGACATGACCAGCCGATTGATCGGATCAACAGCCTGTTGGTTGGATGTTGTTTATCGTCATACCCAGGACGCGGATGTAGTTTATCGTCATGCCCCGGAGGCGGATGTAGTTTATCGTCATGCCCCGGAGGCGGATGTAGTTTATCGTCATACCCAGGAAGCGAACACGCCTTGGGATTTTGCTATTTTCCCATAGTTGGGACCCTAACAGGTGCTACCACTCCGGGTCAGGGTGG
This sequence comes from Acanthosepion esculentum, assembly GCA_964036315.1. NCBI lineage: Eukaryota > Metazoa > Mollusca > Cephalopoda > Sepiida > Sepiidae > Acanthosepion > Acanthosepion esculentum. The sequence continues at coordinate 79,611,306 of OZ038509.1, forward strand.
ACCTGGGAACATCAGCAATTAAAAGGTGGTTCCACGCTCCTCAAAACCTCCTGATCAGAGGCCTTGCTGTTGGATGTAGTTTATTGTCTTACCCAGGACTCGGATGCAGTTTAACATCATACCCAGGACAGTCTCTTCATCTGTAAATAGATTGCCCAGCATTCACTGCCATATAGGAGCACTGATATTTTACATAACAATTCAGTACACTTCTTTGTTTCTATGGTGTCAAGTATCTTCTTTATCTGTGAGTAGATTGTCCAGCATTCACTGCCATATAGTAAGACTGACATTACATAAAAATTCATCAATCTTTTCTTTCTTTCTATTGTTTCAAGTCTCTTCTTCAAATGTGAGAAAATTATCCAGCATTCACTGCCATATAGGAAGACTAATATTACATAATATTTCAGTAATCATTTCATTGATTCTGTTGTTTCAAGTCTCTTCTTTATCTGTGCGAAGATTATCCAGCATTCACTGCCATATAGGAGGATTGATATTACATAATAGTTCAGTACTTTTTCTTTGTTTCTGTTGTTTCAAGTCACTTCTTCATCTGTTTGTTTGTTTGTTTGTTTGGGGTTTTGTGGCATATCAACCACTATGTTTTATTTAATGCCAGATCCAGTATTTACTAGATATATCAAAAACATATAGCTGGCAACATCATTGTTTCCCATCACATTTTAGAGGTAAGGTGTTAGTATATTTAGTGTAGGGTTTGGAATGGAAAGTTAATTGTAAGTTGTAGTTGTTTTGGGATGGGTTAGATGTGATGGGGCATGACATGACCAGCCGATTGATCGGATCAACAGCCTGTTGGTTGGACGTAGTTTATCGTCATACCCAGGACACGGATGTAATTTATCGTCGTACCCCAGAGACGGATGTAGTTTATCGTCATGCCCCGGACACGGATGTAGTTTATCGTCATGCCCCGGATGCGGATGTAGTTTATCGTCATACCCAGGAAGCAGACACACCTTGGGATTTTGCTATTTTTCCATAGCTGGGACCCTAACAGGTGCTACCACCCCGGGTCAGGGTGGACCTGGGAACATCAGCAATTAAGAGGTGGTTCCACGCTCCTCAAACCTCCTGATCAGAGGCCTTGCTGTTGGATGTAGTTTATTGTCTTACCCAGGACTCGGATGCAGTTTAACATCATACCCAGGACAGTCTCTTCATCTGTGAATAGATTGTCCAGCATTCACTGCCATATAGGAGCACTGATATTTTACATAACAATTCAAGTATCTTCTTTATCTGTGAGTAGATTGTCCAGCATTCACTGCCATATAGTAAGACTGACATTACATAAAAATTCATCAATCTTTTCTTTCTTTCTATTGTTTCAAGTCTCTATGTCATCTGTGAGGAGATTATCCAGCATTCACTGCCATATAAGAAGACTAATATTACATAATATTTCAGTAATCTTTTCATTGATTCTGTTGTTTCAAGTCTCTTCTTTATCTGTGCGAAGATTGTCCAGCATTCACTGCCATATAGGAGGACTGATATTACATAACAGTTCAGTACTTTTTCTTAGTTTCTGTTGTTTCAAGTCACTTCTTCATCTGTTTGTTTGTTTGTTTATTTGTTTGGGGTTTTGTGGTATATCAACCACTATGTTTTATTTAATGCCAGATCCAGTATTTACTAGATATATCAAAAACGTATAGCTGGCAACATCATTGTTTCAAAAAAACTTATAGCTGGCAACATCATTGTTTCAAAATAACTGATAGCTGGCAACATCATTGTTTCAAAATAACTAATAGCTGACAACATCATTGTTTCAAAAATAACTAATAGCTGACAACATCATTGTTTCAAAAACATATAGCTGGCAACATCATTGTTTCCCATCATATTTTAGGGGTAAGGTGTTAGTATATTTAGTGTAGGGTTTGGGATGGAAAGTTAATTGTAAGTTGTAGTTGTTTTGGGATGGGTTAGATGTGATGGGGCATGACATGACCAGCCGATTGATCGGATCAACAGCCTGTTGGTTGGACGTTGTTTATCGTCATACCCAGGACGCGGATGTAGTTTATCGTCATGCCCCGGAGGCAGATGTAGTTTATCGTCATACCCAGGAAGCGAACACGCCTTGGGATTTTGCTATTTTCCCATAGTTGGGACCCTAACAGGTGCTACCACTCCGGGTCAGGGTGGACCTGGGAACATCAGCAATTAAAAGGTGGTTCCACGCTCCTCAAAACCTCCTGATCAGAGGCCTTGCTGTTGGATGTAATTTATTGTCTTACCCAGGACACGGATGCAGTTTAACGTCATACCCAGGACAGTCTCTTCATCTGTGAATAGATTGTCCAGCATTCACTGCCATATAGGAGCACTGATATTTTACATAACAATTCAGTACACTTCTTTGTTTCTATGGTGTCAAGTATCTTCTTTATCTGTGAGTAGATTGTTCAGCATTCACTGCCATACAAATACCGTTGCTGCGACCATGTAATATTATGGCATTATCTTTGGATGATAACGGATATAACCTTAGATAAAGAGAGAGAAGTCTGGATAGGGTTTACACACAGCCATGTGTCTGTGACTTTATTATTCGGAAGTGTGTGTGGACGGGAGTGCCTATATATTTTTCTTTTTATTAGAGAGGGCTCATCTAAGGGGAATAACTCATACTGTGACACCATATAGGAGGACTGATATTACGTAACATTTCAGTAATCATTTCATTGATTCTGTTTCTAAACTCTTCATCTGTGAGGAGATTGCCCAGCATTCATTGCCATATAGACGGACTGATATTACATAACAATTCATCAATCTATTTTTTGGTTCAAGTCTCTTCTTCATCTGTGAGGAGAGTGTCCAGCATTCACTGCCATACAAGGAGACTGATATTACGTAACATTTCAGTACACTTTTCTTTGTTTCTATTGTTTCAGATGTTTTCTTTATCAGTGAAGAGATTGTCCAGCATTCCCTGCCATATAGAAGGACTGATATTTTACATAACAATTCAGTACTCATCTTTGTTTCTATCGTTTCAAGTCTCTTCTTCAAATGTGAGGAGATTGTCCAGCATCCACTTCCATATAAAAGGACAGACATTATGTAACAGTTCAGTAGTCTGTTCTTTGTTTCTGTTGTTTAATGTCACTTCTTTATCTAGGAGGACATAACCTTTTAGTAATCTTTTCTTTGTTCGTGCTGTTTCAAGTCTCTTCTTCAAGTGTGAGGAGATTGTCCTGCATTCACTGCCATCTAGGAGGACTGATATTACGTAATATTTCAGTATACTTTTCTTTGTTTCTGTTGTTTCAAGTCTCTTCTTCATCTCGGTGGAGTTTGTCCAGCATTCACTGCCATATAGGAGGACTGATATTACATAACATTTCAGTACACTTTTCTTTGTTTCTATTGTTTCAAGTATACACTTCATCTGTGAGCAAATAGTCCACCTATATGGCAGTGAATGCTGGACAGATATTTTACATAACAATTCAGTACTCTTCTTTGTTTCTATTGTTTCAAGTCTCTTCTTTATCTGTGCAGAGATTGTCCAGCGTTCACTGCCATATAGGAGGACAGATATTCCATAAAAATTCATCAAACTTTTTTGTTTCTGTTGTTTCAAGTCTCTTCTTCATCTGTAAAGAGATTGTCAAGCATTCACTGCCATATTGGTTTGTTTGTTTTGGGTTCTATGGCATATCAACAACTATGGCTTATTTAATGCCAGATCTAGTATTTACTAGATATATAAAAATGTGTAGCTGGCAACATCATTGTTTCAAAAACTGATAGCTGGCAACATCATTGTTTCAAAAAACGTATAGCTGGCAACATCATTGTTTCAAAAATGTTTAGCTGGCAACATCATTGTTTAAAATTTTTATTTTTTTTCTACTGATTGAAACTGAGCCACTGCTTTCCATCACATTTTAGGGGTAAGGTTTTAGTATATTTAGTGTAGGGTTTGGGAGGGAAAGTTAATTGTAAGTTGTAGTTGTTTTGGGATGGGTTAGATGTGATGAGGCACTTAGGGATTTTGCTATTTTCCCATAGCTGGGACCCTAACAGGTGCTACCACCCCGGGTCAGGGTGGACCTGGGAACATCAGCAATTAAGAGGTGGTTCCACGCTCCTCAAAACGTCCTGATCAGAGGCCTTGCTGTTGGATGTAGTTTATCGTCTTGCCCAGGACACGGATACAGTTCAACATCATACCCAGGATAGTGCATTATTGGAGGACTGATATTACGTAACCGTTCAGTACACTTTTCTTTCTTTCTATTGTTTCAAGTCACTTATTCATCAGTGATGAGATTGTTCAGCATTCACCAACCCAAGCAAGAGATTATTAATAAAAGAAAAAAGTTAATATAGATTCAAGAAGATACAAAGTAGCATTCCATGTTGTATTTAAATTTGATAATCATTTCCACCGACCCAAGGAGGGCAGGAAGACTGTAGTCAGCTGGGCTTTACAAGGAGTGAAAGTGAGAGAAAAGACTATAGGGATAATTAATACAGGACTAAAGTTAAGGAGGAATGAAGAAGATAGAAGGTGGCCTTTTATATGCATTTAAATTTTGATAATGATTTCCAACCAACCAAGAGAGGCAAGAATGCCTCAAGTCAGCTGGGGTTTACAAGGATTGAAAGTGATAGAAAAGACTATAAGGATAATTAATAAAGGACTATAGTTAAAGAGGATTGCAGAAGATAGAAGGTGGCCTTTTATTTTGCATTTAAATTTTGATAATCATTTCCACCCACCCAAGTAAGGCAGGAATGCTTCTAGTCAGCTGAGCTTTACAAGGAGTGAAAATGAGCGAAAAGGCTATAGAGATTAATAATAAAGGACTAAAGTTAAAGTAGGTTCAAGAAGATAGAAAGTGGCTTTCCATGTTGCATTTAAATTTTGATAAACATTTCCACCCACCCAAGGAGTGCAGGAAGACTGTAGTAAGCTGGGCTTTACAAGGAGTGAAAATGAGGAAAGAAACTATAGAGATTATTAATAAAGGACTAAAGTTAAAGTAGGTTCAAGAAGATAGAAAGTGGCATTCCATATTGCATTTAAATTTTGATAATCATTTCCACCCACCCAAGTAAGGAAGGACTGCCTCTAGTCAGCTGGGCTTTACAAGGAGTGAAAATGAGGAAAGAAACTATAGAGATTATTAAAAAAGGACTAAAGTTAAAGTAGGTTCAAGAAGATAGAAAGTGGCATTCCATATTGCATTTAAATTTTGATAATCATTTCCACCCACCCAAGTAAGGAAGGACTGCCTCTAGTCAGCTGGGCTTTACAAGGAGTGAAAATGAGGAAAGAAACTATAGAGATTATTAATAAAGGACTAAAGTTAAAGTAGGTTCAAGAAGATAGAAAGTGGCATTCCATATTGTATTTAAATTTTAATAATCATTTCCTCCCACCCAAGTAAGGCAGGAATGCCTCTAGTCAGCTGGGCTTTACAAGGAGTGAAAATGAGGAAAGAAACTATAGAGATTATTAATAAAGGACTAAAGTTAAAGTAGGTTCAAGAAGATAGAAAGTGGCGTTCCATATTGCATTTAAATTTTGATAATCATTTCCACCCACCCAAGTAAGGAAGGACTGCCTCTAGTCAGCTGGGCTTTACAAGGAGTTAAAATGAGGAAAGAAATTATAGAGATTATTAATAAAGGACTAAAGTTAAAGTAGGTTCAAGAAGATAGAAAGTGGCATTCCATATTGCATTTAAATTTTGATAATCATTTCCACCCACCCAAGTAAGGAAGGACTGCCTCTAGTCAGCTGGGCTTTACAAGGAGTGAAAATGAGGAAAGAAATTATAGAGATTATTAAAAAAGGACTAAAGTTAAAGTAGGTTCAAGAAGATAGAAAGTGGCGTTCCATATTGGATTAAAATTTTGATAATCATTTCCACCCACCCAAGTAAGGCAGGAATGCCTCTAGTCAGCTGGGCTTTACAAGGAGTGAAAATGAGGAAAGAAACTATAGAGATTATTAATAAAGGACTAAAGTTAAAGTAGGTTCAAGAAGATAGAAAGTGGCATTCCATATTAAATTTAAATTTTGATAATCATTTCCACCCACCAAAGAAAGGAAGCACTGCCTCTAGTCAGCTGGGCTTTACAAGGAGTGAAAATGAGGAAAGAAACTATAGACATTATTAATAAAGGACTAAAGTTAAAGTAGGTTCAAGAAGATAGAAAGTGGCGTTCCATATTGCATTTAAATTTTGATAATCATTTCCACCCACCCAAGTAAGGCAGGAATGCCTCTAGTCAGCTGGGCTTTACAAGGAGTGAAAATGAGGAAAGAAACTATAGAGATTATTAAAAAAGGACTAAAGTTAAAGTAGGTTCAAGAAGATAGAAAGTGGCATTCCATATTGCATTTAAATTTTGATAATCATTTCCACCCACCTAAGTAAGGAAGCACTGCCTCTAGTCAGCTGGGCTTTACAAGGAGTGAAAATGAGGAAAGAAACTATAGAGATTATTAATAAAGGACTAAAGTTAAATTAGGTTCAAGAAGATACAAAAGTGGTGTTCCATATTGCATTTAAATTTTGATAATCATTTCCACCCACCGAAGTAAGGAAGCACTGCCTCTAGTCAGCTGGGCTTTACAAGGAGTGAAAATGAGGAAAGAAACTATAGAGATTATTAATAAAGGACTAAAGTTAAAGTAGGTTCAAGAAGATAGAAAGTGGCATTCCATATTGCATTTAAATTTTGATAATCATTTCCACCCACCCAAGTAAGGAAGGATTGCCTCTAGTCAGCTGGGCTTTACAAGGAGTGAAAATGAGGAAAGAAACTATAGAGATTATTAATAAAGGACTAAAGTTAAATTAGGTTCAAGAAGATACAAAAGTGGTGTTCCATATTGCATTTAAATTTTGATAATCATTTCCACCCACCGAAGTAAGGAAGCACTGCCTCTAGTCAGCTGGGCTTTACAAGGAGTGAAAATGAGGAAAGAAACTATAGAGATTATTAATAAAGGACTAAAGTTAAAGTAGGTTCAAGAAGATAGAAAGTGGCATTCCATATTGCATTTAAATTTTGATAATCATTTCCACCCACCCAAGTAAGGAAGGACTGCCTCTAGTCAGATGGGCTTTACAATGAGTGAAAATGAGGAAAGAAACTATAGAGATTATTAATAAAGGACTAAAGTTAAATTAGGTTCAAGAAGATACAAAAGTGGTGTTCCATATTGCATTTAAATTTTGATAATCATTTCCACCCACCGAAGTAAGGAAGCACTGCCTCTAGTCAGCTGGGCTTTACAAGGAGTGAAAATGAGGAAAGAAACTATAGAGATTATTAATAAAGGACTAAAGTTAAAGTAGGTTCAAGAAGATAGAAAGTGGCATTCCATATTGCATTTAAATTTTGATAATCATTTCCACCCACCCAAGTAAGGAAGGATTGCCTCTAGTCAGCTGGGCTTTACAAGGAGTGAAAATGAGGAAAGAAACTATAGAGATTATTAATAAAGGACTAAAGTTAAAGTAGGTTCAAGAAGATAGAAAGTGGCGTTCCATATTGCATTTAAATTTTGATAATCATTTCCACCCACACAAGTAAGGAAAGACTGCCTCTAGTCAGCTGGGCTTTACAATGAGTGAAAATGAGGAAAGAAACTATAGAGATTATTAATAAAGGACTAAAGTTAAAGTAGGTTCAAGAAGATAGAAAGTGGCATTCCATATTGCATTTAAATTTTGATAATCATTTCCACCCACCCAAGTAAGGAAGGACTGCCTCTAGTCAGCTGGGCTTTACAAGGAGTTAAAATGAGGAAAGAAACTATAGAGATTATTAATAAAGGACTAAAGTTAAAGTAGGTTCAAGAAGATAGAAAGTGGCGTTCCATATTGCATTTAAATTTTGATAATCATTTCCACCCACCCAAGTAAGGAAAGACTGCCTCTAGTCAGCTGGGCTTTACAAGGAGTGAAAATGAGGAAAGAAACTATAGAGATTATTAATAAAGGACTAAAGTTAAAGTAGGTTCAAGAAGATAGAAAGTGGCGTTCCATATTGCATTTAAATTTTGATAATCATTTCCACCCACCCAAGTAAGGCAGGAATGCCTCTAGTCAGCTGGGCTTTACAAGGAGTGAAAATGAGGAAAGAAACTATAGAGATTATTAATAAAGGACTAAAGTTAAAGTAGGTTCAAGAAGATAGAAAGTGGCGTTCCATATTGCATTTAAATTTTGATAATCATTTCCACCCACCCAAGTAAGGCAGGAATGCCTCTAGTCAGCTATGCTTTACAAGGAGTGAAAATGAGGAAAGAAACTATAGAGATTATTAATAAAGGACTAAAGTTAAAGTAGGTTCAAGAAGATAGAAAGTGGCATTCCATATTGCATTTAAATTTTGATAATCATTTCCACCCACCCAAGTAAGGAAGGACTGCCTCTAGTCAGCTGGGCTTTACAAGGAGTGAAAATGAGGAAAGAAACTATAGAGATTATTAATAAAGGACTAAAGTTAAAGTAGGTTCAAAAAGATAGAAAGTGGCGTTCCATATTGCATTTAAATTTTGATAATCATTTCCACCCACCCAAGTAAGGAAAGACTGCCTCTAGTCAGCTGGGCTTTACAAGGAGTGAAAATGAGGAAAGAAACTATAGAGATTATTAATAAAGGACTAAAGTTAAAGTAGGTTCAAGAAGATAGAAAGTGGCGTTCCATATTGCATTTAAATTTTGATAATCATTTCCACCCACCCAAGTAAGGAAGGACTGCCTCTAGTCAGCTGGGCTTTACAAGGAGTGAAAATGAGGAAAGAAACTATAGAGATTATTAATAAAGGACTAAAGTTAAAGTAGGTTCAAGAAGATAGAAAGTGGCGTTCCATATTGCATTTAAATTTTGATAATCATTTCCACCCACCCAAGTAAGGCAGGAATGCCTCTAGTCAGCTGGGCTTTACAAGGAGTTAAAATGAGGAAAGAAACTATAGAGATTATTAATAAAGGACTAAAGTTAAAGTAGGTTCAAGAAGATAGAAAGTGGCGTTCCATATTGCATTTAAATTTTGATAATCATTTCCACCCACCCAAGTAAGGAAGGACTGCCTCTAGTCAGCTGGGCTTTACAAGGAGTTAAAATGAGGAAAGAAACTATAGAGATTATTAATAAAGGACTAAAGTTAAAGTAGGTTCAAGAAGATAGAAAGTGGCGTTCCATATTGCATTTAAATTTTGATAATCATTTCCACCCACCCAAGTAAGGCAGGAATGCCTCTAGTCAGCTGGGCTTTACAAGGAGTGAAAATGAGGAAAGAAACTATAGAGATTATTAATAAAGGACTAAAGTTAAAGTAGGTTCAAGAAGATAGAAAGTGGCGTTCCATATTGCATTTAAATTTTGATAATCATTTCCACCCACCCAAGTAAGGAAAGACTGCCTCTAGTCAGCTGGGCTTTACAAGGAGTGAAAATGAGGAAAGAAACTATAGAGATTATTAATAAAGGACTAAAGTTAAAGTAGGTTCAAGAAGATAGAAAGTGGCGTTCCATATTGCATTTAAATTTTGATAATCATTTCCACCCACCTAAGTAAGGAAGCACTGCCTCTAGTCAGCTGGGCTTTACAAGGAGTGAAAATGAGGAAAGAAACTATAGAGATTATTAATAAAGGACTAAAGTTAAATTAGGTTCAAGAAGATACAAAAGTGGTGTTCCATATTGCATTTAAATTTTGATAATCATTTCCACCCACCGAAGTAAGGAAGCACTGCCTCTAGTCAGCTGGGCTTTACAAGGAGTGAAAATGAGGAAAGAAACTATAGAGATTATTAATAAAGGACTAAAGTTAAAGTAGGTTCAAGAAGATAGAAAGTGGCATTCCATATTGCATTTAAATTTTGATAATCATTTCCACCCACCCAAGTAAGGAAGGATTGCCTCTAGTCAGCTGGGCTTTACAAGGAGTGAAAATGAGGAAAGAAACTATAGAGATTATTAATAAAGGACTAAAGTTAAAGTAGGTTCAAGAAGATAGAAAGTGGCGTTCCATATTGCATTTAAATTTTGATAATCATTTCCACCCACCCAAGTAAGGCAGGAATGCCTCTAGTCAGCTGGGCTTTACAAGGAGTGAAAATGAGGAAAGAAACTATAGAGATTATTAAAAAAGGACTAAAGTTAAAGTAGGTTCAAGAAGATAGAAAGTGGCATTCCATATTGCATTTAAATTTTGATAATCATTTCCACCCACCCAAGTAAGGAAGGACTGCCTCTAGTCAGATGGGCTTTACAATGAGTGAAAATGAGGAAAGAAACTATAGAGATTATTAATAAAGGACTAAAGTTAAATTAGGTTCAAGAAGATACAAAAGTGGTGTTCCATATTGCATTTAAATTTTGATAATCATTTCCACCCACCGAAGTAAGGAAGCACTGCCTCTAGTCAGCTGGGCTTTACAAGGAGTGAAAATGAGGAAAGAAACTATAGAGATTATTAATAAAGGACTAAAGTTAAAGTAGGTTCAAGAAGATAGAAAGTGGCATTCCATATTGCATTTAAATTTTGATAATCATTTCCACCCACCCAAGTAAGGAAGGATTGCCTCTAGTCAGCTGGGCTTTACAAGGAGTTAAAATGAGGAAAGAAACTATAGAGATTATTAATAAAGGACTAAAGTTAAAGTAGGTTCAAGAAGATAGAAAGTGGCGTTCCATATTGCATTTAAATTTTGATAATCATTTCCACCCACCCAAGTAAGGCAGGAATGCCTCTAGTCAGCTGGGCTTTACAAGGAGTGAAAATGAGGAAAGAAACTATAGAGATTATTAAAAAAGGACTAAAGTTAAAGTAGGTTCAAGAAGATAGAAAGTGGCATTCCATATTGCATTTAAATTTTGATAATCATTTCCACCCACCCAAGTAAGGAAGGACTGCCTCTAGTCAGATGGGCTTTACAATGAGTGAAAATGAGGAAAGAAACTATAGAGATTATTAATAAAGGACTAAAGTTAAATTAGGTTCAAGAAGATACAAAAGTGGTGTTCCATATTGCATTTAAATTTTGATAATCATTTCCACCCACCGAAGTAAGGAAGCACTGCCTCTAGTCAGCTGGGCTTTACAAGGAGTGAAAATGAGGAAAGAAACTATAGAGATTATTAATAAAGGACTAAAGTTAAAGTAGGTTCAAGAAGATAGAAAGTGGCATTCCATATTGCATTTAAATTTTGATAATCATTTCCACCCACCCAAGTAAGGAAGGATTGCCTCTAGTCAGCTGGGCTTTACAAGGAGTGAAAATGAGGAAAGAAACTATAGAGATTATTAATAAAGGACTAAAGTTAAAGTAGGTTCAAGAAGATAGAAAGTGGCGTTCCATATTGCATTTAAATTTTGATAATCATTTCCACCCACACAAGTAAGGCAGGAATGCCTCTAGTCAGCTGGGCTTTACAATGAGTGAAAATGAGGAAAGAAACTATAGAGATTATTAATAAAGGACTAAAGTTAAAGTAGGTTCAAGAAGATAGAAAGTGGCGTTCCATATTGCATTTAAATTTTGATAATCATTTCCTCCCACCCAAGTAAGGAAGGACTGCCTCTAGTCAGCTGGGCTTTACAAGGAGTGAAAATGAGGAAAGAAACTATAGAGATTATTAATAAAGGACTAAAGTTAAAGTAGGTTCAAGAAGATAGAAAGTGGCATTCCATATTGCATTTAAATTTTGATAATCATTTCCACCCACCCAAGTAAGGAAGGACTGCCTCTAGTCAGCTGGGCTTTACAAGGAGTTAAAATGAGGAAAGAAACTATAGAGATTATTAATAAAGGACTAAAGTTAAAGTAGGTTCAAGAAGATAGAAAGTGGCGTTCCATATTGCATTTAAATTTTGATAATCATTTCCACCCACCCAAGTAAGGAAAGACTGCCTCTAGTCAGCTGGGCTTTACAAGGAGTTAAAATGAGGAAAGAAACTATAGAGATTATTAATAAAGGACTAAAGTTAAAGTAGGTTCAAGAAGATAGAAAGTGGCATTCCATATTGCATTTAAATTTTGATAATCATTTCCACCCACCCAAGTAAGGCAGGAATGCCTCTAGTCAGCTGGGCTTTACAAGGAGTGAAAATGAGGAAAGAAACTATAGAGATTATTAATAAAGGACTAAAGTTAAAGTAGGTTCAAGAAGATAGAAAGTGGCGTTCCATATTGCATTTAAATTTTGATAATCATTTCCACCCACCCAAGTAAGGAAGGACTGCCTCTAGTCAGCTGGGCTTTACAAGGAGTGAAAATGAGGAAAGAAACTATAGAGATTATTAATAAAGGACTAAAGTTAAAGTAGGTTCAAGAAGATAGAAAGTGGCGTTCCATATTGCATTTAAATTTTGATAATCATTTCCACCCACCCAAGTAAGGCAGGAATGCCTCTAGTCAGCTATGCTTTACAAGGAGTGAAAATGAGGAAAGAAACTATAGAGATTATTAATAAAGGACTAAAGTTAAAGTAGGTTCAAGAAGATAGAAAGTGGCGTTCCATATTGCATTTAAATTTTGATAATCATTTCCACCCACCCAAGTAAGGAAGGACTGCCTCTAGTCAGCTGGGCTTTACAAGGAGTTAAAATGAGGAAAGAAACTATAGAGATTATTAATAAAGGACTAAAGTTAAAGTAGGTTCAAGAAGATAGAAAGTGGCGTTCCATATTGCATTTAAATTTTGATAATCATTTCCACCCACCCAAGTAAGGAAAGACTGCCTCTAGTCAGCTGGGCTTTACAAGGAGTGAAAATGAGGAAAGAAACTATAGAGATTATTAATAAAGGACTAAAGTTAAAGTAGGTTCAAGAAGATAGAAAGTGGCGTTCCATATTGCATTTAAATTTTGATAATCATTTCCACCCACACAAGTAAGGCAGGAATGCCTCTAGTCAGCTGGGCTTTACAATGAGTGAAAATGAGGAAAGAAACTATAGAGATTATTAATAAAGGACTAAAGTTAAAGTAGGTTCAAGAAGATAGAAAGTGGCGTTCCATATTGCATTTAAATTTTGATAATCATTTCCTCCCACCCAAGTAAGGAAGGACTGCCTCTAGTCAGCTGGGCTTTACAAGGAGTGAAAATGAGGAAAGAAACTATAGAGATTATTAATAAAGGACTAAAGTTAAAGTAGGTTCAAGAAGATAGAAAGTGGCATTCCATATTGCTTTTAAATTTTGATAATCATTTCCACCCACCCAAGTAAGGAAGGACTGCCTCTAGTCAGCTGGGCTTTACAAGGAGTTAAAATGAGGAAAGAAACTATAGAGATTATTAATAAAGGACTAAAGTTAAAGTAGGTTCAAGAAGATAGAAAGTGGCGTTCCATATTGCATTTAAATTTTGATAATCATTTCCACCCACCCAAGTAAGGAAAGACTGCCTCTAGTCAGCTGGGCTTTACAAGGAGTGAAAATGAGGAAAGAAACTATAGAGATTATTAATAAAGGACTAAAGTTAAAGTAGGTTCAAGAAGATAGAAAGTGGCGTTCCATATTGCATTTAAATTTTGATAATCATTTCCACCCACCCAAGTAAGGCAGGAATGCCTCTAGTCAGCTGGGCTTTACAAGGAGTGAAAATGAGGAAAGAAACTATAGAGATTATTAATAAAGGACTAAAGTTAAAGTAGGTTCAAGAAGATAGAAAGTGGCGTTCCATATTGCATTTAAATTTTGATAATCATTTCCACCCACCCAAGTAAGGCAGGAATGCCTCTAGTCAGCTATGCTTTACAAGGAGTGAAAATGAGGAAAGAAACTATAGAGATTATTAATAAAGGACTAAAGTTAAAGTAGGTTCAAGAAGATAGAAAGTGGTGTTCCATATTGCATTTAAATTTTGATAATCATTTCCACCCACCCAAGTAAGGAAGGACTGCCTCTAGTCAGCTGGGCTTTACAATCAGTGAAAATGAGGAAAGAAACTATAGAGATTATTAATAAAGGACTAAAGTTAAAGTAGGTTCAAGAAGATAGAAAGTGGCGTTCCATATTGCATTTAAATTTTGATAATCATTTCCACCCACCCAAGTAAGGAAAGACTGCCTCTAGTCAGCTGGGCTTTACAAGGAGTGAAAATGAGGAAAGAAACTATAGAGATTATTAATAAAGGACTAAAGTTAAAGTAGGTTCAAGAAGATAGAAAGTGGCGTTCCATATTGCATTTAAATTTTGATAATCATTTCCACCCACCCAAGTAAGGAAAGACTGCCTCTAGTCAGCTGGGCTTTACAAGGAGTGAAAATGAGGAAAGAAACTATAGAGATTATTAATAAAGGACTAAAGTTAAAGTAGGTTCAAGAAGATAGAAAGTGGCGTTCCATATTGCATTTAAATTTTGATAATCATTTCCACCCACCCAAGTAAGGAAAGACTGCCTCTAGTCAGCTGGGCTTTACAAGGAGTGAAAATGAGGAAAGAAACTATAGAGATTATTAATAAAGGACTAAAGTTAAAGTAGGTTCAAGAAGATAGAAAGTGGCGTTCCATATTGCATTTAAATTTTGATAATCATTTCCACCCACCCAAGTAAGGCAGGAATGCCTCTAGTCAGCTGGGCTTTACAAGGAGTGAAAATGAGGAAAGAAACTATAGAGATTATTAATAAAGGACTAAAGTTAAAGTAGGTTCAAGAAGATAGAAAGTGGCGTTCCATATTGCATTTAAATTTTGATAATCATTTCCACCCACCCAAGTAAGGCAGGAATGCCTCTAGTCAGCTATGCTTTACAAGGAGTGAAAATGAGGAAAGAAACTATAGAGATTATTAATAAAGGACTAAAGTTAAAGTAGGTTCAAGAAGATAGAAAGTGGCGTTCCATATTGCATTTAAATTTTGATAATCATTTCCACCCACCCAAGTAAGGAAGGACTGCCTCTAGTCAGCTGGGCTTTACAATCAGTGAAAATGAGGAAAGAAACTATAGAGATTATTAATAAAGGACTAAAGTTAAAGTAGGTTCAAGAAGATAGAAAGTGGCGTTCCATATTGCATTTAAATTTTGATAATCATTTCCACCCACCCAAGTAAGGAAAGACTGCCTCTAGTCAGCTGGGCTTTACAAGGAGTGAAAATGAGGAAAGAAACTATAGAGATTATTAATAAAGGACTAAAGTTAAAGTAGGTTCAAGAAGATAGAAAGTGGCGTTCCATATTGCATTTAAATTTTGATAATCATTTCCACCCACCCAAGTAAGGAAAGACTGCCTCTAGTCAGCTGGGCTTTACAAGGAGTGAAAATGAGGAAAGAAACTATAGAGATTATTAATAAAGGACTAAAGTTAAAGTAGGTTCAAGAAGATAGAAAGTGGCGTTCCATATTGCATTTAAATTTTGATAATCATTTCCACCCACCCAAGTAAGGAAAGACTGCCTCTAGTCAGCTGGGCTTTACAAGGAGTGAAAATGAGGAAAGAAACTATAGAGATTATTAATAAAGGACTAAAGTTAAAGTAGGTTCAAGAAGATAGAAAGTGGCGTTCCATATTGCATTTAAATTTTGATAATCATTTCCACCCACCCAAGTAAGGAAAGACTGCCTCTAGTCAGCTGGGCTTTACAAGGAGTGAAAATGAGGAAAGAAACTATAGAGATTATTAATAAAGGACTAAAGTTAAAGTAGGTTCAAGAAGATAGAAAGTGGCGTTCCATATTGCATTTAAATTTTGATAATCATTTCCACCCACACAAGTAAGGCAGGAATGCCTCTAGTCAGCTGGGCTTTACAATGAGTGAAAATGAGGAAAGAAACTATAGAGATTATTAATAAAGGACTAAAGTTAAAGTAGGTTCAAGAAGATAGAAAGTGGCGTTCCATATTGCATTTAAATTTTGATAATCATTTCCTCCCACCCAAGTAAGGAAGGACTGCCTCTAGTCAGCTGGGCTTTACAAGGAGTGAAAATGAGGAAAGAAACTATAGAGATTATTAATAAAGGACTAAAGTTAAAGTAGGTTCAAGAAGATAGAAAGTGGCATTCCATATTGCATTTAAATTTTGATAATCATTTCCACCCACCCAAGTAAGGAAGGACTGCCTCTAGTCAGCTGGGCTTTACAAGGAGTTAAAATGAGGAAAGAAACTATAGAGATTATTAATAAAGGACTAAAGTTAAAATAGGTTCAAGAAGATAGAAAGTGGCGTTCCATATTGCATTTAAATTTTGATAATCATTTCCACCCACCCAAGTAAGGAAAGACTGCCTCTAGTCAGCTGGGCTTTACAAGGAGTGAAAATGAGGAAAGAAACTATAGAGATTATTAATAAAGGACTAAAGTTAAAGTAGGTTCAAGAAGATAGAAAGTGGCGTTCCATATTGCATTTAAATTTTGATAATCATTTCCACCCACCCAAGTAAGGCAGGAATGCCTCTAGTCAGCTGGGCTTTACAAGGAGTGAAAATGAGGAAAGAAACTATAGAGATTATTAATAAAGGACTAAAGTTAAAGTAGGTTCAAGAAGATAGAAAGTGGCGTTCCATATTGCATTTAAATTTTGATAATCATTTCCACCCACCCAAGTAAGGAAGGACTGCCTCTAGTCAGCTGGGCTTTACAAGGAGTTAAAATGAGGAAAGAAACTATAGAGATTATTAATAAAGGACTAAAGTTAAAGTAGGTTCAAGAAGATAGAAAGTGGCGTTCCATATTGCATTTAAATTTTGATAATCATTTCCACCCACCCAAGTAAGGCAGGAATGCCTCTAGTCAGCTGGGCTTTACAAGGAGTGAAAATGAGGAAAGAAACTATAGAGATTATTAATAAAGGACTAAAGTTAAAGTAGGTTCAAGAAGATAGAAAGTGGCATTCCATATTGCATTTAAATTTTGATAATCATTTCCACCCACCCAAGTAAGGAAAGACTGCCTCTAGTCAGCTGGGCTTTACAAGGAGTGAAAATGAGGAAAGAAACTATAGAGATTATTAATAAAGGACTAAAGTTAAAGTAGGTTCAAGAAGATAGAAAGTGGCGTTCCATATTGCATTTAAATTTTGATAATCATTTCCACCCACCCAAGTAAGGAAAGACTGCCTCTAGTCAGCTGGGCTTTACAATCAGTGAAAATGAGGAAAGAAACTATAGAGATTATTAATAAAGGACTAAAGTTAAAGTAGGTTCAAGAAGATAGAAAGTGGCATTCCATATTGCATTTAAATTTTGATAATCATTTCCACCCACCCAAGTAAGGAAAGACTGCCTCTAGTCAGCTGGGCTTTACAAGGAGTGAAAATGAGGAAAGAAACTATAGAGATTATTAATAAAGGACTAAAGTTAAAGTAGGTTCAAGAAGATAGAAAGTGGCGTTCCATATTGCATTTAAATTTTGATAATCATTTCCACCCACCCAAGTAAGGAAAGACTGCCTCTAGTCAGCTGGGCTTTACAAGGAGTGAAAATGAGGAAAGAAACTATAGAGATTATTAATAAAGGACTAAAGTTAAAGTAGGTTCAAGAAGATAGAAAGTGGCATTCCATATTGCATTTAAATTTTGATAATCATTTCCACCCACCCAAGTAAGGAAAGACTGCCTCTAGTCAGCTGGGCTTTACAAGGAGTGAAAATGAGGAAAGAAACTATAGAGATTATTAATAAAGGACTAAAGTTAAAGTAGGTTCAAGAAGATAGAAAGTGGCGTTCCATATTGCATTTAAATTTTGATAATCATTTCCACCCACACAAGTAAGGCAGGAATGCCTCTAGTCAGCTGGGCTTTACAATGAGTGAAAATGAGGAAAGAAACTATAGAGATTATTAATAAAGGACTAAAGTTAAAGTAGGTTCAAGAAGATAGAAAGTGGCGTTCCATATTGCATTTAAATTTTGATAATCATTTCCTCCCACCCAAGTAAGGAAGGACTGCCTCTAGTCAGCTGGGCTTTACAAGGAGTGAAAATGAGGAAAGAAACTATAGAGATTATTAATAAAGGACTAAAGTTAAAGTAGGTTCAAGAAGATAGAAAGTGGCATTCCATATTGCTTTTAAATTTTGATAATCATTTCCACCCACCCAAGTAAGGAAGGACTGCCTCTAGTCAGCTGGGCTTTACAAGGAGTTAAAATGAGGAAAGAAACTATAGAGATTATTAATAAAGGACTAAAGTTAAAGTAGGTTCAAGAAGATAGAAAGTGGCGTTCCATATTGCATTTAAATTTTGATAATCATTTCCACCCACCCAAGTAAGGAAAGACTGCCTCTAGTCAGCTGGGCTTTACAAGGAGTGAAAATGAGGAAAGAAACTATAGAGATTATTAATAAAGGACTAAAGTTAAAGTAGGTTCAAGAAGATAGAAAGTGGTGTTCCATATTGCATTTAAATTTTGATAATCATTTCCACCCACCCAAGTAAGGAAGGACTGCCTCTAGTCAGCTGGGCTTTACAATCAGTGAAAATGAGGAAAGAAACTATAGAGATTATTAATAAAGGACTAAAGTTAAAGTAGGTTCAAGAAGATAGAAAGTGGCGTTCCATATTGCATTTAAATTTTGATAATCATTTCCACCCACCCAAGTAAGGAAAGACTGCCTCTAGTCAGCTGGGCTTTACAAGGAGTGAAAATGAGGAAAGAAACTATAGAGATTATTAATAAAGGACTAAAGTTAAAGTAGGTTCAAGAAGATAGAAAGTGGCGTTCCATATTGCATTTAAATTTTGATAATCATTTCCACCCACCCAAGTAAGGAAAGACTGCCTCTAGTCAGCTGGGCTTTACAAGGAGTGAAAATGAGGAAAGAAACTATAGAGATTATTAATAAAGGACTAAAGTTAAAGTAGGTTCAAGAAGATAGAAAGTGGCATTCCATATTGCATTTAAATTTTGATAATCATTTCCACCCACCCAAGTAAGGAAGGACTGCCTCTAGTCAGCTGGGCTTTACAAGGAGTGAAAATGAGGAAAGAAACTATAGAGATTATTAATAAAGGACTAAAGTTAAAGTAGGTTCAAGAAGATAGAAAGTGGCGTTCCATATTGCATTTAAATTTTGATAATCATTTCCACCCACCCAAGTAAGGAAAGACTGCCTCTAGTCAGCTGGGCTTTACAAGGAGTGAAAATGAGGAAAGAAACTATAGAGATTATTAATAAAGGACTAAAGTTAAAGTAGGTTCAAGAAGATAGAAAGTGGCGTTCCATATTGCATTTAAATTTTGATAATCATTTCCACCCACACAAGTAAGGCAGGAATGCCTCTAGTCAGCTGGGCTTTACAATGAGTGAAAATGAGGAAAGAAACTATAGAGATTATTAATAAAGGACTAAAGTTAAAGTAGGTTCAAGAAGATAGAAAGTGGCGTTCCATATTGCATTTAAATTTTGATAATCATTTCCTCCCACCCAAGTAAGGAAGGACTGCCTCTAGTCAGCTGGGCTTTACAAGGAGTGAAAATGAGGAAAGAAACTATAGAGATTATTAATAAAGGACTAAAGTTAAAGTAGGTTCAAGAAGATAGAAAGTGGCATTCCATATTGCATTTAAATTTTGATAATCATTTCCACCCACCCAAGTAAGGAAGGACTGCCTCTAGTCAGCTGGGCTTTACAAGGAGTTAAAATGAGGAAAGAAACTATAGAGATTATTAATAAAGGACTAAAGTTAAAATAGGTTCAAGAAGATAGAAAGTGGCGTTCCATATTGCATTTAAATTTTGATAATCATTTCCACCCACCCAAGTAAGGAAAGACTGCCTCTAGTCAGCTGGGCTTTACAAGGAGTGAAAATGAGGAAAGAAACTATAGAGATTATTAATAAAGGACTAAAGTTAAAGTAGGTTCAAGAAGATAGAAAGTGGCGTTCCATATTGCATTTAAATTTTGATAATCATTTCCACCCACCCAAGTAAGGCAGGAATGCCTCTAGTCAGCTGGGCTTTACAAGGAGTGAAAATGAGGAAAGAAACTATAGAGATTATTAATAAAGGACTAAAGTTAAAGTAGGTTCAAGAAGATAGAAAGTGGCGTTCCATATTGCATTTAAATTTTGATAATCATTTCCACCCACCCAAGTAAGGAAGGACTGCCTCTAGTCAGCTCGGCTTTACAAGGAGTTAAAATGAGGAAAGAAACTATAGAGATTATTAATAAAGGACTAAAGTTAAAGTAGGTTCAAGAAGATAGAAAGTGGCGTTCCATATTGCATTTAAATTTTGATAATCATTTCCACCCACCCAAGTAAGGCAGGAATGCCTCTAGTCAGCTGGGCTTTACAAGGAGTGAAAATGAGGAAAGAAACTATAGAGATTATTAATAAAGGACTAAAGTTAAAGTAGGTTCAAGAAGATAGAAAGTGGCATTCCATATTGCATTTAAATTTTGATAATCATTTCCACCCACCCAAGTAAGGAAAGACTGCCTCTAGTCAGCTGGGCTTTACAAGGAGTGAAAATGAGGAAAGAAACTATAGAGATTATTAATAAAGGACTAAAGTTAAAGTAGGTTCAAGAAGATAGAAAGTGGCGTTCCATATTGCATTTAAATTTTGATAATCATTTCCACCCACCCAAGTAAGGAAAGACTGCCTCTAGTCAGCTGGGCTTTACAATCAGTGAAAATGAGGAAAGAAACTATAGAGATTATTAATAAAGGACTAAAGTTAAAGTAGGTTCAAGAAGATAGAAAGTGGCATTCCATATTGCATTTAAATTTTGATAATCATTTCCACCCACCCAAGTAAGGAAAGACTGCCTCTAGTCAGCTGGGCTTTACAAGGAGTGAAAATGAGGAAAGAAACTATAGAGATTATTAATAAAGGACTAAAGTTAAAGTAGGTTCAAGAAGATAGAAAGTGGCGTTCCATATTGCATTTAAATTTTGATAATCATTTCCACCCACCCAAGTAAGGAAAGACTGCCTCTAGTCAGCTGGGCTTTACAAGGAGTGAAAATGAGGAAAGAAACTATAGAGATTATTAATAAAGGACTAAAGTTAAAGTAGGTTCAAGAAGATAGAAAGTGGCGTTCCATATTGCATTTAAATTTTGATAATCATTTCCACCCACCCAAGTAAGGAAAGACTGCCTCTAGTCAGCTGGGCTTTACAAGGAGTGAAAATGAGGAAAGAAACTATAGAGATTATTAATAAAGGACTAAAGTTAAAGTAGGTTCAAGAAGATAGAAAGTGGCATTCCATATTGCATTTAAATTTTGATAATCATTTCCACCCACCCAAGTAAGGAAAGACTGCCTCTAGTCAGCTGGGCTTTACAAGGAGTGAAAATGAGGAAAGAAACTATAGAGATTATTAATAAAGGACTAAAGTTAAAGTAGGTTCAAGAAGATAGAAAGTGGCGTTCCATATTGCATTTAAATTTTGATAATCATTTCCACCCACCCAAGTAAGGAAAGACTGCCTCTAGTCAGCTGGGCTTTACAAGGAGTGAAAATGAGGAAAGAAACTATAGAGATTATTAATAAAGGACTAAAGTTAAAGTAGGTTCAAGAAGATAGAAAGTGGCATTCCATATTGCATTTAAATTTTGATAATCATTTCCACCCAGCCAAGTAAGGAAAGACTGCCTCTAGTCAGCTGGGCTTTACAAGGAGTGAAAATGAGGAAAGAAACTATAGAGATTATTAATAAAGGACTAAAGTTAAAGTAGGTTCAAGAAGATAGAAAGTGGCGTTCCATATTGCATTTAAATTTTGATAATCATTTCCACCCACCCAAGTAAGGCAGGAATGCCTCTAGTCAGCTGGGCTTTACAAGGAGTGAAAATGAGGAAAGAAACTATAGAGATTATTAATAAAGGACTAAAGTTAAAGTAGGTTCAAGAAGATAGAAAGTGGCATTCCATATTGCATTTAAATTTTGATAATCATTTCCACCCACCCAAGTAAGGAAGGACTGCCTCTAGTCAGCTGGGCTTTACAAGGAGTGAAAATGAGGAAAGAAACTATAGAGATTATTAATAAAGGACTAAAGTTAAAGTAGGTTCAAGAAGATAGAAAGTGGCATTCCATATTGCATTTAAATTTTGATAATCATTTCCACCCACCCAAGTAAGGAAGGACTGCCTCTAGTCAGCTGGGCTTTACAAGGAGTGAAAATGAGGAAAGAAACTATAGAGATTATTAATAAAGGACTAAAGTTAAAGTAGGTTCAAGAAGATAGAAAGTGGCATTCCATATTGCATTTAAATTTTGATAATCATTTCCACCCACCCAAGTAAGGAAGGACTGCCTCTAGTCAGCTGGGCTTTACAAGGAGTGAAAATGAGGAAAGAAACTATAGAGATTATTAATAAAGGACTAAAGTTAAAGTAGGTTCAAGAAGATAGAAAGTGGCGTTCCATATTGCATTTAAATTTTGATAATCATTTCCACCCACCCAAGTAAGGAAGGACTGCCTCTAGTCAGCTGGGCTTTACAATCAGTGAAAATGAGGAAAGAAACTATAGAGATTATTAATAAAGGACTAAAGTTAAAGTAGGTTCAAGAAGATAGAAAGTGGCATTCCATATTGCATTTAAATTTTGATAATCATTTCCACCCACACAAGTAAGGAAAGACTGCCTCTAGTCAGCTGGGCTTTACAAGGAGTGAAAATGAGGAAAGAAACTATAGAGATTATTAATAAAGGACTAAAGTTAAAGTAGGTTCAAGAAGATAGAAAGTGGCGTTCCATATTGCATTTAAATTTTGATAATCATTTCCACCCACCCAAGTAAGGAAAGACTGCCTCTAGTCAGCTGGGCTTTACAAGGAGTGAAAATGAGGAAAGAAACTATAGAGATTATTAATAAAGGACTAAAGTTAAAGTAGGTTCAAGAAGATAGAAAGTGGCGTTCCATATTGCATTTAAATTTTGATAATCATTTCCACCCACCCAAGTAAGGAAAGACTGCCTCTAGTCAGCTGGGCTTTACAAGGAGTGAAAATGAGGAAAGAAACTATAGAGATTATTAATAAAGGACTAAAGTTAAAGTAGGTTCAAGAAGATAGAAAGTGGCATTCCATATTGCATTTAAATTTTGATAATCATTTCCACCCACCCAAGTAAGGAAGGACTGCCTCTAGTCAGCTGGGCTTTACAAGGAGTGAAAATGAGGAAAGAAACTATAGAGATTATTAATAAAGGACTAAAGTTAAAGTAGGTTCAAGAAGATAGAAAATGGCATTCCATATTGCATTTAAATTTTGATAATCATTTCCACCCACCCAAGTAAGGAAGGACTGCCTCTAGTCAGCTGGGCTTTACAAGGAGTGAAAATGAGGAAAGAAACTATAGAGATTATTAATAAAGGACTAAAGTTAAAGTAGGTTCAAGAAGATAGAAAGTGGCGTTCCATATTGCATTTAAATTTTGATAATCATTTCCACCCACCCAAGTAAGGCAGGAATGCCTCTAGTCAGCTGGGCTTTACAAGGAGTGAAAATGAGGAAAGAAACTATAGAGATTATTAATAAAGGACTAAAGTTAAAGTAGGTTCAAGAAGATAGAAAGTGGCATTCCATATTGCATTTAAATTTTGATAATCATTTCCACCCACCCAAGTAAGGAAAGACTGCCTCTAGTCAGCTGGGCTTTACAAGGAGTGAAAATGAGGAAAGAAACTATAGAGATTATTAATAAAGGACTAAAGTTAAAGTAGGTTCAAGAAGATAGAAAGTGGCGTTCCATATTGCATTTAAATTTTGATAATCATTTCCACCCACCCAAGTAAGGAAAGACTGCCTCTAGTCAGCTGGGCTTTACAAGGAGTGAAAATGAGGAAAGAAACTATAGAGATTATTAATAAAGGACTAAAGTTAAAGTAGGTTCAAGAAGATAGAAAGTGGCGTTCCATATTGCATTTAAATTTTGATAATCATTTCCACCCACCCAAGTAAGGAAAGACTGCCTCTAGTCAGCTGGGCTTTACAAGGAGTGAAAATGAGGAAAGAAACTATAGAGATTATTAATAAAGGACTAAAGTTAAAGTAGGTTCAAGAAGATAGAAAGTGGCATTCCATATTGCATTTAAATTTTGATAATCATTTCCACCCACCCAAGTAAGGAAAGACTGCCTCTAGTCAGCTGGGCTTTACAAGGAGTGAAAATGAGGAAAGAAACTATAGAGATTATTAATAAAGGACTAAAGTTAAAGTAGGTTCAAGAAGATAGAAAGTGGCGTTCCATATTGCATTTAAATTTTGATAATCATTTCCACCCACCCAAGTAAGGAAAGACTGCCTCTAGTCAGCTGGGCTTTACAAGGAGTGAAAATGAGGAAAGAAACTATAGAGATTATTAATAAAGGACTAAAGTTAAAGTAGGTTCAAGAAGATAGAAAGTGGCATTCCATATTGCATTTAAATTTTGATAATCATTTCCACCCACCCAAGTAAGGAAGGACTGCCTCTAGTCAGATGGGCTTTACAATCAGTGAAAATGAGGAAAGAAACTATAGAGATTATTAAAAAAGGACTAAAGTTAAAGTAGGTTCAAGAAGATAGAAAGTGGCGTTCCATATTGCATTTAAATTTTGATAATCATTTCCACCCACCCAAGTAAGGAAGGTCTGCCTCTAGTCAGCTGGGCTTTACAAGGAGTGAAAATGAGGAAAGAAACTATAGAGATTATTAATAAAGGACTAAAGTTAAAGTAGGTTCAAGAAGATAGAAAGTGGCGTTCCATATTGCATTTAAATTTTGATAATCATTTCCACCCACCCAAGTAAGGAAAGACTGCCTCTAGTCAGCTGGGCTTTACAAGGAGTGAAAATGAGGAAAGAAACTATAGAGATTATTAATAAAGGACTAAAGTTAAAGTAGGTTCAAGAAGATAGAAAGTGGCATTCCATATTGCATTTAAATTTTGATAATCATTTCCACCCACCCAAGTAAGGAAGGACTGCCTCTAGTCAGATGGGCTTTACAATCAGTGAAAATGAGGAAAGAAACTATAGAGATTATTAATAAAGGACTAAAGTTAAAGTAGGTTCAAGAAGATAGAAAGTGGCATTCCATATTGCATTTAAATTTTGATAATCATTTCCACCCACCCAAGTAAGGAAGGACTGCCTCTAGTCAGCTGGGCTTTACAAGGAGTGAAAATGAGGAAAGAAACTATAGAGATTATTAATAAAGGACTAAAGTTAAAGTAGGTTCAAGAAGATAGAAAGTGGCGTTCCATATTGCATTTAAATTTTGATAATCATTTCCACCCACCCAAGTAAGGAAGGACTGCCTCTAGTCAGCTGGGTTTTACAAGGAGTGACAGTGAGAGAAAAAATGTCAATAGAGATTATTAAAAAAAGACTAAATAAAAGTAGATTCAAGAACATTGAAAGTGGCGTTCCATGTTGCATTTGAATTTTGATAATCATTTCCACACACCCAAATAAGGCAGGAATGCCTATAGAAAGCTGGGCTATACAAGGAGGGAAATTGAGAGAAATGACTATAGGGATAATTAATACAAGACTAAAGTTAAAGAGGATTGAAAAAGATACAAGATGGCCTTTTATTTTGCATTTAAATTTTGATAATGATTTCCAACCAACCAAGGAAGGCGGGAATGCCTCAGGTTAGCGGGGCTTTACAAGGATTGAAAATGATAGAAAAGACTATAGGGATAATTAATACAGGACTAAAGTTAAAAAGGATTGAAGAAGATAGAAGTCGGCCTTTAATTTTGCATTTAAATTTTGATAATGATTTCCAACCAACCAATCTAGGCGAGAATGCCTAAGGTCAGCTAGGCTTTACAAGCATTGAAAGTGATAGAAATGACTATAGGGATAATTAATACAGGACTAAATTTAAAGAGGATTGAAAAAGATACAAGGTAGCCTATTATTTTGATTTAAATTTTGATAATGATTTCCAACCAACCAAGCTAGGCGAGAATGCCTAAGGTCAGCTGGGCTTTACAATGATTGAAAGTGATAGAAATGACTATAGGGATAATTAATACAGGACTAAAGTTCAAGAGGATTGAAAAAGATACAAGGTAGCCTTTTATTTGGATTTAAATTTTGATAATGATTTCCAACCAACCAAGCTAGGCGAGAATGCCTAAGGTCAGCTAGGCTTTACAAGAATTGAAAGTGATAGAAATGACTATAGGGATAATTCTTACAGGACTAAAGTTAAAGAGGATTGAAAAAGATACAAGGTGGCCAATTATTTTGCATTTAAATTTTGATAATGATTTCCAACCAACCAAGCTAGGCGAGAATGCCTAAGGTCAGCTGGGCTTTACAATGATTGAAAGTGATAGAAATGACTATAAAGATAATTAATACAGGACTAAAGTTAAATAGGATTGAAAAAGATACAAGGTGGCCTTTTATTTTGCATTTAAATTTTGATAATGATTTCCAACCAACCAAGCTAGGCGAGAATGCCTAAGGTCAGCTGGGCTTTACAATGATTGAAAGTCATAGAAATGACTATAGGGATAATTAATACAGGACTAAAGTTAAAGATGATTGAAAAAGATACAAGGTGGCCTTTTATTTTGCATTTAAATTTTGATAATGATTTCCAACCCACCAAGCTAGGCGAGAATGCCTAAGGTCAGCTGGGCTTTACAATGATTGAAAGTGATAGAAATGACTATAGCGATACTTAATACAGGACTAAAGTTAAAGAGGATTGAAAAAGATACAAGATGGCCTTTTATTTTGCATTTAAATTTTGATAATGATTTCCAACCAACCAAGCTAGGCGAGAATGCCTAAGGTCAGCTGGGCTTTACAATGATTGAAAGTGATAGAAATGACTATAGGGATAATTAATACAGGACTAAAGTTAAAGAGGATTGAAAAAGATAAAAGATGGCGTTTTATTTTGCATTTAAATTTTGATAATGATTTCCAACCAACCAAGCTAGGCGAGAATGCCTAAGGTCAGCTGGGCTTTACAATGATTGAAAGTGATAGAAATGACTATAGGGATAATTAATACAGGACTAAAGTTAAAGAGGATTGAAAAAGATACAAGATGGCCTTTTAATTTGCATTTAAATTTTGATAATGATTTCCAACCAACCAAGCTAGGCGAGAATGCCTAAGGTCAGCTGGGCTTTACAATGATTGAAAGTGATAGAAATGACTATAGGGATAATTAATACAGGACTAAAGTTAAAGAGGATTGAAAAAGATACAAGATGGCCTTTTAATTTGCATTTAAATTTTGATAATGATTTCCAACCAACCAAGCTAGGCGAGAATGCCTAAGGTCAGCTGGGCTTTACAATGATTGAAAGTGATAGAAATGACTATAGGGATAATTAATACAGGACTAAAGTTAAAGAGGATTGAAAAAGATACAAGGTGGCCTTTTATTTTGCATTTAAATTTTGATAATGATTTCCAACCAACCAAGCTAGGCGAGAATGCCTCAGGTCAGCTGGGCTTTACAATGATTGAAAGTGATAGAAATGACTATAGGGATAATTAATACAGGATTAAAATTAAAGAGGATTGAAAAAGATACAAGGTGGCCTTTTATTTTGCATTTAAATTTTGATAATGATTTCCAACCAACCAAGCTAGGCGAGAATGCCTAAGGTCAGCTGGGCTTTACAATGATTGAAAGTGATAGAAATGACTATAGGGATAATTAATACAGGACTAAAGTTAAAGAGGATTGAAAAAGATACAAGATGGCCTTTTATTTTGCATTTAAATTTTGATAATGATTTCCAACCAACCAAGCTAGGTGAGAATGCCTAAGGTCAGCTGGGCTTTACAATGATTGAAAATGATAGAAATGACTATAGGGATAATTAATACAGGACTAAAGATAAAGAGGATTGAAAAAGATACAAGGTGGCCTTTTATTTTGCATTAAAATTTTGATAATGATTTCCAACCAACCAAGCTAGGCGAGAAGGCCTAAGGTCAGCTGGGATTTACAATGATTGAAAGTGATAGAAATGACTATAGGGATAATTAATACAAGACTAAAGTTAAAGAGGATTGAAAAAGATACAAGATGGCCTTTTATTTTGCATTTAAATTTTGATAATGATTTCCAACCAACCAAGCTAGGCGAGAATGCCTAAGGTCAGCTGGGCTTTACAATGACTGAAAGTGATAGAAATGACTATAGGGATAATTAATACAGGACTAAAGTTAAAGAGGATTGAAAAAGATACAAGGTGGCCTTTTATTTTGCATTTAAATTTTGATAATGATTTCCAACCAGCCAAGCTAGGCGAGAATGCCTAAGGTCAGCTGGGCTTTACAATGATTGAAAATGATAGAAATGACTATAGGGATAATTAATACAGGACTAAAGTTAAAGAGGATTGAAAAAGATACAAGGTGGCCTTTTATTTTGCATTAAAATTTTGATAATGATTTCCAACCAACCAAGCTAGGCGAGAATGCCTAAGGTCAGCTGGGATTTACAATGATTGAAAGTGATAGAAATGACTATAGGGATAATTAATACAGTACTAAAGTTAAAGAGGATTGAAAAAGATACAAGATGGCCTTTTATTTTGCATTTAAATTTTGATAATGATTTCCAACCAACCAAGCTAGGCGAGAATGCCTAAGGTCAGCTGGGCTTTACAATGATTGAAAGTGATAGAAATGACTATAGGGATAATTAATACAGGACTAAAGTTAAAGAGGATTGAAAAAGATACAAGATGGCCTTTTATTTGGCATTTAAATTTTGATAATGATTTCCAACCAACCAAGCTAGGCGAGAATGCCTAAGCTCAGCTGGGCTTTACAATGATTGAAAGTGATAGAAATGACTATAGGGATAATTAATACAGGACTAAAGTTAAATAGGATTGAAAAAGATACAAGGTGGCCTTTTATTTTGCATTTAAATTTTGATAATGATTTCCAACCAACCAAGCTAGGCGAGAATGCCTAAGGTCAGCTGGGCTTTACAATGATTGAAAGTGATAGAAATGACTATAGGGATAATTAATACAGGACTAAAGTTAAAGAGGATTGAAAAAGATACAAGATGGCCTTTTATTTTGCTTTTAAATTTTGATAATGATTTCCAACCAACCAAGCTAGGCGAGAATGCCTAAGGTCAGCTGGACTTTACAATGATTGAAAGTCATAGAAATGACTATAGGGATAATTAATACAGGACTAAAGTTAAAGAGGATTGAAAAAGATACAAGATGGCCTTTTATTTTGCATTTAAATTTTGATAATGATTTCCAACCAACCAAGCTAGGCGAGAATGCCTAAGGTCAGCTGGGCTTTACAATGATTGAAAGTCATAGAAATGACTATAGGGATAATTAATACAGGACTAAAGTTAAAGAGGATTGAAAAAGATACAAGATGGCCTTTTATTTTGCATTTAAATTTTGATAATGATTTCCAACCAACCAAGCTAGGCGAGAATGCCTAAGGTCAGCTGGGCTTTACAATGATTGAAAGTGATAGAAATGACTATAGGCATAATTAATACAGGACTAAAGTTAAAGAGGATTGAAAAAGATACAAGATGGCCTTTTATTTTGCATTTAAATTTTGATAATGATTTCCAACCAACCAAGCTAGGCGAGAATGCCTAAGGTCAGCTGGGCTTTACAATGATTGAAAGTGATAGAAATGACTATAGGGATAATTAATACAGGACGAAAGTTAAAGAGGATTGAAAAAGATACAAGATGGCCTTTTATTTTGCATTTAAATTTTGATAATGATTTCCAACCAACCAAGCTAGGCGAGAATGCCTAAGGTCAGCTGGGCTTTACAATGATTGAAAGTGATAGAAATGACTATAGGGATAATTAATACAGGACTAAAGTTAAAGAGGATTGAAAAAGATACAAGATGTCCTTTTATTTTGCATTTAAATTTTGATAATGATTTCCAACCAACCAAGCTAGGCGAGAATGCCTAAGGTCAGCTGGGCTTTACAATGATTGAAAGTCATAGAAATGACTATAGGGATAATTAATACAGGACTAAAGTTAAAGAGGATTGAAAAAGATACAAGATGGCCTTTTATATTGCATTTAAATTTTGATAATGATTTCCAACCAACCAAGCTAGGCGAGAATGCCTAAGGTCAGCTGGGCTTTACAATGATTGAAAGTCATAGAAATGACTATAGGGATAATTAATACAGGACTAAAGTTAAAGAGGATTGAAAAAGATACAAGATGGCCTTTTATTTTGCATTTAAATTTTGATAATGATTTCCAACCAACCAAGCTAGGCGAGAATGCCTAAGGTGAGCTGGGCTTTACAATGATTGAAAGTGATAGAAATGACTATAGGGATAATTAATACAGGACTAAAGTTAAAGAGGATTGAAAAAGATACAAGATGGCCTTTTATTTTGCATTTAAATTTTGATAATGATTTCCAACCAACCAAGCTAGGCGAGAATGCCTAAGGTCAGCTGGGCTTTACAATGATTGAAAGTGATAGAAATGACTATAGGGATAATTAATACAGGAGTAAAGTTAAAGAGGATTGAAAAAGATACAAGATGGCCTTTTAATTTGCATTTAAATTTTGATAATGATTTCCAACCAACCAAGCTAGGCGAGAATGCCTAAGGTCAGATGGGCTTTACAATGATTGAAAGTGATAGAAATGACTATAGGGATAATTAATACAGGACTAAAGTTAAAGAGGATTGAAAATGATACAAGGTGGCCTTTTATTTTGCATTTAAATTTTGATAATGATTTCCAACCAACCAAGCTAGGCGAGAATGCCTAAGGTCAGCTGGGCTTTACAATGATTGAAAGTGATAGAAATGACTATAGGGATAATTAATACAGGACTAAAGTTAAAGAGGATTGAAAAAGATACAAGATGGCCTTTTATTTTGCATTTAAATTTTGATAATGATTTCCAACCAACCAAGCTAGGCGAGAATGCCTCAGGTCAGCTGGGATTTACAATGATTGAAAGTGATAGAAATGCCTATAGGGATAATTAATACAGGACTAAAGTTAAAGAGGATTGAAAAAGATACAAGATGGCCTTTTATTTTGCATTTAAATTTTGATAATGATTTCCAACCAACCAAGCTAGGCGAGAATGCCTAAGGTCAGCTGGGCTTTACAATGATTGAAAGTGATAGAAATGACTATAGGGATAATTAATACAGGACGAAAGTTAAAGAGGATTGAAAAAGATACAAGATGGCCTTTTATTTTGCATTTAAATTTTGATAATGATTTCCAACCAACCAAGCTAGGCGAGAATGCCTAAGGTCAGCTGGGCTTTACAATGATTGAAAGTGATAGAAATGACTATAGGGATAATTAATACAGGACTAAAGTTAAAGAGGATTGAAAAAGATACAAGATGTCCTTTTATTTTGCATTTAAATTTTGATAATGATTTCCAACCAACCAAGCTAGGCGAGAATGCCTAAGGTCAGCTGGGCTTTACAATGATTGAAAGTCATAGAAATGACTATAGGGATAATTAATACAGGACTAAAGTTAAAGAGGATTGAAAAAGATACAAGATGGCCTTTTATTTTGCATTTAAATTTTGATAATGATTTCCAACCAACCAAGCTAGGCGAGAATGCCTAAGGTCAGCTGGGCTTTACAATGATTGAAAGTCATAGAAATGACTATAGGGATAATTAATACAGGACTAAAGTTAAAGAGGATTGAAAAAGATACAAGGTGGCCTTTTATTTTGCATTTAAATTTTGATAATGATTTCCAACCAACCAAGCTAGGCGAGAATGCCTAAGGTCAGCTGGGCTTTACAATGATTGAAAGTCATAGAAATGACTATAGGGATAATTAATACAGGACTAAAGTTAAAGAGGATTGAAAAAGATACAAGATGGCCTTTTATTTTGCATTTAAATTTTGATAATGATTTCCAACCAACCAAGCTAGGCGAGAATGCCTAAGGTCAGCTGGACTTTACAATGATTGAAAGTCATAGAAATGACTATAGGGATAATTAATACAGGACTAAAGTTAAAGAGGATTGAAAAAGATACAAGATGGCCTTTTATTTTGCATTTAAATTTTGATAATGATTTCCAACCAACCAAGCTAGGCGAGAATGCCTAAGGTCAGCTGGGCTTTACAATGATTGAAAGTCATAGAAATGACTATAGGGATAATTAATACAGGACTAAAGTTAAA
Organism: Acanthosepion esculentum; assembly: GCA_964036315.1. Classification (NCBI taxonomy): domain Eukaryota; kingdom Metazoa; phylum Mollusca; class Cephalopoda; order Sepiida; family Sepiidae; genus Acanthosepion; species Acanthosepion esculentum. Next base: position 79,643,406 of record OZ038509.1, read on the forward strand.
GAGGATTGAAAAAGATACAAGATGGCCTTTTATTTTGCATTTAAATTTTGATAATGATTTCCAACCAACCAAGCTAGGCGAGAATGCCTAAGGTCAGCTGGGCTTTACAATGATTGAAAGTGATAGAAATGACTATAGGCATAATTAATACAGGACTAAAGTTAAAGAGGATTGAAAAAGATACAAGATGGCCTTTTATTTTGCATTTAAATTTTGATAATGATTTCCAACCAACCAAGCTAGGCGAGAATGCCTAAGGTCAGCTGGGCTTTACAATGATTGAAAGTGATAGAAATGACTATAGGGATAATTAATACAGGACGAAAGTTAAAGAGGATTGAAAAAGATACAAGATGGCCTTTTATTTTGCATTTAAATTTTGATAATGATTTCCAACCAACCAAGCTAGGCGAGAATGCCTAAGGTCAGCTGGGCTTTACAATGATTGAAAGTGATAGAAATGACTATAGGGATAATTAATACAGGACTAAAGTTAAAGAGGATTGAAAAAGATACAAGATGTCCTTTTATTTTGCATTTAAATTTTGATAATGATTTCCAACCAACCAAGCTAGGCGAGAATGCCTAAGGTCAGCTGGGCTTTACAATGATTGAAAGTCATAGAAATGACTATAGGGATAATTAATACAGGACTAAAGTTAAAGAGGATTGAAAAAGATACAAGATGGCCTTTTATATTGCATTTAAATTTTGATAATGATTTCCAACCAACCAAGCTAGGCGAGAATGCCTAAGGTCAGCTGGGCTTTACAATGATTGAAAGTCATAGAAATGACTATAGGGATAATTAATACAGGACTAAAGTTAAAGAGGATTGAAAAAGATACAAGATGGCCTTTTATTTTGCATTTAAATTTTGATAATGATTTCCAACCAACCAAGCTAGGCGAGAATGCCTAAGGTGAGCTGGGCTTTACAATGATTGAAAGTGATAGAAATGACTATAGGGATAATTAATACAGGACTAAAGTTAAAGAGGATTGAAAAAGATACAAGATGGCCTTTTATTTTGCATTTAAATTTTGATAATGATTTCCAACCAACCAAGCTAGGCGAGAATGCCTAAGGTCAGCTGGGCTTTACAATGATTGAAATTCATAGAAATGACTATAGGGATAATTAATACAGGACTAAAGTTAAAGAGGATTGAAAAAGATACAAGATGGCCTTTTATTTTGCATTTAAATTTTGATAATGATTTCCAACCAACCAAGCTAGGCGAGAATGCCTAAGGTCAGCTGGGCTTTACAATGATTGAAAGTGATAGAAATGACTATAGGGATAATTAATACAGGAGTAAAGTTAAAGAGGATTGAAAAAGATACAAGATGGCCTTTTAATTTGCATTTAAATTTTGATAATGATTTCCAACCAACCAAGCTAGGCGAGAATGCCTAAGGTCAGATGGGCTTTACAATGATTGAAAGTGATAGAAATGACTATAGGGATAATTAATACAGGACTAAAGTTAAAGAGGATTGAAAATGATACAAGGTGGCCTTTTATTTTGCATTTAAATTTTGATAATGATTTCCAACCAACCAAGCTAGGCGAGAATGCCTAAGGTCAGCTGGGCTTTACAATGATTGAAAGTGATAGAAATGACTATAGGGATAATTAATACAGGACTAAAGTTAAAGAGGATTGAAAAAGATACAAGATGGCCTTTTATTTTGCATTTAAATTTTGATAATGATTTCCAACCAACCAAGCTAGGCGAGAATGCCTCAGGTCAGCTGGGATTTACAATGATTGAAAGTGATAGAAATGCCTATAGGGATAATTAATACAGGACTAAAGTTAAAGAGGATTGAAAAAGATACAAGATGGCCTTTTATTTTGCATTTAAATTTTGATAATGATTTCCAACCAACCAAGCTAGGCGAGAATGCCTAAGGTCAGCTGGGCTTTACAATGATTGAAAGTGATAGAAATGACTATAGGGATAATTAATACAGGATTAAAGTTAAAGAGGATTGAAAAAGATACAAGATGGCCTTTTATTTTGCATTTAAATTTTGATAATGATTTCCAACCAACCAAGCTAGGCGAGAATGCCTAAGGTCAGCTGGGCTTTACAATGATTGAAAGTCATAGAAATGACTATAGGGATAATTAATACAGGACTAAAGTTAAAGAGGATTGAAAAAGATACAAGATGGCCTTTTATTTTGCATTTAAATTTTGATAATGATTTCCAACCAACCAAGCTAGGCGAGAATGCCTAAGGTCAGCTGGGCTTTACAATGATTGAAAGTGATAGAAATGACTATAGGCATAATTAATACAGGACTAAAGTTAAAGAGGATTGAAAAAGATACAAGATGGCCTTTTATTTTGCATTTAAATTTTGATAATGATTTCCAACCAACCAAGCTAGGCGAGAATGCCTAAGGTCAGCTGGGCTTTACAATGATTGAAAGTGATAGAAATGACTATAGGGATAATTAATACAGGACGAAAGTTAAAGAGGATTGAAAAAGATACAAGATGGCCTTTTATTTTGCATTTAAATTTTGATAATGATTTCCAACCAACCAAGCTAGGCGAGAATGCCTAAGGTCAGCTGGGCTTTACAATGATTGAAAGTGATAGAAATGACTATAGGGATAATTAATACAGGACTAAAGTTAAAGAGGATTGAAAAAGATACAAGATGTCCTTTTATTTTGCATTTAAATTTTGATAATGATTTCCAACCAACCAAGCTAGGCGAGAATGCCTAAGGTCAGCTGGGCTTTACAATGATTGAAAGTCATAGAAATGACTATAGGGATAATTAATACAGGACTAAAGTTAAAGAGGATTGAAAAAGATACAAGATGGCCTTTTATTTTGCATTTAAATTTTGATAATGATTTCCAACCAACCAAGCTAGGCGAGAATGCCTAAGGTCAGCTGGGCTTTACAATGATTGAAAGTCATAGAAATGACTATAGGGATAATTAATACAGGACTAAAGTTAAAGAGGATTGAAAAAGATACAAGATGGCCTTTTATTTTGCATTTAAATTTTGATAATGATTTCCAACCAACCAAGCTAGGCGAGAATGCCTAAGGTCAGCTGGGCTTTACAATGATTGAAAGTGATAGAAATGACTATAGGGATAATTAATACAGGATTAAAGTTAAAGAGGATTGAAAAAGATACAAGATGGCCTTTTATTTTGCATTTAAATTTTGATAATGATTTCCAACCAACCAAGCTAGGCGAGAATGCCTAAGGTCAGCTGGGCTTTACAATGATTGAAAGTGATAGAAATGACTATAGGGATAATTAATACAGGATTAAAGTTAAAGAGGATTGAAAAAGATACAAGATGGCCTTTTATTTTGCATTTAAATTTTGATAATGATTTCCAACCAACCAAGCTAGGCGAGAATGCCTAAGGTCAGCTGGGCTTTACAATGATTGAAAGTGATAGAAATGACTATAGGGATAATTAATACAGGACTAAAGTTAAAGAGGATTGAAAAAGATACAAGATGGCCTTTTATTTTGCATTTAAATTTTGATAATGATTTCCAACCAACCAAGCTAGGCGAGAATACCTAAGGTCAGCTAGGCTTTACAATGATTGAAAGTGATAGAAATGACTATAGGGATAATTAATACAGGACTAAAGTTAAAGAGGATTGAAAAAGATACAAGGTGGCCTTTTATTTTGCATTTAAATTTTGATAATGATTTCCAACCAACCAATCTAGGCGAGAATGCCTCAGGTCAGATGGGCTTTACAATGATTGAAAGTGATAGAAATGACTATAGGGATAATTAATACAGGACTAAAGTTAAAGAGGATTGAAAAAGATACAAGGTGGCCTTTTATTTTGCATTTAAATTTTGATAATGATTTCCAACCAACCAAGCTAGGCGAGAATGCCTAAGGTCAGCTGGGCTTTACAATGATTGAAAGTGATAGAAATGACTATAGGGATAATTAATACAGGACTAAAGTTAAAGAGGATTGAAAAAGATACAAGATGGCCTTTTATTTTGCATTTAAATTTTGATAATGATTTCCAACCAACCAAGCTAGGCGAGAATACCTAAGGTCAGCTAGGCTTTACAATGATTGAAAGTGATAGAAATGACTATAGGGATAATTAATACAGGACTAAAGTTAAAGAGGATTGAAAAAGATACAAGGTGGCCTTTTATTTTGCATTTAAATTTTGATAATGATTTCCAACCAACCAATCTAGGCGAGAATGCCTCAGGTCAGATGGGCTTTACAATGATTGAAAGTGATAGAAATGACTATAGGGATAATTAATACAGGACTAAAGTTAAAGAGGATTGAAAAAGATACAAGGTGGCCTTTTATTTTGCATTTAAATTTTGATAATGATTTCCAACCAACCAAGCTAGGCGAGAATGCCTAAGGTCAGCTGGGCTTTACAATGATTGAAAGTGATAGAAATGACTATAGGGATAATTAATACAGGATTAAAGTTAAAGAGGATTGAAAAAGATACAAGATGGCCTTTTATTTTGCATTTAAATTTTGATAATGATTTCCAACCAACCAAGCTAGGCGAGAATGCCTAAGGTCAGCTGGGATTTACAATGAATGAAAGTGATAGAAATGACTATAGGGATAATTAATACAGGTCTAAAGTTAAAGAGGATTGAAAAAGATACAAGGTGGCCTTTTATTTTGCATTTAAATTTTGATAATGATTTCCAACCAACCAAGCTAGGCGAGAATGCCTAAGGTCAGCTGGGCTTTACAATGATTGAAAGTGATAGAAATGACTATAGGGATAATTAATACAGGACTAAAGTTAAATAGGATTGAAAAAGATACAAGGTAGCCTTTTATTTTGCATTTAAATTTTGATAATGATTTCCAACCAACCAAGCTAGGCGAGAATGCCTAAGGTCAGCTGGGCTTTACAATGATTGAAAGTGATAGAAATGACTATAGGGATAATTAATACAGGATTAAAGTTAAAGAGGATTGAAAAAGATACAAGATGGCCTTTTATTTTGCATTTAAATTTTGATAATGATTTCCAACCAACCAAGCTAGGCGAGAATGCCTAAGGTCAGCTGGGATTTACAATGAATGAAAGTGATAGAAATGACTATAGGGATAATTAATACAGGACTAAAGTTAAAGAGGATTGAAAAAGATACAAGATGGCCTTTTATTTTGCATTTAAATTTTGTTAATGATTTCCAACCAACCAAGCTAGGCGAGAATGCCTAAGGTCAGCTGGGCTTTACAATGATTGAAATTCATAGAATTGACTATAGGGATAATTAATACAGGACTAAAGTTAAAGAGGATTGAAAAAGATACAAGGTGGCCTTTTATTTTGCATTTAAATTTTGATAATGATTTCCAACCAACCAAGCTAGGCGAGAATGCCAAAGGTCAGCTGGGCTTTACAATGATTGAAAGTGATAGAAATGACTATAGGGATAATTAATACAGGATTAAAATTAAAGAGGATTGAAAAAGATACAAGATGGCCTTTTATTTTGCATTTAAATTTTGATAATGATTTCCAACCAACCAAGCTAGGCGAGAATGCCTAAGGTCAGCTGGGCTTTACAATGATTGAAAGTGATAGAAATGACTATAGGGATAATTAATACAGGATTAAAGTTAAAGAGGATTGAAAAAGATACAAGATGGCCTTTTATTTTGCATTTAAATTTTGATAATGATTTCCAACCAACCAAGCTAGGCGAGAATACCTAAGGTCAGCTAGGCTTTACAATGATTGAAAGTGATAGAAATGACTATAGGGATAATTAATACAGGACTAAAGTTAAAGAGGATTGAAAAAGATACAAGGTGGCCTTTTATTTTGCATTTAAATTTTGATAATGATTTCCAACCAACCAATCTAGGCGAGAATGCCTCAGGTCAGATGGGCTTTACAATGATTGAAAGTGATAGAAATGACTATAGGGATAATTAATACAGGACTAAAGTTAAAGAGGATTGAAAAAGATACAAGGTGGCCTTTTATTTTGCATTTAAATTTTGATAAGGATTTCCAACCAACCAAGCTAGGCGAGAATGCCTAAGGTCAGCTGGGCTTTACAATGATTGAAATTCATAGAATTGACTATAGGGATAATTAATACAGGACTAAAGTTAAAGAGGATTGAAAAAGATACAAGGTGGCCTTTTATTTTGCATTTAAATTTTGATAATGATTTCCAACCAACCAAGCTAGGCGAGAATGCCTAAGGTCAGCTGGGCTTTACAATGATTGAAAGTCATAGAAATGACTATAGGGTAATTAATACAGGACTAAAGTTAAAGATGATTGAAAAAGATACAAGGTGGCCTTTTATTTTGCATTTAAATTTTGATAATGATTTCCAACCAACCAAGCTAGGCGAGAATGACTAAGGTCAGCTGGGCTTTACAATGATTGAAAGTGATAGAAATGACTATAGGGATAATTAATACAGGATTAAAGTTAAAGAGGATTGAAAAATATACAAGGTGGCCTTTTATTTTGCATTTAAATTTTGATAATGATTTCCAACCAACCAAGCTAGGCGAGAATGCCTAAGGTCAGCTGGGCTTTACAATGATTGAAAGTGATAGAAATGACTATAGGGATAATTAATACAGGACTAAAGTTAAATAGGATTGAAAAAGATACAAGGTAGCCTTTTATTTTGCATTTAAATTTTGATAATGATTTCCAACCAACCAAGCTAGGCGAGAATGCCTAAGGTCAGCTGGGCTTTACAATGATTGAAAATGATAGAAATGACTATAGGGATAATTAATACAGGACTAAAGTTAAAGAGGATTGAAAAAGATACAAGATGTCCTTTTATTTTGCATTTAAATTTTGATAATGATTTCCAACCAACCAAGCTAGGCGAGAATGCCTAAGGTCAGCTGGGCTTTACAATGATTGAAATTCATAGAAATGACTATAGGGATAATTAATACAGGACTAAAGTTAAAGAGGATTGAAAAAGATACAAGGTGGCCTTTTATTTTGCATTTAAATTTTGATAATGATTTCCAACCAACCAAGCTAGGCGAGAATGCCTAAGGTCAGCTGGGCTTTACAATGATTGAAATTCATAGAAATGACTATAGGGATAATTAATACAGGACTAAAGTTAAAGAGGATTGAAAAAGATACAAGATGGCCTTTTATTTTGCATTTAAATTTTGATAATGATTTCCAACCAACCAAGCTAGGCGAGAATGCCTAAGGTCAGCTGGGATTTACAATGAATGAAAGTGATAGAAATGACTATAGGGATAATTAATACAGGTCTAAAGTTAAAGAGGATTGAAAAAGATACAAGGTGGCCTTTTATTTTGCATTTAAATTTTGATAATGATTTCCAACCAACCAAGCTAGGCGAGAATGCCTAAGGTCAGCTGGGCTTTACATTGATTGAAAGTGATAGAAATGACTATAGGGATAATTAATACAGGACTAAAGTTAAATAGGATTGAAAAAGATACAAGGTAGCCTTTTATTTTGCATTTAAATTTTGATAATGATTTCCAACCAACCAAGCTAGGCGAGAATGCCTAAGGTCAGCTGGGCTTTACAATGATTGAAAGTGATAGAAATGACTATAGGGATAATTAATACAGGACTAAAGTTAAATAGGATTGAAAAAGATACAAGGTAGCCTTTTATTTTGCATTTAAATTTTGATAATGATTTCCAACCAACCAAGCTAGGCGAGAATGCCTAAGGTCAGCTGGGCTTTACAATGATTGAAAATGATAGAAATGACTATAGGGATAATTAATACAGGACTAAAGTTAAAGAGGATTGAAAAAGATACAAGATGTCCTTTTATTTTGCATTTAAATTTTGATAATGATTTCCAACCAACCAAGCTAGGCGAGAATGCCTAAGGTCAGCTGGGCTTTACAATGATTGAAAGTGATAGAAATGACTATAGGGATAATTAATACAGGATTAAAGTTAAAGAGGATTGAAAAAGATACAAGATGGCCTTTTATTTTGCATTTAAATTTAGATAATGATTTCCAACTAACCAAGCTAGGCGAGAATACCTAAGGTCAGCTAGGCTTTACAATGATTGAAAGTGATAGAAATGACTATAGGGATAATTAATACAGGATTAAAGTTAAAGAGGATTGAAAAAGATACAAGATGGCCTTTTATTTTGCATTTAAATTTTGATAATGATTTCCAACCAACCAAGCTAGGCGAGAATGCCTAAGGTCAGCTGGGCTTTACAATGATTGAAAGTGATAGAAATGACTATAGGGATAATTAATACAGGATTAAAGTTAAAGAGGATTGAAAAAGATACAAGATGGCCTTTTATTTTGCATTTAAATTTTGATAATGATTTCCAACCAACCAAGCTAGGCGAGAATGCCTAAGGTCAGCTGGGCTTTACAATGATTGAAAGTGATAGAAATGACTATAGGGATAATTAATACAGGATTAAAGTTAAAGAGGATTGAAAAAGATACAAGATGGCCTTTTATTTTGCATTTAAATTTTGATAATGATTTCCAACCAACCAAGCTAGGCGAGAATGCCTAAGGTCAGCTGGGATTTACAATGAATGAAAGTGATAGAAATGACTATAGGGATAATTAATACAGGTCTAAAGTTAAAGAGGATTGAAAAAGATACAAGATGGCCTTTTATTTTGCATTTAAATTTTGATAATGATTTCCAACCAACCAAGCTAGGCGAGAATGCCTAAGGTCAGCTGGGATTTACAATGAATGAAAGTGATAGAAATGACTATAGGGATAATTAATACAGGTCTAAAGTTAAAGAGGATTGAAAAAGATACAAGGTGGCCTTTTATTTTGCATTTAAATTTTGATAATGATTTCCAACCAACCAAGCTAGGCGAGAATGCCTAAGGTCAGCTAGGCTTTACAATGATTGAAAGTGATAGAAATGACTATTGGGATAATTAATACAGGACTAAAGTTCAATAGGATTGAAAAAGATACAAGGTAGCCTTTTATTTTGCATTTAAATTTTGATAATGATTTCCAACCAACCAAGCTAGGCGAGAATGCCTAAAGGTCAGCTGGGCTTTACAATGATTGAAAGTGATAGAAATGACTATAGGGATAATTAATACAGGACTAAAGTTAAAGAGGATTGAAAAAGATACAAGATGGCCTTTTATTTTGCATTTAAATTTTGATAATGATTTCCAACCAACCAAGCTAGGCGAGAATGCCTAAGGTCAGCTGGGATTTACAATGAATGAAAGTGATAGAAATGACTATAGGGATAATTAATACAGGATTAAAGTTAACGCGGATTGAAAAAGATACAAGATGGCCTTTTATTTTGCATTTAAATTTTGATAATGATTTCCAACCAACCAAGCTAGGCGAGAATGCCTAAGGTCAGCTGGGATTTACAATGAATGAAAGTGATAGAAATGACTATAGGGATAATTAATACAGGATTAAAGTTAAAGAGGATTGAAAAAGATACAAGATGGCCTTTTATTTTGCATTTAAATTTTGATAATGATTTCCAACCAACCAAGCTAGGCGAGAATGCCTAAGGTCAGCTGGGCTTTACAATGATTGAAAGTGATAGAAATGACTATAGGGATAATTAATACAGGATTAAAGTTAAAGAGGATTGAAAAAGATACAAGATGGCCTTTTATTTTGCATTTAAATTTTGATAATGATTTCCAACCAACCAAGCTAGGCGAGAATGCCTAAGGTCAGCTGGGCTTTACAATGATTGAAAGTGATAGAAATGACTATAGGGATAATTAATACAGGATTAAAGTTAAAGAGGATTGAAAAAGATACAAGATGGCCTTTTATTTTGCATTTAAATTTTGATAATGATTTCCAACCAACCAAGCTAGGCGAGAATGCCTAAGGTCAGCTGGGATTTACAATGAATGAAAGTGATAGAAATGACTATAGGGATAATTAATACAGGTCTAAAGTTAAAGAGGATTGAAAAAGATACAAGATGGCCTTTTATTTTGCATTTAAATTTTGATAATGATTTCCAACCAACCAAGCTAGGCGAGAATGCCTAAGGTCAGCTGGGATTTACAATGAATGAAAGTGATAGAAATGACTATAGGGATAATTAATACAGGTCTAAAGTTAAAGAGGATTGAAAAAGATACAAGGTGGCCTTTTATTTTGCATTTAAATTTTGATAATGATTTCCAACCAACCAAGCTAGGCGAGAATGCCTAAGGTCAGCTAGGCTTTACAATGATTGAAAGTGATAGAAATGACTATAGGGATAATTAATACAGGACTAAAGTTCAATAGGATTGAAAAAGATACAAGGTAGCCTTTTATTTTGCATTTAAATTTTGATAATGATTTCCAACCAACCAAGCTAGGCGAGAATGCCTAAAGGTCAGCTGGGCTTTACAATGATTGAAAGTGATAGAAATGACTATAGGGATAATTAATACAGGACTAAAGTTAAAGAGGATTGAAAAAGATACAAGATGGCCTTTTATTTTGCATTTAAATTTTGATAATGATTTCCAACCAACCAAGCTAGGCGAGAATGCCTAAGGTCAGCTGGGATTTACAATGAATGAAAGTGATAGAAATGACTATAGGGATAATTAATACAGGATTAAAGTTAACGCGGATTGAAAAAGATACAAGATGGCCTTTTATTTTGCATTTAAATTTTGATAATGATTTCCAACCAACCAAGCTAGGCGAGAATGCCTAAGGTCAGCTGGGATTTACAATGAATGAAAGTGATAGAAATGACTATAGGGATAATTAATACAGGTCTAAAGTTAAAGAGGATTGAAAAAGATACAAGGTGGCCTTTTATTTTGCATTTAAATTTTGATAATGATTTCCAACCAACCAAGCTAGGCGAGAATGCCTAAGGTCAGCTGGGCTTTACAATGATTGAAAGTGATAGAAATGACTATAGGGATAATTAATACAGGACTAAAGTTAAAGAGGATTGAAAAAGATACAAGATGGCCTTTTATTTTGCATTTAAATTTTGATAATGATTTCCAACCAACCAAGCTAGGCGAGAATGCCTAAGGTCAGCTGGGATTTACAATGAATGAAAGTGATAGAAATGACTATAGGGATAATTAATACAGGTCTAAAGTTAAAGAGGATTGAAAAAGATACAAGATGGCCTTTTATTTTGCATTTAAATTTTGATAATGATTTCCAACCAACCAAGCTAGGCGAGAATGCCTAAGGTCAGCTGGGATTTACAATGAATGAAAGTGATAGAAATGACTATAGGGATAATTAATACAGGTCTAAAGTTAAAGAGGATTGAAAAAGATACAAGGTGGCCTTTTATTTTGCATTTAAATTTTGATAATGATTTCCAACCAACCAAGCTAGGCGAGAATGCCTAAGGTCAGCTAGGCTTTACAATGATTGAAAGTGATAGAAATGACTATAGGGATAATTAATACAGGACTAAAGTTCAATAGGATTGAAAAAGATACAAGGTAGCCTTTTATTTTGCATTTAAATTTTGATAATGATTTCCAACCAACCAAGCTAGGCGAGAATGCCTAAGGTCAGCTGGGATTTACAATGAATGAAAGTGATAGAAATGACTATAGGGATAATTAATACAGGATTAAAGTTAACGCGGATTGAAAAAGATACAAGATGGCCTTTTATTTTGCATTTAAATTTTGATAATGATTTCCAACCAACCAAGCTAGGCGAGAATGCCTAAGGTCAGCTGGGATTTACAATGAATGAAAGTGATAGAAATGACTATAGGGATAATTAATACAGGTCTAAAGTTAAAGAGGATTGAAAAAGATACAAGGTGGCCTTTTATTTTGCATTTAAATTTTGATAATGATTTCCAACCAACCAAGCTAGGCGAGAATGCCTAAGGTCAGCTGGGCTTTACAATGATTGAAAGTGATAGAAATGACTATAGGGATAATTAATACAGGACTAAAGTTAAAGAGGATTGAAAAAGATACAAGATGGCCTTTTATTTTGCATTTAAATTTTGATAATGATTTCCAACCAACCAAGCTAGGCGAGAATGCCTAAGGTCAGCTGGGCTTTACAATGATTGAAAGTGATAGAAATGACTATAGGGATAATTAATACAGGACTAAAGTTAAAGAGGATTGAAAAAGATACAAGATGGCCTTTTATTTTGCATTTAAATTTTGATAATGATTTCCAACCAACCAAGCTAGGCGAGAATGCCTAAGGTCAGCTGGGCTTTACAATGATTGAAAGTGATAGAAATGACTATAGGGATAATTAATACAGGATTAAAGTTAAAGAGGATTGAAAAAGATACAAGATGGCCTTTTATTTTGCATTTAAATTTTGATAATGATTTCCAACTAACCAAGCTAGGCGAGAATACCTAAGGTCAGCTAGGCTTTACAATGATTGAAAGTGATAGAAATGACTATAGGGATAATTAATACAGGATTAAAGTTAAAGAGGATTGAAAAAGATACAAGATGGCCTTTTATTTTGCATTTAAATTTTGATAATGATTTCCAACCAACCAAGCTAGGCGAGAATGCCTAAGGTCAGCTGGGCTTTACAATGATTGAAAGTGATAGAAATGACTATAGGGATAACTAATACAGGATTAAAGTTAAAGAGGATTGAAAAAGATACAAGATGGCCTTTTATTTTGCATTTAAATTTTGATAATGATTTCCAACCAACCAAGCTAGGCGAGAATGCCTAAGGTCAGCTGGGCTTTACAATGATTGAAAGTGATAGAAATGACTATAGGGATAATTAATACAGGACTAAAGTTAAAGAGGATTGAAAAAGATACATGGTGGCCTTTTATTTTGCATTTAAATTTTGATAATGATTTCCAACCAACCAAGCTAGGCGAGAATGCCTAAGGTCAGCTGGGCTTTACAATGATTGAAAGTGATAGAAATGACTATAGGGATAATTAATACAGGACTAAAGTTAAAGTGGATTGAAAAAGATACAAGATGGCTTTTTATTTTGCATTTAAATTTTGATAATGATTTCCAACCAACCAAGCTAGGCGAGAATGCCTAAGGTCAGCTGGGCTTTACAATGATTGAAAGTGATAGAAATGACTATAGGGATAATTAATACAGGACTAAAGTTAAAGAGGATTGAAAAAGTTACAACGTGGCCTTTTATTTTGCATTAAAATTTTGATAATGATTTCCAACCAACCAAGCTAGGCGAGAATGCCTAAGGTCAGCTGGGCTTTACAATGATTGAAAGTGATAGAAATGACTATAGGGATAATTAATACAGGACTAAAGTTAAAGAGGATTGAAAAAGATACAAGATGGCCTTTTATTTTGCATTTAAATTTTGATAATGATTTCCAACCAACCAAGCTAGGCGAGAATGCCTAAGGTCAGCTGGGCTTTACAATGATTGAAAGTGATAGAAATGACTATAGGGATAATTAATACAGGACTAAAGTTAAAGAGGATTGAAAAAGATACAAGATGGCCTTTTATTTTGCATTTAAATTTTGATAATGATTTCCAACCAACCAAGCTAGGCGAGAATGCCTAAGGTCAGCTGGGCTTTACAATGATTGAAAGTGATAGAAATGACTATAGGGATAATTAATACAGGACTAAAGTTAAAGAGGATTGAAAAAGATACAAGGTGGCCTTTCATTTTGCATTTAAATTTTGATAATGATTTCCAACCAACCAAGCTAGGCGAGAATGCCTAAGGTCAGCTGGACTTTACAATGATTGAAAGCGATAGAAATGACTATAGGGATAATTAATACAGGACTAAAGTTAAAGAGGATTGAAAAAGATACAAGATGGCCTTTTATTTTGCATTTAAATTTTGATAATGATTTCCAACCAACCAAGCTAGGCGAGAATGCCTAAGGTCAGCTGGGCTTCACAATGATTGAAAGCGATAGAAATGACTATAGGGATAATTAATACAGGACTAAAGTTAAAGAGGATTGAAAAAGATACAAGGTGGCCTTTTATTTTGCATTAAAATTTTGATAATGATTTCCAACCAACCAAGCTAGGCGAGAATGCCTAAGGTCAGCTGGGCTTTACAATGATTGAAAGTGATAGAAATGACTATAGGGATAATTAATACAGGACTAAAGTTAAACAGGATTGAAAAAGATACAAGATGGCCTTTTATTTTGCATTTAAATTTTGATAATGATTTCCAACCAACCAAGCTAGGCGAGAATGCCTAAGGTCAGCTGGGCTTTACAATGATTGAAAGTGATAGAAATGACTATAGGGATAATTAATACAGGACTAAAGTTAAATAGGATTGAAAAAGATACAAGGTGGCCTTTTATTTTGCATTTAAATTTTGATAATGATTTCCAACCAACCAAGCTAGGCGAGAATGCCTAAGGTCAGCTGGGCTTTACAATGATTGAAAGTCATAGAAATGACTATAGGATAATTAATACAGGACTAAAGTTAAAGAGGATTGAAAAAGATACAAGTTGCCTTTTATTTTGCATTTAAATTTTGATAATGATTTCCAACCAACCAAGCTAGGCGAGAATGCCTAAGGTCAGCTGGGCTTTACAATGATTGAAAGTGATAGAAATGACTATAGGGATAATTAATACAGGACTAAATTCAAAGAGGATTGAAAAAGATACAAGATGGCCTTTTATTTTGCATTTAAATTTTGATAATGATTTCCAACCACCCAATCTAGGTGAGAATACCTAAGGTCAGCTGGGCTTTACAATGATTGAAAGCGATAGAAATGACTATAGGGATAATTAATACAGGACTAAAGTTAAAGAGGATTGAAAAAGATACAAGGTGGCCTTTTATTTTGCATTTAAATTTTGATAATGATTTCCAACCAACCAAGCTAGGCGAGAATGCCTAAGGTCAGCTGGACTTTACAATGATTGAAAGTGATAGAAATGACTATAGGGATAATTAATACAGGACTAAAGTTAAAGAGGATTGAAAAAGATACAAGGTGGCCTTTTATTTTGCATTTAAATTTTGATAATGATTTCCAACCAACCAAGCTAGGCGAGAATGCCTAAGGTCAGCTGGGCTTTACAATGATTGAAAGTGATAGAAATGACTATAGGGATAATTAATACAGGACTAAAGTTAAATAGGATTGAAAAAGATACAAGGTAGCCTTTTATTTTGCATTTAAATTTTGATAATGATTTCCAACCAACCAAGCTAGGCGAGAATGCCTAAGGTCAGCTGGGCTTTACAATGATTGAAAGCGATAGAAATGACTATAGGGATAATTAATACAGGACTAAAGTTAAAGAGGATTGAAAAAGATACAAGGTGGCCTTTTATTTTGCATTTAAATTTTGATAATGATTTCCAACCAACCAAGCTAGGCGAGAATGCCTAAGGTCAGCTGGGCTTTACAATGATTGAAAGTGATAGAAATGACTATAGGGATAATTAATACAGGACTAAAGTTAAAGAGGATAGAAAAAGATACAAGATGGCCTTTTATTTTGCATTTAAATTTTGATAATGATTTCCAACCAACCAAGCTAGGCGAGAATGCCTAAGGTCAGCTGGGCTTTACAATGATTGAAAGTGATAGAAATGACTATAGGGATAATTAATACAGGACTAAATTCAAAGAGGATTGAAAAAGATACAAGATGGCCTTTTATTTTGCATTTAAATTTTGATAATGATTTCCAACCACCCAATCTAGGTGAGAATACCTAAGGTCAGCTGGGCTTTACAATGATTGAAAGCGATAGAAATGACTATAGGGATAATTAATACAGGACTAAATTCAAAGAGGATTGAAAAAGATACAAGATGGCCTTTTATTTTGCATTTAAATTTTGATAATGATTTCCAACCACCCAATCTAGGTGAGAATACCTAAGGTCAGCTGGGCTTTACAATGATTGAAAGCGATAGAAATGACTATAGGGATAATTAATACAGGACTAAAGTTAAAGAGGATTGAAAAAGATACAAGGTGGCCTTTTATTTTGCATTTAAATTTTGATAATGATTTCCAACCAACCAAGCTAGGCGAGAATGCCTAAGGTCAGCTGGGCTTTACAATGATTGAAAGTGATAGAAATGACTATAGGGATAATTAATACAGGACTAAAGTTAAAGAGGATAGAAAAAGATACAAGATGGCCTTTTATTTTGCATTTAAATTTTGATAATGATTTCCAACCAACCAAGCTAGGCGAGAATGCCTAAGGTCAGCTGGGCTTTACAATGATTGAAAGTGATAGAAATGACTATAGGGATAATTAATACAGGACTAAAGTTAAAGATGATTGAAAAAGATACAAGATGGCCTTTTAATTTGCATTTAAATTTTGATAATGATTTCCAACCAACCAAGCTAGGCGAGAATGCCTAATGTCAGATGGGCTTTACAATGATTGAAAGTGATAGAAATGACTATAGGGATAATTAATACAGGACTAAAGTTAAAGAGTATTGAAAAAGATACAAGGTGGCCTTTTATTTTGCATTTAAATTTTGATAATGATTTCCAACCAACCAAGCTAGGCGAGAATGCCTAAGGTCAGCTGGGCTTTACAATGATTGAAAGTGATAGAAATGACTATAGGGATAATTAATACAGGACTAAAGTTAAAGAGGATTGAAAAAGATACAAGATGGCCTTTTAATTTGCATTTAAATTTTGATAATGATTTCCAACCAACCAAGCTAGGCGAGAATGCCTAAGGTCAGCTGGGCTTTACAATGATTGAAATTCATAGAAATGACTATAGGGATAATTAATACAGAACTAAAGTTAAAGAGGATTGAAAAAGATACAAGGTGGCCTTTTATTTTGCATTTAAATTTTGATAATGATTTCCAACCAACCAAGCTAGGCGAGAATGCCTAAGGCCAGCTGGGCTTTACAATGATTGAAAGTGATAGAAATGACTATAGGATAATTAATACAGGATTAAAGTTAACGCGGATTGAAAAAGATACAAGATGGCCTTTTATTTTGCATTTAAATTTTGATAATGATTTCCAACCAACCAAGCTTGGCGAGAATGCCTCAGGTCAGCTAGGCTTTACAACGATTGAAAGTGATAGAAATGACTATATGGATAATTAATACAGGACTAAAGTTAAAGAGGATTGAAAAAGATACAAGATGGCCTTTTATTTTGCATTTAAATTTTGATAATGATTTCCAACCAACCAAGCTAGGCGAGAATGCCTCAGGTCAGCTAGGATTTACAAGGATTGAAAGTGATAGAAATGACTATAGGGATAATTAATACAGGACTAAAGTTAAAGAGGATTTAAAAAGATACAAGGTGGCCTTTTATTTTGCATTTAATTTTGATAATGATTTCCAACCAACCAAGCTAGGCGAGAATGCCTAAGGTCAGCTGGGCTTTACAATGATTGAAAGTGATAGAAATGACTATAGAGATAATTAATACAGGACTAAAGTTAAAGAGGATTGAAGAAGATAGAAGGTGGCCTTTTATTTTGCATTTAAATTTTGATAATGATTTCCAACCAACCAAGCAAGGCGAGAATGCCTCAGGTCAGCTGGGCTTTACAATGATTGAAAGTGATAGAAATGACTATAAGGATATTTAATACAGGACTAAAGTTAAAGGGGATTGAATAAGATAGAAGGTGGCCTTTCATTTTGCATTTAAATTTTGGTCATGATTTCCAACCAACCAAGCTAGGCGAGAATGCCTCAGGTCAGCTAGGCTTTACAAGATTTGAAAGTGATAGAAAAAATGTCTATAGAGATTATTAAAAAAAGACTCAAGTAAAAGTAGATTCAAGAAGCTAGAAAGTGGTGTTCCATGTTGCATTTAAATTTTGATAATCATTTCCACCCACCCAAGTTAGGCAGGAATGCTTCTAGTCAGCTGGGCTTGACAAGGAGTGAAAATGAGAGAAAAAATATCTATAGAGATTATTAAAAAAAGACAAAAGTAAAAGTAGTTTCAAGAAGCTAGAAAGTGGCGTTCCATGTTGCATTTGCATTTTGATAATCATTTCCACCCAACCAAATAAAGCAGGAATGCCTCTAGTCACCTGGGCTTTACAAGGAGTGAAAATGAGCGAAAAGGCTGTAGAGATTATTAATAAAGGACTAAAGTTAAAGTAGGTTCAAGAAGATAGAAAGTGGCATTCGATGTTGCATTTAAATTTTGATAATCATTTCCACCCACCCAAGTTAGGCAGGAATGACTCAGGTCAGCTGGGCTTTACAAGGATTGAAAATGATAGAAAAGATTATAGGGATAATAAATAAAGGACTAAAGTTAAAAATGTTTGAAGAAGATAGAAGGTGGCCTTTCATGTTCCATTTAAATTTTCATAATGATTTGCTACCAACCAAGCAAGGCACGAAGACCTCAGGTCAGCTAGGCTTTACAAGGATTGAAAGTGATAGAAAATATTATAGGGATAATAAATAAAGGAGTAAAGTTAAAAATGTTTGAAGAAGATAGAAGGTTGCTTTTCATTTTGTATTTACATTTTGACAATGATTTCCAACCAACCAAGCAAGGCAAGAATGCCTCACGTCAGCTGGGCTTTACAAGGATAGAAAGTGATAGAAAAGATAGTCAGCTATGCTTCCTCACAACCTCCTGAGCTGAAGCCTTCATGTTGGATGCAGTTTAACGTCATACCCAGGACGAAAGTTATACAGTATTGAAGAATAAAGAAGCATAGGTTTTTATAGAGAATTTAAGTGAGAGAAAAGACTAGTGAGGATTACAGTTGTTCAGGATTCAAGAAGATAGAAGTTGGCCATATATGTTGCATTTATAATTTTTTATCATTTCCACCACCCCGAAGAAAAGTAGGAATGTCACTGGTAAGCAGGTTTTTATAGAGAATGAAAGTGAGAGAAAAGACTAGTAAGGATTACAGTTGTACAGGATTCAAGAAGACAAAAGTTGGCCATATATGTTGCATTTATATTTTTTTCATCGTGTCCATCACCCGAAGCAAAGCAGGAATATCACTGGTAAGCAAGTTTTTATAGAGAATGAAAGAAAGAGAAAAGACTAGTGATCATTACAGATGTACAGGATTCAAGAAGATAGAAGTTGGCCATTTATGTTGCATTTATATTTTTTTCATCATTTCCACCACCCCGAAGCAAAGCATGTATGTCACTGGTAAGCAGGTTTTTATAGAGAATGAAAGAAAGAGAAAAGACTAGTGATCATTACAGATGGACAGGATTCAAGAAGATAGAAGTTGGCCATTTATGTTGCATTTATATTTTTTTCATCATTTCCACCACCACGAAGCAAAGCATGTATGTCACTGGTAAGCAGGTTTTTATAGAGAATGAAAGAAAGAGAAAAGACTAGTGAGGATTACAGATGGACAGTATTCAAGAAGATAGAAGTTGGCCATTTATGTTGCATTTATATTTTTTTCATCATTTCCACCACCCCGAAGCAAAGCATGTATGTCACTGGTAAGCAGGTTTTTATAGAGAATGAAAGAAAGAGAAAAGACTAGTGATCATTACAGATGGACAGGATTCAAGAAGATAGAAGTTGGCCATTTATGTTGCATTTATATTTTTTTCATCATTTCCACCACCACCCCCACCCCCCGAAGCAAAGCATGTATGTCACTGGTAAGCAGGTTTTTATAGAGAATGAAAGAAAGAGAAAAGACTAGTGAGGATTACAGATGTACAGGATTCAAGAAGATAGAAGTTGGCCATTTATGTTGCATTTATATTTTTTTCATCATTTCCACCACCCCGAAGCAAAGCCGGAATGTCACTGGTAAGCAGATTTTTATAGAGAATGAAAGAAAGAGAAAAGACTAGTGATCATTACAGATGTACAGGATTCAAGAAGATAGAAGTTGGCCATTTATGTTGCATTTATATTTTTTTCATCATTTCCACCACCCCGAAGCAAAGCATGTATGTCACTGGTAAGCAGGTTTTTATAGAGAATGAAAGAAAGAGAAAAGACTAGTGATCATTACAGATGGACAGGATTCAAGAAGATAGAAGTTGGCAATTTATGTTGCATTTATATTTTTTTCATCATTTCCACCACCCCGAAGCAAAGCAGGAATGTCACTGGTAAGCAGGTTTTTATAGAGAATGAAAGAAAGAGAAAAGACTAGTGATCATTACAGATGTACAGGATTCAAGAAGATAGAAGTTGGCCATTTATGTTGCATTTATATTTTTTTCATCATTTCCACCACCCCGAAGCAAAGCAGGAATGTCACTGGTAAGCAGGTTTTTATAGAGAATGAAAGAAAGAGAAAAGACTAGTGATCATTACAGATGTACAGGATTCAAGAAGATAGAAGTTGGCCATTTATGTTGCATTTATATTTTTTTCATCATTTCCACCACCCCGAAGCAAAGCATGTATGTCACTGGTAAGCAGGTTTTTATAGAGAATGAAAGAAAGAGAAAAGACTAGTGATCATTACAGATGGACAGGATTCAAGAAGATAGAAGTTGGCAATTTATGTTGCATTTATATTTTTTTCATCATTTCCACCACCCCGAAGCAAAGCAGGAATGTCACTGGTAAGCAGGTTTTTATAGAGAATGAAAGAAAGAGAAAAGACTAGTGATCATTACAGATGGACAGGATTCAAGAAGATAGAAGTTGGCCATTTATGTTGCATTTATATTTTTTTCATCATTTCCACCACCCCGAAGCAAAGCAGGAATGTCACTGGTAAGCAGGTTTTTATAGAGAATGAAAGAAAGAGAAAAGACTAGTGATCATTACAGATGTACAGGATTCAAGAAGATAGAAGTTGGCCATTTACGTTGCATTTATATTTTTTTCATCATTTCCACCACCCCAAAGCAAAGCATGTATGTCACTGGTAAGCAGGTTTTTATAGAGAATGAAAGAAAGAGAAAAGACTAGTGATCATTACAGATGGACAGGATTCAAGAAGATAGAAGTTGGCAATTTATGTTGCATTTATATTTTTTTCATCATTTCCACCACCCCGAAGCAAAGCAGGAATGTCACTGGTAAGCAGGTTTTTATAGAGAATGAAAGAAAGAGAAAAGACTAGTGATCATTACAGATGGACAGGATTCAAGAAGATAGAAGTTGGCCATTTATGTTGCATTTATATTTTTTTCATCATTTCCACCACCCCAAAGCAAAGCATGTATGTCACTGGTGAGCAGGTTTTTATAGAGAATGAAAGAAAGAGAAAAGACTAGTGATCATTACAGATGGACAGGATTCAAGAAGATAGAAGTTGGCAATTTATGTTGCATTTATATTTTTTTCATCATTTTCACCACCCCGAAGCAAAGCAGGAATGTCACTGGTAAGCAGGTTTTTATAGAGAATGAAAGAAAGAGAAAAGACTAGTGATCATTACAGATGTACATGATTCAAGAAGATAGAAGTTGGCCATTTATGTTGCATTTATATTTTTTTCATCATTTCCACCACCCCAAAGCAAAGCATGTATGTCACTGGTAAGCAGGTTTTTATAGAGAATGAAAGAAAGAGAAAAGACTAGTGATCATTACAGATGGACAGGATTCAAGAAGATAGAAGTTGGCAATTTATGTTGCATTTATATTTTTTTCATCATTTTCACCACCCCGAAGCAAAGCAGGAATGTCACTGGTAAGCAGGTTTTTATAGAGAATGAAAGAAAGAGAAAAGACTAGTGATCATTACAGATGGACAGGATTCAAGAAGATAGAAGTTGGCCATTTATGTTGCATTTATATTTTTTTCATCATTTCCACCACCCCGAAGCAAAGCAGGAATGTCACTGGTAAGCAGGTTTTTATAGAGAATGAAAGAAAGACAAAAAGACTAGTGATCATTACAGATGTACAGGATTCAAGAAGATAGAAGTTGGCCATTTATGTTGCATTTATATTTTTTTCATCATTTCCACCACCCCAAAGCAAAGCATGTATGTCACTGGTAAGCAGGTTTTTATAGAGAATGAAAGAAAGAGAAAAGACTAGTGATCATTACAGATGGACAGGATTCAAGAAGATAGAAGTTGGCAATTTATGTTGCATTTATATTTTTTTCATCATTTCCACCACCCCGAAGCAAAGCAGGAATGTCACTGGTAAGCAGGTTTTTATAGAGAATGAAAGAAAGAGAAAAGACTAGTGATCATTACAGATGGACAGGATTCAAGAAGATAGAAGTTGGCCATTTATGTTGCATTTATAATTTTTCATCATTTCCACCACCCCAAAGCAAAGCATGTATGTCACTGGTAAGCAGGTTTTTATAGAGAATGAAAGAAAGAGAAAAGACTAGTGATCATTACAGATGGACAGGATTCAAGAAGATAGAAGTTGGCAATTTATGTTGCATTTATATTTTTTTCATCATTTTCACCACCCCGAAGCAAAGCAGGAATGTCACTGGTAAGCAGGTTTTTATAGAGAATGAAAGAAAGAGAAAAGACTAGTGATCATTACAGATGTACATGATTCAAGAAGATAGAAGTTGGCCATTTATGTTGCATTTATATTTTTTTCATCATTTCCACCACCCCAAAGCAAAGCATGTATGTCACTGGTAAGCAGGTTTTTATAGAGAATGAAAGAAAGAGAAAAGACTAGTGATCATTACAGATGGACAGGATTCAAGAAGATAGAAGTTGGCAATTTATGTTGCATTTATATTTTTTTCATCATTTTCACCACCCCGAAGCAAAGCAGGAATGTCACTGGTAAGCAGGTTTTTATAGAGAATGAAAGAAAGAGAAAAGACTAGTGATCATTACAGATGTACAGGATTCAAGAAGATAGAAGTTGGCCATTTATGTTGCATTTATATTTTTTTCATCATTTCCACCACCCCGAAGCAAAGCAGGAATGTCACTGGTAAGCAGGTTTTTATAGAGAATGAAAGAAAGAGAAAAGACTAGTGATCATTACAGATGTACAGGATTCAAGAAGATAGAAGTTGGCCATTTATGTTGCATTTATATTTTTTTCATCATTTCCACCACCCCGAAGCAAAGCATGTATGTCACTGGTAAGCAGGTTTTTATAGAGAATGAAAGAAAGAGAAAAGACTAGTGATCATTACAGATGGACAGGATTCAAGATGATAGAAGTTGGCCATTTATGTTGCATTTATATTTTTTTCATCATTTCCATCACCCCGAAGCAAAGCATGTATGTCACTGGTAAGCAGGTTTTTATAGAGAATGAAAGTAAGAGAAAAGACTAGTGATCATTACAGATGGACAGGATTCAAGAAGATAAAAGTTGGCCATTTATGTTGCATTTATATTTCTTTCATCATTTTCACCACCCCAAAGCAAAGCAGGAATGTCACTGGTAAGCAGGTTTTTATAGAGAATGAAAGAAAGAGAAAAGACTAGTGATCATTACAGATGGACAGGATTCAAGAAGATAGAAGTTGGCCATTTATGTTGCATTTATATTTTTTTCATCATTTCCACCACCCCGAAGCAAAGCATGTATGTCACTGGTAAGCAGGTTTTTATAGAGAATGAAAGAAAGAGAAAAGACTAGTGACCATTACAGATGGACAGGATTCAAGAAGATAGAAGTTGGCAATTTATGTTGCATTTATATTTTTTTCATCATTTCCACCACCCCGAAGCAAAGCATGTATGTCACTGGTAAGCAGGTTTTTATAGAGAATGAAAGAAAGAGAAAAGACTAGTGAGGATTACAGATGGACAGGATTCAAGAAGATAGAAGTTGGCCATTTATGTTGCATTTATATTTTTTTCATCATTTCCACCACCCCGAAGCAAAGCATGTATGTCACTGGTAAGCAGGTTTTTATAGAGAATGAAAGAAAGAGAAAAGACTAGTGATCATTACAGATGGACAGGATTCAAGATGATAGAAGTTGGCCATTAATGTTGCATTTATATTTTTTTCATCATTTCCATCACCCCGAAACAAAGCATGTATGTCACTGGTAAGCAGGTTTTTATAGAGAATGAAAGTAAGAGAAAAGACTAGTGATCATTACAGATGGACAGGATTCAAGAAGATAAAAGTTGGCCATTTATGTTGCATTTATATTTTTTTCATCATTTTCACCACCCCAAAGCAAAGCAGGAATGTCACTGGTAAGCAGGTTTTTATAGAGAATGAAAGAAAGAGAAAAGACTAGTGATCATTACAGATGTACAGGATTCAAGAAGATAGAAGTTGGCCATTTATGTTGCATTTATATTTTTTTCATCATTTCCACCACCCCGAAGCAAAGCATGTATGTCACTGGTAAGCAGGTTTTTATAGAGAATGAAAGAAAGAGAAAAGACTAGTGATCATTACAGATGTACAGGATTCAAGAAGATAGAAGTTGGCCATTTATGTTGCATTTATATTTTTTTCATCATTTCCACCACCCCGAAGCAAAGCATGTATGTCCCTGGTAAGCAGGTTTTTATAGAGAATGAAAGAAAGAGAAAAGACTAGTGATCATTACAGATGGACAGGATTCAAGAAGATAGAAGTTGGCAATTTATGTTGCATTTATATTTTTTTCATCATTTCAACCACCCCGAAGCAAAGCATGTATGTCACTGGTAAGCAGGTTTTTAGAGAGAATGAAAGAAAGAGAAAAGACTAGTGAGGATTACAGATGGACAGGATTCAAGAAGATAGAAGTTGGCCATTTATGTTGCATTTATATTTTTTTCATCATTTCCACCACCCCGAAGCAAAGCATGTATGTCACTGGTAAGCAGGTTTTTATAGAGAATGAAAGAAAGAGAAAAGACTAGTGATCATTACAGATGGACAGGATTCAAGAAGATAGAAGTTGGCAATTTATGATGCATTTATATTTTTTTCATCATTTCCACCACCCCGAAGCAAAGCATGTATGTCACTGGTAAGCAGGTTTTTATAGAGAATGAAAGAAAGAGAAAAGACTAGTGAGGATTACAGATGGACAGGATTCAAGAAGATAGAAGTTGGCCATATATGTTGCATTTATATTTTTTTCCACCCGAAGAAATAAATAAATACCACGATTATGCAGAGCTTTAAAGAAAATGCAAGGGAAATAAAGAATGAGTAGAATTAAATCACTAAAGATATTAAGCTTTTCAAGAAGATAGAAGCAGGCCATTTTGTTTTCTTTTTCATTTTTGTAATTGTTTCATCCACCTGAAGAAAGACAAAAAAGACACGATTATGCAGGGCTTTAAATAAAATGCAAGGGAAATAAAGAATGTGTAGAATTAAATCCTTAAAGATATTAAGCTTTTCAAGAAGATAGAAACAGGCCATTTTGTTTTCTTTTTCATTTTTTTTAATTGTTTCATCCACCCGAAGAAAGAAAAAAATGCCACGAATATGCAGAGCTTTACAGAAAATGCAAGGGAAATAAAGAATGAGTAGAATTAAATCACTAAAGATATTAAGCTTTTCAAGAAGATAGAAGCAGGCCATTTTGTTTTCTTTTTCATTTTTTTAATTGTTTCCTCCACCCGAAGAAAGAAAAAAATGCCACGAGTATGCAGGGATTTAAAGAAAATGCAAGGGAAATAATGAATGAGTTGAATTAAATCACTAAAGATATTAAGCTTTTCAAGAAGATAGAAGCAGGCCATTTTGTTTTCTTTTTCATTTTTTTAATTGTTTCCTCCACCCGAAGAAAGAAAAAAATGCCACGAGAATGCAGGGCTTTAAAGAAAATGCAAGGGAAATAAAAAATGAGTAGAATTAAATCACTAAAGATATTAAGCTTTTCAAGAAGATAGAAGCAGGCCATTTTGTTTTCTTTTTCATTTTTTTAATGATTTTTCCACCCGAAGAAAGAAAAAAATGCCACGAGTATGCAGGGATTTAAAGAAAATGCAAGGGAAATAAAGAATGAGTAGAATTAGATAGATCCTTAAAGATATTAAGCTTTTCAAGAAGATAGAAGCAGGCCATTTTGTATTCTTTTTCATTTTTTTAATTGTTTCATCCACACAAAGAAAGAAATAAATTCCACGAATATGCAGAGCTTTAAAGAAAATGCAAGGGAAATAAAGAATGAGTAGAATTAAATCACTAAAGATATTAAGCTTTTCAAGAAGATAGAAGCAGGCCATTTTGTTTTCTTTTTCATTTTTTTAATTGTTTCCTCCACCCGAAGAAAGAAAAAAATGCCACGAGTATGCAGGGATTTAAAGAAAATGCAAGCGAAATAAAGAATGAGTAGAATTAAATGCTTAAAGATATTAAGCTTTCCAAGAAATAGAAGCAAGCCATTTTGTTTTCTTTTTCATTTTTTTAATTGTTTCCTCCACCCGAAGAAAGAAAAAAATGCCACGAGTATGCAGGGATTTAATAAAATGCAAGGGAAATGAAGAATGAGTAGAATTAAATCCTTAAAGATATTAAGCTTTTCAAGAAGATAGAAGCAGCCCATTTTGTTTTCTTTTTCATTTTTTTAATTGTTTCCTCCACACGAAGAAAGAAAAAAATGCCACGAGTATGCAGGGCTTTAAAGAAAATGCAAGGGAAATAAAGAATGAGTAGAATTAAATCACTAAAGATATTAAGCTTTTCAAGAAGATAGAAGCAGGCCATTTTGTTTTCTTTTTCATTTTTGTAATTGTTTCATCCACCTGAAGAAAGAAAAAAAAGACACGATTATGCAGAGCTTTACACAAAATGCAAGGGAAATAAAGAATGAGTAGAATTAAATCACTAAAGATATTAAGCTTTTCAAGAAGATAGAAGTAGGCCATTTTGTTTTCTTTTTCATTTTTTTAATTGTTTCCTCCACCCGAAGAAAGAAAAAAATGCCCCGAGTATGCAGGGATTTAAATAAAATGCAAGGGAAATTAAGAATGAGTAGAATTAAATCCTTAAAGATATTAAGCTTTTCAAGAAGATAGAAGCAGGCCATTTTGTTTTCTTTTTCATTTTTTTAATTTTTTCATCCAGCCGAAGAAAGAAAAAAATGCCACGAATATGCAGAGCTTTAAAGAAAATGCAAGGGAAATAAAGAATGAGTAGAATTAAATCACTAAAGATATTAAGCTTTGCAAGAAGATAGAAGCAGGCCATTTTGTTTTCTTTTTCATTTTTTTAATTGTTTCCTCCACCCGAAGAAAGAAAAAAATGCGACGAGTATGCAGTGCTTTATAGAAAATGCAAGGGAAATAAAGAATGAGTAGAATTAAATCCTTAAAGATATTAAGCTTTTCAAGAAGATAGAAGCAGGCCATTTTGTTTTTCTTTTTCATTTTTTTAATTGTTTCATCCACCCGAAGAAAGAAAAAAATGCCACGAATATGCAGAGCTTAAAGAAAATGCAAGGGAAATAAAGAATGAGTAGAATTAAATCACTAAAGATATTAAGCTTTTTAAGAAGATAGAAGCTGGCCATTTTGTTTTTTTTTCATTTTTTTAATTGTTTCCTCCACCCGAAGAAATAAAAAAATGCCACGAGTATGCAGGGCTTTAAAGAAAATGCAAGGGAAATAAAGAATGAGTAGAATTAAATCCTTAAAGATATTAAGCTTTTCAAGAAGATAGAAGCAGGCCATTTTGTTTTTATTTTTCATTTTTTTAATTGTTTCATCCACCCGAAGAAAGAAAAAAATGCCACGAATATGCAGAGCTTTAAAGAAAATGCAAGTTAAATAAAGAATGAGTAGAATTAAATCACTAAAGATATTAAGCTTTTCAAGAAGATAGAAGCAGGCCATTTTGTTTACTTTTTCATTTTTTTAATTGTTTCTTCCACCCGATGAAAGAAAAAAATGCCACGTGTATGCAGGGCTTTAAAGAAAATGCAAGGGAAATAAAGAATGAGTAAAATTAAATCACTAAAGATATTAAGCTTTTCAAGAAGATAGAAGCAGGCCATTTTGTTTTCTTTTTCATTTTTTTTATTGTTTCCTTTACCTGAAGAAAGAAAAAAATGCCACGAGTATGCAGAGCTTTAAATAAAATGCAAGGGAAATAAAGAATGAGTAGAATTAAATCACTAAAGATATTAAGCTTTTCAAGAAGATAGAAGCAGGCCATTTTGTTTACTTTATCATTTTTTTAATTGTTTCTTCCACCCGATGAAAGAAAAAAATGCCTCGTGTATGCAGGGCTTTAAAGAAAATGCAAGGGAAATAAAGAATGAGTAAAATTAAATACCTAAAGATATTAAGCTTTTCAAGAAGATAGAAGCAGGCCATTTTGTTTTCTTTTTCATTTTTTTTATTGTTTCCTTTACCCGAAGAAAGAAAAAAATGCCACGAGTATGCAGAGCTTTAAATAAAATGCAAGGGAAATAAAGAATGAGTAGAATTAAATAATTAAGATATTAAGCTTTTCAAGTAGATAGAAGCAGGCCATTTTGTTTTCTTTTTCATTTTTGTAATTGTTTCATCCACCTGAAGAAAGAAAAAAAAGACACGATTATGCAGGGCTTTAAATAAAATGCAAGGGAAATAAAGAATTAGTAGAATTAAATCCTTAAAGATATTAAGCTTTTCAAGAAGATAGAAACAGGCCATTTTGTTTTCTTTTTCATTTTTTTTAATTGTTTCATCCACCCGAAGAAAGAAAAAAATGCCACGAATATGCAGAGCTTTACACAAAATGCAAGGGAAATAAAGAATGAGTAGAATTAAATCACTAAAGATATTAAGCTTTTCAAGAAGATAGAAGTAGGCCATTTTGTTTTCTTTTCATTTTTTTAATTGTTTCCTCCACCCGAAGAAAGAAAAAAATGCCACGAGTATGCAGGGATTTAAAGAAAATGCAAGGGAAATAATGAATGAGTAGAATTAAATCCTTAAAGATATTAAGCTTTTCAAGAAGATAGAAGCAGGCCATTTTGTTTTCTTTTTCATTTTTTTAATTGTTTCATCCACCCGAAGAAAGAAAAAAATGCCACGAATATGCAGAGCTTTAAAGAAAATTCAAGGGAAATAAAGAATGAGTAGAATTAAATCACTAAAGATATTAAGCTTTGCAAGAAGATAGAAGCAGGCCATTTTGTTTTCTTTTTCATTTTTTTAATTGTTTCCTCCACCCGAAGAAAGAAAAAAATGCCACGAATATGCAGAGCTTTAAAGAAAATGCAAGGGAAATAAAGAATGAGTAGAATTAAATCACTAAAGATATTAAGCTTTTTAAGAAGATAGAAGCAGGCCATTTTGTTTTTTTTTCATTTTTTTAATTGTTTCCTCCACCCGAAGAAATAAAAAAATGGCACGAGTATGCAGGGTTTTAAAGAAAATGCAAGGGAAATAAAGAATGAGTAGAATTAAATCCTTAAAGATATTAAGCTTTTCAAGAAGATAGAAGCAGGCCATTTTGTTTTTCTTTTTCATTTTTTTAATTGTTTCATCCACCCGAAGAAAGAAAAAAATGCCACGAATATGCAGAGCTTTAAAGAAAATGCAAGTTAAATAAAGAATGAGTAGAATTAAATCACTAAAGATATTAAGCTTTTCAAGAAGATAGAAGCAGGCCATTTTGTTTTCTTTTTCATTTTTTTAATTGTTTCTTCCACCCGATGAAAGAAAAAAATGCCACGAGTATGCAGGGCTTTAAAGAAAATGCAAGGGAAATAAACAATGAGTAGAATTAAATCACTAAAGATATTAAGCTTTTCAAGAAGATAGAAGCAGGCCATTTTGTTTTCTTTTTCATTTTTTTTATTGTTTCCTTTACCCGAAGAAAGAAAAAAATGCCACAAGTATGCAGAGCTTTAAATAAAATGCAAGGGAAATAAAGAATGAGTAGAATTAAATCATTAAGATATTAAGCTTTTCAAGTAGATAGAAGCAGGCCATTTTGTTATATTTTTAATTTTTTTATTTGTTTCCTCACCCACAAGAAAGAAATAAATACCACGAGTATGCAAAGCTTTAAAGAAAATGCAAGGGAAATAAAGAATGAGTAGAATTAAATCCTTAAAGATATTAAGCTTTCCAAGAAATAGAAGCAAGCCATTTTGTTTTCTTTTTCATTTTTTTAATTGTTTCCTCCACCCGAAGAAAGAAAAAAATGCCACGAGTATGCAGAGCTTTAAATAAAATGCAAGGGAAATAAAGAATGAGTAGAATTAAATCACTAAAGATATTAAGCTTTTCAAGTAGATAGAAGTAGGCCATTTTGTTTTCTTTTTCATTTTTTTAATTGTTTCCCCCACCCGAAGAAAGAAAAAAATGCCACGAGTATGCAGTGCTTTAAATAAAATGCAAGGGAATAAAGAATGAGTAGAATTAAATCACTAAAGATATTAAGCTTTTCAAGAAGATAGAAGCAGGCCATTTTGTTTTCTTTTTCATTTTCTTAATTGTTTCCTCCCCCCGAAGAAAGACAGAAGCGGTGTATACATGTTGAATTTATACATTTTAGCATCCTGCCCACCAAGCAGGAATTCACTCGTAAGAGGCCCTGATGTTGGATGCAGTTTTACGTCATACCCAGGACGAATGTTATACTGTATTCAAGAATATACAAGCTGGCGGTACATATTGCATTTATATTTTTTTTAATCATTCCACACACCGAAGAAAGTCAGGAATGCCACCAGTATTCAGGGCTTTAAAGTAAATGCAAGGGAAATAAAGAATGAGTAGAATTATATCACTAAAGATATTAAGCTTTTCAAGAAGATGGAAGCAGGCCAATTTGATTTCTTTTTCATTTTTTTAATTGTTTCCTCCACCCGAAGAAAGAAAAAAATGCCACGAGTATGCAGGGCTTTAAAGAAAATGCAAGGGAAATAAAGAATGAGTAGAATTAAATCACTAAAGATATTAAGCTTTTCAAGAAGATAGAAGCAGGCCATTTTGTTTTCTTTTTCATTTTTTTAATTGTTTCATCCACCCGAAGAAAGAAAAAAATGCCACGAGTATGCAGGGATTTAAAGAAAATGCAAGGGAAATAAAGAATGAGTAGAATTAAATCCTTAAAGATATTAAGCTTTTCAAGAAGATAGAAGCAGGCCATTTTGTTTTCTTTTTCATTTTTTTAATTGTTTCATCCACCCGAAGAAAGAAAAAAATGCCACGAATATGCAGAGCTTTAAAGAAAATACAAGGGAAATAAAGAATGAGTAGAATTAAATCACTAAAGATATTAAGCTTTTCAAGAAGATAGAAGCAGGCCATTTTGTTTTTTTTTCATTTTTTTAATTGTTTCCTCCACCCGAAGAAATAAAAAAATGCCACGAGTATGCAGGGCTTTAAAGAAAATGCAAGGGAAATAAAGAATGAGTAGAATTAAATCCTTAAAGATATTAAGCTTTTCAAGAAGATAGAAGCAGGCCATTTTGTTTTCTTTTTCATTTTTTTTATTGTTTCCTTTACCCGAAGAAAGAAAAAAGTGTCACGAGTATGCAGAGCTTTAAATAAAATGCAAGGGAAATAAAGAATGAGTAGAATTAAATCATTAAGATATTAAGCTTTTCAAGTAGATAGAAGCAGGCCATTTTGTTATATTTTTAATTTTTTTATTTGTTTCCTCACCCACAAGAAAGAAATAAATACCACGAGTATGCAAAGCTTTAAAGAAAATGCAAGGGAAATAAAGAATGAGTAGAATTAAATCCTTAAAGATATTAAGCTTTCCAAGAAATAGAAGCAAGCCATTTTGTTTTCTTTTTCATTTTTTTAATTGTTTCCTCCACCCGAAGAAAGAAAAAAATGCCACGAGTATGCAGAGCTTTAAATAAAATGCAAGGGAAATAAAGAATGAGTAGAATTAAATCACTAAAGATATTAAGCTTTTCAAGTAGATAGAAGTAGGTCATTTTGTTTTCTTTTTCATTTTTTTAATTGTTTCCCCCACCCGAAGAAAGAAAAAAATGCCACGAGTATGCAGTGCTTTAAATAAAATGCAAGGGAATAAAGAATGAGTAGAATTAAATCACTAAAGATATTAAGCTTTTCAAGAAGATAGAAGCAGGCCATTTTGTTTTCTTTTTCATTTTCTTAATTGTTTCCTCCCCCCGAAGAAAGACAGAAGCGGTGTATACATGTTGCATTTATACATTTTAGCATCCTGCCCACCAAGCAGGAATTCACTCGTAAGAGGCCCTGATGTTGGATGCAGTTTTACGTCATACCCAGGACGAATGTTATACTGTATTCAAGAATATACAAGCTGGCGGTACATATTGCATTTATATTTTTTTTAATCATTCCACACACCGAAGAAAGTCAGGAATGCCACCAGTATTCAGGGCTTTAAAGTAAATGCAAGGGAAATAAAGAATGAGTAGAATTATATCACTAAAGATATTAAGCTTTTCAAGAAGATAGAAGCAGGCCAATTTGATTTCTTTTTCATTTTTTTAATTGTTTCCTCCACCCGAAGAAAGAAAAAAATGCCACGAGTATGCAGGGCTTTAAAGAAAATGCAAGGGAAATAAAGAATGAGTAGAATTAAATCACTAAAGATATTAAGCTTTTCAAGAAGATAGAAGCAGGCCATTTTGTTTTCTTTTTCATTTTTTTAATTGTTTCATCCACCCGAAGAAAGAAAAAAATGTCACGAGTATGCAGGGATTTAAAGAAAATGCAAGGGAAATAAAGAATGAGTAGAATTAAATCCTTAAAGATATTAAGCTTTTCAAGAAGATAGAAGCAGGCCATTTTGTTTTCTTTTTCATTTTTTTAATTGTTTCATCCACCCGAAGAAAAAAAAAAATGCCACGAGTATGCAGGGATTTAAAGAAAATGCAAGGGAAATAATGAATGAGTAGAATTAAATCCTTAAAGATATTAAGGTTTTCAAGAAGATAGAAGCAGGCCATTTTGTTTTCTTTTTCATTTTTTTAATTGTTTCCTCCACCCGAAGAAAGAAAAAAATGCCACGAGTATGCAGAGCTTTAAAGAAAATGCAATGGAAATAAAGAATGAGTAGAATTAAATCACTAAAGATATTAAGCTTTTCAAGAAGATAGAAGCAGGCCATTTTGTTTTCTTTTTCATTTTTTTAATTGTTTCCTCCACCCGAAGAAAGAAAAAAATGCCACGAGTATGCAGGGCTTTAAAGAAAATGCAAGGGAAATAAAGAATGAGTAGAATTAAATCCTTAAAGATATTAAGCTTTTCAAGAAGATAGAAGCAGGCCATTTTGTTTTCTTTTTCATTTTTTTAATTGTTTCCTCCACCCGAAGAAAGAAAAAAATGCCCCGAGTATGCAGGGATTTAAATAAAATGCAAGGGAAATAAAGAATGAGTAGAATTAAATACTTAAAGATATTAAGCTTTTCAAGAAGATAGAAGCAGGCCATTTTGTTTTCTTTTTCATTTTTTTAATTTTTTCATCCATCCGAAGAAAGAAAAAAATGCCACGAATATGCGGAGCTTTAAAGAAAATGCAAGGGAAATAAAGAATGAGTAGAATTAAATCACTAAAGATATTAAGCTTTGCAAGAAGATAGAAGCAGGCCATTTTGTTTTCTTTTTCATTTTTTTAATTGTTTCCTCCACCCGAAGAAAGAAAAAAATGCGACGAGTATGCAGGGCTTTATAGAAAATGCAAGGGAAATAAAGAATGAGTAGAATTAAATCCTTAAAGATATTAAGCTTTTCAAGAAGATAGAAGCAGGCCATTTTGTTTTTCTTTTTCATTTTTTTAATTGTTTCATCCACCCGAAGAAAGAAAAAAATGCCACGAATATGCAGAGCTTTAAAGAAAATGCAAGGGAAATAAAGAATGAGTAGAATTAAATCCTTAAAGATATTAAGCTTTTCAAGAAGATAGAAGCAGGCCATTTTGTTTTTCTTTTTCATTTTTTTAATTGTTTCATCCACCCGAAGAAAGAAAAAAATGCCACGAATATGCAGAGCTTTAAATAAAATGCAAGGGAAATAAAGAATGAGTAGAATTAAATCATTAAGATATTAAGCTTTTCAAGTAGATAGAAGCAGGCCATTTTGTTATATTTTTAATTTTTTTATTTGTTTCCTCACCCACAAGAAAGAAATAAATACCACGAGTATGCAAAGCTTTAAAGAAAATGCAAGGGAAATAAAGAATGAGTAGAATTAAATCCTTAAAGATATTAAGCTTTCCAAGAAATAGAAGCAAGCCATTTTGTTTTCTTTTTCATTTTTTTAATTGTTTCCTCCATCCGAAGAAAGAAAAAAATGCCACGAGTATGCAGAGCTTTAAATAAAATGCAAGGGAAATAAAGAATGAGTAGAATTAAATCACTAAAGATATTAAGCTTTTCAAGTAGATAGAAGTAGGCCATTTTGTTTTCTTGTTCATTTTTTTAATTGTTTCCCCCACCCGAAGAAAGAAAAAAATGCCACGAGTATGCAGTGCTTTAAATAAAATGCAAGGGAATAAAGAATGAGTAGAATTAAATCACTAAAGATATTAAGCTTTTCAAGAAGATAGAAGCAGGCCATTTTGTTTTCTTTTTCATTTTCTTAATTGTTTCCTCCCCCCGAAGAAAGACAGAAGCGGTGTATACATGTTGCATTTATACATTTTAGCATCCTGCCCACCAAGCAGGAATTCACTCGTAAGAGGCCCTGATGTTGGATGCAGTTTTACGTCATACCCAGGACGAATGTTATACTGTATTCAAGAATATACAAGCTGGCGGTACATATTGCATTTATATTTTTTTTAATCATTCCACACACCGAAGAAAGTCAGGAATGCCACCAGTATTCAGGGCTTTAAAGTAAATGCAAGGGAAATAAAGAATGAGTAGAATTATATCACTAAAGATATTAAGCTTTTCAAGAAGATAGAAGCAGGCCATTTTGTTTTCTTTTTCATTTTTTTAATTGTTTCCTCCACCCGAAGAAAGAAAAAAATGCCACGAGTATGCAGGGCTTTAAAGAAAATGCAAGGGAAATAAAGAATGAGTAGAATTAAATCCTTAAAGATATTAAGCTTTTCAAGAAGATAGAAGCAGGCCATTTTGTTTTCTTTTTCATTTTTTTAATTGTTTCCTCCACCCGAAGAAAGAAAAAAATGCCCCGAGTATGCAGGGATTTAAATAAAATGCAAGGGAAATAAAGAATGAGTAGAATTAAATACTTAAAGATATTAAGCTTTTCAAGAAGATAGAAGCAGGCCATTTTGTTTTCTTTTTCATTTTTTTAATTTTTTCATCCATCCGAAGAAAGAAAAAAATGCCACGAATATGCGGAGCTTTAAAGAAAATGCAAGGGAAATAAAGAATGAGTAGAATTAAATCACTAAAGATATTAAGCTTTGCAAGAAGATAGAAGCAGGCCATTTTGTTTTCTTTTTCATTTTTTTAATTGTTTCCTCCACCCGAAGAAAGAAAAAAATGCGACGAGTATGCAGGGCTTTATAGAAAATGCAAGGGAAATAAAGAATGAGTAGAATTAAATCCTTAAAGATATTAAGCTTTTCAAGAAGATAGAAGCAGGCCATTTTGTTTTTCTTTTTCATTTTTTTAATTGTTTCATCCACCCGAAGAAAGAAAAAAATGCCACGAATATGCAGAGCTTTAAAGAAAATGCAAGGGAAATAAAGAATGAGTAGAATTAAATCCTTAAAGATATTAAGCTTTTCAAGAAGATAGAAGCAGGCCATTTTGTTTTTCTTTTTCATTTTTTTAATTGTTTCATCCACCCGAAGAAAGAAAAAAATGCCACGAATATGCAGAGCTTTAAATAAAATGCAAGGGAAATAAAGAATGAGTAGAATTAAATCATTAAGATATTAAGCTTTTCAAGTAGATAGAAGCAGGCCATTTTGTTATATTTTTAATTTTTTTATTTGTTTCCTCACCCACAAGAAAGAAATAAATACCACGAGTATGCAAAGCTTTAAAGAAAATGCAAGGGAAATAAAGAATGAGTAGAATTAAATCCTTAAAGATATTAAGCTTTCCAAGAAATAGAAGCAAGCCATTTTGTTTTCTTTTTCATTTTTTTAATTGTTTCCTCCATCCGAAGAAAGAAAAAAATGCCACGAGTATGCAGAGCTTTAAATAAAATGCAAGGGAAATAAAGAATGAGTAGAATTAAATCACTAAAGATATTAAGCTTTTCAAGTAGATAGAAGTAGGCCATTTTGTTTTCTTGTTCATTTTTTTAATTGTTTCCCCCACCCGAAGAAAGAAAAAAATGCCACGAGTATGCAGTGCTTTAAATAAAATGCAAGGGAATAAAGAATGAGTAGAATTAAATCACTAAAGATATTAAGCTTTTCAAGAAGATAGAAGCAGGCCATTTTGTTTTCTTTTTCATTTTCTTAATTGTTTCCTCCCCCCGAAGAAAGACAGAAGCGGTGTATACATGTTGCATTTATACATTTTAGCATCCTGCCCACCAAGCAGGAATTCACTCGTAAGAGGCCCTGATGTTGGATGCAGTTTTACGTCATACCCAGGACGAATGTTATACTGTATTCAAGAATATACAAGCTGGCGGTACATATTGCATTTATATTTTTTTTAATCATTCCACACACCGAAGAAAGTCAGGAATGCCACCAGTATTCAGGGCTTTAAAGTAAATGCAAGGGAAATAAAGAATGAGTAGAATTATATCACTAAAGATATTAAGCTTTTCAAGAAGATAGAAGCAGGCCATTTTGTTTTCTTTTTCATTTTTTTAATTGTTTCCTCCACCCGAAGAAAGAAAAAAATGCCACGAGTATGCAGGGCTTTAAAGAAAATGCAAGGGAAATAAAGAATGAGTAGAATTAAATCCTTAAAGATATTAAGCTTTTCAAGAAGATAGAAGCAGGCCATTTTGTTTTCTTTTTCATTTTTTTAATTGTTTCCTCCACCCGAAGAAAGAAAAAAATGCCCCGAGTATGCAGGGATTTAAATAAAATGCAAGGGAAATAAAGAATGAGTAGAATTAAATACTTAAAGATATTAAGCTTTTCAAGAAGATAGAAGCAGGCCATTTTGTTTTCTTTTTCATTTTTTTCATTTTTTCATCCATCCGAAGAAAGAAAAAAATGCCACGAATATGCGGAGCTTTAAAGAAAATGCAAGGGAAATAAAGAATGAGTAGAATTAAATCACTAAAGATATTAAGCTTTGCAAGAAGATAGAAGCAGGCCATTTTGTTTTCTTTTTCATTTTTTTAATTGTTTCCTCCACCCGAAGAAAGAAAAAAATGCGACGAGTATGCAGGGCTTTATAGAAAATGCAAGGGAAATAAAGAATGAGTAGAATTAAATCCTTAAAGATATTAAGCTTTTCAAGAAGATAGAAGCAGGCCATTTTGTTTTTCTTTTTCATTTTTTTAATTGTTTCATCCACCCGAAGAAAGAAAAAAATGCCACGAATATGCAGAGCTTTAAAGAAAATGCAAGGGAAATAAAGAATGAGTAGAATTAAATCCTTAAAGATATTAAGCTTTTCAAGAAGATAGAAGCAGGCCATTTTGTTTTTCTTTTTCATTTTTTTAATTGTTTCATCCACCCGAAGAAAGAAAAAAATGCCACGAATATGCAGAGCTTTAAATAAAATGCAAGGGAAATAAAGAATGAGTAGAATTAAATCATTAAGATATTAAGCTTTTCAAGTAGATAGAAGCAGGCCATTTTGTTATATTTTTAATTTTTTTATTTGTTTCCTCACCCACAAGAAAGAAATAAATACCACGAGTATGCAAAGCTTTAAAGAAAATGCAAGGGAAATAAAGAATGAGTAGAATTAAATCCTTAAAGATATTAAGCTTTCCAAGAAATAGAAGCAAGCCATTTTGTTTTCTTTTTCATTTTTTTAATTGTTTCCTCCATCCGAAGAAAGAAAAAAATGCCACGAGTATGCAGAGCTTTAAATAAAATGCAAGGGAAATAAAGAATGAGTAGAATTAAATCACTAAAGATATTAAGCTTTTCAAGTAGATAGAAGTAGGCCATTTTGTTTTCTTGTTCATTTTTTTAATTGTTTCCCCCACCCGAAGAAAGAAAAAAATGCCACGAGTATGCAGTGCTTTAAATAAAATGCAAGGGAATAAAGAATGAGTAGAATTAAATCACTAAAGATATTAAGCTTTTCAAGAAGATAGAAGCAGGCCATTTTGTTTTCTTTTTCATTTTCTTAATTGTTTCCTCCCCCCGAAGAAAGACAGAAGCGGTGTATACATGTTGCATTTATACATTTTAGCATCCTGCCCACCAAGCAGGAATTCACTCGTAAGAGGCCCTGATGTTGGATGCAGTTTTACGTCATACCCAGGACGAATGTTATACTGTATTCAAGAATATACAAGCTGGCGGTACATATTGCATTTATATTTTTTTTAATCATTCCACACACCGAAGAAAGTCAGGAATGCCACCAGTATTCAGGGCTTTAAAGTAAATGCAAGGGAAATAAAGAATGAGTAGAATTATATCACTAAAGATATTAAGCTTTTCAAGAAGATAGAAGCAGGCCATTTTGTTTTCTTTTTCATTTTTTTAATTGTTTCCTCCACCCGAAGAAAGAAAAAAATGCCACGAGTATGCAGGGCTTTAAAGAAAATGCAAGGGAAATAAAGAATGAGTAGAATTAAATCCTTAAAGATATTAAGCTTTTCAAGAAGATAGAAGCAGGCCATTTTGTTTTCTTTTTCATTTTTTTAATTGTTTCCTCCACCCGAAGAAAGAAAAAAATGCCCCGAGTATGCAGGGATTTAAATAAAATGCAAGGGAAATAAAGAATGAGTAGAATTAAATACTTAAAGATATTAAGCTTTTCAAGAAGATAGAAGCAGGCCATTTTGTTTTCTTTTTCATTTTTTTCATTTTTTCATCCATCCGAAGAAAGAAAAAAATGCCACGAATATGCGGAGCTTTAAAGAAAATGCAAGGGAAATAAAGAATGAGTAGAATTAAATCACTAAAGATATTAAGCTTTGCAAGAAGATAGAAGCAGGCCATTTTGTTTTCTTTTTCATTTTTTTAATTGTTTCCTCCACCCGAAGAAAGAAAAAAATGCGACGAGTATGCAGGGCTTTATAGAAAATGCAAGGGAAATAAAGAATGAGTAGAATTAAATCCTTAAAGATATTAAGCTTTTCAAGAAGATAGAAGCAGGCCATTTTGTTTTTCTTTTTCATTTTTTTAATTGTTTCATCCACCCGAAGAAAGAAAAAAATGCCACGAATATGCAGAGCTTTAAAGAAAATGCAAGGGAAATAAAGAATGAGTAGAATTAAATCACTAAAGATATTAAGCTTTTTAAGAAGATAGAAGCAGGCCATTTTGTTTTTTTTCATTTTTTTAATTGTTTCCTCCACCCGAAGAAATAAAAAAATGCCACGAGTAGGCAGGGCTTTAAAGAAAATGCAAGGGAAATAAAGAATGAGTAGAATTAAATCCTTAAAGATATTAAGCTTTTCAAGAAGATAGAAGCAGGCCATTTTGTTTTTCTTTTTCATTTTTTTAATTGTTTCATCCACCCGAAGAAAGAAAAAAATGCCACGAATATGCAGAGCTTTACACAAAATGCAAGGGAAATAAAGAATGAGTAGAATTAAATCACTAAAGATATTAAGCTTTTCAAGAAGATAGAAGTAGGCCATTTTGTTTTCTTTTTCATTTTTTTAATTGTTTCCTCCACCCGAAGAAAGAAAAAAATGCCACGAGTATGCAGGGATTTAAAGAAAATGCAAGGGAAATAATGAATGAGTAGAATTAAATCCTTAAAGATATTAAGCTTTTCAAGAAGATAGAAGCAGGCCATTTTGTTTTCTTTTTCTTTTTTTAATTGTTTCCTCCACCCAAAGAAAGAAAAAAATGCCACGAGTATGCAGAGCTTTAAAGAAAATGCAATGGAAATAAAGAATGAGTAGAATTAAATCACTAAAGATATTAAGCTTTTCAAGAAGATAGAAGCAGGCCATTTTGTTTTCTTTTTCATTTTTTTAATTGTTTCATCCACCCGAAAAAGAGAAAAATGCCACGAATATGCAGAGCTTTAAAGAAAATTCAAGGGAAATAAAGAATGAGTAGAATTAAATCACTAAAGATATTAAGCTTTGCAAGAAGATAGAAGCAGGCCATTTTGTTTTCTTTTTCATTTTTTTAATTGTTTCCTCCACCCGAAGAAAGAAAAAAATGCGACGAGTATGCAGGGCTTTATAGAAAATGCAAGGGAAATAAAGAATGAGTAGAATTAAATCACTAAAGATATTAAGCTTTTCAAGAAGATAGAAGCAGGCCATTTTGTTTTCTTTTTCATTTTTTTAATTGTTTCATCCACCCGAAAAAGAGAAAAATGCCACGAATATGCAGAGCTTTAAAGAAAATTCAAGGGAAATAAAGAATGAGTAGAATTAAATCACTAAAGATATTAAGCTTTGCAAGAAGATAGAAGCAGGCCATTTTGTTTTCTTTTTCATTTTTTTAATTGTTTCCTCCACCCGAAGAAAGAAAAAAATTCCACGAATATGCAGAGCTTTAAAGAAAATGCAAGTTAAATAAAGAATGAGTAGAATTAAATCACTAAAGATATTAAGCTTTTCAAGAAGATAGAAGCAGGCCATTTTGTTTTCTTTTTCATTTTTTTAATTGTTTCCTCCACCCGAAGAAAGAAAAAATGCCACGAGTATGCAGGGCTTTAAAGAAAATGCAAGGGAAATAAACAATGAGTAGAATTAAATCACTAAATATATTAAGCTTTTCAAGAAGATAGAAGCAGGCCATTTTGTTTTTTTTTCATTTTTTTAATTGTTTCCTCCACCCGAAGAAATAAAAAAATGCCACGAGTATGCAGGGCTTTAAAGAAAATGCAAGGGAAATAAAGAATGAGTAGAATTAAATCCTTAAAGATATTAAGCTTTTCAAGAAGATAGAAGCAGGCAATTTTGTTTTTCTTTTTCATTTTTTTAATTGTTTCATCCACCCGAAGAAAGAAAAAAATGTCACGAATATGCAGAACTTTAAAGAAAATGCAAGTTAAATAAAGAATGAGTAGAATTAAATCACTAAAGATATTAAGCTTTTCAAGAAGATAGAAGCAGGCCATTTTGTTTTCTTTTTCATTTTTTTAATTGTTTCCTCCACCCGAAGAAAGAAAAAATGCCACGAGTATGCAGGGCTTTAAAGAAAATGCAAGGGAATTAAAGAATGAGTAGAATTAAATCACTAAAGATATTAAGCTTTTCAAGAAGATAGAAGCAGGCCCTTTTGTTTACTTTTTCATTTTTTTAATTGTTTCTTCCACCCGATGAAAGAAAAAAATGCCACGTGTATGTCAGGGCTTTAAAGAAAATGCAAGGGAAATAAAGAATGAGTAAAATTAAATCACTAAAGATATTAAGCTTTTCAAGAAGATAGAAGCAGGCCATTTTGTTTTCTTTTTCATTTTTTTTATTGTTTCCTTTACCCGAAGAAAGAAAAAAATGCCACGAGTATGCAGAGCTTTAAATAAAATGCAAGGGAAATAAAGAATGAGTAGAATTAAATCATTAAGATATTAAGCTTTTCAAGTATATAGAAGCAGGCCATTTTGTTATATTTTTAATTTTTTTATTTGTTTCCTCACCCACAAGAAAGAAATAAATACCACGAGTATGCAAAGCTTTAAAGAAAATGCAAGGGAAATAAAGAATGAGTAGAATTAAATCCTTAAAGATATTAAGCTTTCCAAGAAATAGAAGCAAGCCATTTTGTTTTCTTTTTCATTTTTTTAATTGTTTCCTCCACCCGAAGAAAGAAAAAAATGCCACGAGTATGCAGTGCTTTAAATAAAATGCAAGGGAATAAAGAATGAGTAGAATTAAATCACTAAAGATATTAAGCTTTTCAAGAAGATAGAAGCAGGCCATTTTGTTTTCTTTTTCATTTTCTTAATTGTTTCCTCCCCCCGAAGAAAGACAGATGCGGTGTATACATGTTGCATTTATACATTTTAGCATCCTGCCCACCAAGCAGGAATTCACTCGTAAGAGGCCCTGATGTTGGATGCAGTTTTACGTCATACCCAGGACGAATGTTATACTGTATTCAAGAATATACAAGCTGGCGGTACATATTGCATTTATATTTTTTTTAATCATTCCACACACCGAAGAAAGTCAGGAATGCCACCAGTATTCAGGGCTTTAAAGTAAATGCAAGGGAAATAAAGAATGAGTAGAATTATATCACTAAAGATATTAAGCTTTTCAAGAAGATAGAAGCAGGCCAATTTGATTTCTTTTTCATTTTTTTAATTGTTTCCTCCACCCGAAGAAAGAAAAAAATGCCACGAGTATGCAGGGCTTTAAAGAAAATGCAAGGGAAATAAAGAATGAGTAGAATTAAATCACTAAAGATATTAAGCTTTTCAAGA
The DNA here is from genome assembly GCA_964036315.1 of Acanthosepion esculentum. Lineage (NCBI taxonomy): Eukaryota > Metazoa > Mollusca > Cephalopoda > Sepiida > Sepiidae > Acanthosepion > Acanthosepion esculentum. Next base: position 79,685,592 of record OZ038509.1, read on the forward strand.
AGATAGAAGCAGGCCATTTTGTTTTCTTTTTGATTTTTTTAATTGTTTCATCCACCCGAAGAAAGAAAAAAATGTCACGAGTATGCAGGGATTTAAAGAAAATGCAAGGGAAATAAAGAATGAGTAGAATTAAATCCTTAAAGATATTAAGCTTTTCAAGAAGATAGAAGCAGGCCATTTTGTTTTCTTTTTCATTTTTTTAATTGTTTCATCCACCCGAAGAAAGAAAAAATGCCACGAGTATGCAGGGCTTTAAAGAAAATGCAAGGGAAATAAACAATGAGTAGAATTAAATCACTAAATATATTAAGCTTTTCAAGAAGATAGAAGCAGGCCATTTTGTTTTTTTTTCATTTTTTTAATTGTTTCCTCCACCCGAAGAAATAAAAAAATGCCACGAGTATGCAGGGCTTTAAAGAAAATGCAAGGGAAATAAAGAATGAGTAGAATTAAATCCTTAAAGATATTAAGCTTTTCAAGAAGATAGAAGCAGGCCATTTTGTTTTTCTTTTTCATTTTTTTAATTGTTTCATCCACCCGAAGAAAGAAAAAAATGTCACGAATATGCAGAACTTTAAAGAAAATGCAAGTTAAATAAAGAATGAGTAGAATTAAATCAGTAAAGATATTAAGCTTTTCAAGAAGATAGAAGCAGGCCATTTTGTTTTCTTTTTCATTTTTTTAATTGTTTCCTCCACCCGAAGAAAGAAAAAATGCCACGAGTATGCAGGGCTTTAAAGAAAATGCAAGGGAATTAAAGAATGAGTAGAATTAAATCACTAAAGATATTAAGCTTTTCAAGAAGATAGAAGCAGGCCCTTTTGTTTACTTTTTCATTTTTTTAATTGTTTCTTCCACCCGATGAAAGAAAAAAATGCCACGTGTATGCAGGGCTTTAAAGAAAATGCAAGGGAAATAAAGAATGAGTAAAATTAAATCACTAAAGATATTAAGCTTTTCAAGAAGATAGAAGCAGGCCATTTTGTTTTCTTTTTCATTTTTTTTATTGTTTCCTTTACCCGAAGAAAGAAAAAAATGCCACGAGTATGCAGAGCTTTAAATAAAATGCAAGGGAAATAAAGAATGAGTAGAATTAAATCATTAAGATATTAAGCTTTTCAAGTATATAGAAGCAGGCCATTTTGTTATATTTTTAATTTTTTTATTTGTTTCCTCACCCACAAGAAAGAAATAAATACCACGAGTATGCAAAGCTTTAAAGAAAATGCAAGGGAAATAAAGAATGAGTAGAATTAAATCCTTAAAGATATTAAGCTTTCCAAGAAATAGAAGCAAGCCATTTTGTTTTCTTTTTCATTTTTTTAATTGTTTCCTCCACCCGAAGAAAGAAAAAAATGCCACGAGTATGCAGTGCTTTAAATAAAATGCAAGGGAATAAAGAATGAGTAGAATTAAATCACTAAAGATATTAAGCTTTTCAAGAAGATAGAAGCATGCCATTTTGTTTTCTTTTTCATTTTCTTAATTGTTTCCTCCCCCCGAAGAAAGACAGAAGCGGTGTATACATGTTGCATTTATACATTTTAGCATCCTGCCCACCAAGCAGGAATTCACTCGTAAGAGGCCCTGATGTTGGATGCAGTTTTACGTCATACCCAGGACGAATGTTATACTGTATTCAAGAATATACAAGCTGGCGGTACATATTGCATTTATATTTTTTTTAATCATTCCACACACCGAAGAAAGTCAGGAATGCCACGAGTATGCAGGGCTTTAAAGAAAATGCAAGGGAAATAAAGAATGAGTAGAATTAAATCACTAAAGATATTAAGCTTTTCAAGAAGATAGAAGCAGGCCATTTTTTTTTCTTTTTCATTTTTTTAATTGTTTCATCCACCCGAAGAAAGAAAAAAATGTCACGAGTATGCAGGGATTTAAAGAAAATGCAAGGGAAATAAAGAATGAGTAGAATTAAATCCTTAAAGATATTAAGCTTTTCAAGAAGATAGAAGCAGGCCATTTTGTTTTCTTTTTCATTTTTTTAATTGTTTCATCCACCCGAAGAAAGAAAAAAATGCCACGAGTATGCAGGGATTTAAAGAAAATGCAACGGAAATAATGAATGAGTAGAATTAAATCCTTAAAGATATTAAGCTTTTCAAGAAGATAGAAGCAGGCCATTTTGTTTTCTTTTTCATTTTTTTAATTGTTTCCTCCACCCGAAGAAAGAAAAAAATGCCACGAGTATGCAGAGCTTTAAAGAAAATGCAATGGAAATAAAGAATGAGTAGAATTAAATCACTAAAGATATTAAGCTTTTCAAGAAGATAGAAGCAGGCCATTTTGTTTTCTTTTTCATTTTTTTAATTGTTTCCTCCACCCGAAGAAAGAAAAAAATGCCACGAGTATGCAGGGCTTTAAAGAAAATGCAAGGGAAATAAAGAATGAGTAGAATTAAATCCTTAAAGATATTAAGCTTTTCAAGAAGATAGAAGCAGGCCATTTTGTTTTCTTTTTCATTTTTTTAATTGTTTCCTCCACCCGAAGAAAGAAAAAAATGACCCGAGTATGCAGGGCTTTATAGAAAATGCAAGGGAAATAAAGAATGAGTAGAATTAAATCCTTAAAGATATTAAGCTTTTCAAGAAGATAGAAGCAGGCCACTTTGTTTTTCTTTTTCATTTTTTTAATTGTTTCATCCACCCGAAGAAAGAAAAAAATGCCACGAATATGCAGAGCTTTAAAGAAAATGCAAGGGAAATAAAGAATGAGTAGAATTAAATCACTAAAGATATTAAGCTTTTTAAGAAGATAGAAGCAGGCCATTTTGTTTTTTTTTCATTTTTTTAATTGTTTCCTCCACCCGAAGAAATAAAAAAATGCCACGAGTATGCAGGGCTTTAAAGAAAATGCAAGGGAAATAAAGAATGAGTAGAATTAAATCCTTAAAGATATTAAGCTTTTCAAGAAGATAGAAGCAGGCCATTTTGTTTTTCTTTTTCATTTTTTTAATTGTTTCATCCACCCGAAGAAAGAAAAAAATGCCACGAATATGCAGAGCTTTACACAAAATGCAAGGGAAATAAAGAATGAGTAGAATTAAATCACGAAAGATATTAAGCTTTTCAAGAAGATAGAAGTAGGCCATTTTGTTTTCTTTTTCATTTTTTTAATTGTTTCCTCCACCCAAAGAAAGAAAAAAATGCCACGAGTATGCAGAGCTTTAAAGAAAATGCAATGGAAATAAAGAATGAGTAGAATTAAATCACTAAAGATATTAAGCTTTTCAAGAAGATAGAAGCAGGCCATTTTGTTTTCTTTTTCATTTTTTTAATTGTTTCATCCACCCGAAGAAAGAAAAAAATGCCACGAATATGCAGAGCTTTAAAGAAAATTAAAGGGAAATAACGAATGAGTAGAATTAAATCACTAAAGATATTAAGCTTTGCAAGAAGATAGAAGCAGGCCATTTTGTTTTCTTTTTCATTTTTTTAATTGTTTCCTCCACCCGAAGAAAGAAAAAAATGCGACGAGTAAGCAGGGCTTTATAGAAAATGCAAGGGAAATAAAGAATGAGTAGAATTAATTCCTTAAAGATATTAAGCTTTTCAAGAAGATAGAAGGAGGCCATTTTGTTTTTTTTTCATTTTTTTAATTGTTTCCTCCACCCGAAGAAATAAAAAATGCCACGAGTATGCAGGGCTTTAAAGAAAATGCAAGGGAAATAAAGAATGAGTAGAATTAAATCCTTAAAGATATTAAGCTTTTCAAGAAGATAGAAGCAGGCCATTTTGTTTTTCTTTTTCATTTTTTTAATTGTTTCATCCACCCGAAGAAAGAAAAAAATTCCACGAATATGCAGAGCTTTAAAGAAAATGCAAGTTAAATAAAGAATGAGTAGAATTAAATCACTAAAGATATTAAGCTTTTCAAGAAGATAGAAGCAGGCCATTTTGTTTTCTTTTTCATTTTTTTAATTGTTTCCTCCACCCGAAGAAAGAAAAAATGCCACGAGTATGCAGGGCTTTAAAGAAAATGCAAGGGAAATAAAGAATGAGTAGAATTAAATCACTAAAGATATTAAGCTTTTCAAGAAGATAGAAGCAGGCCCTTTTGTTTACTTTTTCATTTTTTTAATTGTTTCTTCCACCCGATGAAAGAAAAAAATGCCACGTGTATGCAGGGCTTTAAAGAAAATGCAAGGGAAATAAAGAATGAGTAAAATTAAATCACTAAAGATATTAAGCTTTTCAAGAAGATAGAAGCAGGCCATTTTGTTTTCTTTTTCATTTTTTTTATTGTTTCCTTTACCCGAAGAAAGAAAAAAATGCCACGAGTATGCAGAGCTTTAAATAAAATGCAAGGGAAATAAAGAATGAGTAGAATTAAATCATTAAGATATTAAGCTTTTCAAGTATATAGAAGCAGGCCATTTTGTTATATTTTTAATTTTTTTATTTGTTTCCTCACCCACAAGAAAGAAATAAATACCACGAGTATGCAAAGCTTTAAAGAAAATGCAAGGGAAATAAAGAATGAGTAGAATTAAATCCTTAAAGATATTAAGCTTTCCAAGAAATAGAAGCAAGCCATTTTGTTTTCTTTTTCATTTTTTTAATTGTTTCCTCCACCCGAAGAAAGAAAAAAATGCCACGAGTATGCAGTGCTTTAAATAAAATGCAAGGGAATAAAGAATGAGTAGAATTAAATCACTAAAGATATTAAGCTTTTCAAGAAGATAGAAGCATGCCATTTTGTTTTCTTTTTCATTTTCTTAATTGTTTCCTCCCCCCGAAGAAAGACAGAAGCGGTGTATACATGTTGCATTTATACATTTTAGCATCCTGCCCACCAAGCAGGAATTCACTCGTAAGAGGCCCTGATGTTGGATGCAGTTTTACGTCATACCCAGGACGAATGTTATACTGTATTCAAGAATATACAAGCTGGCGGTACATATTGCATTTATATTTTTTTTAATCATTCCACACACCGAAGAAAGTCAGGAATGCCACCAGTATTCAGGGCTTTAAAGTAAATGCAAGGGAAATAAAGAATGAGTAGAATTATATCACTAAAGATATTAAGCTTTTCAAGAAGATAGAAGCAGGCCAATTTGATTTCTTTTTCATTTTTTTAATTGTTTCCTCCACCCGAAGAAAGAAAAAAATGCCACGAGTATGCAGGGCTTTAAAGAAAATGCAAGGGAAATAAAGAATGAGTAGAATTAAATCACTAAAGATATTAAGCTTTTCAAGAAGATAGAAGCAGGCCATTTTGTTTTCTTTTTCATTTTTTTAATTGTTTCATCCACCCGAAGAAAGAAAAAAATGTCACGAGTATGCAGGGATTTAAAGAAAATGCAAGGGAAATAAAGAATGAGTAGAATTAAATCCTTAAAGATATTAAGCTTTTCCAGAAGATAGAAGCAGGCCATTTTGTTTTCTTTTTCATTTTTTTAATTGTTTCATCCACCCGAAGAAAGAAAAAAATGCCACGAGTATGCAGGGATTTAAAGAAAATGCAACGGAAATAATGAATGAGTAGAATTAAATCCTTAAAGATATTAAGCTTTTCAAGAAGATAGAAGCAGGCCATTTTGTTTTCTTTTTCATTTTTTTAATTGTTTCCTCCACCCGAAGAAAGAAAAAAATGCCACGAGTATGCAGAGCTTTAAAGAAAATGCAATGGAAATAAAGAATGAGTAGAATTAAATCACTAAAGATATTAAGCTTTTCAAGAAGATAGAAGCAGGCCATTTTGTTTTCTTTTTCATTTTTTTAATTGTTTCCTCCACCCGAAGAAAGAAAAAAATGCCACGAGTATGCAGGGCTTTAAAGAAAATGCAAGGGAAATAAAGAATGAGTAGAATTAAATCCTTAAAGATATTAAGCTTTTCAAGAAGATAGAAGCAGGCCATTTTGTTTTCTTTTTCATTTTTTTAATTGTTTCCTCCACCCGAAGAAAGAAAAAAATGACCCGAGTATGCAGGGATTTAAATAAAATGCTAGGGAAATAAAGAATGAATAGAATTAAATCCTTAAAGATATTAAGCTTTTCAAGAAGATAGAAGCAGGCCATTTTGTTTTCTTTTTCATTTTTTTAATTTTTTCATCCAGCCGAAGAAAGAAAAAAATGCCACGAATATGCGGAGCTTTAAAGAAAATGCAAGGGAAATAAAGAATGAGTAGAATTAAATCACTAAAGATATTAAGCTTTGCAAGAAGATAGAAGCAGGCCATTTTGTTTTCTTTTTCATTTTTTTAATTGTTTCCTCCACCCGAAGAAAGAAAAAAATGCGACGAGTATGCAGGGCTTTATAGAAAATGCAAGGGAAATAAAGAATGAGTAGAATTAAATCCTTAAAGATATTAAGCTTTTCAAGAAGATAGAAGCAGGCCATTTTGTTTTTCTTTTTCATTTTTTTAATTGTTTCATCCACCCGAAGAAAGAAAAAAATGCCACGAATATGCAGAGCTTTAAAGAAAATGCAAGGGAAATAAAGAATGAGTAGAATTAAATCACTAAAGATATTAAGCTTTTTAAGAAGATAGAAGCAGGCCATTTTGTTTTTTTTTCATTTTTTTAATTGTTTCCTCCACCCGAAGAAATAAAAAAATGCCACGAGTATGCAGGGCTTTAAAGAAAATGCAAGGGAAATAAAGAATGAGTAGAATTAAATCCTTAAAGATATTAAGCTTTTCAAGAAGATAGAAGCAGGCCATTTTGTTTTTCTTTTTCATTTTTTTAATTGTTTCATCCACCCGAAGAAAGAAAAAAATGCCACGAATATGCAGAGCTTTACACAAAATGCAAGGGAAATAAAGAATGAGTAGAATTAAATCACGAAAGATATTAAGCTTTTCAAGAAGATAGAAGTAGGCCATTTTGTTTTCTTTTTCATTTTTTTAATTGTTTCCTCCACCCAAAGAAAGAAAAAAATGCCACGAGTATGCAGAGCTTTAAAGAAAATGCAATGGAAATAAAGAATGAGTAGAATTAAATCACTAAAGATATTAAGCTTTTCAAGAAGATAGAAGCAGGCCATTTTGTTTTCTTTTTCATTTTTTTAATTGTTTCATCCACCCGAAGAAAGAAAAAAATGCCACGAATATGCAGAGCTTTAAAGAAAATTAAAGGGAAATAACGAATGAGTAGAATTAAATCACTAAAGATATTAAGCTTTGCAAGAAGATAGAAGCAGGCCATTTTGTTTTCTTTTTCATTTTTTTAATTGTTTCCTCCACCCGAAGAAAGAAAAAAATGCGACGAGTATGCAGGGCTTTATAGAAAATGCAAGGGAAATAAAGAATGAGTAGAATTAATTCCTTAAAGATATTAAGCTTTTCAAGAAGATAGAAGGAGGCCATTTTGTTTTTTTTTCATTTTTTTAATTGTTTCCTCCACCCGAAGAAATAAAAAATGCCACGAGTATGCAGGGCTTTAAAGAAAATGCAAGGGAAATAAAGAATGAGTAGAATTAAATCCTTAAAGATATTAAGCTTTTCAAGAAGATAGAAGCAGGCCATTTTGTTTTTCTTTTTCATTTTTTTAATTGTTTCATCCACCCGAAGAAAGAAAAAAATTCCACGAATATGCAGAGCTTTAAAGAAAATGCAAGTTAAATAAAGAATGAGTAGAATTAAATCACTAAAGATATTAAGCTTTTCAAGAAGATAGAAGCAGGCCATTTTGTTTTCTTTTTCATTTTTTTAATTGTTTCCTCCACCCGAAGAAAGAAAAAATGCCACGAGTATGCAGGGCTTTAAAGAAAATGCAAGGGAAATAAAGAATGAGTAGAATTAAATCACTAAAGATATTAAGCTTTTCAAGAAGATAGAAGCAGGCCCTTTTGTTTACTTTTTCATTTTTTTAATTGTTTCTTCCACCCGATGAAAGAAAAAAATGCCACGTGTATGCAGGGCTTTAAAGAAAATGCAAGGGAAATAAAGAATGAGTAAAATTAAATCACTAAAGATATTAAGCTTTTCAAGAAGATAGAAGCAGGCCATTTTGTTTTCTTTTTCATTTTTTTTATTGTTTCCTTTACCCGAAGAAAGAAAAAAATGCCACGAGTATGCAGAGCTTTAAATAAAATGCAAGGGAAATAAAGAATGAGTAGAATTAAATCATTAAGATATTAAGCTTTTCAAGTAGATAGAAGGAGGCCATTTTGTTTTCTTTTTCATTTTTTTAATTTTTTCATCCAGCCGAAGAAAGAAAAAAATGCCACGAATATGCGGAGCTTTAAAGAAAATGCAAGGGAAATAAAGAATGAGTAGAATTAAATCACTAAAGATATTAAGCTTTGCAAGAAGATAGAAGCAGGCCATTTTGTTTTCTTTTTCATTTTTTTAATTGTTTCCTCCACCCGAAGAAAGAAAAAAATGCGACGAGTATGCAGGGCTTTATAGAAAATGCAAGGGAAATAAAGAATGAGTAGAATTAAATCCTTAAAGATATTAAGCTTTTCAAGAAGATAGAAGCAGGCCATTTTGTTTTTCTTTTTCATTTTTTTAATTGTTTCATCCACCCGAAGAAAGAAAAAAATGCCACGAATATGCAGAGCTTTAAAGAAAATGCAAGGGAAATAAAGAATGAGTAGAATTAAATCACTAAAGATATTAAGCTTTTTAAGAAGATAGAAGCAGGCCATTTTGTTTTTTTTTCATTTTTTTAATTGTTTCCTCCACCCGAAGAAATAAAAAAATGCCACGAGTATGCAGGGCTTTAAAGAAAATGCAAGGGAAATAAAGAATGAGTAGAATTAAATCCTTAAAGATATTAAGCTTTTCAAGAAGATAGAAGCAGGCCATTTTGTTTTTCTTTTTCATTTTTTTAATTGTTTCATCCACCCGAAGAAAGAAAAAAATGCCACGAATATGCATAGCTTTACACAAAATGCAAGGGAAATAAAGAATGAGTAGAATTAAATCACGAAAGATATTAAGCTTTTCAAGAAGATAGAAGTAGGCCATTTTGTTTTCTTTTTCATTTTTTTAATTGTTTCCTCCACCCAAAGAAAGAAAAAAATGCCACGAGTATGCAGAGCTTTAAAGAAAATGCAATGGAAATAAAGAATGAGTAGAATTAAATCACTAAAGATATTAAGCTTTTCAAGAAGATAGAAGCAGGCCATTTTGTTTTCTTTTTCATTTTTTTAATTGTTTCATCCACCCGAAGAAAGAAAAAAATGCCACGAATATGCAGAGCTTTAAAGAAAATTAAAGGGAAATAACGAATGAGTAGAATTAAATCACTAAAGATATTAAGCTTTGCAAGAAGATAGAAGCAGGCCATTTTGTTTTCTTTTTCATTTTTTTAATTGTTTCCTCCACCCGAAGAAAGAAAAAAATGCGACGAGTATGCAGGGATTTATAGAAAATGCAAGGGAAATAAAGAATGAGTAGAATTAATTCCTTAAAGATATTAAGCTTTTCAAGAAGATAGAAGGAGGCCATTTTGTTTTTTTTTCATTTTTTTAATTGTTTCCTCCACCCGAAGAAATAAAAAATGCCACGAGTATGCAGGGCTTTAAAGAAAATGCAAGGGAAATAAAGAATGAGTAGAATTAAATCCTTAAAGATATTAAGCTTTTCAAGAAGATAGAAGCAGGCCATTTTGTTTTTCTTTTTCATTTTTTTAATTGTTTCATCCACCCGAAGAAAGAAAAAAATGCCACGAATATGCGGAGCTTTAAAGAAAATGCAAGGGAAATAAAGAATGAGTAGAATTAAATCACTAAAGATATTAAGCTTTGCAAGAAGATAGAAGCAGGCCATTTTGTTTTCTTTTTCATTTTTTTAATTGTTTCCTCCACCCGAAGAAAGAAAAAAATGCGACGAGTATGCAGGGCTTTATAGAAAATGCAAGGGAAATAAAGAATGAGTAGAATTAAATCCTTAAAGATATTAAGCTTTTCAAGAAGATAGAAGCAGGCCATTTTGTTTTTCTTTTTCATTTTTTTAATTGTTTCATCCACCCGAAGAAAGAAAAAAATGCCACGAATATGCAGAGCTTTAAAGAAAATGCAAGGGAAATAAAGAATGAGTAGAATTAAATCACTAAAGATATTAAGCTTTTTAAGAAGATAGAAGCAGGCCATTTTGTTTTTTTTTCATTTTTTTAATTGTTTCCTCCACCCGAAGAAATAAAAAAATGCCACGAGTATGCAGGGCTTTAAAGAAAATGCAAGGGAAATAAAGAATGAGTAGAATTAAATCCTTAAAGATATTAAGCTTTTCAAGAAGATAGAAGCAGGCCATTTTGTTTTTCTTTTTCATTTTTTTAATTGTTTCATCCACCCGAAGAAAGAAAAAAATGCCACGAATATGCAGAGCTTTACACAAAATGCAAGGGAAATAAAGAATGAGTAGAATTAAATCACGAAAGATATTAAGCTTTTCAAGAAGATAGAAGTAGGCCATTTTGTTTTCTTTTTCATTTTTTTAATTGTTTCCTCCACCCAAAGAAAGAAAAAAATGCCACGAGTATGCAGAGCTTTAAAGAAAATGCAATGGAAATAAAGAATGAGTAGAATTAAATCACTAAAGATATTAAGCTTTTCAAGAAGATAGAAGCAGGCCATTTTGTTTTCTTTTTCATTTTTTTAATTGTTTCATCCACCCGAAGAAAGAAAAAAATGCCACGAATATGCAGAGCTTTAAAGAAAATTAAAGGGAAATAACGAATGAGTAGAATTAAATCACTAAAGATATTAAGCTTTGCAAGAAGATAGAAGCAGGCCATTTTGTTTTCTTTTTCATTTTTTTAATTGTTTCCTCCACCCGAAGAAAGAAAAAAATGCGACGAGTATGCAGGGCTTTATAGAAAATGCAAGGGAAATAAAGAATGAGTAGAATTAATTCCTTAAAGATATTAAGCTTTTCAAGAAGATAGAAGGAGGCCATTTTGTTTTTTTTTCATTTTTTTAATTGTTTCCTCCACCCGAAGAAATAAAAAATGCCACGAGTATGCAGGGCTTTAAAGAAAATGCAAGGGAAATAAAGAATGAGTAGAATTAAATCCTTAAAGATATTAAGCTTTTCAAGAAGATAGAAGCAGGCCATTTTGTTTTTCTTTTTCATTTTTTTAATTGTTTCATCCACCCGAAGAAAGAAAAAAATTCCACGAATATGCAGAGCTTTAAAGAAAATGCAAGTTAAATAAAGAATGAGTAGAATTAAATCACTAAAGATATTAAGCTTTTCAAGAAGATAGAAGCAGGCCATTTTGTTTTCTTTTTCATTTTTTTAATTGTTTCCTCCACCCGAAGAAAGAAAAAATGCCACGAGTATGCAGGGCTTTAAAGAAAATGCAAGGGAAATAAAGAATGAGTAGAATTAAATCACTAAAGATATTAAGCTTTTCAAGAAGATAGAAGCAGGCCCTTTTGTTTACTTTTTCATTTTTTTAATTGTTTCTTCCACCCGATGAAAGAAAAAAATGCCACGTGTATGCAGGGCTTTAAATAAAATGCAAGGGAAATAAAGAATGAGTAGAATTAAATCATTAAGATATTAAGCTTTTCAAGTAGATAGAAGGAGGCCATTTTGTTATTTTTTTAATTTTTTTATTTGTTTCCTCACCCACAAGAAAGAAATAAATACCACGAGTATGCAAAGCTTTAAAGAAAATGCAAGGGAAATAAAGAATGAGTAGAATTAAATCCTTAAAGATATTAAGCTTTCCAAGAAATAGAAGCAAGCCATTTTGTTTTCTTTATCATTTTTTTAATTGTTTCCTCCACCCGAAGAAAGAAAAAAATGCCACGAGTATGCAGAGCTTTAAATAAAATGCATGGGAAATAAAGAATGAGTAGAATTAAATCACTAAAGATATTAAGCTTTTCAAGTAGATAGAAGTAGGCCATTTTGTTTTCTTTTTCATTTTTTTAATTGTTTCCCCCACCCGAAGAAAGAAAAAAATGCCACGAGTATGCAGTGCTTTAAATAAAATGCAAGGGAATAAAGAATGAGTAGAATTAAATCACTAAAGATATTAAGCTTTTCAAGAAGATAGAAGCAGGCCATTTTGTTTTCTTTTTCATTTTCTTAATTGTTTCCTCCCCCCGAAGAAAGACAGAAGCGGTGTATACATGTTGCATTTATACATTTTAGCATCCTGCCCACCAAGCAGGAATTCACTCGTAAGAGGCCCTGATGTTGGATGCAGTTTTACGTCATACCCAGGACGAATGTTATACTGTATTCAAGAATATACAAGCTGGCGGTACATATTGCATTTATATTTTTTTTAATCATTCCACACACCGAAGAAAGTCAGGAATGCCACCAGTATTCAGGGCTTTAAAGTAAATGCAAGGGAAATAAAGAATGAGTAGAATTATATCACTAAAGATATTAAGCTTTTCAAGAAGATGGAAGCAGGCCAATTTGATTTCTTTTTCATTTTTTTAATTGTTTCCTCCACCCGAAGAAAGAAATAAATACCACGAGTATGCAGAGCTTTAAAGAAATTGCAAGGGAAATAAAGAATGAGTAGAATTAAATCACTAAAGATATTAAGCTTTTCAAGAAGATAGAAGCAGGCCATTTTGTTTTCTTTTTCATTTTTTTAATTGTTTCCTCCACCCGAAGAAAGAAAAAAATGCCACGAGTATGCAGGGCTTTAAAGAAAATGCAAGGGAAATAAAGAATGAGTAGAATTAAATCACTAAAGATATTAAGCTTTTCAAGAAGATATAAGCAGGCCATTTTGTTTTCTTTTTCATTTTTTGAATTGTTTCCTCCACCCGAAGAAAGAAAAAAATGTCACGAGTATGCAGAGCTTTAAAGAAAATGCAAGGTAATGAAAGAATGAGTAGAATTAAATCACTAAAGATATTAAGCTTTTCAAGAAGATAGAAGCAGGCCATTTTGTTTTCTTTTTCATAAATGTTTCCTCCCCCCGAAGAAAGACAGACGTGGTGTATACATGTTGCTTTTATACATTTTAGCATCCTCCCCACCAAGCAGGAATTCACTCGTAAGAGGCCCTGATGTTGGATGCAGTTTTACGTCATACCCAGGACGAATGTTATACTGTATTCAAGAATATAGAAACTGGCGGTATATATTTCATTTATATTTTTTTTAATCATTCCACCCACCGAAGAAAGTCAGGAATGCCACCAGTATGCAGGGCTTTAAAGAAAATGCAAGGGAAATAAAGAATGAGTAGAATTATATCACTAAAGATATTAAGCTTTTCAAGAAGATAGAAGCAGGCCATTTTGTTATATTTTTAATTTTTTTAATATTTCCTCCACTCGAAGAAAGAAATAAATACCACGTATATGCAGAGCTTTAAAGAAAATTTCTAGGGAATTAAAGAATGAGCAGAATTAAATCACTAAAGATATTAAGCTTTTCAAGAAGATAGAAGCAGGCCATTTTGTTTTCTTTTTCACTTTTTTCATTGTTTCCTCTACCCGAAGAAAGAAAAAAATCCACGAGTATGCATGGCTTTAAAGAAAATGCAAGGGAAATAAAGAATTAGTAGAATTAAATAACTAAAGATATGAAGCTTTTCAAGAAGATAGAAGCAGGCCATTTTGTTTTCTTTTTCATTTTTTTAATTGTTTCATCCACCCGAAGAAAGAAAAAATGCCACGAGTATGCAGGGATTTAAAGAAAATGCAAGGGAAATAAAGAATGAGTAGAATTAAATCACTAAAGATATTAAGCTTTTCAAGAAGATAGAAGCAGGCCATTTTGTTTTCTTTTTCATTTTTTTAATTGTTTCCTCCTCCCGAAGAAAGAAAAAAATGACACGAGTATGCAGGGATTTAAAGAAAATGCAAGGGAAATAAAGAATGAGTAGAATTAAATCCTTAAAGATATTAAGCTTTTCAAGAAGATAGAAGCAGGCCATTTTGTTTTCTTTTTCATTTTTTTAATTGTTTCATCCACCCGAAGAAAGAAAAAAATGCCACGAATATGCAGAGCTTAAAAAAAATGCAAGGGAAATAAAGAATGAGTAGAATTAAATCACTAAAGATATTAAGCTTTTCAAGAAGATAGAAGCAGGCCATTTTGTTTTCTTTTTCATTTTCTTAATTGTTTCCTCCCCCCGAAGAAAGACAGAAGCGGTGTATACATGTTGCATTTATACATTTTAGCATCCTGCCCACCAAGCAGGAATTCACTCGTAAGAGGCCCTGATGTTGGATGCAGTTTTACGTCATACCCAGGACGAATGTTATACTGTATTCAAGAATATACAAGCTGGCGGTACATATTGCATTTATATTTTTTTTAATCATTCCACACACCGAAGAAAGTCAGGAATGCCACCAGTATTCAAGGCTTTAAAGTAAATGCAAGGGAAATAAAGAATGAGTAGAATTATATCACTAAAGATATTAAGCATTTCAAGAAGATAGAAGCAGGCATTTTGTTATATATTTAATTTTTTTATTTGTTTCCTCACCCACAAGAAAGAAAGAAATACCACCAGTATGCAAAGCTTTAACGAAAATGCTAGTGAAATAAAGAATGAGTAGAATTAAATCGCTAACGATATTAAGCTTTTCAAGAAGATAGAAGCAGGCCATTTTGTTTTCTTTTTCATTTTTTTAATTGTTTCATCCACCCGAAGAAAGAAAAAAATGCCACGAATATGCAGAGCTTTAAAGAAAATTCAAGGGAAATAAAGAATGAGTAGAATTAAATCACTAAAGATATTAAGCTTTTCAAGAAGATAGAAGCAGGCCATTTTGTTTTCTTTTTCATTTTTTTAATTGTTTCATCCACCCGAAAAAAGAAAAAAATGCCACGAGTATGCAGGGATTTCAAGAAAATGCAATGGAAATAAAGAATGAGTAGAATTAAATCCTTAAAGATATTAAGCTTTTCAAGAAGATAGAAGCAGGCCAATTTGTTTTCTTTTTCATTTTTTTTAATTGTTTCATCCACCCGAAGAAAGAAAAAAATGCCACGAATATGCAGAGCTTTAAAGAAAATGCAAGGGAAATAAATAATGAGTAGAATTAAATCACTAAAGATATTAAGCTTTTCAAGAAGATAGAAGCAGGCCATTTTGTTTTCTTTTAAATTTTTTTAAAATGTTTTTCCACCCGAAGAAAGAAAAAAATGCCACGAGTATGCAGGGCTTTAAAGAAAATGCAAGGGAAATAATGAATGAGTAGAATTAAATCACTAAAGATATTAAGCTTTTCAAGAAGATATAAGCAGGCCATTTTGTTTTCTTTTTCATTTTGTGAATTGTTTCCTCCACCCGAAGAAAGAAAAAAATGTCACGAGTATGCAGAGCTTTAAAGAAAATGCAAGGTAATGAAAGAATGAGTAGAATTAAATCACTAAAGATATTAAGCTTTTCAAGAAGATAGAAGCAGGCCATTTTGTTTTCTTTTTCATAATTGTTTCCTCCCCCCGAAGAAAGACAGAAGTGGTGTATACATGTTGCATTTATACATTTTAGCATCCTCCCCACCAAGCAGGAATTCACAAGTAAGAGGCCCTGATGTTGGATGCAGTTTTACGTCATACCCAGGACGAATGTTATACTGTATTCAAGAATATAGAAACTGGCGGTACATATTTCATTTATATTTTTTTTAATCATTCCACCCACCGAAGAAAGTCAGGAATGACACCAGTATGCAGGGCTTTAAAGAAAATGCAAGGGAAATAAAGAATGAGTAGAATTATATCACTAAAGATATTAAGCTTTTCAAGAAGATAGAAGCAGGCCATTTTGTTATATTTTTAATTTTTTTATTTGTTTCCTCACCCCTAAGAAAGAAATAAATACCACCAGTATGCAAAGCTTTAAAGAAAATGCTAGTGAAATAAAGAATGAGTAGAATTAAATCACTAACGATATTAAGCTTTTCAAGAAGATAGAAGCAGGCCATTTTGTTTTCTTTTTCATTTTTTTAATATTTCCTCCACTCGAAGAAAGAAATAAATACCACGTATATGCAGAGCTTTAAAGGAAAAATTCTAGGGAATTAAAGAATGAGTAGAATTAAATCACTAAAGATATTAAGCTTTTCAAGAAGATAGAAGCAGGCCATTTTGTTTTCTTTTTCACTTTTTTCATTGTTTCCTCTACCCGAAGAAAGAAAAAAATCCACGAGTATGCATGGCTTTAAAGAAAATGCAAGGGAAATAAAGAATGAGTATAATTAAATCACTAAAGATATTGCAGTTTCAAGAAGATAGAAGCAGGCCATTTTGTTTTCTTTTTCATTTTTTTAATTGTTTCCTCCACCCGAAGAAAGAAATAAATACCACGAGTATGCAGAGCTTTAAAGAAAATGCAAGGGAAATAAAGAATGAGGAGAATTAAATCACTAAAGATATTAAGCTTTTCAAGAAAATAGAAGCAGGCCATTTTGTTTACTTTTTCATTTTTTTAATTGTTTCCTACCCCCGAAGAAAGAAATAAATACCACCAGTATGCAGTAATGTCACTTGTAAGCAGACTTGTATAGAGAATGAAAGTGAGAGAAAAGACTAATTAGAATCAAAGACAGACAGGATTCAAGAAGATAGAACTTGCAATACGTGTGGCATTTATATTTTTCCACGCCTCCGAAGAAAGAAACGAATGCCACCAGCAAGCATGGTTATATAGAGAATGAAAGTGAGAGAAAAGACTATTTAGGATCAAAGACAGACAGGATTCAAGAAGATTGAAGCTGGGAATACATGTTTTCAAGAAGATAGAAGCAGACCATTTTGTTTTTGTTTTTGTTTTTAATTTTTAATTGTTTCCACCCCTCAGAAGAAAGAACGCAGGCTTTCATAGAGAACGAAAGTGAGCGAAAAGACTAATTAGGATCAAAGACTGACAGGATTCAAGAAGATAGAAGCTGGGTATACATGTGGCATTTATTTTTTTATCATTCCCCCCCCCCTCAAAGAAATGCAGAAATGTCATTGTTAAGCAGGTTTTTATAGAGAACAAAAGTGAGCGAAAAATCTAATTAGGATTAAAGTCAGACAGGATTCAAGTAGATAGAACATTGCAATACATGTGGCATTTATATTTTATCATCCCCCCACCCAAAGAAATGCAGTAACGTCACTGTTAAGCAGGTTTTTATAGAGAACAAAAATGAGAGAAAAATCTAAAGGATCAAAGAGACAGGATTCAAGAAGATAGAAGCTGGGAATACATGTGACACTTATGTTTTATCATTCCCCCCACCCTCTCCAAAGAATTGCAGTAATGACATTAGTAAGCAAGTTTTTATAGAAAGCGAAAGTGAGAGAAAAGACAGGTTAGGATTAAAGATGATTTTGTTTTCTTTTTAAATTTTTAATTGTTTGCACCCACCGAAGAAAGAATGGATTCCCACCAATAACCACGGTTTTATAGAGTATGAAAGTGAGAGAAAAGACTCATTACGATGAAAGACAGACAGGATTCAAGAAGATACATGTGGCATTTATTTTTTATCATTCCCCCCCCCCCCTCAAAGATATGCAGAAATGTCATTGTTAAGCAGGTTTTTATAGAGAACAAAAGTGAGCGAAAAATCTAATTAGGATTAAAGACAGACAGGATTCAATACATGTGGCATTTATACTGTTTTAGCATCCCCCCGCAATCGAAGGAAAGCAGGAATTTTTAATTGTTTCCACCCGCAGAAGAAAGAATGGATTCCCACCAATAAGCACGGTTTTATAGAGTATGAAAGTGAGAGAGACAGGTTTCAAGAAGATACATGTGGCATTTATTTTTTATCATCCCACCACCCAAAGAAATGCAGGAACGTCACTGTTAAGCAGGTTTTTATAGAGAACAAAAATGAGAGAAAAATCTAATTAGGATTAAAGACAGACAGGATTCAAGTAGATAGAACATTGCAATACATGTGGCATTTATATTTTATCATCCCACCACCCAAAGAAATGAAGGAACGTCACTGTTAAGCAGGTTTTTATAGAGAACAAAAATGAGAGAAAAATCTAAAGGATCAAAGAGACAGGATTCAAGAAGATAGAAGCTGGGTAAACATGTGGCATTTATATTTTTTTATCAACCCCCCACCCAAAGAATTGCAGGAATCTCACTGGTAAGTAGGTTTTTATAGAGAGTGAAAGTGAGCGAAAAGACTAATTAGGATTAAAGACAGACAGGATTCAATACATGTGGCATTTATACTTTTTTAGCATCCCCCCGCAACCGAAGGAAAGCAGGAATTTTTAATTGTTTCCACCCGCAGAAGAAAGAATGGATTCCCACCAATAAGCACGGTTTTATAGAGTATGAAAGTGAGAGAAAAGACTCATTACGATGAAAGACAGACAGGATTCAAGAAGATACATGTGGCATTTATTTTTTATCATTCCCCCCACCCTCAAAGATATGCAGAAATGTCATTGTTAAGCAGGTTTTTAAAGAGAACAAAAGTGAGCGAAAAATCTAATTAGGATTAAAGACAGACAGGATTCAAGTAGATAGAACATTGCAATACATGTGGCATTTATATTTTATCATCCCACCACCCAAAGAAATGCAGGAACGTCACTGTTAAGCAGGTTTTTATAGAGAACAAAAATGAGAGAAAAATCTAATTAGGATTAAAGACAGACAGGATTCAAGTAGATAGAACATTGCCATACATGTGGCATTTATATTTTATCATCCCACCACCCAAAGAAATGCAGGAACGTCACAGTTAAGCAGGTTTTTATAGAGAACAAAAATGAGAGAAAAATCTAAAGGATCAAAGAGACAGGATTCAAGAAGATAGAAGCTGGGTAAACATGTGGCATTTATATTTTTTTATCAACCCCCCACCCAAAGAATTGCAGGAATCTCACTGGTAAGTAGGTTTTTATAGAGAGTGAAAGTGAGAGAAAAGACTAATTAGGATCAAATACAGACAGGATTCAAGAAGAAAGAAGCTGGGCTTCTATGTGGCATTTATATTTTTTTATCATTCCCCCTCCAAAAAAAAAAAAAAAAAAAAAAAAAAAAAAAAACACCCGCAGTAATGTCACTGCTAAGCAGGTTTTTGTAGAGAACAAAATGTCTAATTAGGATCAAAGACACACAGGATTCATGAAGACAGAAGCTGTGTATACATGTTGCATTTATACCTTTTTAGCACCCCCCCCCACCGAAGAAAAGCAGCAATTCACTGGTAAGAGGCCTTGATGTTGGATGCAGTTTAACGTCATACCCAGGACGAACATTATAAAGTATTCAAGAATATGGAAGCTGGTGGTACATATTGCATTTATATTGAGAAGGAAACGGAAATAAAAGAATAAGAATTAATTAAATGACTAAAGATATTGCGGTTTCAAGAAGATAGAAGAAGGCCATTTTGTTTTCTTTTTAAATTTTTAATTGTTTGCACCCGCCGAAGAAAGAATGGATTCCCACCAATAAGCACGGTTTTATAGAGTATGAAAGTGAGAGAAA
Organism: Acanthosepion esculentum; assembly: GCA_964036315.1. Taxonomy (NCBI): domain Eukaryota; kingdom Metazoa; phylum Mollusca; class Cephalopoda; order Sepiida; family Sepiidae; genus Acanthosepion; species Acanthosepion esculentum. The sequence continues at coordinate 79,704,966 of OZ038509.1, forward strand.
AGACTCATTACGATGAAAGACAGACAGGATTCAAGAAGATACATGTGGCATTTATTTTTTATCATTCCCCCCCACCTCAAAGATATGCAGAAATGTCATTGTTAAGCAGGTTTTTATAGAGAACAAAAGTGAGCGAAAAATCTAATTAGGATTAAAGACAGACAGGATTCAATACATGTGGCATTTATACTTTTTTAGCATCCCCCCGCAACCGAAGGAAAGCAGGAATTTTTAATTGTTTCCACCCGCAGAAGAAAGAATGGATTCCCACCAATAAGCACGGTTTTATAAAGCATGAAAGTGAGAGAAAAGACTCATTACGATGAAAGACAGACAGGATTCAAGAAGATACATGTGGCATTTATTTTTTATCATTCCCCCCCTCAAAGATATGCAGAAATGTCATTGTTAAGCAGGTTTTTATAGAGAACAAAAGTGAGCGAAAAATCTAATTAGGATTAAAGACAGACAGGATTCAAGTAGATAGAACATTGCAATACATGTGGCATTTATATTTTATCATCCCACCACCCAAAGAAATGCAGGAACGTCACTGTTAAGCAGGTTTTTATAGAGAACAAAAATGAGAGAAAAATCTAAAGGATCAAAGAGACAGGATTCAAGAAGATAGAAGCTGGGTAAACATGTGGCATTTATATTTATCAACCCCCCACCCAAAGAATTGCAGGAATCTCACTGGTAAGTAGGTTTTTATAGAGAGTGAAAGTGAGAGAAAAGACTAATTAGGATTAAAGACAGGATTCAATACATGTGGCATTTATACTGTTTTAGCATCCCCCCGCAACCGAAGGAAAGCAGGAATTTTTAATTGTTTCCACCCGCAGAAGAAAGAATGGATTCCCACCAATAAGGCTTTATAGAGTATGAAAGTGACAGAAAAGACTCATTACGATGAAAGACAGACAGGATTCAAGAAGATACATGTGGCATTTATTTTTTATCATTCCCCACCTCAAAGATATGCAGAAATGTCATTGTTAAGCAGGTTTTTATAGAGAATAAAAGTGAGCGAAAAATCTAATTAGGATTAAAGACAGACAGGACTCAATACATGTGGCATTTATACTTTTTTAGCATCCCCCCCCAACCGAAGGAAAGCAGGAATTTTTAATTGTTTCCACCCGCAGAAGAAAGAATGGATTCCCACCAATAAGCACGGCTTTATAGAGTATGAAAGTGAGAGAGACAGGATTCAAGAAGATACATGTGGCATTCATTTTTATCATCCCCCCACCCAAAGAAATGCAGCAACGTCACTGTTAAGCAGGTTTTTATAGAGAACAAAAATGAGAGAAAAATCTAAAGGATCAAAGAGACAGGATTCAAGAAGATAGAAGCTGGGTAAACATGTGTCATTTATATTTTTTTATCAACCCCCCACCCAAAGAATTGCAGGAATCTCACTGGTAAGTAGGTTTTATAGAGAGTGAAAGTGAGACAAAAGACTAATTAGGATCAAATACAGACAGGATTCAAGAAGATAGAAGCTGGGTATACGTGTGGCATTTATATTTTTATCATCCCCACAAAGAAATGGAGGAATGTCACCGTTATGGATTCAAGAAGATAGAAGCTGGGTATACATAATTACCACCGTCGTATACGGGAAGGTTTATGGACGACATGCGGGCAGTCACGGAATGCCGAGACTCGAACATGGAGAGAGAAGTAAAGAGAGAAAGAAATGATCCAGCTAGCGTCCAGCTGATAGACAAAAAAAAATGGGAGCGTAACTTAATACACAGCCCGGGCATTTCCCAGCTTAAAGCTGGAGCCGACGTAAGGAATTCGGCGAAGAGTCGTCCAGTTATGTTAAGTGACACTTACAACAGAAATGTTGACGCCAAATGCTATAACATCTTTCAAAAATTGAGTAGAGATTTGCTACGCGAAAACGCAGCTGTAAAACGCTTAGAGGCGTATTACGACTAGGTTCTTAATAACAACGAACTAAAAAGGTAATTAGCTCATCTCTAAACAAAATTAACAGCGTGTGGGGAACACGACCGGAAGTTCAAGGCTGTAACGCTATGAGACCGCAACTAACTAAATAAAGTCCTCAATACAGTAAGTAGAGTGTAGCTGTCCCCCCCTTTTTTAGATGCGCCAATAGTTCAGTTATGGATTCTTTATCTATTTTTGAATTTTAATAATTAGACTTTTAATATGGACAGTGTAAGGGAAACAATTAGGTAAGGGCCCATTTCCATTATAAATTCCCACAATTCACTGCAACTTCCGCCCAAGCAAGGACCAGTGGAAAGAATTGGAGGGAGTTTTGTTTTGTCACGAATTAGAACTTAGTAGCCCTTTGGTTACGGCGCACAGGTAAAAATATGTTCTCTTTAACTTTCCCGTGAAATCACTGGACTTATTAAGACTCCTTTTTGTGAAAATAAATCAAGTCATGTTTTAAAACCCTTTTTGTATTTCAGTATTTCACGGTGATTTGAAGCTATAAATAAAATTCAAGCTCAAACATCAGTCGAGACTCGTGTTTTAATTTACGACCAGAAATAAAAATACTAGAGCCAGTATACTGAAATACTTGTCCATCTTGCAGTGAAATATCTCGTCACTGGATTGGAAAACATCACAAAACAAAGAAAAAAAAAAAACAGCAAGGAAGCACCTCCGAACTTTACCGTGGAAAAAAGTACAATTCGGTAAAAACAAAATTTCAAGCCGAAGAGATAAAACGGTGAGTCAAATTTATTTGTCAACTTCGAGTCTACGAGGTGTTTGTTGGTCTTTATTGATCTTTAAAATAAAATTAAAAACAAAAAAAGGAAGGAAAATACAGTGTAACCCGGATATAAGAGAGTTGTCGGGACCGGAGAAGAAGTCTCTTATATCTGGGTTTGGTCTATTTTGTTTTATTAACTCAGACTGTAATTTGGGACCATAGATGATCTCTCTTATATCCGGGTTTCTCTGTATATAAATAAATAAATAATTTGCCTTGTAAGGAGTGCTCTCCCTTTGATCGTTCAAATAACTCATCGAAATGGAAAGGCGGTCTGAAAGACTAAGGTGTCTGACAGAAAAAACACTAGATTTCCGAAGAGAGGAAACGATGAGAAGGGAAAGGAAGTTCATCAGTAGTTATACGAACTTTAAATCTGAGGTAAACTTTACCAGAATAAAGTTAAAATCTGAAGCTCCGAAGCTGAACTAGAGAAAATGGAAAAATTTCTAGAGAAATGTAAGACAAAGGTCGAGCAGTCCTATGAAAATTTACGAGCATTGACCACACCACTTCCAGATATAAGAAGAAAAATGGACACCTGTACCTCCGTAACCTCTGAGGTACTAATAATTCTGGAAGATCATAAAAAAAAAACTCTGATCAAAAATTTGATCCTGTCTCTCTCTCCCAGCTATTGAAGAGGGAAAATGCTAGATCCATTTATGGCTCAACTGTGTCCAGACTTGAAGGAAGCAGCTGCCGGGGGTCCCAAATATCAACAAAAAAGAAATGGGAATGGGCTGTATAAACTCAGCATACAAGTTGTTCTACTTAAAAAAGTACATAGGTGGCGAAACTCTTTCAGCACTGGAGGGGATATTCTACAGAACAGATGAAGAAGCTTATACCCAAGCGCTATGGTCATCCCTTTGTGATCCAAAGAGCTTTCAGAGAAAAGCTCCACAGCTGGCCAAGGATCGGATCCAGAGAACCCTTCAAACTTAGGGATTTTAGCAATTTCCTTGTAACTTGCAGCAGTCTACAAGTGTTGAATGATTGCGAGGAAAACCAAAAATTGCTGTAAAAACTTCCTGATTGGGCCACTGAACGCTGGAACAGGTATGTTACTAGAACTCTGGATAACAATATGCCATATCCAAGTTTTAAAGAATTTACCAAATTTGTGGCGGAGGAAGCACGTATTGCATGCAATCCAATTTCTTCCCTACATGCCTTGAAACAAGCTGAAGGAAGTTCTGAGAAAATTCAGAAGCATCTGAAAGCCAGTGCACTAGCAACATCAACAAGCACATCAAAGGCAAGACATCCCAAGATCACGGTGGGTCATAAAGGCCCCAAACTCAGTGATTCAGAGGCCCGAAGTTCATGGCAGACAAAGTGTCACTTCTGCAAGCTTGATCACTTTATATACAAATGTGAAAGATTTCAGGCTCTGTCACTCGACAAGAAAAGGAGCTTTGTTCTCAGCAACAATATGTGCCTTAGTTGTCTCAGAGTAGGCCATTCCGCAAAAGATTGCAAGAGAAAGGTCATTTGCAATATTTGCAAAAGGATTCATCCCACTCCGCTTCATGAGAAACAGCCTAAACCCAAAGAAGTTGAACCAACCAAAGAAGAGAATGCATCTACTGCCTTGTATTGCAAGAGAACAAACAACAGTCATACATCTATGATTATACCAGTATGGCTCTCCTGTACAAAGGTTGAATGTCAAGAAATATTAGTGTATGCCTTATTGGACACTCAGAGTAGCAACACATTTGTTGATCTGGATGTCTGTGAAGGGATTAATGCAGATACAGAACCTGTCAGGTTGAAGTTATCAACCATGACCGACAGAAGTTCAATAGTGAATTGTCAACGCGTATCAGGTCTAAAAGTGAGAGGGTTCTTCTCGCGAGAAGAAATAGAACTACCCCCAGCATACACTCGGGAATACATCCCTCTGGAAAGGAACAGCATCCCTACTTGTAAAACAGCTAAAAAATGGGACCATCTTCGCAGTATAGCAGAGGAGGTGCCTGATGAGTTAGACTGTCTTGTCGAACTACTAATTGGGTATGACTGTTCAAGAGCCCTGAGACCTACGGAAGTGATTGCAGGGGAAATTCATGATCCATTTGCTGTAAAAACGGATCTGGGATGGTGTATAGTGGGACCCACAGCACCTCTGAGCAGTCCAGGAAGCACTGCTGGATATTGCCATCGAATTTCTTCAAAAGAAATTCCACCCATCACACCTACCTCGATCATCAAGGCCCTGGAGATGGACTTCCATGACACAAATACCAGAGAAAAGACTGTGTCACAAGAAGACATCGAATTTCTGCAAATGCTAAATAGAGAGATTCTGCACAATAACAAGGGACATCTGGAAATGCCTTTACCGTTCCGTATACGTCCACATTTTTCAAAGAATAAACATTTAGCTGAAGTTTGTCTGAAACATCTTAAGACCAAATTTGGAAAAAATCACAAATTTGCAAGAGATTACATCAAATTTATGGAACATGTTCTTAATGAGGGAGATGCATAAGAAGTGCATGACACACCAGATGATGGCAGTACATGGTACATTCCACACCATGGAATATACCATCCAAGCCTGAAAAAATTAGAGTCGTGTTTGATTGCTCTGCCAGATTCAGGGACACATCACTGAATGATCACCTCCTGACTGGACCTGATTTAATCAACGCACTACCTGGAGTGCTATGCAGAATTCGTGAACATCGCATTGCCCTCATTTGCGACGTAGAAAGGATGTTCCACCGTTTTCATGTCAGTCCCAGAGATAGAGATTTCCTGAGGTTCCTCTGGTGGGAAAACGGAGATACGAAAACCAAGCCAAAGGAATATCGCATGCGAGTGCATATCTTTGGGGCATCGTCTTCTCCAGGTTGCGCAAATTATGGTTTCAGATATCTGGACAACAAGTTTGAAAAGGAGTATCCTAGGGCAGCAGTTTTCATTCAGAGGAATTTTTATGTGGACGATGGACTCATCAGTGTCGACTCAGTCGAAGAGGCAAAACAGCTGATCAAGGAAGCAAAAGAAATCTGCGCAAAGGGTTATTTGCATTTACACAAATTTGTGTCCAACAACAAAGAAGCCTTAGATGCAGTCTCAGAGGACGAACATGACAGTGCATCAAAGGAAGTTGACTTAAATTACAACATCCTTCCAATGCAGAGTGTGTTGGGTATAAGATGAAACACTGACACCGACACATTTTCCTTCAACACTGGCCTTGAGACGGGAGCAGCTACACGATGTGGAATTCTGTCAACAGTAGCCAGTGTGTATGATCCGTTCGGATTTATTTCACCATATATCCTAGTTGGGAAAAGAGTGCTACAAGAGATGTGCAAACAAGGAATTGGTTGGGATGAGCCCATTCCCTTTGCATTAAAGCCAAGATGGGAAGCATGGCTTCAGGACTTGAAAAACCTTGAATTAGTCCAAATTAAAAGATGATTCATCCCAGATAATATTGGCTCAATCGAACAAATGGAGCTACATCATCTTCCTGATGCTAGCAACACAGGATGTGGCCAGTGTTCCTACATACGGATTGTAAAAATTTTAAAAATTATAATAATAAAAAAAAAAATTAAAATAAAATAAACACTGGATGCGGCCAGTGTTCCTACATACAGATTGTAAAAATTCTTAAAAAATTATAATAATAAAAAAAAAAATTAAAATAAGCACTAGATGCTGCCAGTGTTCCTACATGTGGATTGTAAAAATATTAAGAATTATAATAATAAAAAAAAAAAATTAAAATAAGATAAACACTGGATGCGGCCAGTGGTCCTACATACGGATTGTAAAAATTTTAAAAAAATTATAATAATAAAAACAAAAAGTTAAAATAAAATAAACACTGGATGCAGCCATTGTTCCTACATACAGATTGTAAAAATTATAATAATAAAAAAAAAAAATTAAAATAAAATAAACGCTGGATGCTACCAGTGTTCCTACATACGGATTGTAAAAATTTTAATAATTAAAATAATAAAAAAAAAAAAATAAAATAAAATAAACACTGGATGCTGCCAGTGTTCGTACATACGGATTGTAAAAATTTTAAAAAATTATAATAATAAAAAAAAAAATTAAAATAAACACTGGATGCTGCCAGTGTTCCTACATATGGATTGTAAAAATTTTTAAAATTATAATAATAAAAAAAAAAATTAAAATAAACACTGGATGCTGCCAGTGTTCCTACATATGGATTGTAAAAATTTTTTAAATTATAATAATAAAAAAAAAAATTAAAATAAAATAAACACTGGATGCAGCCAGTCTTCCTACATACGGATTGTAAAAATTTAAAAAAAATTATAATAATAAAAAAAAAAATTAAAATAAAATAAACACTGGATGCAGCCAGTGTTCCTACATACGGATTGTAAAAATTATAATAATAAAAAAAAAAAATTAAAATAAAATAAACACTGGATGCAGCCAGTGTTCCTACATACGGATTGTAAAAATTTTAAAAAAATTATAATAATAAAAAAAAAAATTAAAATAAAATAAACACTGGATGCAGCCAGTGTTCCTACATACGGATTGTAAAAATTATAATAATAAAAAAAAAAAATTAAAATAAAATAAACACTGGATGCTGCCAGTGTTCCTACATACAGATTGTAAAAATTTTTAAAATTAAAATAATAAAAAAAAAAATTAAAATAAACACTGGATGCTGCCAGTGTTCCTACATACGGATTGTAAAAATTTTAAAAATTATAATAATAAAAACAAAAAATTAAAATAAAATAAACACTGGGTGCGGCCAGTGTTCCTACATACGGATTGTAAAAATTTTTTAAAAATTATAATAATAAAAAAAAAAATTAAAATAAAATGAAAACTGGATACGGCCAGTGTTCCTACATACGGATTGTAAAAATTTTTAAAATTATAATAATAAAAACATAAAATTAAAATAAAATAAACACTGGATGCGGCCAGTGTTCCTACATACGGATTGTAAAAATTATAATAATAAAAAAAAAAAAAATTACAATAAAATAAACACTGGATACTGCCTGTGTTCCTACATACGGATTGTAAAAATTTTAAAAATTATAATAATAAAAAAAAAAATTAAAATAAACACTGGATGCTGCCAGTGTTCCTACATATGGATTCTAAAAACTTTAAAAATTAAAATAATAAAAAAGAAAAAATTAAAATAAAATAAACCGTGGATGCAGCCAGTGTTCCTACATACGGATTGTAAAAATTATAATAATAAAAAAAAAAATTAAAATAAAATAAACACTGGATGCTGCCAGTGTTCCTACATACGGATTGTAAAAATTTTTAAAATTATAATAATAAAAAAAAAAATGAAAATAAAATAAACACTGGATGCGGCCAGTGTTCCTACATACAGATTGTAAAAATTCTTAAAAATTATAATAATAAAAAAAAAAATTAAAATAAAATAAACACTGAATGCGGCCAGTGTTCCTACGTACGGATTGTAAAAATTTTAAAAATTATAATAATAAAAAAAAAATTAAAATAAAATAAACACTGGATGCGGCCAGCGTTCCTACATACGGATTGTAAAAATTTGTAAAAAATTATAATAATAAAAAAAAAAATTAAAATAAAATAAACACTGGATGCGGCCAGTGTTCCTACGTACGGATTGTAAAAATTTAAAAAAAATTATAATAATAAAAACAAAAAATTAAAATAAAATAAACACTGGATGCTGCCAGTGTTCCTACATACGGATTGTAAAAATTTTTAAAATTATAATAATAAAAACATAAAATTAAAATAAAATAAACACTGGATGCGGCCAGTGTTCCTACATACGGATTGTAAAAATTATAATAATTAAAATAATAAAAAAAAAAAAATAAACACTGGATGCTGCCAGTGTTCGTACATACGGATTGTAAAAATTTTAAAAATTATAATAATAAAAACATAAAATTAAAATAAAATAAACACTGGATGCGGCCAGTGTTCCTACATACGGATTGTAAAAATTATAATAATAAAAAAAAAAAAAATTACAATAAAATAAACACTGGATACTGCCTGTGTTCCTACATACGGATTGTAAAAATTTTAAAAATTATAATAATAAAAAAAAAAATTAAAATAAACACTGGATGCTGCCAGTGTTCCTACATATGGATTGTAAAAATTTTTAAAATTATAATAATAAAAAAAAATAAAAAAATAAAATGAAGACTGGATACGGCCAGTGTTCCTACATACGGATTGTAAAAATTTTAAAAATTATAATAATAAAAACAAAAAATTAAAATAAAATAAACACTGGATGCGCCCAGTGTTCCTACATACGGATTGTAAAAATTATAATAATAATAAAAAAAAAATTACAATAAAATAAACACTGGATGCTGCCTGTGTTCCTACATACGGATTGTAAAAATTTTAAAAATTATAATAATAAAAAAAAAAAATTAAAATAAAATAAACACTGGATGCTGCCAGTGTTCCTACATACGGATTCTAAAAACTTTAAAAATTAAAATAATAAAAAAAAAAAAATTAAAATAAAATAAACCGTGGATGCAGCCAGTGTTCCTACATACGGATTGTAAAAATTTTTAAAATTATAATAATAAAAAAAAAAATGAAAATAAAATAAACACTGGATGCGGCCAGTGTTCCTACATACAGATTGTAAAAATTCTTAAAAATTATAATAATAAAAAAAAAAATTAAAATAAAATAAACACTGAATGCGGCCAGTGTTCCTACATACGGATTGTAAAAATTGTAAAAATTATAATAATAAAAAAAATATTAAAATAAAATAAACACTGGATGCGGCCAGCGTTCCTACATACGGATTGTAAAAATTTGTAAAAAATTATAATAATAAAAAAAAAAATTAAAATAAAATAAACACTGGATGCGGCCAGTGTTCCTACGTACGGATTGTAAAAATTTAAAAAAAATTATAATAATAAAAACAAAAAATTAAAATAAAATAAACACTGGATGCAGCCAGTGTTCCTACATACGGATTGTAAAAATTATAATAATAAAAAAAAAAATTAAAATAAAATAAACACTGGATGCTGACACTGTTCCTACATACGGATTGTAAAAATTATAATAATAAAAAAAAAAAATTAAAATAAAATAAACACTGGATGCGGCCAGTGTTCCTACATACGGATTGTAAAAATTTTAAAAATTAAAATAAAAAAAAAAATTAAAATAAAATAAACACTGGATGCGGCCAGTGTTCCTACATACGGATTGTAAAAATTTTAAAAATTATAATAATAAAAAAAAAAATTAAAATAAACACTGGATGCTGCCAGTGTTCCTACATACGGATTGTAAGAATTTTAAAAATTATAATAATAAAAACAAAAAATTAAAATAAAATAAACACTGGGTGCGGCCCGTGTTCCTACATACGGATTGTAAAAATTTTAAAAAAATTATAATAATAAAAAAAAAAAATTAAAATAAAATGAAGACTGGATACGGCCAGTGTTCATACATACTGATTGTAAAAACTTTTAAAATAATAATAATAAAAACAAAAAATTAAAAATTTAAAAAAAATTATAATAATAAAAAAAAAATTACAATAAAATAAACACTGGATGCTGCCTGTGTTCCTACATACGGATTCTAAAAACTTTAAAAAATAAATAATAAAAAAAAAATTAAAATAAAATAAACACTGGATGCGGCCAGTGGTCCTACATACAGATTGAAAAAATTTTTAAAAAATTATAATAATAAAAACAAAAAATTAAAATAAAATAAACACTGGATGCAGCCAGTGTTCCTACATACGGATTGTAAAAATTATAATAATAAAAAAAAAAAATTAAAATAAAATAAACACTGGATGCAGCCAGTGTTCCTACATACGGATTGTAAAAATTATAATAATAAAAAATTAAAATAAAATAAACACTGGATGCGGCCAGTGGTCCTACATACGAATTGTAAAAATTTTTTAAAATTATAATAATAAAAAAAAAAATTAAAATAAAATAAACACTGGATGCGGCCAGTGTTCCTACATACGGATTGTAAAAATTATAATAATAAAAAAAAAAAATTAAAATAAAATAAACACTGGATGTGGCCAGTGTTCCTACATACGGATTGTAAAAATTTTTAAAATTATAATATAAAAAAAAAAAATAAAAATAAAATAAACACTGGATGCGGCCAGTGTTCCAACATACGGATTGTAAAAATTTTAAAAATGATAATAATAAAAAAAAAAATTAAAATAAAATAAACACTGGATGCGGCCAGGGTTCCTACATACGGATTGTAAAAATTAAAAAAACATTATAATAATAAAAAAAAAATTAAAATAAAATAAACACTGGATGCTGCCAGTGTTCTTACATACGGATTGTAAAAATTATAATAATAAAAAAAATTATATATATTATATAAACACTGGATGCAGCCATTGTTCCTACATACAGATTGTAAAAATTATAATAATAAAAAAAAAAAATTAAAATAAAATAAACGCTGGATGCTACCAGTGTTCCTACATACGGATTGTAAAAATTTTAATAATTAAAATAATAAAAAAAAAAAAATAAAATAAAATAAACACTGGATGCTGCCAGTGTTCGTACATACGGATTGTAAAAATTTTAAAAAATTATAATAATAAAAAAAAAAATTAAAATAAACACTGGATGCTGCCAGTGTTCCTACATATTTATTGTAAAAATTTTTAAAATTATAATAATAAAAAAAAAAATTAAAATAAAATAAACACTGGATGCAGCCAGTGTTCCTACATACGGATTGTAAAAATTTAAAAAAAATTATAATAATAAAAAAAAAAATTAAAATAAAATAAACACTCGATGCAGCCAGTGTTCCTACATACGGATTGTAAAAATTATAATAATAAAAAAAAAAAATTAAAATAAAATAAACACTGGATGCTGCCAGTGTTCCTACATACAGATTGTAAAAATTTTAAAAATTAAAATAATAAAAAAAAAAATTAAAATAAACACTGGATGCTGCCAGTGTTCATACATACGGATTGTAAAAATTTTAAAAATTATAATAATAAAAAAAAAATTAAAATAAAATGAAAACTGGATACGGCCAGTGTTCCTACATACGGATTGTAAAAATTTTTTAAATTATAATAATAAAAACATAAAATTAAAATAAAATAAACACTGGATGCGGCCAGTGTTCCTACATACGGATTGTAAAAATTATAATAATTAAAATAATAAAAAAAAATAATAAACACTGGATGCTGCCAGTGTTCGTACATACGGATTGTAAAAATTTTAAAAATTATAATAATAAAAACATAAAATTAAAATAAAATAAACACTGGATGCGGCCAGTGTTCCTACATACGGATTGTAAAAATTATAATAATAAAAAAAAAAAAAATTACAATAAAATAAACACTGGATACTGCCTGTGTTCCTACATACGGATTGTAAAAATTTTAAAAATTATAATAATAAAAAAAAAAATTAAAATAAACACTGGATGCTGCCAGTGTTCCTACATACGGATTGTAAAAATTTTTAAAATTATAATAATAAAAAAAAAAATTAAAATAAAATAAACACTGGATGCGGCCAGTGTTCCTACATACAGATTGTAAAAATTCTTAAAAATTATAATAATAAAAAAAAAAATTAAAATAAAATAAACACTGAATGCGGCCAGTGTTCCTACGTACGGATTGTAAAAATTTTAAAAATTATAATAATAAAAAAAAAATTAAAATAAAATAAACACTGGATGCGGCCAGCGTTCCTACATACGGATTGTAAAAATTTGTAAAAAATTATAATAATAAAAAAAAAAATTAAAATAAAATAAACACTGGATGCGGCCAGTGTTCCTACGTACGGATTGTAAAAATTTAAAAAAAATTATAATAATAAAAACAAAAAATTAAAATAAAATAAACACTGGATGCAGCCAGTGTTCCTACATACGGATTGTAAAAATTATAATAATAAAAAAAAAAATTAAAATAAAATAAACACTGGATGCTGACACTGTTCCTACATACGGATTGTAAAAATTATAATAATAAAAAAAAAAAATTAAAATAAAATAAACACTGGATGCGGCCAGTGTTCCTACATACGGATTGTAAAAAATTAAAAAATTATAATAATAAAAAAAAAAATTAAAATAAAATAAAATATTTTCTTTATTTACACATATACAAAATACAAAAAAAATTACAAATACATCTAACATACCCAAACAACTTTTAATAGATCTTTGTAATTTTGGTGGCAGTGTAGTTGTCGCCCCCCTTTTTAGATGCGCCAATAGTTTAGTTATGGATTCTTTATCCATTTTTTAATTTTAATAATTAGACTTTTAATACGGACAGTGTAAGGGAAACAATTAGGTAAGGGCCCATTTCCATTAGAAATTCCCACAATTCACTGCATCTTCTGCCCAAGCAAGGACCAGTGGAAAGAAATGGAGGGAGTTTTGTTTTGTCAAGAATTAGAACTTAGTAGCCCTTTATTACTGGTTACGGCGCACAGGTAAAAATATGTTCTCTTTAACTTTCCCGTGAAATTACTGGACTTATTAAGACCCCTTTTTGTAAAAATAATTTATGTCATGTTTTAAAACCCTTTTTGTATTTTAGTATTTCACGGTGATTTGAAGCTATAAATAAAATTCAAGCTCAAACATCAGTCGAGACTCGTGTCTTAATTTACGACCAGAAAAAGCAATAAGGAGCCGCTACATAGAGCAAACCTAGTTAAACCTAGAGAGCCGGACAGACCTACCAAGTTTTGACTTAAGCAGATCATCAGGGAAGTCTGGCTACCCTGACACTCTGCTTAGGTTTGTCTGGCTCTCTAGGTTTAACTATATATATGTATATATATTCAGGATTTTTCAGGAGCTGTTGAAAAATGTTCTTTTAAAACCACTTTGTATAATACGACCAAAGTATAAACTGACCAGACATTTTGCATGGAACTCCATTTTCTTCAGCTTTTACTCTTATTTCTCAATGGTTTAATTTATACACAAAGTGTGGTGACTAAAAGAAGAACAAAGTATTGTACTCACCGAGGGTAGGTCGGAGGGGGGAAGAATGTGCTCTGGCGGCGTCTAAGATAGTAATATCTCCCGAGCAATATTTATTGCTGAAAAATACAACAAATGTGGCACAAGGCCAAAAGAGGGGGTGGGAAAAATGACGGTCATCATTTGTCTTAATTTTAAACTTAGCTAGCCACAACCACTGACCGAATCAAACCAAACAATATTCCTACCACCAAAGCAACACATTCATACTTACCTTTCTTACTACACCCACCAAAATACCTCACTGTCTCAATGAAAATCCTAATTAACCCCATATGTACAAATAATGTCTGTGGGGGAGGGGAATAAAAATAACAAGTTTAAAAGAAACCCCAATGATTATATACAATGGCATAAAATTATTTACAAGAAAATAAACAAAATCATGTTAGTAATAAAACCCCCCACAAACCTTAAATGTGGCAGAAAAATCAGTTAACTAGGTGAAATTGATGCGGTAGTTTTTAAAAAATAGAGAAAACATTCATCCATCCTAAACACTCACACAGACATGTACTCATTCAGACACAACAACAAATACGAAAACACGCACGCGAAACGAAAGGCACCCCGCATCCACCAGAGAACTGAAATCACTGACCACCTAACGAGGGAGGGGATGGGGAGTTAAACTAAAGGAAAAAAAAGGTGGGGACAGAAATAAAAGGGGCCAATGAGCAAACACACCCTAGCTAAGTTTACTGGAAAAGAAAAGAAAAACTAAATAATCAACAACCTACTCTAGCCTAAATCCAGGGATGGGTTGCCCAAGTTCAACCCAGGAAAACAATATCCTGATGCCTAACTGGTATCAAAATGCCACTCCAGGTCAGCCCCTTTTACTCGACACATACGCACAAGATTCACCCACCTTTTGCCAAATTCTGATGAGCCGGCACCTTTCCGTCCTAATCTTGACTTTAAGCTGATGCTTAAGGAACAAGATCAGTTGGGAAGAAGTAAACTCTCGCCCTCATAGAATTCCTTCTGACGCATCGTCCAAATCATGACTCTCATAACACCCAGTAAGCAACAGAACACATAATGTTCAGCCTTCATCATCTGCGGCACCACATTGCTACAAACAGAACTAGCCTCAAGGACAAAGAACTTTTCCCTGCAGTATGTGAACCATGAGGCCTTCAACAAACTTGCACAACGGCACTACCGCCTTGCAATGAAAGAAGGCGTGACCAATGGTCTCGACCTCTCCAGTACAGCGACGGCATTTTGGATATTTCTCCAAGCCTGCTAAACAAAGTCTCTTGGCGACCCAGAGGGCCCCACGAATCACCAGCAAGGTGAGTGATGCCTCATCATTATTGAGGCATTTCAACCCAGGAGCCCAAGGCCATATCGAGCGAGCCTCCTGCTTCATAAGACCAAGCTCGTCAATCAGATCATCCTGAACGGCCGCCCTGACTAACACTTGATACAATGCCCTACGAGACAACGCCTGGACATTGGAGAGGCCATCCAACGCCCGTGAGAGGCGTTTCAGAGCATGACATCATTCGCGGTAGAAGGAGCATTTGGCTCGGGGTGTACGGCCGGTCTCCTCCCGGCACGAGGGCACACTTCTCAGGGATGGGAAATGTTTACGGATGTCTTCCTTCCAGAAGGCGCCCTCCTCATCCAATCCGCGACACATTCGGTCCAGAAAGTTGAGGCGAAGCATATATTGATGAGTCTCAATGCTAGGCATACCCAGACCGCCCTCAGAGGGATGAAGGCAACAGATCTCGTGAGATACCATAGCGGCTTTGTTTCTCCACAAGAGAACAAGAGTCTTACTAATAAAATTAGTCTGGCAGACGGGAGTGGAAGTACAGAGAGTCGGTAAAGGAGAATCGGGTAAATGTGTAAAACTCATACTTCCGCCCTCCCCTTCAAGGAAAACCTCCTCCAAGAGCACAGATTGACCACGATCTCGGCCTTCCCTTGTACCTCCAACCAATTCATTTCCAACTGGAGATCAGGACCAAACCAGACGCCGAGTATCTTGATCGGCCCATCCGTCCAGAGAAACTCCCTTTCACACACCCAACCGCAAGCCAACAGACATCACGGTTGATCTTGGCCCCTGTCACCGTCTCATAACAACTGATTTCTTTGCTGACTTTGTCAATCTCGGCTCTGCTCGACACAAAAACCGAAACGTTGTCAGCATAGGCAGAATACCTGGCTGAGGTGGTAGCCCCAGGCAAGGAAATTCCGTGCAGGACCGGATTTGCCTTTAACTTGCGAAGGAAGGTTCCAACGCAAGAACGTAAAGCAAAGGCGAAAGCGGACAACCTTGACGAATGGAGTGAGACAATACGAAAGGCTTTGATCTTACCACATTCACCTCCACCAGCGCACCGGGGGTCGCATACAAAAGTTGGATCCAGGAGCTAAAGTCGGCTCCGAAACCGGCCGCCGAAAGGACAGCCTCCAGAAAGCGATGGTCAACCTTATCGAAGGCCTTGGACTGATCTAAATTGATCAGCACGGCTTCACTGTTGACTTGTTCTAAGACTAAGCGTACCATATGCAGGTTATCCTGAATAGTCCTGCTCTTCAAAGCACAAGTCTGTTCGGAGCCAATCAGACTAGACAGGACAAACTGCAAACGGTTGGCTAAGATGTTCGCCAAAATCTTTAACTCTGTGTTTAACATAGTCAAAGGGCGAAAGTTATTTGTCCCATCCCCACCGTTCTTGTCCTTACGCAGCAACTTGATCACACCCCTGGTGAAGCGTTGAGGTATAGACTCCTGCTTCATCCATTTGTTGAAGATCAGTTCCAGCAAAGGAACAAAAACGGGCGACTGCCTCAAGTAAACTTTGTAGGAAAGACCATCTAATCCCGGAGATTTATCCAGGCCAACCTGCTTCATCACTTCCCAGATTTCCGACTGTGATGAGACCCTCGCACCCAGCCGCTTCAGCTAACTTGAGTCAGGGCAAGTTGGTCAAATAGGCTTCGAATCGAGCAGGGCTCAGACCGGGTTCCCTGGTGAAAAGATCCTGAAAGTAATCTCGAGAAGCCCGCGTTTGTAGTCACGGCCTGATTATCCGGCAATGTGACGCACGCGATATGTCTCCTAGCAGCGCTCCAATTTTCCTCTGCACGCAATTCAGCGGCCATATTGGTCGACTCAGAGGACATTCTTTTTAACCTAGCCCTAACTACCAGAGCTTGATCCTTCTTGATAAGCAAGGAGGACAACTCTGCCTTAGCTAAGGCTATTTCCCCACTATTACGGGATTTCACTGCCCGATCAACTTTTTCTTCTAAAGCCGTTTGCGCCGCTAATCTATCTAGATTGAGTCGACGACCAAAATCAGCAGCAAACATTCTAATTTTGGATTTTAACTTATCCCACCAGACATTCCCTAAAACCACCCCCGTCAATTCCTTCTGCATCATTAGTAGCAGCTGGTCCTGGAAATCCTACTCACCAAATAATGAGCAGTTTAATTTCCAGGACCCAGCCAACCTAACCTTAGGCTTATCTAAGTTTACACGGACCCGGATAAGCCTATGATCCGTATAAACTATATAATGGAAGCTTGGACACCCGAAGAGCCCTACATCAACTCTCCTAACTAAAACTCAGTCGAAGTAGCTCGCAAGCGTCCTAGGAGCCGAGTTGACACTATTTGTCCAAGTCCATGCTACCTCCCGAGGGTGCCCATTCCGGTACTTATTGACAAGATCAAAATGCCTATAAAGTCCCGAAATGGTTTCACATCAGGATTGTTAGTACCAGGTTTTTGCACTATACAATCTATATCGGAGTCAAGGACGGCATTCCAATCCCCCACTAAAATTACCTGACGAGATGTCGTCAAATACGGCTCGATCTGCCGAAAGAAAGCAACTCGCTCAGAATGGTTATTGGGTGCAGAAACCCCAATGAGTCGTAGAGCCTTATCCTTTATGGTAAAATCCAACACGCAAAGTCTGCCAGCCCGATCTGCAAAGACAAGAGTACATGCAGCCTTCAAAGACTTGCTCACTAGCCAAGAGATACCCCTCGAATGACCATCAAAACATGCTGAATAAAAGGAGAACCCCTTAGAGAGTATGTCCTCGCAGTCATGAGAAGAAAACTGGGTCTCTTGCACACAACAAACATCCACCCCCATGGCGCTGAAGGTGGCGAGAGAGCCTCACCAAGCGAGACTCGGACCTCAAGCCCAGCACATTATGAAAATGCATTGGCCAATGATTTTTACTATGAAAATGCATTGGCCAATGATTTTTACTATGAAAATGCATTGGCCAATGATTTTTACTAGGAAAATACATTGGCCAATGATTTTTACTAGGAAAATACACTGGCCAATGATTTTTACTAAGAAAATGAATTGGAAATAATTTTTACTATAAAAATGCATTGGAAATGATTTTTACTATGAAAATGCATTGGCTGATGATTTTTGCTATGACAATGCATTGTAAATGATTTTTATTAAGAAAATGTACTGGCCAATGATTTTTACTATGAAAATGCATTGGAAATGATTTTTACTATAAAAATCCATTGGAAATGATTTTTATTATGAAAATGCATTGGCTAATGATATTTCCTATAACAATGCATTGTAAATGATTTTTACTATGAAAATGCATTAGCCAATGATTTTTACTGTGAAAATGAATTGGGCAATGATTTTTACTATGAAAATGCATTGGCCAATGACTTTTACTTTCAAAATGCATTGGAAATGATTTCTGCTATGAAAAATGCATTGGCCAATGATTTTTTCTATAAAATGAATAGTAAATGATTTTTACTATGAAATTGCATTGGAAATGAGTTGTAATATGAAAATACATTGGTAATGATTTATATTGTGAAAATGCATTGTCGAATGATTTTTACTTTCAAAATGCATTGGAAATGATTTTTACTATGAAAATTCATTGGCCAATGGTTTTTGCTGTTAAAATCCATTGGAAGCGATTTTTACTATCAAAATGCATTGATAATGATTTTTACTATGAAAATGCATTGGAAATGATTTTTGCTATGAAAATACATTGGAAATGCATTTTATTATGAAAATGCATTGGAAATGATTTTTATTATGATAATACATTGGCCAATGATTTTTACTATGAAAATACATTGGCCAATTAATTTTTACTATGAAAATGCATTGGCCAATTAATTTTTACTTTGAAAATGAATTGGAAATGATTTTACTATGAAATGCATTGGCCAATGATTTTTACTATGAAAATGCATTCGAAATAAATTTTACTATGAAAATGTATTGGAAATGATTTTACTATGAGAATGAATTGGAAATGATTCTTATGATTAAAATGCACTGGCCAATGATTTTTACAGTGGAAATGCATTGGCCAGTGACTTTTACTATGAAAATGCATTGGCCAATGATTTTTATAATGAAAATGCATTGGACATGACTTTTATTATGAAAATGTATTGGGAATGATTTTTACTATGGAAATACATTTGCCAATGATTCTTACTATGGAAATACATTGGAAATGATTTTTATTAAGAAAATACATTGGCCAATGATTTTTACTATGAAAATGCATTTGAAATTATCTTTACTATGAAAATGCATTAGCCAGTGATTTTAATTATGAAAATGCATTGGAAATGATTTTTATTATGAAAATTCCTTGGAAATGATTTCTATTATGAAAATGCATTGGAAATGGTTTTTACTATGAAAATGCATTGGCCAATTAATTTTTACTTTGAAAATGAATTGGAAATGATTTTTAT
The DNA here is from genome assembly GCA_964036315.1 of Acanthosepion esculentum. NCBI lineage: Eukaryota > Metazoa > Mollusca > Cephalopoda > Sepiida > Sepiidae > Acanthosepion > Acanthosepion esculentum. Next base: position 79,724,576 of record OZ038509.1, read on the forward strand.
TATGAAAATGCATTGGAAATGATTTTACTATGAAATGCATTGGCCAATGATTTTTACTATGAAAATGCATTGGAAATGATTTTTACTATGAAAATGCATTGGAAATGATTTTTACGATGAAAATGCATGGGAAATGATTTTTATTATGATAATACATTGGCCAATGATTTTTACTATGAAAATGAATTGGAAATGATTTTTGCTATGAAATGCATTAGCCAATGATTTTTTCTCTGAAAATGCATTAGTCAATGATTTTTCTTTAAAATGAATAGGAATGAGTTTTACTATGAAAATGCATTGGAAATGATTTTTATTATGAAAATGCATTGTAAATGAGATTTACTATAAAAATACATTGGTAATGATTTTTATTATGAAAATGCATTGGCCAATGATTTTTACTATGAAAATGCATTGGAAATGATTTTTACTATGAAAATGCACCCGAAATGATTTTTACTATCAAAGTGCATTGGAAATGATTTTTATTATGAAAATGCATTGCCAAACGATTTACACCCTGAATAAGCATTATGAATGATTTTTACTATGAAAATGCATTGTAAATGATTTTAATGATGAAAATGCATTGAAAATGAATTTTATTATGAAAATGCATTGGAAATAATTTTTATTTTGAAAATGCATTGGAAATGATTTTTACTATGAAAATGCATTGGAAATGATTTGTACTATGAAAATGCATTTGCCATTGATTTTTACTATGTAAATGCATTGGAAATTATTTTTACTATGAAAATGCATTTGCCAATGATTTTTACTATGAAAATTCATTGGCCAATGCTTTTTGCTGTTAAAATCCATTGGAAGTGATTTTTACTATGAAAATGCATTGATAATGATTTTTACTATGAAAATGCATTGGAAATGATTTTTGATATGAAAATGCATGGGAAATGATTTTTATTATGATAATACATTGGCCAATGATTTTTACTATGAAAATGAATTGGAAATAATTTTTACTATAAAAATGCATTTGAAATCATTTTTAATTATGAAAGTTCACTGGCCAATGACTTTTACTTTCAAAATGCATTGGAAATGATTTTTGCTATGAAATGAATTAGCCAATGATATTTTCTCTGAAAATGCCTTCGCCAATGATTTTTCTTTAAAATGAATTGGAATGATTTTTACTATGAAAATGCATTGGAAATGATTTTTATTATGAAAATGCATTGTAAATGAGTTTTACTATAAAAATACATTGGTAATGATTTTAATTATGAAAATGCATTGGCCAATGATTTTTACTATAAAAATGCATTGGCCAATGATTTTTACTAGGAAAATGTATTAGCCTATGATTTTTACTATGAAAATGCATTGGAAATGATTTTTACTATGAAAATGCACTCGAAATGATTTTTACTATCAAAGTGCATTGGAAATGATTTCTACTATGAAAATGCATTGGAAATGATTTTTACTATTAAAATGCATTGGAAATGATTTTTATTATGAAAATGCATTGGAAATGATTTTTATTACGAAAATGCATTGGCCAATGTTCTCTACTATGATAATGCATTGGAAATGATTTTTACTATGAAAATGTATTGGATAAGATTTTTATGAAAATGCATTTGCCAATGATTTTTAGTATGAAAATGCATTTGCCAATAATTTTTACTATGAAAATATGTTGGAAATTATTTTTACTATGAAAATGCATTGGAAATGAATTTTATTATGAAAATGCATTGGCCAATGATTTTTACTATGAAAATGAATTGGAAATGTTGTTTACTATGTAAATGCATGTGCCACTGATTTTTTTTTTTTCAAGAAAATAGAATGGTCAATGATTTTTACCATGAAAATACATTGGAAATGATTTTTACTATGAAAATGCTTTGGCCAATGATTTTAATTATGAAAATGCATTGGAAATGATATTTATTATGTAAATTCATTGGAAATGGTATTTATTATGAAAATGCATTGTAAATCATTTTCATTATAAAAATGCATAGGCCAATGATTTTTACTTTGAAAATGCATTGAAATTATTTTTATTTTGCGAATGAATTACTATGGAAATGCATTGGCCAATTACTTTTTACGATGGAAATACATTGGAAATGATTTTTATTATGAAAATGCATTGGCCAATATTCTTTACTATGAAAAAGGCATTGGCCATTGATTTTTACAATGAAAACGCATTGGCCAATGAATTTTACTATGAAAATGCATTGGAAAATATTTTTACTATGAAAATGCATTGGAAAATATTTTTACTATGAAAAGACATTGGTAATGATTTTTATTATGAGAATGCATTGGCCAATGATTTTTACTTTCAAAATGCATTGGAAATGATTTTTATTATGAAAATGCATTGGAAATGATTTTTACTATGAAAATTCATTGGCCAATGATTTTTACTGTGTAAATGCACTGGCCAATGATTTTTACTATGAAAATGCATTGGCCAATTAATTTTTATTTTGAAAATGAATTGGAAATGATTTTACTATGAAATGCATTGGCCAACGATTTTTACTATGAAAATGCATTCGAAATGAATTTTATTATGAAAATGCATTGTCCAATGATTTTTTCCTATGAAAATGCATTTGAGATGATTTTTATTATAAAAATGCACTGGTCAATGATTTCTACTATGAAAATGCAATGGCCAATGATTTTTACTATGAAAATGCAATGGCCAATGATTTTTACTACGAAAATGCATTGGCCAATAATTTTTACTATGAAAATGCATAGGCCAATGATTTTTACTATGAAAATGCATTGGCCAATGATTTTTACTGTGAAAATTGGAATTGATTTTTACTATTAACATGCATTGGAAAATTATTTTTACTATGAAAATACATTGGAAATGATTTTTACCATGAAAAAACATTGGCTAATGATTTTTACTATACAAATGCATTGGAAATGATTTTTATCATGAAAATGCATTGGCAAATGATTTATACCCTGAAAAAGCATTGTAAATGATTGTTACTATGAAAATGCATTGTAAATGATTTTAATTATGAAAATGCATTGGAAATGATTTTTATTATGAAAATGTATTTTAAATGATTTTAATTATGAAAATGCATTGGCAATGATTTGTTCTATTTAATTTGATTCGAAATGATTTTTAATATGAAAATGCATTGGCAATGATTTTTTCTATGAAATTGGATTTGAAATGATTTTTATTATGAAAATGCATTGTCCAATGATTTTTTCCTATGAAAATGCATTTGAGATGATTTTTATTATGAAAATGCATTGGCCAATGATTTTTACTATGAAAATGCAATGGCCAATGATTTTTACTATAAAAATGCATTGGAAATGATTTTTACCATGAAAAAACATTGGCTAATGATTTATACCCTGAAAAAGCATTGTAAATGATTGTTACTATGAAAATACATTGTAAAGATAGTAATATCTCCTGAGCAATATATATTGCTGAAAAAATACAACAAATGTGGCACAAGGCCAAAAGAGGGGGTGGGAAAAATGGTTTAAAAGAAACCCCAATGATTATATACAATCATTGAAAAATGCATTTTCATATTAAAAATGATTTCCAATGTATTTTTGTAGTAAAAATCATTGGCCAATGCATTTTCATAGTAAAAGTCATTGGCGAATGCATTTTTTTAATAAAAATCATCTCCAATGCATATGACGCGTCTCTAATTTCTATTTAATTTAGTCTCACCCCCTTCAGCCTGGAGCCAAAATTGTAATTATATTACAATAGTCATTGTTTTTATGTCATGGGTAGGATCCCTATAAATATGCGGTATCGTGGTATCTGTTGGATCGAATGGTGATGGATGAATTCTTGTGGTGATATAGTAAATTGTAATGAATGAATGGGTCCCGAATCAGATTAACTAGGTTTGGGATATTCAATATTGACCGGCCTAACCCGACTTCCACTTCGGTCTTGTGCCAAAATTGTAATTATATTACAATAAATAATTATTGTATTTATTTTCAATTTTTCTAGTTGAATTGTTCACCTCTATTGCATATGATCCATTAATTTATATAATTGGGTTACAATAAAATTTGTATTTTATATGAATATTACTTTATGAAAGCTGAGAATAGTAGAGTGAGGGCGTATCATTATATTTGGAGGGAGGGCTATCATAGATTCGGGGAAGCACTAGATTCGTACACCGGCTCTGTGAGAGACCAATTTCTCAGAAAAATGATATATCATTTCATGAATGAGAACGTTTAGATTCTGACACCAGCACTGAAACTAAAAAAAGAATAAACATATATAAAATATATTACATAAAAATATATTTTTCAAAAAAATGTAGAACCTAAATATAGCTTGGTAAAAAGATCCGGCCTTCTTCAAGTGGTTGGAACATCGAACTGAATCCTTTATTTCGTTCACGTTTAATGTATGCCAGTTTTCAGTTTATCTCCTGTTAATTTCCCTCTCCAAGTTCTCCACTGCATTAACCAGGTATTGAACTCACACTCTTTGGGTCCTGTCACCAGATGTAACTAATGACTTTATCCCCTGTGCCATGTGACCTTGAGGACATCTGTCTATGAATTTCTGGGACTTTTAAACCTATGTCTTCAGCAACCGTTTTTACCAGTGCTCATATTGCAATTTTTGCTGTTATTATTGCATGTTATTTACCAGAGCTCATCTTGCAATTTTCGTTGTTATTATTGTTGCTTTTCTCTGACACTCCTTATTATTGGTTCTCATAATAAAGCGTTCAGTTCGACATTCCAACCATCTGAAGAAGGCCAGAGCATACAACGACCCAAACATTGTAATAAATATGTCAACAAAGATAAGGACGATAGTCCGAATAATGTAAATAGTGTACATGATGCCTCATGTCAGAAATATAGACAGATATTGGAATTCTTTGTCGAAAGAAACAGGTGGTATATTCCGATGTTAATTATGTTCGTTCCTTAGTTCTTACGGTGAAATCACGCTGAAGATAACGGTTCTCGCTTGATTACCAAAATTAAGATATATCGAGCCCGGTCAGTACTTAAATGGGGAATCTATTTTGAAATATCGGGTACTTTAAGTAACCTTCTACAATCCGAAATAATCCACAAAGGGTTGATAAGTCATGTTACCGGATTGCAGGTATATTTGGGTAAATATTTAGTCACTATGATGCACGTGACCGAGTGGTTAGAACATTAGAACTCAGATCAGTTGGCGATCCCAGGGTGCGGCACCTTTGGAAAGTGCCTGAAAAACTATACCACGGGTTGACTCAAGCCTTGTGAGTGAAAGTGGGTAAACAGAACCCTTGAATAGCTGTACTAGCACGAAGCCACACGTCATCGTACCCGATGGTTTGAGCGTGCTGGCCTTGTTCAGATTGTTGATCATGCTAGATAACACGCTCTTTACTAGAAACTGTAGCTAAGGTCTGCTCGGCATAGTTGCAGTATAAACCACAGTGGTTGTTGATCAAACACAAATGCGCCTGAGCAAGCGTCTGCAATAGGGATTGGCTAGCCACCCTAGTAGATTGGGTATCCTTGAATACGAGTGGCCAGCTATACATACATGATGTTGTAGTAATCAACACTTTGGAGAGTAAATATTTTGGGGCTCCTGTAAAATTTTTCCTGCAAACAATATTGGCGGACTCAAATGTGAGTCCAGGTAAAAAATAAGTAACACAAAATATCAAAAAAAGACAATACATCCATTAACAAAAGAATTACATGTGACGAAATGAAAAAAAAATTCAATTTTTTTCATTTCATCACATGTAATTCTTTTGTGTGTGTGTGTGTGTGTGTGTGTGTGTAACAAGCGTGTGTGCGAAAGTACGAAAGTCAGGAGAGAAAACCATGCAAATGAATGTGCCTCTGTTGGGGATATTTTTTCCCACGTGCGACAGCATCTCATAGCAAGTTGTGAAAAAAGAAAGAATAGATTAGGGAGATAAAGGTAATCTTTTTTTTATAGGTTTAAGGATCGTTCCATTAAGGTGTTGGGATAATCCGCAAGATTCCTGCCAGACGGGGAGAATTTTATTCTGTCCATAAAGTTCACACATGTTTGTGCTGCCGACCGTAGGCTGAAAAGAAAAGAGTTTTTCAATGAACTCCTCACAGTGGGAGATTGTTGAGAAAATTCAATATGTACCCACCTTTTCAATATATATTTAGGCTGTGTACCTTTAAAAAATCTTCATAATAGACCACAATATTTTTTCAGAATTTGTTGTGGGGTCAATCACATCATGCCAGCAGGGATAGCCTCGTGTTCACAGGAATAAAAACATACACAGAAATAACACTAAAAGCAAGTTAAATTGCATATTAAAACCATACAATATATTTATTTATTTTTTGTATACATGCATGTGTATTTTAACAAAAGTAAAAAAAATTATTTTAGACAATTTAAAAAGTAAAAAATGTAAATTAGACAATTCAAAAAAGTAAAAATGTATATTAGACAATTAAAAAAAGAAAAAATGCATATTAGACAATTAAAAAAAGTAAAAAATGTATATTAGACAATTAAAAAAGTGAAAAGTGTATATTAGACAATTAAAAAAATTAAAAATGTAAGTTAGACAATTAAAATAGTAAAAGATGTATATTAGACAATTAAAAAAAGTAAAAATGTATAATAGACAATTAAAAAAAGTAAAAATGAATATTAGACAATTAAAAAAGTAAAAAATGTATATTAGAGAATTAAAAATGTAAAAAATATATCTTAGACAATTAAAAAAAGTAAAAAATGTATATTAGACAATTGGAAAATGTAAAAAATTGTATATTAGACAATTAAAAAAGTAAAAAATATATATTAGACAATTAAAAAATGTATTTTAGAAAATAAACACAAAGAAATGTATATTAAAGAATTAAAAAAAGTGAAAAATATATATTAGTCAATTGAAAAATGTAAAAAATATATGTTAGATAATTAAAAAACGTAAAAAAATAGATATTAGACAATTAAAAAAGTAAAAAATATATATTAGACAATTAAAAAATGTATTTTAGAAAATAAAAAAATAAGAAATATATATTAAACAATTAAAAAAAGTAAAAAAATATATATTAGACAAATAAAAAAAGTAAAAAATGAATATTAGACAAGTAAAAAATAAAAAATGTATATTAGAGAATTAAAAATGTAAAAAATATATATGAGACAATTAAAAAAGTAAAAAATGTATATTAGACAATTGAAAAATGTAAAAAATATCTGTTAGATAATTAAAAAAGTAAAGAAATGTATATTAGACAATTAAAAAAGTAAAAAATATATATTAGACTATTAAAAAAAGTAAAAAATGTATATTAGAGAATTAAAAAACGTGAACAATGTATATTTGACAATTAAGAAGGCAAAAATCTATATTTGACAATTAAAAAAGTAAAAATATATATTAGAAAATTAAAAATATAAAAAATGTATATTAGACAATTAAAAAGTAAAAATGCATATTAGTCTATTAAAAAAGTAAAAACTCTATATTTGACAATTAAAAAAATTATATTAGACAATTAAGTATGCAAAAAATATATATTACACAATTAAAAAAGTAAAAATGTATATTAGACAATTAAAAAAGTAAAAAATATATATTAGAAAATTAAAAAATGTAAAAAATGTATTTTAGAAAATAAAAAATAAGAAATGTATATTAAACAATTAAAAAAAGTAAAAAATATATATTAGACAATTAAAAAATTAAAAAATGTATATTAGACAATTAAATAGGTAAATAATGTATATTTGACAAATAAAAAGAGGAAAAATGTATATATGACAATTAAAAAGTAAAAACCTGCATATTGGACAATTAAAAATGAAAAAATGTATATTAGACAATTAAAAAACGGAAAAATATATATTAGAAAATTAAAAAATGTATATTAGACAATTAAAAAAAGTAAAAAATGTATATTAGACAATTAAAAATGTAAAAAATGTATATTAGACTATGAAAAAGTGAAAAATGTATAAAAGACAATTAAAAATGTAAAAAATGTACGTTAGACAATTAAAAAAAGTAAAAAATGTATATTAGACAATTAAAAAGGTAAAAAATGTCTATTAGACTATTGAAAAAGTAAGAAAATGTATATTAGAAAATTTATAAAGTAAAAAATATATAATAGACAATTAAAAAAAGTAAATAATGTATATTTGGCAAATAAAAACAGGAAAAATGTATATTTGACAATTAAAATGTAAAAACCTACATATTGGAAAATTAAAAAAAGTAAATATGTATATTAGACAATTAAAAATGAAAAAATGTATATTAGACAATTAAAAAATTTATATTAGACAATTAAAAAAAGTAAAAAATGTACATTAGACAATTAAAAATCTAAAAAATGTATGTTGCACAATGAAAAAGTGAAAAATGTATAATAGACAATTAAAAAAGTAAAAAAATATATATTAGACTATTAAAAAAAGTAAAAAATGTATATTAGACAATTCAAAAAAGTAAAAAATGTATATTAGACAATTGAAAAAGTAAAAATTGTATGTTAGACAATTAAAAAGTAAACAATGTATATTTGACAATTAAAAAAGCAAAAAATGTATGTTTGACAATTAAAAAAAGTGAAAAATACACTGGACAATTAAAAAAATGTAAAAATATATATTAGACAATTAAAAATATAAAAAATGTATATTAGGCTATTAAAAACGTGAACAATGTATATTTGACAATTAAAAAGGCAAAAATCTATATTTGACAAGTAAAAAAGGAAAAATGTACATTGGACTATTAAAAGAAGTAAAAATATATATTAGAAAATTAAAAATATAAAAAATGTATATAAGAAAATTAAATAATTATAAATGTATATTAGACAATTAAAAAGTAAAAATGTATATTAGTCTATTAAAAAAGTAAACAATGTATATTAGACAATTATAAAAAATTATATTAGACAATTACGTATGCAAAAAAGTATATTACACAATTAAAAAAGTAAAAAATGTATATTAAACAATTAAAAAAAGTAAAAAATGGATATTAGACAATTAAAATAAGTACAAATGAATATTAGATAATTAAAAAAGTAAAAAATGATATTACACAAATAAAAAAAGTAAAAATGTATATTAGGCAATTAAAAAAATGTAAACAATATATATTTGACAAGTAAAAAACCAAAAAATGTATAGTAGAAAATTCAAAATGTAAAAAATGTATATTAGACAATTAAAAAAGTAAAAAAATGTATATTAGACAATTAAAAAGTAAAAATGTATATTAGACAATTAAAAAGTAAAAATGTATTATTAGTTTATTAAAAAAGTAACAAATGTATCATAGACAATTTAAAAAAGTAAAAAATTATATTAGACAATTAAAAATGAAAAAAATGTATATTACACGATTAAAAAAGTAAAAAATATATATTAAACAAATAAAAATGTATATTAGACAATTAAAAAAATTAAAAATATATATTAGACAATTAAAAAATGCTTTTGTTACCTTTTTTAATTGTCTAATATACATTTTTTACGGTTTTTTATTGTCTAATATACATTTTTTTACTTTTTTTAATTGTCTTATATACATTTTTTAATTGTCTAATATACATTGTTTAATTTTTAAATGACTAATATACATTTATTACATTTTTTATTATCTAATATATATTTTTACTTTTTTAATTGTCTAATTTACATTTTTTACATTTTAATAGTCTCAGAAACATTTTGTACTTTTTCAATTGCCTGATATATATTTTTTACGTTTTTTAATTGTCTAACATATATTTTTTTACTTTTTTTAATTGTCTAATTTACATTTTTCTTTTTTTAATTGTCTAATATATATATACTTTTTTAATTGTCTAATATACATTTTTTACATATTTTTAATTGTCTAAAATACATGTTTACTGTTTTAATTGTCTAATATACATTTTTTTACATTTGTTAATTGTCTAATATACATTTTGTAATTTTTTTAATTCTCTAATATATATTTTTTACTTTTTAATTATCTAATATACATTTTTTACATTTTTAATTGTCTAATAGACATGTTTTAATTTTTTTAATTGTCTAATATGTATTTTTTACTTTTTAATTATCTACTATACATATTTTAGCTTTTTAATTGTCTAATATACATCTTTTACTTTTTTAATTGTCTAATATACATTTTTTACTATTTGAAATTGACTAATATACATTTTTTACATTTTTTAATTGTCTAATTTACATTTTTACTTTTTTTAATTGTCTAATATAAATAATAATATTTTTAATTGCCTAATATACATTTTTTATTTTTTTTAATTGTCTAATACAAATAATAATACATATATAATATACATTTTTTAATTTTCTTAATTGTTTAATATACATTTTTTATTTTTTTAATTTGTCTAATTTACATTTTTTACATTTTAATAGTGTAATATACATTTTTTACTTTTTTTAATTGTCTAACATATATTTTTTACATTTTTTAATTGTCTAATATAAATTTTTTACTTTTTTTAATTCTCTAATATATATTTTATACATTTTTTATTGTCTAATATACATTTTTTACTTTTTTATTTGACTGATATATATTTTCTACATTCTTTCATTGTCTAATATACATTTTTACTATTTTTTATTGTTTTATATACATTTTTTGCTGCTTTTAATAGTCTAATGTACATTTTTTACTTTTTTCAATTGTGTTATATACATTTTTTACTTTTTTAATTGTCTAATATACATATTTTAGTTTTTTAGTTGTCTAATATACATTTTTTACTTTTTTTAATTCTCTAATATATATTTTAATCATTTTTTTATTGTCTAATATACATTTTTTACTTTTTTATTTGACTGATATATATTTTCTACATTTTTTCATTGTCTAATATACATTTTTACTATTTTTTATTGTTTATATATACATTTTTTACTGCTTTTAATAGTCTAATGTACATTTTTTACTTTTTTCAATTGTGTAATATACATTTTTCCTTTTTTATTGTCTAATGTACATTTTGTTAATTTTTTTGTCTAATATACATTTTAAATATTACGATTTTTTATTGTTTTATATACATTTTTTACATCTTTTAATTGTCTAATATACATTTTTTACTTCTTTTAATTGTCTAATATACACTTTTCAAATTTTTTATTTCTCTATGTTTTTTAAATTTTAAGTCTTATATACACTTTTTAATTTTTTAATTGTCTAAAATAAATTTTTTTTTTTTTAATTTTCTAATATACATCTTATACTTTTTAATTGTCTAATTGATATTTTTACATTTTGAATTGTCTAATTTACATTTTTAAATTTTTTAATTGTCTAATATACATTTTTTACTTTTTTTAAGTGTATAATATACATTTTTTTAAATTTTTATTGTCTAATATACATTTGTTACCTTTTTTAATTGTCTAATATACATTTTTAAATGTCTAATATACATTTTTTACATTTTTAATTGTCTAATATACATATTTTGCATTTTTGAATTGTCTAATATACATTTTTTACGGTTTTTTATTGTCTAATATACATTTTTTACTTTTTGAATTGTCTAATATACATTTTTTAATTTTTTTTAATTGTCTAATATCCTTTTTTTACTTTTTTAATTGTCCAATATACATTTTTACTTTTTTTTAATTATCTAATATATATTTTATTACTTTTTTAATAGTCTGATATACATTTTTTACTTTTTGTAATTGTCTAATAAACATTTTTGTACTTTCTTCATTGTCTAATATACATTTTTTACTTTTTTGAATTGTCTAATATACATTTTTTACTTTTTTAATTGTCTAATATACATTTTTTACTATTTTTAATAGTCTAATATACATTTTTTACTTTTTTTAAAATTGTCTAATATACATTTTTTACTATTTTTAATTGTCTAATATACATTTTTTACTTTTTAAAAAATTGTCTAATATACATTTTTTAATTGTTTAATATACATTTTCATGTTTTTTATTGGTCTAATATACATTTTCACTTTTTTAAATTGTCTAATTTACAATTTTTATTTTTATTTTTTTTAATTGTCTAATGTACATTTTTTACTTTTTTTAATTGTCCAATATACATTTTTTACTTTTTTAAATTGTCTATTATACATTTTTTTACTTTTTTAATCCTCTAATATTTATTTTTTTTCCTTCATTTTTTCAGCATTAAAATGCATCTTATCCATTACGGTTTAGGGACATTATTATGTTTAATATATAAAAATAAAATAATAATAATAAAAAACTATAATTTTGAATAAAATAAAATAAACACGTGACATTAAAATTTTGTTTAAATTAAATAAATCGAAATAGTAAAATGTCTTCCTGAATAAAACAGAAACTTTTCCTGCCTGAAAACTGATTTCACGTGAAAAGAGGTTGTATTCAGGCTCTTCGTTAACGACCGTTGGAAAGTGAAACCGTCCATATCTCCTTGGGACATTGCTTGTTATCACATAGAAGATTAAAACACCTGTAACTAAAATACACATGCATGTATGCAAAAAATAAATAAATTGTATGATTTTAATATGCAATTTAACTTGCTTTTAGTTTTATTTCTGTGAATTTTTTTTTCATTTCGTCATATGTAATTCTTTTGTTAATGGATGTATTGTCTTTTTTTGCTATTTTGTGTTACTTATTTTTTACCTGGACTCACATTTGAGTCCGCCAATATTGTTTGCGGGAAAAATTTTACAGGAGCCCCAAAATATTTACTCTCCAAAGTGTTGATTACTACAACATCATGTATGTATAGCTGGCCACTCGTATTCAAGGATACCCAATCTACTAGGGTGGCTAGCCAATCCCTATTGCAGACGCTTGCTCAGGCGCATTTGTGTTTGATCAACAACCACTGTGGTTTATACTGCAACTATGCCGAGCAGACCTTAGCTACAGTTTCTAGTAAAGAGCATGTTATCTAGCGTGATCAACAATCTGAACAAGGCCAGCACGCTCAAACCATCGGGTACGATGACGTGTGGCTTCGTGCTAGTACAGCTATTCAAGGGTTCTGTTTACCCACTTTCACTCACAAGGCTTGAGTCAACCCGTGGTATAGTTTTTCAGGCACTTTCCAAAGGTGCCGCACCCTGGGATCGCCAACTGATCTGAGTTCTAATGTTCTAACCACTCGGTCACGTGCATCATAGTGACTAAATATTTACCCAAATATACCTGCAATCCGGTAACACGACTTATCAACCCTTTGTGGATTATTTCGGATTGTAGAAGGTTACTTAAAGTACCCGATATTCCAAAATAGATTCCCCATTTAAGTACTGACCGGGCTCGATATATCTTAACTTTGGTAATCAAGCGAGAACCGTTATCTTCAGCGTGATTTCACCGTAAGAACTAAGGAACGAACATAATTAACATCGGAATATACCACCTGTTTCTTTCGACAAAGAATTCCAATATCTGTCTATATTTCTGACATGAGGCATCATGTACACTATTTACATTATTCGGACTATCGTCCTCATCTTTGTTGACATATTTATTACAACATTTGGGCCGTTGTACGCTCTGGCTTCTTCAGATGGTTGGATTGTCAAACTGAACCCTTTATTTTGCTCGCTAGGGTAGACTGTTCTAGTTCCCAAGGCCACAAAAATCTCCTGAGTCGACCAAGCATAGAAATGAATATGAGAACCAGTAATAAGGAGTCTCAGAGAAAAGCAACAATAATAACAACGAAAATTGCAAGATGAGCTCTGGTAAATAACATGCAATGATAACAGCAAAAATTGCAATATAAGCACTGGTAAAAACGGTTTGTGAAGACATAGGTTTAAAAGTCCCAGAAATTCATATACAGATGTCCTCAAGGGCACATGGCACAGGGGATAAAGTCATTAGTTACATCTAGTGACAGGACCCTAAGAGTGTGAGTTCAATACCTGGTTAATGCAGTGGAGAACTTGGAGAGGGAAATTAACAGGAGATAACTGATAATGTATAACTAGAAACAGTCTACCCCAGTGAGCGAAATAAAGGGTCCAGTTCGACATTCCAACCACCTGAAGAAAACCGGGTCTTTTTACCAAGCTATATTTAGGTTCTACATATTTTTGAAAAATATATTTTTATGTAATATATTTTATATATGTTTATTCTTTTTTTAGTTTCAGTGCTGGTGTCAGAATCTAAACGTTCCCATTCATGAAATGATATATCATTTTTCTGAGAAATTGGTCTCTCACAGAGCCGGTGTAAGAATCTAGTGCTTCCCCGAATCTATGATAGCCCCCCCTCCGAATATAATGATACGCCCTCACTCTACTATTCTCAGCTTTCATAAAGTAATATTCATATAAAATACAAATTTTATTGTAACCCAATTATATAAATTAATGGATCATATGCAATAGAGGTGAACAATTCAACTAGAAAAATTGAAAATAAATACAATAATTATTTATTGTAATATAATTACAATTTTGGCACAAGACTGAAGTGGAAGTCGGGTTAGGCCGGTCAATATTGAATATCCTAAATGTAGTTAATCTGATTCGGGACCCATTCATTCATTACAATTTACTATATCACCACAAGAATTCATCCATCACCATTCGATCCAACAGATACCACAATGCCGCATATTTATAGGGATCCTACCCATGACATAAAAACAATGACTATTGTAATATAATTACAATTTTGGCTCCAGGCTGAAAGCTAAGGGGGTGAGACTAAATTAAATAGATATTAGAGACGCGTCATAATCATTCATTCCATCTTTAAAAAAAAAGTCAACAATGTTTTCTTGTGACAATTTTTAATATCAACTTGAGATTTTTTCTTAAAAAGTTGAAGAATTTTAACATATTCAATATTCAGGATGAAGAAAATTCTGAAATTTATATCTCATTTTTTTGAAACTTAGCATGAGAAAAACCCCCTAATCAGGTTTGCCACCAACCCGGTCGGGGGTTTCGGATGTAGAATGCAATGGCCTTAGCGTTTAGTTTAGCGATGATTTTAACTATTAACTTTCCTGTAACCCTAAGTTAGTTTACTTAATTCTCATTTTCACCATATTTATCTTTCTTTGCACCTTGCTAGAAACGTAGAAATCCTAACCATGGTTTTATGGTTTAAATATTTTGAAAATTTATCAAGTGCTGATGTGAGTTGATCAAGAAGTGGCTGCTATAAAGGTATACCACCCGTTTCTTTCTACAAATAATTTCAATATATCTCCGATGTTTCAAGCTATATTTTGAAGAGTGTCATTTCTGAAAGCAGAAGGAAAGCTGCTTCTCTTGTCGCCTGAAGACAAAAGACCTGCTGAAACAGAGTCAAAAAAAAAGAAAGAAAAATAAAAAAGAAAGGAAAATAAAAACCAGAACATATTGGAACAAAATATAGGGATTTATTTCAGAAGAAACTTTTTTTCTCATTTATGATCTAACAGTTAAAAGTCATTTTTCAAATTTGTTTTAATTAGCAGAATCATTTTGTCTTTCTTCTCTCTCTACAGAAGGATATTATCTCCCTTTCTACAGGGTGAATTTACTAACATTATTTACATTATTTGGACTAATGTCCTCATCTTTGACATCATATTTATTACTGGTGGGGTCAAGTATCATCAGTAATCGTAGTGTTGGTTCGAACCATGGCAAAGCTGTATTATGAAGTAAAAAATGAAAAATTCTTCATGTTAATTTTCAATTTGGCTTATGTAGATTTTTGTTTAACAACATTAACACTTTTTGGAACAGGGCTCAAAGTTGGTAGTTCTCTTGGCAGCAAATCATGTGGATCTCAGTAACACATTTGTCTGCTCTTTGCAGCTGTCTCTTCTCTCTCTCTCTCTCTGCGCTAAGTCGCCTAAGTACTTTGCTTATATTGACTTCAACTGAAGACTGAAATGGGAACTCACAGTATTTGGGAATTCACCAGTTTTCTTTGTTGTCTGGTTTGCAACATTAATTATCTCTCCAAATTTGGGAGAGCCTCTCGCCCTACTGGTGGTGGTTGCAGGTATCACCACGCCTGTCTAACTCATTCCTTCTCTTATTTATTTATGTCACTGGATCTAACTAAACAGGACACATGGCACAGTGGATAAAGGCGTTAGTTAGATCCAGTAACAGGACTCAAAGAGTGTGAGTCCAATACCCGGTTAAGGCAGTGGAGAACTTTCAGAGGGAAAATTAACAGGAGATAACTGATAACTGACATCCATTAGACATGGCACGTGGAACTAGAACAGTCTACCCCAGCGAGCGAAATAAAGGGTTCAGTTCGACATTCCAAATACCTGAAGAAGGCCGGAGCGTACAACGGCCGAAACGTGATAAATCTGACAACAATGATGAGGATGATAGTCCGAGAAATGTAAAGAGAGTTTACTGTGTTTTACAATAGCATAAGATACGTAGCAGTACTATAAAAAAAACCTATTTGGTGTGATTTGTAATCTACGGTCTTGACTTCACTGTGTTTATCAGTTGACGTAACGAATTTTAAATGTTCTCTAAGACCAATACAGTATGTGTTGTTTGCTACACAACGCATATAGAAAGTAAATAATGTACATAATACATGTGTTGTGAGACCGATACTTCCCTACATCATGGACTCTCCCAGTACTATATTATTATGTGAATGGTAGTATCATGGGAGTAGCACCAGTAATGCGCAGCTGCGTACGATAGCAATATCGGACACCACTGGATAGTAAGCTCTGCTTACACTATCCTTTGTAACTTTTCTGTTTAATATATCTTTCTTACCTCTAACCCGTGTTCCCTGTTTTCCTTCCATGGCCCCTACTTCGGGTCCACATCAATATGTTAAGGGAAAACCGTGCTTTTGACATACCGACTTTTTTGCAGGCACGAAGGGCCAAGATTATCAAATTTTCATAATATATTTGTACATTCTAGTGCTGTATATAAAATCTTTTCAGGCACAATCTATTTTTAGAGATAATTTATTTGAGTTATTCTGGTGCAAGCTTCCATTGTGTTAAGGTGTTAAGGTGCCACGGATATATTAACGCTTAATATCGGTCTTGGAGAGTGGAGAAAATGAAGATATTTTCTTTCAAAATAAATCATAAACAGGGGGCTGTCCTTTTTTTAAAAAAAGAATAATGACATTGAAATCCATCGGGACACCAAGAGAATCAATGAAATCATTACTGGAATGTTACGTAATATCAGTCATCCTATATGGCAGAGAATGCTGTATAATCTCACTGATGAAAAAGAGACTTGAAACAAGAGAAACAAAGAAAAGTGTACTGAAATGTTATGTAATATCAGTCTTCCTATATGCTAGTGAATGCTGGACAATGTCCTGACAGATGAAGAAGAGACTTGAAACAACAGAAAAAAAGAAAAGATTGATGAATTTTTATGTAATATCAGTCCTCCTATATGGCAATGAATGCTGGACAATCTCCTCAGAGATGAAGAAGAGACTTGAAACAATAGAAACAAAGAAGAGTACTGAATTGTTATGTAAAATATCTGTCCAGCAGTCACTGCCATATAGGTGGACTATCTTTTCACAGATTAAGATTATACTTGAAACAACAGAAACAAAGAAAAGTATACTGAAATATTACGTAATATCAGTCCTCCTCTATGGCAGTGAATGCTGGACAATCTTCTCACAAATGAAGAAGTAACAACAGAAACAAAGAAAAGTTTGATTAATTGTTACATAATATCAGTCCACCTATATGGCAGTGATATATTATATATATAGGCCGCATATTTTCATTCAAGCAGATTTGGTTAAATTTAGGCGTATTATGTCTATTTATTTTAGTTTTGATCCTATCAAGTCCCCTAATTCTTGGTACATGTAGAAAATTTCGTAAGAAAAATTCAAAAATTTTCTTTGAACATATTTTGGAAAATAAAAATTATTTCAATCTCATCTGAGACCATGGCACATAAAAAGGACACATAATGAGGAAGGAGGGCCTGGAGAATCTGATACTCACAGGTCAAATAGAGGGAAAGAGGGACAAAGGAAAACTACGCGTGACTTACCTGGCAGATATAAGCAAGTGGATGACAGAATGTAGTCTGGGGGAGGAAGCAGAGGGAAGGAACTTGTTGAGAGCTACAAGGGATAGAGAGTTAGCATTTGGAATTTTTATGTAAGAAATTTTTTATTGCCTTTTATTTCGATAAAGGAAATTTATTAAATGCTAAAAACTGACACTACACTGTCTTTGATTTTTTTTTCTTCCCTTGCACTATGATTTGTCTGTCATGTAACAGTTGCACATGCATGTCAGATGTAATGCACGACACACCATGAGAGGCACAGGCGCCTTGTGTGGCAATAGGAGCGTTAAAGTTATTTCCAATTGGTTTATTTCAGCAATTTTTTAACCATCATGCATGCAAAAACAAAAAATGGTTATTTCTTTGACCCTGATATTATCTACCATATACACTTTTGACTCCTTTGGCAATGTTTACCTATCTATATATAAAATTTTGTTAATCTGTCTGTCACACCCTCTAAAATAGCCATACATTGACTGATTGGGCAAACAGGTAAGTGGGTACAAAGTACAGTTGGTTTTACTAAAGTGCATAGCTTAGTACAATAGATTTTTATTAATCTTTTTGGGGGAAAAAAATTTTTATTTACTCTATTTTAAAAAAACAATTTAATGATTAACATAAGAAATACGTATTTAATAAAAATGCAGTATTGTTTTTGCATATCTAAGTTTTTTTATTTCATTGATTGGTTTATGAAATTGAATAAGACAGAGTTTGTAAATCTTGACAAAAAATGTTAGCAATAACTTCAACAATACGAAATACTGTGAAGATTTCAACATGTGTTAGTTGCAAAACAAATTCTAGTTTTTAAAAAGTGATGATGATAATTTTAATAAAACTGAAACACATGAAAGTGGACTTATACATTTTCTTTATTCTTGAGAACTGACAACAAAGATGTTAAACACCATTTATTTATTGGATTGTTTATCTACAAGAATAATTTTACATTTACAAGATTATAAAAATATGTGGACCATCTATAATGAAATATATATTTTTCACCATTTTCTAAAGAAAGAAAGAAATATGAAAAAAAATTTTTCTTTTTTTTTTTTAATCCATAAATTTATAAAAGCGTCCAAACAAAAAAATTTAAATAAACATAGACTGATGAGTACCCAATTATAAATTTTTCAAAAATGTATTTTCTGTACATTTTTTTCATTTGCTCACATCATTTTAAATTCACTTGAGAGCATTTCTTTGGAACCAAACATTCTTTTAATTTTAAATTTTAGATAAGACACCAAACACTCAATATTTTGTGTGTGTGTATCTCCCTCTTAGGGTGGACAAAGTTTTCATGGTGGATAATTACAGAATATACTAATTTTTACCAGGCCTTACATTAAAATAAAACATGTTTTCACAGTTATAAAATAATAAATATTGTGTTATAGTTGGTTTACATATTTTATAAATTTTTAAATAAACAATTTTCACATTTATTTCTTAATGTACGTAGGTCCTTACTTTCTGTCCAAAAGAATTATTTTTATTTCATGGGTGACTTTTGCTGGATTTTGCAATTAATTTTGATTATTCTCAAATTTATTTCCAACTTATAAAAATTATCGTACAAAAAAATTGGCACAAAAAAATCATGTAAAAAAATTGCTGAAAACAATGGCAGTAATAAAAACTTTGGAATCTAAAATTTTCCAAAATGGTATCATATGCTGGGCTACATTCTCTCGGAGTGAAGTTGAAAACACAGATAATTTTATTTTCAAACACTGTAATTTGAGGACAATAATTATTTAATTTGAACACGAGGTATTGAAAGTTAGAAAGTCGTGTCCCTTTAACTGCTTTTATCAGCCAAGATGGTGGAATCCGAAAACAATTGCAGTAATGAAAACTTGGGAATCCAAAATTCCAGCATTGTGGGTCCAGATCCAGCCCGGAATGTTTTTAATTTTCTCACGGAGTCGGCCTGATTCCAAAATGGTATGATATGTTGGGCTGCAGCCTCTAGGATTAAAGTTGAAAAAGTGTGACACACTGACATTTGTATTTATTATATAGATAATATGGTAAATAATAAATCTTTATAAAGGGGTAAATATTCAATATCGTATTGTACTTGGTTCACATTTTTGTAAAATGCACAGTCAGTCCTGCAATGTATTGTGCTATTTTATTATTTTTTTCTTGAGTTTTAATGGTTTTTTTTTTGTTTTGTTTTGTTTTTTTGCTGTTAAATTTATTTTCCAAAATTGTGAATAATGTTAAACTATAGAATTTTTGCATTCTATCTTGGCTGTTTTGAAAGGTTTTACCAAGCCAAAAAAAATGGTTTTCTTATAATCCACATGTATTTCCATCTATTAAAGTTTTACTTTTGTAATATCAGGCGATTCAAAATACAAGAAGAATTTTGGAGCTGCTTGTCTGAATCAAATTTAATTATTTCATTGACATTTCTTTTTTTGTGGATCATGTAAAAGTTCTTGGCATTGAAAGTAGAAATAAGCAGGAAGGAGTTACTATTGTATTTGTGATTTACAAAGTCTCTCATCTGATGGAGTAGATTGCAGATGAATCTGTGTTGTCTTCCATCAGCTAATAGGATAGACTGGGTTATCTGGCCTTGGGTAGCAACCACTCTAGAAGAAGGATAACCTTGAATTCAAGTGGGTAATGAACTTGGAAAAAATATTGATCCATTTTTTCTTCCCATCCTTGCTGCTGGTTAAATAGCAAGATGGACTGGGCCTTCTGTCTAAGAGATGGAACACTAAATTTCAAACCGTGATGTAGGCAATGGAGAAGCACTCTACTATCTTTCCCCGAAGGTCAAGGCATTTATCAGATAAAGGGAATGTGTGGAGAGCCATGATTACCTACTTCCTGAAGGGATGTAACTCTTTTGTATTATCTTCATATTTTATATTTTTATAACCACATTTTGGCCAGTATCATTCTGTATTGGCCAAAGTTCAATTCCAGTTTTTTATTCTGATTTTTTAATGTTTTTGGACAATATACTTTTTGGTCTTTCTCCTATGACTCCTGTCTGAGAAAAGCCAAAGAATATATTGGCTGAATTTGCTCAGTATCTGAAATTAAGAGAATATTTTGATCAGTGAATGTTAAAAATCTTTCTGCTTTTTTTTCAGTTAGTGGAATTCTTAAAGGTCATGATCCTCTTCTGAATCTTGTGTTGGATGGTACCATTGAATATCTCAGAGGTAAGCAAGTCTTTGGAATCACTATACATTTTTTTTTTCTCTCTAGAGAACAGTATCCTCAAAAGTTTTTTAAATCAAAAGTAGTCATTTGTCATTCAGCAACCGAAGAAAGCTGAATTTAGCTGGTGGGCTTTTTTTCCACACTCAGGAATTTGTAGTTGGGTCTTTAAAAAAAAAAAGAAAAAAAAGTGGAATTTTTAAAGCAAAGATCAGCAGTCAGTGCACAATGACAAATTACTCCCTATTTATATAACTTATCAGGTCATTATTTATAAATATTAGTTCTGATTTGTTATAAAACTTATCACAATCATGGCTGATGAAGTCGATTGCAGATGGATCAAGAATTCTTCTCTGTTAGCGTCTTCCTAATGGCCAGTGCATTTCTGGGAGTGGGGCTTGGTTGGCTTGGTTGAATTTTTGTAGTAAACCTAAAGATGCCCAAATATTTACAAATCTTAGTTAGGCATAAGACCACAGATATGGGGCACCCTGTGAGGATTAAACTCACTTCTCATTAGTAGTGGGAAGCCAGATTAGCTCATTAACCTTTACCTTACTTGAAGGAGTCCAATATGTGCCTGTTGTCATTTCAATTTTGGGAACTGTTGAGAAAAGTTCATTGAAAATTGCATAAACCTTGCATTTTACAAGCGAATAATGACAAAATGTACTGATTAACTTTTGTGAACCTGCTTTACAAGAGCCCAGCCCACTTTTTTGAAGCAGTCTTTAGAGACCACATAAGTTCAATAATATTTTTTTTCTCTCATTATTTTTCAGACCCAGATGATCCATACAAATTAACAGAAGACACCCGCACGTTGGGTTTGGTTGTGTGTCGAGGAACATCAGTTGTGTCGATCTGTCCTGCTGAAGGGATGGAAGCAATTCCAAATCCGTTTATCCAACAAGACAGCTGATTATTTCACTGATCTCATTCTGCCTCAAAGACTTCAGATTCCAATTATTGGATTTGCCAAGAATTGTGGCATAAAATAAAAGTGGTGTTTAAGAGTAAAAAAAAAAGAAAAAAAAGAAAAAAGTCACACACACTCAGAGAAGAGATCTCTTGATTCTGACTTCAAACTCAGGCTCTGGCAATTGAGGATATTTTTAAAGAGCATTTCTTTTTCAGTTTATTTGTTTCATGCATCTTCAGGCATAAACTACCTTTAGGAAACCTAACTTGAAAGAAATTCTTAGGAAAGGCCAATTTATTTAAACGTTTTTAATTTAGTTTGGATTTTTTTTTTTAAAATTAACCATTAGATTTTTCTGGCCAATTGAAACCAACAAAAGAGATGTCAACGTTCTACTATTTATCAATCAGGGCAAAACTCTATTTTCTTCGGTTGAGATCCATGTGGAAACGTCCAGCGTACAAATGTTTTCTCGATCAAATGTTGTTTATCTATTTCTTGCATTTATTTTTCAGCTTTTGACATAATAATGCCAAACTGTTTTTTTGTTTTTTTTATTAACCGGCATCCCATTCTGCCACAGATCTCTTAATGATTGTGAAATGGTAGCTGGTGGTGAGTTCTTCAAAAGGAAATTGTTTGGTGAACTGAAAGATTTGTAAAATGAAGAAAAAAATATTTAAACTCTGTTTGAATTTCTGGGACGTTGAGTTTTCGTTATTTACATTTGGACTATAGTTCGTAAACAACAACAAAGATGAGGAAAATAGTCTGAATGTAAATAGTGTCAATGAAGATTTCAACATTCGACGCATTACACAGAAATAAATAAAAAATTGTACGGAAAAAAGAAAAGACTGAGTTTTGTTGCTACTAGAAAAATAACCCCCATCATCATTTCTTCACCCCACCCCCAATGTTTAATGGCAGTGTTTTTTATAGTTTGAAACTGTCAAAAATAGAAAGAATTCTCCTGACCCTTTTTTTATAATGAAATGGTTTTCACAAAAGTTGTCATGAGCATTCTAGCTAAAATTATTAAATTCTGAAATTTTATTTTGAACTTCTGATTAGAATCGAAGCTTAAAAATTTTACAAAAAGATAAAAATTCTTCAATAAAGATTTTTTGTAAAAAGGACATTGTTATGTTAAATTCCTCTGTTACGGAAACTTTTGTCTAATTGTTGTAGCCAAGGGAAGGTTACTGAATAGAATAATCACACAAAGGTTGGTAATGAAAAATAATACTTAGGACATAAACAACACATATAAGATTTACCAGTGGCATGTAGAAGAAGTAGTCAAGTGAATTCCACAATGAATCTCCAAATGCAGACCAACATACAGTATTTACTACTATTTATGAAAATGCATTGGCCAATGATGTTTACTATTGTTGTAACCTAGGAAAGGTTACTGAATAAAATAATCACACAAAGGTTGGTAATGAATGATAATACTAAGGCCACAAACAACACACATTAGATTTGCCAGTGGTGTGTAGAAGTAATAGTCAAATGTTAGAAGTGAGTCAAGTGAATTCCACAATGAATCTCCAACTGCAGACCAACATACAGTATTTACTACTGCATTTATGTGAATGGGGACATACACATTATCGTCCATAGGTATGCTACAACACAAGATGAGGAATTCATCCTTGTATGCCAATTTGCTCAGACTAATATCCTCATCTTCTTTTACTGTCACAATGTTTCAGCTGTTATATTCTCCAGTGCATGTCATAGTCATCTGTATTTATTTAGAACCAAACTCTTTATTCAATTCTCAGAATCAGATGTTTCCCATACTATTGTTTGGAAATATCGAGTATCAGTCAATCCATCCTTGTTATATTGCTTGGATATGATGTTTTTTTACATTACTGTCATAGAGGAATAAAGTGTCACTGCTGACATTTGGGTTTGAACACGAATCACCAGAGAGCAAGCGCAGTTAACCTCATCTTGAAATAATTAGATCACATGACAGGTAAAGTAAATTATATATATATATATATATATACATATATATATATATATATATGGGAATTCGCGGAGTCAGACTGAGTTTTGTTTAAAGGAGTTACTATTTGTGATTTACAAAGTCTCTCCTACAAAGAGGCATTACGAAAATGGCAAACAGTATTTGTTGAACTTAAAATAAAATCTACGTATCCTACATGTCATAATAGGATTTTCAGTAATATTTTCCATTTCACCAAAAAAGATGTCATATTTGCAGGACTACAGAGAAATAACCAGGTGAAGTTATTCAAAAATTAATCTAAAAATATACAGCAGAGTACAGCCAAATGGCAGAACTAAAAGCTATCCGGATTCAAATGCTGGTGCTACAAAAGCAGCAACAAGAACAACAATTGCAGCAACAAAAACAACATGAACAGCAATTACAACAACAGAAGTTTTTTGAATTATTTACTAAAACTACGGGAGAAAAGACTCCAGATTCATTTACTCCAGATGTTGCTAATTCAATCAGTGAATTTGTATACACTCCAGACGAAGGGATAACTTTTCCAGCTTATTATAGAAGACATGAAGGGATCTTCAAAAGGGATTGTTTGCATTGGAATGATGAAAAGTTAATTTATTATTAGGGAACATAAAAAATATGTGAATTATATTTTGCCAAGAAGAAAAAAAAAAAAGGGTGAGATAAATTTAGATGAAACTTGTAATACTATCAAAAATTTTTGGTGATAGGAGTTCATTATTTAATGCATAATGACAATGCCTTACTTAGTAAAGTGCGACAATGAAGATTTTGTCACTTATGCAGGAGTTGTCAAGCAAGAATGTAAGAAGTTCATGTTAAATGAATAAATTCTGGATTTAATTAAATTCCCAATCTTCGTCCAGGGTTTAACTTCTAATAAGGACGTGGAAATAAGATTCAGGATAATTGCTAAATTAGAAATGGATTCCAAATTAACCCTCCAGAAAATAGCAGAAGAGTGTCAACATATTGTAAATCTAAAACTCAACGCTGCAAGGATTGAGGAAAACACATTTCACAAGTTCATAGCGTCTGACCATCATTTCAAAAGCATTTCAAAAGTAATTGTTTTTTTTAACAAGAAAAAATGCTACAAATTTGGGAGAGTAGGACACAAAAGTACTTGTTGCAGATACAAAAAATGGAGGAAAAATAAAACGTGTGTGAACATGATAAATACACGGAGTAAAGATAAACATAAAAGGAAAATTTTAAGAAGATTTCGAATGTGTTTTTAACTCAGAAACATTTCAAAAGAGGAAATTTGTTTTGTGGAGTTGATTCTAGATAGGAAATAGTTTTTCCCACATACTTGCTACAAAGCAAAAAGGATTTAACAGTTAAAATTAAATCATTTCAGCCCAAGCAAGGCAATAAAACCTGTAAGAATAATGAGGAAAATTAAGGAGAGAGAACAAAGAATGAGAATTAAGAAGACAGAAGATAACGATTGATATTGGATTTAAATTTTTGAAGATCAAAGGCAATAAAGCCACTAGGATGCAAGGGGTAACTGAATGTTAGAGAATATGAGAAAAACTACTATTAAGGAGAGAAGACAATAAAAGAACAAGAACTAAGAAGACGGAAGATAACAATTGACATTGCATTTAAAGTTTTGAATATCAAAGGCAATAAAGCCACTAGGATGCAATGGGTTACTGAATGTTACAGAATATGAGAAAAACTACCATTAAGGAGAGAAGACAATAAAAGAACAAGTATTAAGAAGACAGAAGATAACAATTGACATTGCATTTAAATTTTTGAAGATGAAAGGCAATAAAGCCACTAGGATGCAAGGGGTTACTGAATGGTAGAGATTATGAGAAAAACTACTATTAAGGAGAGAAGACAATAAAAGAACAAGAACTAAGAAGACAGAAGATAACAATTGACATTGCATTTAAATTTTTGAAGATGAAAGGCAATAAAGCCACTAGGATGCAAATGGTTACTGAATATTAGAGAATATGAGAAAAACTACTATTAAGGAGAGAAGACAATAAAAGAACAAGAATTAGGAAGACAGAAGATAACGATTGACATTGCATTTAAATTTTGTAAATCAAAGGCAATAAAGGCACTAGGACGCAATGGGTTACTGAGTGTTAAATACATAGCAGTAGCATCAAACCAAATGAGGTAGCAATATTCATTGCTTTTAAATTTTTCTTGAGTTTTCATTTAACTTTAGATTAAATTTTTTTCTTTTTGAAAAGTTTTTTTTCTGAAATGGGATAAAAATTTTATTTTAAGATTTACTTTGGTGTTTTCTAAATTTTTCATTGTTAAAAAAATGGTTTCACCAATGTAAGAATTTTTGTGTGTTCTAATCCATATTATAATGGCAAATTGTTTGATAAATATCGTTCAGTTCACACTCCTCCCAGGTGTTTTAAACAGGAGTAGAGGTTTATTTTTTTGTTTTTACTTCTGTTAAATATCTCACATATCTTACAATTATATCATATTGAAAACATTGGTTCCTGTACTATCATCAGAGTTCTGCAACATTGATCCTGAAGAGTACCAGGATAGATGACCGCTTGGGAATTCCAGGTGTTGTAAGCATTGATTTGCAGGTGATGCAATGGATAATGGCTTGGAATTGAAAATCTGACTTCTATTTCTCGTTGGAGATATTATATTCACTTATGCGTAAATAACTATGAGTCCAACTCTTCTCCCCCCTAGCTATAGGTTAATTAGTAAGACTTGTACCACTAAACCATTATCTACACCCCCCCAAATATAATTTCTTACAATCTAAAAATATTTTCTGGCTTTAAATAACCTGCAAAGGGTTGATAAGCTGTAGAAAATGAATCAATCAATGAAATAGTAATTAGCTACACAGGCATGTCTTTTAGATTTATTTACATTCTCAGTTGGATATGTGTCTCAACAAGCCATTAACAAAATTGCATTTGAGAACAGTGGAATGAGTGGGTGGTTAGCAGGGGAAAGTCATTCAGGCTAAAGTAATAGGCTACTGGAAACACATTCACCCACTCATGGGGTATTGTAGATTGTGATAGTTTCCTGGCAATATCTACTCTACCCTCTGATTTTTCATTAGAACTGGAGTGAAAAGAAACTATATGCTTTCTGAATTTAATAAATTTAACACAATACATTTTGAAATACTATTCGTGGGGCATTGTCTTGTATGGTAAATATAGACCCAAAACTACATTTTAACTTGAATATTTGGGGGCTGTCTCATTTTATGCAGGTAATATGCTATGTTCACACTTATGGTGAGTGACGCATTGATTGTATTGTATTATAAGAGATCCGTTTCGTGTTCATATAATATTTTATTCAAATTTCTAGTGGTTACTCCTATATATTCCTTGTGGCAACCATTACCTGCTATAGAGTAAATTCTCGCTTCAGGTTTTACGTTATGGTTATTTTAATATGTATTAAATCTTTTCTTGTTAGTTATTGTTAAGCTGTTATTGGGCCGAATTTATAAATGAAACTTTATCATAGATCTGGATGGATAGGAAAAAACTGAGTTTTTGTGTGTGTGTGTGTGTGTGTGTGTGTGTGTGTGTGTGTGTGTGTGTATATATGTATATATATGAGATGAATTACAAATAATGCACTGACCGTTCTTTTGTTTTAAATTCATAAACAACAAAGATATTTGTGTGAAAGAAAAACATTGTTGTCTTGAGAATGCATACAGCTAGAATTTTATAAGTATTTTATATTTTAATCATATAAATAACTTTAAGTTTTTTATACGAATAAAAATGAATTATGCTGTCAAAATAGGAACAAAAAAAAGAAGACAAATGGCGCTGGTTGTGAAATTCAAATGACATTCTAAGGAAATTCCCCACAAAAAAGACCTTTTCTTTGATTGTAATGCAAGGGGAATAACTCTAAAATATCAATTTTTAAGTTATTCCCCTTGAATTTATTTATCTGAATTTTTTGTAATATACTGTCTCTATCTGTGTTTGCTATCAAACGCTCCATTTAAAATATTATAAATATATTTTTTAATTGTTTTCTTGTGTTGATTATTTTCCGGGATTATATCTCGGGAAAATAATAATTAAGAAAGAACGAAAACTTTTATTTTTAAAAATCGAATTAAAAAGCCAATATTAAGGAATTTGTAGGTTTCAAAAATTCAGAAAAATTCAGAAAAATTAATTTTATTTTCAGTTTACAAAAATCTCTTTGTAATTCCCAGAAATATTATGACTAAGACCAGAAATAACTTAAGAAATAAGTTAGAGATATTCAGGCAGCTATATGACTAATCATGAAAACTTAACTTACTACCTGGTTAAATATTAAACTCAAAGGAAAAAAGTTGTCACTTCAGAATGGAGAAAATCATGCATCCCCACGTCATTTTTTCTTTGTGTTTGTTTGTTCCAATCCATAAGAATAGCTACTAGGAATGTACCATGCCTGAATTTAAAAAAAAATCAAATCGTACAGATGCATGCTGGGATATCTCATTAGCAAATATCTATCTATCTATCTATCTATCTATCTATCTATCTATCTATCTATCTATCTATCTACAGGGTGTGATAGGTAAATTACTGTTTATTTAAAGCCAGAAAATATTTTTAGATTGTACCAATTTTTTTTTTGAGTTAGCAATGGTTTAGTGATACAATCTTACAAATTAACCCATACAGGGTGGGCGAAGAGGTGGATTCAGAGCTAAACATAATCTTATAAACAAACAAGGAATTATAATAAGGATATAAAGTGGGTGATCAATTCTATATTACAATCAGTATATAAACTGATCCCTCATTTTGTGTTCACAATAGTTTCTATGCATTTCTATTCTAGAGAATGTAAAAAGAATGTATATTAGAAAATTCAAAAAAGTAAAAAATGTATATTATACAATTAAGAAGTGTTAAAAATATATATTAGACATTTAAAAAAAGTAAAAAATGTATATTAGACATTTAAAAAAGTAAAACATGTATATTAGACAATTAAAAAAAGTAAAAAATGTATATGAGACAATTAAAAAAAGTAGAAAATGTATATTAGACAATTAAAAACAGTAAAAAATGTATATTAGACAATTATAAAAAAGTGAAATATGTATATTAGACAAATAAAATGTTAAAAAATGTATATCAGAGAATTATAAAAAGTAAAAAATGTATATTAGACAATGAAATGTAAAAAAATGTTTATTAGACAATTACAAAAATTAAAAAATGTATATTGGACAATTAAAAAAAGTCAAAAATGTATATTAGGCAATTAAAGAAGTAAAAAATGTATAATAGACATTTAAAAAAGTAAAAAATGTATATAATACAATTAAAAAAAGGAAAAAATATATATTAGACAATTAAAAAAAGTAAAAAATGTATATTAGACAATTAAAAAAAGTAAAAATGTATATTATCAATTAAAAAAAGTAATAATTGTATATTAGACAATTGAAAAAGTAAAAATGTATATTAAACAATAAAAAAAAGTAAAAAATTATATGAGACAATTAAAAAAAGTAAAAAATGTATATTAGACAATTAAAGAAGTAAAAAATGTATAATAGACAATTAAGAAAGGCAAAATATATATTAGACAATTAAAAAAATTAAAAATGTATATTAGACAATTAAAAAAAGTAAAACATGTTTATTAGACAATTAAAAAAGAAAAAAATATATATTAGGCAATTACAAATTAAAAAATATATATTAGACAATTACAAAAAGTAAAAATAAATATTAGACAATTAAAAAAAGTAAAAAATGTATGTTAAACAATTAAAAAACTAAAAAATGTATATTAGACAATTATAAAAATGTGAAATATGTATATTAGACAATTGTAAAAGTAAAAAAATGTGTATTACACAAATACAAAAAAGTAAAAAATATATATTAGACAATTGAAAAAGTAAAAATGTATATTAAACAATAAAAAAAGTAAAAAATTATATGAGACAATTAAAAAAGTCAAAAATGTATATTAGACAATTAAAGAAGTAAAAAATATATTATAGACAATTAACAAAGGCAAAATATATATTAGACAATTAAAAAAATTAAAAAATGTATATTAGACAATTAAAAAAAGTAAAACATATATATTAGAGAATTAAAAAAGCAAAAAAATATATATTAGGCAATTAAAAATTAATAAATATATATTAGACAATTACAAAAAGTAAAAATAAATATTAGAAAATTAAAAAAAGTAAAAAATGTATGTTAAACAATTAAAAAACTAAAAAATGTATATCATACAATTAAAGAAAGTAAAAAATGTATATTAGACATTGAAAAAGTAAAAAATATATATTACACAATTAAAATAAGTAAAAATGTATATTAGACAATTAAAATGTAAAAATGTATATGATGCAATAAAAAAACTAAAAAATGCATATTAGAGAATTAAAAGAAAGTAAATATGTATATTGGACTATAAAAAATTAAATATTTGACAATTAAAAATAGTAAGAAATGTATATTAGAAAATAAAAAAAGGAAAAATATATATTAAACAATTAAAAAACAGTAAAAAATGTATATTAGACTATTAAAAGATAAAAACTGTATATTAGAAAAATAAAAAATTTAAAATATGTATATTAGACACTTAAAAAATGTAAAAAATGCATATTAGACAATTAAAGAAAGTAAATAATATATATTAGACAATAAAATAGTCAAAAATATATATTAGACAATTAAAAAAAGAAAAAAAATGATTATTAGTTAATTAAAAAAAAGTAAAAACATATATATTAGACAAATAAAAAAGTAAAAAATGTAATTTAGACAAATAAAAAAGTAAAAAAATGTATATTACACAAATTAAAAAAGTAAAAAATGTATATTTGACATGTAAAAGAATGTACATCAGATAATTGAAAAAAGTAAATATATATATTAGACAATTAAAAAAGGTAAAAAAGTATATATTAGACAATTAAATAAAGTAAAAATGTATATTAGAAAAATTAAAAAATAGGAAAATGTATATTAGACAAGTAAAAAAAGTAAAACATGTATATTACGCAATTAATAAAAGTAAAAAATATATATTAGACAAATAAAAAAAGTAAAAAATGTATATTAGACAATAGAAAAAAGTAAAAATTTTATATTAGACATTTAAAAAAGTAAAAAATGTAAATTATACAATTAGAAAAATGAAAAAATATATATTAGACAATTAAAAAAAAGTAAAAAATGTATATTAGAAAATAAAAAAGTAAAAAATGTGTATTAGACAATTAAAAAGTAAATAATTTATTTTAGACAATTAAAAGAGTAAAAAATATATATTAGATAATTAAAAAAGTAAAAATTATATATTCGAGATTTGAAAAAGTAAAAAATGTATATTAGACAATTAAAAAAAAGTAAAAAATGTATATTACACTAATAAATGTACAAATGTATATTAGACAATTAAAAAAGTAAAAATGTATATTAGACAATTAAATAAATAAAAAATGTATATTAGACAATTGAAAATTAAAAATATATATTAGACAATTAAAAAGTAAAAAATGTATATTAGACAATTAAAAAAGGGAAAAAATGTATATTACACAATTACAAAAAGTAAAAAGGTATATTTTACAAGTAAAAAAAGTAAAAGATGTATATTAGACAATTAAAAAAAGTAAAAAATGTTTAGTAGACAATTAAAAAAAGTAAACAAATGTGTATTACGCAATTAAAAAAGTAAAAATACTTATTACACAATTACAAAACATAAAAATATATATTAGACAATTAAAAAAAGTAAAAAATGTATATTAGACAAATTAAAAAATAAAAAATGTATATTCGAAAATGAAAAAAAAGGAATAAATATATATTAGGCAATTAATAAAAGTAAAAAATATATATTAGAAAATTAAAAATGTAAAAAATGGATATTAGTCAATTAAAAAAGTAAAAAATGTTTATTAGACAATTAAAAAAAGTAAAAATGTATATTAGACATTAAAAAAGTAAAAATTGTATATTAGAGAATTAAAAAAAGGAAAAATGTATATTAGAAAATTAAAAAAAGTAAAAAATGTATATTGGACAATTAATAAAAGTAAAAAATGTATATTAGGCAATTAATAAGAGTAAAAAAATTATTATTAGACAATTAAAAAGTAAAAATATATATTAGACAATTAAAAAAATAAAAAATGTATATTTGACAATTGAAAAAAGTAAAAGAATGTATATTAGACAATTAAAAATGTAACAATGTATATTAGACAATTAAAATGTAAAAAAACGTGTATTAGATAATGAAAAAAAGTAAAAAAATGTATATTAGACAATTAAAAAAGGAAAAATATATATTAGAGTATTTTGAAAAGTAAATTATGTATATTAGACAATTAAAGTAAAAAATGTATATTAGACAATTGAAAAAAGTAAAACCATATATATTAGACATTAAAAAAGTAAAAATTGTATATTAGACAATTAAAAAAAGGACAAATGTATATTAGACAATTAAAAAATTAAAAACATATGTATTAGATAATGAAAAAAAGTAAAAAATGTATATTAGACAATTAAAAAAGCAAAATATATATATTAGACAATTAAAAAAAGGAAAAATATATATTAGAGTATTATAAAAAGTAAAACATGTATATTAGACAATTAAAAAAGTAAAAAATGTATATTAGACAATTAAAGTAAAATATGTATATTAGACAATTGAAAAAAGTAAAACCATGTATATTAGACATTAAAAAAGTAAAAATTGTATATTGGACAATTAAAAAAAGTACATTTGTATATTAGACAATTAAAAAATTAAAAAAATATGTATTAGATAATGAAAAAAAGTAAAAAAATGTATATTAGACAATTAAAAAAAGTAAAAATTTTATATTAGACATTTAAAAAAAGTAAAAAATGTATATTAGACAATTAAAAAAAGTAAAAAATGTATATTATCAATTAAAAAAAGTAATAAATGTAAATTAGACAATTGAAAAAGTTAAAAAATATATATTAAACAATTATAAAAAAGTAAAAAATGTATATTAGACAATTAAAAATGTAAAAATGTATATTAGACAATAAAAATGTAAAAAATGTATATGAGACAATTAAAAGAAAGTAAGAAATGTATATTGGACAATTAAAAAAGTCAAAAATGTATATTAGACAATTAAAGAAGTAAAAAATGTATAATAGACAATTAACAAAAACAAAATATATTTTAGACAATGAAAAAAATTAAAAGATGTATATTAGACAATTAAAAAAAGTAAAACATATTTATTAGAAAATTAAAAAAGTAAAAATAAATATTAGACAATTAAAAAAAGTAAATGTATGTTAGACAATAAAAATTAAAGTAAATGTATGTTAGACAATAAAAATTAATAAATGTATATTATACAATTAAAGAAAGTAAAAAATATATAATTGACAATCAAAAAAATAGTAAGAAATGTATATTAGACAATAAAAAAAGTAAAAAATATATATTAGACAATTAAAAAACAGTACAAAATGTATATTAGACAATTAAAAGGTAAAAAATGTATATTAGATAAATAAAAAAATTAAAATATGTATATTAGACACTTAAAAAATGTAAAAAATGCATATTAGACAATTAAAGAAAGTAAAAAATATATGTTAGACCATAACAAATTAAAAAATATATATTAGACGATTAAAAAAAGTAAAAAAAATTATATCAGATAATGAAAAAGAGTAAAAAATGTATATTAGAGAATTAGAAAAATTAAAAAATATATTTTAGACAATTAAAAAAAGAAAAAAAATATATATTACACTAATTAAAAAAGTAAATAATGTATATTTGACCAGTAAAAGATTGTACATTAGATAATTAAAAAATGTAAAATATATATTAGACAATTAAAAAAGGTAAAAAAGTATATATTGGACAATTAAATAAAGTAAAAATGTATATTAGAAAAATTAAAAAATAGAAAATGTATATCAGACAATTAAAAAAGTAAAACATGTATATTACGCAATTAATAAAAGTAAAAAAATGTATATTAGACAACTAAAAAAAAGCAAAAATGTGTATTAGACAATAGAAAAATTAAAAATTTTATATTAGACATTTAAAAAAAGTAAAAAGTGTAAATTATACAATTAAAAAAATGAAAAAATATATATTAGACAATTAAAAAAAAGTAAAAAATGTATATTAGACAATAAAAAAGTAAAAAATGTGTATTAGAGAATTAAAAAGTAAAAAATTTATATTAGACAATTAAAAGAGTAAAAAATATATATTAGACATTTAAAATGTACAAATGTATATTAGACAATTAAAAAAGTAAAAATGTATATTAGACAATTAAAAAAAGTAAAAAATGTATATTAGACAATTAAAAAGAGTAAAAAATGTATATTAGACAATTAAAAAAGTAAAAAATGTATATTAGACAATTGAAAAATTAAAAAATATATATTAGACAATTAAAAAAATTTAAAAATGTATATTAGACAATTAAAATGTAAAAATGTATATGAGGCAATAAAAAAAGTAAAAAATGTATATTAGACAATTAAAAGAAAGTAAAAAAGTATATTGGACTATTAAAAAAAGTAAAAAATATATGTTAGACAATTAAAAAATATATGTTAGACAATTAAAAAAGTAAAAAATGTATATTAGACAATTAAAAAAGGCAAAAAATGTATGTTACACAATTACAAAAATTAAAAATGTATATTATACAAGTAAAAAAAGTAAAAGATGTATATTAGACAATTAAAAAAAGTAAAAATTGTTTATTAGACAATTTAAAAAAGTCAGAAAATGTATATTAGTCAATTAAAAAGTAAAAATACATATTACACAATTACAAAATGTAAAAATGTATATTAGACAAATTAAAAAATAAAAAATTTATATTCGACAATGAAAAAAAGTAAAAAATATATATTAGGCAATTAATATAAGTAAAAAAGTATATATTAGATAATTAAAAATGTAAAAATTGTATATTAGACAATTGAAAATGTAAAAATGTATATTAGAAAATTAATAAAGTAAAAAAATGTGTATTAGACAATGAAAAAAAATAAAAAATGTATATTAGAAAAGTAAAATGCCAAAAAACTATATTAGAGAATTAAAAAAAAGAAAAAATATATAGTAGACAATTAAAAAAAGGAAAAAAATCATATTAGACAATTAAAAAATTAAAAAATGTATATTAGACAATAAAATAATTAAAAAATGTATATTAGAGATTTAAAAAATGTAAAAAATGTATATTAAACAATTAAAGAATGTAAAAAATGTATATTAGACTATTAAAGAAAGTAAAAAATGTATATTATACAATAAAAATGTAAAAAATGTATATTAGACAATTAAAAAAATTTATAAAATGTATATTAGTTAATTAAAAAATGTAAAAACTGTATATTAGACAACTAAAAATTAAAAAATGTATATTAGACAATTGAAAAAAGTAAAACCATGTATATTAGAGAATTAAAAAAGTAAAAGAATGTATATTAGACAATTGAAAAAAGTAAAAATAGATATTGGACTATTAAAAAAAGTAAAAAAATAAATATTAGAGAATTAAAAAATGTGACAATGCATATTAGACAAATAGAAAAATAGGAAATGTATATTAGACAATTAAAAAAGTAAAAAATGTATATTAGACAACTGAAAATAGTTAAAAATGTTTATTAGACAAGTAAAAAAAGGACAAATATACATTGGACATTAAAAAAGTTAAAAATGTATATTAGACAAGTAGAAAAAGTAAAAAAGTGTATTAGACAATTAAAAAAAGCAAAAAATATATATTAGACAATTCAAAATAGGAAAAAATATATATTAGAAAATGAAAAAAAAAAAATGTATATTAGAAAATTTAAAAAAGTAAAAGTTGTATATTAGACATTTAAAAAAGTACAGATGTATATTATGCAATTAAAAAAAGGATAAAATATATATTATACAATTAAAAAAAGAGTAAAATATGTATATTAAATAATTAAAAAATAAAAAATGTATATTATACAATAAAAAAAAAAATATATATTAGACAATAAAAGAACGTAAAAAATACATATTTGACAATGAAAAATAGTAAAAAATATATATTAGACAATTAAAAAAAGTAAAAATATATATTAGACAATTAAAAAAAAGTAAAAAATATACAATAGACAATTAAAAAAGTAAAAAATGTACATTAGACAATGAAATAATTAAGAAATGTATATTACGAACTTAAAAAAATGTAAAAAATATATATTAAACAATTAAAGAAAGTCAAAAATATATATTAGACAATTAAAAAAAGTAAAAAAAATGTTAACTAGTGAATTAACAAAAGTAAAAATATATATATTGGACAATTAAAGAAGCAAAAAATGTATATTAGTCAATTAAAAAAAGTAAGAAACGTACATTAGACAAATGTAACAAATATATATTAGACAATTAAAAAACGTAATGAATATATATTAGACAATTAAAAAAAGTAAAAAAATATATATTAGGCAATTAAAATAAGGAAAAATTGTGGATTAGACAATTAAAGAAAGTAAAAATGTATATTAGACAATTCAAAAAAGGAAAATTGAATATTAGACTATTAAAAGAAAATCAAAAATGTATATTGGACAATTAAAAGAAGTAAATAATGTATATTATAGAATTAAAAAAGTAAAACATGTATATTAGACAATTAAAAAGGGCAAAAATATATGTTACACAATTAAAAAAAGTAAAAAAATGTATATTAGACAATGAAAAAAGTAAAAAATATATATTAGACAATTACAATGTAAAAAATGCATATTAGACACTTTAAAAATGTAAAAAATGTATATTAGACAATTAAAATAGTTAAAAATATATATTAGACAATTAAAAAAAGTAAAAATATATATTAGACAATTAAAAAAAAGTAAAAAATATACAATAGACAATTAAAAAAGTAAAAAATGTACATTAGACAATGAAATAATTAAGAAATGTATATTACGAACTTAAAAAAATGTAAAAAATATATATTAAACAATTAAAGAAAGTCAAAAATATATATTAGACAATTAAAAAAAGTAAAAAAAATGTTAACTAGTGAATTAACAAAAGTAAAAATATATATATTGGACAATTAAAGAAGCAAAAAATGTATATTAGTCAATTAAAAAAAGTAAGAAACGTACATTAGACAAATGTAACAAATATATATTAGACAATTAAAAAACGTAATGAATATATATTAGACAATTAAAAAAAGTAAAAAAATATATATTAGGCAATTAAAATAAGGAAAAATTGTGGATTAGACAATTAAAGAAAGTAAAAATGTATATTAGACAATTCAAAAAAGGAAAATTGAATATTAGACTATTAAAAGAAAATCAAAAATGTATATTGGACAATTAAAAGAAGTAAATAATGTATATTATAGAATTAAAAAAGTAAAACATGTATATTAGACAATTAAAAAGGGCAAAAATATATGTTACACAATTAAAAAAAGTAAAAAAATGTATATTAGACAATGAAAAAAGTAAAAAATATATATTAGACAATTACAATGTAAAAAATGCATATTAGACACTTTAAAAATGTAAAAAATGTATATTAGACAATTAAAATAGTTAAAAATGTATATTAGACAATTAAAAAAGTCAAAAATATATACTAGACAGTTAAAATGTGAAAAATGTATATTAGACTATTAAAAAAATTAAAAAATGTATATTAGACAATCAGAAAAAGTAAAAAATGTATACTAAACAATTGAAAAATGTAAAAGATATATATTAGACAATTAAAAAAGTAAAAATGTATATTAGACAATTAAAAATTTAAAAATGTACATTAGACACTTCAAAAGAGTAAAAAATATATATCAGACAATTAAAATCGTAATAAATATATGTTAGAGAATTAAAAAAGTAAAAACATATATATTAGGCAAATAAAAAAGGTAATAAAATGTATTTTAGTCAATTAAAAAAGTAAAAATGTATATCAGACTATTCAAAGAAAATAAAAAATGTATATTGGACAATTGAAAAAAGTAAAAAATGTATATTAAAAAATTGAAAAAGTAAAAATTGTATATTAGACAATTAAAAAAGGCAAAAAATATATATTACACAATTAAAAAAAGTAAAGAAATGTATAGTAGACAATAAAAAAAAGTAAAAAATGTATATTAGACAATTACAATGTAAAAATATATATTAGACAATTAAAAAATGTAAAAAATGTATATTAGACAATTAAAATAATGAAAAATGTGTATTAGAGAATTAAAAAAAGTAAAAAATATATATTAGACAGTTAAAATGTGAAAAATGTATATTAGACTATTAAAAAAATTAAAAAATGTATATTAGACAATCAAAAAAAGTAAAATATGTATACTAGACACTTGAAAAATGTAAAAGATATATATTAGACAATTAAAAAATTAAAGAAAATATATTAGGCAATTAAAAAAGGTAAAAAATGTATATTAGACAATTAGAAAAAGTAAAAATATGTATTAGACAATTAAAAAAAGGAAAAAATGAATATTAGACTATTAAAAAAGTAAAAAATGTACATTAGACAATTAAAAAATGTAAAAAATATATATTAGGCAATTAATAAAAGTAATAAATATATATTAGACATTTAAAAAAAGTAAAAAAATATATATTAAGCAATTAATAAAAGGAAAAAATGTATATTAGACAATTAAAAAAAGTAAAAATATATATTAGAAAATTAAAAAAAGGAAAAAATGTATATTAACCTATTAAAAGAAAATCAAAAATATATATTGGACAATTAAAAAAAGTAAAAAGGGTATATTAAAGAATTAAAAAAGTAAAACATGTATATTAGACAATTAAAAAAGGCAAAAAATATGTGTTACACAATTGAAAAAAGTAAAAAAATGTATATTAAACAATTAAAAATTGTAAAAAATGTATATTAGACAATTAAAATAGTTAAAAATGTGTATTAGACAATTAAAAAAATAAAATATATATATTAGACAATAACAAAATAAAACATGTACATTAGACAATTAAAAAGAGTAAAAAATATATATTAGACAATTAAAAAACATAATAAATATATATTAGACAATTAACAGAAGTAAAAAACTATATATTAGGCAAATCAAAAAAGTAAAAAAATGTATATTAGACAATTAAAAAAATAATAAATATATATTAGACAATTAAAAAAATAAAAAATGTATACTAGACAATTGAAAAAAGTATAAAATATATAAAAGGCAATTAAAAAAGTTAAAATGTATATTATACAATGAAAAACTAAAAAATGTATATTTGACAATGAAAAAAATTAAAAAGTATATATTAGACAATTAAAATTAAAAAATGTATATTTGACAATTAAAAAATGTAATATATATATATATATTAGACAATTAAAAAAATTATAAAATATACATTAGCCAATTAGAAAAGTAAAAAATATATATTTGTCAATTAAAAAAGTAAAAATGTATATTAGACAATTAAAAAAAGCCAAAACTGTATATTAGAAAATTAAAAAGTAAAAATGTATATTAAACAATTAAAAAAGAGGAAAAATGTATATTAGACAATTACAAAAAGTAAAAAATGTATATTAGACAATTAAAATGTAAAAAATATATATTAGACAATTAAAAAATAAAAAATGTATATTAGACAATTAAAAAAAGTAAAAAATATATATAAGTAGTTAAAATGTGAAAAATGTATATTAGAAAATTAATAAAATTAAAAAATGTATATTAGACAATGCAAAAAAGTAAAAAATGTATACTAGACAATTACAAAAAGTAAAAAATATATATTAGACAATTAAGAAATGTTAAAAAGTATATTAGACAATTAAAAAATATAAAATGTACATTAGCCACATAAAAATGTAAAAAATGTATATTAGATAATCAAAGAAAGTAAAAAATGTATAGTAGACAATAAAAAAGTAAAAAATGTATATTAGAAAATTAAAAAATTAAAAAATATTTATTAGTTAAATACAAAATGTAAAAAATATATATTGGACAACTAAAAAAGTAAAAAATGTATATTAGACAATTAAGAATTGTAAAAAAATTTATATCAGACAATGAAAAAAAGTGAAAAATGTATATTAGACAATTAAAAAGTGATAAATATATATTAGACAATTAAAAAAGTAAAAGAAAAATATATATTAGGCAATTAAAGAAGTAAAAAAAGAAAATTAAAAACGGAAAAAATGTATATTAGACAATTAAAAAAGTAAAAATGTATATTAGACAATTAAAAAAAGTAAAAAATGTATATTAGACTATTAAAAGAAAATAAAAAATGTATATTGGACAATTAAAAAAAGTAAAAAATGTATATTAAAGAATTAAAAAAGTAAAAATGTATATTAGACAACTAAAAATGGCAAAAAATATATATTACACAATTATAAAGTTAAAAAATGTATAGTAGACAATAAAAAAAGTAAAAAATGTATATTAGACAATTACAATGTAAAAAATATATATTAGACAATTAAAAAATGTACAAAATGTATATTAGACAATTAAAATAGTTAAAAATGTGTATTAGACAATTAAAAAAAGTAAAAAATATATATTAGACAGTTAAAATATGAAAAATGTATATTAGACTATTTAGAAAATCAAAAAATATATATTAGACAATCAAAAAAAGAAAAAATGTATACTAGACACTTGAAAAATGTAAAAGATATATATTAGACAATTAAAA
This sequence comes from Acanthosepion esculentum, assembly GCA_964036315.1. Classification (NCBI taxonomy): domain Eukaryota; kingdom Metazoa; phylum Mollusca; class Cephalopoda; order Sepiida; family Sepiidae; genus Acanthosepion; species Acanthosepion esculentum. The sequence goes on from OZ038509.1 coordinate 79,765,572, forward strand.
ACAGTTAAAAAGTATATTAGACAATTAAAAAATGTAAAAAATGTATATTAGACAATTAAAAAAATAAAAAATGTATATTAGACAATTAAAAAGAGTAATAAATATATATTAGACAATTAAAAAGTAATAAATATATATTAGACAATTAAAAAAGTAAAAAAATATGTATTAGGCAATTAAAAAACGTAAAAAAAATGTATATTAGACAATTAAAAAAATAATAAATGTATATTAGACAATTAAAAAAATAAAAAATATATACTAGACAATTGAAAAAAGTAAAAAATATATGTAAGACAATTAAAAAATGTTAAAAAGTATATTAGACAATGAAAAACTAAAAAATGTATATTTGACAATGAAAAAAGCAAAAAATATATATTAGACAATTAAAAAAATAAAAAATGTATATCAGACAATTAAAAAATGTAAATAAATATATATTAGAAAATTAAAAAAGTGAAAAAATATACATTAGACAATTAAAAAATGTAAAAAATGTATATTAGACAATTATAAAATGTAATATATATATATATATATACTAGACAATTAAAAAAAGGAAAAATGTATATTAGACAATTAAAAAATATATATATATTTGACAATTAAAAAAGTAAAAATGTATATTAGGCAATTAAAAAATGCCAAAAATGTATATTAGACAATTAAAAAATAAAAATATATATTAAACAATTAAAAAAGAGGAAAAATGTATATTAGACAATTAAAAAAAGTAAAAAATGTATATTAGGCAATTAAAATGTAAGAAATATATATTAGACAATTAAAAAAATAAAAAATGTATATTAGACAATTAAAAAAACTTAAAATTGTATATTAGACAATTAAAAAAAGTAAAAAATATATATTAAATAGTTAAAATTTGAAAAATGTATATTAGATTATTAATAAAATTAAAAAATGTATATAGGCAATTAAAAAAGTAAAAAATGTATACTAGACAATTAAAAAAAGTAAAAAATATATATTAGACAATTAAAAAATGTTAAAAAGTATATTAGACAATTCAAAAATTAACAAATGTACATTAGACAATTAAAAAAATAAAAAATATATTAGACAATTAAAAATGTAAAAAATGTATATTAGACAATGAAAAACTAAAAAATGTATATTTGACAATGAAAAAAAGTAAAAATATATATTAGACAATTAAAAACGTAAAAAATGTATATTAGACAATTAAAAATGTAATAAATATATATTAGACAATTAAAAATGTAAAAAATATATTTTAGGCAATTAAAAAATTTAAAAAATGTATATGAGACAATTAAAAAAGTAAAAATATATATTGGACAATTAAAAATGTAAAAAATGTATATGAGACAATTAAAAAAGTAATAAATGTATATTATACAATTAAAAAAGTAAAAGGTGTATATTAAACAATTAAAAAAAACAAAAAATGTATATTAGACAATTAAAATGTTAAAAATGTATATTAGACAATTAAAAAAAGTTAAAAAAATATATTAGACAGTTAAAAAGTAAAAAAATGTATATTAGACAATTAAAAAAATTAAAAAATGTATATTAGACAATTAGAAATGTAAAAAAATGTATATTAGACAATGTGAAGATTGCCAATGACTATCATGTTGCAGTTACTATAGCCCTGTTCATAGTTATGGCTGAGTTGTTTCAAGAAATAGATAGATCACACTTCATATGTGTGGAGGTGCACTGCCAATCTCCATTCCTTAGATAATTAAAATAATTATTTTATTAATTGTTCACCTATTGCAAAACCCAAAGCCAATTCAAAGTCAAGTATTACTGAGGTTGATTCACGTTAGACAAGGAGGTAAGAAGTGCAGTTCATGAGGATATGTAGGACAAGTAACAGTTAAATCTTGATTTAAAGGAAGTACCCTCTCAAGAGTCTGTTCCACAAAGTAGTGGTTCTTGGTAAAAAGCTGTCCGAGTTATCGGTCATGTTCAGCCACGTCCTGAAAGGACACTGTGCGTAGAAGATGAAATATTTGTGTACTCAGTTTCCGGTGTTGTCAAACTCTGCGAAACACTTGTACACATGCTGTCACCACTTACATGATACATGGGTGTTTAAATTTGAAATTAATATTCCCCAAATTGACTGGAAGTTCTTGAAAATGACTGAGACGGTTGTAAAAAAAAGGACTCAAACAAAACAGAAAAGTAAGTTTTTAATTTCAAACAAATGTTTGGTAAAAAAAAAGTCGCCTCTTTTTATAAGACCGAAAATATTTATTCACCAAAACCAAAATAAGAGAAATCACCCATGAAAAAGAAAAGAGAATTTAATTTCTACGCAGCAAGTAAATAAGCAATAACAACAACTACAAAAAAACAAACTAAATTATTTAAAAATGTACGATTGTTATTTTATTTTTCTGGACTCATATCAGATTTGATTTTTTATTCTGTTTAATCTTCTTTCCTTTTCTTTTTTCTTTCTTAATTGGGTTTTAACCGACGTTTAATTAATAAATATTTTTTTTTTTAAATAAATGTAACTGAACTAGTTCTTGAATAGTACAAAAAAAGATAGTAACTAAATATTTATTATATTTAGTAACTTTGTTTTAATTTTTACGTTTTTTTTCTTTCTTTTTGAGTTGTTTAAAGCCACATTTACGTCAGTAGTGGACCAACAGCAGTTATAATTCAAAAATAGCTCTGACCCCCTACATGTCGCAGATCTTTAGGATCGTTAGGGACCTAAATATTAAATATGAAGTGATGACTAAATAATGCAAGGGTAGAGTTCTTTGTATATAACGATTATGATCAGCTCTCAACAGAAATAATATTTTTTTCAATTCCTTTTTACTTTAGTTTTTACACATTTACGAATATTAAAAGGGGGGGGAATGAAATGTTATTGATAATGGCGGGCTTAATTTTCGCTATAAATAGCTCCCCCCACATCTATGGAAGCCAAAACAAATATATTTGTATCCGGTAAAAAAAAAAAAAAAAAAAATTGAAATTCGTTATCTGAAGTTTTTTTTCATCTATCATTATTATCGATATTAATTATTAAACATTCTAAATTACGAATAATTTTGTTTTTAAACTTTTATTACGTCATATGAGTTTGTTTTGGCGTTCTTAGGGGTGTGTGTATGTGGGGGGGGTTAGGTCAATTTACTTAGTAAAAATTGCCCCCCACCCCCACAAAAGCCAATAAATTAATAATTAATAATAGTAAATTTTATTACAAACTGGACTACACAAATCATCAAATATTAACATTTTTTTTTTAAATTTTGAATTTTTTATATGTGTATAAACGTGCCAATCTTTGTAGATATGGTCGACCCATACACAAAATAAGAAATAGTAAATTTATAAATCTTCTTAATTGAAAAGCATTTAAAAGAAAGTTTTATTGTCAAAATGTTTAGTTTATGTTATTGAAAGGAAAGACGAAAGTATTTTTTCATTATTTTATTAATTTTTAAAATCCTTTGTAGCATAAATTTTGATTAAAAAAAATTTTGTTTTTCTTGCAAAGAGGAAATTTTAGCGTCATTTTTGCAGTGAAAAACACATTGTTTTGGAAATTCTTGCAAAAATTCAATAATTGTTGGATTTAAGGAAATTTTCAGGACTTATTCACAAATGAATGAAATTTTTTTTTAACTTTTTATAAAATCTTTGTAAAAAGTATATATATTTTTACATCTGTTACCCCACCCCTTAATTTTAAGAAATTTTGAGAAATTAAAATTCTGCCCACTCCTGATTTATATTAGTTTAAAAGAAGGACACCTTGGAGAATCTAAATCATCAACCTTTTTTTTCTCAAATGGAAACACTATTTACCAAAAATCTGTGATGAATTGTAAAATAAAAAATGCGATAAAACTAAGACATTAGTTAATTAAAAGAAATTTTAATTGCTTTGATAAATAAGATATATTAAGGACAATATTGTCTTAAGCAAAAAATATTTTGATGAATAATGAATTGTTACAAGAATTGTTTTAATTTCTTTTTTTCTTTTTTTAGAATAATTTATAAAGTTTAATTCTGTATTAATTTCGGCCTTTTAGATATTCTAAGTAAAAAGTATATTTACTAATCATAAATGGAATAGCTCAGTACAAATCATCAAACACCAATATTTTTAAAAGAATTATAAATTTTTTTTGTTTTTGTATGTGTATAAACATGCGGAATTTGCAGATATGGACACCATTATCAGAAAACAAGAGCGATAACGATAGTAAATTTAAACCCAAAGTATCTACAGCATTAGATTACAGAGAATATTTTCCTAAATTTTTAAGATTATTAAGTACTTGAAAAATATATAAGAAAGGTTCAGGTGTCATTTTCTTCAATTATATCTTGCAGATAAAGTCCTCATAGAAAAGCATTAGATCTGTCAACATTTTAAATAAATTAATTAGGAGGACAGTAGATAGAGATTGACATAGCATTTAAATATTTGAAGATTAAAGTTGGCTGGAAAGAATGGAGCCAGAAGGGAGTTCCACAAGCAAGGCAGTAAAGCCACTAAGACACAAGGGGTAACTGGGTGTGGAAGAATTAGGAACAGAAAGATTAATAATGAGCGGGAAGAGGAAAGATTACTCAGGAGGACAGTAGGTAGCAATTGACATTGCATTTAAATATTTGAAGGTTAAAGTTGGCTGGAAATCATGGAGCCGGAAGGGAGTTCCACAAACAAGGCAGTAAAGCCACTAAGACACAAGGGGGTACTGGGTGTGGAAGAATTAGGAACAGAAACGTTAATAATGAGCGTGAAGAAGAAAGAGTAATCAGGAGGACAGCAGATAGTAATTGATATTTCATTTAAATATTTGAAGATTAAAGTTGGCTGGAAAGCATGGAGCCGGAAGGGAGTTCCATGAGCAAGGCAGTAAAGCCACTAAGACACAAGGGGTTACTGGGTGTGCAAGAATTAGGAACAGAAACATTAATAATGAGTGGGAAGAGGAAAGATTACTCAAGATGACAGTATGTAGCCATTGACATTGCATTTAAATATTTGAAGATTAAAGTTGGCTGGAAAGAATGGAGCCGGAAGTGAGTTCCGCACGCAAGGCAATAGAGCCACTAAGAAACAAGGGGTTACTGGGTGTGGAAATATTACGAACAGAAACATTAATAATGAGCGGGAAGAGGAAAGATTAATCAGGAGGACGGTAGGTAGCGATTGACATTGCATTTAAATATTTGAAGATTAAAGTTGGCTGGAAACCATGGAGACGGAAAGTAGTTTGACAAGTAAGGCAGTAAAGCCACTAAGACGCAAAGGGTTACTGGAAGTGGAAGAATTAGGAACAGAAACATTAATAATGAGCGGGAAGTGGAAAGATTACTCAAGAGGACAGTATGTAGCCATTGACATTGCATTTAAATATTTGAAGATTAAAGTTGGCTGGAAAGAATGGAGCCATAATTGAGTTCCGCACGCAAGGCAGTAGAGCCACTAAGAAACAAGGGGTTACTGGGTGTGGAAGAATTACGAACAGAAACATTAATAATGAGCGGGAAGAGGAAAGAGTAATCAGGAGGACAGTAGGTAGCAATTGACATTGCATTTAAATATTTGAAGATTAAAGTTGGCTGAAAAGAATGGAGCCGGAAGTTAGATCCACAAGCAAGGTAGTAAAGCCACTAAGACACAAGGGGTTACTGGGTGTGGAAGTGTTATTAACAGAAACATTAATAATGAGCGTGAAGAGGAAAGATTAATCAGGAGGACAGCAGATAGTAATTGATATTGCATTTAAATATTTGAAGATTAAAGTTGGCTGGAAAGCATGGAGCCAGAAGGGAGTTCCACAAGTAAGGCAGTAAAGCCACTAAGACACAAGGGGTTACTGGGTGTGGAAGAATTAGGGACAGAAACATTAATAATGAGCGGGAAGAGGAAAGATTAATCAGGAGGACAGTAGGAAGCGATTGACATTGCATTTAAATATTTAAAGATTAAAGTTGGCTGGAAAGCATGGAGCCGGAAGGGAGTTCCACGAGCAAAGCAGTAAAGCCACTAAGACACAAGGGTTTACTGCGTGTTGAAGAATTACGAACAGAAACATTAATAATTAACAGAAAGAAGAAAGAGTATTCAGGTGGACAGCTGATAGTAGTTGACATTGCATTTACATTTTTACAAGTTAAATGTCGCTTACTGCTGTACATAGTTTATCATCTTACCCAGGATATGGATGTCGTTTAATGTCTTACCCAAGACGCGGATGTAGCTTAATGTCTTACCAAGGACGTCAATTGAAGATTGGGGAGTAGAGACCTTGCATTTATTTACTACCCTATTACAGGGATGCCAGTTCCTCACTCTTTCAGCAAACCGAGATTTAGCACTTACAAGGATTCGCTTTCATTTGTTACAAGCAGCAGCAAATATTCACCTGTTATAATGAGAGCTGTGCTGCTGGTATAGCTGGAAATAATGGTTCCTGTGTTTTCTGGCGGTCAAGAATGCTTGTGTGAGCCATGGAGAGCATTGCAGGATGAAAGCGTCTATGCCAGCTTTGACCCAAGAAGAAACCTTAGTGGCACAGTTTTCTATTGGGAGGTTAAAGATGTTAGTTCAAAGGGCGTCACAAAGAAAATCTCAGAATGCATCCCAATCAGTGTGCTGGTAACAGAAAGAGGTCTTATGGATAGGGGTTGCTGTTTAATGAATGCTTGGAAGGAAGATATCAGTACTTAAGATAAGGTAAGAAATCGATCCAATAGAGAAGCATGTTGCTCGGTTTGGCTAGGAAAAATGAGTAGGGAAGTCCATGATTTGAATGAGAGATTAAGCAATAGAAAAATTTAATGTCTGTATAGCAGCAATGTCAGTACATTTTAGAATGTTTCACAGATGGATGGGGAGAAAGTGCCTTTTCTATACTGTCAGCTGTTGCATCTAATATACTGCAGTCCTCCGAAGAGGTGGAGTGATAAAGGAAAAAAAGAAAGCTGACAGAGTTTAGTAACAAAAGATGGAAGCACACGAAAGAGTAGTCAGCCATCTTGAGATACAATTCTCTGGTCATCGGCAGATTAACCTGGATGTGAACACCAATGCCATGCATGTGAATGTTGGAATCTTTTTGGATAATGGAAAGATACCTGCAACCAAGGATTTATTGGTCACAATGGAAGAATTCAAGATGGCTTCACAAAGGGCAAAGATATCTGACGACCGTTCCAGAAGGAAGGATTCAATGCTGCAGAAGTTGGAACAGATACTGCGAATTTCAAAGAGAGAAAGATGGTGGCTACTTTTTTGTTTTTATTAGCTGATTTAGTTTTATTTCTTTTAGTTTTATTTCTTTTGAGTTATGTTTTAAGGAGAGAGAGGAAAAAGACCACCATAATTGTCACGACCTGTTGTTGTCAATGGCAATACAAACCAATCAGTATGTAGCTGAGAGCAGAGCATAATGTGGCCTCAAGTTTGCTCACCAGAAATACACGCAGGGACCCCTACCCATGTGCAACATGGCACTACAGATACTCTGATATTTATGCAACTGTTGATTGGAGCAGCCTCTCTCAGCACTGCCAAAGAGTCTGGGCTCCTAATGACCATTTGGAAGCAGCTTCCAACCTGGTACTCTCATAATGGAATGTTACAGCCACTGGTTAGTCTAATCACCAAAGAGTTAAGACATTTAAATCATTGAGGCCTTGGTAAGAGAAATAAATAAATAAAAAGAACTGGTAAACCATATGTTGAACAGGGAACAAGGGATGAACCTCTACTTGTGTTCAATCAATAGACATGGAAGGACTGCGGACCGGATGATGAGCTTAACTACTCCTATTAATGTGTAAAAAAAAAAGAAAAAAAGAAAAGAGAGAGAAAGAAAGAAAGAAAATTGGGAAAGAATTCATATTAAGTAATGACTTAGTATTATAAGTTCTGATGTCAACTACCAAGTAAAAAAACAGGATGAAGGAAGTTATTTTTTCAGCATTGATAAATAACAGTGGGTAAGCATATTCTAATATTAAAAAGGTTGGGAGGATGGGCTGAATTAATAAGTCCTGTAAGTGTATATATATATATATATATATATATATATGTATATATGATACAAAAATATTGGTAATCCCTATGGATAATCCCAAGGAGGATGAAATCCTGAGAGATCAATGTTAAGTCAGAACGAATAATGTAAAGAAAAACAGAAGACTTTAAGGCTCCATTTTTTATAATTTAGAGAATTTTATTTTTCTCTGGATCTTCAGACTTCACTTTCAAAAGGTGAAATGAAAATTTATACTTTTGACAGGCAGTATTAAGCTCATAAAAGATGACATAGAGGGTGATGAAGAATAGTGTGAGAGACAGGATCGAGTTTAGAGAGGGAAAGGAGAGTTTTATAATTTCTTTTTCTTTTTGTTACAATACTTAATATTGAGAATGGAGGGGGTAAAGATCAGACATTATATATATATATATATATATATATATATATATATATATATATATATGTATATGTGTGTGTGTGTTTCATTAAAAACGACAGACAAGGTACTACAGTTAATCTTTTCGTTTAATATTCCTTGTGTTCGAACAAGAGCTTTCTTTTTGGGATATAGTGTGTAGAAACTAAATGTTCTATAGTTCTGAGCGCTTTTGGCTATACTTTTAGCCATTATCAAGGATGCTTTTATTTTTTCAGTTTAATTGAGTGTGTGCATTATGTGTATGTTTTTAGTGTGTTATATAGCTGTTTTATTTTCTGAACGTGGTTAGCACATTGTGGCCTAGTTTATAGTTAATATTATTGAAGAGTTGACTTTTACTTTTTTATTATTAAGGCTTCCATTACTTTTCATCTTTTTTTATATGTGGGTGAGGTTATTATGTTTGTATTTTCTACTAGTATGTTTCGGATGGAGTCTGGTAAGTTTGTGTGTGTTTAAATGAGTTCTAATGGAGCTGTGGTCATATAGGTGTAACGTAAGGCATCTGAAAAGGCATGTAGTGGTGTGACCGATGTAATTATTTATGAATTCGGTTTGATCTGGAATACGGTACCTTAAGGGTCATTTGAACTATTGAATAATGTTCGTTTATTGTAATTTTGACTTAGCTGGTGTGTTGATTAGCTGTCTTAAATTTTCTATAGTAGATAATTAATTCAATTTTTTAATTTTATTTTTTTTACCCAAATAAAAAAAAAATTAAATGAATTATCTACTATAAAAAATTTAAGACAGCTAACCTTATCCTCAAAAATAAGTCAAAATTAGTGCTCCGAACTATAAAACACCATAGAAAACTTATGGAGAATTATAAAGTACAGGCTCTCGAGAAAACAGTTGAGCAACAAAGAGGATTTGATTGTGAATTTCATATCTGAATGGAATTCAATGCTTGGAGATGAGATTTGCCAGAACTTAATCAAGTCAATGCCAAAAAGGGTTGAAAAGTTTATTCAAAATAAAGGAGGACCCATAGATTATTAAATATTTTGAATTATATTACCTATAATAAATTAATTATATCTCTATTATTCTGTATTTAAAGCTGTTTGGTTATGTTTCTATTGATTACTAGTTGCAGGAAATAAGTGAGTCACTTTTTTTTCATGAAACTATGACATTATTTAACTAGGGAAGCTTTTAATTGGTTTTATAAATAAGATATATTAAGGACACTATTGTCTTGAGAAAAATTTTTTTTGATGAATAATGAATATTTACAAGAATTAAACCTCTACTCCTGTTTAAAGGACCTGGGAGGAGTGTGAACTGAACGATATTTATCAAACAATTTTCCATTATAATATAGATTAGAACACACAAAAATTCTTACATTGGTGAAACCATTTTTTTAACAATGAAAAATTTAGAAAACACCAAAGTAAATCTTAAAATAAAATTTTTATCCCATTTGAGAAAAAAACTTTTTCCAGAAAAAAAAATTTAATCTAAAGTTAAATGAAAATTCAAGAAAAATTTAAAAGCAATGGATATTGCTACCTCATCTGGTTTGATGCTACTGCTATGCATTTAGAGATGTTTGATAAAACCCAAAGAATTCACAATGTTATTGTTCCTGACCTGGCATCTTGGCTTCAGCTCCTTTCCCATCGCCATAATGTAGCTGCCCCGTGCCTTTTCTATAAACGGTAATTGTTTGGATGAATTTTCTTCTATGGTAATAAGAATGGTAAATAAGAATGTGTTGTTTAGGTGTAAAGAAGATTGAGGCTAGATAAGTTTAGATACAAGACAGGTGAAGACCAGCTTTGCACAGCCCTCTTTTGGGCCTTGTGCCAGTTTTTGTATAACAACAGAAATAAATACCATCACTTTCCTCTATGGAACCTAGACTATGAATACAAACGCAGTACTAGATTGGCAGTTAGGTCTCATCATTTTACAGTTGAAATGGTTAGATGTAACTGTAAGTTCTATGTTAACAGTTTCTTCTATCACACTTCTTGCTTGTAGAAATCACTTCTGGCTTCTTGCTTCCCAGTCAGTTTTGATCTTCAAAAATTTAAATGCAATATCAATTGTTATCTTCTGTCTTCTTAATTCTTGTTCTTTTATTGTCTTCTCTCCTTAATAGTAGTTTTTCTCATATTCTCTAACACTCAGTAACCCCTTGCATCCTAGTGGCTTTATTGCCATTGATCTTCAAAAATTTAAATGCAATGTCAATCGTTATCTTCTGTCTTCTTAATTCTTGTTCTTTTATTGTCTTCTCTCCTTAATAGTAGTTTTTCTCATATTCTCTAACATTCAGTAACCCCTTGCGTCCTAGTGGCTTTATTGCCTTTGATCTTCAAAACTTTAAATACAATATCAATTGTTATCTTCTGTCTTCTTAATTCTTATTCTTTGTTCTCTCTCCTTAATTTTCCTCATTTTCCTTAATATTGGATTTTTAATTCGATTTTTGAAAATAAAAGTTTTCGTACTTTCTTTTTTTTCAATTTTCCCGAGATATAATCCCGGAAAATAATCAACACAAGAAAACAATTAAAAAATATATTTATAATATTTTAAATGGGGCGTTTGATAGCAAACACAGATAGAGACACTGTATTACAAAAAAAATATAAATAGATTCTTTCAAGGGGAATAACTTTAAAATTGTCAGTTTAAAGTTATTCCATTTGCATTCCAATCGAAGAAAAGGGAATTTCCTGAGATTGTCATCTGAATTTCTCAACCAGCGCCATTTGTCTTCTTTTAGGTTTTCTTTTTGGATAACTTCTTTTTTTTGTTCTTATTTTGACAGCATAATTCATTTTTATTCGAATAACATAGGCTTAACTGACATTAAAAAAAATATTTCTCAAATTCATCCATAATTTAAATGTTTCAAGAACTAAAAAATAAAAAAATTCAACATTCTACCAACGCATTTCTCAGAAAAACCGCTGGAGCCGATTTTGTTGTTAAAAAACAAACTATAAATAGAAACAGCAAACGAATTTTCGTCGCATTTTAAGACCCACACACGCAAAGATACACACAGGAATTATGTGTCAAAATTGCCACCAAAGAAACAAACTTTCTTTATGAGAGATTAGAAAAATTTACACAACAAACTTTTTCACTTAATATCTTTCACAGAAAAATCTTTTGTCTAAGTTAAATTCGACCTTTCAATCAATGGCAGACGACTTTTTAAACATTGAACATTTCCGAAAGTGCAAAGAACTTTTTTCTTAAATATACCTTTGCACAGATCATTACAAACAAAGAAATTGTAAATTGTGCATATACAATTTAATCTGTTGTTTCAAAGATGTATTTTTTGTTGTGATTGAATATCGTTATCATTTGGCCATTTCTTAATTTATGTTTGTGGATATTGCATATTTTATTTGCAACACAATTTTAAATATTCATGCATCCTTCTTAGATCCAGTATAGATAGATAGATAGATAGATAGATAGATATTGGCTAATGAGATATCCCAGCATGCAACTGTAGGATTTGGTTTTTTTTTTTAATTCAGGGATGGTGCATTCCTAGTAGCTATTCCTATGGATTGGAACAAACAAACACAAAGAAAACATGAACGTGGAGATCTATGATTTTCTCCATTCTGAAGGGACATCTTTTTTCCTTTGAGTTTAATATTTAACCAGGTAGTAAGTTAAATTTTCATGATTAGTCATATAGCTGCCTGAATATCTCTAACGACTAACTTCAAGTTATTTCTGGTTTTAGTCATAATATTTCTGGGAATTACAAAGAGATTTTTGTAAACTGAAAATTAAATTAATTTTTCTGAATTTTTGAAACCTACAAATTCCTTAATATTGGCTTTTTAATTCGATTTTTAAAAATAAAAGTTTTCGTTCTTTCCTCATATTCATTTTCCCGAGATATAATCCTGGAAAATAATCAACACGAGAAAACAATTAAAAAATATATTTATGATATTTTAAATGGGGCGTTTGATAGCAAACACAGAAAGAGACAGTATATTACCAAAAAAGATAGGTAAATAAATTAAAGGGGAATAACTTAAAGAATGACAATTTAGAGTTATTTCCCTTGCATTCCAATCAAACAAAAGGTCTTTTTGTGGGGAATTTGCATAGAATGTCATTTGAATTTCACAACCAGCGCCATTTGTCTTCTTTTAGATTTTTTTGGATAAGTTCTTTTTTTTTGTTCTTATTTTAACAGCATAATTCATTTTTATTCGTATAAAAACCTTAAAGTTATTTATATGATTAAAATATAAAATACTTATAAAATTCTAGCTGTATACATTCTCAAGAAAACAATGTTTTTCTTTCACACAAATATCTTTGTTGTTTATGAATTTAAAGAACAGTCAGTGCATTATTTGTAATTCATCTCATATATATATATATATATATATATATATATATATATATTATATATATATACATATATACATATATATATATATATATATATATATATATATATATATATATATATATATATATATATATATATGAAGTGACATCATTTATATTTTTAGATTGTAAGAAATTATTTGAGGGGGAGATAATGGTTTAGTGATACAAGTCTTACTAATTAACCTATAGCTAGGGGGAGAAGAGTTGGAATCATAGTTATTTACGCATAAGTGAATATAATGTCCCCAACAAGAAATAGAACTCACTTCATAAATCACATGATGTCACTTCATAAATCACATGATGTCACTTCACAAGTCACATGATGCCATTTCATAAATCACATGATGTCACTTCATAAATCACATGATGTCACTTCACAAGTCACATGATGTCACTTCATACGGTCATGGTCATTCAGTTTGTTTACTGCAGACAAACTGAGCAGTTGCATTTTTAGCCTGGGCCAAGTAGCCTGGGCCAAGTAGCCAGAACTGAGTCTAAATCTGTCTCCTCCAGCAAATGCTCAGTCAGTTATGTGCCATGCATGATACACACTTAGGCAATCATGTATCTTTCGATACATGACTGACAAGGCAGATTTTTTCCCTCGCAGTAGGTTGCCATTTCTTTCTGCAGTAGGCCAGTTGCCATCAAAAGCTAGAGAACCTGGTCTGTCCTGCTATTTACCCATAGTTAGTAGGATTTGGTCAGTCAGTCAGTGCATTATTTGTAATTCATCTCATATATATATCTATATATCTATATCTATATATATATATATATATACACACACACACACACACACACACACACACACACATACAAAGTCAGTTTTTTCCTATCCATCCAGATCTGTTAAAGTTTCATTTATAAATTCGGCCCAATAACAGATTAACAATAACTAACAAGAAAAGATTTAATACAAAATAAAATAACCACAACGTAAAACCTGAAGCAAGAATTTACTCTATAGCCGATAATTGTTGCCACCAGGAATATAGAGGAGAAACCTCTAGAAATTTGAATAAAAGATTATTTTTATGAACACAAAACTGATCACTTATAATACAATACACTGAATGCGTCACTCACCATGAGTGTGAACATAGCATATTACCTGCATAAAATGTGACAGCCCCCAAATATTCAAGTTAAAATGTAGTTTTGGGTCTATATTTACCATACAAGACAATGCCCCACGGATAGTATTTCAAAATGTATTGTATTAAATTTATTAAATTCAGAAAGCATATAGTTTCCTTTCACTCCAATTCTAATGAAATATCAGAGGGTAGAGTAGATATTGCCAGGAAACTATCACAAGCTACAATACCCCATGAGTGCGTGAATGTGTTTCCAGTAGCCTATTACATTAGCGTGAATGAGTTTTCCCTGCTATCCACCCATTTATTCCACTGTTCTCAAATGCAATCTTTTAATGGCTCGTTGAGACACATATCCAATTCTGTTTTTCTTCAGCATCATCGAGAAAAGGAGGCAAAGCCTACAGTTTAAAATCCCTCCTGCTAACAACTTACCATAAACCACAGGATTTAAGGTTCATTTTATATCATTTTTATACCTTTTATTATTACTTTTTTAATTGACTAATACATATTCTTTACTTTTTAATTGTCTAATATACATTTTTTAATTTTTAATTGTCAAATATACATGGTTTACTTTTTTAATTGTCTAATATACTTTTCTTTCTTTTTTAATTATATAATATACATTTTTTACTTTTTAATTGTCTAATATACATTTTTTACTTTTTTAATTGTCTAATATACATTTTTTACTTTTTTAATGGACTAATATATATTTTTTACTTTTTAATTGTCTAATATATATTTTTTTATATTTTTAATTCTCTAATATACATTTTTTACTTTTTTTAATTGTCTAACCTTCATATTTTAGTTTTTTTAATTGTCTATTATACATTATTCCTTTTTTAATTGTCTAATATACATTTTTTATTTTTTTAATTGTCTAATATATATTTTTTACTTTGTTAATTGTCTAATATACATTTTTTCACTTTTTTAATTGTCTAATATACATTTTTTACTTTTTTAATTATCTAATATACATTTTCACTTTTTCAATTGTCTAATTTACTTTTTTTACTTTTTTAAATTGTATAATATACATTTTTTACTTTTTTTAATTGTCTAATATACATTTGTTTACTTTTTTAATTGTCTAACGTACATTTTTAAGTTTTAGTTGTCTAATATATATTTTTTAATTGCCTAATATATATATTTTAATTTTTTTATTTGTCTAATAAACATTTATTCATTTTTAATTGTCTAATATACATTTCTACTTTTTTTAATTGTACAATGTGCATGTTTTTACTTTTTAATTGTCAAATATGCATTTTTCTTTTTTTTATTGGTGTAATATACATTATTTACTTTTTTAATTGTCTAATACACATTTTTTACTTTTTTAATTGGGTTATATGCATTTTTTACTTTCCTTATGTGTCTAACATACATTTTTTAATTTTGTTAATTGTCTAATATACATTTTTTACTTTTTTAATTTTCTAATAGACATTTTCTTACTTTTTTAATTGTTTAATATCCATTTTTTACGTTTTTAATTGTCTAATATAAATACATGGTTTAATTTTTTAATTGTCTAATATACATTTTTTACTTTTTTATTTGTCTAATATACATTTTTTAATTTTTTAATTGTCTAATATATATTTTTTACTTTGTTAATTGTCTAATATACATTTTTTCACTTTTATAATTGTCTAATATACATTTTTTACTTTTTTAATTGTCTAATATACATTTTTCCTTTTTTTAATATTCTAATATACATTTTTTACTTTTTTTAATATTCTAATATACATTTTTTACTTTTTTAATTGTCTAATATACATTTTTTACCTTTTTAATAGACTAATATACATTTTTTACTTTTTAAATTTCTCATATAAATTTGTACTTTTTTTAATTGGCAAATATACATTGTATACTCTTTTATTGTCTAATATACATTTTTCCATTTTTAATTGTCTAATATACATTTTTTACGTTTTTTAATTGTCTAATATATTTTTTTACATTTTTTAATTGTCTAATATATATTTTTACTTTTTAATTGTCTAATATACATTTTTTACTTTTTTTAATTGTTTAATATACATTTTTTACTTTTTTAATTGTGTAATATACATTTTTTTAATTTTTAATTGTCTAATATACATTTTTTAATTTTTAATTGTCAAATATACATGGATTACTTTTTTAATTGTCTAATATACTTTTCTTTTTTTTTTAATTATATAATATACATTTTTTACTTTTTAATTGTCTAATATACATTTTTTACTTTTTTAATTGTCTAATATAAATTATTTACTTTTTTAACGGACTAATATATATTTTTTACTTTTTAATTGTCTAATATACATGTTTACTTTTTTTAATTGTCTTATATACATTTTTTACATTTTTCAATTGTCTAATGTAAATGTTTTACGTTTTTTAATTGTCTAATATATATTTTTTATATTTTTAATTCTCTAATATACATTTTTACTTTTTTTAATTGTGTAACATTCATTTTTTACTTTTTTTATTTGTCAATTATACATTATTCCTTATTTTAATTGTCTAATAAACATTTTTTATTTTTTTAATTGTCTAATATACATTTTTTAATTTTTTAATTGTCTAATATACATTTTTTCACTTTTTAATTGTCTAATATACATTTTTTAGTTTTTAATTGTCTAATATACATTTTTACTTTTTCAATTGTCTAATTTATTTTTTACTTTTTTAAATTGTATAATATACATTTTTTACTTTTTTTAATTGACTAATATACATTTGTTTACTGTTTTTAATTATCTAACGTACATTTTTAAGTTTTAGTTGTCTAATATACATTTTTTAATTGCCTAATATATATATTTTAATTTTTTTATTTGTCTAATAAACATTTATTCATTTTTAATTGTCTAATATACATTTCTACTTTTTTAATTATACAATGTGCATGCTTTTACTTTTTAATTGTCAAATATGCATTTTTCTTTTTTTTATTGGTGAAATATACATTATTTTCTTTTTTAATTGTCTAATATACATTTTTTACTTTTTATAATTGTCTAATATACATTATTTACTTTTATTAATTATCTAATATACATTTTTTATTTTTTTAATTGGGTTATATGCATTTTTTACTTTCCTTATGTGTCTAATATACATTTTTTACTTTTGTTAATTGTCTAATATACATTTTTTACTTTTTTAATTTTCTAATATACATTTTCTTACTTTTTAATTGTTTAATATCCATTTTTTACTTTTTTAATTGTCTAATATAAATACATGGTTTAAATTTTTAATTGTCTAATATACATTTTTTACTTTTTTATTTGTCTAATATACATTTTTTAATTTTTTAATTGTCTAATATACATTTTGTACATTTTTTAATTGTCTAATATATTTTTTTACAATTTTTAATTGACTCATTTATATTTTTTTACTTTTTTTAATTGTCTAACATACATTTTTCCATTTTTTAATATTCGAATATTCATTTTTTACTTTTTATAATATTCTAATATACATTTTTTACTTTTTTAATTGTCTAATATACATTTTTTACCTTTTTAATAGACTAATATACATTTTTTACTTTTTAAATTTCTCATATAAATTTGTACTTTTTTTAGTTGTCAAATATACATTGTTTACTCTTTAATTGTCTAATATACATTTTTTCGATTTTTAATTGTCTTATATACATTTTTTACGTTTTTTAATTGTCTAATATATTTTTTACATTTTTTAATTGTCTAATATATATTTTTACTTTTTTAATTGGCTAATATACATTTATTATTTTTTTTAATTGTTTAATATACATTTTTTCTTTTTTAATTGTGTAATATACATGTTTTTCATTTTTAATTGTCTAATATAATTTTTTTACTTTTCTTAATTGTCTAACATATATTTTTACTTTTTTAATTGTCTAATATACATTTTTAACTTTTTAATTGTTTAATATACATTTTTTACTTTTTTAATTGTGTAATATACATTTTTCTTCATTTTTAATTGTCTAATATAATTTTTTTAATTTTTTTAATTGTCTATTATACATTTGTTACTTTTTTAATAAACCAATATACATTTTTACTTTGTAATAGTCTAATATACATTTTTTTGTACTTTTTTAATTGTGTAATATATATTTTTTACATTTTGAATTGTCTACTATACATTTTTACTTTTTTAATTGTCCAATATACATTATCTTATTTTTAATTGTCAACTATACATTGTTTGGTTTTTTCCTTGTCAAATATACATTGTTTACATTTTTTTAATTGTCTAATATACATATTTCCTTTTTTTATTTGTGTAATACATATTTTTTGCTCTTTTAATTATCTAATATTCATTCTTACTTATTTTATTTGTCTAATATCCATTTTTTACTTTTTTAATTGTGTAATATACATTTTTTGCTTACTTAATTGTCTAATATAATTTTTTTTATTTGTCTAATATACATTTTCTACTTTTGTAATAGACTAATACACATTTTTACTTTTTAATTGTCTAATATACATTTTTAATTATTTTAATTGTCTAATATACATTTTTTATATTTTTATTTTCCAATATACATTTTTACTTTTTTTAATTGTCCAATGTACATTTTTACTTTTTTAATTTTCAAATATAGATTTTTACCTTTTTAATTGTCACATATACATTTTTTGCTTTTTTAATTGTCTAATAAACATTTTTACTTTTTTAAATTGTCTAATATATATTTTTTTACTTTTTTAATTGTCTAATATACATTTTTTTTACTTTTTTAATTGTGTAACGTACATTTTTACTTTTTTAATTGTCTAATATATATTTTTTACTTTTTTTAATTGTCTAATATACATTTTTTCATTTTTAATTGTCTAATATACATTTTTACTGTTTTTAATTGTCCAATGTGCATGTTTTTACTTTTTAATTGTCAAATATACATTTTTTCTGTTTTTATTTGTTAAATATACATTATTTACTTTTTTAATTGTCTAATATACATTTTTTACTGTTTTTAATTGTTTAATATACATTTTTTATTTTTTAATTGTCTTATATGCATTTTTTACTTTTTTAATTGCTTACTCTACTGTTTTTACTTTTTTATTTATCTAATATACATTTTTTACTTTTTTTAAGTGTCTAATATACATTTTTTACTTTTTTAATTGTCTAATATACATGTTTTTACTTTTTTAATTGTCTAATATTCATTTTTTTACTTTTTTTAATTGTCTAATATACATTTTTACTTTTTTAAATTGTCTAATATACATTTTTTTACTTTTTTAATCATCTAATATTCATTTTTTTTCCTTCATTTTTTAAGTATTAAAATGCATCTCATCCATTACGGTTTAGGGACAGTATTATGTTTAATAAATAAAAATAAAATAATAATATTAATAAAAAAACTATAATTTTGAATAAAATAAAATAAACACGTGACATTAAAATTTTGTTTAAATTAAATAAATCAAAATAGTAAAATGTCTCCCTGAATAAAACAGAAAGTTTTCCTGCCTGAAAACTGACTTTGCACGAAAAGACGTTGAATTCAGGCTCTTTGTTAACGACCATTGGAAAGTGAAACCGTCCATCTCTCCTCGGGACATTGCTTGTTATAATACGAAGTGACTTCTTCCTTTATCACATAGATGATTAAAACACATGTAACTAAAATACACATGCATGTATGCAAAAAATAAATTGTATGATTTTAATATGCAATTTAACTTGCTTTTAGTGTTATTTCTGTGTATGTTTTTATTCCTGTGAACACGAGGCTATCCCTGCTGGCATGATGTGATTGACCCCACAACAAATTCTGAAAAAATATTGTGGTCTATTATGTAGATTTTTTAAAGGTACACAGCCTAAATATATATTGAAAAGGTGGGTACATATTGAATTTTCTCAACAATCTCCCACTGTGAGGAGTTCATTGAAAAACTCTTTTCTTTTCAGCCTACGGTAGGCAGCACAACCATGTGCGAACTTTATGGACAGAATAAAATTCTCCCCATCTGGTGGGAATCTTGCGGATGATCCCAACGCCTTGATGGAACGCTCCTTAAACCTATAAAAGAAAGATTTCCTTTATCTCCCTAATCTATTTTTTCTTTTTTCACAACTTGCTATAAGATGCTGTCGCACGTGGGAAAAAATATCCCCAACAGAGGCACATTCATTTGCATGGTTTTCTCTCCTGTCTTTCGTACTTTCGCACACACGCTTGTTACACACACACACACACACACACACACACACACACACACACACACACACACACACACAAAAGAATTACATGTGACGAAATGAAAAAAATTGAATTTTTTTTTCATTTCGTCACATGTAATTCTTTTGTTAATGGATGTATTGTCTTTTTTTGCTATTTTGTGTTACTTATTTTTTACCTGGACTCACATTTGAGTCCGCCAATATTGTTTGCGGGAAAAATTTTACAGGAGCCCCAAAATATTTACTCTCCAAAGTGTTGATTACTACAACATCATGTATGTATAGCTGGCCACTCGTATTCAAGGATACCCAATCTACTAGGGCGGCTAGCCAATCCCTATTGCAGGCACATTTGTGTTTGATCAACAACCACTGTGGTTTATACTGCAACTATGCCGAGCAGACCTTAGCTACAGTTTCTAGTAAAGAGCGTGTTATCTAGCGTGATCAACAATCTGAACAAGGCCAGCACGCTCAAACCATCTTGTACAATGACGTGTGGCTTCGTGCTAGTACAGCTATTCAAGGGTTCTGTTTACCCACTTTCACTCACAAGGCTTGAGTCAACCCGTGGTATAGTTTTTCAGGCACTTTCCAAAGGTGCCGCACCCTGGGATCGCCAACTGATCTGAGTTCTAATGTTCTAACCACTCGGTCACGTGCATCATAGTGACTAAATATATACCCAAATATACCAGCAATCCGGTAACACGACTTATCAACCCTTTGTGGATTATTTCGGATTGTAGAAGGTTACTTAAAGTACCCGATATTACAAAGCAGATTCCCCATTTAAGTACTGACTGGGCTCAAAATATCTTAACTTTGGTAATCAAGTGAGAACCGTTATCTTCAGCGTGATTTCACCGTAAGAACTAAGGAACGAACATAATTAACATCGGAATATACCACCTGTTTCTTTCGACAAAAAATTCCAATATCTGTCTATATTTCTGACATGAGGCATCATGTACACTATTTACATTATTCGGACTATCGTCCTTATCTTTGTTGACATATTTATTACAATGTTTGGGCCGTTGTACGCTCTGGCCTTCTTCAGATGGTTGGAATGTCGAACTGAACCCTTTATTTCGCTCACTAGGGTAGACTGTTCTAGTTCCCAAGGCCACAAAAATCTCCTGAGTCGACCAAGCATAGAAATGAATATGGGAACCAATAATAAGGAGTGTCAGAGAAAAGCAACAATAATAACAACGAAAATTGCAATATGAGCTCTGGTAAATAACATGCAATAATAACAGCAAAAATTGCAATATGAGCACTGGTAAAAACGGTTGCTGAAGACATAGGTTTAAAAGTCCCAGAAATTCATATACAGATGTCCTGAAGGGCACATGGCACAGGGGATAAAGTCATTAGTTTCATCCGATCACAGGACCCAAAGAGTGTCAGTTCAATACCTGGTTAATGCAGTGGAGAACTTGGAGAGGGAAATTAACAGGAGATAACTGAAAACTGGCATACATTAAACATATAAAATGCAAATTTTATTGTAACCCAATTATATAAATTAATGGATCATATGCAATAGAGGTGAACAATTCAACTAGAAAAATTGAAAATAAATACAATAATTATTTATTGTAATATAATTACAATTTTGGCACAAGACTGAAGTGGAAGTCGGGTTAGGCCGGTCAATATTGAATATCCTAAACGTAGTTAATCTGATTCGGGACCCATTCATTCATTACAATTTACTATATCACCACAAGAATTCATCCATCACCATTTGATCCAACAGATACCACAATACCGCATATTTATAGGGATCCTACCCATGACATAAAAACAATGACAATTGTAATATAATTACAAATTTGGCTACAGGCTGAAGTGGGTGAAACTAAATTAAATAGAAATTAGAGACGCGTCATAATCATTCATTCCATCTTTAAAAGAAAGTCAACAATGTTTTCTTGTGACAATTTTTAATATCAACTTGAGATTTTTTCTTAAAAAGTTGAAGAATTTTAGCATATTCAATACTCAGGATGAAGAAAATACTGAATTTTATATCACGTTTTTTCGAAACTTAGCATGAGAAAAACAAATTCACAGATTTGGACCCCCAAAAAACAAGACCACATAAAAAAGTGAAATATGTATATTAGACAAAAAAAATGTATATCAGAGAATTATAAAAAGTAAAAAATACATATTAGACAATGAAATGTAAAAAAATGTATATTAGACAATTACAAAAAATCAAAAATGTATATTGGACAATTAAAAAAAGTCAAAAATGTATATTAGGCAATTAAAGAAGTAAAAAATGTATAATAGACATTTAAAAAAGTAAAAAATGTATATTATACAATTAAAAAAAGGAAAAAATATATATTAGACAATTAAAAAAATAAAAAATGTATATTGGACAATTAAAAAAAGTAAAAATGTATATTAGGCAATTAAAGAAATAAAAAATGTATAATAGACATTTAAAAAAGTAAAAAATGTATATTATACAATTAAAAAAGGAAAAAATATATATTAGACAATTAAAAAAAGTAAAAATTGTATATTAGACAATTAAAAAAAGTAAAAATGTATATTATCAATTAAAAAAAGGAATAAATGTATATTAGACAATTAAAAAAAGTAAAAAATGTATATTAGACAATTGAAAAAGTAAAAATGTATATTAAACAATAAAAAAAGTAAAAAATTATATGAGACAATTAAAAAAAGTCAAAAATGTATATTAGACAATTAAAGATGTAGAAAATGTATAATAGACAATTAACAAAGGCAAAATATATATCAGACAATTAAAAAAATTAAAAAATGTATATTAGATAATTAAAAAAAGTAAAACATATTCATTAGACAATTAGAAAAGTAAAAAAATATATATTAGGCAATTAAAAATTAAAAAATATATATTAGACAATTACAAAAAGTAAAAATAAATATTAGACAATTAAAAAAAGTAAAAAATGTATGGTAAACAATTAAAAAAGTAAAAAATGTATATCATACAATTAAAGAAAGTAAACAATATATATTTGACAATTAAAAATAGTAAGAAATGTATATTAGAAAATAAAAAAAGGAAAAATATATATTAAATAATTAAAAAACAGTAAAAAATGTATATTAGACAATTAAAAGGTAAAAAATGTATATTAGATAAATAAAAAATTTAAAATATGTATATTAGACACTTAAAAAATGTAAAAAATGCATATTAGACAATTAAAGAAAGTTAATAATATATATTAGACAATAAAAAAGTAAAAAATATATATTAGAGAATTAAAAAAAGAAAAAAATGATTATTAGTTAATTAAATAAGGTAAAAACTATATATTGGACAAATAAAAAAGTAACAAATGTATATTAGACAATTAAAAAAAGTAAAAAATATTATACCAGATCATGAAAAATGTAAAAAATGTATATTAGAGAATTAGAAAAATTAAAAAATGTAATTTAGACAATTAAAAAAGTAAAAAAATGTATATTACACAAATTAAAAAAGTAAAAAATCTATATTTGACTAGTAAAAGAATGTACATCAGTAAAAATATATATTAGACAATTAAAAAAGGTAACAAAGTATATATTAGACAATTAAATAAAGTAAAAATGTATATTAGAAAAATTAAAAAATAGAAAATGTATATTAGACAATTAAAAAAATTGAAACATGTATATACACAATTAATAAAAGTAAAAAATGTATATTAGACAACTAAAAAAAGTAAAAAAATGTATATTAGACAATAGAAAAAAGTAAAGATTTTATATTAGACATTTAAAAAAAAGTAAAACATGTAAATTATACAATTAGAAAAATTAAAAAATATATATTAGACAATGAAAAAAAAGGAAAAAATGTATATTAGCAAATAAAAAAGTAAAAAATGTGTATCAGACAATTAAAAAGTAAAAAATTTATATTAGACAATTAAAAGAGTAAAAAATATATATTAGACAATTAAAAAAGTAAAAAATATATATTCGAGAATTGAAAAAGTAAAAAATGTAAATTAGACAATTAAAAAAATGTAAAAGATGTATATTACACAATTAAAATGTACAAATGTATATTAGACAATTAAAAAAGTAAAAATGTATATTAGACAATTAAAATAAGTAAAAAATGTATATTGGACAATTAAAAAGTGTAAAGAATATACATTAGACAATTAAAAAAAGTAAAAAATGTATATTAGACATTGAAAAAGTAAAAAATATATATTAGACAATTAAAATAAGTAAAAATGTATATTAGACAATTAAAATTTAAAAATGTATATGAGGCAATAAAAAAAGTAAAAAATGCATATTAGACAATTAAAAGAAAGTAAAAAATGTATATTGGACTATTAAAAAAGTAAAAAATATATATTAGACAATTAAAAAAGGAAAAAATGTATATTAGACAATTAAAAAAGAGAAAAAATGTATATTACACAATTACAAAATGTAAAAATGTATATTATACAAGTAAAAAAAGTAAAAGATGTATATTAGACAATTAAAAAAAGTAAAAAATGTTTATTAGAAAATTCAAAAAAGGAAAAAAATGTGTATTAGGCCATTAAAAAAGTAAAAATACTTATTACACAATTACAAAAGGTAAAAATATATATTAGACAATTAAAAAAATAAAAAATGTATATTAGACAAATTAAAAAATAAAAAATGTATATTCGACAATGAAAAAAAGAATAAATATATATTAGGCAATTAATAATGTAAAAAAATATATATTGGACAATTAAAAATGTAAAAAATGGATATTAGACAATTAAAAAAGTAAAAATTGTATATTAGAGAATTAAAAAAAGTAATAATGTATATTAGAAAATTAAAAAAAGTAAAAAATGTATATTGGACAATTAATAAAATACAAAAATGTATATTAGGCAATAAATAAGAGTAAAAAATTATTATTAGACAATTAAAAAAGTAAAAAATATATATTAGAGAATTAAAAAAAGGAAAAATATGTATTAGAGTATTATAAAAAGTAAAACCTGTATATTAGACAATGAAAAAAGTAAAAAATGTATATTAGACAATTAAATAAAAAATGTATATTAGACAATTGAAAAAAGTAAAACCCTATATATTAGACATTAAAAAAGTAAAAATTGTATATTATCAATTAAAAAAAGTAATAAATGTACATTAGACAATTAAAAAAAGTAATAAATGTAAATTAGACAAATGAAAAAGTTAAAAAATATATATTAAACAATTACAAAAAAGTAAAAAATGTATATTAGACAATTAAAAAAGTAAAAATGTATATTAGACAATAAAAATGCAAAAAATGTATATGAGACAATTAAAAGAAAGTAAAAAATGTATAGTGGATAATTAAAAAAGTCAAAAATGTATATTAGACAATTAAAGAAGTAAAAAATGTATAATAGACAATTAACAAAAACAAAATATATATTAGACAATTAAAAAAATTAAAAAATGTATATTAGACAATTAGAAAAATTAAAAGATGTATATTAGACAATTAAAATAAGTAAAACATATTTATTAGAAAATTAAAAAAGTAAAAAGATATATATTAGGCAATTAAAAAGTAAAAAATATATATTAGACAATTACAAAAAGTAAAAATAAATATTAGACAATTAAAAACGTAAAAAATGTATATTATACAATTAAAGAAAGTACAAAATATATATTTGACAATTAAAAATAGTAAGAAATGTATATTAGACAATAAAAAAAGTAAAACATGTATATTAGACAATTAAAAACAGAAAAAAAAACAATTAAAAGGTAAAAATTGTATATTAGATAAATAAAAAAATTAAAAATATGTATATTAGACAATTAAAAAATGTAAAACATGCATATTAGACAAGTAAAGAAAGTAAAAAATATATATTAGACAATTAAAAAAGGTAAAAAAGTATATCAGACAATGAAAAAAAGTGAAAAAAGTATATTAGACAATTAAAAAAGTGTAAATATATATTAGACAATAAAAAAGTAAAAGAAAAATATATATTAGGCAATTAAAGAAGTAAAAAAAGAAAATTAAAAAATGTAAAAAATGCATATTAGACAATTAAAAAAAGAAAAAAATGATTATTAGTTAATTAAATAAGGTAAAACCATATATATTAGACAAATAAAAAAGTAAAAAATGTATATTAGACAATTAAAAAAAGTAAAAAATATTATACCAGATCATGAAAAATGTAAAAAATGTATATTAGAGAATTAGAAAAATTAAAAAATGTAATTTAGACAATTAAAAAAAGTAAAAAATGTATATTACACAAATTAAAAAAGTAAAAAATGTATATTTGACAAGTAAAAGAATGTACATCAGATAATTAAAAAAAGTAAAAATATATATTAGACAATTAAAAAAGGTAAAAAAGTATATATTAGACAATTAAATAAAGTAAAAATGTATATTAGAAAAATTAAAAAATAGAAAATGTATATTAGACAATTAAAAAAAGTAAAACATGTATATTACGCAATTAATAAAAGTAAAGAAATGTATATTAGACAACTAAAAAAAAGCAAAAAATGTATATTAGACAATAGAAAATTAAAAATTTTATATTAGACATTTAAAAAAAGTAAAAAATGTAAATTATACTATTAAAAAAAAAATAATAAATATTAGACAAAAAAAAACTAGAAAATGAATATTAGACAAATTAAAAATGTAAAAAATGTATATTAGACAATGAAAAAAATTAAAAAATGTATATTACACAATTAAAGAAAGGAAAAAATCTATATTAGATAATTAAAAATTAAAAAATATGTATTAGACAATTAAAAAATGTAAAAATGTATATTAGACAAATTAAAAAATAGAAAAGTTATATTAGACAATTAAAAAACGTAAAAAATGTATATTAGGCAATTCATAAAAGAAAAAAATGTATATGAGACAATTAAAAATGTAAAAACTGTATATTAGACAAGTAAAAATTAGACAATTGAAAAGAGTAAAACCATGTATATTAGAGAATTAAAAAAGTAAGAGAATGTATATTAGAGAATTGAAAAAAGTAAAAATATATATTGGACTATTGAAAAAAGTAAAAAAATATATATTAGACAATTAAAAAATGTGAAAATGTATATTAGACAAAGTCAAACATAGGAAATGTATATTAGATAATTAAAAAAGTAACAAATGTATATTAGGCAATTAATAAATGTAAAAAAATGTATATTAGTCAAATAAAAAAGTAAAAAATGTATATTAGACAACTGAAAATAGTAAAAAATGTTTATTAGACAAGTAAAAAAAGGAAAAATATACATTATACATTAAAAAAGTTAAAAATGTATATTAGACAATTAGAAAAAGTAAAAAGATGTATATTAGACAATAAAAAAAGCAAAAAATACATATTAGACAATTAAAAATAGGAAAAAATATATATTAGAAAATTAAAAAACATAAAAAATGTATATCAGAAAATTTAAAAAAGTAAAAGTTGTATATTAGACATTTAAAAAAAGTACAGATGTATATTATGCAATTAAAAAAAGGATAAAATATATATTATACAATTAAAAAAGGAATAAAATATGTATATTAAATAATTAAAAAAACAAAAAATGTGTATTAGACATTTACAAAAGTAAAAAATGTATATTATACAATAAAATATGAAAACATATATATTAGACAATAAAAGAACGTAAAAAAATACATATTTGACAATGAAAAGTAGTAATAAATATATATTAGACAATTAACAAAAGTAAAAAATATATATTAGACAATAAAAAAAAAGTAAAAAATGTATATTAGACAATGAAATAATTAAAAAAATTATATTACGAACTTAAAAAAAGGTAAAAAATATATATTAAACAATTAAAGAAAGTCAAAAATATATATTAGACAATTAAAAAAAGTAGTTAATTAACAAAAGTAAAAAAATATATATTGGACAATTAAAGAAGGAAAAAATGTATATTAGTCAATTAAAAAAAGTAAGCAATGTACATTAGACAATTAAAAAGCGTAACAAATATATATTAGACAATTAAAAAAGTAATAAATATATATTAGACAAATAAAAAAAGTAAAACAATATATATTAGGCAATTAAAAAAAGGAAAAATTTCGGATTCGACAATTAAAAAAAGTAAAAATGTATATTAGACAATTCAAAATAGGAAAAATGTATATTAGACTATTAAAAGAAAATCAAAAATGTATATTAGACAATTAAAAGAAGTAAACAATGTATATTATAGAATTAAAAAGTAAAACATGTATATTAGACAATTAAAAAAGGCAAAAAATATATGTTACACCATTAAAAAAAGTAAAAAAATGTATATTAGACAATGAAAAAAAGTAAAAAATGTATATTAGACAATTACAATGTAAAAAATACATATTAGACAATAGAAAATGTAAAAAATGTATATTAGACAATTAAAATAGTTAAAAATGTGTATTAGACAATTAAAAAAGTCAAAAATATATACTAGACAGTTAAAATGTGAAAAATGTATATTAGACTATTAAAAAAATTAAAAATGTATATTAGACAATCAAAAAGAGTAATATATTGTTACATTATATATTAGACAATTAAAATAGTAATAAATATATATTAGACAATTAAAAAATGTAAAAAATGTATATTAGACAATTCAAAGAAAATAAAAAATGTATATTGGACAATTAAAAAAGTAAAAAATGTATATTAAATAATTAAAAATGTAAAAAATGTATATTAGACAATTAAAAAGGCAAAAAATATATATTACACAATTAAAAAAAGTAAAAAATGTATAGTAGACAATTAAAAAATGTAAAAAATGTATATTAGACAATTAAAATAGTTAAAAATGTGTATTACACAATTAAAAAAAGTAAAAAATATATATTAGACAGTTAAAATGTGAAAAATGTATATTAGACCATTAAAAAAATTAAAATATGTATATTAGACAATCAAAAAAAGTAAAAATGTATACTAGACACTTGAGAAATGTAAAAGATATATATTAGACAATTAAAAATGTAAAAAATATATATTAGGCAATTAAAAAAGGTAAAAAAATGCAGATTAGACAATTAGAAAAAGTAAAAATATTTATTAGACAATTAAAAAAAGGAAAAAATGTATATTAGACAATTAACATGGTAAAAATGTGCATTAGACAATTAAAAAAGTAAAAAATGTATACTAGACAATTGAAAAAATGAATAAATATATGTAAGACAATTAAAAAAAGTTCAAAAGTATATTAGACAATGAAAAACTAAAAAATGTATATTTGACAATGAAAAAAAGCAAAAAATATATATTAGACAATTAAAAAAGTAAAAAATGTATATTAGACAATTAAAAAATGTAAATAAATATATATTAGACAATTAAAAATTAAAAATATACATTAGACAATTAAAAAAAGTAAAAAATGCATATTAGACAATTATAAAATGTAATATATATATATTAGACAATTAAAAAAAGGAAAAATGTATATTAGACAATTAAAAAAAGAAAAAAATATATATTTGACAATTAAAAGAGTAAAAATGTATATTAGACAATTACAAAATGCCAAAAATGTATATTAGACAATTAAAAAGTAAAAATGTATATTAAACAATTAAAAAAGAGGAAAAATGTATATTATACAATTAAAAAAAGTGAAAAATGTATATTAGACAATTAAAATGTAAGAAATATATATTAGACAATTAAAAAAATTAAAAATGTATATTAGACAATTAAAAAGTAAAAAATATATATTACACAGTTAAAATTTGAAAAATGTATATTAGATAATTAATAAAATAAAAAAATGTATATTAGACAATTAAAAAAGTAAAAAATGTATACTAGACAATTAAAAAAATTAAAAAATATATATTAGACAATTAAAAAATGTTAAAAAGTATATTAGACAATTAAAAAAAGTAAAAAATGTACATTAGACAATTAAAAAAATAAAAAATATATATTAGACTATTAGAAATGTAAAAAATGTATATTAGACGATGAAAAACTAAAAAATGTATATTTGACAATGAAAAAAAGTAAAAATATATATTAGACAATTAAAAACGTAAAAAAATGTATATTAGACAATTAAAAAAAGTAAAAATATATCTTAGACAATTAAAAACGTAAAAAATATATATTAGACAATTAAAAAAGTAAAAGAAATGTATATTAGTCAATTCAAAAAAGTAAAAAATGTACATTAGACAATTAAAAACGTAAAAAATGTATATTAGACAATTAAAAAAGTAATAAATATATATTAGACAATTAAAAAATATATTTTAGGCAATTAAAAAATGTTAAAAATGTATATGAGACAATTAAAAAAGTAAAAATGTATATGAGACAATTAAAAAAGTAAAAAATGTATATTAGACAATTAAAACAGTAATAAATATATATTATACAATTAAAATGTAAAAAATATATATTAGACAATGAAAAAAATTAAAAAATGTATATTAGACAATTAAAATGTTAAAAATGTATATTAGACAATTAAAAGAATTAAAAAAATATATTAGACAGTTAAATAGTAAAAAAATGTATATTAGACAATGAAAAAAATTAAAAATATGTATATTAGACAATTAGAAATGTAAAAAAATGTATATTAGACAATGTGAAGATTGCCAATGACTATCATGTTGCAGTTATTACAGTCCTGTTCATAGTTATGCCGAGTTGTTTCAAGAAATAGATAGATCACACTTCATATGTGTGGAGGTGCACTGCCAATCACCATTCCTTAGATAATTAAAATAATTATTTTACTAATTGTTCACCTATTACAAAACCCAAAGCCAATTCAAAGTCAAGTGTTACTGAGGTTGATTCACGTTAAAGGAGGTAAGAAGTGCAGTTCATTAGGATATGTAGGACAAGTAACAGTTAAATCTTGTTTTAAAGGAATTACCCTCTCAGGAGTCTGTTCCACAAAGTAGTGGTTCTTGGTAAAAAGCTGTCCGAGTTATCGGTCATGTTCAGCCACGTCCTGAAGGGACACTGTGCGTAGAAGATGAAATATTTGTGTACTCAGTTTCCGGTGTTGTCAAACTCTGCGAAACACTTGTACACATGCTGTCACCACTTACATGATACATGGGTGTTTAAATTTGAAATTAACATTCCCCAAATTGACTGGATGTTCTTGAAAATGACTGAGACGGTTGTAAAAAAAGGACTCAAACAAAACAGAAAAGTAAGTTTTTAATTTCAAACAAATGTTTGGTAAAAAAAAAGTCGTCTCTTTTTATAAGACCGAAAATATTTATTCACCAAAACCAAAATAAGAGAAATCACCCATGAAAAAGAAAAGAGAATTTAATTTCTATGCAGCAAGTAAATAAGCAATAACAACAACTACAAAAAAACAAACTAAATTATTTAAAAATGTATGATTGTTATTTTATTTTTCTGGACTCATATCAGAGTGTAGAGAATCTGTAGCAGACCCCCAGACTCTTTCTTCGCTGCTGGAATAAGTTATTTGTTATAATTTACAACGATTTTGATTTTTTATTCTGTTTAATCTTCTTTCCTTTTCTTTTTTCTTTTTTAATTGGGTTTTAACCGACGTTTAATCAATAAATATTTTTTTTTAAATAAATGTAACTGAATTAGTTCTTGAATAGTACAAAAAAAGATAGTAACTAAATATTTATTATATTTAGTAACTTTGTTTTAATTTTTACGTTTTTTTTTCTTTCTTTTTGAGTTGTTTAAAGCCACATTTACGTCAGTAGTGGACCAACAGCAGTTATAATTTAAAAATACCTCTGACCCCCTACATGTCGCAGATCTTTACGATTGTTAGGGACCTAAATATTAAATATGAAGAGATGACTAAATAACGCAAGGGTAGAGTTCTTTGTATATAACGATTATGATCAGCTCTCAACAGAAATAATATTTTTTTCAATTCCTTTTTACTTTAGTTTTTACACATTTACGAATATTAAAAGGGGGGGAAATGAAATGTTATTGATAATGGCGGGCTTAATTTTCGCTATAAGTAGCTCCCCCACCATCTATGGAAGCCAAAACAAATATATTTGTATCTGGTAAAAAAAAAAAAAAAATTGAAATTCGTTATGTGGAGTTTTTTTTTCATCTATCATTATTATCGATATTAATTATTAAACATTCTAAATTATGAATAATTTTGTTTTTAAATTTTTATTACGTCATGAAAGCCAATGAATTAATAATTAATAATAGTAAATTTTATTACAAACTGGACTACACAAATCATCAAATATTAACATTATTTTTTAAATTTTGAATTTTTTTTATGTGTATAAACGTGCCAATCTTTGTAGATATGGTCGACCCATACACAAAATAAGAAATAGTAAATTTATAAATCTTCTTAATTGAAAAGCATTTAAAAGAAATTTTTATTGTCAAAATGTTTAGTTTATGTTATTGAAAGGAAAGACGAAAGTATTTTTTCATTATTTTATTAATTTTTAAAATCCTTTGTAGCATAAATTTTGATTAAAAATAAATTTTGTTTTTCTTGCAAAGAGGAAATTTTAGCGTCTTTTTTGCAGTGAAAAACACATTGTTTTGGAAATTCTTGCAAAAATCCAATAATTGTTGGATTTAAGGAAATTTTCAGGACTTATTCACAAATGAATGAAATTTTTTTTTAACTTTTTATAAAATCTTTGTAAAAAGTATATATATTTTTACATCTGTTACCCCACCGCTTAATTTTAAGAAATTTTGAGAAATTAAAATTCTGCCCACTTCTGATTTATATTAGTTTAAAAGAAGGACACCTTGGAGAATCTAAATCATCAACCTTTTTTTTTTGTCAAATGGAAACACTATTTACCAAAAATCTGTTATGAATTGTAAAATAAAAAATGCGATAAAACTAAGACAGTATCTAATTGAAAAAAATTTCAATTGCTTTGATAAATAAGATATATTAAGGACAATATTGTCTTAAGAAAAAATTTTTCTGATGAATAATGAATTGTTACAAGAATTGTTTTGATTTCTTTTTTTTCTTTTTTTAGAATAATTTATAAAGTTTAATTCTGTATTAATTTCAGCCTTTTAGATATTCTAAGTAAAAACTATATTTACTAATCATAAATGGAATAGCTCAGTACAAATCATCAAACACCAATATTTTTAAAAGAATTATAAATTTTTTTTTTTGTATGTGTATAAACATGCGGAATTTGCAGATATGGACACCATTATCAGAAAACAAGAGCGATAACTATAGCAAATTTAAACCCAAAGTATCTAGAGCATTAGATTACAGAGAATATTTTCCTAAATTTTTAAGATTATTAAGTACTTGAAAAATATATAAGAAAGGTTCAGGTGTCATTTACTTCAATTATATCTTACAGATAAAGTCCTCATAGAAAAGCATTAGATCTGTCAACATTTTAAATAAATTAATTAGGAGGACAGTAGATAGCGATTGACATAGCATTTAAATATTTGAAGATTAAAGTTGGCTGGAAAGCATGGAGCTAGAAGGGAGTTCCACAAGCAAGGAAGTAAAGCCACTAAGACACAAGGGGTTACTGAGTGTGGAAGAATTAAAAACAGAAACATTAATACAGTCGGTAGCGATTGACATTGAATTTAAATATTTGAAGATTAAAGTTGGCTGGAAACCATGGAGACGGAAAGGAGATCCACAACCAAGGCAATAAAGCCACTAAGACGCAAAGGGTTACAGGATGTGGAAGAATTTGGAATAGAAACATTAATGATGTCAGGATGAACAAAGATTAATCAGGAGGACAGCGGATAGTAATTGATATTGCATTTAAATATTTGAAGATTAAAGTTAGCTGGAAAGCATGGAGCTGGAACAGAATTCGACAAGTAAGGCAGTAAAGCCACTAAGGCACAAGGGGTTGCTGGGTGTGGAATTATTAGGAAGAGAAACATTAATAATGTGCGGGAAGAGGAAAGATTACTCAGGAGGACAATAGATAGCAATTGACATTGCATTTAAGTATTTGAAGATTAAAGTTGGCTGGAAAGCATGGAGCCGGAAAGGAGTTCCACATGCAAGGCAGTAAAGCCAGTAAGACACAAGGGGTTACTGGGTGTGGAAGAATTAGGAACAGAAATAATAATAATGAGCGGGAAGAGGGAAGATTAATCAGGAGGACAGCAGATAGTAATTGATATTGCATTTAAATATTTGAAAACTAAAGCTGGCAGGAAAGCATGGAGCCGGAAGGGAGTTCCACAAGCAAGGTAGTAAAACCACTAAGACACAAGGGGTTACTGGGTGTGGACGAATTAGGAACAGAAACATTAATAAGGAGCGGGAAGAGGAAAGATTAATCAGGAGGACAGCAGATAGTAATTGATATTGCATTTAAATATTTGAGGATTAAAGTTGGCTGGAAAGCATGGAGCCGGAAGGGAGTTCCACAAGCAAGGCAGTAAAGACACTAAGACACAAGGGGTTACTGGGTGTGGAAGAATTAGGAACAGAAACATTAATAATGAGCGGAAAGAGGAAAGATTAATCAGGAGGACAGTAGGTAGCGATTGAGATTGCATTTAAATATTTGAATATTAAAGTTGGTTGGGAAGCATGGAGCCGGAGGGGAGTTCCTCAAGCAAGCCAGTAAAGACACTAAGACACAAGGGGTTACTGGGTGTGGAAGAATTAAGAACAGAAACATGAATAATGAGCGGGAAGTAGAAAGAGTAATCAGGAGGACATCAGATAGTAATTGATATTGCATTTAAATATTTGAAGTTTGAAGTTGGCTGGAAAGCATGGAGCCGGAAAAGAGTTCCACAAGCAAGGCAGTAAAGCCACTAAGACACAACGGGTTACTGGGTGTGGAAGAATTAGGAACAGAAACGTTAATAATGAGCGCGAAGAGGAAAGATTAATCAGGAGGACAGTAGGTAGCAATTGACATTGCATTTAAATATTTGAAGATTAAAGTTGGCTGGAAAGCATGGAGCCGGAAGGGAGTTCCACAAGCCAGGCAGTAAAGACACTAAGACACAAGGGGTTACTGGGTGTGGAAGAATTAGGAAGAGAAACATTAATAATGAGCGGGAAGTAGAAAGAGTAATCAGGAGGACATCAGATAGTAATTGATATTGCATTTAAATATTTGAAGTGTAAATTTGGCTGGAAAGCATGGAGCCGGAAAGGAGTTCAGCAAGCAAGGCAGTAAAGCCACTAAGACACAAGGGGTTACTGGGTGGGGAAGAATTAGGAACAGAAACGTTAATAATGAGCGCGAAGAGGAAAGATTAATCAGGAGGACAGTAGGTAGCAATTGACATTGCATTTAAATATTTGAAGATTAAAGTTGGCTGGAAAGCATGGAGCCAGAAGGGAGTTCCACAAGTCAGGCAGTAAAGCCACTAAGACCCAAGGGGTTACTGGGTGTGGAAGAATTAAGAACAGAAACATTAATAATGAGTGGGAAGAGGAAAGATTAATCAGGAGGACAGTAGGTAGCGATTGACATTGCATTTAAATATTTGACGATTAAAGGTGGTTGGAAAGCATGGAGCCGGAAGGGAGTTACACAAGCAAGGCAGTAAAGACACTAAGACACAAGGGGTTACTGGGTGTGGAAGAATTAGGAAGAGAAACATTAATAATGAGCGGGAAGTAGAAAGAGTAATCAGGAGGACATCAGATAGTAATTGATATTGCATTTAAATATTTGAAGTGTAAATTTGGCTGGAAAGCATGGAGCCGGAAAGGAGTTCAGCAAGCAAGGCAGTAAAGCCACTAAGACACAAGGGGTTACTGGGTGGGGAAGAATTAGGAACAGAAACGTTAATAATGATCGCGAAGAGGAAAGATTAATCAGGAGGACAGTAGGTAGCAATTGACATTGCATTTAAATATTTGAAGATTAAAGTTGGCTGGAAAGCATGGAGCCAGAAGGGAGTTCCACAAGTCAGGCAGTAAAGCCACTAAGACCCAAGGGGTTACTGGGTGTGGAAGAATTAAGAACAGAAACATTAATAATGAGTGGGAAGAGGAAAGATTAATCAGGAGGACAGTAGGTAGCGATTGACATTGCATTTAAATATTTGACGATTAAAGGTGGTTGGAAAGCATGGAGCCGGAAGGGAGTTACACAAGCAAGGCAGTAAAGACACTAAGACACAAGGGGTTACTGGGTGTGGAAGAATTAGGAACAGAAACATTAATAATGAGCGGGAAGAGGAAAGATTAGTCAGGAGGACAGTAGGTAGCGGTTGACAATGCATTTAAGTATTTGTAGATTAATGTTGGTTGGAAAGCATGGAGTCGGAAGGGAGTTCCACAAGCAAGGCAGTAAAGCCACTAAGACACAAGGGGTTACTGGGTGTGGAAGAATTAGGAACAGAAACATTAATAATGAGCGGGAAGAGGAAAGATTAATCAGGAGGACAGCAGATAGTAATTGATATTGCATTTAAATATTTGAAGATGAAAGTTGGCTGGAAAGCATGGAGCCGGAAGGGAGTTCCACAAGCAAGGCAGTAAAGTCACTAAGACACAAGCGGTTACTGGGTGTGGAAGAATTAGGAACAGAAACATTAATAATGAGCGGGAAGAGGAAAGATTAATCAGGAGGACAGCAGATAGTAATTGATATTGCATTTAAATATTTGAAGATTAAAATTGGCAGGAAAGCATGGAGCCAGAAGGGAGTTCCACAAATACGGCAGTGAAGCCAGTAAGATACAAGGGGTTACTGGGTGTGGAAGAATTAGGAACAGAAACATTAATTATGAGCGGGAAGAGGAAAGATTAATCAGGAGGACAGTAGGTAGCGATTGACATTGCATTTAAATATTTGAAGATTAAAGTTGGCTGGAAAGCATGGAGCCGGAAGGGAGTTCCACAAGCCAGGCAGTAAAGACACTAAGACACAAGGGGTTACTGGGTGTGGAAGAATTAGGAACAGAAACATTAATTATGAGCGGGACGAGGAAAGATTAATCAGGAGGACAGTAGGGAGCGATTGACATTGCATTTAAATATTTGAAGATTAAAGTTGGCTGGAAAGCATGTAGCCGGAGGGGAGTTCCTCAAGCAAGGCAGTAAAGACACTAAGACACAAGGGGTTACTGGGTGTGGAAGAATTAGGAACAGAAACATTAATAATGAGCGGGAAGAGGAAAGATTAATCAGGAGGACAGCAGATAGTAATTGATATTGCATTTAAATATTTGAAGATTAAAGTTGGCTGGAAAGCATGGAGCCGGAGGGGAGTTCCACAAGCAAGGCAGTAAAGACACTAAGACACAAGGGGTTACTGGGTGTGGAAGAATTAGGAACAGAAACATTAATAATGAGCGGGAAGAGGAAAGATTAATCAGGAGGACAGTAGGTAGCGATTGACATTGCATTTAAATATTTGAAGATTAAAGTTGGCTGGAAAGCATGGAGCCAGAAGGGAGTTCCACAAGCAAGGCAGTAAAGCGACTAAGACACAAGGGGTTACTGGGTGTGGAAGAATTAGGAACAGAAACATTAATAATGAGCGGGAAGAGGAAAGATTAATCAGGAGGACAGCAGATAGTAATTGATATTGCATTTAAATATTTGAAGATTAAAGTTGGCTGGAAAGCATGGAGCCGGAAGGGAGTTCCACAAGCAAGGCAGTAAAGCCACTAAGACACAAGGGGTTACTGGGTGTGGAAGAATTAGGGACAGAAACATTAATAATGAGCGGGAAGAGGAAAGATTAATCAGGAGGACAGTAGGTAGCGATTGACATTGCATTTAAATATTTGAAGATTAAAGTTGGCTGGAAAGCATGGAGCCAGAAGAGCGTTCCACAAGTAAGGCAGTAAAGCCACTAAGAAACAAGGGGTTACTCGGTGTGGAAGTATTAGGAACAGAAACATTAATAATGAGCAGGAAGAGGAAAGATTAATCAGGAGGACAGTAGGTAGCGATTGACATTCCATTTAAATATTTGAAGATTAAAGTTGGCTGGAAAGCATGGAGCCGGAAGGGAGTTCCACAAGCCAGGCAGTAAAGACACTAAGACACAAGGGGTTACTGGGTGTGGAAGAATTAGGAACAGAAACATTAATAATGAGCGGGAAGAGGAAAGATTAATCAGGAGGACAGCAGATAGTAATTGATGTTGCATTTAAATATTTGAAGATTAAAGCTGGTTGGAAAGCATGGAGCCGGAGGGGAGTTCCTCAAGCAAGGCAGTAAAGACACTAAAACACAAGGGGTTACTAGGTGTGGAAGAATTAGGAACAGAAACATTAATAATGAGTGGGAAGAGGAAAGATTAATCAGGAGGACAGCAGATAGTAATTGATATTGCATTTAAATATTTGAAGATTAAAATTGGCTGGAAAGCATGGAGCCGGAAGGGAGTTCGACAAGCAAGGCAGTAAAGACACTAAGACACAAGGGGTTACTGGGTGTGGAAGAATTAGGAACAGAGACATTAATAATGAGCGGGAAGAAGAAAGATTAATCAGGAGGACAGCAGATAGTAATTGATATTGCATTTAAATATTTGAAGATTAAAGCTGGTTGGAAAGCATGGAGCCGGAGGGGAGTTCCTCAAGCAAGGCAGTAAAGACACTAAAACACAAGGGGTTACTGGGTGTGGAAGAATTAGGAACAGAGACATTAATAATGAGCGGGAAGAAGAAAGATTAATCAGGAAGACAGTAGGTAGCGATTGACATTGCATTTAAATATTTGAAGATTAAAGTTGGC
Organism: Acanthosepion esculentum; assembly: GCA_964036315.1. NCBI lineage: Eukaryota > Metazoa > Mollusca > Cephalopoda > Sepiida > Sepiidae > Acanthosepion > Acanthosepion esculentum. The sequence continues at coordinate 79,804,529 of OZ038509.1, forward strand.
TGGAAAGCATGGAGCCGGAGGGGAGTTCCTCAAGCAAGGCAGTAAAGTCACTAAGACACAAGGGGTTACTGGGTGTGGAAGAATTAGGAACAGAAACATTAATAATGAGCGGGAAGAGGAAAGATTAATCAGGAGGACAGCAGATAGTAATTGATGTTGCATTTAAATATTTGAAGATTAAAGCTGGTTGGAAAGCATGGAGCCGGAGGGGAGTTCCTCAAGCAAGGCAGTAAAGCCACTAAGACACAAGGGGTTACTAGGTGTGGAAGAATTAGGAACAGAAACATTAATAATGAGTGGGAAGAGGAAAGATTAATCAGGAGGACAGCAGATAGTAATTGATATTGCATTTAAATATTTGAAGATTAAAGCTGGTTGGAAAGCATGGAGCCGGAGGGGAGTTCCTCAAGCAAGGCAGTAAAGACACTAAAACACAAGGGGTTACTGGGTGTGGAAGAATTAGGAACAGAGACATTAATAATGAGCGGGAAGAAGAAAGATTAATCAGGAAGACAGTAGGTAGCGATTGACATTGCATTTAAATATTTGAAGATTAAAGCTGGTTGGAAAGCATGGAGCCGGAGGGGAGTTCCTCAAGCAAGGCAGTAAAGCCACTAAGACACAAGGGGTTACTGGGTGTGGAAGAATTAGGAACAGAAACATTAATAATGAGCGGGAAGAGGAAAGATTAATCAGGAGGACAGCAGATAGTAATTGATATTGCATTTAAATATTTGAAGATTAAAGTTGGCTGGAAAGCATGGAGCCGGAAGGGAGTTCCACAAGCAAGGCAGTAAAGACACTAAGACACAAGGGGTTACTGGGTGTGGAAGAATTAGGAACAGAAACATTAATAATGAGCGGGAAGAGGAAAGATTAATCAGGAGGACAGTAGGTAGCGATTGACATTGCATTTAAATATTTGAAGATTAAAGTTGGCTGGAAAGCATGGAGCCAGAAGAGCGTTCCACAAGTAAGGCAGTAAAGCCACTAAGAAACAAGGGGTTACGGGGTGTGGAAGAATTAGGAACAGAAACATTAATAATGAGCGGGAAGAGGAAAGATTAATCAGGAGGACAGTAGGTAGCGATTGACATTCCATTTAAATATTTGAAGATTAAAGTGGGCTGGAAAGCATGGAGCCGGAAGGGAGTTCCACAAGCCAGGCAGTAAAGACACTAAGACACAAGGGGTTACGGGGTGTGGAAGAATTAGGAACAGAAACATTAATAATGAGCGGGAAGAGGAAAGATTAATCAGGAGGACAGCAGATAGTAATTGATGTTGCATTTAAATATTTGAAGATTAAAGTTGGCTGGAAAGCATGGAGCCGGAAGGGAGTTCCACAAGCCAGGCAGTAAAGACACTAAGACACAAGGGGTTTTTGGGTGTGGAAGAATTAGGAACAGAAACATTAATTATGAGAGGGACGAGGAAAGATTAATCAGGAGGACAGTAGGGAGCGATTGACATTGCATTTAAATATTTGAAGATTAAAGTTGGCTGGAAAGCATGGAGCCGGAAGGGAGTTCCACAAGCCAGGCAGTAAAGACACTAAGACACAAGGGGTTACTGGGTGTGGAAGAATTAGGAACAGAAACATTAATTATGAGCGGGACGAGGAAAGATTAATCAGGAGGACAGTAGGGAGCGATTGACATTGCATTTAAATATTTGAAGATTAAAGTTGGCTGGAAAGCATGGAGCCGGAAGGGAGTTCCACAAGCCAGGCAGTAAAGACACTAAGACACAAGGGGTTACTGGGTGTGGAAGAATTAGGAACAGAAACATTAATTATGAGCGGGACGAGGAAAGATTAATCAGGAGGACAGTAGGGAGCGATTGACATTGCATTTAAATATTTGAAGATGAAAGTTGGCTGGAAAGCATGGAGCCGGAAGGGAGTTCCACAAGCCAGGCAGTAAAGACACTAAGACACAAGGGGTTACTGGGTGTGGAAGAATTAGGAACAGAAACATTAATTATGAGCGGGACGAGGAAAGATTAATCAGGAGGACAATAGGGAGCGATTGACATTGCATTTAAATATTTGAAGATTAAAGTTGGCTGGAAAGCATGGAGCCGGAAGGGAGTTCCACAAGCCAGGCAGTAAAGACACTAAGACACAAGGGGTTACTGGGTGTGGAAGAATTAGGAACAGAAACATTAATTATGAGCGGGACGAGGAAAGATTAATCAGGAGGACAGTAGGGAGCGATTGACATTGCATTTAAATATTTGAAGATTAAAGTTGGCTGGAAAGCATGGAGCCGGAAGGGAGTTCCACAAGCCAGGCAGTAAAGACACTAAGACACAAGGGGTTACTGGGTGTGGAAGAATTAGGAACAGAAACATTAATAATGAGCGGGAAGAGGAAAGATTAATCAGGAGGACAGTAGGTAGCGATTGAGATTGCATTTAATTATTTGAAGATTAAAGTTGGCTGGAAAGCATGGAGCCAGAGGGGAGTTCCTCAAGCAAGGCAGTAAAGACACTAAGACACAAGGGGTTACTGGGTGTGGAAGAATTAGGAACAGAAACATTAATAATGAGCGGGAAGAGGAAAGATTAATCAGGAGGACAGCAGATAGTAATTGATATTGCATTTAAATATTTGAAGATTAAAGTTGGCTGGAAAGCATGGAGCCGGAAGGGAGTTCCACAAGCCAGGCAGTAAAGACACTAAGACACAAGGGGTTACTGGGTGTGGAAGAATTAGGAACAGAAACATTAATTATGAGCGGGACGAGGAAAGATTAATCAGGAGGACAGTAGGGAGCGATTGACATTGCATTTAAATATTTGAAGATTAAAGTTGGCTGGAAAGCATGGAGCCGGAAGGGAGTTCCACAAGCCAGGCAGTAAAGACACTAAGACACAGGCGGTTACTGGGTGTGGAAGAATTAGGAACAGAAACATTAATTATGAGCGGGACGAGGAAAGATTAATCAGGAGGACAGTAGGGAGCGATTGACATTGCATTTAAATATTTGAAGATGAAAGTTGGCTGGAAAGCATGGAGCCGGAAGGGAGTTCCACAAGCCAGGCAGTAAAGACACTAAGACACAAGGGGTTACTGGGTGTGGAAGAATTAGGAACAGAAACATTAATTATGAGCGGGACGAGGAAAGATTAATCAGGAGGACAGTAGGGAGCGATTGACATTGCATTTAAATATTTGAAGATTAAAGTTGCCTGGAAAGCATGGAGCCGGAAGGGAGTTCCTCAAGCAAGGCAGTAAAGACACTAAGACACAAGGGGTTACTGGGTGTGGAAGAATTAGGAACAGAAACATTAATAATGAGCGGGAAGAGGAAAGATTAATCAGGAGGACAGTAGGTAGCGATTGAGATTGCATTTAATTATTTGAAGATTAAAGTTGGCTGGAAAGCATGGAGCCAGAGGGGAGTTCCTCAAGCAAGGCAGTAAAGACACTAAGACACAAGGGGTTACTGGGTGTGGAAGAATTAGGAACAGAAACATTAATAATGAGCGGGAAGAGGAAAGATTAATCAGGAGGACAGTAGGTAGCGATTGACATTGCATTTAAATATTTGAAGATTAAAGCTGGTTGGAAAGCATGGAGCCGGAGGGGAGTTCCTCAAGCAAGGCAGTAAAGACACTAAGAAACAAGGGGTTACTGGGTGTGGAAGAATTAGGAACAGAAACATTAATAATGAGCGGGAAGAGGAAAGATTAATCAGGAGGACAGTAGGTAGCGATTGATATTGCATTTAAATATTTGAAGATTAAAGTTGGCTGGAAAGCATGGAGCCGGAGGGGAGTTCCTCAAGCAAGGCAGTAAAGACACTAAGACACAAGGGGTTACTGGGGGTGGAAGAATTAGGAACAGAAACATTAATAATGAGCGGGAAGAGGAAAGATTAATCAGGAGGACAGTAGGTAGCGATTGATATTGCATTTAAATATTTGAAGATTAAAGTTGGCTGGAAAGCATGGAGCCGGAGGGGAGTTCCTCAAGCAAGGCAGTAAAGCCACTAAGACACAAGGTGTTACTGGGTGTGGAAGAATTAGGAACAGAAACATTAATAATGAGCGGGAAGAGGAAAGATTAATCAGGAGGACAGCAGATAGTAATTGATATTGCATTTAAATATTTGAAGATTAAAGTTGGCTGGAAAGCATGGAGCCGGAAGGGAGTTCGACAAGCAAGGCAGTAAAGACACTAAGACACAAGGGGTTACTGGGTGTGGAAGAATTAGGAACAGAAACATTAATAATGAGCGGGAAGAGGAAAGATTAATCAGGAGGACAGTAGGTAGCGATTGACATTGCATTTAAATATTTGAAGATTAAAGTTGGCTGGAAAGCATGGAGCCGGAGGGGAGTTCCTCAAGCCAGGCAGTAAAGACACTGAGACACAAGGGGTTACTGGGTGTGGAAGAATTAGCAACAGAAACATTAATTATGAGCGGGACGAGGAAAGATTAATCAGGAGGACAGTAGGGAGCGATTGACATTGCATTTAAATATTTGAAGATTAAAGTTGGCTGGAAAGCATGGAGCCGGAAGGGAGTTCCTCAAGCCAGGCAGTAAAGACACTAAGACACAAGGGGTTACTGGGTGTGGAAGAATTAGGAACAGAAACATTAATTATGAGCGGGACGAGGAAAGATTAATCAGGAGGACAGTAGGGAGCGATTGACATTGCATTTAAATATTTGAGAATGAAAGTTGGCTGGAAAGCATGGAGCCGGAAGGGAGTTCCACAAGCCAGGCAGTAAAGACACTAAGACACAAGGGGTTACTGGGTGTGGAAGAATTAGGAACAGAAACATTAAATATGAGCGGGACGAGGAAAGATTAATCAGGAGGACAGTAGGGAGCGATTGACATTGCATTTAAATATTTGAAGATTAAAGTTGGCTGGAAAGCATGGAGCCGGAAGGGAGTTCCACAAGCCAGGCAGTAAAGACACTAAGACACAAGGGGTTACTGGGTGTGGAAGAATTAGGAACAGAAACATTAATAATGAGCGGGAAGAGGAAAGATTAATCAGGAGGACAGCAGATAGTAATTGATGTTGCATTTAAATATTTGAAGATTAAAGTTGGCTGGAAATCATGGAGCCGGAAGGGAGTTCCACAAGCAAGGCAGTAAAGACACTAAGACACAAGGGGTTACTGGGTGTGGAAGAATTAGGAACAGAAACATTAATAATGAGCGGGAAGAAGAAAGATTAATCAGGAGGACAGTAGGTAGCGATTGATATTGCATTTAAATATTTGAAGATTAAAGTTGGCTGGAATGCATGGAGCCGGAAAGGAGTTCCTCAAGCAAGGCAGTAAAGACACTAATACACAAGGGGTTACTGGGTGTGGAAGAATTAGGAACAGAAACATTAATAATGAGTGGGAAGAGGAAAGATTAATCAGGAGGACAGTAGGTAACGATTGATATTGCATTTAAATATTTGAAGATTAAAGTTGGCTGGAAAGCATGGAGCCGGAGGGGAGTTCCTCAAGCAAGGCAGTAAAGACACTAAGACACAAGGGGTTACTGGGTGTGGAAGAATTAGGAACAGAAACATTAATAATGAGCGGGAAGAGGAAAGATTAATCAGGAGGACAGCAGATAGTAATTGATATTGCATTTAAATATTTGAAGATTAAAGTTGGCTGGAAAGCATGGAGCCGGAGGGGAGTTCCTCAAGCAAGGCAGTAAAGACACTAAGACACAAGTGGTTACTGGGTGTGGAAGAATTAGGAACAGAAACATTAATAATTTGCGGGAAGAGGAAATATTAATCAGGAGGACAGCAGATAGTAATTGATATTGCATTTAAATATTTGAAGATTAAAGTTGGCTGGAAAGCATGGAGCCGGAAGGGAGTTCGACAAGCAAGGCAGTAAAGACACTAAGACACAAGGGGTTACTGGGTGTGGAAGAATTAGGACCAGAAACATTAATTAATAGCGGGAAGAGGAAAGATTAATCAGGAGGACAGTAGGTAGTGATTGACATTGAATTTAAATATTTGAAGATTAAAGCTGGTTGGAAAGCATGGAGCCGGAGGGGAGTTCCTCAAGCAAGGCAGTAAAGACACTAAGACACAAGGGGTTACTGGGTGTGGAAGAATTAGGAACAGAGACATTAATAATGAGCGGGATGAAGAAAGATTAATCAGGAAGACAGCAGATAGTAATTGATATTGCATTTAAATATTTGAAGATTAAAGTTGGCTGGAAAGCATGGAGCCGGAGGGGAGTTCCTCAAGCAAGGCAGTAAAGACACTAAGACACAAGTGGTTACTGGGTGTGGAAGAATTAGGAACAGAAACATTAATAATGAGCGGCAAGAGGAAAGATTAATCAGGAGGACAGTAGGTAGCGATTGACATTGCATTTAAATATTTGAAGATTAAAGTTGGCTGGAAAGCATGGAGCCAGAAGAGCGTTCCACAAGTAAGGCAGTAAAGCCACTAAGAAACAAGGGGTTACTCGGTGTGGAAGAATTAGGAACAGAAACATTAATAATGAGCGGGAAGAGGAAAGATTAATCAGGAGGACAGTAGGTAGCGATTGACATTGCATTTAAATATTTGAAGATTAAAGTTGGCTGGAATGCATGGAGCCGGAAGGGAGTTCGACAAGCAAGGCAGTAAAGACACTAAGACACAAGGGGTTACTGGGTGTGGAAGAATTAGGAACAGAAACATTAATAATGAGCGGGAAGAGGAAAGATTAATCAGGAGGACAGCAGATAGTAATTGATATTGCATTTAAATATTTGAAGATTAAAGTTGGCTGGAAAGCATGGAGCCGGAGGGGAGTTCCTCAAGCAAGGCAGTAAAGACACTAAGACACAAGGGGTTACTGGGTGTGGAAGAATTAGGAACAGAAACATTAATAATGAGCGGGAAGAAGAAAGATTAATCAGGAGGACAGTAGGTAGCGATTGATATTGCATTTAAATATTTGAAGATTAAAGTTGGCTGGAAAGCATGGAGCCAGAAGAGAGTTCCACAAGCAAGGCAGTAAAGACACTAAGACACAAGGGGTTACTGGGTGTGGAAGAATTAGGAACAGAAACATTAATAATGAGTGGGAAGAGGAAAGATTAATCAGGAGGACAGTAGGTAGCGATTGACATTGCATTTAAATATTTGAAGATTAAAGTTGGCTGGAATGCATGGAGCCGGAAGGGAGTTCGACAAGCAAGGCAGTAAAGACACTAAGACACAAGGGGTTACTGGGTGTGGAAGAATTAGGAACAGAAACATTAATAATGAGCGGGAAGAGGAAAGATTAATCAGGAGGACAGCAGATAGTAATTGATATTGCATTTAAATATTTGAAGATTAAAGTTGGCTGGAATGCATGGAGCCGGAAAGGAGTTCCTCAAGCAAGGCAGTAAAGACACTAATACACAAGGGGTTACTGGGTGTGGAAGAATTAGGAACAGAAACATTAATAATGAGTGGGAAGAGGAAAGATTAATCAGGAGGACAGTAGGTAGCGATTGATATTGCATTTAAATATTTGAAGATTAAAGCTGGTTGGAAAGCATGGAGCCGGAGGGGAGTTCCTCAAGCAAGGCAGTAAAGACACTAAGACACAAGGGGTTACTGGGTGTGGAAGAATTAGGAACAGAAACATTAATAATGAGCAGGAAGAGGAAAGATTAATCAGGAGGACAGCAGATAGTAATTGATATTGCATTTAAATATTTGAAGATTAAAGTTGGCTGGAAAGCATGGAGCCGGAAGGGAGTTCCACAAGCAAGGCAGTAAAGCCACTAAGACACAAGGGGTTACTGGGTGTGGAAGAATTAGGAACAGAAACATTAATAATGAGCGGGAAGAAGAAAGATTAATCAGGAGGACAGTAGGTAGCGATTGATATTGCATTTAAATATTTGAAGATTAAAGTTGGCTGGAAAGCATGGAGCCGGAAGGGAGTTCCACAAGCAAGGCAGTAAAGACACTAAGACACAAGGGGTTACTGGGTGTGGAAGAATTAGGAACAGAAACATTAATAATGAGCGGGAAGAGGAAAGATTAATCAGGAGGACAGTAGGTAGCGATTGACATTGCATTTAAATATTTGAAGATTAAAGTTGGCTGGAAAGCATGGAGCCAGAAGAGCGTTCCACAAGTAAGGCAGTAAAGCCACTAAGAAACAAGGGGTTACTCGGTGTGGAAGAATTAGGAACAGAAACATTAATAATGAGCGGGAAGAGGAAAGATTAATCAGGAGGACAGTAGGTAGCGATTGACATTGCATTTAAATATTTGAAGATTAAAGTTGGCTGGAAAGCATGGAGCCGGAAGGGAGTTCCACAATCCAGGCAGTAAAGACACTAAGACACAAGGGGTTACTGGGTGTGGAAGAATTAGGAACAGAAACATTAATAATGAGCGGGAAGAGGAAAGATTAATCAGGAGGACAGCAGATAGTAATTGATATTGCATTTAAATATTTGAAGATTAAAGTTGGCTGGAAAGCATGGAGCCGGAGGGGAGTTCCTCAAGCAAGGCAGTAAAGACACTAAGACACAAGGGGTTACTGGGTGTGGAAGAATTAGGAACAGAAACATTAATAATGAGCGGGAAGAGGAAAGATTAATCAGGAGGACAGCAGATAGTAATTGATATTGCATTTAAATATTTGAAGATTAAAGTTGGCTGGAAAGCATGGAGCCGGAGGGGAGTTCCTCAAGCAAGGCAGTAAAGACACTAAGACACAAGGGGTTACTGGGTGTGGAAGAATTAGGAACAGAAACATTAATAATGTGCGGGAAGAGGAAAGATTAATCAGGAGGACAGTAGGTAGCGATTGACATTGCATTTAAATATTTGAAGATTAAAGTTGGCTGGAAAGCATGGAGCCGGAGGGCTGTTCCACAAGCAAGGCAGTAAAGACACTAAGACACAAGGGGTTACTGGGTTTGGAAGAATTAGGAACAGAAACATTAATAATGAGCGGGAAGAGGAAAGATTAATCAGGAGGACAGTAGGTAGCGATTGACATTGCATTTAAATATTTGAAGATTAAAGTTGGCTGGAAAGCATGGAGCCAGAAGGGAGTTCCACAAGCAAGGCAGTATAGCGACTAAGACACAAGGGGTTACTTGGTGTGGAAGAATTAGGTACAGAAACATTAATAATGAGCGGGAAGTAGAAAGAGTAATCAGGAGGACAGCAGATAGTAAGTGATATTGCATTTAAATATTTGAAGTTTAAAGGTGGCTGGAAAGCATGGAGCCGGAAAGGAGTTCCACAAGCAAGGCAGTAAAGCCACTAAGACACAAGGGGTTACTGGGTGTGGAAGAATTAGGAACAGAAACGTTAATAATGAGCGGGAAGAGGAAAGATTAATCAGGAGGACAGTAGGTAGCAATTGACATTGCATTTAAATATTTGAAGATTAAAGTTGGCTGGAAAGCATGGAGCCAGAAGAGATTTCCACAAGTCAGGCAGTAAAGCCACTAAGACACAAGGGGTTACTGTGTGTGGAAGAATTAGGAACAGAAACATTAATAATGAGCAGGAAGAGGAAAGATTAGTATGGAGGACAGTAGGTAGCGGTTGACAATGCATTTAAATATTTGAAGATTAAAGTTGGCTGGAAAGTATGGAGCCGGAAGGGAGTTCCACAAGCAAGGCAGTAAAGACACTAAGACACAAGGGTTTACTGGGTGTGGAAGAATTAGGAACAGAAACATTAATAATGAGCGGGAAGAGGAAAGAGTAATCAGGAGGACAGTAGGTAGCGATTGACATTGCATTTAAATATTTGAAGATTAAAATTGGCTGGAAAGCATGGAACCAGAAGTGAGTTCCACAAGTAAGGCAGTAAAGCCACTAAGACACAAGGGGTTACTGGGTGTGGAAGAATTAGGAACAGAAACATTAATAATGAGCGGGAAGAGGAAAGATTAATCAGGACGACAGCAGATAGTAATTGATATTGCATTTAAATATTTGAAGTTTAAAGTTGGCTGGAAAGCATGGATCCAGAAAGGAGTTCCACAAGTAAGGCAGTAAAGCCACTAAGACACAAGGGGTTACTGGGTGTGGAAGAATTAGGAACAGAAACATTAATAATGAGCAGGAAGTAGAAAGAGTAATCAGGAGGACAGCAGATAGTAATTGATATTGCATTTAAATATTTGAGGATTAAAGTTGGCTGGAAAGCATGGAGCCTGAAGGGAGTTCCACAAGCAAGGCAGTATAGCGACTAAGACACAAGGGGTTACTTGGTGTGGAAGAATTAGGAACAGAAACATTAATAATGATACAGGAAGTAGAAAGAGTAATCAGGAGGACAGCAGATAGTAAGTGATATTGCATTTAAATATTTGAAGTTTAAAGTTGGCTGGAAAGCATGGAGCCGGAAAGGAGTTCCTCAAGCAAGGCAGTAAAGACACTAATACACAAGGGGTTACTGGGTGTGGAAGAATTAGGAAGAGAAACGTTAATAATGAGCGGGAAGAGGAAAGATTAATCAGGAGGACAGTAGGTAGCAATTGACATTGCATTTAAATATTTGAAGATTAAAGTTGGCTGGAAAGCATGGAGCCAGAAGAGATTTCCACAAGTCAGGCAGTAAAGCCACTAAGACACAAGGGGTTACTGTGTGTGGAAGAATTAGGAACAGAAACATTAATAATGAGCGGGAAGAGGAAAGATTAGTCAGGAGGACAGTAGGTAGCGGTTGACAATGCATTTAAATATTTGAAGATTAAAGTTGGCTGGAAAGTATGGAGCCGGAAGGGAGTTCCACAAGCAAGGCAGTAAAGACACTAAGACACAAGGGTTTACTGGGTGTGGAAGAATTAGGAACAGAAACATTAATAATGAGCGGGAAGAGGAAAGAGTAATCAGGAGGATAGTAGGTAGCGATTGACATTGCATTTAAATATTTGAAGATTAAAGTTTGCTGGAAAGTATGGAGCCCGAAGAGAGTACCACCAGTAAGGCAGTAAAGCCACTAAGACACAAGGGGTTATTTGTTGTGGAAGAATTAGGAACAGAAACATTAATAATTAGCGGGAAGAGGAAAGATTAATCAGGAGGACAGTAGGTAGCAATTGACATTGCATTTAAATATTTGAAGATTAAAGTTGGCTGGAAAGCATGGAGCCGGAGGGGAGTTCCTCAAGCAAGGCAGTAAAGACACTAAGACACAAGGGGTTACTGGGTGTGGAAGAATTAGGAACAGAAACATTAATAATGTGCGGGAAGAGGAAATATTCATCAGGAGGACAGCAGATAGTAATTGATATTGCATTTAAATATTTGAAGATTAAAGTTGGCTGGAAAGCATGGAGCCGGAAGGGAGTTCCACAAGCAAGGCAGTAAAGACACTAAGACACAAGGGGTTACTGGGTGTGGAAGAATTAGGAACAGAAACATTAATAATGAGCGGGAAGAGGAAAGATTAATCAGGAGGACAGTAGGTAGCGATTGACATTGCATTTAAATATTTGAAGATTAAAATTGGCTGGAAAGCATGGAACCAGAAGTGAGTTCCACAAGTAAGGCAGTAAAGCCACTAAGACACAAGGGGTTACTGGATGTGGAAGAATTAGGAACAGAAACATTAATAATGAGTGGGAAGAGGAAAGATTAATCAGGAGGACAGTAGGTAGCAATTGACATTGCATTTAAATATTTGAAGATTTAAGTTGGCTGGAAAGCATGGAGCCAGAAGGGAGTTCCACAAGCAAGGCAGTAAAATTACTAAGACAAAATGGCTTACTGGGTGTGGAAGAATTAAGAACAGAAACATTAATAATGAGCTGGAAGAGGAAAGAATAATCAGGATGGCGGTAGATAGCAATTGACATTGCATTTAAATTTTTACAAGTTACAGATGGCTTACTGCTCGACATAGTTCATCATCTTACCCAGGATATTTTTTTTTTCAGCGTATCATCCCAAGCATGGCTGGAGGCCAGTATCATGCAAGGGGTTAACGAAGGGTTGGAGGAAGAGCAGATAGGTGTGGTAAAGGGGAGGATGTGGAGAAAGAGAAAGACAGTGGGTCGATCAAGGCAAGGGGGTTACAGAAGATTTGGAGCGAGAGCAGATAGGAATATTACAATGAGAGCTGTGCTGCTGGTATAGCTGGAAATAATTGTTCCTGTGTGTTCTGGCAGTGAAGAATGCTGGTGTGAGCCATGGAGAAGATTGCAGGATGAAAGCGTCCATGCCAGTTTTGACCCAGGAAGAAACCTTAGTGGCACAGTTTTCTATTGTGAGGTTAAAGATGTCAGTTCAAAGGCATCACACAGAAAATCTCAGAATGAGTCCCAATCAGTGTGCTGGTAACAGAAAGAGGTCTTATTGATAGGGGTCGCTGTTTAATGGATGCTTGGAAGGAAGATATCAGTACTTAAGATAAGGTAAGAAATCGATCCAATAGAGAAGCATGTTGCTTGGTTTGGCTAGGGAAACAAGTAGGGAATTCCATGATTTGAATGAGAGATTAAGCAATAGAAAAATTTAATGTTTGTATAGCAGCAATGTCAATACGTTTTAGAATGTTTCACAGATGGATGGAGAGAAAGTGCCTTTTCTATACTGTCAGCTGTTGGGTCTAATATACTGCAGGCATCCGAAGAGGGGGAGCGATAAAGGAAAAAGAGATAGCTAACAGAGTTTAGTAACAAAAATGGAAGCACACGAAAGAGTAGTCAGCAATCTTGAGATACAATTCTCTGGTCATCGGCAGATTATCCTGGATGTGAACACCAAAGCCATGCATGTGAATGTTGGAATCTTTTTGGATAATGGGAAGATACCTGCAACCAAGGATTTATTGGTTACAATGGAAGAATTCAATTTGGCTTCACAAAGGGCAAAGATATCTGACGACCATTCCAGAAGGAAGGATTCAATGCTGCAGAAGTTGGAACAGATACTGCGAATTTCGAAAAGAGAAAGATGGTGGCTACTTTTTTTTTTTGTTAGCTGATTTAGTTTTATTTCTTTTGAGTTATGTTTTAAGGAGAGAGAGGAAAAAGACCACCATAATTGTCACGACCTGTTGTTGTCAATGGCAATACGAACCAATCAGTATGTAGCTGAGAGCAGAGCATAATGTGGCCTCAGGGTTGCTCACCGGAAATACACGCAGGGACCCCTACCCATGTGCAACATGGCACTACAGATACTCTGATATTTATGCAACTGTTGATTGGAGCAGCCTCTCTCAGCACTGCCAAAGAGTTTGGGCTCCTAATGACCAGTTGGAAGCAGCTGCCAACCTGGTACTCTCATAATGGAATGTCACAGCCACTGGTTAGTCTAATCACCAAAGAGTTAAGACATTTAAATCATTGAGGCCTTGGTAAGAGAAATAAATAAATAAAAAGAACTGGTAAACCATATGTTGAACAGGGAACAAGGGATGAACCTCTACTTGTGTTCAATCAATGGACATGGAAGGACTGCGGATCGGATGATGAGCTTAACTACTCCTATTAACATGTAAAAAAAAAGAAAAGAGCGAAAGAAAGAAAGAAAATTGGGAAAGAATTCATATTAAGTAATTACTTAGTATTATAAGTTCTGATGTCAACTACCAAGTAAAAAAATGGAAGATGGAAGTTAATTTTTCAGCATTGATAAATAACATTGGGTAAGCATATTCTAATATTAAAATGGTTGGGAGGATGGGCTGAATTAATAAGTCCTGTAAGTGCATATATATATATATATATATATATATATATATATATATATAAGTAACAAAAATATTGGTAATCCTTATGGATAATCCCAAGGAGGATGAAATCCTGAGAGCTCAATGTTAAGTCAGAACGAATAATTTAAAGAAAAACAGACGAATTTAAGGCTCCATTTTTTATAATTTAGAGAATTTTATTTTTCTCTGGATCTTCAGACTTCACTTTCAAAAGGTGAAACGAAAAATGAATTTAAAATTTACACTTTTGAGGGGCAGTATTAAGCTCATAAAAGGTGACATAGAGGGTGATGAAGAATAGTGTGAGAGACAGGATCGAGTTTAGAGAGGGAAGGGAGAGTTTTATAATTTTTTTTCTTTTTGTTACAATACTTAATATTGAGGAAGGAGGGGGTAAAGATCAGAAATTACATATATAGATATATATATATGTGTGTTTCATTAAAAACGACAGACAAGGTACTACAGTTAATCTTTTCGTTTAATTTTCCTTGTGTTCGAACAAGAGCATTCTTTTTGGGATATAGTGTGTAGAAACTAAATGTTCTATAGTTCTGAGCACTTTTGGCTATACTTTTAGCCATTATCAAGGATGCTTTTATTTTTTCAGTTTAATTGAGTGTGTGCATTATGTGTATGTTTTTAGTGTGTTATATAGCTGTTTTATTTTCTGAACGTGGTTAGCACATTGTGGCCTAGTTTATAGTTAATATTATTTAAGAGTTGACTTTTACTTTTTTATTATTAAGGCTTCCATTATTTTTCATCTTTTTTTATATGTGGGTGAGGTTATTATGTTTGTATTTTCTACTAGTATGTTTCGGATGGAGTCTGGTAAGTTTGTGTGTGTTTAAATGAGTTCTAATGGAGCTGTGGTCATATAGGTGTAACGTAAGGCATCTGAATAGGCATGTAGTAGTGTGACCGATGTAATTATTTATGAATTCGGTTTGATCTGGAATATGGTTCCTTAAGGGCCATTTGAACTCATAGATAATGTTCGTTTGTTGTAATTTTGACTTAGCTGGTGTGTTGGTTAGCTGTCTTAAATTTTCTATAGTAGATAATTAATTCAATTTTTTAATTTTATTTCTTTTACCCAAATAAAAAAAAAAATTAAATGAATTATCTACTATAAAAAATTTAAGACAGCTAACCTTATCCTCAAAAATAAGTCAAAATTACCGCTCAGAACTATAAAACATTTGGACAGTTTTTACACATTCTTTGTCCAGAAAAGAAAGCTCTTGTTCGAACAAAAGAAAAATTAAATAAAAAGCTTAACTGTTTCATGCTAGTGCAATCGTCAGGCAACGATGCCTGACGATTGCACTAGCATGAAACAGACTGTCGCCTCTATATATATATATATATATATATATATATATATATATGCACATACATACAGTGCTGTTTGATAAAAGTGACTCACCTGATTTTTTTTAATAAATGTTGTTGTCTTTGATGAAACGAAAGTTGACCTAAATTCAAAGGATAAGCAATCTAAAATCCCAAGAAAAAGCTTTGAAAACTCTTTGAATTTAGCAGTAAGTACTGTCAAGCATCCATTCAGTATAATGTTCTGGGGGATGCTTTTCTTTTCATGGAACTGGTTTCTTAAAACCTATTGAAAAGACCCTCAGGAGCGAGCAGTACAAGAGAATTTTAGAGTCTTGTCTGCTCCCTTCTGCTGAAAGGGTGCATATCGACCCAACCAAGCTCATTTTTATGCAGGATAATGATCCCTGTCACAAATCAAAATTGATGAAGAAATACTTTGATGAGAAGCAAGTGAGTGTTATGACATGGCTGCCCCAATCTCCTGACCTCAACCCCATAGAAAACTTATGGAGCATTATAAACTACAGTCTCTTGAGAAAACAGTTGAGCAACAAAGAGGATTTGATTGTGAATTTCATATCCGAATAGAATTCAATGCTTGGAGATGAGATTTGCCAGAACCTTATCAAGTCAATGTCAAAAAGGTTTGAAAAGGTTATTCAAAATAAAGGAGGACCCATAGATTATTAAATATTTCAAACTATATTACCTATTATAAATAAATTATACCTTTATTATTCTTTATTTAAAGCAGTTTGGTTATGTTTCTATTGATTACTAGTTGCAGGAAATAAGTGAGTCACTTTTTTTCATGAAACTATGACATTATTTAATTAGGGAAGCTTTTAATTGGTTTTATAAATAAGATATATTAAGGACACTATTGTCTTGAGAAAAGATTTTTGAAATGAATTTTTACAAGAATTGTTTTCATTTTTAAAAATTATAATCAGAAGTTTTAAATCTTTTAAAATTCTGTATTAATATCAGCCTTTAGATTATATTAAGTGAAAACTGTTTTTACTAATCATAAATAATAAAGCTTAATTCCAGTCAACGAACACTAAGATTTTTAAAATAAGTTTTTTAAGTCAAAATTCCTACGGTTAGATTATGGAGAATATTTTCAAACATTTTTAAGATTACTGAGTACTTAAAAATTATATAAAAAAGCTTCTCACTTGTTGTTTTCTTAAATTATGTTTTACAGATAAAGTCTCTGTAGAACAACAATAAACCGGTCAAAAATGTAAACATGGCTACAGTTGGTTAAAAACACAGCTACTGTTTGGTTTAAAAATGCATTTCTGTGTTATTTTATACTTAAAGTAAATAATATTTGTTTCAAATCAAATTAATTATACTTTAAATCAGCTAATATTCCTAAAATAAAATTTCAGAAAAGTATATTTTATTTTTGGAAGATTTTTTTAATACAGAGAATCTTTTAGCTTTCAATTCAAGCTAAAATGAAAGCTTCAAGAAAGCTGTTTCATTTTTTAAAATTCATTTGAAACCTTAGGTATCATGAATTTAGTGGATGTATAGAGTTTTAATTTAGTGATAATATCACTTAATAACATGTATAAATGTATTTTTTGTATGGATGTTCAAAAAGGAAATAATTCTGAGTTACCACCTTTGACTACTTTTCCCTATCAGTTGATAGGGATGATTTAAGTCAGAGATTACAGTAGAAAATTACTGTTGATGTCCTATGACATAAGAGGCCACCATGCATAAATAAATGTTTTTCTATTATGTTTTAAGCAAAAAGTAAGCCTTACTTTTACAAAATCCAGTTAATTAATCTTTAAATTTACTATTTTTTTAAAAATGTACCTCTAGAACAAATATTGGATTTTTAAGAGATTTTTAAATTTCTTGCTTACATTCATTGTCTATAATGGCAGTTCGATGAGTGACATGTGAATGTGCCAATGTTTTAAAAATGCCTAAAAGCTTCATTTATCTGTCTATATTTCTGAAATGAGGTATTGTAACTATTTACCCTATTTGGACTGTTGCCCTCATCTTTGTTGCCATATTCACAACGTTTTGGCTGTTGTACACTCCAGCGATCTTCAGGATCTGTCTATATTTCTGAGATGAGGTATTGTAATTATTTGCACCATTTGGACCGTTGTCCTCATCTTTATTGCCATAATTACAATGTTTCAGCCATTGCATGCTCTGGCCTTCTTCAGGTGATTGGCCTTTTGAACTGAACCCTTTATTTTGTCCACCAGGTAGATTGTTGTTGTTCCATGTGCCATGCCTTTTCTGGATGTCTCAGTCTTAGTTATCTCCCTTTACCTCAACACTCCAAGTTTTGTTCACCTCTGCTGTAGCCAGGTATTGAACTACACTTTGGGTAAAGTCACTAGATCCAACCAATACTTTTATCCGCTCGGCCATGTGTCCTTGAGGATAAAAGCATTGGTTGAATCCAATGACTTGACCCAAAGAATTGTGAGTTCAATACCTGGCTACAGCAGAGTTGAACAAAACTCGGAGAGTTGAGTTACTAAAGGGAGATAGCTGATACTGAGACATCCGGAAGAGGCATGGCAAGTGGACGTAGAACAATTTATCCTGGTGGCCGAAATAAGGGGTTCAGTTCAAAATTCCACTTACCTGAAGAAGGCTGGAGCATACAATGGCCAAAACATAAATATAGCAATAAAAATGAGGACAGCAGCCCGAATAGTGTAAATATCTTTATTTACATATGGAAGTTAATTTTTTTAGCTTTATGCTATTATCTTTCAAATAAGACCAAAAGTTAGCTTCAAAAAAGGTATTTAAATTATTTAAAAGGTGATGATTTTTATAAAGTCTGTGGTGGTGCATGGTTTAAGTGTATTGAAAAAAAACAAAAACAAATATTGAATAGATGATGATTTGGATCCATAAAATATCTTTGTTCTGTCATGGCTTTACATGATTTCAAACATCTGAGTTCATTCAAAGAAAATGAGTCTCATCTCCTTATTTATTTTTTGCAGGCTGCAGGAGACAAAAATAAAGAATGGAAGAGGAAAGAAACCATTTTAGATTTGTCAAAATATCTTGACAAAGGAATTCGAGTCAAATTTAGTGGTGGAAGGGAAGGTAAGAAATTGTCTTGAAAGGTCGAGTTGGGTTGGGGGAGTAATTTCTTTTTGGGGTTTGTGTCGTGTGTTTCAAATTTAAAATTTAGTCTTGTTAAGGAACGTTAAAAATGTTTGTTTTGTTAAATAACATTTTTTAACGCAGTCACTCCTACCTTGGATATTTGTACGTTTTACATAATGCCATCTCTGTTTCTGGTAGAGTTACTATTAGAAATTGCTAAAAGGAGGAGTCGACCGTAGTTGGGAACATCGAGTCAATGCAAACGATCCTTTCCTTAGTTGCATAGTACATGCTTCACCAGGGCTACATACAGTTTTGAATTCAGAGTTTTCCTTCTCCTAGACTGGTTGGCACCCAAGGCTACAGAACCCAAGTGAATAGTTGTGGTCATTGAGTCAATGTGAATGATCCTTTCCTCAGCTGCATTGTACATGCGTCACCAGGCCTACATACAGTTTTGAATTCAGAGTTTTCCTTCTCCTAGACTGGTTGCCACCCAAGGCTACAGAACCCAAGTGAATAGTTGTGGTCATCGAGTCAATGCAAATGATCCTTTCCTTAGTTGCATAGTACATGCGTCACCAGGGCTACATACAGTTTTGAATTCAGAGTTTTCCTTCTCCTAGAGTGATTGCTACTCGTGGATATAGAATACAGTCTGTTCTACTATTTAACCCATAGCTGGGGAGAAGAGTTGGAATCATACCTTTTCCAACGGTTTATATACAGAGTGCAATGGTTAAATTGTCTAAATGATGCAAAACTTAAAATAACACTGGCATCTCATTTTAACAGATATATTTACTAAAAATTACACAAAAATATCTTGAAATACTAGAGAATAAATTTATTTGATAAAATCACCATTGGCTTCAACCACAGCCTCCAGATGACTTTGGAATTTCCTGCAACTCTTCTGGACAGCCTCCTTGTTTAAGTTGGTGAATGCTGCCATAATCCTTGCCTTCAGTTCATCTTTGGTGTTACAAGGAGTTTTGTTGGTCTCTTGCTCAACTGCACCCGACGTAATAATCAAGGGAGTTGCAGTCTGGGGAGTTAGATGGGCAGATGTAAGGGGTGATGTAGGCCTCTATTTTGAGTTTGAGACACTGTGGCAAGATGAATAATGGAGGCATAATGTTGCCATCACTAGTGATCACTCCAAATACCTTCGTAAATCACAATTAGACTCATCCAACACTGTCTAAATCATCAGCTCTATTCTCAAATTGATACCCAAACACTCTGAAATGTCCGCATTAGTGCTTTTGGCATGAATTCCAAACACTGCAGCATGCAGTTTCCAAATTTCTGGCAGAGTGAATTGCACACTTTTTCTCACAGATGGTGCCCAACTGAGCCTATTGCACTGTTCAGTTAACAAAAGACAAACGCACATGTGCAAAATTAAAAATATCAAATGGTGACAGTTTATCCATCGCACCCTGTGCACACATACATATGTGTGTGTGTCTCTCTATCTCTCTATATATATACTCCTAAGGTGTGCTATATTTATGGGATAAAGTGCTCAATATCAGATAGACCGAATGTAAATTATATATATGTATGTGTGCTTTATTTTGGTAGATTAAATTTAATACTAGTTTGGATATTTGTACGTTTTCATAGTGCCATCTCTGAGTTACTATTAGAAATTGCTATATAAGATTAGTTGGTGAAATCAAATTTCTTAATACATTCATTGATACCCCATGGGTATTTGAATCTTAGCATAATGCCATCTATATTTTTAGTTGAGTGACAATTAGAAATTATGAAAGGCTGTTTTATTTGGGGAAATAAAATTAAATTTATGAACACATTGATTAGTTCCTTGACTATTTGAACCCTTAGGCAGCTCAAGTTTCTGGGACGATAATAATGAGGAAGGAGGGCCTGGAGAATCTGATACTCACAGGTCAAATAGAGGGAAAGAGGGACAAAGGAAAACTACGCGTGGCATACCTGGCAGATATAAGCAAGTGGATGACAGAATGTGGTCTGGGGGAGGAAGCAGAGGGAAGGAACTTGTTGAGAGCTACAAGGGATAGAGAGTTAGCATTTGGAATTTTTATGTAAGAAATTTTTTATTGCCTTTTATTTCGATAAAGGAAAACTGACACTACACTGTCTTTGATTTTTTTTTCTTTTTTGTTTTTTCCATTGCACTATGATTTGTCTGTCATGTAACAGTTGCACATGCATGTCAGATGTAATGCACGACACACCATGAGATGCACAGGTGCCTTGTGTGGCAATAGGAGCGTTAAAGTTATTTCCAATTGGTTTATTTCAGCAATTTTTTAACCATCATGCATGCAAAAACAAAAAATGGTTATTTCTTTGACCCTGATATTATCTACCATATACACTTTTGACTCCTTTGGCAATGTTTACCTATCTATATATAAAATTTTGTTAATCTGTCTGTCACACCCTCTAAAATAGCCATACATTGACTGATTGGGCAAACAGGTAAGTGGGTACAAAGTACAGTTGGTTTTACTAAAGTGCTTAGCTTAGTACAATAGATTTTTATTAATCTTTTTTGGGGAAAAAAATTTTTATTAATGTATTTACACTATTTTAAAAAAACAATTTAATGATTAACATAAGAAATACGTATTTAATAAAAATGCAGTATTGTTTTTGCATATCTAAGTTTTTTATTTCATCGATTGGTTTATGAAATTGAATAAGACAGAGTTTGTAAATCTTGACAACAAATGTTAGCAATAACTTCAACAATACGAAATACTGTGAAGATTTCAACATGTGTTAGTTGCAAAACAAATTCTAGTTTTTAAAAAGTGATGATGATAATTTTAATAAAACTGAAACACATGAAAGTGGATTTATACATTTTCTTTATTCTTGAGAACTGACAACAAAGATGTTAAACACCATTTATTTATTGGATTGTTTATCTACAAGAATAATTTTACATTTACAAGATTATAAAAATATGTGGACCATCTATAATGAAATATATATTTTTCACCATTTTCTAAAGAAAGAAACGAATATGAAAAAAAATTTTTCTTTTTTTTTTAATCCATAAATTTCTAAAAACATCCGAACAAAAAAATTTAAATAAACATAGACTGATGAGTACCCAATTATAAATTTTTCAAAAATGTATTTTCTGTACATTTTTTTCATTTGCTCACGTCATTTTAAATTCACTAACTTTAGGTTGAGAGCATTTCTTTGGAACCAAACATTCTTTTAATTTTAAATTTTAGACAAGACCCCAAACACTCAATATTTTGTGTGTGTGTGTATCTCCCTCTTTGGGTGGACAAAGTTTTCATGGTGGATAATTACAGAATATATGTAATTTTTACCAGGCGTTACATTAAAATAAAACCACTTTCTATCTTATTGAACCTACTTTAACTTTAGTCCTTTATGAATAATCTCTATAGTTTCTTTCCTCATTTTCACTGATTGTAAAGCCCATCTGACTAGAGGCAGTCCTTCCTTACTTGGGTGGGTGGAAATGATTATCAAAATTTAAATGCAATATGGAATGCCACTTTCTATCTTCTTGAACCTACTTTAACTTTAGTCCTTTATTAATAATCTCTATAGTTTCTTTCCTCATTTTCACTCCTTGTAAAGCCCAGCTGACTAGAGGCAGTCCTTCCTTACTTGGGTGGGTGGAAGTGATTACCAAAATTTAAATGCAATATGGAATGCCACTTTCTATCTTCTTGAACCTACTTTAACTTTAGTCCTTTATTAATAATCTCTATAGTTTCTTTCCTCATTTTCACTACTTGTAAAGCCCAGCTACCTAGAGGCAGTCCGTCCTTATTTGGGTGGGTGGAAATGATTATCAAAATTTAAATGCAATATGGAATGCCACTTTCTATCTTCTTGAACCTACTTTAACTTTAGTCCTTTATTAATAATCTCTATAGTTTCTTTCCTCATTTTCACTCCTTGTAAAGCCCAGCTGACTAGAGGCAGTCCTTCCTTACTTGGGTGGGTGGAAATGATTATCAAAATTTAAATGAAATATGGAACGCCACTTTCTATCTTCTTGAACCTACTTTAACTTTAGTCCTTTATTAATAATCTCTATAGTTTCTTTCCTCATTTTCACTCCTTGTAAAGGCCAGCTGACTAGAGGCAGTGCTTCCTTTCTTGGGTGGGTGGAAATGATTATCAAAATTTAAATTTAATATGGAATGCCACTTTCTATCTTCTTGAACCTACTTTAACTTTAGTCCTTTATTAATAATCTCTATAGTTTCTTTCCTCATTTTCACTACTTGTAAAGCCCAGCTGCCTAGAGGCAGTCCGTCCTTATTTGGGTGGGTGGAAATGATTATCAAAATTTAAATGCAATATGGAATGCCACTTTCTATCTTCTTGAACCTACTTTAACTTTAGTCCTTTATTAATAATCTCTATAGTTTCTTTCCTCATTTTCACTCCTTGTAAAGCCCAGCTGACTAGAGGCAGTGCTTCCTTTCTTGGGTGGGTGGAAATGATTATCAAAATTTAAATTTAATATGGAATGCCACTTTCTATCTTCTTGAACCTACTTTAACTTTAGTCCTTTATTAATAATCTCTATAGTTTCTTTCCTCATTTTCACTACTTGTAAAGCCCAGCTGCCTAGAGGCAGTCCGTCCTTATTTGGGTGGGTGGAAATGATTATCAAAATTTAAATGCAATATGGAATGCCACTTTCTATCTTCTTGAACCTACTTTAACTTTAGTCCTTTATTAATAATCTCTATAGTTTCTTTCCTCATTTTCACTCCTTGTAAAGCCCAGCTGACTAGAGGCAGTCCTTCCTTACTTGGGTGGGTGGAAATGATTATCAAAATTTAAATGAAATATGGAACGCCACTTTCTATCTTCTTGAACCTACTTTAACTTTAGTCCTTTATTAATAATCTCTATAGTTTCTTTCCTCATTTTCACTCCTTGTAAAGGCCAGCTGACTAGAGGCAGTGCTTCCTTTCTTGGGTGGGTGGAAATGATTATCAAAATTTAAATTTAATATGGAATGCCACTTTCTATCTTCTTGAACCTACTTTAACTTTAGTCCTTTATTAATAATCTCTATAGTTTCTTTCCTCATTTTCACTACTTGTAAAGCCCAGCTGCCTAGAGGCAGTCCGTCCTTATTTGGGTGGGTGGAAATGATTATCAAAATTTAAATGCAATATGGAATGCCACTTTCTATCTTCTTGAACCTACTTTAACTTTAGTCCTTTATTAATAATCTCTATAGTTTCTTTCCTCATTTTCACTCCTTGTAAAGCCCAGCTGACTAGAGGCAGTCCTTCCTTACTTGGGTGGGTGGAAATGATTATCAAAATTTAAATGAAATATGGAACGCCACTTTCTATCTTCTTGAACCTACTTTAACTTTAGTCCTTCTTTAATAATCTCTATAGTTTCTTTCCTCATTTTCACTCCTTGTAAAGCCCAGCTGACTAGAGGCAGTCCTTCCATACTTGGGTGGGTGGAAATGATTATCAAAATTTAAATGCAATATGGAATGCCACTTTCTATCTTCTTGAACCTACTTTAACTTTAGTCCTTTATTAATAATCTCTATAGTTTCTTTCCTCATTTTCACTCCTTGTAAAGCCCAGCTGACTAGAGGCAGTCCTTCCTTACTTGGGTGGGAGGAAATGATTATCAAAATTTAAATGCAATATGGAATGCCACTTTCTATCTTCTTGAACCTACTTTAACTTTAGTCCTTTTTTAATAATCTCTATAGTTTCTTTCCTCATTTTCTCTCCTTGTAAAGCCCAGCTGACTAGAGGCAGTCCTTCCTTACTTGGGTGGGAGGAAATGATTATCAAAATTTTGATCCAATATGGAACGCCACTTTCTATCTTCTTGAACCTACTTTAACTTTTGTCCTTTTTTAATAATCTCTATAGTTTCTTTCCTCATTTTCACTCCTTGTAAAGCCCAGCTGACTAGAGGCAGTCCTTCCTTACTTGGGTGGGAGGAAATGATTATCAAAATTTTAATCCAATATGGAATGCCACTTTCTATCTTCTTGAACCTACTTTAACTTTAGTCCTTTATTAATAATCTCTATAGTTTCTTTCCTCATTTTCACTCCTTGTAAAGCCCAGCTGACTAGAGGCAGTCCTTCCTTACTTGGGTGGGAGGAAATGATTATCAAAATTTTAATCCAATATGGAACGCCACTTTCTATCTTCTTGAACCTACTTTAACTTTAGTCCTTTTTTAATAATCTCTATAGTTTCTTTCCTCATTTTCTCTCCTTGTAAAGCCCAGCTGACTAGAGGCATTCCTGCCTTACTTGTGTGGGTGGAAATGATTATCAAAATTTAAATGCAATATGGAAAGCCACTTTCTATCTTCTTGAACCTACTTTAACTTTAGTCCTTTATTAATAATCTCTATAGTTTCTTTCCTCATTTTCACTCCTTGTAAAGCCCAGCTGCCTAGAGGCAGTCCTTCCTTACTTGGGTGGGTGGAAATGATTATCAAAATTTAAATGCAATATGGAACGCCACTTTCTATCTTCTTGAACCTACTTTAACTTTAGTCCTTTATTAATAATCTCTATAGTTTCTTTCCTCATTTTCACTCCTTGTAAAGCCCAGCTGACTAGAGGCAGTCCTTCCTTACTTGGGTGGGTGGAAATGATTATCAAAATTTAAATGCAATATGGAATGCCACTTTCTATCTTCTTGAACCTACTTTAACTTTAGTCCTTTATTAATAATCTCTATAGTTTCTTTCCTCATTTTCACTCCTTGTAAAGCCCAGCTGACTAGAGGCATTCCTGCCTTACTTGGGTGGGTGGAAATGATTATCAAAATTTAAATGCAATATGGAATGCCACTTTCTATCTTATTGAACCTACTTTAACTTTAGTCCTTTATTAATAATCTCTATAATTTCTTTCCTCATTTTCACTGATTGTAAAGCCCAGCTGACTAGAGGCAGTCCTTCCTGACTTGGGTGGGTGGAAATGATTATCAAAATTTAAATGCAAAATGGAACGCCACTTTCTATCTTCTTGAACCTACTTTAACTTTAGTCCTTTATTAATAATCTCTATAGTTTCTTTCCTCATTTTCACTCATTGTAAAGCCCAGCTGACTAGAGGCAGTCCTTCCTTACTTGGGTGGGTGGAAATGATTATCAAAATTTAAATGCAATATGGAATGCCACTTTCTATCTTCTTGAACCTACTTTAACTTTAGTCCTTTATTAATAATCTCTATAGTTTCTTTCCTCATTTTCACTCCTTGTAAAGCCCAGCTGACTAGAGGCATTCCTGCCTTACTTGGGTGGGTGGAAATGATTATCAAAATTTAAATGCAATATGGAATGCCACTTTCTATCTTATTGAACCTACTTTAACTTTAGTCCTTTATTAATAATCTCTATAGTTTCTTTCCTCATTTTCACTGATTGTAAAGCCCATCTGACTAGAGGCAGTGCTTCCTTACTTGGGTGGCTGGAAATGATTATCAAAATTTAAATGCAATATGGAATGCCACTTTCTATCTTCTTGAACCTACTTTAACTTTAGTCCTTTATTAATAATCTCTATAGTTTCTTTCCTCATTTTCACTCCTTGTAAAGCCCAGCTGACTAGAGGCAGTCCTTCCTTACTTGGGTGGGTGGAAATGATTATCAAAATTTAAATGCAATATGGAACGCCACTTTCTATCTTCTTGAAGCTACTTTAACTTTAGTCCTTTATTAATAATCTCTATAGTTTCTTTCCTCATTTTCACTCCTTGTAAAGCCCAGCTGACTAGAGGCAGTCCTTCCTTATTTGGGTGGGTGGAAATGATTATCAAAATTTAAATGCAATATGGAATGCCACTTTCTATCTTCTTGAAGCTACTTTAACTTTAGTCCTTTATTAATAATCTCTATAGTTTCTTTCCTCATTTTCACTCCTTGTAAAGCCCAGCTGACTAGAGGCAGTGCTTCCTTACTTGGGTGGGTGGAAATGATTATCAAAATTTAAATGCAATATGGAATGCCACTTTCTATCTTCTTGAAGCTACTTTTACTTTAGTCCTTTATTAATAATCTCTATAGTTTCTTTCCTCATTTTAACTCCTTGTAAAGCCCAGCTGACTAGAGGCAGTCATTCCTTACTTGGGTGGGTGGAAATGATTATCAAAATTTAAATGCAATATGGAACGCCACTTTCCATCTTCTTGAACCTACTTTAACTTTAGTCCTTTATTAATAATCTCTATAGTTTCTTTCCTCATTTTCACTCCTTGTAAAGCCCAGCTAACTAGTGGCAGTCCTTCCATACTTGGGTGGTTGGAAATGATTATCAAAATTTAAATGCAATATGGAATGCCACTTTCTATCTTCTTGAACCTACTTTAACTTTAGTCCTTTATTAATAATCTCTATAATTTCTTACCTCATTTTCACTATTTGTAAAGCCCAGCTGACTAGAGGCAGTCCTTCCTTACTTGGGTGGGTGGAAATGATTATCAAAATTTAAATGCAAAATGGAACGCCACTTTCTATCTTCTTGAACCTACTTTAACTTTAGTCCTTTATTAATAATCTCTATAGTTTCTTTCCTCATTTTCACTCATTGTAAAGCCCAGCTGACTAGAGGCAGTCCTTCCTTACTTGGGTGGGTGGAAATGATTATCAAAATTTAAATGCAATATGGAATGCCACTTTCTATCTTCTTGAACCTACTTTAACTTTAGTCCTTTATTAATAATCTCTATAGTTTCTTTCCTCATTTTCACTCCTTGTAAAGCCCAGCTGACTAGAGGCATTCCTGCCTTACTTGGGTGGGTGGAAATGATTATCAAAATTTAAATGCAATATGGAATGCCACTTTCTATCTTATTGAACCTACTTTAACTTTAGTCCTTTATTAATAATCTCTATAGTTTCTTTCCTCATTTTCACTGATTGTAAAGCCCATCTGACTAGAGGCAGTGCTTCCTTACTTGGGTGGCTGGAAATGATTATCAAAATTTAAATGCAATATGGAATGCCACTTTCTATCTTCTTGAACCTACTTTAACTTTAGTCCTTTATTAATAATCTCTATAGTTTCTTTCCTCATTTTCACTCCTTGTAAAGCCCAGCTGACTAGAGGCAGTCCTTCCTTACTTGGGTGGGTGGAAATGATTATCAAAATTTAAATGCAATATGGAACGCCACTTTCTATCTTCTTGAAGCTACTTTAACTTTAGTCCTTTATTAATAATCTCTATAGTTTCTTTCCTCATTTTCACTCCTTGTAAAGCCCAGCTGACTAGAGGCAGTCCTTCCTTATTTGGGTGGGTGGAAATGATTATCAAAATTTAAATGCAATATGGAATGCCACTTTCTATCTTCTTGAAGCTACTTTAACTTTAGTCCTTTATTAATAATCTCTATAGTTTCTTTCCTCATTTTCACTCCTTGTAAAGCCCAGCTGACTAGAGGCAGTGCTTCCTTACTTGGGTGGGTGGAAATGATTATCAAAATTTAAATGCAATATGGAATGCCACTTTCTATCTTCTTGAAGCTACTTTTACTTTAGTCCTTTATTAATAATCTCTATAGTTTCTTTCCTCATTTTAACTCCTTGTAAAGCCCAGCTGACTAGAGGCAGTCATTCCTTACTTGGGTGGGTGGAAATGATTATCAAAATTTAAATGCAATATGGAACGCCACTTTCCATCTTCTTGAACCTACTTTAACTTTAGTCCTTTATTAATAATCTCTATAGTTTCTTTCCTCATTTTCACTCCTTGTAAAGCCCAGCTGACTAGAGGCATTCCTGCCTTACTTGTGTGGGTGGAAATGATTATCAAAATTTAAATGCAATATGGAATGCCACTTTCTATCTTCTTGAACCTACTTTAACTTTAGTCCTTTATTAATAATCTCTATAGTCTCTTTCCTCATTTTCACTCCTTGTAAAGCCCAGCTGCCTAGAGGCAATCCTTCCTTACTTGGGTGGGTGGAAATGATTATCAAAATTTAAATGCAACATGGAAAGTCACTTTGTATCTTCTTGAACCTACTTTACCATTAGTCCTTTATTAATAATCTCTATAGTTTCTTTCCTCATTTTCACTCCTTGTAAAGCCCAGCTGACTAGAGGCAGTGCTTCCTTACTTGGGTGGGTGGAAGTGATTATCAAAATTTAAATGCAATATGGAACGCCACTTTCTATCTTCTTGAACCTACTTTAACTTTAGTCCTTTATTAATAATCTCTATAGTTTCTTTCCTCATTTCACTCCTTTTAAAGCCCAGCTGACTAGAGGCAGTCCTTCCTTACTTGGGTGGGTGGAAATGATTATCAAAATTTAAATGCAATATGGAACGCCACTTTCTATCTTCTTGAACCTACTTTAACTTTAGTCCTTTATTAATAATCTCTATAGTTTCTTTCCTCATTTCACTCCTTTTAAAGCCCAGCTGACTAGAGGCATTCCTGCCTTACTTGGGTGGGTGGAAATGATTATCAAAATTTAAATGCAATATGGAATGCCACTTTCTATCTTCTTGAACCTACTTTAACTTTAGTCCTTTATTAATAATCTCTATAGTTTCTTTCCTCATTTTCACTCCTTGTAAAGCCCAGCTGACTAGAGGCAGTCCTTCCTTACTTGGGTGGGTGGAAATGATTATCAAAATTTAAATGCAATATGGAATGCCACTTTCTATCTTCTTGAACCTACTTTAACTTTAGTCCTTTATTAATAATCTCTATAGTTTCTTTCCTCATTTTCACTCCTTGTAAAGCCCAGCTGACTAGAGGCAGTCCTTCCTTACTTGGGTGGGTGGAAATGATTATCAAAATTTAAATGCAATATGGAATGCCACTTTCTATCTTCTTGAACCTACTTTAACTTTAGTCCTTTATTAATAATCTCTATAGTTTCTTTCCTCATTTTCACTCCTTGTAAAGCCCAGCTGACTCGAGGCAGTCCTTCCTTACTTGGGTGGGTGGAAATGATTATCAAAATTTAAATGCAATATGGAATGCCACTTTCTATCTTCTTGAACCTACTTTAACTTTAGTCCTTTATTAATAATCTCTATAGTTTCTTTCCTCATTTTCACTCCTTGTAAAGGCCAGCTGCCTAGAGGCAGTCCTTCCTTACTTGGGTGGGTGGAAATGATTATCAAAATTTAAATGCAATATGGAACGCCACTTTCTAACTTCTTGAACCTACTTTAACTTTAGTCCTTTATTAATAATCTCTATAGTTTCTTTCCTCATTTTCACTCCTTGTAAAGCCCAGCTGACTAGAGGCAGTCCTTCCTTACTTGGGTGGGTGGAAATGATTATCAAAATTTAAATGCAATATGGAATGCCACTTTCTATCTTCTTGAACCTACTTTAACTTTAGTCCTTTATTAATAATCTCTATAGTTTCTTTCCTCATTTTCACTCCTTGTAAAGCCCAGCTGACTAGAGGCAGTCCTTCCTTACTTGGGTGGGTGGAAATGATTATCAAAATTTAAATGCAATATGGAATGCCACTTTCTATCTTCTTGAACCTACTTTAACTTTAGTCCTTTATTAATAATCTCTATAATTTCTTTCCTCATTTTCACTCCTTGTAAAGCCCAGCTGACTAGAGGCATTCCTGTCTTACTTGGGTGGGTGGAAGTGATTATCAAAATTTAAATGCAATATGGAATGCCACTTTCTATCTTCTTGAACCTACTTTAACTTTAGTCCTTTATTAATAATATCTATAGTTTCTTTCCTCATTTTCACTCCTTGTAAAGCCCAGCTGACTAGAGGCAGTCCTTCCTTACTTGGGTGGGAGGAAATGATTATCAAAATTTAAATGCAATATGGAATGCCACTTTCTATCTTCTTGAACCTACTTTAACTTTAGTCCTTTTTTAATAATCTCTATAGTTTCTTTCCTCATTTTCACTCCTTGTAAAGCCCAGCTGACTAGAGGCAGTCCTTCCTTACTTGGGTGGGTGGAAATGATTATCAAAATTTAAATGCAATATGGAATGCCACTTTCTATCTTCTTGAACCTACTTTAACTTTAGTCCTTTATTAATAATCTCTATAGTTTCTTTCCTCATTTTCACTCCTTGTAAAGCCCAGCTGACTAGAGGCAGTCCTTCCTTACTTGGGTGGGTGGAAATGATTATCAAAATTTAAATGCAATATGGAATGCCACTTTCTATCTTCTTGAACCTACTTTAACTTTAGTCCTTTATTAATAATCTCTATAATTTCTTTCCTCATTTTCACTCCTTGTAAAGCCCAGCTGACTAGAGGCAATCCTTCCTTACTTGGGTGGGTGGAAGTGATTATCAAAATTTAAATGCAATATGGAATGCCACTTTCTATCTTCTTGAACCTACTTTAACTTTAGTCCTTTATTAATAATATCTATAGTTTCTTTCCTCATTTTCACTCCTTGTAAAGCCCAGCTGACTAGAGGCAGTCCTTCCTTACTTGGGTGGGAGGAAATGATTATCAAAATTTAAATGCAATATGGAATGCCACTTTCTATCTTCTTGAACCTACTTTAACTTTAGTCCTTTTTTAATAATCTCTCTAGTTTCTTTCCTCATTTTCACTCCTTGTAAAGCCCAGCTGACTAGAGGCAGTCCTTCCTTACTTGGGTGGGTGGAAGTGATTATCAAAATTTAAATGCAATATGGAATGCCACTTTCTATCTTCTTGAACCTACTTTAACTTTAGTCCTTTATTAATAATATCTATAGTTTCTTTCCTCATTTTCACTCCTTGTAAAGCCCAGCTGACTAGAGGCAGTCCTTCCTTACTTGGGTGGGTGGAAATGATTATCAAAATTTAAATGCAATATGGAATGCCACTTTCTATCTTCTTGAACCTACTTTAACTTTAGTCCTTTATTAATAATATCTATAGTTTCTTTCCTCATTTTCACTCCTTGTAAAGCCCAGCTGACTAGAGGCAGTCCTTCCTTACTTGGGTGGGAGGAAATGATTATCAAAATTTAAATGCAATATGGAATGCCACTTTCTATCTTCTTGAACCTACTTTAACTTTAGTCCTTTTTTAATAATCTCTCTAGTTTCTTTCCTCATTTTCACTCCTTGTAAAGCCCAGCTGACTAGAGGCAGTCCTTCCTTACTTGGGTGGGTGGAAGTGATTATCAAAATTTAAATGCAATATGGAATGCCACTTTCTATCTTCTTGAACCTACTTTAACTTTAGTCCTTTTTTAATAATCTCTCTAGTTTCTTTCCTCATTTTCACTCCTTGTAAAGCCCAGCTGACTAGAGGCAGTCCTTCCTTACTTGGGTGGGTGGAAGTGATTATCAAAATTTAAATGCAATATGGAATGCCACTTTCTATCTTCTTGAACCTACTTTAACTTTAGTCCTTTTTTAATAATCTCTCTAGTTTCTTTCCTCATTTTCACTCCTTGTAAAGCCCAGCTGACTAGAGGCAGTCCTTCCTTACTTGGGTGGGTGGAAATGATTATCAAAATTTAAATGCAAAATAAAAGGCCACCTTCTATCTTCTGCAATCCTCTTTAACTATAGTCCTTTATTAATTATCCTTATAGTCTTTTCTATCACTTTCAGTCCTTGTAAACCCCAGCTGACTTGAGGCATTCTTGCCTCTCTTGGTTGGTTGGAAATCATTATCAAAATTTAAATGCAAATAAAAGGCCACCTTCTATCTTCTTCATTCCTCCTTAACTTTAGTCCTGTATTAATTATCCCTATAGTCTTTTCTCTCACTTTCACTCCTTGTAAAGCCCAGCTGACTACAGTCTTCCTGCCCTCCTTGGGTCGGTGGAAATGATTATCAAATTTAAATACAACATGGAATGCTACTTTGTATCTTCTTGAATCTATATTAACTTTTTTCTTTTATTAATAATCTCTTGCTTGGGTTGGTGAATGCTGAACAATCTCATCACTGATGAATAAGTGACTTGAAACAATAGAAAGAAAGAAAAGTGTACTGAACGGTTACGTAATATCAGTCCTCCAATAATGCACTATCCTGGGTATGATGTTAAACTGTATCCGTGTCCTGGGCAAGATGATAAACTACATCCAACAGCAAGGCCTCTGATCAGGACGTTTTGAGGAGCGTGGAACCACCTCTTAATTGCTGATGTTCCCAGGTCCACCCTGACCCGGGGTGGTAGCACCTGTTAGGGTCCCAGCTATGGGAAAATAGCAAAATCCCTAAGTGCCTCATCACATCTAACCCATCCCAAAACAACTGCAACTTACAATTAACTTTCCCTCCCAAACCCTACACTAAATATACTAATACCTTACCCCTAAAATGTGATGGAAAGCAGTGGCTCAGTTTCAATCAGTAGAAAAAAAATAAAAATTTTAAACAATGATGTTGCCAGCTAAACATTTTTGAAACAATGATGTTGCCAGCTATACGTTTTTTGAAACAATGATGTTGCCAGCTATCAGTTTTTGAAACAATGATGTTGCCAGCTACACATTTTTATATATCTAGTAAATACTAGATCTGGCATTAAATAAGCCATAGTTGTTGATATGCCATAGAACCCAAAACAAACAAACCAATATGGCAGTGAATGCTTGACAATCTCCTTACAGATGAAGAAGAGACTTGAAACAACAGAAACAAAAAAGTTTGATGAATTTTTATGGAATATCTGTCCTCCTATATGGCAGTGAACGCTGGACAATCTCTGCACAGATAAAGAAGAGACTTGAAACAATAGAAACAAAGAAGAGTACTGAATTGTTATGTAAAATATCTGTCCAGCATTCACTGCCATATAGGTGGACTATTTGCTCACAGATGAAGTGTATACTTGAAACAATAGAAACAAAGATAAGTGTACTGAAATGTTATGTAATATCAGTCCTCCTATATGGCAGTGAATGCTGGACAAACTCCACCGAGATGAAGAAGAGACTTGAAACAACAGAAACAAAGAAAAGTATACTGAAATATTACGTAATATCAGTCCTCCTAGATGGCAGTGAATGCAGGACAATCTCCTCACACTTGAAGAAGAGACTTGAAACAGCACGAACAAAGAAAAGATTACTAAAAGGTTATGTCCTCCTAGATAAAGAAGTGACATTAAACAACAGAAACAAAGAACAGACTACTGAACTGTTACATAATGTCTGTCCTTTTATATGGAAGTGGATGCTGGACAATCTCCTCACATTTGAAGAAGAGACTTGAAACGATAGAAACAAAGATGAGTACTGAATTGTTATGTAAAATATCAGTCCTTCTATATGGCAGGGAATGCTGGACAATCTCTTCACTGATAAAGAAAACATCTGAAACAATAGAAACAAAGAAAAGTGTACTGAAATGTTACGTAATATCAGTCTCCTTGTATGGCAGTGAATGCTGGACACTCTCCTCACAGATGAAGAAGAGACTTGAACCAAAAAATAGATTGATGAATTGTTATGTAATATCAGTCCGTCTATATGGCAATGAATGCTGGGCAATCTCCTCACAGATGAAGAGTTTAGAAACAACAGAAACAAAGAAAACATTGATGAATTTTTATGTAATATCACTCCTCCTATATGGCTGTGAATGCTGGACAATCTCCTCAGATGAAGAAGTAACATGAGAATCAATGAAATGATTACTGAAATGTTACGTAATATCAGTCCTCCTATATGGTGTCACAGTATGAGTTATTCCCCTTAGATGAGCCCTATCTAATAAAAAGAAAAATATATAGGCACTCCCGTCCACACACACTTCCGAATAATAAAGTCACAGACACATGGCTGTGTGTAAACCCTATCCAGACTTCTCTCTCTTTATCTAAGGTTATATCCGTTATCATCCAAAGATAATGCCATAATATTACATGGCCGCAGCAACGGTATTTGTATGGCAGTGAATGCTGAACAATCTACTCACAGATAAAGAAGATACTTGACACCATAGAAACAAAGAAGTGTACTGAATTGTTATGTAAAATATCAGTGCTCCTATATGGCAGTGAATGCTGGACAATCTATTCACAGATGAAGAGACTGTCCTGGGTATGACGTTAAACTGCATCCGTGTCCTGGGTAAGACAATAAATTACATCCAACAGCAAGGCCTCTGATTAGGAGGTTTTGAGGAGCGTGGAACCACCTTTTAATTGCTGATGTTCCCAGGTCCACCCTGACCCGGAGTGGTAGCACCTGTTAGGGTCCCAACTATGGGAAAATAGCAAAATCCCAAGGCGTGTTCGCTTCCTGGGCATGACGATAAACTACATCCGCGTCCTGGGTATGACGATAAACAACGTCCAACCAACAGGCTGTTGATCCGATCAATCGGCTGGTCATGTCATGCCCCATCACATCTAACCCATCCCAAAACAACTACAACTTACAATTAACTTTCCATCCCAAACCCTACACTAAATATACTAACACCTTACCTCTAAAATATGATGGGAAACAATGATGTTGCCAGCTATATGTTTTTGAAACAATGATGTTGCCAGCTATAAGTTTTTTTGAAACAATGATGTTGCGAGCTATCAGTTATTTTGAAACAATGATGTTGCCAGCTATAAGTTTTTTTGAAACAATGATGTTGCCAGCTATACGTTTTTGATATATCTAGTAAATACTGGATCTGGCATTAAATAAAACATAGTGGTTGATATACCACAAAACCCCAAACAAATAAACAAACAAACAAACAGATGAAGAAGTGACTTGAAACAACAGAAACAAAGAAAAAGTACTGAACTGTTATGTAATATCAGTCCTCCTATATGGCAGTGAATGCTGGACAATCTTCGCACAGATAAAGAAGAGACTTGAAACAACAGAATCAATGAAAAGATTACTGAAATATTATGTAATATTAGTCTTCCTATATGGCAGTGAATGCTGGATAATTTTCTCACATTTGAAGAAGAGACTTGAAACAATAGAAAGAAAGAAAAGATTGATGAATTTTTATGTAATGTCAGTCTTACTATATCGCAGTGAATGCTGGACAGTCTACTCACAGATAAAGAAGATACTTGACACCATAGAAACAAAGAAGTGTACTGAATTGTTATGTAAAATATCAGTGCTCCTATATGGCAGTGAATGCTGGACAATCTATTCACAGATGAAGAGACTGTCCTGGGTATGACGTTAAACTGCATCCGAGTCCTGGGTAAGACAATAAACTACATCCAACAGCAAGGCCTCTGATCAGGAGTTTTTGAGGAGCGTGGAACCACCTTTTAATTGCTGATGTTCCCAGGTCCACCCTGACCCGGAGTGGTAGCACCTGTTAGGGTCCCAACTATGGGAAAATAGCAAAATCCCAAGGCGTGTTCGCTTCCTGGGTATGCCGATAAACTACATCCGCCTCCGGGGCATGACGATAAACTACATCCGCGTCCTGGGTATGACGATAAACAACGTCCAACCAACAGGCTGTTGATCCGATCAATCGGCTGGTCATGTCATGCCCCATCACATATAACCCATCACAAAACAACTACAACTTACAATTAACTTTCCATCCTAAACCCAACACTAAATATACTAACACCGTACCCCTAAAATGTGATGGGAAACAATGATGTTGCCAGCTATACGTTTTTGAAACAATGATGTTGCCAGCTATAAGTTTTTTTGAAACAATGATGTTGTCAGCTATTAGTTATTTTGAAACAATGATGTTGCCAGCTATCAGTTATTTTGAAACAATGATGTTGCCAGCAATAAGTTTTTTTGAAACAATGATGTTGCCAGCTATAAGTTTTTTTGAAACAATGATGTTGCCAGCTATACGTTTTTGATATATCTAGTAAATACTGGATCTGGCATTAAATAAAACATAGTGGTTGATATACCACAAAACCCCAAACAAATAAACAAACAAACAAACAGATGAAGAAGTGACTTGAAACAACAGAAACAAAGAAAAAGTACTGAACTGTTATGTAACATCAGTCCTCCTATATGGCAGTGAATGCTGGACAATCTTCGCACAGATAAAGAAGAGACTTGAAACAACAGAATCAATGAAAATATTACTGAAATATTATGTGATATTAGTCTTCCTATATGTCAGTGAATGCTGGATAAACTCCTCACAGATGACATAGAGACTTGAAACAATAGAAACAAAGAAAAGATTGATGAATTTTTATGTAATGTCAGTCTTACTATATGGCAGTGAATGCTGGACAATCTCCTCACAGATAAAGAAGATACTTGAATTGTTATGTAAAATATCAGTGCTCCTATATGGCAGTGAATGCTGGACAATCTATTCACAGATGAAGAGACTGTCCTGGGTATGACGTTAAACTGCATCCGAGTCCTGGGTAAGACAATAAACTACATCCAACAGCAAGGCCTCTAATCAGGAGGTTTTGAGGAGCGTGGAACCACCTTTTAATTGCTGATGTTCCCAGGTCCACCCTGACCCGGAGTGGTAGCACCTGTTAGGGTCCCAACTATGGGATAATAGCAAAATCCCAAGGCGTGTTCGCTTCCTGGGTATGACGATAAACTACATCCGCCTCCAGGGCATGACGATAAACTACATCCGCGTCCTGGGTATGACGATAAACAACGTCCAACCAACAGGCTGTTGATCCGATCAATCGGCTGGTCATGTCATGCCCCATCACATCTAACCCATCCCAAAACAACTACAACTTACAATTAACTTTCCATTCCAAAGCCTACCCTAAATATACTAACACCTTACCCCTAAAATATGATGGGAAACAATGATGTTGCCAGCTATACGTTTTTGAAACAATGATGTTGCCAGCTATTAGTTATTTTGAAACAATGATGTTGCCAGCTATCAGTTATTTTGAAACAATGATGTTGCCAGCTATAAGTTTTTTTGAAACAATGATGTTGCCAGCTATACGTTTTTGATATATCTAGTAAATACTGGATCTGGCATTAAATAAAACATAGTGGTTGATATACCACAAAACCCCAAACAAATAAACAAACAAACAAACAGATGAAGAAGTGACTTGAAACAACAGAAACAAAGAAAAAGTACTGAACTGTTATGTAATATCAGTCCTCCTATATGGCAGTGAATGCTGGACAATCTTCGCACAGATAAAGAAGAGACTTGAAACAACAGAATCAATGAAAAGATTACTGAAATATTATGTAATATTAGTCTTCCTATATGGCAGTGAATGCTGGATAATCTCCTCACAGATGACATAGAGACTTGAAACAATAGAAACAAAGAAATGATTGATGAATTTTTATGTAATGTCAGTCTTACTATATGGCAGTGAATGCTGGACAATCTACTCACTGATAAAGAAGATACTTGACACCATAGAAACAAAGAAGTGTACTGAATTGTTATGTAAAATATCAGTGCTCCTATATGGCAGTAAATGCTGGACAATCTAGGAGTGGTAGCACCTGTTAGGGTCCCAGCTACGGGAAAATAGCAAAATCCCAAGGTGTGTTCGCTTCCTGGGTATGACGATAAACTACATCCGCCTCCGGGGCATGACGATAAACTACATCCGCCTCCGGGGCATGACGATAAACTACATCCGCCTCCGGGGCATGACGATAAACTACATCCGCCTCCGGGTCATGACGATAAACTGCATCCGCCTCCGGGGCATGACGATAAACTACATCCGCGTCCGGTGTATGACGATAAATTACATCCGCGTCCTGGGTATGACGATAAACTACGTTCAACCAACAGGCTGTTGATCCGATCAATCGGCTGGTCATGTCATGCCCCATCACATCTAACCCATCCCAAAACAACTACCACTTACAATTAACTTTCCATCCCAAACCCTACACTAAATATACTAACACCTTACCTCTAAAATGTGATGGGAAACAATGATGTTGCCAGCTATATGTTTTTGAAACAATGATGTTGCCAGCTATCAGTTTTTTTGAAACAATGATGTTGCCAGCTATAAGTTTTTTTGAAACAATGATGTTGCCAGCTATACGTTTTTGATATATCTAGTAAATACTGGATCTGGCATTAAATAAAACATAGTGGTTGATATACCACAAAACCCCAAACAAATAAACAAACAAACAAACAGATGAAGAAGTGACTTGAAACAACAGAAACAAAGAAAAAGTACTGAACTGTTATGTAATATCAGTCCTCCTATATGGCAGTGAATGCTGGACAATCTTCGCACAGATAAAGAAGAGTCTTGAAACAACCGAATCAATGAAAATATTACTGAAATATTATGTAATATTAGTCTTCCTATATAGCAGTGAATGCTGGATAATCTCCTCACAGATGAAATAGAGACTTGAAACAATAGAAACAAAGAAAAGATTGATGAATTTTTATGTAATGTCAGTCTTACTATATGGCAGTGAATGCTGGACAATCTACTCACAGATAAAGAAGATACTTGACACCATAGAAACAAAGAAGTGTACTGAATTGTTATGTAAAATATCAGTGCTCCTATATGACAGTGAATGCTGGACAATCTATTCACAGATGAAGAGACTGTCCTGGGTATGACGTTAAACTGCATCCGAGTCCTGGGTAAGACAATAAACTACATCCAACAGCAAGGCCTCTGATCAGGAGGTTTTGAGGAGCGTGGAACCACCTTTTAATTGCTGATGTTCCCAGGTCCACCCTGACCCGGAGTGGTATCACCTGTTAGGGTCCCAACTATGGGAAAATAGCAAAATCCCAAGGCGTGTTCGCTTCCTGGGTATGACGATAAACTACATCCGCCTACGGGGCATGACGATAAACTACATCCGCGTCCTGGGTATGACGATAAACAACGTCCAACCAACAGGCTGTTGATCCGATCAATCGGCTGGTCATGTCATGCCCCATCACATCTAACCCATCCCAAAACAACTACAACTTACAATTAACTTTCCATCCCAAACCCTACACTAAATATACTAACACCTTACCTCTAAAATGTGATGGGAAACAATGATGTTGCCAGCTATATGTTTTTGAAACAATGATGTTGCCAGCTATCAGTTTTTTTGAAACAATGATGTTGCCAGCTATCAGTTTTTTTGAAACAATGATGTTGCCAGCTATAAGTTTTTTTGAGACAATGATGTTGCCAGCTATACGTTTTTGATATATCTAGTAAATACTGGATCTGGCATTAAATAAAACATAGTGGTTGATATACCACAAAACCCCAAACAAATAAACAATAAACAAACAGATGAAGAAGTGACTTGAAACAACAGAAACAAAGAAAAAGTACTGAACTGTTATGTAATATCAGTCCTCCCATATGGCAGTGAATGCTGGACAATCTTCGCACAGATAAAGAAGAGACTTGAAACAACAGAATCAATGAAAAGATTACTGAAATATTATGTAATATTAGTCTTCCTATATGGCAGTGAATGCTGGATAATGTCCTCACAGATGATATAGAGACTTGAAACAATAGAAACAAAGAAAAGATTGATGAATTTTTATGTAATGTCAGTCTTACTATATGGCAGTGAATGCTGGACAATCTACTCACAGATAAAGAAGATACTTGAATTGTTATGTAAAATATCAGTGCTCCTATATGGCAGTGAATGCTGGACAATCTATTCACAGATGAAGAGACTGTCCTGGGTATGATGTTAAACTGCATCCGAGTCCTGGATAAGACAATAAACTACATCCAACAGCAAGGCATCTGATCAGGAGGTTTTGAGGAGCGTGGAACCACCTTTTAATTGCTGATGTTCCCAGGTCCACCCTGACCCGGGGTGGTAGCACCTGTTAGCGTCCCAGCTATGGGAAAATAGCAAAATCCCAAGGTGTGTCTGCTTCCTGGGTATGACGATAAACTACATCCGCCTCCGGGGCATGACGATAAACTACATCCGTGTCCGGGGCATGACGATAAACTACATCCGTCTCTGGGGTACGACGATAAATTACATCCGTGTCCTGGGTATGACGATAAACTACGTCCAACCAACAGGCTGTTGATCCGATCAATCGGCTGGTCATGTCATGCCCCATCACATCTAACCCATCCCAAAACAACTACAACTTACAATTAACTTTCCATCCCAAACCCTACACTAAATATACTAACACCTTACCTCTAAAATGTGATGGGAAACAATGATGTTGCCAGCTATATGTTTTTGAAACAATGATGTTGCCAGCTATAAGTTTTTTTGAAAAAATGATGTTGCCAGCTATATGTTTTTGATATATCTAGTAAATACTGGATCTGGCATTAAATAAAACATAGTGGTTGATATGCCACAAAACCCCAAACAAACAAACAAACAAAAAGATGAAGAAGTGACTTGGAACAACAGAAACAAAGAAAAAGTACTGAATTATTATGTAATATCAGTCCTCCTATATGGCAGTGAATGCTGGATAATCTTCGCACAGATAAAGAAGAGACTTGAAACAACAGAATCAATGAAATGATTACTGAAATATTATGTAATATTAGTCTTCCTATATGGCAGTGAATGCTGGATAATTTTCTCACATTTGAAGAAGAGCCTTGAAACAATAGAAAGAAAGAAAAGATTGATGAATTTTTATGTAATGTCAGTCTTA
Source organism: Acanthosepion esculentum (assembly GCA_964036315.1). Taxonomy (NCBI): domain Eukaryota; kingdom Metazoa; phylum Mollusca; class Cephalopoda; order Sepiida; family Sepiidae; genus Acanthosepion; species Acanthosepion esculentum. The sequence continues at coordinate 79,845,208 of OZ038509.1, forward strand.
CTATATCGCAGTGAATGCTGGACAATCTACTCACAGATAAAGAAGATACTTGACACCATAGAAACAAAGAAGTGTACTGAATTGTTATGTAAAATATCAGTGCTCCTATATGGCAGTGAATGCTGGACAATCTATTCACAGATGAAGAGACTGTCCTGGGTATGACGTTAAACTGCATCCGAGTCCTCTGTAAGACAATAAATTACATCCAACTTCAAGGCCTCTGATCAGGAGGTTTTGAGGAGCGTGGAACCACCTTTTCATTGCTGATGTTCCCAGGTCCACCCTGACCCCGAGTGGTAGCACCTGTTAGGGTCCCAACTATGGGAAAATAGCAAAATCCCAAGGCGTGTTCGCTTCCTGGGTATGACGATAAACTACATTTGCCTCCGGGGGAATGACGATAAACTACATCCGCGTCCTGGGTATGACGATAAACAACGTCCAACCAACAGGCTGTTGATCCGATCAATTGGCTGGTCATGTCATGCCCCATCACATCTAACCCATCCCAAAACAACTACAACTTACAATTAACTTTCCATCCCAAACCCTACACTAAATATACTAACACCTTACCCCTAAAATATGATGGGAAACAATGATGTTGCCAGCTATATGTTTTTGAAACAATCATGTTGCCAGCTATAAGTTTTTTTGAAACAATGATGTTGTCAGCTATTAGTTATTTTGAAACAATGATGTTGCCAGCTATCAGTTATTTTGAAACAATGATGTTGCCAGCTATAAGTTTTTTTGAAACAATGATGTTGCCAGCTATACGTTTTTGATATATCTAGTAAATACTGGATCTGGCATTAAATAAAACATAGTGGTTGATATACCACAAAACCCCAAACAAATAAACAAACAAACAAACAGATGAAGAAGTGACTTGAAACAACAGAAACAAAGAAAAAGTACTGAACTGTTATGTAATATCAGTCCTCCTATATGGCAGTGAATGCTGGACAATCTTCGCACAGATAAAGAAGAGACTTGAAACAACAGAATCAATGAAAAGATTACTGAAATATTATGTAATATTAGTCTTCTTATATGGCAGTGAATGCTGGATAATCTCCTCACAGATGACATAGAGACTTGAAACAATAGAAACAAAGAAAAGATTGATGAATTTTTATGTAATGTCAGTCTTACTATATGGCAGTGAATGCTGGACAATCTACTCACAGATAAAGAAGATACTTGACACCATAGAAACAAAGAAGTGTACTGAATTGTTATGTAAAATATCAGTGCTCCTATATGACAGTGAATGCTGGACAATCTATTCACAGATGAAGAGACTGTCCTGGGTATGACGTTAAACTGCATCCGAGTCCTGGGTAAGACAATAAACTACATCCAACAGCAAGGCCTCTGATCAGGAGGTTTTGAGGAGCGTGGAACCACCTTTTAATTGCTGATGTTCCCAGGTCCACCCTGACACGGAGTGGTAGCACCTGTTAGGGTCCCAACTATGGGAAAATAGCAAAATCCCAAGGCGTGTTCAAATCCTGGGTATGACGATAAACTACATCCGCCTCAGGGGCATGACGATAAACTACATCCGCGTCCTGGGTATGACGATAAACAACGTCCAACCAACAGGCTGTTGATCCGATCAATCGGCTGGTCATGTCATGCCCCATCACATCTAACCCATCCCAAAACAACTACAACTTACAATTAACTTTCCATCCCAAACCCTACACTAAATATACTAACACCTTACCTCTAAAATGTGATGGGAAACAATGATGTTGCCAGCTATATGTTTTTGAAACAATGATGTTGCCAGCTATCAGTTTTTTTGAAACAATGATGTTGCCAGCTATAAGTTTTTTTGAAACAATGATGTTGCCAGCTATACGTTTTTGATATATCTAGGAAATACTGGATCTGGCATTAAATAAAACATAGTGGTTGATATACCACAAAACCCCAAACAAATAAACAAACAAACAAACAGATGAAGAAGTGACTTGAAACAACAGAAACAAAGAAAAAGTACTGAAATGTTATGTAATATCAGTCCTCCTATATGGCAGTAAATGCTGGACAATCTTCGCACAGATAAAGAAGAGACTTGAAACAACAGAATCAATGAAAAGATTACTGAAATATTATGTAATATTAGTCTTCCTATATGGCAGTGAATGCTGGATAATCATCCTCCAAGATGACATACAGACTCAAGCAATAGAAACATGGAAAAGATTGATGAATTCTCATGTAATGTCAGTCTTACTATATGGCAGTGAATGCTGGGCAATCTCCTTACAGATAAAGAAGATACTTGACACCATAGAAACAAAGAAGTGTACTGAATTGTTATGTAAAATATCAGTGCTCCTATATGGCAGCGAATGCTGGACAATCTATTCACAGATGAAGAGACTGTCCTGGGTATGATGTTAAACTGCATCCGAGTCCTGGGTAAGATAATAAACTACATCCAACAGGAAGGCCTCTGATCAGGAGGTTTTGAGTAGCGTGGAACCACCTCTTAATTGCTGATGTTCCCAGGTCCACCCTGACCCGGGGTTGTAGCACCTGTTAGGGTCCCATCTATGGAAAAATAGCAAAATCCCAAGGTGTGTTCGCTTCATTGGTATGATGATAAACTACATCCGCCTCCGGGGCATGACGATAAACTACATCCGCCTCCGGGGGATGATGATAAAGTACATCCGCCTCCGCGGCATGACGATAAACTACATCTGCCTCCGGGGCATGACGATGAACTACATCCACCTCCGTGGCATGACGATAAATTACATCCACCTCCAGGGTATGACGATAAATTACATCAGCGTCCTGGGTATGACGATAAATTACATCAGCGTCCTGGGTATGAAGATAAACTACATCCGTGTCCTGGGTATGAAGATAAACTACATCCGTGTCCTGGGTATGAAGATAAACTACATCCGCGTCCTGGGTATGACGATAAATTACATCCGCGTCCTGGGTATGACGATAAACTACGTCCAACCAACAGGCTGTTGATCCGATCAATCGGCTGGTCATGTCATGCCCCATCGCATCTAACTCATCCCAAAACAACTACAACTTACAATTAACTTTCCATCCCAAACCCTACACTAAATATACTAACACCTTACCTCTAAAATGTGATGGGACACAATCATGTTGCCAGCTATATGTTTTTGAAATGATGATGTTGCCAGCTATAAGTTTTTTTGAAACAATGATATTGCCAGCTATATGTTTTTGATATATCTAGTAAATACTGGATCTGGCATTAAATAAAACATAGTGGTTGATATGCCACAAAACCCCAAACAAACAAACGATGATGTTGCCAGCTATACGTTTTTGAAACAATGATGTGGCCAGCTATACGTTTTTGATATATCTATTAAATACTGGATCTGGCATTAAATAACACCATAGTGGTTGATATGCCACAAAACCCCAAACAAACAAACAAACAGATGAAGAAGTGTCTTGAAACAACAGAAACAAAGAAAAAGTACTGAACTGTTATGTAATATCAGTCCTCCTATATGGCAGTGAATGCTGGACAATGTCCTGACAGATGATGAAGAGACTTGAAACAACAGAAATGTGGCTGCAAATTTCATGGGCTGAACATGTGAATAAGTATGAAGTATGAAGTAGGTCTCTCTATTTAGAACCCCATTCCTGTGGACCAAAAACCATAAAAACACTTACAGCCATAAAAACACTCATGAAATCCAAATAAAAGTTATTAAAGTTTTCTTTAGATCACAAAGTTTTAATTTTAGTAAACTATCCGGGTTGTATGGTAAGGCTAAGAATAATTACCGACATTGTTTACCATAGAATCTTCTTCACTTAAGAAGTAATTGCAAGCTGAAAGAACGAAGAGTTGCCAAAAAGAAAAAAAAGAGACGGTCCAAGATTGATGTAAATATCAAGAATGTCAAAATTAACCAGATACAGAAATTTAACTTTCTGGTTAGTGTAATAACAATTGTCGGAAAATGTGTCACAGAAATCCAAAGGGGGAAAAGGAATAGTGAAACAAAGAAAATGCTACTGATCTGCATAGTAATATTTAATCATTCTTTCGAGGGAATGCTGGACAATTCCCTCATGCCTTCCAGAAACTAAGCAAAGTAATAAGAGAAAGGAAAATGTCATAAGAAATAAAGAAAATGCTTCTGAACTGGTATGTAATATTTAATCTGTACTTTGGAGAGAATGCTGGACAATTTCCTCGTGCCTTTCAGAAATTAAACAAGGTTTAGACAGAATGGAGCATGTCCTGAGAAACAAAGAAAATAGTACTGAACTCTTATGTAATATAACAATCTCTTCTTTGGCTGAAATGCTGTACAATTCCTTCATGGCCATCAGAAATTAAGCAAAGTAATAAGATAAAAGAAAATATACAGAGAAACAAAGACAATGCTTCTGAACTACTGTGTAACATTTAATGTCTTCTTTTGAGGGAATCGTGAACAATTTCCTAATGCCTTTTAGAAACTATGAAAAGTATTAAGATAAAGGAAAATATCCAGAGAAACAAAGAAAATGTTTCTGAACCGCTAGGTATGTATTTTTTCCTTATTGATTTTAGGAAGCGGTTCTGTACAGTTTAAAGAGTCCTTCAATTTAATATCATATGACTCCTGTGTTAATGAATGTTTCCTTGCAGATCAAGAACTGAGATGTGATTCTATAAAACAATATGGCGAATACCACTAACAGAACATGTGAACAATGAGGAAGTCGTAAGTGGTTTAATGCATACAAGTAATTTATGTTAACTAACAATGTGTAGACTGAAAATCCAAAACTCCTGCCTCCATCCAAAACGTCCATATACAAGAAGATATAATAACGCGCCTTTTTCACTGCGATATTATGGAATATTATACAGGGGGTTACTCAGTAACTAGTCGGCCTCCAGGCCTGAGAAGGGTATGAATTAAAAGGAGAAAATAAGAAGAATGTCGTGGTGTGCCCGATCACCACTTCCACTTTTTGGTAAACAATCCCGTATACGCCTTCGGCAGAGAACGGTCACAACCCATGTGTGCTAAAAATAGCAATGACCTATTTTCAAGCCAAAAGAAAAAAACACAAAACTTAATTTTCGCCACAAAACCAAAACAAAACACTTTTAATTTTGTACCGAAATTAATTTAAATACAGTCAACAAACACCAAATACACTTTTGACTGTAATTAATACGGCCTGAAATTAATTATAGTCACTTATTGGTTTAGCGGAGCAACCACACTCTTCAACAATCATCAACCGTCGACCCGACTGGAGCATCCACACATCAACCCTCAACCGGAACATCAGCGCCTCAACGTCCAACTCAACATCGCAATGCCAGCCGTCTACTGCCATTGACACCCAGTTACCGACTCCAGTGTCCATCGATATCCGGATCCCGATACACGACTTTCCTTTGTCTCACCATCTACCGCACGCTGAACAAATCAATAAAGACACGATACCCATCGTCTTCAACTGACCATCCGTGTTTTGTCATCCTTCTTTGCAATTGCCGTTACCTATCCTTGCCTTTGTGTCCACTTTCTTAGTTGTACGGTCGATTGGCACTCACACCTTTCGGCCCACTGCAATAAGTGGTGACCCCGATGTGATCTTTGGACACAGGCAAATGGCTGGCAAAGAAGATGGCGGAAAGGACCGAACCAGAAATCTACACATAAGTCCCCCTGATACAACTACCACCGTACAACTTAGTCAACACCAGGAGTTGGTTTATTCAACTCGAAGCAATCTTTTCAGCCCGGAAGGTCACACGACAGGACACAAAGTGGTACAAGCTCTACCAGCATCAATAGTCGAAGAAGTGGAAGACATCCTTCTCAACACTCCAGCAGTCCTGGGTATGATGTTAAACTGCATCCGAGTCCTGGGTAAGACGATAAACTACATCCAACAGCAAGGCCTCTGATCAGGAGGATTTGAGGAGCGTGGAACCACCTCTTAATTGCTGGTGTTCCCAGGTCCACTCTGACCCGGGGTGGTAGCACCTGTTAGGGTCCCAGCTATGGGAAAATACTGGAATCCCAAGGTGTGTCCGCATCCTGCGTATGACGATAAACTACATCCGCGTCCTGCGTACGATGATAAACTACGTCCAACCAAAAGGCCGTCAATCCGATCAATCAGCTGGTCATGTCATGCCCCATCTCATCTAAACCATCCCAAAACAACTATAACTTACAATTAACTTTCCCTCCCAAACCCTACACTAAATATACTAACACCTTACCCCTAAAATGTGATGGGAAACAATGATGTTGCCAGCTATAAGTTTTTTTGAAACAATGATGTTGCCAGCTATAAGTTTTTTTGAAACAATGATGTTGCCGACTGTACGTTTTTGATATATCTAGTAAATGCCCGGAATGTTTTTAATTTTCTCACGGAGTCGGCCTGATTCCAAAATGGTATGATATGTTGGGCTGCAGCCTCTAGGATTAAAGTTGAAAAAGTGTGACACACTGACATTTGTATTTATTATATAGATAAAATGGTAAATAATAAATCTTTATAAAGGGGTAAATATTCAATATCGTATTGTACTTGGTTCACATTTTTGTAATATGCACAGTCAGTCCTGCAATTTATTGTGCTATTTCATTATTTTTTTTCTTGAGTTTTAATGGGTTTTTTTTGTTTTGTTTTTTTTTTTTTTGCTGTTAAATTTATTTTCCAAAATTGTGAATAATGTTAAACTATAGAATTTTTGCATTCTATCTTGGCTGTTTTGAAAGGTTTTACCAAGCCAAAAAAATGGTTTTCTTATAATCCACGTGTATTTCCATCTATTAAAGTTTTACTTTTGTAATATCAGGCAATTCAAAATACAAGAAGAATTTCGGAGCTGCTTGTCTTAATCAAATTTAATTATTTCATTGACATTTCTTTTTTTGTGGATCATGTAAAAGTTCTTGGAATTGAAAGTAGAAATAAGCAGGAAGGAGTTACTATTGTATTTGTGATTTACAAAGTCTCTCATCTGATGGAGTCGATTGCAAATGAATCTGTGTTGTCTTCCACCAGCTAATAGGATAGACTGGGTTATCTGGCCTTGGGTAGCAACCACCCTAGAAGAAGGATAACCCTGAATTCAAGTGGGTAATGAACTTGGAAAAAATATTGATCATTTTTTCTTCCCATCCTTGCTGCTGGTTAAATAGCAGGATGGAAGACTAAATTTCAAACCATGATGTAGGCAATGGAGAAGCACTCTACTATCTTTCCCCGAAGGTCAAGGCATTTATCAGATAAAGGGAATGTGTGGAGAGCCATGATTACCTACTTCCTGAAGGGATGTAACTCTTTTGTATTATCTTCATATTTTATATTTTTATAACCACATTTTGGCCAGTATCATTCTGTAGTGGCCAAAGTTCAATTCCAGTTTTTTATTCTGATTTTTTAATGTTTTTGGACAATATACTTTTTGGTCTTTCTCCTATGACTCCTGTCTGAGAAAAGCCAAAGAATATATTGGCTGAATTTGCTCAGTATCTGAAATTAAGAGAATATTTTGATCAGTGAATGTTAAAAATCTTTCTGCTTTTTTTTCAGTTAGTGGAATTCTTAAAGGTCATGATCCTCTTCTGAATCTTGTGTTGGATGGTACCATTGAATATCTCAGAGGTAAGCAAGTCTTTGGAATCACTATACCTTTTTTTTTTCTCTCTAGAGAACAGTATCCTCAAAAGTTTTTTTAAATCAAAAGTAGTCATTTGTCATTCAGCAACCCAAGAAAGCTGAATTTAGCTGGGGGGCTATTTTTTTCCACACTCAGGAATTTGTAGTTGGGTCTTTAAAGAAAAAAAGAAAAAAAAAAGTGGAATTTTTAAAGCAAAGATCAGCAGTCAGTGCACAATGACAAATTACTCCCTATTTATATAACTTATCCAGTCATTATTTATAAATATTAGTTCTGATTCTGATTTGTTATAAAACTTATCACAATCATGGCTGATGAAGTCGATTGCAGATGGATCAAGAATTCTTCTCTAATTCTTCCTAATGGCCAGTGCATTTCTGGGAGTGGGGGTTGGTTGGCTTGGTTGAATTTTTGTAGTAAACCCAAAGATGCCCAAATATTTACAAATCTTAGTTAGGCATAAGACCACAAATATGGGGCACCCTGTGAGGATTAAACTCACTGCTCATTAGTAGTGGGAAGCCAGATTAGCTCATTAACCTTTACCTTACTTGAAGGAGTCCAATATGTGCCTGTTGTCATTTCAATTTTGGGAACTGTTGAGAAAAGTTCATTGAAAATTGCATAAACCTTGCATTTTACAAGCGTATAATGACAAAATGTACTGATTAACTTTTGTGAACCTGCTTTACAAGACCCCAGCCCACTTTTTTGAAGCAGCCTTTAGAGACCACATAAGTTCAATAATATTTTTTTTTTCTCTCATTATTTTTCAGACCCAGATGATCCATACAAATTAACAGAAGACACCCGCATGTTGGGTTTGGTTGTGTGTCGAGGAACATCAGTTGTGTCGATCTGTCCTGCTGAAGGGATGGAAGCAATTCCAAATCTGTTTATCCAACAAGACAGCTGATTACTTCACTGATCTCATTCTGCCTCAAAGACTTCAGATTCCAATTATTGGATTTGCCAAAAATTGTGGCATAAAATAAAAGTGGGTTTAAGAGTAAAAAAAAAAAAAGAAAAAGTCACACACACACTCAGAGAAGAGATCTCTTGATTCTGACTTCAAACTCAGGCTCTGGCCATTGAGAATATTTTTAAAGAGCTTTTCTTTTTCAGTTTATTTGTTTCATGCATCTTCAGGCATAAACTACCTTTAGGAAACCTAACTTGAAAGAAATTCTTAGGAAAGGCCAATTTATTTAAACGTTTTTAATTTAGTTTGGATTTTTTTTTAAATTAACCATTAGATTTTTCTGGCCAATTGAAACCAACAAAAGAGATGTCAACATTCTACTATTTTTCAATCAGGGCAAAACTCTATTTTCTTCGGTTGAGATCCATGTGGAAACGTCCAGCGTACAAATGTTTTCTCGATCAAATGTTGTTTATCTATTTCTTGCATTTATTTTTCAGCTTTTGACATAATAATGCCAAACTGTTTTTTTGTTTTTTTTTGTTTTTTTATTAACCGGCATCCCATTCTGCCACAGATCTCTTAATGATTGTGAAATGGTAGCTGGTGGTGAGTTCTTCAAAAGGAAATTGTTTGGTGAATTGAAAGATTTGTAAAATGAAGAAAAAAAGATTTAAACTCTGTTTGAATTTCTGGGACGTTGAGATTTCCTTATTTACATTTGGACTATAGTTCGTAAACAACAACAAAGATGAGGAAAATTATCTGAATGTAAATAGTGTCAATGAAGATTTCAACATTTGACACATTACACAGAAATAATTAAAAAATTGTACGGAAAAAAGAAAAGACTGAGTTTTGTTGCTACTAGAAAAATAACCCCCATCATCATTTCTTCACCCAACCCCCAATGTTTAATGGCAGTGTTTTTTATAGTTTGGATAGAAACTGTCAAAAATAGAAAGAATTCACCTGACCCTTTTTCTTTTTTCTTTATAATGAAATGGTTTTCACAAAAGTTGTCATGAGCATTCTAGCTAAAATTATTAAATTCTGAAATTTTATTTTGAACTTCTGATTAGAATCGAAGCTTAAAAATTTTACAAAAAGATAAAAATTCTTCAATAAAGATTTTTTGTAAAAAGTACATTGTTATGTTAAATTCCTCTGTTATGGAAACTTTTGTCTAATTGTTGTAGCCAAGGGAAGGTTACTGAATAGAATAATCACACAAAGGTTGGTAATGAAAAATAATACTGAATTCCACAATGAATCTTCAAATGCAGACCAACATGCAGTATTTACTACTGCATTTATGTGAATGGGGACATACCCATTATCGTCCATAGGTATGCTACAACACAAGATGAGGAATTCATCCTTGTATGCCAATCTGTTCAGACTAATATCCTCATCTTGTTTTACTGTCACAATGTTTCAGCTGTTATATTCTCCAGTGCATGTCATAGTAATCTGTATTTATTTAGAACTAAACTCTTTATTCAATTCTCAGAATCAGATGTTTCCCATACTATTGTTTGGAAATATCGAGTATCAGTCAATCCATCCTTGTTATATTGCTTGGATATGATGTTTTTTTACATTACTGTCATAGAGGAATAAAGTGTTGCTGCTGACATTTGGGTTTGAACACGAATCACCAGAGAGCAAGCGCAGTTAACCTCATCTTGAAATAATTAGATCACATGACAAGTAAAGTAAATTATATATATATGGGAATTCGCGCAGTCAGACTGAGTTTTGTTTGAAGGGGTTACTATTTGTGATTTACAAAGTCTCTCCTACAAAGAGGCATTACGAAAATGGCAAACAGTATTTGTTGAACTTAAAATAAAATCTACGTATCCTACATGTCATAATAGGATTTTCAGTAACATTTTCCATTTCACCAAAAAAGATGTCATATTTGAAGGACTACAGAGAAATAACCAGGTGAAGTTATTCAAAAATTAATCTAAAAATATACAGCAGAGTACAGCAAAATGGCAGAACTAAAAGCTATCCGGATTCAAATGCTGGTGCTACAAAAGCAGCAACAAGAACAACAATTGCACCAACAAAAACAACATGAACAGCAATTACAACAACAGAAGTTTTTTTGAATTATTTACTAAAACTATGGGAGAAAATACTTCAGATTCATTTACTCCAGATGTTGCTAATTCAATCAGTGAATTTTTATGCACTCCAGACGAAGGGATAACTTTTCCAGCTTATTATAGAAGACATGAAGGGATCTTCAAAAGGGATTGTTTGCATTGGAATGATGAAAAGTTAATTTATTATTAGGGAACATAAAAAATATGTGAATTATATTTTGCCAAGAAGAAAAAAAAAAAAAGGTGAGATAAATTTAGATGAAACTTGTAATACTATCAAAAATTTTTGGTGATAGGAGTTCATTATTTAATGCATAATGACAAGTGCGACAATGAAGATATTGTCACTTATGTAGGAGTCGTGAAGCAAGAATGTAAGAAGTTCATGTTAAATGAATAAATTCTGGATTTAATTAAATTCCCAATCTTTGTCCAGGGTTTAACTTCTAATAAGGACGCGGAAATAAGATTCAGGATAATTGCTAAATTAGAAATGGATTCCAAATTAACCCTCCAGAAAATAGCGGAAGAGTGTCAATATATTGTAAATTTAAAACTCAACACTGCAAGGATTGAGGAAAACACATTTCACAAGTTCATAGAGTCTGGCCATCATTTCAAAAGCATTTCAAAAGTAATTGTTTTTTTTAACAACAAAAAATGCTACGAATTTGGGAGAGTAGGACACAAAAGTACGTGTTGCAGATGCAAAAAATGGAGGAAAAATAAAACGTGTGTGAACATGATAAATACACGGAGTAAAGATAAACATAAAAGGAAAATTATAAGAAGATTTCAAATGTGTTTTTAACTGAGAAACATTTCAAAAGAGGAAATTTGTTTTCGTGGAGTTGATTCTAGATAGGAAATATTTTTTCCCATATATTGCTACAAAGCAAAAAGGAGTTAACAGTTAAAAGTAAATCATTTCAGCCCAAGCAAGGCAATAAAACCTGTAAGAATAATGAGGAAAATTAAGGAGAGAGAACAAAGAATGAGAATTAAGACAGAAGATAACGATTGATATTGCATTTAAATGTTTGAAGATCAAAGGCAATAAAGCCACTATGACGCAAGGGTCACTGAGTGTTAGAGAATATGAGAAAAATTACAATTAAGGAGAGAAGACAATAAAAGAACAAGAATTAAGAAGACAGAAGATAATGGCTGAGACTGCATTTAAATTTTTGAAGATCAAAGGCAATAAAGCCACTAGGATGCAAGGGGTTACTGAATGTTAGAGAATATGAGAAAAACTACTATTAAGGAGAGAAGATAATAAAAGAACAAGAACTAAGAACACGGAACATAACAATTGACATTGCATTTAAAGTTTTGAAAATCAACGGCAATAAAGCCACTAGGACGCAATTGGTTACTGAATGATACAGAATATGAGAAAAACTACCATTAAGGAGAGAAGACAATAAAAGAACAAGTATTAAGAAGACAGCAGATAACAATTGACATTGCCTTTAAATTTTTGAACATCAAAGGCAATAAAGCCACTAGGATGCAATGGGTTTGCTGAATGTTAGAGAATGTGAGAAAAACTACTATTAAGGAAAGAAGACAATAAAAGAACAAGAATTAAGAAGACAGAAGATAATGATTGACATTGCATTTCATTTTTGTAAATCAAAGGCAATAAAGCCACTAGGATGCAAGGGGTTACTGAGTGTTAGAGAATATGAGAAAAACAACAATTAAGGAGAGAAGACAATAAAAGAACAAGAATTAAGAAGACAGAAGATAACAATTGTTATTGCATTTAAATTTTTGAAGATCAAAGGCAATAAAGCCAGTAGGATGCATGTGGTTACTCAATGGTAGAGAATATGAGACAAACTACTATTAAGGCGAGAAAACAATAAAAGAACAAGAATTAAGAAGACAGACGATCATGATTGATATAGCATTTAAATTTTTGAAGATCAAAGGCAATGAAGCCACTAGGATGCAATGGGTTACAGAATGTTAGAGAATATGAGAAAAACTACTATTAAGGAGAGAAGACAATAAAAGAACAAGAACTAAGAAGACGGATGAAAACAATTGACATTGAATTTAAATTTTTGAATATCAAAGGTAATAAAGCCACTAGGACGCAATGGGTTACTGAATGTTAGAGAATATGAGAAAAACGACCATTAAGGAAAGAAGACAATAAAAGAACAAGAACTAAGGAGACGAATGATAACAATTGACATTGCATTTAAATTTTTGAATATCAAAGGTAATAAAGCCACTAAGACACAATGGGTTACTGAATGTTAGAGAATATGAGAAAAACTACCATTAAGGAGAGAAGACAATAAAAGAACAAGTATTAAGAAGACAGAAGATAATAATTAACATTGCATTTAAATTTTTGAAGATGAAAGGAAATAAAGCCACTAGGATGCTAGGGGTTACTGAATGGTAGAAAATATGAGAAAAACTACTATTAAGGATAGAAGACAATAAAAGAACAAGTATTAAGAAGACAGAAGATAATGATTGATATAGCATTTAAATTTTTGAAGATCAAAGGCAATAAAGCCACTAGGACGCAATGGGTTACTGAATGTTAGAGAATATGAGAAAAACTACTATTAAGGAGAGAAGACAATAAAAGAACAAGAATTTAGAAGACAGAAGATAACGGCTGAGACTGCATTTAAAGTTTTGAATATCAAAGGCAATAAAGCCACAAGGACGCAATGGGTTACAGAATGTTACAGAATATGAGAAAAACTACCATTAAGGAGAGAAGATAATAAAAGAACAAGTATTAAGAAGACAGAAGATAACAATTGTTATTGCATTTAAATTTTTGAAGATCAAAGGCAATAAAGCCAGTAGGATGCATGTGGTTACTCAATGGTAGAGAATATGAGACAAACTACTATTAAGCGCGAGAAAACAATAAAAGAACAAGAATTAAGAAGACAGACGATTATGATTGATATAGCATTTAAATTTTTGAAGATCAAAGGCAATGAAGCCAGTAGGATGCAATGGGTTACAGAATGTTAGAGAATATGAGAAAAACTACTATTAAGGAGAGAAGACAATAAAAGAACAAGAACTAAGAAGACGGATGAAAACAATTGACATTGCATTTAAATTTTTGAATATCAAAGGTAATAAAGCCACTAGGACGCAATGGGTTACTGAATGTTAGAGAATATGAGAAAAACGACCATTAAGGAAAGAAGACAATAAAAGAACAAGAACTAAGGAGACGAATGATAACAATTGACATTGCATTTAAATTTTTGAATATCAAAGGTAATAAAGCCACTAAGACGCAATGGGTTACTGAATGTTAGAGAATATGAGAAAAACTACCATTAAGGAGAGAAGACAATAAAAGAACAAGTATTAAGAAGACAGAAGATAATAATTAACATTGCATTTAAATTTTTGAAGATGAAAGGAAATAAAGCCACTAGGATGCTAGGGGTTACTGAATGGTAGAAAATATGAGAAAAACTACTATTAAGGATAGAAGACAATAAAAGAACAAGTATTAAGAAGACAGAAGATAATGATTGATATAGCATAAAAATTTTTGAATATCAAAGGCAATAAAGCCACTAGGACGCAATGGGTTACTGAATATTAGAGAATATGAGAAAAACTACCATTAAGGAGGGAAGACAATAAAAGAACAAGAACTAAGTAGACGGATGATAACAATTGACATTGCATTTAAATTTTTGAATACCAAAGGTAATAAAGCCACTAGGATGCAAGGGGTTACTGAATGGTAGTAATATGAAAAAAACCACTATTAACGAGAGAAGACAATAAATGAACAAGTATTAAGGGGACAGAAGATAATGATTGATATAGCATTTAAATTTTTGAATATCAAAGGCAATAAAGCCACTAGGACGCAATGGTTTACTGAATGTTAGAGAATATGAGAAAGACTACTATTTAGGAAAGAAGACAATAAAAGAACAAGAACTAAGAAGACAGAAGATAACAATTGATATTGCATTTAAATTTTTGAAGATCAAAAGCAATAAAGCCACTAGGATGCAAGGGGTTACTGAATGGTAGTAATATGAGAAAAACTACTGTTAAGGAGAGAAGACAATAAAAGAACAAGAACTAAGAAGACGGATGAAAATAATTGACATTGCATTTAAATTTTTGAAGATCAAAGGCAATAAAGCCACTAGGATGCAAGGGTTTACTGAATGATAGAGATTATGAGAAAAACTACTATTAAGGAGAGAAGACAATAAAAGAACTAGTATTAAGAAGAGAGACGATAATGATTGATATAGCATTTAAATTTTTGAAGATCAAAGGCAATAAAGCCACTAGGACGCAATGGGTTACTGAATGTTAGAGAATATGAGAAAAACTTCCATTAAGGAGAGAAGACAATAAAAGAACAAGAATTTGAAAACAGAAGATAATGGCTGAGACTGCATTTAAATTTTTGAAGATCAAAGGCAATGAAGCCACTAGGATACAAGGGGTTACTGAGTGTTAGAGAATATGAGAAAAACAACAGTTAAGGAGAGAAGACAATAAAAGAACAAGAATTAAGAAGACAGAAGATAACAATTGACATTGCATTTAAATTTTTGAATATCAAAGGCAATAAAGCCACTAGGATGCAAGGGATAACTGAATGATAGAGAATATGAGAAAGACTACTATTAAGGATAGCAGACAATAAAAGAACAAGCACTAAGAAGACAGAAGATAACAATTGATATTGCATTTAAATTTTTGAAGATCAAAGGCAATAAAGCCACTAGGATGCAAGTGGTTACTGAATTGTAGAGAATATGAGACAAACTACTATTAAGGCGAGAAGACAATAAAAGAACAAAAATAAAGAAGACAGAAGATAACGATTGATATAGCATTTAAATTTTTGAAGATCAAAGGCAATGAAGCCACTAGGATGCAAGGGGTTACTGAATGGTAGCAATATGAGAAAAACTACTATTAAGGAGAGAAGATAATAAAAGAACAAGTATTAAGAAGACAGAAGATAACAACTGACATTGCATTTAAATTTTTGAAGATGAAAGGCAATAAAGCCACTAGGATGCTAGGGGTTACTGAATGGTAGAGAATATGAGAAAAACTACTATTAAGGAGAGAAGACAATAAAAGAATAAGAATTAAGAAGACAGAAGATAATGATTGATATAGCATTTAAATTTTTGAATATCAAAGGCAATAAAGCCACTAGGACGCAATGGGTTACTGAATGTTACAGAATATGAGAAAAACTACTATTAAGGAGAGAAGACAATAAAAGAACAAGAACTAAGAAGACGGATGATAACAATTGACATTGCATTTAAATTTTTGAAGATGAAAGGCAATAAAGCCACTATGATGCTAGTGGTTACTGAATGGTAGTAATATGAGAAAAACTACTATTAAGGAGAGAAGACAATAAAAGAACAAGAATTAAGAAGACAGAAAATATCAATTGACATTGCATTTAAATTTTTGAAGATCAAAGGCAATAAAGCCACTAGGACTTATGGGGTTACTGAATGTTAGAGAATATGAGAAAAACTACTATTAAGGAGAGAAGACAATAAAAGAACAAGAACTAAGAAGACGGATGATAACAGTTGACATTGCATTTAAATTTTTGAAGATGAAAGGCAATAAAGCCACTATGATGCTAGTGGTTACTGAATGGTAGTAATATGAGAAAAACTACTATTAAGGAGAGAAGACAATAAAAGAACAAGAATTAAGAAGACAGAAGATAACAATTGATATTGCATTTAAATTTTTGAAGATCAAAGGCAATAAAGACACTAGGACGCAATGGGTTACTGAGTGTTAAATACATAGCAGTAGCATCAAACCAAATGAGGTAGCAATATTCATTGCTTTTAAATTTTTCTTGAGTTTTCATTTAACTCTAGATTAAATTTTTTTTTTTTGAAAAAGTTTTTTTTCTGAAATGGGATAAAAATTTTATTTTAAGATTTACTTTGGTGTTTTCTAAATTTTTCTTTGTTAAAAAAATGGTTTCACCAATGTAAGAATTTTTGTGTGTTCTGATCCATATTATAATGGCAAATTGTTTGATAAATATCGTTCAGTTCACACTCCTCCCAGGTCTTTTAAACAGGAGTAGAGGTTTATTTATTTGTTTTTACTTCTGTTAAATATCTCACATGTCTTACAACTATATCATATTGAAAACATTGGTTCCTGTACTATCATCAGAGTTCTGCAACATTGATCCTGAAGAGTACCAGGATAGGTGACCGCTTGGGAATTCCAGGTGTTGTAAGCATTGATTTGCAGGTGATGCAATGGATAATGGCTTGGAATTGAAAATCTGAGTTCTATTTCTCGTTGGAGATATTATATTCACTTATGCGTAAATAACTATGAGTCCAACTCTTCTCCCAGGTTAATTAGTAAGACTTGTACCACTAAACCATTATCTCCACCCCACAAATATAATTTCTTACAATCTAAAAATATTTTCTGGCTTTAAATAACCTGCAAAAGGTTGATAAGCTGTAGAAAATGAATCAATCAATGAAATAGTAATTAGCTACACAGGCATGTCTTTTAGATTTATTTACATTCTCAATTGGATATGTGTCTCAACAAGCCATTAACAAAATTGCATTTGAGAACAGTGGAATGAGTGGGTGGTTAGCAGGGGAAAGTCATTCAGGCTAATGTAATAGGCTACTGGAAACACATTCACCCATTCATGGGGTATTGTAGATTGTGATAGTTTCCTGGCAATATCTACTCTACCCTCTGATTTTTCATTAGAATTGGAGTGAAAAGAAACTATATGCTTTCTGAATTTAATAAATTTATCACAATACATTTTGAAATACTATTCGTGGGGCATTGTCTTGTATGGTAAATATAGCCCCAAAACTACATTTTAACTTGAATATTTGGGGGCTGTCACATTTTATGCAGGTAATATGCTATGTTCACACTCATGGTGAGTGACGCATTGATTGTATTGTATTATAAGAGATCCGTTTTGTGTTCATATAATATTTTATTCAAATTTCTAGTGGTTACTCCTATATATTCCTTGTGGCAACCATTATCTGCTATAGAGTAAATTCTCGCTTCAGCTTTTACGTTGTTGTTATTTTAATATGTATTAAATCTTTTCTTGTTAGTTATTGTTAAGCTGTTATTGGGCCGAATTTATAAATGAAACTTTATCATAGATCTGGATGGATAGGAAAAAACTGAATTTGTATGTGTGAGTGTGTGTGTGTGTGTGTGTGTGTGCGTGTATATATATATATATATGAGATGAATTACAAATAATGCACTGACCGTTCTTTTGTTTTAAATTCATAAACAACAAAGATATTAGTGTGAAAGAAAAACATTGTTGTCTTGAGAATGCATATAGCTAGAATTTTATAAGTATTTTATATTTTAATCATATAAATAACTTTAAGTTTTTTATACGAATAAAAGTGAATTATGCTGTCAAAATAGGAACAAAAAAAGAAGACAAATGGCGCTGGTTGTGAAATTCAAATGACATTCTAAGGAAATTCCCCACAAAAAAGACCTTTTCTTTGATTGTTATGCAAGGGGGAATAACTCTAAATTGTCATTTTTTAAGTTATTCCCCATGAATTTATTTATATATATATTTTTTGTAATACACTGTCTCTATCTGTGTTTGCTATCAAACGCCCCATTTAAAATATTATAAATATATTTTTTAATTGTTTTCTTGTGTTGATTATTTTCCGGGATTATATCTCGGGAAAATAATAATTAAGAAAGAACGAAAACTTTTATTTTTAAAAATCGAATTAAAAAGCCAATATTAAGGAATTTGTAGGTTTAAAAAATTCAGATAAATTAATTTTATTTTCAGTTTACAAAAATCTCTTTGTAATTCCCAGAAATATTATGACTAAAACCAGAAATAACTTGAAGTTAGTCGTTAGAGATATTCAGGCAGCTATATGACTAATCATGAAAACTTAACTTACTACCTGGTTAAATATTAAACTCAAAAGAAAAAAGATGTCCCTTCAGAATGGAGAAAATCATGGATCTCCATGTTCATTTTTTCTTTGTGTTTGTTTGTTCCAATCCATAGGAATAGCTACTAGGAATGCACCATGCCTGAATTAAAAAAAAAAAAATCAAATCCTACAGATGCATGCTGGGATATCTCATTAGCAAATATCTATCTATCTATCTATCTATCTATCTATCTATCTATCTATAGTGGATCTAAGAAGGATGTGTGAATATTTGAGAATATTGTGCTGCAAATAAAATATGCAATATCCACAAACTTAAGTTATAAGAAATGGCCAAATGGTAACGATATTCATTCACAACAAAAAATCCATGTTTGAAACAACAGATTAAATTTTATATACACAATTTACAATTTCTTTGTTTGTAATGATCTGTGCAAAGGTATAGAGAAAAAGTTCTTTGCTGTTTGAGAAATGTTCAATGTTTAAAAAGTCGTCTGCCTTTGATTGAAAGGTTGAATTTAACTTAGACAAAAGATTTTTCTGTGAAAGATATTAAGTGAAAAAGTTTGTTGTGTAAATTTTTCTAATCTCTCATAAAGAAAGTTTGTTTCTTTGCGGCAATTTTGACACATAATTCCCGTGTGTATCTTTGCATGTGTAAGTCTCAAAATGTGACAAAAATTTGTTTGCTGTTTCTATTTATCGTTATTTTTTTTAACAACAAAATCGGCTCTATGCTGGGATATCTCATTAGCAAATATCTATCTATCTATCTATCTATCTATCTATCTATCTATCTATCTATCTATCTATCTAGCTACAGGGCGTGATAGGTAAATTACTGGTTATTTAAAGCCAGAAAATATTTTTAGATTGTACCAATTTTGTTTTTGAGTTAGCAATGGTTTAGTGATACAATCTTACAAATTAACCCATACAGGGTGGGCGAAGAGGTGGATTCATAGCTAAACATAATCTTATAAACAAACAAGGAATTATAATAAGGATATTAAGTGGGTGATCAATTCTATATTACAATCTGTATATAAACTGATCCCTCATTTTGTGTTCACAATAGTTTCTATGAATTTCTATTCTAGAGAATGTAAACAGAATGTATATTAGAAAATTAAAAAAAGTAAAATATGTATATTACACAATTAAGAAATGTTAAAAATATATATTAGACATTTAAAAAAAAGTAAAAAATGTATATTAGACAATTAAAAAAAAGTAAAAAATGTATATGAGACAATTAAAAAAAGTAGAAAATGTATATTACGCAATTAAAAAAAGTTAAAAATGTATATTAGACAATTATAAAAAAGTAAAACATGTATATTAGACAAATAAAATGTAAAAGAACGTATATCAGAGAATTATAAAAAGTAAAAAATGTATATTAGACAATGAAATGTAAAAAAATGTATATTAGACAATTACAAAAAGTAAAAAATGTATATTATACAATTAAAAACTGTAAAAAATATATATCAGACATTCAAAAAGAGTACAAAATGTATATTAGACAATTAAAAACGTAAAAAATGTATATTAGACAATTAAAAAAAGTAAAAAATGTATAATAGACAATTAGAAAAGTAAAAAATGTGTATTAGATAATTAAAAAAAGTAAAAAATGTATATAAGACAATTAAAAAACATAAAAATGTATATTAGACAATGAACAAAAGTAAAAAATGCATATTAGACAATTAAAAAAAGTAAGAAATGTATATTAGACAATTAAAAAGTAAAAAATGTACATTAGACAATAAAATAATTAAAAAATGTATATTAGAAAAATAAAAAAAACAAAAAACATATATTAGAACAATTAAAAAAGTAAAAAAAATTGTATAAGACAATTAAAAAATGTAACAAAAGTATATTATACAATTAAAAAAAGTAAAAATATATTATAGACAATTAAAAAAATTAAAAAATATATATTAGACAATTAAAAAAAGTAAAATTATATATTTGACAATTAAAAAATATAGAAAATAAATATTAGGCAATTAAAAAAAGTAAAAAATATATATTAGACAATTAAAAAAAGGAAAAATTGTATATAGACAATTAAAAAAAGTAAAAAATCTATATTTTACAATTAAAAAAGTAAAAAATATATATTAGACAATTAAAAAAAGTGAAAAGTATATATTAGAAACTTAAAAAAAGAAAAAATATATATTAGACAAGTAAAAAACGTTAAAATATATATTAGACAATTAAAAAAATGTAAAAATGAATATTAGACAATTAAAAAAGTAAAAAATGTGTATTAGACAATTAAAAATAGTAAAAAAGGTATATTAGAAAATAAAAAATAAAAAATGTATATTAGCCAATTTAAAAATTAAAAAAATGTATATTAGTTAATTAAGTAATGTAAAAAATATATATTAGACAATTAAAAAAGGAAAAAATGTATAACAGACAATTAAAAAAATTAAAAAATGTACATTAGACATTTAAAAAAGTAACAAATGTATATCAGAAAATTAAAAAAATAACAAATATATATTAGACAATTAAAAGAAGTAGAAAATGCATAATAGACAATTAAAAAAAGTAAAAAATCTATATTTTACAATTCAAAATTTAAAAAATATATATTAGACAATTAAAAAATGTGAAAAATATATATTAGAAACTTAAAAAAAGAAAAAATATATATTAGACAAGTAAAAAACGTTAAAATGTATATTAGATAATTAAAAGAAGTAAAAAAATTATATTTGACAATTAATTATAGTAAGACGTGTAAATTAAGCAATTAAAAAAAGTAAAGAATGTACATTAAACAATTAAATAAGAAAAAATGTATATTAGACAATTAAAAAGAGTAAAAAATATATATTCGACAATGAAAAAATGAAAAATATATATTAGACAATTAAAAAAGGGAAAAAAAATATATTAGACAATTAGAGAAAGTAAAAAAATGTATGTTAGACAATTACAAAAAGTAAAAAATGTATACTTGACAATTAAAAAAATGTAAAAATATATATTAGAGAATTAAAAAAAAGTAAAAAAATCTATATTAGACAATGAAATAAAGTAAAAAATGTATATTATACAATGATGAAAAAGTGAAAATGAATATTTGACAATGAAAAAAGTATAAAACGTATAATAGACAATTAAAAAAAGTAAAAAATGTATATTAGATAATAAAAAAAGTAAAAAATGTATATTAAACAATTAAAAAAGTAAAAAATGTATATTAGACAATTAAAAAAGTAAAATAATTTATATCAGACAATAGCAAAAATTATATAATATATATTAGACAAGGAAAAAAATTAAAAATTGTATATTAGACAATTAAAAAAGTGAAAAATGTGTATTAAACAAATTAAAAAAGTAAAACATGCCAATTAGACAATTAAAAAAAGTAAAAAATGTATATTAGACAATGAAAAAATGAAAAATATATATTAGACAATTTAAAAAAGTAAAAAATATATATTTGACAATTAAAAAAAGTAAAAAAATATATATTAGGCAATTAAAAATTGTAAAAAATGTATATTAGACAATTAAAAATTAAAAAATGTGTATTAGACAATTAAAAATAATAAAAAATATATATTAGAGAATTAAAAAATGTAAAAAATGTATCTTAGAAAAATAAAAACATAAAAATGTATGTTACACGATTAAAAATGAGAAAAATGTGTATTAGTCAATTAAAAATTAAAACATTTATATTAAACAATTAAAAATTAAAAAATGTATATTAGAATATAAAAAAGTAAAAAAATGTATATTAGTTAATTAAAAGAAGTAATAAATATATATTAGACCATTAAAAAAAAAAAATGTATATTAGACAATTAAAAAAGGAAAAAAAATTATATCAGACAATGACAAAAAGTAAAAAATATATATTAGACAATGAAGAAAGTAAAAAATGTATATTAGACATATAAAAAAATTTAAAAATGTATATTAGACAATCAAAAAAAGTAATAAATATATATTAGACAATTAAAAAAAAGTAAAAATATATATTAGACAATTAAAACAAGTAAAAAATGTATATTAGACAATTGAAAAAGTAAAAATGTATATTAGAAAATTAAAAAAAGTAAAAAATGTATATTAGACAATTAAAAATGTAAAAAATATATACTAGACAATTATAAAAGTAAATTGTATATTAGACAATTAAAAAGGAAAAATGTATATTAAACAATTAAAAAAGTAAAAAATGTATATTAGACAATTACAAAAAGCAAAAATGTATATTAGACACTGAAAAAGTAAAAGTGTATAATTGACAACGAAAAAAGTATAAAATGTACATTAGACATTTAAAAATGTAAAAAATGTATATTAGACAATTAAAAAAGTAAAAAATGTATATTAAACAATAAAAAATGTAAAAAATTATATTAGACAATTAAAAAATGCATATTAGACAATTAAGAAAATGTAAAAATGTATATTAGTCAATTAAAATGTAACAATGAATATTAGACATTTAAAAAAGGAAAAAATATATATTAGACAATTAAATAAGCCATAAAATATATATTACACAATTAATAGAAGTAAAAAATGTATATTAGACAATTAAAAATAAAAAATGTATATTAGACTATTAAAAAATATAAAAAAAATGTGTATTAGACAATTAAAAAAGTAAAAGATGCATATTAAACATTTAAAAAAGTAAAAAATATATATTAGACAATTAAAAAAAGTAAAAAAATGTATATTAGGTAAGTAAAAAAGTCAAAAAATATATATTAAACAATTAAAAAGGAAAAATGTATATTAGACAATTAAAAAAGTAAGCATATTTATATCAGACAATGAAAAAAAGGCAATATGTATATTAGACAATTAAAAAAAGTAAAAAATGTATATTAGACAATTAAAAAAGTAAAAAATGTACATAAAACAATTAAAAAATGTAAAAAATATATATTAGGCAATTAATTGAAGTAAAAATGTATATTAGACAATTAAAAAAATAATAAATGTATATTAGACATATTAAAAAAACAAAAAATGTATATTTGACAATGAAAAAAGTAAAAAATATATATTAGACAATTTAAAATGTAAAAAATGTATATTAGATAATTAAAAAATTTAAATAAATATATATTAGACAATTCAAAAAACTAAAAATATACATTAGACAATTAAAAAAGTAAAAAATGTATATTAGACAATTATAAAATGTAATATATATATATTAGACAATTAAAAAAAGGAAAAATGTATATTAGACAATTAAAAAAAGCAAAAAATGTATATTAGACAAATAAAAAATGTAAAAATATATATTAGACAATTAAAAATGTAAAAAATGTATATTAGACAATTAAAATTTTAAAAATATATATTAGACAATTAAAAAAATTAAAAAATGTATATTAGACAATTAGAAATGTAAAAAGATGTATATTAGACAATGTGAAGATTACCAGTGACTAACATGTTGCAGTTATTATAGCCCTGTTCATAGTTATGGCCGAGTGGTGTCAAGAAATATATAGATCACACTTCATATGGGTGGAGGTGCACTGCCAATCACCATTCCTTAGATAATTAAAATAATTATTTTACTAATTGTTCACCTATTACAAAACCGTAAGCCAATTCAAAGTCAAGTGTTAGACAAGGAGGTAAGAAGTGCAGTTCATGAGGATATGTAGGAAAAGTAACGGTTAAATCTTGATTTAAAGGAATTACCCTCTCAGGAGTCTGTTCCACAAAGTAGAAAATGAAATATTTGTGTACTCAGTTTCCGGTGTTGTCAAACTCCGCGAAACACTTGTACACATGCTGTCACCACTTACATGATACATGGGTGTTTAAATTTGAAATTAATATTCCCCAAATTGACTGGATGTTCTTGAAAATGACCGAGACGGTTGTGAAAAAAGGACTCAAACAAAACAGAAAAGTAAGTTTTTAGTTTCAAACAAATGTTTGGTAAAAAAAAACTCTTTCTTTGCTGCTGGAATAAGTTATTTGTTATAATTTACAACGATTTTGATTTTTTATTCTGTTTAATTTTCTTTCTTTTTCTTTTTTCTTTTTTGATTGGGTTTTAACTGACGTTTAATTAATAAATAATTTTTTTTTAAATAAATGTAACTAAACTAGTTCTTGAATAGTACAAAAAAAGATAGTAACTAAAATTTATTATATTTAGTAATTCTGTTTTAATTTTTACGTTTTTTTTTCTTTCTTTTTGAGTTGTTTAAAGCCACATTTACGTCAGTAGTGGACCAACAGCAGTTATAATTCAAAAATACCTCTGACCCCCTACATGTCGCAGATCTTTAGGATTGTTAGGGACCTAAATATTAAATATGAAGAGATGACTAAATAATGCAAGGATAGAGTTCTTTGTATATAACGATTATGATGAGCTCTCAAAAGAAATAATATTTTTTTCAATTCCTTTTTACTTTAGTTTTTACACATTTACAAATATTGAAAAGGGTCGGGGATTGAAATGTTATTGATAATGGCGGGCTTAATTTGCGCTATAAATAGCCCCCCCCATCTATGGAAACCAAAACAAATATATTCATATCCGGTAAAAAAAAAAAAAAATTGAAATTCGTTATCTGGAGTTTTTTCATCTATCATTATTATCAATATTCATTATTAAACATTCTAAATTACGAATAATTTTGTTTTTAAATTTTTCTAACATCATATGAGTTTGTTTTGGCTTTCTTAGGGGTGCGTGTGTAGGGGGGTAGGTCAATTTACTTAGTAAAAATTGCCCCCTCCCCCGAAAGCCAATGAATTAATAATTAATAATAGTAAATTTTATTACGAACTGGACTACACAAATCATCAAATATTAATATTTTTTTTTAAATTTTGAATTATTTTATATGTGTTTAAACGTGCCAATTTTTGTAGATATGGTCGACCTATACACAAAATAAGAAATAGTAAATTTATAAATCTTCTTAATTGAAAAGCATTTAAAAGAAATTTTTATTGTCAAAATGTTTAGTTTATGTTATTGAAAGAAAAGACGAAAGTATTTTTTGATTATTTTATTAATTTTTAAAATCCTTTGTAGCATAAATTTTGATTAAAAAAAATTTTGTTTTTCTTGCAAAGAGGAAATTTTAGCGTCTTTTTTGCAGTGAAAAACACATTGTTTTGGAAATTCTTGCAAAAAAACAATAATTGTTGGATTTAAGGAAATTTTCAGGACTTATTCACAAATGAATTAAATTTTTTTTTAACTTTTTATAAAATCTTTGTAAAAAATATATATATTTTTACATCTGTTACCCCACCCCTTAATTTTAAGAAATTTTGAGAAATTAAAATTCCGCCCACTTCTGATTTATATTAGTTTAAAAGAAGGACACCTTGGAGAATCTAAATCATCAACCTTTTTTTTTGTCAAATGGAAACACTATTTACCGAAAATCTGTTATGAATTGTAAAATAAAAAATGCGATAAAACTAAGACATTAGTTAATTAAAAGAAATTTTAATTGCTTTGATAAATAAGATATATTAAGGACAATATTGTCTTAAGAAAAATATTTTTGATGAATAATGAATTGTTACAAGAATTGTTTTAATTTCTTTTTTTCTTTTTTTAGAATAATTTATAAAGTTTAATTCTGTATTAATTTCAGCCTTTTAGATATTCTAAGTAAAAACTATATTTACTAATCATAAATGGAATAGCTCAGTACAAATCATCAAACACCAATATTTTTAAAAGAATTATAAATTTTTTTTGTTTTTGTATGTGTATAAACATGCGGAATTTGCAGATATGGACACCATTATCAGAAAACAAGAGTGATAACTATAGTAAATTTAGACCCAAAGTATCTACAGCATTAGATTACAGAGAATATTTTCCTAAATTTTTAAGATTATTAAGTACTTGAAAAATATATAAGAAAGGTTCAGGTGTCATTTTCTTCAATTATATCTTACAGATAAAGACCTCATAGAAAAGAATTAGATCTGTCAACATTTTAAATAAATTAATTAGGAGGACAGTAGATAGTGATTGACATAGCATTTAAATATTTGAAGATTAAAGTTGGCTGGAAAGCATGGAGCCAGAAGGGAGTTCCACAAGCCAGGCAGTAAAGCCACTAAGACACAAGGGTTTACTGGGTGTGGAAGAATTAGGAATAGAAACATTAATAATGAGCGGAAAGAGGAAAGATTACTCAGGAGGACAGTAGGTAGCGATTGATATTGCATTTAAATATTTGAAGGTTAAAGTTGGCTGGAAATCATGGAGCCGGAAGGGAGTTCCACAAGCAAGGCAGTAAAGCCAATAAGACACAAGCGGTTACTGGGTGTGGAAGAATCAGGAACAGAAACATTAATAATGAGCGGGAAGTAGAAAGAGTAATCAGGAAGACAGCAGTTAGTAATTTATATTGCATTTAAATATTTGAAGATTAAAGTTGGCTGGAAAGCATTGAGCCGGAAGGGAGTACCACAAGTAAGGCAGTAAAGCCACAGAGACACAAGGGGTTACTGGGTGTGGAAGAATTATGAACAGAAACATTAATAATGAGGGGGAAGAGGAAAGATTAATCAGGAGTACAGTAGGTAGCGATTGACATTGCATTTAAATATTTGACGACTAAAGTTGGCTGGAAAGCATGGGGCCGGAAGGGAGTTCCACAAGTAAGACAATAAAGCCACTAAGACACAAGGGGTTACTGGGTGTGGAAGAATTAGGAAAAGAAACATTAATAATGAGAGGGAACTAGAAAGAGTAACCAGGAGGACAGCAGTTAGTAATTTATATTGCATTTAAATATTTGAAGATTAAAGTCGGCTGGAAAGCATGGAGCTGGAAGAGAGTTCCACAAGCAAGGCAGTAAAGCCACTAAGAAACTAGGGGTTACTGGGTGTGGAAGAATAAGGAACAGAAACATTAATAATGAGGGGGAAGAGGAAAGAGTAATCAGGAGTACAGTAGGTAGCGATTGACATTGCATTTAAATATTTGAAAATTAAAGTTGGCTGGAAAGCCTGCAGCTGGAAGGGAATTCCACAAGCAAGGCAGTAAAGCCACTAAGACAGTAGGGGTTACTGGGTGTGGAAGAATAAGGAACAGAAACATTAATAATGAGCGGGAAGTAGAAAGAGTAATCAGGAGGACAGCAGGTAGTAATTTATATTGCATTTAAATATTTGAAGATTAAAGTTGGCTGGAAAGCATGGAGCCGGAAGGAAGTTCCACAAGCAAGGCAGTAAAGCCACTAAGACACAAGGGGTTACTGGGTGTGGAAGAATAAGGAACAGAAACATTAATAATGAGCGGGAAGTAGAAAGAGTAATCAGGAGGACAGCAGGTAGTAATTTATATTGCATTTAAATATTTGAAGATTAAAGTTGGCTGGAAAGCATGGAGCCGGAAGGAAGTTCCACAAGCAAGGCAGTAAAGCCACTAAGACACAAGGGGTTACTGGGTGTGGAAGAATAAGGAACAGAAACATTAATAATGAGCGGGAAGTAGAAAGAGTAATCAGGAGGACAGCAGGTAGTAATTTATATTGCATTTAAATATTTGAAGATTAAAGTTGGCTGGAAAGCTTGGAGCCGGAAGGGAGTTCCACAAGTAAGGCAGTAAAGCCACTAAGACACAAGGGGTTACTGTGTGTGGAAAAATAAGGAACAGAAACATTAATAATGAGTGGGAAGAGGAAAGATTAATCAGGAGTCCAGTAGGTAGTGATTGACATTGCATTTAAATATTTGAAGATTAAAGTTGGCTGGAAAGCATGGAGCCGGAAGGGAGTTCCACAAGCAAGGCAGTAAAGCCACTAAGACACAAGGGGTTACTGGGTGTGGAAGAATAAGGAACAGAAACATTAATAATGAGCGGGAAGAGGAAAGATTAATCAGGAGTACAGTCGGTAGTGATTGATATTGCATTTAAATATTTGAAGATTAAAGTTGGCTGGAAAGCATGGAGCCAGAAGGGAGTTCCACAAGCAAGGCAGTAAAGCCACTAAGATACAAGGGGTTACTGGGTGTGGAAGAATAAGGAACAGAAACATTAATAATGAGCGGGAAGTAGAAAGATTAATCAGGAGTCCAGTAGGTAGTGATTGACATTGCATTTAAATATTTGAAGATTAAAGTTGGCTGGAAAGCTTGGAGCCGGAAGGGACTTCCACAGGCAAGGCAGTAAAGCCTCTAAGACACAAGGGGTTACTGGGTGTGGAAGAATAAGGAACAGAAACATTAATAATGAGCGGGAAGTAGAAAGAGTAATCAGGAGGACAGCAGTTAGTAATTTATATTGCATTTAAATGTTTGAAGATTAATGTTGGCTGGAAAGCATGGAGCCGGAAGGGAATTCCACACGTAAGGCAGTAAAGCCACTAAGACACAAGGGGTTACTGGGTGTGGAAGAATAAGGAACAGAAACATTAATAATGAGCGGGAAGAGGAAAGACTAATCAGGAGTACAGTAGGTAGGGATTGACATTGCATTTAAATATTTGAAGATTAAAGTTGGCTGGAAAGCATGGAGCCGGAAGGGAGTTCCACAAGCAAGGCAGTAAAGCCACTAAGACACAAGGGGTTACTGGGTGTGGGAGAATCAGGAAGAGAAACATTAATAATGAGCGGGAAGTCTTAAGAGTAACCAGGAGGACAGCAGTTAGTAATTTATATTGCATTTAAATATTTGGGGATTAAAGTTGGCTGGAAAGCATGGAGGCGGAAGCGAGTTCCACAAGTAAGGCAGTAAAGCCACTAAGACACAAGGGGTTACTGGGTGTGGAAGAATAAGGAACAGAAACATTAATAATGAGCGGGAAGTCGAAAGAGTAACCAGGAGGACAGCAGTTAGTAATTTATATTGCATTTAAATATTTGAAGATTAAAGTTGGCTGGAAAGCATGGAGCCGGAAGGGAGTTCCACAAGCAAGGCAGTAAAGCCACTAAGGCAAAAGGGGTTACTGGGTGTGGAAGAATTAGGAACAGGAACATTAATAATGAGCGGGAAGAGGAAAGATTAATCAGGAGGTCAGTATGTAGCGATTGACATTGCATTTAAATATTTGAAGATTAAAGTTGGCTGGAAAGCATGGAGCCGGAAGGGAGTTCCACAAGCAAGGCAGTAAAGCCACTAAGACACAAGGGGTTACTGGGTGTGGGAGAATCAGGAAGAGAAACATTAATAATGAGCGGGAAGTCGAAAGAGTAACCAGGAGGACAGCAGTTATTAATTTATATTGCATTTAAATATTTGGGGATTAAAGTTGGCTGGAAAGCATGGAGGCGGAAGCGAGTTCCACAAGTAAGGCAGTAAAGCCACTAAGACACAAGGGGTTACTGGGTGTGGAAGAATAAGGAACAGAAACATTAATAATGAGCGGGAAGTAGAAAGAGTAATCAGGAGGACAGCAGTTAGTAATTTATATTGCATTTAAATATTTGAAGATTAAAGTTGGCTGGAAAGTATGGAGCCGGAAGGGAATTCCACACGTAAGGCAGTAAAGCCACTAAGACACAAGGGGTTACTGGGTGTGGAAGAATAAGGAACAGAAACATTAATAATGAGCGGGAAGAGGAAAGACTAATCAGGAGTACAGTAGGTAGTGATTGACATTGCATTTAAATATTTGAAGATTAAAGTTGGCTGGAAAGCATGGAGCCGAAAGGGAGTTCCACAAGCAAGGCAGTAAAGCCACTAAGACACAAGGGGTTACTGGGTGTGGAAGAATAAGGAACAGAAACATTAATAATGAGCGGGAAGTAGAAAGAGTAATCAGGAGGACAGCAGGTAGTAATTTATATTGCATTTAAATATTTGAAGATTAAAGTTGGCTGGAAAACATGGAGCCTGAAGGGAGTTCCACAAGTAAGGCAGTAAAGCCACAAAGATACAAGGGGTAACTGGGTGTGGAAGAATAAGAAACAGAAACATTAATAATGAGGGGGAAGTAGAAAGAGTAATCAGGAGGACAGCAGTTAGTAATTTATATTGCATTTAAATATTTGAAGATTATAGTTGGCTGGAAAGCATGGAGCCGGAAGGGAATTCCACATGTAAGGCAGTAAAGCCACTAAGACACAAGGGTTTACTGGGTGTGGAAGAATAAGGAACAGGAACATTAATAATGAGCGGGAAGAGGAAAGATTAATCAGGAGTACAGTAGGTAGTGATTGACATTTCATTTAAATATTTGAAGATTAAAGTTGGCTGGAAAGCATGGAGCCGGAAGGGAGTTCCACAAGTAAGGCAGTAAAGCCACTAAGACACAAGGGGTTACTGGGTGTGGAAGAATCAGGAACAGAAACATTAATAATGAGCGTGAAGAGGAATGATTAATCAGGAGTACAGTAGGTAGTGATTGACATTGCATTTAAATATTTTAAGATATAAGTTGGCTGGAAAGCATGGAGCCTGAAGGGAGTTCCACAAGCAAGGCAGTAAAGCCACTAAGACACAAGGGGTTACTGTGTGTGGAAGAATAAGGAACAGAAACATTAATAATGAGTGGGAAGAGGAAAGATTAATCAGGAGTCCAGTAGGTAGTGATTGACATTGCATTTAAATATTTGAAGATTAAAGTTGGCTGGAAAGCATGGAGCCGGAAGGGAGTTCCACAAGCAAGGCAGTAAAGCCACTAAATCACAAGGGGTTACTGGCTGTGGAAGAATAAGGATCAGAAACATTAATAATGAGCTGGAAGTAGAAAGAGTAACCAGGAGGACAGTAGGTAGTGATTGATATTGCATTTAAATATTTGAAGATTAAAGTTGGCTGGAAAGCATGGAGCCGGAAGGGAGTTCCACAAGCAAGGCAATAAAGACACTAAGACAAAGGGGTTACTGGGTGTGGAAGAATAAGGAACAGAAACATTAATAATGAGAGGGAAGTAGAAAGAGTAATCAGGAGGACAGCAGTTAGTAATTTATATTGCATTTAAATATTTGAAGATTAAAGTTGGCTGGAAAGCATGGAGCCGGAAGGGAGTTCCACAAGTAAGGCAGTAAAGCCACTAAGACACAAGGGGTTACTGGGTGTGGAAGAATAAGTAACAGAAATATTAATAATGAGCGGGAAGTAGAAAGAGTAATCAGGAGGAGAGCAGTTAGTAATTTATATTGCATTTAAATATTTGAAGATTAAAGTTGGCTGGAAAGCATGGAGCCGGAAGGGAATTCCACAAGCAAGGCAGTAAAGCCACTAAGACACAAGGGGTTACTGGGTGTGGAAGAATCAGGAACAGAAACATTAATAATAAGCGGGAAGTAGAAAGAGTAATCAGCAGGACAGCAGTTAGTAATTTATATTGCATTTAAATATTTGAAGAATAAAGATTGCTGGAAAGCATGGAGAAAGAATGTAGTTCCACAACTTAGGCAGTAAAGACACTAAGTCAAAGGGGTTACTGGGTGTGGAAGAATAAGGAACAGAAACATTAATAATGAGCGGGAAGAGGAAAGATTAATCAGGAGTACAGTAGGTAGTGATTGACATTGCATTTAAATATTTGAAGATTAAAGTTGGCTGGAAAGCATGGAGCCGGAAGGGAGTTCCACAAGTAAGGCAGTAAAGCCACTAAGACACAAGGGGTTACTGGGTGTGGAAGAATAAGGAATAGAATTTTTCCTTTTTATAGAATCCACAAAATATTTGTGTCCAATTGTCGGGAATTTCTTGCCTTATCCCTAATTACAAAAGTTTTTTCGACACCTTGATTAGAGTCGAGTCGAAATTCAACGGTATGGGGACTTGTGTTAGCTCATTTGCGGAAATTGTCATGCGGACCTAAACTGGGAAATCAGTCATATTTCACTTGTTTATAACCTTTTTCCAGTAAAAGAAATATTTTCAAAATGGGTATCAAATTGTGTGCAATTATTGGGTTGGTCTATATATACAGG
This sequence comes from Acanthosepion esculentum, assembly GCA_964036315.1. NCBI lineage: Eukaryota > Metazoa > Mollusca > Cephalopoda > Sepiida > Sepiidae > Acanthosepion > Acanthosepion esculentum. The sequence goes on from OZ038509.1 coordinate 79,877,830, forward strand.
GATTTTTCATTTGGTCAGATAGTAAAAAGTACAGCTTTCACCATGTGCGCGGTATGTCGTTTGACAATTTACAGCGTCCGAATTCCAGTGTGCACAATAAGACTGCATTTCTAATTTTTCCTTTTTATAGAATCCACAAAATATTTGTGTCCAATTGTCGGAAATTTCTTGCCTTATCCATGATTACGAAAGTTTTTTCGACACCTTGAATAGAATCGAGGCGAAATTCAACGCTATGGGGACTAGTGTTAGCTCATTTGCAGAAATTGTCATGCGGACCTAAACTGCGCAATCAGTCATATTTCACTTGTTTATAACTTTTTTCCAGTAAAAGAAATATTTTCAAAATGGGTATCAAATTGTGTGCAATTATTTGATTTGTCTATGTATACAGCGATTTTTCCTTTGCTCAGATAGTAAAAAGTACAGCATTCACCATGTGCGCGGTATGTCGTCTGACAATTTACAGCGTCCGAATTCCAGTGTGCACAATAAGACTGCATTTCTAATTTTTCCTTTTTATAGAATACACAAAATATTGCTGTCCAATTGTCGAGAATTTCTTGCCTTATCCATAATTACATAAGTTTTTTCGACACCTTGATTAGTGTCAAGTCGAAATTCAACGGTATGGGGTATTGTGTTAGTTCATTTGCGGAAATTGTCATGCGGCCCTAAACTGGGAAATCAGTCATATTTCACTTGTTTATAACTTTTTTCCAGTAAAAGAAATATTTTCAAAATGGGTATCAAATTGTTTGCAATTATTTGGTTGGTATATGTATACAGGGATTTTTCATTTGTTCAGATAGTAAAAAGTACAGCTTTCACCATGTGCGCGGTATGTCGTCTGACAATTTACAGCGTCCGAATTCCAGTGTGCACAATAAGACTGCATTTGTAATTTTTCCTTTTTATAGAATCCACAAAATATTGCTGTCCAATTGTCGAGAATTTCTTGCCTTATCCATAATTACAAAAGTTTTTTCGACACCTTCATTAGTGTGAAGTTGAAATTCAACGATATGGGGACTTGTGTTAGCTCATTTGCGGAAATTGTCATGCGGCCCTAAACTGGGAAATCAGTCATATTTCACTTGTTTATAATTTTTCCAGTAAAAGAAATATTTTCAAAATGGGTATCAAATTGTGTGTAATTATTTGATTTGTCTATGTATACAGGGATTTTTCATTTGCTCAGATAGTAAAAAGTACAGCTTTCACCATGTGCGCGATATGTCGTCTGACAATTTACAGCGTCCGAATTCCAGTGTGCACAATAAGACTGCATTTCTAATTTTTCCTTTTTATAGAATCCACAAAATATTTGTGTCCAATTGTCGGAAATTTCTTGCCTTATCCATGATTACGAAAGTTTTTTCGACACCTTGAATAGAATCGAGGCGAAATTCAACGCTATGGGGACTAGTGTTAGCTCATTTGCAGAAATTGTCATGCGGACCTAAACTGCGCAATCAGTCATATTCCACTTGTTTATAACTTTTTTCCAGTAAAAGAAATATTTTCAAAATGGGTATCAAATTGTGTGAAATTATTTGATTTGTCTATGTATAAAGGGATTTTTCATTTGCTCAGATAGTAAAAAGTACAGCTTTCACCATGTGCGCGGTATGTCGTCTGACAATTTACAGCGTCCGAATTCCAGTGTGCACAATAAGACTGCATTTCTAATTTTTCCTTTTTATAGAATCCACAAAATATTGGTGTCCAATTGTTGGAAATTTCTTGCCTTATCCCTTTTTACAAAATTTTTTTCGACACCTTGATTAGAGTCGTGTCGAAATTCAACGCTATGGGGACTAGTGTTAGCTCATTTGCAGAAATTGTCATGCGGACCTAAACTGCGCAATCAGTCATATTTCACTTGTTTATAACTTTTTTCCAGTAAAAGAAATATTTTCAAAATGGGTATCAAATTGTGTGCAATTATTTGATTTGTCTATGTATACAGCGATTTTTCCTTTGCTCAGATAGTAAAAAGTACAGCATTCACCATGTGCGCGGTATGTCGTCTGACAATTTACAGCGTCCGAATTCCAGTGTGCACAATAAGACTGCATTTCTAAGTTTTCCTTTTTATAGAATCCACAAAATATTGCTGTCCAATTCTCGCGAATTTCTTGCCTTATCCAAAATTACAAAATTTTTTTCGACACCTTGATTAGAGTCGAGTCGAAATTCAACGGTATGGGGACTTGTGTTAGCTCATTTGCGGAAATTGTCATTCGGCCCTCAACTGGGAAATCAGTCATATTTCATTTGTTTATAACTTTTTTCCAGTAAAAGAAATATTTTCAAATTGTCGGGAATTTCTTACCTTATCCATAATTACAAAAGTTTTTTCGACACCTTGAATAGAGTCGAGGCGAAATTCAACGGTATGGGGACTTGTGTTAGCTCATTTGCGGAAATTATCATGCGGCCCTTCTGTCTTCTTAATTCTTGTTCTTTTATTGTCTTCTCTCCTTAATAGTAGTTTTTCTCATATTCTCTAACATTCAGTATCCCCTTGCGTCCTAGTGGCTTTATTGCCTTTGATCTTCAAAAATTTAAATACAATATCAATTGTTATCTTCTGTCTTCTTAATTCTTATTCTTTGTTCTCTCTTCTTAATTTTCCTCATTTTCCTTAATATTGGATTTTTAATTCGGTTTTTTAAAATGAAAGTTTTCGTACTTCCTTTATTTTCATTTTCCCGAGATATAATCCCAGAAAAATAATCAACACAAGAAAACAATTAAAAAATATATTTATAATATTTTAAATCGGGCGTTTGATAGCGAACACTGTATTACAAAAAAAATATAAATAGATTCTTTGAAGGGGAATAACTTTAAAATTGACAGTTTAAAGTTATTCCCCTTGCATTCCAATCGAAGAAAAGGTCTTTGTATGGGGAATTTCCTGAGATTGTCATCTGAATTTCTCAACCAGCGCCATTTGTCTTCTTTTAGGTTTTCTTTTTTGGATAACTTCTTTATTTGTTCTTATTTTGACAGCATAATTCATTTTTATTCGAATAACATATGCTTAACTGACATTAAAAAATATCTTTCTCAAATTCATCCATAATTTAAATGTTTCAAGAACTAAAAAATAAAAAAATACAACATTCTACCACGCATTTCTCAGAAAAACCACTGGAGGCGATTTTGTTGTTAAAAAAAAAAAACTATAATTAGAAACAGCAAACGAATTTTCGTCGCATTTTAAGACTCACACACGCAAAGATACACACAGGAATTATGTGTCAAAATTGCCACCAAAGAAACAAACTTTCTTTATGAGAGATTAGAAAAATTTACACAATAAACTTTTTCACTTAATATCTTTCACAGAAAAATCTTTTGTCTAAGTTAAATTCGACCTTTCAATCAATGGCAGATGACTTTTTAAACATTGAACATTTCCAAAAGTGCAAAGAACTTTTTTCTTAAATATACCTTTGCACAGATCATTACGAACAAAGAAATTGTAAATTGTGCATATACAATTTAATCTGTTGTTTCAAAGATGTATTTTTTGTCGTGATTGAATATCGTTACCATTTGGCCATTTCTTAATTTATGTTTGTGGATATTGCATATTTTATTTGCAACACAATTTTAAATATTCACGCATCCTTCTTAGATCCAGTATAGATAGATAGATAGATAGATAGATAGATATTGGCTAATAAGATATCCCAGCATGCAACTGTAGGATTTGGGTTTTTTTTTTAATTCCGGGATGGTGCATTCCTAGTAGCTATTCCTATGGATTGGAACAAACAAACACAAAGAAAACATGAACGTGGAGATCTATGATTTTCTCCATTCTGAAGGGACATCTTTTTTCCTTTGAGTTTAATATTTAACCAGATAGTAAGTTAAATTTTCATGATTAGTCATATAGCTGCCTGAATATCTCTAACGACTAACTTCAAGTTATTTCTGGTTTTAGTCATAACATTTCTGGGAATTACAAAGAGATTTTTGTAAACTGAAAATTAAATTAATTTATCTGAATTTTTGAAACCTACAAATTCCTTAATATTGGCTTCTTAATTCGATTTTTACAAATAAAAGTTTTCGTTTTTTCTTTATATTCATTTTCCCGAGATATAATCCTGGAAAATAATCAACACAAGAAAACAATTCAAAAATATATTTATGATATTTTAAATGGGGCGTTTGATAGCAAACACAGATAGAGACAGTGTATTACCAAAAAAGATAGATAAATAAATTCAAGGGGAATAACTTAAAAGATGACAATTTAGAGTTATACCCCTTGCATTCTAATCAAAGAAAAGTCTTTTTGTGGGGAATTTGCTTAGAATGTCATTTGAATTTCACAACCAGCGTCATTTGTCTTCTTTTAGTTTTTTTTGGATAAGTTCTTTTTTTTGTTCTTATTTTAACAGCATAATTCATTTTTATTCGTATAAAAACCTTAAAGTTATTTATATGATTAAATTATAAAATACTTATAAAATTCTAGCTGTATGCATTCTCAAGACAACAATGTTTTTCTTTCACACAAATATCTTTGTTGTTTATGAATTTAAAACAAAAGAACAGTCAGTGCATTATTTGTAATTCATCTCATATATATATATATATATATATATATATATATATATATATGAAGTGACATCATTTATATTTTTAGATTGTAAGAAATTATTTGTGGGGGAGATAATGGTTTACTGATACAAGTCTTACTAATTAACCTATAGCTAGTGGGGAGAAGAGTTGGACTCATAGTTATTTACGCATAAGTGAATATAATGTCCCCAACGAGAAATAGAACTCACTTCAAGTCCCATGATGTCACTTCATAAATCATATGTTGTCACTTCATAAATCACATGATGTCACTTCACAAGTCACATGATGTCACTTCACAAGTCACATGATGCCATTTCATAAATCACATGATGTCACTTCATAAATCACATGATGTCACTTCACAAGTCAGATGATGTCACTTCATACGGTCATGGTTATTCAGTTTGTTTACTGCAGTCAAACTGAGCAGTTGCATTTTCAGCCTGGGCCAAGTAGCCTGGGCCAAGTAGCCAGAACTGAGTCTAAATCTGTCTCCTCCAGCAAATGCTCAGTCAGTTATGTGCCATGCATGATACACACTTAGGCAATCATGTATCTTTCGATACATGACTGACAAGGCAGATTTTTTCCCTCGCAGTAGGTTGCCATTTCTTTCTGCAGTAGGCAAGTTGCCATCAAAAGCTAGAGAACCTGGTCTGTTCTGCTATTTACCCATAGTTAGTAGGATTTGGTCAGTCAGTCAGTGCATTATTTGTAATTCATCTCATATATATATCTATATATCTATATCTATATATATATATATATATATATATATATATATATATATATATATATATATATATATATACACACACACACGCACACACACACACACACACACACACACACACACACACACACACACATACAAACTCAGTTTTTTCCTATCCATCCAGATCTGATAAAGTTTCATTTATAAATTTGGCCCAATGACAGATTAACAATAACTAACAAGAAAAGATTTAATACAAAATAAAATAACCACAACGTAAAACCTGAAGCAAGAATTTACTCTATAGCCAGTAATGGTTGCCACCAGGAATATATAGGAGAAACCTCTAGAAATTTGAATAAAAGATTATATGAACACAAAACTGATCACTTATAATACAATACAGTGAATACGTCACTCACCATGAGTGTGAACATAGCATATTACCTGCATAAAATGTGACAGCCCCCAAATATTCAAGTTAAAATGTAGTTTTGGGTCTATATTTACCATACAAGACAATGCCCCACGAATAGTATTTCAAAATGTATTGTATTAAATTTATTAAATTCAGAAAGCATATAGTTTCCTTTCACTCCAATTCTAATGAAATATCAGATGGTAGAGTAGATATTGCCAGGAAACTATCACAAGCTACAATACCCCATGAGTGCGTGAATGTGTTTCCAGTAGCCTATTACATTAGCGTGAATGAGTTTTCCCCACTATCCACCCATTCATTCCACTGTTCTGAAATGCAATCTTTTAATGGCTCGTTGAGACACATATCCAATTGTGTTTTTCTTCAGCATCATCGAGAAAAGGAGGCAAAGCCTACAGTTTAAAATCCCTCCTGCTAACAACTTACCATAAACCACAGGATTTAAGGTTCATATTTTATACCTTGAGTATAAGTATTTTTTACTTTTTAATTGTCCAACATACTTTTTCCATTTTTTTAATTGTCAAATATACATTGTTTCCTTTTTTAAGTGTCAAATATATATTCTTTATATTTTTTAATTGTCTAATATACATTGCTCACTTTTTTATTGTCTAATATACATTTTTTAGTTTTGTTATTTGTCTAATATACATTTTTACTTTTTTGATTGTCAAATATACATTTTTTACTTTTTTTAATTGTTTAATTGTTTTATTGTGTAATATAAATTTTTTGCATTTTTAATTGACTAATATATTTTTTTTACTTTTTTTAACTGTCTAAAATACATTTTATACTTTTGTAATATGTCTCCTTCCTTAGTAATTCTGTTGAAGAAATCCTCGAGCGTCTGGGAGATATGAGCTTGTAGTCGATGTTTTATCCAACGATTGTACTGGATTCTCTCTTGGACAAGGGCATGTCCTGCTTTCTCTGTGACCCGACAAGCTCTCCTTGAATTGATGGGAAGTCGAAAATACATTTTTTTACTTTTTTTAACTGTCTAATATATATTTTTACTTTTTTAATTGACTGATATACATTCTTTACATTTAATTGTCTAATATACTTTTTTTAAATTTTTTAATAATTTAATATAATTTTTTTATTTTTTAATTGTCTAATATACATTTATTACTTTTTTAATTGTCTAATATATATTTTTTACATTTACTTTGACTAATATACATTTTTTATATTTTTAATTGTCTAATATTAATTTTTTACATTTCTTAATTGTCTAATATACATTTTGTAATTTTTTTAATTGTCTAATATACATTTTTTTAGTTTTTTTAATTTTTTTAAGGAATCAGCACGTATGCTAGGCCACAAAAATCTCCTGAGTTGGCCAAGCATAGAAATAAATACAATATGGGAACCAGTAATAAGGAGTGCCAGAGAAAAGCAATGATAACAAAAAAAAAAACAAAAAAAGTTGCAATATGAGATCTGGTAAAAACATGATGATAACAGCAAAATTTCAATATGAGTAATGGTAAAAAATGCTTGCTGAAAAATTAGGTTTATAATACTCAGAAATTAATACCCAGATATACTCAAGGACATGGCACAGTTGGTTAAAGGTGTTGGTTAGATCCAGTGACAGACCCAAAGAGAGTGAGTTCAATACCTGGTTAAGGCAGTGGAGAACTTTCAGAGGGAAAATTATCAGAAGATAACATCAAACATGGCTCGTGGAACTAGAACATTCTACCCCAGTGATCGAAATAAAGGGTGCTAAACGTTGCGACAAAAATGGGGATAAAGATGAGGACAATAGTCAGACTAATGTAAACAATGTATATTTGACAATTAAAAATTAAAAATTGTATATTAGAAAAGTAAAAAATGTATATTAGACTAGAAGGGTGGGAGTTAAAATTGAGGTACTGTCCGGTGAATGTTGGTTCAAGTACATCCAGAGTATGAAGGTGTCATCTCACATGGCCAGAGTATAGAGATTCTAATGCCATTTCTTCGCCATGTGTACAGAAAGGTGAACAAACTCGGACATATGAAGGAGAATGAGCCTGCGATTTCATAGTAGGATCCAGTTTGCTTGTCACTATGATGATCTTTCAATTTATTTAATTTTTGCTCTTGGCATCAAATTAGTAATTCTGTTGAAGAAATCCTCGATGTTTTATCCAACCGTTGTACATGTCCCGCTTTCTCCTACGAGCTCTCCTGAAGGGATGAGTAGGTAGGAATGTCAGACTGTTCGATATTCTCAATTTCTCTCCATATATTTAGTCCGACTAATGTAAATACTATACATAATAACTCATCTAAGAAATATAGACATACATTTTTTACTTACTTAATTGTCTAGTATACATTTTTTTCTTTTTTTAATTGTCTAATATACATTTTTTCTTTTTTAAATTGTCTAATTTACATTTTTTTACTTTTTTTAATTGTCTAATATACATCTTTTTAATTTTAATTGACTATTATACGTTTTTTAAATTTTTTAATTGTCTAATATACATTTTTTACTTTTGTTAATTGTCTAATATACATTTTTTACAATTTTAATTGTCTAATATACATGGTATAATTTTTTAATAGTGAAATATACATTTTTTACTTTTTTAATTGTGTAATATACATTTTTGCATTTTTAATTGTCTAATAAAATTTTTTTTGATTTTTAATTGTCTATTATACATTTATTACTTTTTTAATAGACTAATACGTTTTTACTTTTTTAATTGTTTAATATACATTTTTTACACTTTTAATTGTCTACTATACACTTTTACTTTTTTAATTGTCCAATATACATTTTTAAATTGTCAAATATACATATTTTGCTATTTTGAGTGTCAAATATACATTGTTTACATTTTTTAATTGTCTAATACATATTTTTTACTTATTTTTATTGTCTAATATACATTTTTACTTTTTTAATTGTCAAATATAAATTTTTTACTTTTTTTAATTGTCTAGTATATATTTTTTTACATTTTTAATTGTTTAATATACATTTTTTACTTTTTTAAATTTTTTAATATACATTTTTTACTTTTTTAATTGTGTAATATACATTTTTTGCATTTTAAATTGACTAATATAATATTTTTACATTTTTTAATTGTCTAAAAATCATTTTATACTTTATTAATAGACTAATATACATTTTTTACTTTTTAATTCTCTAATATACTTTTTTTTATTTTTTTTATTGTCTAATATGCATCTTTTACATTTTTAATTGTCTAATATACATTTTCACTTTTTTTAAAATTGTCCAATGTACATTTTTTACTTTCTTTATTCTCAAATATACGTTTTAGCTTTTTTAATTGTCAAATATATATTGTTTACATTTTTTATTGACTAATATACATCTTTTACATTTTTAATTGTCTAATATACATTTTTTACTTTTTTAATTGACTAATACATATTCATTACTTTTTAATTGTCTAATATACATTTTTTAATTTTTAATTGTCAAATATACATGGTTTATTTTTTAATTTTCTAATATACTTTTCTTACTTTTTTAATTATATAATATACATTTTTTACTTTTTAATTGTCTAATATACATTTTTTACTTTTTTAATTGTCTAATATACATTTTTTACTTTTTAAATGGACTAATATATATTTTTTACTTTTTAATTGTCTAATGTACACGTGTTACTTTTTTTAATTGTCTTATATACATTTTTTACTTTTTTTAATTCTCTAATATATATCTTTACTTTTTTAATTGTTTAATATGCATTTTTTATTTGTTTATTTTCTAAAATATATTTTTTACATTTTTTAATTGTCTAATACATATTTATTTACTTTTTTAATTGTCTAATATACATTTGTTTACTTTTTGAATTGTCTAACATATATTTTTTACATTTTTCAATTGTCTAATATACATTTTTTACTTTTTTAATTTTCTAATATATATTTTTTTATATTTTTAATTCTCTAATATACATTTTTTACTTCTTTTAATTGTCTTACATTAATTTTTTACTTTTTTTACTTGTCTATTATACATTATTAATTTTTAATTGTCTAATATACATGTTTTACTTTTTTAATTGTCTAACATACATTTTTTATTTTTTTATTTGTCTAATATACATTTTTTACTTTTTTAATTGTCTAATATACATTTTTTACTTTTTTAATTGTCTAATATACATTTTTACTTTTTTCAATTGTCTAATTTACTTTTTTTACTTTTTTAAATTGTATAATATACATTTTTTACTTTTTTGAATTGTCTAATATACGTTTGTTTACTTTTTTAATTGTCTAACGTACATTTTAAAGTTTTAATTGTCTAATATACATTTTTTAATTGCCTAATATATATATTTTAATTTTTTTAATTGTCTAATAATCATTTATTCATTTTTAATTGTCTGATATACATTTTTACTTTTTTTAATTGTCCAATGTGCATGTTTTTACTTTTTAATTGTCAAATATGCATTTTTCTTTTTTTATTGGTGAAATATACATTATTTACTTTTTTTAATTGTCTAATATACATATTTAATTTTATTAATTATCTAATATACATTTTTACTTCTTTTAATTGTTTAATATACATTTTTTATTTTTTTAATTGTGTTATATGCATTTTTTACTTTCTTTAAGTGTCTAATATACATTTTTACTTTTTTTAATTGTCCAATGTACATTTTTACTTTTTTAATTGTCAAATATAGATTTTTGCCTTTTTAATTGTCAAATATACATAGTTTACTTTTTAATTGTCTAATATATATTTTTACTTTTTCAATTGTCTAATATACATTTTTTACTTTTTTTAATTGTCTAAGATACATTTTTTACTTTTTTAATTGTCTAATGTACATTTTTTACTTTTTTCAATTGTCTAATATATATTTTTTACTTTTTTTAATTGTTTAATATACATTTTTTATTTTTTTATTTTCTAAATTACATTTGTTACATTTTTTAATTGTCTAATATACATTTTTTACTTTTTTAATTGTCTAATATACATTTTTACTTTTTTAAATTGTCTAATTTACATTTTTTACTTTTTTAAATTGTCTAATATACCTTTTTTACTTTTTTTAATTGTCTAATATACATTTTTACTTTTTTTAATTGTCCAATGTGCATGTTTTTACTTTTTAACTGTCAAATATACATTTTTTTCTGTTTTTATTTGTCAAATATACATTATTTACATTTTTAATTGTCTAATATACATTTTTTATTTTATTTTTTTTGTTTAATATACATTTTTTATTTTTTAATTGTGTTATATGCATTTTTTACTTTTTTAATTGCTTAATCTACTGTTTTTACTTTTTTATTTATCTAATATACATTTTTTACTTTTTTAATTGTCTAATATACATTTTTTAATTTTTAATTAATATACATTTTTTTAATTTTTTTAAGTGTCTAATATACCTTTTTTACTTTTGTTAATTTTCTAATATACATTTTTTTACTTTTTTAATTTTCTAATATACATTTTTTTACTTTTTTATTTGTCTAATATCCATTTTTTACTTTTTTAATTCTCTAATATACATGTTCTTACTTTTTTAATTGTCTAATAATAATTTTTTTACTTTTTTTAATTGTCTAATATACATTTTTTCCATTTTAATTGTCTAATATACATTTCTTTTACTTTTTGAATTGTCTAACATATATTTTTTACATTTTTCGATTGTCTAATATACATTTTTTACTTTTTTTAATTGTCTAATATATATTTTTTTATATTTTCAATTCTCTAATATACATTTTTTACTTTTTTTAATTGTCTTACATTCATTTTTTACTTTTTTAATTGTCTATTATACATTATTAGTTTTTTTAATTGTCTAATATACATCTTTTACTTTTTTAATTGTCTAACATACATTTTTTACTTTTTTAATTGTCTAATATACATTTTTACTTTTTTCAATTGTCTAATTTACATTTTTTACTTTTTTAAATTGTATAATATACATTTTTTACTTTTTTGAATTGTCTAATATACGTTTGTTTACTTTTTTTAATTGTCTAACGTACATTTTAAAGTTTTAATTGTCTAATATACATTTTTTAATTGCCTAATATATATATTTTAATTTTTTTAATTGTCTAATAATCATTTATTCATTTTTAATTGTCTGATATACATTTTTACTTTTTTTAATTGTCCAATGTGCATGTTTTTACTTTTTAATTGTCAAATATGCATTTTTCTTTTTTTTATTGGTGAAATATACATTATTTACTTTTTTTAATTGTCTAATATACATATTTAATTTTATTAATTATCTAATATACATTTTTACTTCTTTTAATTGTTTAATAAACATTTTTTATTTTTTTAATTGTGTTATATGCATTTTTTACTTTCTTTAAGTGTCTAATATACATTTTTACTTTTTTTAATTGTCCAATGTACATTTTTACTTTTTTAATTGTTAAATATAGATTTTTGCCTTTTTAATTGTCAAATATACATAGTTTACTTTTTAATTGTCTAATATATATTTTTTACTTTTTCAATTGTCTAATATACATTTTTTACTTTTTTTTAATTGTCTAAGATACATTTTTTACTTTTTTCATTTTCTAATGTACATTTTTTTACTTTTCTCAATTGTCTAATATATATTTTTTACTTTTTTTAATTGTTTAATATACATTTTTTATTTTTTTATTTTCTAAATTACATTTGTTACATTTTTTAATTGTCTAATATACATTTTTACATATTTAAATTGTCTAATTTAAATTTTTTACTTTTTCAAATTGTCTAATATACATTTTTTTACTTTTTTAATTGTCTAATATACATTTTTAATTTTTTTAATTGTCCAATGTGCATGTTTTTACTTTTTAATAAAATATTTTTTATTCTTTTTAATTGTCTAATATACATTTTTTTTACTTTTTTTAATTGTCTAATGTACATTTTTCTACTTTATTTAATTGTCTAATATACATTTTTTACTTTTTTAATTGTCTAATATACATTTTTTACTTTTGTTAATTGTCTAATATACATTTTTTTACTTTTTTAATTTTCTAATAATCATTTTTTTACTTTTTTATTTGTCTAATATCCATTTTTTACTTTTTTAATTGTCTAATATACATGTTTTACTTTTTAATTGTCTAATATACATTTTTTTTACTTTTTTAAATTGTCTAATATACATTTTTTTACTTTTTTTAATTGTCTAATATACATTTTTACTTTTTTTAATTGTACAATGTGCATGTTTTTACTTTTTAATAAAATATTTTTTACTTTTTTTAATTGTTTAATATACATTTTTTATTTTTTTATTTTCTAAATTACATTTGTTACATTTTTTAATTGTCTAATATACATTTTTTACTTTTTTAATTGTCTAATATACATTCTTTACTTTTGTTAATTGTTTAATATACATTTTTTTACTTTTTTAATTTTCTAATATACATTTTTTTACTTTTTTATTTGTCTAATATCCATTTTTTACTTTTTTAATTGTCTAATATACATGTTTTTACTTTTTTAATTGTCTAATATTCATTTTTACTTTTTTTAATTGTCTAATATACTTTTTTTCCATTTTAATTGTCTAATATACATTTTTTTTACTTTTTTTAATTGTCTAATGTACATTTTTCTACTTTATTTAATTGTCTAATATACATTTTTTAATTTTTAATTGTCTAATATACATTTTTTACTTTTTTTAATTCTCTGAAATACACTTTTTAATTTTTCTATTTGTCTCATATACATTTTTAACTTTTTTAATTGTCTAATATACATTGTTTACTTATACGGTCTCCCTAAGATTCACAAAGATGGTATTCCGCTCAGGCCGATTGTTACTTGCCAAGGCTCTGTGTGCCACCCTGAGTCGCTTCCTTGTAGGTATAATTGACCCATTGATCGGAAATTCTCCTTCATATGTCCGAAACTCTGCCCACTTCGTGGAAATAATCAAAGATGCTCCCATCCAATCCAAACAGATGGTGAGCTTGGACGTGGTGAGTTTGTTCACCAAGGTACCCACGGAGGAGGCACTCTCAGTAGTCAGAGACAGATTGACCTCTGACTCTTCCCTAGAAGAACGGACCAGTATTCAAATAGATAATCTGATGGAGATGTTGACTTTCTGTACACAAACAACATACTTCGGAATGGGATCACACATATATCAACAGGATGAGGGCTTAGCAATGGGCTCGCCATTATCACCAGCAATGGCGAATATATACATGGAATTCTTTGAAGAAATGGCATTAGAATCTATATCTCTAAAGCCAACTTAATGGTTAAGGTACGTAGATGACACCTTCATACTATGGCCACACCAGGAAGATGTCCAGGTTTTACTGGACCATGTGAACTCAATAAGACCTTCGATACAGTTCACAATGGAGAAAGAGAGTAACAACACACTCCCATTCCTGGATGTACTAATATCTCGAACAGAGCATGGGTTCAAGACATCCGTATACCATAAACCGACATTCACCGGACAGTACCTCAATTTCAACTCCCACCATCCATACAGCGTAAAGAAAGGGATCGTCCGTTGCTTACAACACCGAGCAAAAGTCATAAGTGGCGACCCAGAGACGTCAGATAAGGAATTGGTCAGTATAAGTAGTACCCTACAACGTAACAACTACACTGGGTACATGGCAGCAGCCCCCAAAAACTGGGATAGGCGGGTACAGGAGGAGGAGGAGGAGGACAACAACACTCAGAAAACAGTCTGTCTGCCTTATGTGAAGGGGTTATCAGAGAAAATACAAAGGATCTGCGGTCCATATAACATCAGGAAACCTTCAAAAGCGTGACAACACTTCGCAGATATCTCTCTCAAGTGAGACCCCCCCTAGAGGAGAACATGACTAAAGACTGTGTGTACGCTATCCCGTGCAGCTGTGGAAAGGAATATAAAGGAGAGACAAGCCGCCCCCTCAAAGTAAGGCTTCAAGAACACCAGAAAGCTGTAACGTGAGGGAAAGTAGAAAAATCAGGCGTGGCTGACCACATATGGAGAGAGAAGGGAGATAACCGTCCCCTGTGGGATCATGTTGAGATCATAGACAGGGAACACCATTGGAAAATTCGTAAACTTAAGGAATCAGCACATATGCTAGGCCACAAAAATCTCCTGAGCCGACCAAGCATAGAAATAAATACAATATGGGAACCAATAATAAGGAGTGCCAGAGAGAAGCAATGATAACAAAGTTGCAATATGAGCTCTGGTAAAAACATGTAATGATAACAGCAAAATTGCAATATGAGCACTGGTAAAAAATGAGGCTGAAAACATTAAGTTTATAATACCCAAAAATTCACACTCAGATGTCCTCAAGAACACATGGTACAGTGGATAAAGGTGTTGGTTAGATCCAGTGACAGACCCAAAGAGTGTGAGTTCAATAACCAGTAACGGCAGTGGAGAAATTTCAGAGGGAAAATTCGCAGGAGATAACTGATATCTGACATCCATCAAAACATGGCACGTGGAACTAGAACAGTCTACCCTAGTGATCGAAATTCCAACGGCTGAAACTTTGTGACAAATATGGCGACAAAGATGAGGAAAATAGTCCGACTAATGTAGATAGATATTTTCTAATGAGATATCCCAGCATGCATCAGTAGGATTTGGGTTTTTTTTTAAATTCAGGGATGGTGCATTCCTAGTAGCTATTCCTATGATTTGGAACAAACAAACACAAAGAAAAAATGAACGTGGAGATCCATGATTTTCTCCATTCTGAAGGGACATCTTTTTTCCTTTGAGTTTAATATTTAACCAGGTAGTAAGTTAAATTTTCATGATTAGTCATATAGCTGCCTGAATATCTCTAACGGCTAACTACAAGTTATTTCTGGTTTTAGTCATAATATTTCTGAGAATTACAAAGAGTTTTTTTGTAAACTGAAAATAAAATTAAATTAATTTATCTGAATTTTTGAAACCTACAAATTCCTTAATATTGGCTTTTTAATTCGATTTTTAAAAATAAAAGTTTTCGTTCTTTCTTTATTTTCATTTTCCTGAGATATAATCCTGGAAAATAATCAACACGAGAAAACAATTAAAAACTATATTTATAATATTTTAAATGGGGCGTTTGATAGCAAACACAAATAGAGACAGTATGTTACAAAAAAAAAAAAAAAAATCCAAGGGGAATAACTTAAAAAAAAGCAATTTAGAGTTATTCCCCTTGCATCCCGATCAAAGAAAAGGTCTTTTTTGTTGGGGATTTCCTTAGAATGTCATTTGAATTTCACAACCAGCGCCATTTGTCTCCTTTTAGGTTTTTTTTTTGGATAAGTTCTTTTTTTTGTTCTTATTTTGACAACATAATTCATTTTTATTCGTATAAAAACCTTAAAGTTATTTATATGAGTAAAATATAAAACACTTATAAAATTCTTGCTGTATGCATTCTCAAGACAACAATGTTTTTTTTTCACACAAATATCTTTGTTTTTTATGAATTTAAAACAACAGAACAGTCAGTTCATTAGTTGTAATTCATCTCATATATATATATATATATATCTATATATATATCTATATATATATATATATATATATATACACACACACACACACACACACACACACACACATACAAACTCAGTTTTTTCCTATCCATCCAGATCTGATAAAGTTTCATTTATAAATTCGGCCCAATAACAGATTAACAATAACTAACAAGAAAAGATTTAATACAAAATAAAATAAACACAACGTAAAACCTGAAGCAAGAATTTACTCTATAGCCAGTAATGGTTGCCACCAGGAATATATAGGAGAAACCTCTAGAAATTTGAATAAAAGATTATTTTTATGAACACAAAACTGATCACTTATAATACAATACACTGAATGCGTCACTCACCATGAGTGTGAACATAGCATATTACCTGCATAAAATGTGACAGCCCCCAAATATTCAAGTTAAAATGTAGTTTTGGGTCTATATTTACCATACAAGACAATGCCCCACGAATAGTATTTCAAAATGTATTGTATTAAATTTATTAAATTCAGAAAGCATATAGTTTCCTTTCACTCCAATTCTAATGAAATATCAGATGGTAGAGTAGATATTGCCAGGAAACTATCACAAGCTACAATACCCCATGAGTGCGTGAATGTGTTTCCAGTAGCCTATTACTTTAGCCTGAATGAGTTTTCCCTGCTATCCACCCATTTATTCCACTGTTCTCAAATGCAATCTTTTAATGGCTTGTTAAGACACATATCCAATTGTGTTTTTCTTCAAGCATCATCGAGAAAAGGAGGCAAAGCATACAGTTTAAAATCCCTCCTGCTAACAACTTACCATAAACCACAGGATTTAAGGTTCATATTTTATACCTTGAGTATAAGACAAACCTCTATTTGGGAGGGGTTAAGTTTAAAGATTGCTTTGTATGCCAGAATATCAGTTGAAAGAATTCAACGAACTACTACGTATTTTCTCTACAGCCAATAATTTCTGACAGGGTCTAAACCCAATGCAATTTTAAAATGTCCGAGGTATTCGTTCAATAACGTTAGTTACGTAACTACAATATCCCATGAGTGGATGAATGTGTTTCCAGTAGCCTATTACATTAGCCTGAATGACTTTCCCCCGTTAACCACCCACTCATTCCACTGTTCTCAAATGCAATTTTTTAATGGCTTGTTGAGACACATATCCAATTGTTTTTGTTCAACATCATTAAAAAAAGGAGACAAGGCAGGGGTCAGCCTACTATCAAAAATCTCCCATATTAAAAACTTACCATAAACCACACGATTTAAGGTCCATGTTTTATACCTGAAGATGGTCCCTCTATTTTGCGGGTAGGATTAAGGTTAAAAGTTGGCTTGTACACCGCCATATATGGTAATTTTGATTTAAAAAATGCTGCTTTTATTAAAATGATGAGGTGAAAATGTATAGAAAGTATACTGATTGCTAAATCATCCACGATAATTTGTATCCGGGCTCTTACATTTCACCTTTCTTGGTAGATATCTGTTGTCAGTGTGGGATATTTATTGATTCATTCATTTTCTACGGCTTATCAACACATTGCAAGTTATTAAAAGTCAGAAAACATTTTTAGATTGTAACATTTTTTTCTTTTTTTGAGACAATTCTTACTGATTAACCCATAGATGGGAGAGAAGAGGTGGATTCAAACCTAATCATAATCTGATAAACAAGACATTATTATGTGGATATGAAGTAGGTGATCAATTCTATATTACAATCAATATACAAATTGATCTCTCACTTTCTGACCATGGTAGTTTCCATACATTTCTATTCCAGAGAATATAAATAAATCTAAAAGACATGCCAGTGTAGCTAATCAGTATTTCATTGATGGATTGATTTGTTTTCTACAGCTTATCAACACTTAGGAGGTTATTTAAAGCCAGAAATTCTAATGTGGACATAAAATGGGAGACCAATTCTATATTACAATCAATATACAAATTGATCCCTCACTTTCTGACCACGGTAATTTCTATACATTTCTATTCCAGAGAATGTAAATAAATCTAAAAGACATGCTTGTGTAGCTAATTAGTATTTCATTCATTGATTCATTTTCTACAGCTTATCAACCCTTTGCAGGTTATTTAAAGCCAGAAAATATTTTTAGATTGTAAGAAATTATTTGGTCGGGTGGAGATAATGGTTTAGTGGTACAAGTCTTACTAACTAACCTATAGCTAGGGAGGAGAAGAGTTGGGCTCGTAGTTATTTACACATAAGTGAATATAATGTCCCCAACAAGAAATAGAACTCACTTCACAAGTCACATGATGTTGCTTCATAAATCACATGATGTCACTTCATAAGTCACACGATGTCACTTCATAAATCACATGATATCACTTCACAAGTCACATGATGTCACTTCATAAATCACATGCTGTCACTTCATAAATCACATGATGTCACTTCATAAGGTCATGGTTATTCAGTTTGTTTACTGCAGTCAAACTGAGCAGTTGCATTTTTAGCCTGGGCCAAGTAGCCTGGGCCAAGTAGCCAGAACTGAGTCTAAATCTGTCTCCTCCAGCAAATGCTCAGTCAGTTATGTGCCATGCATGATACACACTTAGGCAATCATGTATCTTTCGATACATGACTGACAATGCAGATTTTTTCCCTCGCAGTAGGTTGCCATTTCTTTCTGCAGTAGGCCAGTTGCCATTGAAAGCTAGAGAACCTGGTCTGTCCTGCTATTTACCCATAGTTGGGGGAAAAAGATTAATAACTTTCCCAAAGGTATTAGCACGTAAGTGAATGTAATGGATTTGACTAGAATTCAAACTCATCTCTCCAGGATTACTTATCATGAATGGATCAGTCCATTCAAGATAATAAGGAGGGTAACAGGCTCTTACTACAACAGTGCCAATATCACTTATTGCATTGTGATCATTTAGGTGATCATGACTAGTGAGGCAGATTTTTTCCCCATAGTTGGGTGCCATTTCATTCTGCGGTAGATCAGTTGCCATCAAAGGCTATAGAACCCAGTCTGTCCTGCTATTTACCCATAACTGGGAGAGGGGGAGAAGAAGATTTATACCTTCGCCAAGGGTATTAGCACATAAATGAATGTAATGGATTCAAATTATTGTACCTAACCTGGCATCTTGGCTTCAGCTCCTTTCCCATCGCCATAATGTAGCTGCCCTGTGCCTTTTCTATAAATGGAAATTGTTTGGATGAATTTTCTTCTATGGTAATAAGAATGGTAAATAAGAATGTGTTGTTTAGGTGTAAAGAATATTGTGGCTAGCTAAGTTTAGATACAAGACATGTGAAGACCAGCTTTGCCAGCCCTCCTTTGGGCCTTGTGCCAGTTTCTGTATAACAACAGAAATAAATACCATTACTTTCCTCTATAGAACCTAGACTAAGAATACAAATGCAGTACTAGATTGGCAGTTAGGTCTCATCATTTTACAGTTGAAATGGTTAGATGTAACTGTAAGTTCTATGTTAAAAGTTTCTTTTATCATACTTCTTGCTTGTGGAACTCTCTTCTGGCATCTTGCTTTCCAGTCAGTTTTGATCTTCAAAAATTGAAATGTAATGTCACTCGTTATCTTCTGTCTTCTTAATTCTTGTTCTTTTATTGTCTTATCTCCTCAATAGTAGTTTTTCACATATTCTCTAACACTCAGTAACCCCTTGCATCCTAGTGGCTTTATTGCATTTGATCTTCAAAATTTTAAATGCAAAGTCAATTGTTATCTTCTGTCTTCTTAATTCTTGTTCTTTTATTGTCTTCTCTCCTTAATAGTTTTTCTCATATTCTCTAACATTCAGTAACCCCTTGCGTCCTGGTGGCTTTATTGCCTTTGATCTTCAAAAATTTAAATGCAATATCAATTGTTATCTTCTGTCTTCTTAAATCTTGTTCCTTTATTGTCTTCTCTCCTTAATAGTAGTTTTTCTCATAATCTCTAACATTCAGTAACCCTATGCATCCTAGTGGCTTTATTGCCTTTGATCTTCAAAAATTTAAATGCAATATCAATTGTTATCTTCTGTCTTCTTAATTCTTGTTCTTTTATTGTCTTATCTCCTTAATAGTTTTTCTCATATTCTCTAACATTCAGTAACCCCTTGCGTCCTGGTGGCTTTATTGCCTTTGATCTTCAAAAATTTAAATGCAATATCAATTGTTATATTCTGTCTTCTTAAATCTTGTTCCTTTATTGTCTTCTCTCCTTAATAGTAGTTTTTCTCATAATCTCTAACATTCAGTAACCCTATGCATCCTAGTGGCTTTATTGCCTTTGATCTTCAAACATTTAAATGCAATATCAATTGTTATCTTCTGTCTTCTTAAATCTTGTTCCTGTATTGTCTTCTCTCCTTAATAGTAGTTTTTCTCATAATCTCTAACATTCAGTAACCCTATGCATCCTAGTGGCTTTATTGCCTTTGATCTTCAAAAATTTAAATGCAATATCAATTGTTATCTTCTGTCTTCTTAAATCTTGTTCCTTTATTGTCTTCTCTCCTTAATAGTAGTTTTTCTCATAATCTCTAACATTCAGTAACCCTATGCATCCTAGTGGCTTTATTGCCTTTGATCTTCAAAAATTTAAATGCAATATCAATTGTTATCTTCTGTCTTCTTAATACTTGTTCTTTTATTGTCTTCTCTCCTTAATAGTTTTTCTCATATTCTCTAACATTCAGTAACCCCTTGCGTCCTGGTGGCTTTATTGCCTTTGATCTTCAAAAATTTAAATGCATTATTATTTGTTGACATTTTTTGTCTTCTTAATTCTTGTTCCTTCATTGTCTTCTCTCCTTAATAGTAGTTTTTCTCATAATCTCTAACATTCAGTAACCCTATGTATCCTAGTGGCTTTATTGCCTTTGATCTTCAAAAATTTAAATGCAATATCAATTGTTATCTTCTGTCTTCTTAATTCTTGTTCTTTTATTGTCTTATCTCCTTAATAGTTTTTCTCATATTCTCTAACATTCAGTAACCTCTTGCGTCCTGGTGGCTTTATTGCCTTTGATCTTCAAAAATTTAAATGCAATATCAATTGTTATCTTCTGTCTTCTTAATTCTTGTTCTTTTATTGTCTTATCTCCTTAATAGTTTTTCTCATATTCTCTAACATTCAGTAACCCCTTGCGTCCTGGTGGCTTTATTGCCTTTGATCTTCAAAAATTTAAATGCAATATCAATTGTTATCTTCTGTCTTCTTAATTCTTGTTCCTTTATTGTCTTCTCTCCTTAATAGTAGTTTTTCTCATATTCTCTAACACTCAGTAAACCTATGCGTCCTTGTGGCTTTATTGCCTTTGATCTTCAAAAATTTAAATGCAATGTCAATCGTTATCTTCTATCTTCTTAATTCTCATTCTTTGTTCTCTCTCCTTAATTTTCCTCATTATTCTTACAGGTTTTATTGCCTTGCTTGGGCTGAAATGATTTAATTTTAACTGTTAAATCCTTTTTGCTTTGTAGCAACTATGTGGGAAAAAATATTTCCTATCTAGAATCAACTCCACAAAACAAATTTCCTCTTTTGAAATGTTTCTCAGTTAAAAACACATTCGAAATCTTCTTAAAATTTTCCTTTTATGTTTATCTTTACTCCGTGTATTTATCATGTTCACACACATTTTATTTTTCCTCCATTTTTTGTATCTGCAACAAGTATTTTTGTGTCCTACCCTCCCAAATTTGTAGCATTTTTTCTTGTTAAAAAAAACAATTACTTTTGAAATGCTTTTGAAATGATGGTCAGACGCTATGAACTTGTGAAATGTGTTTTCCTCAATCCTTGCAGCGTTGAGTTTTAGATTTACAATATGTTGACACTCTTCCGCTATTTTCTGGAGGGTTAATTTGCAATCCATTTCTAATTTAGCAATTATCCTGAATCTTATTTCCGCGTCCTTATTAGAAGTTAAACCCTGGACGAAGATTGGGAATTTAATTAAATCCAGAATTTATTCATTTAACATGAACTTGCTTCACGACTCCTGCATAAGTGACAAACTCTTCATTGTCGCACTTTACTAAGTAAGACATTGTCATTATGCATTAAATAATGAACTATCACCAAAAACTTTTGATAGTATTACAAGTTTCATCTAAATTTATCTCACTTTTTTTTTTTTTTGGCAAAATATAATTCACATATTTTTTATGTTCCTTAATAATAAATGAACTTTTCATCATTCCAATGCAAACAATCCCTTTTGAAGATCCCTTCATGTCCTCTATAATAAGCTGGAAAAGTTATCCCTTCATCTGGAGTGTATACAAATTCACTGACTGAATTAACAACATCTGGTGTAAATGAATCTGGAGTCTTTTCTCCTGTAGTTTTAGTAAATAATTAAAAAAACATGTTGTTGTTGTTGTAATTGCTGTTCATGTTGTTTTTGTTGCTGCAATTGTTGTTCTTGTTGCTGCTTTTGTAGCACCAGCATTTGAATCTGGATAGCTTTTAGTTCTGCCATTTTGCTGTACTCTGCTCTATATTTTTAGATTAATTTTTGAATAACTTCGCCTGGTTATTTCTCTGTAGTCCTGCAAATATGACATCTTTTTTGGTGAAATGGAAAATATTACTGAAAATCCTATTATGACATGTAGGATACGTAGATTTTATTTTAAGTTCAACAAATACTGTTCGCCATTTTCGTAATGCCTCTTTGTAGGAGAGACTTTGTAAATCACAAATAGTAACCCCTTCAAACAAAACTCAGTCTGACTCCACGAATTCCCATATACATATATATATATATATATATATATATATATATATATATATATATATATAATTTACTTTACCTGTCATGTGATCTAATTATTTCAAGATGAGGTTAACTGCGCTTGCTCTCTGGTGATTCATGTTCAAACCCAAATGTCAGCAGCGACACTTTATCTATGACAGTAATGTAAAAAAAAATCATATCCAAGCAATATAACAAGGATGGATTGACTGATACTCGATATTTCCAAACAATAGTATGGGAAACATCTGATTCTGAGAATTGAATAAAGAGTTTGGTTCTAAATAAATACAGATGACTATGACATGCACTGGAGAATATAACAGCTGAAACATTGTGACAGTAAAACAAGATGAGGATATTAGTCTGAGCAAATTGGCATACAAGGATGAATTCCTCATCTTGTGTTGTAGCATACCTATGGGCGATAATGTGTATGTCCCCATTCACATAAATGCAGTAGTAAATACTGTATGTTGGTCTGCAGTTGGAGATTCATTGTGGAATTCATTTGACTCACTTCTAACATTTGACTATTACTTCTACGCACCACTGGCAAATCTAATGTGTGTTGTTTGTGGCCTTAGTATTATCATTCATTACCAACCTTTGTGTGATTATTTTATTCAGTAACCTTTCCTAGGTTACAACAATAGTAAACATCATTGGCCAATGCATTTTCATAAATAATAGTAAATACTGTATGTTGGTCTGCATTTGGAGATTCATTGTGGAATTCACTTGACTACTTCTTCTACGTGCCACTGGTAAATCTTATATGTGTTGTTTATGTCCTAAGTATTATTTTTCATTACCAACCTTTGTGTGATTATTCTATTCAGTAACCTTCCCTTGGCTACAACAATTAGACAAAAGTTTCCATAACAGAGGAATTTAACATAACAATGTCCTTTTTACAAAAAGTCTTTATTGAAGAATTTTTATCTTTTTGTAAAATTTTTAAGCTTCGATTCTAATCAGAAGTTCAAAATAAAATTTCAGAATTTAATAATTTTAGATAGATTGCTCATGACAACTTTTGTGAAAACCATTTCATTATAAAAAAAAAGAAAAAAGAAAAAGGGTCAGGGGAATTCTTTCTATTTTTGACAGTTTCTATCCAAACTATAAAAAACACTGCCATTAAACATGGGGGGTTGAAGAAATGATGATGGGGTTATTTTTCTATTAGCAACAAAAGTCAGTCTTTTCTTCAATTTTTTCCATACAATTTTTTATTTATTTCTGTGTAATGCGTCGAATGTTGAAATCTTCATTGACACTATTTACATTCAGACTATTTTCCTCATCTTTGTTGTTGTTTACGAACTATAGTCCAAATGTAAATAACGAAAACTCAAAAATCCCAGAAATTCAAACAGAGTTTAAATCTTTTTTCTTCATTTTACAAATCTTTCAGTTCACCAAACAATTTCCTTTTGAAGAACTCACCACCAGCTACCATTTCACAATCATTAAGAGATCTGTGGCAGCATGGGATGCTGGTTAATAAAAAACACAAAAACAAAAAAAAACAGTTTGGCATTATTGTGTCAAAAGCTGAAAAAGTAAATGCAAGAAATAGATAAACAACATTTGTACGAGAAAACATTTGTACGCTGGACGTTTCCACATGGATCTCAACCGAAGAAAATAGAGTTTTGCCCTGATTGAAAAATAGTAGAACGTTGACATCTCTTTTGTTCGTTTCAATTGGCCAGAAAAATCTAATGGTTAATTTTTAAAAAAAATCCAAACTAAATTAAAAACGTTTAAATAAATTGGCCTTTCCTAAGAATTTCTTTCAAGTTAGGTTTCCTAAAGGTAGTTTATGCCTGAAGATGCATGAAACAAATAAACTGAAAAAGAAAAGCTCTTTAAAAATATTCTCAATGGCCAGAGCCTGAGTTTGAAGTCAGAATCAAGAGATCTCTTCTCTGAGTGTGTGTGTGACTTTTTTCTTTTTTTTTTTACTCTTAAACCCACTTTTATTTTATGCCACAATTCTTGGCAAATCCAATAATTGGAATCTGAAGTCTTTGAGGCAGAATGAGATCAGGGAAGTAATCAGCTGTCTTGTTGGATAAATGGATTTGGAATTGCTTCCATCCCTTCAGCAGGACAGATCGACACAACTGATGTTCCTCGACACACAACCAAACCCAACGTGCGGGTGTCTTCTGTTAATTTGTATGGATCATCTGGGTCTGAAAAATAATGAGAGAAAAAAAAATATTATTGAACTTATGTGGTCTCTAAAGGCTGCTTCAAAAAAGTGGGCTGGGCTCTTGTAAAGCAGGTTCACAAAAGTTAATCAGTACATTTTGTCATTATTCGCTTGTAAAATGCAAGGTTTATGCAATTTTCAATGAACTTTTCTCAACAGTTCCTAAAATTGAAATGACAACAGGCACATATTGGACTCCTTCAAGTAAGGTAAAGGTTAATGAGCTAATCTGGCTTCCCACTACTAATGAGCAGTGAGTTTAATCCTCATAGGGTGCCCCATATCTGTGGTCTTATGCCTAACTAAGATTTGTAAATATTTGGGCATCTTTGGGTTTACTACAAAAATTCAACCAAGCCAACCAACCCCCACTCCCAGAAATGCACTGGCCATTAGGAAGACGCTAACAGAGAAGAATTCTTGATCCATCTGCAATCTACTTCATCAGCCATGATTGTGATAAGTTTTATAACAAATCAGAATCAGAACTAATATTTATAAATAATGACCTGATAAGTTATATAAATAGGGAGTAATTTGTCATTGTGCACTGACTGCTGATCTTTGCTTTAAAAATTCCACTTTTTTTCTTTTTTTTTTTTAAAGACCCAACTACAAATTCCTGAGTGTGGAAAAAAAAGCCCACCAGCTAAATTCAGCTTTCTTGGGTTGCTGAATGACAAATGACTACTTTTGATTTAAAAAACTTTTGAGGATACTGTTCTCTAGAGAGAAAAAAAAATGTATAGTGATTCCAAAGACTTGCTTACCTCTGAGATATTCAATGGTACCATCCAACACAAGATTCAGAAGAGGATCATGACCTTTAAGAATTCCACTAACTGAAAAAAAAGCAGAAAGATTTTTAACATTCACTGATCAAAATATTCTCTTAATTTCAGATACTGAGCGAATTCAGCCAATATATTCTTTGGCTTTTCTCAGACAGGAGTCATAGGAGAAAGACCAAAAAGTATATTGTCCAAAAACATAAAAAAATCAGAATAAAAAACTGGAATTGAACTTTGGCCACTACAGAATGATACTGGCCAAAATGTGGTTATAAAAATATAAAATATGAAGATAATACAAAAGAGTTACATCCCTTCAGGAAGTAGGTAATCATGGCTCTCCACACATTCCCTTTATCTGATAAATGCCTTGACCTTCGGGGAAAGATAGTAGAGTGCTTCTCCATTGCCTACATCACGGTTTGAAATTTAGTGTTCCATCTCTTAGACAGAAGGCCCAGTCCATCTTGCTATTTAACCAGCAGCAAGGATGGGAAGAAAAAATGGATCAATATTGAATTCAGGGTTATCCTTCTTCTAGGGTGGTTGCTACCCAAGGCCAGATGACCCAGACTATCCTATTAGCTGGTGGAAGGCGACACAGGTTCATCTGCAATCTACTCCATCAGATGAGAGACTTTGTAAATCACAAATACAATAGTAACTCCTAGTAAAATGTATATTAGACAATTAAAATGCAAACAAAATATATTAGACAAGTAAAAAAAGGAAAAAAATATTGGGTAGACAATTAAAAAAAGGAAAAATGTATCTTAGACAATTAAAGAATGTAAAAATTGTATATTAGTCAATTAAAAAAGTCAAAAATGTATATTAGACAACTGAAAAAATAAAACCATGTATATTAGACAATTAAAAAAGTAAAAAATATTTATTAGACAATTAAAAAAAGTAAAAAATGTGTATTGGGCAATTAAAAAAGTAAAAAATATATATTAGACAATTACAAAAAGTGAAAATATATATCAGATAATTAAAAAAAAGAAAAAAATGTATATTAGACAATTAAAGAATGTAAAAATATATATTTGACAAATAAAAATAGTAAAAAATGTATATTAGAAAATTAAAAAAAAGTAAAAAGTATTATTAGACAATTCAAAAAGTAAAAATGTATATTGGACAATAAAAAAAGTAAAAAATATACAATAGGCAATTAAATGAAAGTATAAAATGTATATTGGACAGTTAAAAAAAGACAAAAAAGTATATTAGATAATTAAAGAAGTAAAAAATGTATAATAGCCAATTAAAAAAAGCAAATATATATTACACAATTCAAAAAAGTAAAAAATATACATTAGACAATTAAAAAAAATAAAAGATGTATATTAGACAATTAAAAAAGTAAAAAATATTTATTAGACAATTGAAAAAAAAAACATGTATATTAGACAATTAAAAAAGTAAAAATATATATTAGACAATTAAAAAAAGGAAAAAAATATATATTAGACAATTAAAAAAGTAAAAAATATATTAGACAATTAAAAAAAAAAAAAATGTGTATTAGACAATTAAAAAAAGTAAAAAATATATATTAGACAATTGAAAAAGTAAAAAATGTATATTAGACAATTAAAAAAAAGTAAAAAAATATATATTAGAAAATTAAAAAACAGAAAATGTATATTGGACAATTAAAAAAAGACAAAAGAGTATATTATACAATGAAAGATGTAAAAAATGTATAATAGCCAATTAAAAAAGGCAAATATATATTACACAATTAAAAAAGTTAAAAACTATATATTAGACAATTAAAAAAAGGAAAAAAATATGTAGTAGACAATTAAAAAAAGGAAAAATGTATCTTAGACAATTAAGAAATTAAAATATATATATTAGACAATTAAAAATGTAAAAAATGTATATTAGAGAATTAAAAAAGTAATAAATATATATTAGACAATTAAAAAAAGGAAAAAATGTATATTAGACAATTAAAAAAAGGAAGAAAAAGGTATATTAGACAATTAAAAAAGGCAAAAATGTGTATTAGACAATTGAAAAATAAAAATGTATAAGAGACAATAACAAAAAAATGTATATTAGACAATTAAAAGAAAGTAAAAAATGAATATTGGACAATTAAAAAAAGTCAAAAAAGTATATTAGACAATTAAAGAATTAAAAAATGTATAATAGACAAATAAAAAAGGCAAATATACATTACACAATTAAAAAAAGTAAAAAATGTATATTAGACAATTAAAAAAGTAAATGATGTATATTAGACAATTAAAAAAAGTAAAAATATTTATTAGTAGATTAAAAAAAGTGAAAAATGTATATTGGGCAATAAAAAAAGTAAAAAATATATATTAGCCAATTAAAAAGTGAAAATATATATCAGATAATTAAAAAAAATATATATTAGACAATTAAAAAAGTAAAAATGTATATTAGACAATTAAAGAACCTAAAAATATATATTTGACAATTAAAAATATTAAAAAATGTATATTAGAAAATTAAAAAAAAGTAAAAAATATATTAGACAATTAAAAATTTAAAAAATTATTAGACAATTAAAAAAGTAAAAAATGTATATTAGACAATAAAATAATTAAAAAATGTATATTAGAGATTTTCAAAATGTAAAAAATGTATATTAAACAAGTAAAGAATGTAAAAAATGTATATTAGACAATAAAAAAAGTCAAAAATGTATAGTAGACAATTAAAAAAGTAAAAAATGTATATTAGACAATTAAAAAAGTAAAAAATGTATATTAGACAATTAAAAAAATTAAAATATGTATATTAGGCACTAAAAAATGTAAAAAATGTATATTAGGCAATTAAAGAAAGTAACAAATGTATATTAAACAATAAAAATGTAAAATATGTATATTAGACAATTACAAAAATTAAAAAATGTATATTAGTTAATTAAAAAATCTAAGAAATGTATATTAGACAATTAAAAAGTAGAAAATGTATATATTAGACAATTAAGAAATGTAAAAAAATTCATATCAGACAATGAAAAAAAGTAAAAAATGTATATTAGACAATTAGAAAAATTAAAAAATGCATATTAGACAATAAAAAAGTAAAAATGTATATTAGACCAATTAAAAAAGTAAAAAATGTATATTAGATGATTAAAAAAAAGTAAAAAAATGTATATTAGACAATGAAAAAAGTAACAAATGTATATTTGACAAGTAAAAAATTAAAAATGTATATTAGACAAATTAAAAATGTAAAAACTGTATATTAGACAATTAAAAAAAGTAAAAAATGTATATTAGACAATTAATACAAGAAAAAAATGCATATGAGACAATTAAAAATGTAATAACTGTATATTAGACAATTAAAAAAAGTAAAAAATATTTATTAGACAATTAAAAAAAGTAAAACCATCTATATGAGAATTAAAAAAGTAAAAGAATGTATATTAGACAAATAAAAAAAGTAAAAATATATATTAGACTATTAAAAATGTAAAAAAATAGATATTAGACAATTAAAAAATGTGAAAATGTATATTAGACAAATTAAAAAATAGGAAATGTATATTAGACAATTAAAAAAAGCAACAAATGTATATTAGGCAATTAATAAATGTAACAAAATATATATTAGACAATTAAAAAAGTAAAAATGTATATTAGACAACTGCAAATAGTAAAAAATGTTTATTAGACAAGTAAAAAAAGGAAAAATATACATTAGACATTAAAAAATTTAAAAATGTATATTAGACAATTAAAAAAGTGAAAATGTGTATTAAACAATTAAAAAAGTAAAAAAAACTGTATTAGACAATTAAAAAAAGGAAAAAAATATGTAGTAGACAATTAAAAAAAGGAAAAATGTATCTTAGACAATTAAGAAATTAAAATATATATATTAGACAATTAAAAATGTAAAAAATGTATATTAGAGAATTAAAAAAGTAATAAATATATATTAGACAATTAAAAAAAGGAAAAAATGTATATTAGACAATTAAAAAAAGGAAGAAAAAGGTATATTAGACAATTAAAAAAGGCAAAAATGTGTATTAGACAATTGAAAAATAAAAATGTATAAGAGACAATAACAAAAAAATGTATATTAGACAATTAAAAGAAAGTAAAAAATGAATATTGGACAATTAAAAAAAGTCAAAAAAGTATATTAGACAATTAAAGAATTAAAAAATGTATAATAGACAAATAAAAAAGGCAAATATACATTACACAATTAAAAAAAGTAAAAAATGTATATTAGACAATTAAAAAAGTAAATGATGTATATTAGACAATTAAAAAAAGTAAAAATATTTATTAGTAGATTAAAAAAAGTGAAAAATGTATATTGGGCAATAAAAAAAGTAAAAAATATATATTAGCCAATTAAAAAGTGAAAATATATATCAGATAATTAAAAAAAATATATATTAGACAATTAAAAAAGTAAAAATGTATATTAGACAATTAAAGAACCTAAAAATATATATTTGACAATTAAAAATATTAAAAAATGTATATTAGAAAATTAAAAAAAAGTAAAAAATATATTAGACAATTAAAAATTTAAAAAATTATTAGACAATTAAAAAAGTAAAAAATGTATATTAGACAATAAAATAATTAAAAAATGTATATTAGAGATTTTCAAAATGTAAAAAATGTATATTAAACAAGTAAAGAATGTAAAAAATGTATATTAGACAATAAAAAAAGTCAAAAATGTATAGTAGACAATTAAAAAAGTAAAAAATGTATATTAGACAATTAAAAAAGTAAAAAATGTATATTAGACAATTAAAAAAATTAAAATATGTATATTAGGCACTAAAAAATGTAAAAAATGTATATTAGGCAATTAAAGAAAGTAACAAATGTATATTAAACAATAAAAATGTAAAATATGTATATTAGACAATTACAAAAATTAAAAAATGTATATTAGTTAATTAAAAAATCTAAGAAATGTATATTAGACAATTAAAAAGTAGAAAATGTATATATTAGACAATTAAGAAATGTAAAAAAATTCATATCAGACAATGAAAAAAAGTAAAAAATGTATATTAGACAATTAGAAAAATTAAAAAATGCATATTAGACAATAAAAAAGTAAAAATGTATATTAGACCAATTAAAAAAGTAAAAAATGTATATTAGATGATTAAAAAAAAGTAAAAAAATGTATATTAGACAATGAAAAAAGTAACAAATGTATATTTGACAAGTAAAAAATTAAAAATGTATATTAGACAAATTAAAAATGTAAAAACTGTATATTAGACAATTAAAAAAAGTAAAAAATGTATATTAGACAATTAATACAAGAAAAAAATGCATATGAGACAATTAAAAATGTAATAACTGTATATTAGACAATTAAAAAAAGTAAAAAATATTTATTAGACAATTAAAAAAAGTAAAACCATCTATATGAGAATTAAAAAAGTAAAAGAATGTATATTAGACAAATAAAAAAAGTAAAAATATATATTAGACTATTAAAAATGTAAAAAAATAGATATTAGACAATTAAAAAATGTGAAAATGTATATTAGACAAATTAAAAAATAGGAAATGTATATTAGACAATTAAAAAAAGCAACAAATGTATATTAGGCAATTAATAAATGTAACAAAATATATATTAGACAATTAAAAAAGTAAAAATGTATATTAGACAACTGCAAATAGTAAAAAATGTTTATTAGACAAGTAAAAAAAGGAAAAATATACATTAGACATTAAAAAATTTAAAAATGTATATTAGACAATTAAAAAAGTGAAAATGTGTATTAAACAATTAAAAAAGTAAAAAAAACTGTATTAGACAATTAAAAAAAGGAAAAAAATATGTAGTAGACAATTAAAAAAAGGAAAAATGTATCTTAGACAATTAAGAAATTAAAATATATATATTAGACAATTAAAAATGTAAAAAATGTATATTAGAGAATTAAAAAAGTAATAAATATATATTAGACAATTAAAAAAAGGAAAAAATGTATATTAGACAATTAAAAAAAGGAAGAAAAAGGTATATTAGACAATTAAAAAAGGCAAAAATGTGTATTAGACAATTGAAAAATAAAAATGTATAAGAGACAATAACAAAAAAATGTATATTAGACAATTAAAAGAAAGTAAAAAATGAATATTGGACAATTAAAAAAAGTCAAAAAAGTATATTAGACAATTAAAGAATTAAAAAATGTATAATAGACAAATAAAAAAGGCAAATATACATTACACAATTAAAAAAAGTAAAAAATGTATATTAGACAATTAAAAAAGTAAATGATGTATATTAGACAATTAAAAAAAGTAAAAATATTTATTAGTAGATTAAAAAAAGTGAAAAATGTATATTGGGCAATAAAAAAAGTAAAAAATATATATTAGCCAATTAAAAAGTGAAAATATATATCAGATAATTAAAAAAAATATATATTAGACAATTAAAAAAGTAAAAATGTATATTAGACAATTAAAGAACCTAAAAATATATATTTGACAATTAAAAATATTAAAAAATGTATATTAGAAAATTAAAAAAAAGTAAAAAATATATTAGACAATTAAAAATTTAAAAAATTATTAGACAATTAAAAAAGTAAAAAATGTATATTAGACAATAAAATAATTAAAAAATGTATATTAGAGATTTTCAAAATGTAAAAAATGTATATTAAACAAGTAAAGAATGTAAAAAATGTATATTAGACAATAAAAAAAGTCAAAAATGTATAGTAGACAATTAAAAAAGTAAAAAATGTATATTAGACAATTAAAAAAGTAAAAAATGTATATTAGACAATTAAAAAAATTAAAATATGTATATTAGGCACTAAAAAATGTAAAAAATGTATATTAGGCAATTAAAGAAAGTAACAAATGTATATTAAACAATAAAAATGTAAAATATGTATATTAGACAATTACAAAAATTAAAAAATGTATATTAGTTAATTAAAAAATCTAAGAAATGTATATTAGACAATTAAAAAGTAGAAAATGTATATATTAGACAATTAAGAAATGTAAAAAAATTCATATCAGACAATGAAAAAAAGTAAAAAATGTATATTAGACAATTAGAAAAATTAAAAAATGCATATTAGACAATAAAAAAGTAAAAATGTATATTAGACCAATTAAAAAAGTAAAAAATGTATATTAGATGATTAAAAAAAAGTAAAAAAATGTATATTAGACAATGAAAAAAGTAACAAATGTATATTTGACAAGTAAAAAATTAAAAATGTATATTAGACAAATTAAAAATGTAAAAACTGTATATTAGACAATTAAAAAAAGTAAAAAATGTATATTAGACAATTAATACAAGAAAAAAATGCATATGAGACAATTAAAAATGTAATAACTGTATATTAGACAATTAAAAAAAGTAAAAAATATTTATTAGACAATTAAAAAAAGTAAAACCATCTATATGAGAATTAAAAAAGTAAAAGAATGTATATTAGACAAATAAAAAAAGTAAAAATATATATTAGACTATTAAAAATGTAAAAAAATAGATATTAGACAATTAAAAAATGTGAAAATGTATATTAGACAAATTAAAAAATAGGAAATGTATATTAGACAATTAAAAAAAGCAACAAATGTATATTAGGCAATTAATAAATGTAACAAAATATATATTAGACAATTAAAAAAGTAAAAATGTATATTAGACAACTGCAAATAGTAAAAAATGTTTATTAGACAAGTAAAAAAAGGAAAAATATACATTAGACATTAAAAAATTTAAAAATGTATATTAGACAATTAAAAAAGTGAAAATGTGTATTAAACAATTAAAAAAGTAAAAAAAACTGTATTAGACAATTAAAAAAAGGAAAAAAATATGTAGTAGACAATTAAAAAAAGGAAAAATGTATCTTAGACAATTAAGAAATTAAAATATATATATTAGACAATTAAAAATGTAAAAAATGTATATTAGAGAATTAAAAAAGTAATAAATATATATTAGACAATTAAAAAAAGGAAAAAATGTATATTAGACAATTAAAAAAAGGAAGAAAAAGGTATATTAGACAATTAAAAAAGGCAAAAATGTGTATTAGACAATTGAAAAATAAAAATGTATAAGAGACAATAACAAAAAAATGTATATTAGACAATTAAAAGAAAGTAAAAAATGAATATTGGACAATTAAAAAAAGTCAAAAAAGTATATTAGACAATTAAAGAATTAAAAAATGTATAATAGACAAATAAAAAAGGCAAATATACATTACACAATTAAAAAAAGTAAAAAATGTATATTAGACAATTAAAAAAGTAAATGATGTATATTAGACAATTAAAAAAAGTAAAAATATTTATTAGTAGATTAAAAAAAGTGAAAAATGTATATTGGGCAATAAAAAAAGTAAAAAATATATATTAGCCAATTAAAAAGTGAAAATATATATCAGATAATTAAAAAAAATATATATTAGACAATTAAAAAAGTAAAAATGTATATTAGACAATTAAAGAACCTAAAAATATATATTTGACAATTAAAAATATTAAAAAATGTATATTAGAAAATTAAAAAAAAGTAAAAAATATATTAGACAATTAAAAATTTAAAAAATTATTAGACAATTAAAAAAGTAAAAAATGTATATTAGACAATAAAATAATTAAAAAATGTATATTAGAGATTTTCAAAATGTAAAAAATGTATATTAAACAAGTAAAGAATGTAAAAAATGTATATTAGACAATAAAAAAAGTCAAAAATGTATAGTAGACAATTAAAAAAGTAAAAAATGTATATTAGACAATTAAAAAAGTAAAAAATGTATATTAGACAATTAAAAAAATTAAAATATGTATATTAGGCACTAAAAAATGTAAAAAATGTATATTAGGCAATTAAAGAAAGTAACAAATGTATATTAAACAATAAAAATGTAAAATATGTATATTAGACAATTACAAAAATTAAAAAATGTATATTAGTTAATTAAAAAATCTAAGAAATGTATATTAGACAATTAAAAAGTAGAAAATGTATATATTAGACAATTAAGAAATGTAAAAAAATTCATATCAGACAATGAAAAAAAGTAAAAAATGTATATTAGACAATTAGAAAAATTAAAAAATGCATATTAGACAATAAAAAAGTAAAAATGTATATTAGACCAATTAAAAAAGTAAAAAATGTATATTAGATGATTAAAAAAAAGTAAAAAAATGTATATTAGACAATGAAAAAAGTAACAAATGTATATTTGACAAGTAAAAAATTAAAAATGTATATTAGACAAATTAAAAATGTAAAAACTGTATATTAGACAATTAAAAAAAGTAAAAAATGTATATTAGACAATTAATACAAGAAAAAAATGCATATGAGACAATTAAAAATGTAATAACTGTATATTAGACAATTAAAAAAAGTAAAAAATATTTATTAGACAATTAAAAAAAGTAAAACCATCTATATGAGAATTAAAAAAGTAAAAGAATGTATATTAGACAAATAAAAAAAGTAAAAATATATATTAGACTATTAAAAATGTAAAAAAATAGATATTAGACAATTAAAAAATGTGAAAATGTATATTAGACAAATTAAAAAATAGGAAATGTATATTAGACAATTAAAAAAAGCAACAAATGTATATTAGGCAATTAATAAATGTAACAAAATATATATTAGACAATTAAAAAAGTAAAAATGTATATTAGACAACTGCAAATAGTAAAAAATGTTTATTAGACAAGTAAAAAAACGAAAAATATACATTAGACATTAAAAAATTTAAAAATGTATATTAGACAATTAAAAAAGTGAAAATGTGTATTAAACAATTAAAAAAGTAAAAAAAACTGTATTAGACAATTAAAAAAAGTAAAAAGATGTATATTAGACAATTAAAAAAAGCAAAAAATATGTATTAGACAATTAAAAATAAGAAAAAATATATATGAGACAATTAAAAAAAGTAAAAAATATATATTAGAAAATTTAAAAAAGTAAAAGTTGTATATTAGACATTTAAAATATGTAAACAATGTATATTATGCAATTAAAAAAAGGAAAAATGTGTATTAAACAATTAAAAAAGAAAAAATGTATTAGACAATTAAAAAATGTATATTAGACAATTAAAAAAGTAATCAATGTGTGTTAGACATTTAAAAAAGACAAAATTGTATATTATACAATAAAAAAATGAAAAAATATATATTAGACAATTAAAGAACACAAAAAATATATATTTGACAATGAAACATAGTAAAAAATATATATTAGTCAATTAAAAAATGTAAAAAATATGTATTAGGCAAGTAAAAAAAAGTAAAAAATATATATTCGACAATAAAAAAAGTAAAAAATTCATATTAAACAGTTAAAAAAATTAAAATGTGTATATTAGACACTTACAAATGTAAAAAATGTACATTAGATAATTAAAGAAAGTAAAAAATGTATAGTAGACAATAAAAAAGTAAAAAATGTATATTAGACAATTAAAAAAACAAAAAAATGTATATTAGTTAATTAAAAAAAGTAAAAAATATATATTGGACAATTAAAAAAGTAAAAAATGTATATTAGACAATTAAGAAATGTAAAAAAATTTATATAAGACAATGAAAAAAAGTAAAAAATGTATATTAGACAATTAAAAATAATTAAAAAATGTATATTAGACAATGCAAAAAATTAAAAAATGAATATTAGACCAGTAAAAAAAGTAAAAAATATATATTACACAATTAAAAAAGGAAAATAATATATATTAGACAATATTAAAAATGTAAAAATATATATTAGAAAATTAAAAAAAGTAAAAATGTATATTAGGCAATTAATAAAAGAAAAAAATGTATATCAGACAACTAAAAATGTAAAAAATGTATATTAGACAATCATAAAAGTAAAAAATATATATTAGACAATTGAAAAAGTAAAACAATGTATATTAAAAATTTAAAAATGTAAAAGAATGTATATTAGACAATTAAAAATTTAAAAATATATATTAGACTATTTAAAAATGTCAAAAAATATATATTAGAGAATTAAAAATAGTGAAAATGTATATTAGACAAATTAAAAATAGAAAATGTATATTAGACAGTTAAAAAAAGTGAAATTGTATATTAGGCAATTAATAAAATTAAATAAAATGTATATTAGACAATTAAACAAGTAAAAAATATATATTAGACAATTACAAAAGTAAAATATGTATATTAAACAATTGAAAAATGTAAAACCAACTATATTAGACAATTGACAAAATTAAAAGAATGTATATTAGACAATTAGAAAATGTAAAAATATATGTATTAGACAATTAAAAAAAGTAAAAATGTATATTAGACATTAAAAATGTAAAAAATGTTTATTAGACAATTAAAAAAAGTAAATTGTATATTAGACATTAAAAATGTAAAAATTGTAAATTAAACAATTGAAAAAGTAAAAATATATATTAGACAATTAAGAAAGTAAAAAAATGTGTATTAGACAAGTAAAAAAGCAAAAAATATATATTAGACAATTAAAAAAGGAAAAAATATATTAGGGAATTAAAAAAAGGAAAAAATGTATATTACACAATTAAAATAAGTATAAATTGTATATTAGACCATTAAAAAAAGTAAAAAATGTATAGTATACAATTAAAAAAAGAAAAAATATATATTAGACAAATAAAAAAATTAAAAAAAGTATATTAGACAATTTAAAAAGTAAAATTGTGTATTAGACAATTAAAAAAATTAAAAATTGTATATTATATATTAAAAAAAATAAATGTATATTAGACAATTAAAAAAGTAAAAAATGTATATTAGACAATTAAAAGAAAGTAAAAAATATATATTGGACAATTAATAAAATTCAAAAATGTATATTATACAATTAAAGTAGTAAAAAATGTATTATAGTCAATTAAAAAAGGCAAAATATATATTAGACAATTAAAAAATGTAAAAAATGTATATTAGTCAATTAAAAAAGGAAAAGATGTATATTAGACTATTAATAAGATTAAAAAATATTTATTAGACAATTGAAAAAATCGAAGAATTATATATTAGGCAATTAAAAAAGTAAAAAAAATATATATTAGACAGTTACAAAAAGTAAAAATATATATTAGGCAATTAAAGAAATTAAAAAAATGTATAGTAGACAAATAAAAAAGTAAAAAATATATATTAGACAATTAAAAAATTAAAAATGTATAATAAGCAATTAAAAAAGTAATAAATGTATACTAGACAATTAAAAAAAGCAAAAAATGAATATTAGACATTGAAAAAGTAAAAATGCGTATGTGACAATGAAATAAGTATAAAATGTGTATTAGACAATTAAAAAAATAAAAAATGTATATTAGATAGTTAAAAAAAGGAAAACATTTATATTAGTTAATTAAAAAAATTTAAAAAATGTATAATAGACAATTAAGAGAAGTAAAAAATGTATGTTAAAAAATAAAAAAATAAAAAATATATTAGACAACTGATGAAGTAAAAAATGCATATTAGACATTTAAGAAAATGTAAAAAATATATATTAGACAATTACAATATAACAATGAATATTAGACAATTAAAAAAACGTATATTAGATAATTAAAAGAAAGTAAAAAATATATTGGACAAATAAAAAATGTAAAAAATGTATATTAAACAATTAAAAAATGTATATTAGACAATTAAAAAAGGCAAAAAACTTATATTACACAAGTAAAAAATGTATATTAGACAATTAATAATGTAAAAAATGTATATTAGTCAATTAAAAGGCAATATATATGTATATTAGACAATTAAAAAACGTATATTAGATAATTAAAAAAATTAAGAAATATATATTAGACAATTAAAAAATGTATATTAGACAATTGAAAAATGAAAAAAATGTATATTAGACAATTAAAAAAGTAAAAAAAATGTGTATTAGACAATTAAAAAAAGTAAAAAATGTATATTAAACTATTAAAAGTGAAAAATGTATATTTGACAATTAAAAAAAGTAAAAAAATGTATATTAGTGAATTGAAAAAAGTAAAAAATATATATTAGACAATTAACAAGGAAAAAATGTTTATTAGACAATTAAAAAATTAAAAACATTTATATCAGACAATGAAAAATAGTAAAATATGTATATTAGACAATTCAAAATGTAATAAATATATATTAGACAATTAAAAAAAGTAAAAAGTGTATATTAAACAATTAAAAAAAATAAAAAAATGTATATTATACAATTATAAAAAAAAATGTATATTAGACAATTAAAAAAAGTAAAATATATATTAGACAATTAAATAAAGTAAAAAATGTGTATTAGACAATTAAAAAAAGAAAAAATGTATATTAGACAATTAAAAAAGTAAAAATAATGTGTATTAGACAAATAAAAGTAAACAATGTATATTAAACAATTAAAATTAAATTAAAGACAATTAAAAAGTAAAAAAAATTATATTAGTTAAAAAAAAGCTATAAAGGTATATATAAGACAATTAAAAAAGTAAAAATGTATATTAGAAAATTAGAAAAGTAAAAAAATTATATCAGACAAGGAAAAAATAAAAAAAATAAAAAATGTATATTAGACAATTAAAAAAAGGGAAAAATGTATATTAAACAATGAAAAAAAGTAAAAAATGTATATTAGACAAGTAAAAAATGTATATTATACAATAAAAAAATAAAAAAATATATAATAGACAATTAAAAAAGTAAAAATGTATATTAGACAAATTAAAATCGAAAAAAATGTATATTAGACAATTAAAAAATCAAAAAATGTATATTAGACAATTAAAAAAGTAAAAACATTGTATTAGACAATTAATAATAATAAAACATGTATATTTGACAATTGAAAAAGAAAAAAATGTATATTAGACAATTAAAATTTAAAAAATTCATATCAGACAATGACAAAAAGTAAAAAATATATATTAGACAATGAAAAAAATTAAAAAATGTACATTAGGCAATTAAAAAAAAGTAAAAAATTCATATTAGACAAATTAAAATCGTAAAATATGTATATTAGACAATAAAAAAAAGGAAAAAATATATATTACACAAAGAAAAAAAGTTAAAAATGTATATTAGACAAAGAAAAATGTAAAAAATGTATATTACGCAATTAATAAAAGTAAAAATGTATATCAGACAATTTACAAAATAAAAAATATATATTAGACAATTAAAAAAGTAAAAAATGTAAAATAGACAATTAAAAAAACTAGAAATATATATTGGACAACTAAATATCTATGTATAATGAAAAACTAAAACTGTATAAATGAAAAAATGTATAATTGAAAAACAATGAAAAACTAAAAATGTATAATTGGCAATGAAAAAAAGTAAAAAATGTATATTAGACAATTAAAAAAGGAACAAATGAAAATTAGACAATTAAAAAAAATAAAAAAATATGCATTAGACAATAAAAAATATATATTAGTCAATTAAATAAAGTAAAAAAATGTATATTAGACAATTAAAAAAGTAATAAATATATATTAGATAATTAAAAAATGTTAAAAATGTATATTAGACAATTAAAAAATAAAAAATGTATATTAGACAATTAAATATGTAAAAAATGTTTATTAGACAATTAAAAAATTAAAAATGGATAATAAACAATTGAAAAGTAAAAAATGTATATTAGACAATTTTTATCGAATCCAAAAAAATCTTGGTGTCCAACTGTCGGTAATTTCTTGCCTTATCCAAAATTACAAAAGTTTTTTCTACACCTTGACAAGAGTCGACTTGTGGTAGCGAATTTGCGGGAAATTTGACGCGGCCCTAAACTTGGAAATCAGTCATATTTCACTTGTTTATAACTTTTTTCCAGTAAAAGAAATATTTTAAAAATGGGTATCAAATTGTGTGCAATAATTTGATTTCTCTAAGTTTACAGGGATTTTTCATTTGGTCAGATAGTAAAAAGTACAGATTTCACCATATGCGCGGTATGGCGTCTGACAATTTACAGCGTCCGAATTCATGAGTGCACACTAAGACTAAATTTCTAATTTTTCTTTTTATAGAATCCACAAAATATTGGTGTCCAATTGTCGGGAATTTCTTGCATAATCCATAATAACAAAAGTTTTTTCTACAAATTGACTGGAGTCGAGGCCAAATTCAACGGTATGGGTACTTGTGTTAGCTCATTTGCGATAATTTTCATGCGGCCCTAAACTAGGAAATCAGTCATAATTCACTTTTTTATAACTTTTTTCCAGTAAAAGAAATATTTTCGAAATGGGTGTCAAATTGTGTCCAAGTATGTGATTTGTCTATGTTTACAGGGATTTTTCATTTGGTCAGATACTAAAAAGTACAGCGTTCTCCATGTGCGCGGTATGTCGGCTGACAATTTACACTGTCCGAATTCCAGTGTGCACAATAAGACTGCATTTCTAATTTTTCCTTTTCATAGAATCCACAAAATATTGGTGTACAATTGTCGAGAATTTCTTGCCTTATCCATAATTACAAAAGTTTTTTCGACACCTTGAATAGAGTCGAGGCGAAATTCCACGGTATGGGGACTAGTGTTAGCTCATTTGCGGAAATTGTGATGCGGACCTAAACAGGGTAATCAGTCAAATTTCACTTGTTTATAACTTTTTTACAGTAAAAGAAATATTTTCAAAATGGGTATCAAATTGTGTGCAATTATTTGATTTGTCTATGTATACAGGGATTTTACATTTGCGCAGATAGTAAAAAGTACAGCTTTCACCATGTGCGCGGTAAGTTGTCTGACAATTTACAGCGCCCGAATTTCAGTGTGCACAATAAGACTGCATTTCTAATTTTTCCTAATTTATCGAATCCACAAAATATTGGTGTCAAATTGTCGGAAATTTCTTGCCTTATCTATAATTACAAAAGTTTTGACTAGAGACGAGGCGAAATTCAACGGTATGGGGACTTGTGTTAGCTCATTTGCGTCAATTTTCATCCGGACTTAAACTGGGAAATCAGTCATATTTCATTCGTTTATAACATTTTTTCCAGTAAAAGAAATATTTGCAAAATGGGAATAAAATTGTGTGCAAGTATGTGATTTGTCTATGTTTACAGGGATTTTTCATTTGGTCAGATAGTAAAAAGTACAGCTTTCACCATGTCCGCGGTATGACGTCTGGCAATTTACAGCGTCCGAAAACCAGTAGGCACAATAGGACTGCATTTCTAATTTTTCCTTTTTATAGAATCCACAAAATATTGGTGTCCAATTGTCGGGAATTTATTTCCTTATACATAATTACAAAAGATTTTTACACCTTGACTAGAGTCGTGGCGAAATTCAACGGTATAGGGACTTGTGTTAGCTAATTTGCGGAAATTGTCATGCGGCCCAAAACTGGGTAATCAGTCATATTTCACTTGTTTATAACTTTTTTACAGTAAAAGAAATATTCTCAAAATGAGTATCAAATAGTGTGCAATTATTTGATTTGTCTACGTATACAGTGATTTTTCATTTGCTCAGATACTAAAAAGTAAAGCTCTCACCATGTGCGCGGTATGTCGTCTGGCAATTTACAGCGTCCGAATACCAGTATGCACAAAAAGACGGAATTTCTAATTTTTCCATTTTATAGAATCCACAAAATATTGGTGTCCAATTGTCGAGAATTTCTTGCCTTATCCATAATTACAAAAGTTTTTTCCACACCTTGAGAACAGACCAGGCGAAATTAAACGGCATGGGGACTTCTGTTAGCTCATTTGCGGAAATTGTCATGCGGCCCAAAACTTGGTAATCAGTCATATTTCACTTGTTTATAACTTTTTTTACAGTAAAAGAAATATTTTCAAAATGTGTATCAAATTGTGTGCAATTATTTGATTTGTCTCTGTTTACATGGATTTTTCATTTGGTCAGATACTAAAAAGTACAGCTTTCACCATGTGCGCAGGATATCGTCTGACAATTTACAGCGTCCGAATTCCAGTCTGCACAATAAGACTGCATTTCTAATTTTTCCTTTTCATACTATCCACAAAATATTGCTGTCCAATTGTCGGGAATTTCTTGCTTTATCCATGATTACACAAGTTTTTTCGACACCTTGATTAGAGTCGAAGCGAAATTCAACGGTATGGGGACTTGTGTTAGCTCATTTGCGGAAATTTTCATGCGGCCCTAAACT
Organism: Acanthosepion esculentum; assembly: GCA_964036315.1. Lineage (NCBI taxonomy): Eukaryota > Metazoa > Mollusca > Cephalopoda > Sepiida > Sepiidae > Acanthosepion > Acanthosepion esculentum. Next base: position 79,921,114 of record OZ038509.1, read on the forward strand.
GGGAAATCAGTCATATTTCACAGGGATTTTTCTTTTGGTCAGATAGTAAAAGTACAGCTTTCACCAGGTGCGCGGTATGTCGTCTGACAATTTACAGCGTCCGAATTCCAGTGTGCACAATAAGACTGCATTTCTAATTTTCCTTTTTATAGAATCCACAATATATTGTTGTCCAATTGTCGGGAGTTTCTTGCCTTATCCATAATTATCAAAGTTTTTTCGACACCTTGATTAGAGTCGAGTCGAAATTCAACGGTATCGGGACTTGTGTTAGCTCATTTGCGGAAATTGTCATGCGGCCCTAAACTCGGAAATGAGTCATATTTCACTTGTTTATAACATTTTCCAGTAAAAGTAATATTTTTAAAATGGGTATCAAATTGTGTGCAATTATTTGATTTGTCTATGTATACAGGGATTTTTCATCTGGTCAGATAGTAATAAGTACAGCTTTCACCAGGTGCGCGGTATGTTGTCTGACAATTTACAGCGTCCGAATTCCAGTGTGCACAATAAGACGGCATTTCTAATTATTCCTTTTTATAGAATCCACAAAATATTGCTGTCCAATTGTCGAGAATTTCTTGACTTATCCATAATTACGAACGTTTTGTCGACACCTTGATTAGAGTCGAGTCGATATTCAACGGTATGGGGACTTGTGTTAGCTCATTTGCGGAAATTGTCATGGTGCCCTACACTCGGAAATCAGTCATATTTCACTTGTTTATAACTTTTTTCCAGTAAAAGAAATATTTTCAAAATGGGTATCAAATTGTGTGCACTTATTTGATATGTCTATGTTTACAGGGATTTTTCATTTGCTCAGATAGTAAAAAGTACAGCTTTCACCATGTGCGCGGTATGTCGTCTGACAATTTACAAATCCGAATTCCAATGTGCACAATAAGACTGCATTTGTAATTTTTCCTTTTTATCGAATCCACAATATATTGGTGTCCAATTGTCGGGAATTCCTTACCTTATCCATAATTACAAAATTTTTTCCGACACCTTGAATATAGTCGATACGAAATTCAACGGTATGGGGACTTGTGTTAGCTCATTTGCGGAAATTGTCATGCGGCCCTAAACTGGGAAATCAGTGATATTTCACTTGTTTATAACTTTTTTCCAGTAAAAGAAATATTTTCAAAATGGGTATCAAATTGTGTGAAATTATTTGATTTGTCTATGTTTACAGGGATTTTTCATTTGCTCAGATAGTAAAAAGTACAGCTTTCACTATGTGCGCGGTATGTCGTCTGACAATTTACAGCGTCCGAATTCCAGTGTGCACAATAAGACTGCATATGTAATTTTTCCTTTTTATTGAATCCACAATATATTGGTGTCCAATTGTCGGGAATTCCTTACCTTATCCATAATTACGAAAGTTTTTTCGACCCCTTGAATAGAGTCGATTCGAAACACAACGGTATGGGGACTTGTGTTAACTCATTTGTGGAAATTGTCATGCGGCCCTAAACTGGGAAATCAGTCATAGTTCACTTGTTTATAACTTTTTTCCAGTAAAAGAAATATTTTCAAAATGGGTATCAAATTGTGTGCACTTATTTGATATGTCTATGTTTACAACGATTTTTCATTTGCTCAGATAGTAAAAAGTACAGCTTTCAATATGTGCGCGGCATGACGTCTGACAATTTACAGCGACCGAATTCCAGTGTGCACAATAAGACTGCATTTCTACTTTTTCCTTTTTATAGAATCCACAAAATATTGCTGTCCAATTGTCGGGGATTTCCTGCCTTATCCATAATTACAAAAGTTTGTTCGACACATTGAATAGAGTCGAGGCAAAATTCAACGGTATGGGGACTAGTGTTAGCTCATTTGCGGAAATTTTCATGCGGACATAAACTGGGTAATCAGTCATAATTCACTTTTTTATAACTTTATTCCAGTAAAAGAAATATTTTCAAAATGGGTATCAAATTGTGTGCAATTATTTGATTTGTCTATGTATACAGGGATTTTTCTTTTGCTCAGATAGTAAAAAGTACAGCTTTCACCATGTGCGCGGTATGTCGTCTGACAATTTACAAATCCGAATTCCAATGTGCACAATAAGACTGCATTTGTAATTTTTCCTTTTTATCGAATCCACAATATATTGGTGTCCAATTGTCGGGAATTCCTTACCTTATCCATAATTACAAAAGTTTTTTCGACACCTTGAATATAGTCGATACGAAATTCAACGGTATGGGGACTTGTGTTAGCTCATTTGCGGAAATTGTCATGCGGCCCTAAACTGGGAAATCAGTGATATTTCACTTGTTTATAACTTTTTTCCAGTAAAAGAAATATTTTCAAAATGGGTATCAAATTGTGTGAAATTATTTGATTTGTCTATGTTTACAGGGATTTTTCATTTGCTCAGATAGTAAAAAGTACAGCTTTCACTATGTGCGCGGTATGTCGTCTGACAATTTACAGCGTCCGAATTCCAGTGTGCACAATAAGACTGCATATGTAATTTTTCCTTTTTATAGAATCCACAAAATATTGGTGTCAAATTGTCGAGAATTTCGTGCCTTATCCATAATTACAAAAGTTTGTTCGACACCTTGAATAGAGTCAAGGCAAAATTCAACGGTATGGGGACTAGTGTTAGCTCATTTGCGGAAATATTCATGCGGCCCTAAACTGGGAAATCAGTCATATTTCACTTGTTTATAACTTTTTTCCAGTAAAAGAAATATTTTCAAAATGGATATCAAATTGTGTGCACTTATTTGATATGTCTATGTTTACAGGGATTTTTCATTTGCTCAGATAGTAAAAAGTACAGCTTTCAATATGTGCGCGGCATGACGTCTGACAATTTACAGCGACCGAATTCCAGTGTGCACAATAAGACTGCATTTCTACTTTTTCCTTTTTATAGAATCCACAAAATATTGGTGTCAAATTGTCGAGAATTTCTTGCCTTATCCATAACTACAAAAGTTTTTTCGACACCATGAATAGAGTCGAGGCAAAATTCAACGGTATGGGGACAAGAGTTAAGTCATTTGTGGAAATTGTCATGCGGCCCTAAACTGGGAAATCAGTCATATTTCACTTGTTTATAACTTTTTTCCAGTAAAAGAAATATTTTCAAAATGGGTATCAAATTGTGTGCAATTATTTGATTTGTCTATATATACAGGGATTTTTCTTTTGCTTAGATAGTAAAAAGTACAGCTTTCACCATGTGCGCGGTATGTCGTCTGAGAATTTACAGCGTCCGAATTCCAGTGTGCACAATAAGACTGCATTTGTAATTTTTCCTTTTTATCGAATCCACAATATATTGGTGTCCAATTGTCGGAAATTCCTTACCTTATCCATAATTACAAAAGTTTTTTCGACACCTTGAATAGAGTCGAGGCAAAATTCAACGGTATGGGGACTAGTGTTAGCTCATTTGCGGAAATTGTCATGCGGCCCTAAACTGGGAAATCAGTGATATTTTACTTGTTTATAACTTTTTTCCAGTAAAAGAAATATTTTCAAAATGGGTATCAAATTGTGTGAAATTATTTGATTTGTCTATGTTTACAGGGATTTTTCATTTGCTCAGATAGTAAAAAGTACAGCTTTCACCATGTGCGCGGTATGTCGTCTGACAATTTACAGCGTCCGAATTCCAGTGTGCACAATAAGACTGCATTTGTAATTCTTCCTTTTTATCGAATCCACAATATATTGGTGTCAAATTGTCGGGATTTTCTTGCCTTATCCATAATTACAAAAGTGTTTTCGACACGCTGAATAGAGTTTAGGCGAAATTTAACGGTATGGGGACTTGCGTTAGCTCATTTGCGGAAATTGTCATGCGGCCCTAAACTGGTAAATCAGTCATATTTCACTTGTTTATAACTTTTTTCCAGTAAAAGAAATATTTTCAAAATGGGTATCAAATTGTGTGAAATTATTTGATTTATCTATGTTTACAGGGATGTTTCATTTGGTCAGATAGTAAAAAGTATAGCTTTCACTATGTGCGCGGTATGTCGTCTGACAATTTACAGCGTCAGAATTCCAGTGTGCACAATAAGACTGCATTTGTAATTTTTCCTTTTTATAGAATCCACAAAATATTGGTGTCAAATTGACGGGAATTTCTTGCCTTATCCATAATTACAAAAGTTTGTTCGACACCTTGAATAGAGTCGAGGCAAAATTCAACGGTATGGGGACTAGTGTTAGCTCATTTGCGGAAATTTTCATGCGGACCTAAACTGGGTAATCAGACATAATTCACGTTTTTATAACTTTTTTCCAGTAAAAGAAATATTTTCAAAATGAGTATCAAATTGTGTGCAATTATTTGATTTCTCTATGTATACAGGGATTTTTCTTTTGCTCAGATAGTAAAAAGTACAGCTTTCACCATGTGCGCGGTATGTCGTCTGACAATATACAGCGTCCGAATTCCAGTGTGCACAATAAGAATGCATTTGTAATTTGTCTTTTTTATAGAATCCACAAAATATTGCTGTCCAATTGTCGGGAATTTCTTGCCTTATCCATAATTACAAAAGTTTTTTTGACACCTTGATTAGAGTCGGGTCGAAATTCAACGGTATGGGGAATTGTGTTAGCTCATTTGCGGAAATTGTCATGCGGCCCTAAACTGGGACATCAGTGATATTTCACATGTTTTTAAATTTTCCAGTAAAAGAAATATTTTCAAAATGGGTAGCAAATTGTGTGCAATTATTTGATATGTCTATGTTTACAGGGATCTTTCATTTGCTCAGATAGTAAAAAGTACAGCTTTCACCATGTGCGGCATGACGTCTGACAATTTACAGCGACCGAATTCCAGAGTGCACAATAAGACTGCATTTCTACTTTTTCATTTTTATAGAATCCACAAAATATTGGTGTCAAATTGTCGGGAATTTCTTGCCTTATCCATAATTACAAAAGTTTTTTCGACACCTTGATTAGAGTCGAGGCAAAATTCAACGGTATGGGGACTTGTGTTAGCTCATTTGCGGAAATTGTCATGCGGCCCAAAACTGGGAAATCAGTGATATTTCACTTGTTTATAACTTTTTTCCAGTAAAAGAAATATTTTCTAAATGGGTATCAAATTGTGTGAAATTATTTATTTGTCTATGTTTACAGGGATTTTTCATTTGCTGAGATAGTAAAAAGCACAGCTTTCACCATGTGCGCGGTATGTCGTCTGACAAATTACAGCGTCCGAATTCCAGTGTGCACAATAAGACTGCATTTGTATTTCTTCCTTTTTATCGAATCCACAATATATTGGGATCCAAATATCGGGAATTCCTTACCTTATCCATAATTACGAAAGTTTTTTCGACACCTTGAATAGAGTTGATTCGAAATTCAGCGGTATCGGGACTTGTGATATCTCATTTGTGGAAATTGTCATGCGGCCCTAAACTGGGAAATCAGTCATATTTCACGTGTTTATAACTTTTTCCAGGAAAAGAAATATTTTCAAAATGGGTATCAAATTGTGTGCAATTATTTGGTTGGTCTATGTCTACAGGGATTTTTGATTTGGTCAGATAGTAAAAAGTACAGCTTTCACCATGTGCGCGGTATGTCGTTTGACAATTTACAGCGTCCGGATTCCAGTGTGCACAATAAGAATGCATTTCTACTTTTTCCTTTTTAGAGAATCCACAAAATATTTGTGTCAAATTGTCGTGAATTTCTTGCCTTATCCATAATTATAAAAGTTTTTTCGACACGTTGAATAAAGTCGAGGCGAAATTTAACGGTATGGGGATTTGTGTTAGCTCATTTGCGGAAATTGTCATGCGGCCCTAAACTGGGAAATCAGTGATATTTCACTTGTTTATAACTATTTTCCAGTAAAAGAAATATTTTCAAAATGGGTATAAAATTGTGTGAAATTCTTTGATATATCTATGTTTACAAGGATGTTTCATTTGGTCAGATAGTAAAAAGTACAGCTTTCACTATGTGGACGATATGTCGTCTGACAATTTACAGCGTCAGAATTCCAGTGTGCACAATAAGACTGCATTTGTAATTTTTCCTTTTTATAGAATCCACAAAATATTGGTGCCAAATTGTCGATAATTTCTTGCCTTATCCATAATTACAAAAGTTTGTTCGACACATTGAATAGAGTCGATGCAAAATTCAACGGTATGGGGACTAGTGTTAGCTCATTTGCGGAAATTTTCATTCGGACCTAAACTGGGTAATCAGTCATAATTCACGTTTTTATAACTTTTTTCCAGTAAAAGAAATATTTTCAAAATGGGTATCAATTTGTTTGCAATTATTTGATTTGTCTATGTATACAGGGATTTTTCTTTTGCTCAGATAGTAAAAAGTACAGCTTTCACCATGTGCGCGGCATGACGTCTGACAATTTACAGCGTCCGAATTCCAGTGTGCACAATAAGAATGCATTTGTAATTTTTCCTTTTTATAGAATCCACAAAATATTGGTGTCAAATTGTCGAGAATTTCTTGCCTTATCCATAATTACAAAAGTTTTTTCGACACCTTGATTAGAGTCGGGTCGAAATTCAACGGTATGGGGACTAGTGTTAGCTCATTTGCGGAAATTTTCATGCGGATTTAAACTGGGTAATCAGTCATAATTCACTTTTTTATAACTTTTTTCCAGTAAAAGAAATATTTTCAAAATGGGTATCAAATTGTGTGCAAATATTTGATTTGTCTATGTATACAGGGATTTTTCTTTTGCTCAGATAGTAAAAAGTACAGCTTTCACCATGTGCGCGGTATGTCGTCTGACAATATACAGCGTCCAAATTCCAGTGTGCACAATAAGACTGCATTTCTACTTTTTCATTTTTATAGAATCCACAAAATATTGGTGTCAAATTGTCGCGAATTTCTTGCCTTATCCATAATTACAAAAGTTTGTTCGACTCCTTGAATAGTGTCGAGGCAAAATTCAACGGTATGGGGACTAGTGTTAGCTCATTTGCGGAAATTTTCATGCGGACCTAAACTGGGTAATCTGTCATAATTCACTTTTTTATAACTTTTTTCCAGTAAAAGAAATATTTTCAAAATGGGCATCAAATTGTGTGCAATTATTTGATTTGTCTATGTATACAGGGATTTTACTTTTGCTCAGATAATAAAAAGTACAGCTTTCACCATGTGCCCGGTATGTCGTCTGACAATTTACAGCGTCCGAATTCCAGTGTGCACAATAAGACTGCATTTGTAATTTTTCCTTTTTATCGAATCCACAATATATTGGTGTCAAATTGTCGAGAATTTCTTGCCTTATCCATAATTACAAAAGTTTTTTGGACACCTTGATTGGAGTCGAGTCGAAATTCAACGGTATGGGGACTTGTGTTAGCTCATTTGCGGAAATTGTCATGCGGCCCTAAACTGGGAAATCAGTGATATTTTACTTGTTTATAACTTTTTTCCAGTAAAAGAAATATTTTCAAAATGGGTATCAAATTGTGTGAAATTATTTGATTTGTCTATGTTTACAGGGATTTTTCATTTGCTCAGATAGTAAGAAGTACAGCTTTCACCATGTGCGCGGTATGTCGTCTGACAATTTACAGCGTCCGAATCCCAGTGTGAAAAATAAGACTGCATTTGTAATTCTTCCTTTTTATCGAATCCACTATATATTGGTGTCCAATTATCGGGAATTCCTTACCTCATCCATAATTACAAAAGTTTTTTCGACACATTGAATAGAGCCGAGGCAAAATTCAACGGTCTGGGGACTAGTGTTAGCTCATTTGCGGAAATTTTCATGCGGACCTAAACTGGGAAATCAGTGATATTTCACATGTTTATAACTTTTTACCAGTAAAAGAAATATTTTCAAAATGGGTATCAAATTGTGTGCAATTATTTGATTTGTATATGTTCACAGGGATTTTTCATGTGCTCACATAGTAAAAAGTACAGCTTTCACCAAGTGCGCGGTATGTCGTCTGACAATTTACAGCGTCCGAATTCCAGTGTGCACAATAAGACTGCATTTGTAATTTTTCCTTTTTATCGAATCCACAAGATATTGGTGTCCAATTGTCGGGAATTCCTTACCTTATCCATAATTACGAAAGTTTTTTTCGACACCTTGAATAGAGTCGATTCGAAATTCAACGGTATGGGGACTTGTGTTAGCTCATTTGTGGAAATTGTCATGCGGCCCTAAACTGGAAAATCAGTCATATTTCACTTGTTTATAACTTTTTTCCAGTAAAAGTAATATTTTCAAAATGGGTATCAAATTGTGTGCAATTATTTGATATGTCTATGTTTTCAGGGATTTTTCATTTGCTCAGATAGTAAAAAGTACAGCTTTCACCATGTGCGCGGCATGACGTCTGACAATTTACAGCGTCCGAATTCCAGTGTGCACAATAAGACTGCATTTCTACTTTTTCCTTTTTATAGAATCCACAGAATATTGATGTGAAATTGTCGTGAATTTCTTGCCTTATCCATAATTACAAAAGTTAGTTCGACACCTTGAATAGAGTCGAGGCAAAATTCAAAGGTATGGGGACTAGTGTTAGCTCATTTGCGGAAATTGTCCTGCGGACCTAAACTGGAAAATCAGTCATATTTCACTTGTTTATAACTTTTTTCCAGTAAAAGTAATATTTTCAAAATGGGTATCAAATTTTGTGCAATTATTTGATATGTCTATGTTTTCAGGGATTTTTCATTTGCTCAGATAGTAAAAAGTACAGCTTTCACCATGTGCGCGGCATGACGTCTGACAATTTACAGCGTCCGAATTCCAGTGTGCACAATAAGACTGCATTTCTACTTTTTCCTTTTTATAGAATCCACAGAATATTGATGTGAAATTGTCGTGAATTTCTTGCCTTATCCATAATTACAAAAGTTTGTTCGACACCTTGAATAGAGTCGAGGCAAAATTCAAAGGTATGGGGACTAGTGTTAGCTCATTTGCGGAAATTGTCATGCGGACCTAAACTGGGTAATCAGTGATATTTCACTTGTTTATAACTTTTTTCCAGTAAAAGAAATATTTTCAAAATGGGTATCAAATTGTGTGAAATTATTTGATTTATCTATGTTTACTAGGATGTTTCATTTGGTCAGATAGTAAAAAGTACAGATTTCACCATGTGCGCGGAATGTCGTCTGACAATTTACAGCGTCCGAATTCCAGTGTGCACAATAAGACTGCATTTGTAATTTTTCCTTTTTATCGAATCCACAATATATTGGTGTCCAATTGTCGGGAATTCCTTAACTTATCCATAATTACAAAAGTTTTTTCGACACCTTGAATAGAGTCGATTCGAAATTCAACGGTATGGGGACTTGTGTTAGCTCATTTGTGGAAATTGTCATGCGGCCCTAAACTGGGAAATCAGTCATATTTCACTTGTTTATAACTTTTTTCCAGTAAAAGAAATATTTTCAAAATGGGTATCAAATTGTGTGCAATTATTTGATTCGTCTATGTATACAGGGATTTTTCTTTTGCTCAGATAGTAAAAAGTACAGCTTCCACCATGTGCGCGGTATGTCGTTTGACAATTTACAGCGTCCGAATTCCAGTGTGCACAATAAGAATGCATTTCTACTTTTTCCTTTTTAGAGAATCCACAAAATATTGGTGTCAAATTGTCGTGAATTTCTTGCCTTATCCATAATTACAAAAGTTTGTTCGACACCTTGAATAAAGTCGAGGCAAAATTCAACGGTATGGGGACTAGTGTTAGCTCATTTGCGGAAATTTTCATGCGGACCTAAACTGGGTAATCTGTCATAATTCACTTTTTTATAACTTTTTTCCAGTAAAAGAAATATTTTCAAAATGGGTATCAAATTGTGTGCAATTATTTGATTTGTCTATGTATACAGGGATTTTTCATTTGCTCAGATAGTAAAAGGTACAGCTTTCAACATGTGCGCGGTATGTCGTCTGACAATTTACAGCGTCCGAATTCCAGTGTGCACAATAAGACTGCATTTGTAATTCTTCCTTTTTATCGAATCCACAATATATTTGTGTCCAATTGTCGGGAATTCCTTACTTTATCCATAATTACAAAAGTTTTTTCGACACCTTGAATAGAGCCGAGGCAAAATTCAACGGTTTTGGGACTAGTGTTAGCTCATTTGCGGAAATTTTCATGCAGACCTAAACTGGGTAATCAGTCATAATTGACTTTTTTATAACTTTTTTCCAGTAAAAGAAATATTTTCAAAATGGGTATCAAATTGTGTGCAATTATTTGATTTGTCTATGTATACAGGCATTTTTCTTTTGCTTAGATAGTAAAAAGTACAGCATTCACCATGTGCGCGGTATGTAGTCTGACAATTTACAGCGACCGAATTCCAGTGTGCACAATAAGACTGCATTTCTACTTTTTCCTTTTTATAGAATCCACAAAATATTGGTGTCAAATTGTCGGGAATTTCTTGCTTCATCCATAATTACAAAAGTTTGTTCGACACCTTGAATAGAGTCGAGGCAAAATTCAACCGTATGGGGTCTAGTGTTAGCTCATGCGGACCTAAACTGGATAATCAGTCATAATTCACGTTTTTATAACTTTTTTCCAGTAAAAGAAATATTTTCAAAATGGGTATCAAATTGTGTGCAATTATTTGATTTGTCTATGTATACAGGGATTTTTCTTTTGCTCAGATAGTAAAAAGTACAGCTTTCACCATGTGCGCGGTATGTCGTCTGACAATATACAGCGTCCGAATTCCAGTGTGCACAATAAGAATGCATTTGTAATTTTTCCTTTTTATAGAATCCACAAAATTATTGCGGTCCACTTGTCGGGAATTTCTTGCCTAATACATAATTACAAAAGTTTTTTAGACACCTTGATTAGAGTCGAGTCGAAATTCAACGGTATGGGGACTTGTGTTAGCTCATTTGCGGAAATTGTCATGCAGCCCTAAACTGGGAAATCAGTGATATTTCACATGTTTATAACTTTTTTCCAGTAAAATAAATATTTTCAAAATGGGTATCAAATTGTGTGCAATTATTTGATTTGTCTATGTTTACATGGATTTTTCATTTGCTCAGATAGTAAAAAGTACAGCTTTCACCATGTGCGCGGTATGTCGTTTGACAATTTACAGCGTCCGAATTCCAGTGTGCACAATAAGAATGCATTTCTACTTTTTCCGATTTAGAGAATCCACAAAATATTGGTGTCCAATTGTCGGGAATTTCTTGCCTTATCCATAATTACAAAAGTTTGTTCGACACCTTGAATAGAGTCGAGGCAAAATTCAACGGTATGGGGACTAGTGTTAGCTCATTTGCGGAAATTTTCATGCGGACCTAAACTGGGTAATCAGTCATAATTCACTTTTTTATAACTTTTTTCCAGTGAAAGAAATATTTTCAAAATGGGTATCAAATTGTGTGCAATTATTTGATTCGTCTATGTATACAGGGATTTTTCTTTTGCTCAGATAGTAAAAAGTACAGCTTCCACCATGTGCGCGGTATGTCGTCTGACAATTTACAGCGTCCGAATTCCAGTGTGCACAATAAGACTGCATTTGTAATTTTTCCATTTATCGAATCCACAATATATTGGTTTCCAATTGTCGGGAATTCCTTACCTTATCCATAATTACGAAAGTTTTTTCGACACCTTCAATAGAGTCGATTCGAAATTCAACGGTATGGGGACTTGTGTTAGCTCATTTGTGGAAATTGTCATGCGGCCCTAAACTGGGAAAACAGTCATATTTCACTTGTTTATAACTTTTTTCCAGTAAAAGAAATATTTTCAAAATGATATCAAATTGTGTGCAATTATCTGATATGTCTATGTTTACAGGGATTTTTCTTTTGCTCAGATAGTAAAAAGTACAGCTTTCACCATGTGCGCGGTATGTCGTCTGACAATATACAGCGTCCGAATTCCAGTGTGCACAATATGACTGCATTTCTACTTTTTCCTTTTTATAGAATCCACAGAATATTGCTGTCAAATTGTCGAGAATTTCTTGCCTTATCCATAATTACAAAAGTTTGTTCGACACCTTGAATAGAGTCGATTCGAAATTCAACGGTATGGGGACTTGTGTTAGCTCATTTGTGGAAATTGTCATGCGGCCCTAAACTGGGAAATCAGTCATAGTTCACTTGTTTATAGCTTTTTTCCAGTAAAAGAAATATTTTCAAAATGGATATCAAATTGTGTGCAATTATCTGATATGTCTATGTTTACAGGGATTTTTCATTTGCTCAGATAGTAAAACGTACAGCTTTCACCATGTGCGCGGCATGACGTCTGACAATATACAGCGTCCGAATTCCAGTGTGCACAATATGACTGCATTTCTACTTTTTCCTTTTTATAGAATCCACAGAATATTGCTGTCAAATTGTCGAGAATTTCTTGCCTTATCCATAATTACAAAAGTTTGTTCGACACCTTGAATAGAGTCGATTCGAAATTCAACGGTATGGGGACTTGTGTTAGCTCATTTGTGGAAATTGTCATGCGGCCCTAAACTGGGAAATCAGTCATAGTTCACTTGTTTATAGCTTTTTTCCAGTAAAAGAAATATTTTCAAAATGGATATCAAATTGTGTGCAATTATCTGATATGTCTATGTTTACAGGGATTTTTCATTTGCTCAGATAGTAAAACGTACAGCTTTCACCATGTGCGCGGCATGACGTCTGACAATTTACAGCGTCCGAATTCCAGTGTGCACAATAAGAATGCATTTGTAATTTTTCTTTTTTATACAATCCACAAAATATTGCTGTCCAATTGTCGGGAATTTCTTGCCTTATACATAATTACAAAAGTTTGTTCGACACCTTGAATAGAGTCGAGGCAAAATTCAAAGGTATGGGGACTAGTGTTAGCTCATTTGCGGAAATTTTCATGCGGACCTAAACTTGGTAATCAGTCATAATTCACTTTTTTATAACTTTTTTTCAGTAAAAGAAATATTTTCAAAATGGGTATCAAATTGTGTGCAATTATTTGATTTGTCTATGTATAAAGGGATTTTTCTTTTGCTCAGATAGTAAAATGTACAGCTTTCACCATGTGCGCGGTATGTCGTCTGACAATATACAGCGTCCGAATTCCAGTGTGCACAATAAGAATGCATTTGTAATTTTTCCTTTTTATCGAATCCACAAAATATTGCGGTCCAATTGTCGGGAATTTCTTGCCTTATCCATAATTACAAATGTTTTTTCGACAGCTTGAATAGAGTCGATTCGAAATTCAACGGTATGGTGACTTGTGTTAGCTCATTTGTGGAAATTGTCATGCGGCCCTAAACTGGGAAATCAGTGATATTTTACTTGTTTATAACTTTTTTCCAGTAAAAGAAATGTTTTCAAAATGGGTATCAAATTGTGTGCAATTATTTGATTTGTCTATGTTTACATGGATTTTTCATTTGCTCAGATAGTAAAAAGTACAGCTTTCACCATGTGCGCGGTATGTCGTTTGACAATTTACAGCGTCCGAATTCCAGTGTGCACAATAAGAATGCATTACTACTTTTTCCGATTTAGAGAATCCACAAAATATTGGTGTCCAATTGTCGGGAATTTCTTGCCTTATCCATAATTACAAAAGTTTGTTCGACACCTTTAATAGAGTCGAGGCAAAATTCAACGGTATGGGGACTAGTGTTAGCTCATTTGCGGAAATTTTCATGCGGACCTAAACTGGGTAATCAGTCATAATTCACGTTTTTATAACTTTTTTCCAGTAAAAGAAATATTTTCAAAATCGGTATCAAATTGTGTGAAATTATTTGATTCGTCTATGTATACAGGGATTTTTCTTTTGCTCAGATAGTATAAAGTACAGCTTACACCATGTGCGCGGTATGTCGTCTGACAATTTACAGCGTCCGAATTCCAGTGTGCACAATAAGATAGCATTTGTAATTTTTCCTTTTTATCGAATCCACAATATATTGGTGTCAAATTGTCGGGAATTTCTTGCCTTATCCATAATTAGAAAAATTTTTTCGACACCTTGATTAGAGTCGAGTCGAAATTCAACGGTATGGGGACTTGTGTTAGCTCATTTGTGGAAATTGTCATGTGGCCCTAAACTGGGAAATCAGTCATATTTCATTTGTTTATAACTTTTTTCCAGTAAAAGAAATATTTTCAAAATGGGTATCAAATTGTGTGCAATTATTTGATTTGTCTATGTATACAGGGATTTTTCTTTTGCTCAGATAGTAAAAAGTACAGCTTTCACGATGTGCGCGGTATGTCGTCTGACAATATACAGCGTCCGAATTCCAGTGTGAACAATAAGAATGCATTTGTAATTTTTCCTTTTTATAGAATCCACAAAATATTGCTGTCCAATTGTGGGGAATTTCTTGCCTTATCCATAATTACAAAAGTTTTTTCGACACCTTGAATACAGTCGAGGCAAAATTCAACGGTATGGGGACTAGTGTTAGCTCATTTGCGAAAATTTTCATGCGGACCTAAATTGGGTAATCAGTCATAATTCACTTTTTTATAACTTTTTTCCAGTAAAAGAAATATTTTCAAAATGGGTATCAAATTGTGTGCAATTATTTGATTTGTCTATGTATACAGGGATTTTTCTTTTGCTTAGATAGTAAAAAGTACAGCTTTCACCATGTGCGCGGTATGTCGTCTGACAATTTACAGCGTCTTAATTCCAGTGTGCACAATAAGAATGCATTTGTAATTTTTCCTTTTTATCGAATCCACAATATATTGGTGTCCAATTGTCGGGAATTACTTACCTTATCCATAATTACAAAAGTTTTTTCGACACCTTGATTAGAGTCGGGTCGAAATTCAACGGTATGGGGACTTGTGTTAGCTCATTTGCGGAAATTGTCATGCGGCCCTAAACTGGGAAATCAGTGATATTTCACATGTTTTTCACTTTTTTCCAGTAAAAGAAATATTTTCAAAATGGGTATCAAATTGTGTGCAATTATTTGATTTGTCTATGTATACAGGGATTTTTCATTTGCTCAGATATTAAAAAGTACAGCTTTCACAATGTGCGCGGTATGTCGTCTGACAATATACAGCGTCCGAATTCCAGTGTGCACAATAAGACTGCATTTGTAATTTTTCCTTTTTATAGAATCCACAAAATATTGCGGTCCAATTGTCGGGAATTTCTTGCCTTATCCATAATTACAAAAGTTTTTTCGACACCTTGATTAGAGTCGAGTCGAAATTCAGCGGTATGGGGACTTGTGTTAGCTCATTTGCGGAAATTGTCATGCGGCCCTAAACTGGGAAATCAGTGATATTTCACATGTTTATAATTTTTTTCCAGTAAAAGAAATATTTTCAAAATGGGTATCAAATTGTGTGCAATTATTTGATTTGTATATGTTTACAGGGATTTTTCATTTGCTCAGATAGTAAAAAGTACAGCTTTCACTATGTGCGCGGTATGTCGTCTGACAATTTAGAGCGTCCGAATTCCAGTGTGCACAATAAGACTGCATTTGTAATTTTTCCTTTTTATAGAATCCACAAAATATTGGTGTCAAATTGTCGAGAATTTCTTCCCTTATCCTTAATTACAAAAGTTTGTTCGACAACTTGAATAGAGTCGAGGCAAAATTCAACGGTATTGGGACTAGTGCTAGCTCATTTGCGGAAATTTTCATGCGGACCTAAACTGGGTAATCAGTCATAATTCACGTTTTTATAACTTTTTTCCAGTAAAAGAAATATTTTCAAAATGGGTATCAAATTGTTTGCAATTATTTGATTTGTCTATGCATACAGGGATTTTTCTTTTGCTCAGATAGTAAAAAGTACAGCTTTCACCATGTGCGCGGTATGTCGTCTGACAATATACAGCGTCCGAATTCCAGTGTGCACAATAAGAATGCATTTGTAATTTTTCCTTTTTATAGAATCCACAAAATATTGCTGTCCAATTGTCGGGAATTTCTTGCCTTATCCATAATTACAAAAGTTTTTACGACACCTTGATTAGAGTCGGGTCGAAATTCAACGGTATGGGGACTTGTGTTAACTCATTTGCAGAAATTTTCATGCGGACCTAAACTGGGTAATCAGTCATAATTCACTTTTTTATAACCTTTTTCCAGTAAAAGAAATATTTTCAAAATGGGTATCAAATTGTGTGCAATTATTTGATTTGTCTATGTATACAGGGATTTTTCTTTTGCTCAGATATTAAAAAGTACAGCTTTCACAATGTGCGCGGTATGTCGTCTGACAATATACAGCGTCCGAATTCCAGTGTGAACAGTATGAATGCATTTGTAATTTTTCCTTTTTATAGAATCCACAAAATATTGCTGTCCAATTGTCGGGAATCTCTTGCCTTATCCATAATTACAAAAGTTTTTTCGACACCTTGAATAGAGTCGAGGCAGAATTCAACGGTATGGGGACTAGTGTTAGCTCATTTGCGGAAATTTTCATGCGAACCTATACTGGGTAATCAGTCATAATTGACTTTTTTATAACTTTTTTCCAGTAAAAGAAATATTTTCAAAATGGGTATCAAATTGTGTGCAATTATTTGATTTGTCTATGTATACAGGGATTTTTCTTTTGCTTAGATAGTAAAAAGTACAGCTTTCACCATGTGGGCGGTATGTCGTCTGACAATTTACAGCGTCCGAATTCCAGTGTGCACAATAAGACTGCATTTGTAATTTTTCCTTTTTATCGAATCCACAATATATTGGTGTCCAATTGTCGGGAATTCCTTACATTATCCATAATTACAAAAGTTATTCCGACACCTTGAATAGAGTCGATTCGAAATTCAACCGTATTGGGACTTGTGTTAGCTCATTTGTGGAAATTGTCATGACGCCTTAACTGGGAAATCAGTCATATTTCACTTGTTTATAACTTTTTTCCAGTAAAAGAAATATTTTCAAAATGGGTATCAAATTGTGTGCAATTATTTGATATGTCTATGTTTACAGGGATTTTTCATTTGCTCAGATTGTAAAAAGTACAGCTTTCACCATGTGCGCGGCATGACGTCTGACAATATACAGCGTCCGAATTCCAGTGTGCACAATAAGAATGCATTTGTAATTTTTCCTTTTTATAGAATCCACAAAATATTGCGGTCCAATTGTCGAGAATTTCTTGCCTTATCCATAATTACAAAAGTTTTTTCGACACCTAGATTAGAGTCGAGTCGAAATTCAACGGTATGGGGACTTGTGTTAGCTCATTTGCGGAAATTGTCATGCGGCCCTAAACTGGGAAATCAGTGATATTTCACATGTTTATAACTTTTTTCCAGTAAAAGAAATATTTTCAAAATGGGTATCAAATTGTGTGCAATTATTTGATTTGTATATGTTTACAGGGATTTTTCATTTGCTCAGATTGTAAAAAGTACAGCTTTCACGATGTTCGCGGTATGTCGTCTGACAATATACAGCGTCCGAATTCCAGTGTGCACAATAAGAATGCATTTGTAATTTTTCCTTTTTATAGAATCCACAAAATATTGCTGGCCAATTGTCGGGAATTTCTTGCCTTATCCATAATTACAAAAGTTTTTTCGACACCTTGATTAGAGTCGGGTCGAAATTCAATGGTATGGGGACTTGTGTTAGCTCATTTGCGGAAAATGTCATGCGGCACTAAAATGGGAAATCAGTGATATTTCACATGTTTATAACTTTTTTCCAGTAAAAGAAATATTTTCAAAATGGGTATCAAATTGTGTGCAATTATTTGATTTGTCTATGTTTACAGGGATTTTTCTTTTGCTCAGATAGTAAAAAGTACAGCTTTCACCATGTGCGCGGTATGTCGTCTGACAATTTACAGCGTCCGAATTCCAGTGTGCACAATAAGACTGCATTTGTAATTTTTCCTTTTTATCGAATCCACAATATATTGGTGTCCAATTGTCGGGAATTCCTTACCTTATCCATAATTACGAAAGTTTTTTCGACACCTTGAATAGAGTCGATTCGAAATACAACGGTATGGGGTCTTGTGTTAGCTCATTTGTGGAAATTGTCATGCGGCCTTAAACTGGGAAATCAGTCATATTTCACTTGTTTATAACTTTTTTCCAGTAAAAGAAATATTTTCAAAATGGGTATCAAATTGTGTGCAATTATTTGATATGTCTATGTTTTTCCAGGGATTTTTCATTTGCTCAGATAGTAAAAAGTACAGCTTTCACCGTGTGCGCGGCATGACATCTGACAATTTACAGCGACCGAATTCCAGTGTGCACAATAAGACTGCATTTCTACTTTTTCCTTTTTATAGAATCCACAAAATATTGGTGACAAATTGTCGTGAATTTCTTGCCTTATCCATAATTACAAAAGTTTGTTCGACACCTTGAATAGAGTCGAGGCAAAATTCAACGGTATGTGGACTACTGTTAGCTCATTTGCGGAAATTGTCATGCGGCCCTAAACTGGGAAATCAGTGATATTTCACATGTTTATAAATTTTTCCAGTAAAAGAAATATTTTCAAAATGGGTATCAAATTGTGTGCAATTATTTGATTTGTATATGTTTACAGGGATTTTTCATTTGCTCTGATAGTAAAAAGTACAGCTTTCACCATGTGCGCGGTATGTCGTTTGACAATTTACAGCGTCCGAATTCCAGTGTGCACAATAAGAATGCATTTCTACTTTTTCCTTTTTAGAGAATCCACAAAATATTGGTGTCAAATTGTCCGGAATTTCTTGCCTTATCCATAATTACAAAAGTTTTTTCGACACATTGAATAGAGTCGAGGCGAAATTTTACGGTATGGGGACTTGTGTTAGCTCATTTGCAGAAAATGTCATGCGGCCCTAAACTGGGAAATCAGTGATATTTCACATGTTTATAACTTTTTTCCAGTAAAAGAAATATTTTCAAAATGGATATCAAATTGTGTGCAATTATTTGATTTGTCGATGTTTACAGGGATTTTTCATTTGCTCAGATAGTAAAAAGTACAGCTTTCACCATGTGCGCGGTATGTCGTCTGACAGTTTACAGCGTCCGAATTCCAGTGTGCACAATAAGACTGCATTTGTAATTTTTCCTTTTTATCGAATCCACAATATATTGGTGTCCAATTGTCGGGAATTCCTTACCTTATCCATAATTACAAAAGTTTTTTCGACACCTTGAATAGAGTCGAGGCAAAATTCAACGGTATGGGGACTAGTGTTAGCTCACTTGCTGAAATTTTCATGCGGACCTAAACTGAGTAATCAGTCATAATTCACTTTTTTATAACTTTTTTCCAGTAAAAGAAATATTTTCAAAATGGGTATCAAATTGTGTGCAATTATTTGATTTGTCTATGTATACAGGGATTTTTCTTTTGCTCAGATAGTAAAAAGTACAGCTTTCACCATGTGCGCGGTATGTCGTCTGACAATATACAGCGTCCGAATTCCATTGTTAACAATGAGAATGCATTTGGAATTTTTCCTTTTTATAGAATCCACAAAATATTGCTGTCCAATTGTTGGGAATTTCTTGCCTTATCCATAATTACAAAAGTTTTTTCGACACATTGAATAGAGTCGAGTCAAAATTCAACGGTATGGGGACTAGTGTTAGCTCATTTGCGGAAATTTTCATGCGGGCCTAAGCTGGGTAATCAGTCATAATTCAATTTTATAACTTTTTTCCAGTAAAAGAAATATTTTCAAAATGGGTATCAAATTGTGTGCAATTATTTGATTTGTCTATGTATACAGGGATTTTTCTTTTGCTCAGATAGTAAAAAGTACAGCTTTCACCATGTGCGCGGTATGTCGTCTGACAATTTACAGCGTCCGAATTCCAGTGTGCACAATAAGACTGCATTTGTAATTTTTCCTTTTTATCAAATCCACAATATATTGGTGTCCAATTGTCGGGAATTCCTTACCTTATCCATAATTACAAAAGTTTTTTCGACACCTTGAATAGAGTCGATTCGAAATACAACGGTATGGGGTCTTGTGTTAGCTCATTTGTGGAAATTGTCATGCGGCCCTAAACTGGGAAATCAGTCATATTTCACTTGTTTATAACTTTTTTCCAGTAAAAGAAATATTTTCAAAATGGGTATCAAATTGTGTGCAATTATTTGATATGTCTATGTTTACAGGGATTTTTCATTTGCTCAGATAGTAAAAAGTACAGCTTTCACCATGTGCGCGGCATGACGTCTGACAATTTACAGCGACCGAATTCCACTGTGCACAATAAGACTGCATTTCTACTTTTTCCTTTTTATAGAATCCACAAAATATTGGTGTCAAATTGTCGTGAATATCTTGCCTTATCCATAATTACAAAAGTTTGTTCGACACCTTGAATAGAGTCGAGGCAAAATTCAACGGTATGGGGACTAGTGTTAGCTTATTTGCGGAAATTGTCATGCGGCCCTAAACTGGGAAATCAGTGATATTTCACTTGTTTATAACTTTTTTCCAGTAAAAGAAATATTTTCAAAATGGGTATCAAATTGTGTGCAATTATTTGATATGTCTATGTTTACAGGGATTTTTCATTTGCTCAGATAGTAAAAAGTACAGCTTTCACCATGTGCGCGGCATGACGTCTGACAATTTACAGCGTCCGAATTCCAGTGTGCACAATAAGAATGCATTTCTACTTTTTCCTTTTTATAGAATCCACAGAATATTGGTGACAAAGTGTCGTGAATTTCTTGCCTTATCCATAATTACAAAAGTTTTTCGACACCTTGATTAGAGTCGAGTCGAAATTCAACGGTATGGGGACTTGTGTTAGCTCATTTGCGGAAATTGTCATGCGGCCCTAAACTGGGAAATCAGTGATATTTCACATGTTTATAACTTTTTTCCAGTAAAAGAAATATTTTCAAAATGGGTATCAAATTGTGTGCAATTATTTGATTTGTATATGTTTACAGGGATTTTTCATTTGCTTAGATAGTAAAAAGTACAGCTTTCACCATGTGCGCGGTATGTCGTTTGACAATTTACAGTGTCCGAATTCCAGTGTGCACAATAAGAATGCATTTTTCCTTTTTCCTTTTAGAGAATCCACAAAATATTGGTGTCAAATTGTCGTGAATTTCTTGCCTTATCCATAATTACAAAAGTTTTTTCGACACGTTGAATAGAGTCGAGGCGAAATTTTACGGTATGGGGACTTGTGTTACCTCATTTGCGGAAATTGTCATGCGGCCCTAAACTGGGAAATCAGTGATATTTCGCTTGTTTAGAACTATTTTCCAGTAAAAGAAATATTTTCAAAATGGGTATCAAATTGTGTGAAATTATTTGATTTATCTATGTTTACAGGGATGTTTCATTTGGTCAGATAGTAAAAAGTACAGCTTTCACTATGTGCGCGGTATGTCGTCTGACAATTTACAGCGTCAGAATTCCAGTGTGCACAATAAGACTGCATTTGTAATTTTTTCTTTTTATAGAATCCACAAAATATTGGTGTCAAATTGTCGGGATTTCTTGCCTTATCCATAATTACAAAAGTTTGTTCGACACCTTGAATAGAGTCGAGGCAAAATTCAACGGTATGGGGACTAGTGTTAGCTCATTTGCGGAAATTTTCATGCGGACCTAAACTGGGTAATCAGTCATAATTCACGTTTTTATAACTTTTTTCCAGTAAAAGAAATATTTTCAAAATGGGTATCATATTGTTTGCAATTATATGATTTGTCTATGTATACAGGGATTTTTCTTTTGCTCAGATAGAAAAAGTACAGCTTTCACGATGTGCGCGGTATGTCGTCTGACAATATACAGCGTCCGAATTCCAGTGTGCACAATAAGAATGCATTTGTAATTTTTCCTTTTTATAGAATCCACAAAATATTGCTGTCCAATTGTCGGGAATTTCTTGCCTTATCCATAATTACAAAAGTTTTTTCCACACCTTGATTAGAGTCGTGTCGAAATTCAACGGTATGTGGAGTTGTGTTAGCTCATTTGCGGAAAATGTCATGCGGCCCTAAACTGGGAAATCACTGATATTTCACATGTTTATAACTTTTTTCCAATAAAAGAAATATTTTCAAAATGGGTATCAAATTGTGTGCAATTATTTGATTTGTCTATGTTTACAGGGATTTTTCATTTATTCAGATAGTAAAAAGTACAGCTTTCACCATGTCCGCGTTATGTCGTCTGACAATTTACAGCGTCCGAATTCCAGTGTGCACAATAAGACTGCATTTGTAATTTTTCCTTTTTATCGAATCCACAATTTATTCGTGTCCAATTTTCGGGAATTCCTTACCTTATCCATAATTAGTAAAGTTTTTTCGACACCTTGAATAGAGTCGAGGCAAAATTCAACGGTATGGGGACTAGTGTTAGCTCATTTGCGGAAATTTTCATGCGGACCTAAACTGAGTAATCAGTCATAATTCACTTTTTTATAACTTTTTTCCAGTAAAAGAAATATTTTCAAAATGGGTATCAAATTGTGTGCAATTATTTGATTTGTCTATGTATACCGGGATTTTTCTTTTGCTCAGATAGTAAAAAGTACAGCTTTCACGATGTGCGCGGTATGTCGTCTGACAATATACAGCGTCCGAATTCCAGTGTGAACAATAAGAATGCATTTGTAATTTTTCCTTTTTATAGAATCCACAAAATACTGCTGTCCAATTGTTGGGAATTTCTTGCCTTATCCATAATTACAAAAGTTTTTTCGACACCTTGAATAGAGTCGATTCGAAATACAACGGTATGGGGACTTGTGTTAGCTCATTTGTGGAAATATTCATGCGGCCCTAAACTGGGAAATCAGTCATATTTCACTTGTTTATAAATTTTTTCCAGTAAAAGAAATATTTTCAAAATGGGTATCAAATTGTGTGCAATTATTTGATATTTCTATGTTTACAGGGATTTTTTATTTGCTCAGATAGTAAAAAGTACACCTTTCACCATGTGCGCGGCATGACGTCTGACAATTTACAGCGACCGAATTCCAGTGTGCACAATAAGACTGCATTTCTACTTTTTCCTTTTTATAGAATCCACAAAATATTGCGGTCCAATTGTCGGGAATTTCTTGCCTTATCCATAATTACAAATGTTTTTTCGACACCTTGATTAGAGTCGAGTCGAAATTCAACGGTATGGGGACTTGTGTTAGCTCATTTCCGGAAATTGTCATGCGGCCCTAAACTGGGAAATCAGTGATATTTCCCATGTTTATAAATTTTTCCAGTAAAAGAAATATTTTCAAAATGGGTATCAAATTGTGTGCAATTATTTGATTTGTATATGTTTACAGGGATTTTTCATTTGCTCAGATAGTAAAAAGTACAGCTTTCACCATGTGCGCGGTATGTCGTTTGACAATTTACAGCGTCCGAATTCCAGTGTGCACAATAAGAATGCATTTCTACTTTTTCCTTTTTAGAGAATCCACAAAATATTGGTGTCAAATTGTCGTGAATTTCTTGCCTTATCCATAATTACAAAAGTTTATTCGACACGTTGAATAGAGTCGAGGCGAAATTTAACGGTATGGGGACTAGTGTTAGCTCATTTGCAGAAATTGTCATGCGGCCCTAAACTGGGAAATCAGTGATATTTCACTTGTTTATAACTTTTTTCCAGTAAAAGAAATATTTTCAAAATGGGTATCAAATTGTGTGAAATTATTTGATTTATCTATGTTTACAAGGATGTTTCATTTGATCAGATAGTAAAAAGTACAGCTTTCACTATGTGCGCGGTATGTCGTCTGACAATTTACAGCGTCTGAATTCCAGTGTGCACAATATGACTGCATTTGTAATTTTTCCTTTTTATCGAATCCACAATATATTGGTGTCCAATTGTCGGGAATTCCTTACCTTATCCATAATTACGAAAGTTTTTTCAACACCTTGAATAGAGTTGAGGCAAAATTCAACGGTATGGGGACTAGTGTTAGCTCACTTGCTGAAATTTTCATGCGGACCTAAACTGAGTAATCAGTCATAATTCACTTTTTTATAACTTTTTTCCAGTAAAAGAAATATTTTCAAAATGGGTATCAAATTGTGTGCAATTATTTGATTTGTCTATGTATACCGGGATTTTTCTTTTGCTCAGATAGTAAAAAGTACAGCTTTCCCCATGTGCGCGGTATGTCGTTTGACAATTTACAGCGTCCGAATTCCAGTGTGCACAATAAGAATGCATTTCTAATTTTTCCTTTTTATAGAATCCACAAAATATTGCTGTCCAATTGTCGGGAATTTCTTGCCTTATCCATAATTACAAAAGTTTGTTCGACACCTTGAATAGAGTCGAGTCGAAATTCAACGGTATGGGGACTTGTGTTAGCTCATTTGCGGAAATTGTCATGCGGCCCTAAACTGGGAAATCAGTGATATTTCACTTGTTTATAACTTTTTTCCAGTAAAAGAAATATTTTCAAATTGGTATCAAATTGTGTGCAATTATTTGATATGTCTATGTTTACAGGGATTTTTCTTTTGCTCAGATAGTAAAAAGTACAGCTTTCACCATGTGCGCGGTATGTCGTCTGACAATTTACAGCGTCCGAATTCCACTGTGCACAATAAGAATGCATTTGTAATTTTTCCTTTTTATAGAATCCACAAAATACTGCGTTCCACTTGTCGGGAATTTCTTGCCTTATACATAATTACAAAAGTTTTTTCGACACCTTGATTAGAGTCGAGTCGAAATTCAACGGTATGGGGACTTGTGTTAGCTCATTTGCGGAAATTGTCATGCGGCCCTAAACTGGGAAATCAGTGATATTTCACATGTTTATAACTTTTTTCCAGTAAAAGAAATATTTTCAAAATGGGTATCAAATTGTGTGCAATTATTTGATTTGTCTATGTATACAGGGATTTTTCTATTGCTCAGATAGTAAAAAGTACAGCTTTCACGATGTGCGCGGTATGTCGTCTGACAATATACAGCGTCCGAATTCCAGTGTGCACAATAAGAATGCATTTGTAATTTTTCCTTTTTATAGAATCCACAAAATATTGCGTTCCACTTGTCGGGAATTTCTTGCCTTATCCATAATTAAAAAAGTTTTTTCGACACCTTGATTAGAGTCGAGTCGAAATTCAACGGTATGGGGACTTGTGTTAGCTCATTTGCGGAAATTGTCATGCGGCCCTAAACTGGGAAATCAGTGATATTTCACATGTTTATAACTTTTTTCCAGTAAAAGAAATATTTTCAAAATGGGTATCAAATTGTGTGCAATTATTTGATTTGTCTATGTATACAGGGATTTTTCTATTGCTCAGATAGTAAAAAATACAGCTTTCACGATGTGCGCATTATGTCGTCTGACAATTTACAGCGTCCGAAATCCAGTGTGCACAATAAGACTGCATTTGTAATTTTTCCTTTTTATCGAATCCACAATATATTGGTGTCCAATTGTCGGGAATTTCTTGCCTTATACATAATTACAAAAGTTTTTTCGACACCTTGATTAGAGTCGAGTCGAAATTCAACGGTATGGGGACTTGTGTTAGCTCATTTGCGGAAATTGTCATGCGGCCCTAAACTGGGAAATCAGTGATATTTCACATGTTTATAACTTTTTTCCAGTAAAAGAAATATTTTCAAAATGGGTATCAAATTGTGTGCAATTATTTGATTTGCCTATGTTTACATGGATTTTTCATTTCCTCAGATAGTAAAAAGTACAGCTTTCACCATGTGCGCGGTATGTCGTTTGACAATTTACAGCGTCCGAATTCCAGTGTGCACAATAAGAATGCATTTCTACTTTTTCCTTTTTAGAGAATCCACAAAATATTGGTGTCCAATTGTCGGGAATTTCTTGCCTTATCCATAATTACAAAAGTTTGTTCGACACCTTGAATAGAGTCGAGGCAAAATTTAACGGTATGGGGACTAGTGTTATCTCATTTGCGGAAATTTTCATGCGGACCTAAACTGGGTAATCAGTCATAATTCACTTTTTTATAACTTTTTTCCAGTAAAAGAAATATTTTCAAAATGGGTATCAAATTGTGTGAAATTATTTGATTTATCTATGTTTACAGGGATGTTTCATTTGATCAGATAGTAAAAAGTACAGCTTTCACTATGTGCGCGGTATGTCGTCTGACAATTTACAGCGTCCGAATTCCAGTGTGCACAATAAGACTGCATTTGTAATTTTTCCTTTTTATAGAATCCACAAACTATTGGTGTCAAATTGTCGGGAATTTCTTGCCTTATCCATAATTACAAAAGTTTGTTCGACATCTTGAATAGAGTCGAGGCAAAATTCAACGGTATGGGGACTATTGTTAGCTCATTTGCGGAAATTTTCATGCGGACCTAAACTGGATAATCAGACATAATTCACGTTTTTATAACTTTTTTCCAGTAAAAGAAATATTTTCAAAATGGGAATCAAATTGTGTGCAATTATTTGATTTGTCTATGTATACAGGGATTTTTCTTTTGCTCAGATAGTAAAAAGTACAGCTTTCACCATGTGCACGGTATGTCGTCTGACAATATACAGCGTCCGAATTCCAGTGTGCACAATGAGACTGCATTTGTAATTTTTCCTTTTTATAGAATCGACACAATATTGCTGTCCAATTGTCGGGAAATTTCTTGCCTTATACATAATTACAAAAGTTTGTTCGACACCTTGAATAGAGTCGAGGCGAAATTCAACGGTATGGGGACTAGTGTTAGCTCATTTGCGGAAATTTCATGCGGACCTAAACTGGGTAATCAGTCATAATTCACTTTTTTATAACTTTTTTCCAGTAAAAGAAATATTTTCAAAATGGGTATCAAATTGTGTGCAATTATTTGATTCGTCTATGTATACAGGGATTTTTCATTTGCTCAGATAGTAAAAAGTACAGCTTTCACCATGTGCGCGGTATGTCGTCTGACAATTTACAACGTCCGAATTCCAGTGTGCACAATAAGACTGCATTTGTAATTTTTCCTTTTTATAGAATCCACAAAATATTGGTGTCCAATTGTCGCGAATTTCTTGCCTTATCCATAATTACAAAAGTTTTTTCGACACCTATGTTAGAGTTGGGTCGAAATTCAACGGTATGTGGACTTGTGTTAGCTCATTTGCGGAAATTGTAATGCGGCCCTAAACTGGGAATTCAGTGATATTTCACATGTTTATAACTTTTTTCCAGTAAAAGAAATATTTTCAAAATGGGTATCAAATTGTGTGCAATTATTTGATTTGTCTATATATACAGGGATTTTTCTTTTGCTCAGATAGTAAAAAGTACAGCTTTCACCATGTGCGCGGTATGTCGTCTGACAATATACAACGTCCGAATTCCAGTGTGAACAATAAGAATGCATTTGTAATTTTTCCTTTTTATAGAATCCACAAAATATTGCTGTCCAATTGTCGGGAATTTCTTGCCTTATCCATAATTGCAAAAGTTTTTTCGACACGTTGAATAGAGTCGAGGCGAAATTTAACGGTATGGGAACTTGTGTTAGCTCATTTGCGGAAATTGTCATGCGGCCCTAAACTGGGAAATCAGTGATATTTTACTTGTTTATAACTTTTTTCCAGTAAAAGAAATATTTTCAAAATGGGTATCAAATTGTGTGAAATTATTTGATTTATCTATGTTTACAGGGATGTTTCATTTGGTCAGATAGTAAAAAGTACAGCTTTCACTATGTGCGCGGTATGTCATCTGACAATTTACAGCGTCCGAATTCCAGTGTGCACAATAAGACTGCATTTGTAATTTTTCCTTTTTATAGAATCCACAAAATGTTGGTGTCAAATTGTCGAGAATTTCTTGCCTTATCCATGATTACAAAAGTTTGTTCGACACCTTGATATAGAGTCGAGGCAAAATTCAACGGTATGGGGACTAGTGTTAGCTCATTTGCGGAAATTTTCATGCGGACCTAAACTGGGTAATCAGTCATAATTCACTTTTTAATAACTTTTTTCCAGTAAAAGAAATATTTTCAAAATGGGTATCAAATTGTGTGCAATTATTTGATTTTCTATGTATACAGGGATTTTTCTTTTGTTCAGATAGTAAAAAGTACAGCTTTCACCATGTGCGCGGTATGTCGTCTGACAATATACAGCGTCCGAATTCCAGTGTGAACAATAAGAATGCATTTGTAATTTTTCCTTTTTATAGAATCCACAAAATATTGCTGTCCAATTGTCGGGAATTTCTTGCCTTATCCATAATTACAAAAGTTTGTTCGACACCTTGAATAGAGTCGAGGGAAAATTCACCGGTATGGGGAGTAGTGTTAGCTCATTTGCGGAAATTTTCATGCGGACCTAAACTGGGTAATCAGTCATAATTCACTTTTTTATAATTTTTTTCCAGTAAAAGTAATATTTTCAAAATGGGTATCAAATTGTGTGCAATTATTTGATTCGTCTATGTATACAGGGATTTTTCTTTTGCTCAAATAGTAAAAAGTACAGCTTTCACCATGTGCGCGGTATGTCGTCTGACAATTTACAGCGTCCGAATTCCAGTGTGAACAATTTGCTTAGAATGTCATTTGAATTTCACAACCAGCGCCATTTGTCTTCTTTTAGTTTTTTTTGGATAAGTTCTTTTTTTTTGTTCTTATTTTAACAGCATAATTCATTTTTATTCGTATAAAAACCTTAAAGTTATTTATATGATTAAATTGTAAAATACTTATAAAATTCTAGCTGTATGCATTCCCAAGACAACAATGTTTTTCTTTCACACAAATATCTTTGTTGTTTATGAATTTAAAACAAAAGAACAGTCAGTGCATTATTTGTAATTCATCTCATATATATATATATATATATATATATATATATATATATATATATATATATATATATATATATATATATATATATATGTATATATAAATAAAAAGGAAAGAACAGTAAGATATAAAATCCGGTGTTCTTATAGATATTTTTATTTTTACACAATAGTGCTCTATGTAAATTTAAATTTACAGAGCATTAATATTATAAATTAATAGATTTAAAATATGGTTTTACCACTACACAGTGATGACCATGTTTCAGAAATGGAAGCTAAAGCCCCTGAATTTAATTTTGTTATTAAACCAAAGACATTAGTTCCATTTCCTCATCAAGCGAATTTTGGAGTAACTTACTTTTTAAAATTTACGGTTGTTAATGGCACAGGAAAGATTCATAGTTTGAGGGTTTCCAAGGTTACCGATAAATCCATTCATCTAGACAAGGGGTGGTAGAGGGTTCAATTTTTAATTTTCGTTGTCTCAGTTAATAGTTACATTTGAAATCGGGGTTATGTTTAGGGATGGGTAGGGATGTATCTTTTAACAAATTCTGACATCCGCTAAATTCATGTCATCTGGGTTTATTTCTAACGGCAAAAATTCTTATGGTATTATTTCTATTTGTATATTTAAAGATTTTGAGGGACTGTTTAGGTTAGAATATGTTTTATCCACCTTTCTAAAAAGTTATTTTTAATATTTAATATACTATACTCCTAGTTAAAAACCAAGTAAATGTATTAGGATTACTTACAGTATTTAAAATTATTTATTCTTATCGAGTATAAGTAAATATTATTTTATTTTATTTTATTTTATGTAAACTTTATGACAATGACGGCAAAGGTGGTTAAATTATTTCACTAATTCAATAAACTTTTATTTATAAATTTAGTATTATAAATGTATATATGTATGTATAAAGGACATTTAATGTTCAATATTATATTCTAACTTATTAATTTCATATGACTTTTGGTGTTCACTTGTATTCTTTTCAGTGTTTGAATTGCTTTGAGAGAGGTGTTATGGTTAGAGTACGTTTTATTTAATTACAATTTTAAAAGATATTTAGGTTAGAATCTGTTTTATTTAATTTCAATTTTAAAACATTTTTAAAAATTCTACTTTCAAATTTAACTTTTTAATTTTAATCGGCTATATTTCTTTATAAACCAAGTAAATGTAATATAATTATCTACATTATTTAAAATTATTTATACCCATCAAATATGAGTATGCATAATAATCAGGTAATTTTTTTTTTTTTTTTTTTTTTTTTTTATAGATTATTTAAAGATTATTTAAAGAAAACTTTTGGCAATGACGACATAAAATAGCTATTTCATTTCTCTGATTCAGTAAATTTTTATTTTTTATAAACTTAGTAATATATAGTTTCTCATGTATGCATAAAGGACATGGGTCATTTAATGACCTACATATTCTAGCCCTTCTTATTAACTTCCATTTCACTGTAGGTGTTTTATTGGATTCTTTTAGGTGCCAAAAGTACTTCGAAAGAGATGTTTGACTTTTATACTTATTTATCCTAAACGAGGATTGATGTTGGTTGAACCTCTTTTTGAACTCATGGCTAGTGCAACCTATATAAATTTTTATGTTTTCAGGGTTTTCAACAGAAGATATATTACATTGGTATACTACTGATTCTATGCAACATTTATTTTGTAAAGGACAGTTTTGAGGGTTTCTACAATTACATAATTTTTGTTCACCCTCATTAGTTGTTGTTTGTATTTTTCCCTTGTCTACAATTTTTTGGTTCTGGTATAAGTGTTTATTTAAGATATTAGTATTATGTTTCTTAATTATCTTTTCTAGGTTATCAGTACAGCTATAACTTAATTTTAGTGTATTTCTATTGAAAATAGTACTAAGTTTACTTCCACCGGGAAAATGCTTGAGTATTAATTCAAGGAATTTTTGTCCCAATTTGTTTTTTACCATTTGGTTGTATGGGGGTGTATACCAAATTATTTTCCTGCTTCTGTTTTTCCTATGTTTACCGTTTTCATTTTTAATATAAGTTAGTTTTAGGTTTTTGTAGCCACTATCTTTTAGAGCTTTATTATAGAAATTAATATGTCCGTCGAAAATCTTGTCATTTGCTGAATTTGTACTAATTCTTTTTCGGATAGATAAAGGTATATGTTTAATTATAGATGAGGGGTGATTTGATTTAGGGTGTATATATACAGGATTCGTATTGAGTTTTTTATAAGGTGTGTATGTATTGTTCTTTAAATCTAATGTTATATCAAGGAAGTTAACTTTTTTAATTTTAGTGCTAACGGTAATTTTTAAACCCATGCTTTTAAATTATATATATATGAAGTGACATCATTTATATTTTTAGATTGTAAGAAATTATTTGTGGGGGAGATAATGGTTTAGTGATACAAGTCTTACTAATTAACCTATAGCTAGGGGGAGAAGAGTTGGACTCATAGTTATTTACGCATAAGTGAATATAATGTCCCCAACGAGAAATAGAACTCACTTCACAAGTCACATGATGTCACTTCATAAATCACATGATGTCACTTCACAAGTCACATGATGTCATTTCATAAATCACCTGATGTCACTTCATAAATCACATGATATCACTTCACAAGTCCCATGATGTCACTTCATAAATCATATGTTGTCACTTCATAAATCACATGATGTCACTTCACAAGTCACATGATGTCACTTCACAAGTCACATGATGCCATTTCATAAATCACATGATGTCACTTCATAAATCACATGATGTCACTTCACAAGTCAGATGATGTCACTTCATACGGTCATGGTTATTCAGTTTGTTTACTGCAGTCAAACAGAGCAGTTGCATTTTTAGCCTGGGCCAAGTAGCCAGAACTGTGTCTAAATCTGTCTCCTCCAGCAAATGCTCAGTCAGTTATGTGCCATGCATGATACACACTTAGGCAATCATGTATCTTTTGATACATGACTGACAAGGCAGATTTTTTCCCTCGCAGTAGGTTGCCATTTCTTTCTGCAGTAGGCCAGTTGCCATCAAAAGCTAGAGAACCTGGTCTGTTCTGCTATTTACCCATAGTTAGTAGGATTTGGTCAGTCAGTCAGTGCATTATTTGTAATTCATCTCATATATATATCTATATATCTATATCTATCTATCTATCTATCTATCTATATATATATATATATATACACACACACACACACACACACACACACACATACAAAGTCAGTTTTTTCCTATCCATCCAGATCTGTTAAAGTTTCATTTATAAATTCGGCCCAATAACAGATTAACAATAACTAACAAGAAAAGATTTAATACAAAATAAAATAACCACAACGTAAAACCTGAAGCAAGAATTTACTCTATAGCCAGTAATGGTTGCCACCAGGAATATATAGAAGAAACCTCTAGAAATTTGAATAAAAGATTATATGAACACAAAACTGATCACTTATAATACAATACACTGAATGCGTCACTCACCATGAGTGTGAACATAGCATATTACCTGCATAAAATGTGACAGCCCCCAAATATTCAAGTTAAAATGTAGTTTTGGGTCTATATTTACCATACAAGACAATGCCCCACGAATAGTATTTCAAAATGTATTGTATTAAATTTATTAAATTCAGAAAGCATATAGTTTCCTTTCACTCCAATTCTAATGAAATATCAGATGGTAGAGTAGATATTGCCAGGAAACTATCACAAGCTACAATACCCCATGAGTGCGTGAATGTGTTTCCAGTAGCCTATTACATTAGCGTGAATGAGTTTTCCCCACTATCCACCCATTCATTCCACTGTTCTCAAATGCAATCTTTTAATGGCTCGTTGAGACACATATCCAATTCTGTTTTTCTTCAGCATCATCGAGAAAAGGAGGCAAAGCCTACAGTTTAAAATCCCTCCTGCTAACAACTTACCATAAACCACAGGATTTAAGGTTCATATTTTATACCTTGAGTATAAGTATTTTTTACTTTTTAATTGTCCAACATATTTTTTCCATTTTTTTAATTGTCAAATATACATTGTTTCCTTTTTTAAGTGTCAAATATATATTCTTTATATTTTTTAATTGTCTAATATACATTGCTCACTTTTTTTATTGTCTAATATACATTTTTTAGTTTTGTTATTTGTCTAATATACATTTTTACTTTTTTGATTGTCAAATATACATTTTTTACTTTTTTTAATTGTTTAATTGTTTTATTGTGTAATATAAATTTTTTGCATTTTTAATTGTCTAATATATTTTTTTTACTTTTTTTAACTGTCTAAAATACATTTTATACTTTTGTAATATGTCTCCTTCCTTAGTAATTCTGTTGAAGAAATCCTCGAGCGTCTGGGAGATATGAGCTTGTAGTCGATGTTTTATCCAACGATTGTACTGGATTCTCTCTCGGACAAGGGCATGTCCTGCTTTCTCTGCGACCCGACAAGCTCTCCTTGAATTGATGGGAAGTCGAAAATACATTTTTTTACTTTTTTTAACTGTCTTATATATATTTTTACTTTTTTAATTGACTGATATACATTCTTTACATTTAATTGTCTAATATACTTTTTTTTAATTTTTTAATAATTTAATATACTTTTTTTATTTTTTAATTGTCTAATATACATTTATTACTTTTTTTAATTGTCTAATATATATTTTTTACATTTACTTTGACTAATATACATTTTTTATATTTTTAATTGTCTAATATTAATTTTTTACATTTCTTAATTGTCTAATATACATTTTGTAATTTTTTTAATTGTCTAATATACATTTTTTTACTTTTTTAATTTTTTTAAGGAATCAGCACGTATGCTAGGCCACAAAAATCTCCTGAGTTGGCCAAGCATAGAAATAAATACAATATGGGAACCAGTAATAAGGAGTGCCAGAGAAAAGCAATGATAACAACAAAAAAAACAAAAAAAGTTGCAATATGAGATCTGGTAAAAACATGTAATGATAACAGCAAAATTGCAATATGAGTACTGGTAAAAAATGCTTGCTGAAAAATTAGGTTTATAATACTCAGAAATTAATACCCAGATATACTCAAGTATACACAGTGGATAAAGGTGTTGGTTAGATCCAGTGACAGACCCAAAGAGTGTGAGTTCAATACCTGGTTAAGGCAGTGGAGAACTTTCAGAGGGAAAATTAGCAGAAGATAACATCAAACATGGCTCGTGGAACTAGAACATTCTACCCCAGAAATAAAGGGTTCGAAGAAGGCCAGAGCATACAACGTCCGAAACGTTGCTAAACGTTACGACAAAAATGGGGACAAAGATGAGGACAATAGTCAGACTAATGTAAACAATGTATATTTGACAATTAAAAATTGTACATTGGACAATTAAAAAAGTAAAAAATGTATAGAAGGGTGGGAGTTAAAATTGTTGTTTCGAGTACATCCAGAGTATGAAGGTGTCATCTCACATGTTTGATATATTTTTGGTATATCGGGTCCGTTTGTCTATATTTCTGAGATGAGGTATTATGTACAGTATTTACATTATTTGGACTATATAAGTCACAACGTTTCGGCCATTGTACGCTCCGGCCTTTATTTCGATCACCACTGATCTCCTGATAATTTTCCCTCTGAAAGTTCTCCATTGCCTTAACCAGGTATTGAACTCACACTCTTTGGGACTGTCACTGGATGTTACCAACGCCTTTATCCACTGTGACATGTGTCCTGGAAGATATCTCTGTATGAATTTCTGAGTATTCAGGAACAATTTTTTTACCAGTACTCATATTGCAATTTTGCTGTTATCATTGCATGTTTTTACCAGATCTCATATTGCAACTTTTGTTTTTTTTGGGGTTTTTTTGTTATCATTGCTTTTCTCTGGTATGTTGTGACAAATATGGTGACAAAGATGAGGACAATAGTCCTACTAATGTAAATACTATACATAATAACTCATCTAAGAAATATAGACATACATTTTTTACTTACTTAATTGTCTAATATACATTTTTTTCTTTTTTTAATTGTCTAAAATACATTTTTTCTTTTTTAAATTAAATTATCTAATTTACATTTTTTTACTTTTTTTAATTGTCTAATATACATCTTTTTAATTTTAATTGACTATTATACATTTTTTACATTTTTTAATTGTCGAATACACATTTTTTACTTTTTTAATTGTCTAATATACATTTTTTACTTTTGTTAATTGTCTAATATATATTTTTTACATTTTTAATCGTATAATATACATGGTTTAATTTTTTAATAGTGAAATATACATTTTTTACTTTTTTAATTGTGTAATATACATTTTTGCATTTTTAATTGTCTAATATAATTTTTTTTACATTTTTAATTGTCTATTATACATTTATTACTTTTTTAATAGACTAATACATTTTTACTTTTTTAATTGTTTAATATACATTTTTTACATTTTTAATTGTCTACTATACATTTTTACTTTTTTAATTGTCCAATATACATTTTTACATTTTTAAATTGTCAAATATACATATTTTGCTATTTTGAGTGTCAAATATACATTGTTTACATTTTTTAATTGTCTAATACATATTTTTTACTTATTTTTATTGTCTAATATACATTTTTACTTTTTTAATTGTCAAATATACATTTTTTACTTTTTTTAATTGTCTAGTATACATTTTTTACATTTTTAATTGTTTAATATACATTTTTTACTTCTTTAATTTTTTAATATACATTTTTTACTTTTTTAATTGTGTAATATACATTTTTTGCATTTTAAATTGACTAATATAATTTTTTTACATTTTTTAATTGTCTAAAAATCATTTTATACATTATTAATAGACATTCATTACATTTATTACTTTTTAATTCTCTAATATACTTTTTTTAATTTTTTTATTGTATAATATGCATCTTTTACATTTTTAATTGTCTAATATACATTTTCACTTTTTTTAAAATTGTCCAATGTACATTTGTTACTTTCTTTATTCTCAAATATACATTTTCGCTTTTTTAATTGTCAAATATACATTGTTTACATTTTTTATTGACTAATATACATCTTTTACATTTTTAATTGTCTAATATACATTTTTTAATTTTTTAATTGACTAATACATATTCTTTACTTTTTAATTATCTAATATACATTTTTTAATTTTTAATTGTCAAATATACATGGTTTATTTTTTAATTGTCTAATATACTTTTCTTACTTTTTTAATTATATAATATACATTTTTTACTTTTTAATTGTCTAATATACATTTTTTACGTTTTTAATTGTCTAATATACATTTTTTACTTTTTTAATGGACTAATATATATTTTTTACTTTTTAATTGTCTAATATACACGTGTTACTTTTTTAATTGTCTTATATACATTTTTTACATTTTTTAATTCTCTAATATATATTTTTTACTTTTTTTAATTGTTTAATATGCATTTTTTATTTTTTTATTTTCTAAAATATATTTTTTACATTTTTTAATTGTCTAATACATATTTATTTACTTTTTTAATTGTCTAATATACATTTTTTTACTTTTTGAATTGTCTAACATATATTTTTTACATTTTTCAATTGTCTAATACACATTTTTTACTTTTTTTAATTGTCTAATATATATTTTTTTATATTTTTAATTCTCTAATATACATTTTTTACTTTTTTTAATTGTCTAACATTCATTTCTTACTTTTTTTAATTGTCTATTATACATTATTACTTTTTTGAATTGTCTAATATATATCTTTTACTTTTTTAATTGTCTAACATACATTTTTTATTTTTTTAATTGTCTAATATACATTTTTTACTTTTTTAATTGTCTAATATACATTTTTCACTTTTTTAATTGTCTAATATACATTTTTTACTTTTTTAATTGTCTAATTTACTTTTTTTACTTTTTGAAATTGTATAATATACATTTTTTACTTTTTTGAATTGTCTAATATACATTTGTTTACTTTTTGTTATTGTCTAACGTACATTTTAAAGTTTTAATTGACTAATATACATTTTTTAATTGCCTAATATATATATTTTAATTTTTTAATTGTCTAATAAACATTTATTCATTTTTAATTGTCTAATATACATTTTTACTTTTTTTAATTGTCCAATGTGCATGTTTTTACTTTTTAATTGTCAACTATGCATTTTTCTTTTTTTTATTGGTGAAATATACATTATTTACTTTTTTAATTGTCTGAAATACATATTTAATTTTATTAATTATCTAATATACATTTTTACTTCTTTTAATTGTTTAATATACATTTTTTATTTTTTTAATTGGGTTATATGCATTTTTTACTTTCTTTAAGTGTCTAATATACATTTTTACTTTTTTTAATTGTCCAATGTACATTTTTACTTTTTTAATTGTCAAATATTGATTTTTGCCTTTTTAATTGTCAAATATACATTTTTTGCTTTTTTAATTGTCAAATATACATAGTTTACTTTTTAATTGTCTAATATATATTTTTGACTTTCCAATTGTCTAATATACATTTTTTACTTTTTTAATTGTCTAATGTACATTTTTGACTTTTTTCAATTGTCTAATATATATTTTTTTACTTTTTTTAATTGTTTAATATACATTTTTTATTTTTTTATTTTCTAAATTACATTTGTTACATTTTTTAATTGTCTAATATACATTTTTTACTTTTTTAATTGTCTAATATACATTTTTACTTTTTTAAATTGTCTAATTTACATTTTTTACTTTTTTAAATTGTCTAATGTGCATGTTTTTACTTTTTACATTATTTACTTTTTTAATTGTCTAATATTCATTTTTTACTTTTTTTAATTGTTTAATATACATTTTTTATTTTTTTATTGTGTTATATGCATTTTTTACTTTTTTAATTGCTTAATCTACTGTTTTTACTTTTTTATTTATCTAATATACATTTTTTACTTTTTTAATTGTCCAATGTACATTTTTTGATTTTTAATTAATATACATTTTTTACTTTTTTTAAGTGTCTAATATACATTTTTTACTTTTGTTAATTGTCTAATATACAGTTTTTTACTTTTTAATTTTCTAATATACATTTTTTTACTTTTTTAATTGTCTAATATTCATTTTTTTACTTTTTTTAATTGTCTAATATACATTTTTACTTTTTTTAATTGTCTAATATACAATTTTTACTTTTTTTAATTGTCTAATGTACATTTTTTACTCTTGTTAATTGTCCAATATACATTTTTTACTTTTTTTTAATTGTCTAATATACATTTTTCACTTTTTTAATTGTCTAATATACATTTTTTACTTTTTTAAATTGTCTAATATACATTTTTTTACCTTTTTAATCATCTAATATTCATTTTTTTTCTTTCATTTTTTAAGCATTAAAATGCATCTCATCCATTACGGTTTAGGGACATTATTATGTTTAATAAATAAAAATAAAATAATAATAATAATAAAAAAACTATAATTTTGAATAAAATAAAATAAACACGTGACATTAAAATTTTGTTTAAATTAAATAAATCAAAATAGTAAAATGTCTCCCTGAATAAAACAGAAAGTTTTCCTGCCTGAAAACTGACTTCTCGCGAAAAGACGTTGAATTCAGGCTCTTCGTTAACGACCGTTGGAAAGTGAAACCGTCCATCTCTCCTCGGGACATTGCTTGTTATAATACGAAGTGACTTCTTCCTTTTATCACATAGATGATTAAAACACATGTAACTAAAATACACATGCATGTATGCAAAAAATAAATTGTATGATTTTAATATGCAATTTAACTTGCTTTTAGTGTTATTTCTGTGTATGTTTTTAATCCTGTGAACACGAGGCTATCCCTGCTGGCATGATGTGATTGACCCCACAACAAATTCTGAAAAAAAAAAATGGTGGTCTATTATGAAGATTTTTTAAAGGTACACAGCCTAAATATATATATTGCTGTCAAATTGTCGTGAATTTCTTGCCTTATCCATAATTACAAAAGTTTTTTTGACACGTTGAATAGAGTCGAGGCGAAATTTAACGGTATGGGGACTTGTGTTAGCTCATTTGCGGAAATTGTCATGCGGCCCTAAACTGGGAAATCAGTGATACTTCACTTGTTTATAACTATTTTCCAGTAAAAGAAATATTTTCAAAATGGGTATCAAATTGTGTGCAATTATTTGATTTGTATATGTTTACAGGGATGTTTCATTTGGTCAGATAGTAAAAAGTACAGCTTTCACCATGCGCGCGGTATGTCGTCTGACAATTTACAGCGTCCGAATTCCAGTGTGCACAATAAGACTGCATTTGTAATTTTTCCTTTTTATCGAATCCACAAGATATTGGTGTCCAATTGTCGGGAATTCCTTACCTTATCCATAATTACGAAAGTTTTTTCGACACCTTGAATAGAGTCGATTCGAAATTCAACGGTATGGGGACTTGTGTTAGCTCATTTGTGGAAATTGTCATGCGGCCCTAAACTGGGAAATGAGTCATATTTCACTTGTTTATAACTTTTTTCCAGTAAAAGAAATATTTTCAAAATGGGTATCAAATTGTGTGAAATTATTTGATTTGTCTATGTTTACAGGGATTTTTCATTTTCTCAGATAGTAAAAAGTACAGCTTTCACTACGTGCGCGGTATGTCGTCTGACAATTTACAGCGTCCGAATTCCAGTGTGCACAATATGACTGCATTTGTAATTTTTCCTTTTTATCGAATCCACAAGATATTGGTGTCCAATTGTCGGGAATTCCTTACCTTATCCATAATTACGAAAGTTTTTTCGACACCTTGAATAGAGTCGAATCGAAATTCAACGGTATTGGGACTTGTGTTAGCTCATTTGTGGAAATTGTCATGCGGCCCTAAACTGGGAAATCAGTCATATTTCAATTGTTTATAACTTTTTTCCAGTAAAAGAAATATTTTCAAAATGGGTATCAAATTGTGTGCAATTATTTGATATGTCTATGTTTACAGGGATTTTTCATTTGCTCAGATAGTAAAAAGTACAGCTTTCACCATGTGCGCGGCATGACGTCTGACAATTTACAGCGTCCGAATTCCAGTGTGCACAATAAGACTGCATTTGTAATTTTTCCTTTTTATAGAATCCACAAAATATTGGTGTCAAATTGTCGAGAATTTCTTGCCTTATCCATAATTACAAAAGTTTGTTCGACACCTTGAATAAAGTCGAGGCAAAATTCAACGGTATGGGGACTAGTGTTAGCTCATTTGCGGAAATTTTGATGCGGACCTAAACTGGGTAATCAGTCATAATTCACTTTTTTATAACTTTTTTACAGTGAAAGAAATATTTTCAAAATGGGTATCAAATTGTGTGCAATTATTTGATTCGTCTATGTATACAGGGATTTTTCTTTTGCTCAGATAGTAAAAAGTACAGCTTCCACCATGTGCGCGGTATGTCGTCTGACAATTTACAGCGTCCGAATTCCAGTGTGCACAATAAGACTGCATTTGTAATTTTTCCTTTTTATCGAATCCACAATATATTGCTGTCCAATTGTCGGGAATTCCTTACCTTATCCATAATTACAAAATTTTTTTCGACACCTTGAATAGAGTCGATTCGAAATTCAACGGTATTGGGACTTGTGTTAGCTCATTTGTGGAAATTGTCATGCGGCCCTAAACTGGGAAATCAGTGATATTTCACTTGTTTATAACTTTTTTCCAGTAAAAGAAATATTTTCAAAATGGGTATCAAATTGTGTGCAATTATTTGATTTGTATATGTTTACAGGGATGTTTCATTTGGTCAGATAGTAAAAAGTACAGCTTTCATCATGTTCGCGGTATGTCGTCTGACAATTTACAGCGTCAGAATTCCAGTGTGCACCATAAGACTGCATTTGTAATTTTTCCTTTTTATAGAATCCACAAAATATTGGTTTCAAATTGTCGGGAATTTCTTGCCTTATCCATAATTACAAATGTTTGTTCGACACCTTGAATAGAGTCGAGGCAAAATTCAACGGTATGGGG
This sequence comes from Acanthosepion esculentum, assembly GCA_964036315.1. Taxonomy (NCBI): domain Eukaryota; kingdom Metazoa; phylum Mollusca; class Cephalopoda; order Sepiida; family Sepiidae; genus Acanthosepion; species Acanthosepion esculentum. Next base: position 79,961,953 of record OZ038509.1, read on the forward strand.
ACTAGTGTTAGCTCATTTGCGGAAATTGTCATGCGGCCCTAAACTGGGAAATCAGTGATATTTCACTTGCTTTATAACTTTTTTCCAGTAAAAGAAATATTTTCAAAATGGGTATCAAATTTTGTGAAATTATTTGATTTATCTATGTTTACAGTGATGTTTCATTTGGTCAGATAGTAAAAAGTACAGATTTCACTATGTGCGCGGTATTTCGTCTGACAATTTACAGCGTCCGAATTCCAGTGTGCACAATAAGACTGCATTTGTAATTTTTCCTTTTCATAGAATCCACAAAATATTGGTGTCAAATTGTCGAGAATTTCTTGCCTTATCCGTAATTGCAAAAGTTTTTTCGACACCTTGAATAGAGTCGAGGCAAAATTCAACGGTATGGGGACTATTGTTAGCTCATTTGCGGAAATTGTCATGCGGACCTAAACTGGGTAATCAGACATAATTCACGTTTTTATAACTTTTTTCCAGTAAAAGAAATATTTTCAAAATGGGTATCAAATTGTGTGCAATTATTTGATTTGTCTATGTATACAGGGATTTTTCTTTTGCTCAGATAGTAAAAAGTACAGCTTTCACCATGTGCGCGGTATGTCGTCTGACAATTTACAGCGTCCGAATTCCAGTGTGCACAATAAGACCGCATTTGTAATTTTTCCTTTTTATCGAATCCACAATATATTGGTGTCAAATTGTCGAGAATTTCTTGCCTTATCCATAATTACAAAAGTTTTTTCGACACCTTGATTAGAGTCGAGTCGAAATTCAACGGTATGGGGACTTGTGTTAGCTCATTTGCGGAAATTGTCATGCGGCCCTAAACTGGGAAATCAGTCATATTTCACTTGTTTATAACTTTTTTCCAGTAAAAGAAATATTTTCAAAATGGGTATCAAATTGTGTGAAATTATTTGATTTGTCTATGTTTACAAGGATGTTTCATTTGGTCAGATAGTAAAAAGTACAGCTTTCACCATGTTGCGGCATGGGGTCTGACAATTTATAGCGTCCGAATTCCAGTGTGCACAATAAGAATGCATTTTTACTTTTTCCTTTTTAGAGAATCCACAAAATATTGGTGTCAAATTGTCGTGAATTTCTTGCCTTATCCATAAATACAAAAGTTTTTTCGACACGTTGAATAGAGTCGAGGCGAAATTTAACGGAATGGGGACGTGTGTTAGCTCATTCGCGGAAATTGTCATGCGGCCCTAAACTGGGAAATCAGTGATATTTCACTTGTTTATAACTATTTTCCAGTAAAAGAAATATTTTCAAAATGAGTATCAAATTTTGTGAAATTATTTGATTTGTCTATGTTTACAGGGATTTTTCATTTGCTCAGATAGTAAAAAGTACAGCTTTCACCATGTGCGCGGTATGTCGTCTGACAATTTACAGCCTCCGAATTCCAGTGTGCACAATAAGACTGCATTTGTAATTTTTCATTTTTATCGAATCCACAATATATTGGTGTCCAATTGTCGGGAATTCCTTACCTTATCCATAATTACAAAAGTTTTTTCGACACCTTGAATAGAGTCGATTCGAAATTCAACGGTATGGGGACTTGTGTTATCTCATTTGTGGAAATTGTCATGCGGCCCTAAACTGGGAAATCAGTCATATTTCATTTGTTTATAACTTTTTTCCAGTAAAAGAAATATTTTTAAAATGGGTATCAAATTGTGTGCAATTATTTGGTATGTCTATGTTTACAGGGATTTTTCATTTGCTCAGATAGTAGAAAGTACAGCTTTCACCATGTGCGCGGCATGACGTCTGACAATTTACAGCGTACGAATTCCAGTGTGCACAATAAGACTGCATTTCTACTTTTTCCTTTTTATAGAATCCACAAAATATTGGTCTCAAATTGTCGGGAATGTCTTGCCTTATCCGTAATTACAAAAGTTTGTTCGACACCTTGAATAGAGTCGAGGCAAAATTCAAAGGTATTGGGACTAGTGTTAGCTCATTTGCGGAAATTTTCATGCGGACCTAAACTGGGTAATCAGTCATAATTCACTTTTTTATAACTTTTTTCGAGTAAAAGAAATATTTTCAAAATGGGTATCAAATTGTGTGCAATTATTTGATTTGTCTATGTATACAGGGATTTTTCTTTTGCTCAGATGGTAAAAAGTACAGCTTTCACAATGTGCGCGTTATGTCGTCTGACAATTTACAGCGTCCGAATTCCAGTGTGCACAATAAAACCGCATTTGTAATTTTTCCTTTTTGTCGAATCCACAATATATTGGTGTCCAGTTGTCGGGAATTCCTTACCTTATCCATAATTACAAAAGTTTTTTCGACACCTTGAATAGAGTCGAGGCAAAATTCAACGGTATGGGGAGTAGTGCTAGCTCATTTGCGGAAATTTTCATGCGGTCCTAAACTGGGTAATCAGTCATAATTCACTTTTTTATAACTTTTTTCCAGTAAAAGAAATATTTTCAAAATGGGTATCAAATTGTGTGAAATTATTTGATTCGTCTATGTATACAGGGATTTTTCTTTTGCTCAGATAGTAAAAATTACAGCTTTCACCATGTGCGCGGTATGTCGTCTGACAATTTACAGCTTCCGAATTCCAGTGTGCAATATAAGACCGCATTTGTAATTTTTCCTTTTTATCGAATCCACAATATATAGGTGTCAAAATTTCGCGAATTTCTTTCGTTATCCATAATTAGAAAAGTTTTTTCGACACCTTGATTAGAGTCGAGTCGAAATTCAACGATATGGGGACTTGTGTTAGCTCATTTGCAGAAATTGTCATGCGGCCCTAAACTGGGAAATCAGTGATATTTCACTTTTTTATAAATTTTTCCAGTAAAAGAAATATTTTCAAAATGGGTATCAAATTGTGTGCAATTATTTGATATGTCTATGTTTACAGGGATTTTTCATTTGCTCAGATAGTAAAAAGTACAGCTTTCACCATGTGCGCGGTATGTCGTCTGACAATATACAGCGTCCGAATTCCAGTGTAAAAAATAAGAATGCATTTGTAATTTTTCCTTTTTATAGAATCCACAAAATATTGCTGTCCAATTGTCGGGAATTTCTTGCCTTATCCATAATTACAAAAGTTTGTTCGACACCTTGAATAGAGTCGAGGCAAAATTCAACGGTATGGGGAGTAGTGTTAGCTGATTTGCGGAAATTTTCATGCGGACCGTAAACTGGGTAATCAGTCATAATTCACTTTTTTATAACTTTTTTCCAGTAAAAGAAATATTTTCAAAATGGGTATCAAATTGTGTGCAATTATTTGATTCGTCTATGTATACAGGGATTTTTCTTTTGCTCAGATAGTAAAAAGTACAGCTTTCACCATGTGCGCGGTATGTCGTCTGACAATTTACAGCGTCCGCATTCCAGTGTGCACAATAAGACTGCATTTGTAATTTTTCCTTTTTATCGAAACCACAATATATTGGTGTCCAATTGTCGGGAATTCCTTACCTTATCCATAATTACAAAAGTTGTTTCGACACCTTGAATAGAGTCGGTTCGAAATTCAACGGTATGGGGACTTGTGTTAGCTCATTTGTGGAAATTGTCATTCGGCCCTAAACTGGGAAATCAGTCATATTTCACTTGTTTATAACTTTTTTCCACTAAAAGAAATATTTTCAAAATGGGTATAAAATTGTGTGCAATTATTTGATATGTCTATGTTTACATGGATTTTTCATTTGCTCAGATAGTAAAAAGTACAGCTTTCACCATGTGCGCGGCATGACGTCTGACAATTTACAGCGTCCGATTTCCAGTGTGCACAATAAGACTGCATTTCTACTTTTTCCTTTTTATAGAATCCACAAAATATTGGTGTCAAATTGTCGGGAATTTCTTGCCTTATCCATAATTACAAAAGTTTTTACGACACGTTGAATAGAGTCGAGGCGAAATTTAACGGTATGGGGACTTGTGTTAGCTCATTTGCGGAAATTGTCATGCGGCCCTAAACTGGGAAATCAGTGATATTTCACTTGTTTATATCTTTTTTCCAGTAAAAGAAATATTTTCATAATGGGTATCAAATTGTGTGAAATTATTTGATTTATCTATCTTTGCAGGGATGTTTCATTTGGTCAGATAGTAAAAAGTACAGCTTTCACTATGTGCGCGGTATGTCGTCTGATAATTTACAGCGTCCGAATTCCAGTGTGCACAATAAGACTGCATTTGTAATTTTTCCTTTTTATAGAATCCACAAAATATTGGTGTCAAATTGTCGGTAATTTCTTGCCTTATCCATAATTACAAAAGTTTGTTCGACACCTTGAATAGAGTCGAGGCAAAATTCAACGGTATAGGGTCTAGTGTTAGCTCATTTGCGGAAATCTTCATACGGACCTAAACTGGTTAATCTGTCATAATTCACGTTTTTATAACTTTTTTCCAGTAAAAGAAATATTTTCAAAATGGGTATCAAATTGTGTGCAATTATTTGATTTGTCTATGTCTACAGGGATTTTTCTTTTGCTCAGATAGTAAAAAGTACAGCTTTCACGATGTGCTCGGTATGTCGTCTGACAATATACAGCGTCCGAATTCCAGTGTGCACAATAAGAATGCATTTGTAATTTATCCTTTTTATAGAATCCACAAAATATTGCGGTCCACTTGTCGGGAATTTCTTGCCTCATACATAATTACAAAAGTTTTTTCGACACATTGATTAGAGTCGAGTCGAAATTCAACGGTATGGGGACTTGTGTTAGCTTATTTGCGGAAATTGTCATGCGGCCCTAAACTGGGAAATCAGTGATATTTCACATGTTTATAACTTTTTTCCAGTAAAAGAAATATTTTCAAAATGGTTATCAAATTGTGTGCAATTATTTGATTTGTCTATGTTTACATGGATTTTTCATTTGCTCAGATAGTAAAAAGTACAGCTTTCACCATGTGCGCGGTATGTCGTTTGACAATTTACAGCGTCCGAATTCCAGTGTGCACAATAAGAATGCATTTCTACTTTTTCCTTTTTAGAGAATCCACAAAATATTGGTGTCCAATTGTCGGGAATTTCTTGCCTTATCCATAATTACAAAAGTTTGTTCGACACCTTGAATAGAGTCGAGGCAAAATTCAACGGTATGGGGACTTGTGTTAGCTCATTTGTGGAAATTGTCATTCGGCCCTAAACTGGGAAATCAGTCATATTTCACTTGTTTATAACTTTTTTCCACTAAAAGAAATATTTTCAAAATTGGTATCAAATTGTGTGCAATTATTTGATATGTCTATGTTTACATGGATTTTTCATTTGCTCAGATAGTAAAAAGGACAGCTTTCACCATGTGCGCGGCATGACGTCTGACAATTTACAGCGTCCGAATTCCAGTGTGCACAATAAGACTGCATTTCTACTTTTTCCTTTTTATAGAATGCACAAAATATTGGTGTCAAATTGTCGCGAATTTCTTGCCTTATCCATAATTGCAAAAGTTTGTTCGACACCTTGAATAGAGTCGAGGCAAAATTCAACGGTATGGGGACTATTGTTAGCTCATTTGCGGAAATTTTCATGCGGATCTAAACTGGGTAATCAGACATAATTCACGTTTTTATAACTTTTTTCCAGTAAAAGAAATATTTTCAAAATGGGTATCAAATTGTGTGCAATTATTTGATTTTTCTATGTATACAGGGATTTTTCTTTTGCTCAGATAGTAAAAAGTACAGCTTTCACGATGTGCGCAGTATGTCGTCTGACAATATACAGCGTCCGAATTCCAGTGTGCACAATAAGAATGCATTTGTAATTTTTCATTTTTATAGAATCCACAAAATATTGCTGTCAAATTGTCGAGAATTTCTTGCCTCATCCATAATTACAAAAGTTTGTTCGACACCTTGAATAGAGTCGAGGCAAAATTCAACGGTATGGGGACTAGTGTTAGCTCATTTGCGGAAATTTTCATGCGGACCTAAACTGGGTAATCAGCCATAATTCACTTTTTTATAACTTTTTTCCAGTAAAAGAAATATTTTCAAAATGGGTATCAAATTGTGTGCAATTATTTGATTTGTCTATGTATACAGGGATTTTTCTTTTGCTCAGATAGTAAAATGTACAGCTTTCACCATGTGCGCGGTATGTCGTCTGACAATATACAGCGTCCGAATTCCAGTGTGAACAATAAGAATGCATTTGTAATTTTCCCTTTTTATCGAATACACAATATATTGGTGTCAAATTGCCGAGAATTTCTTTCCTTATCCATAATTACAAAAGTTTTTTCGATACCGTGATTAGAGTCGAGTCGAAATTCAACGGTATGGGGACTTGTGTTAGCTCATTTGCGGAAATTGTCATGTGGCCCTAAACTGGGAAATCAGTCATATTTCACTTGTTTATAACTTTTTTCCAGTAAAAGAAATATTTTCAAAATTGGTATCAAATTGTGTGAAATTATTTGATTTGTCTATGTTTACAGGGATTTTTCATTTGCTCAGATAGTAAAAAGTACAGCTTTCACCATGTGCACGGTATGTCGTCTGACAATTTACAGCGTCCGAATTCCAGTGTGCACAATAAAACTGCATTTGTAATTTTTCCTTTTTATAGAATCCACAATATATTGGTGTCCAATTGACGGGAATTCCTTACCTTATCCATAATTACGAAAGATTTTCGACACCTTGAATAGAGTCGATTCGAAATTCAACGGTATGGGGACTTGTGTTAGCTCATTTGTGGAAATAGTCATGCGGCCCTAAACTGGGAAATCAGTCATAATTCACTAGTTTATAAATTTTTTCCAGTAAAAGAAATATTTTCAAAATGGGTATCAAATTGTGTGCAATTATTTGATATGTCTATGTTTACAGGGATTTTACATTTGCTCAGATAGTAAAAAGTACAGCTTTCAACATGTGCGCGGCATGACGTCTGACAATTTACAGCGTCCGAATTCCAGTGTGCACAATAAGACTGCATTTCTACTTTTTCCTTTTTATAGAATCCACAAAATATTGGTGTCAAATTGTCGAGAATTTCTTGCCTTATCCATAATTACAAAAGTTTGTTCGACACCTTGAATAGGGTCGAGGCAAAATTCAACGGTATGGGGACTTGTGTTAGCTCATTTGTGGAAATTGTCATGCGGCCCTAAACTGGTTAATCTGTCATAATTCACGTTTTTATAACTTTTTTCCAGTAAAAGAAATATTTTCAAAATGGGTATCAAATTGTGTGCAATTATTTGATTTGTCTATGTCTACAGGGATTTTTCTTTTGCTCAGATAGTAAAAAGTACAGCTTTCACGATGTGCTCGGTATGTCGTCTGACAATATACAGCGTCCGAATTCCAGTGTGCACAATAAGAATGCATTTGTAATTTATCCTTTTTATAGAATCCACAAAATATTGCGGTCCACTTGTCGGGAATTTCTTGCCTCATACATAATTACAAAAGTTTTTTCGACACATTGATTAGAGTCGAGTCGAAATTCAACGGTATGGGGACTTGTGTTAGCTTATTTGCGGAAATTGTCATGCGGCCCTAAACTGGGAAATCAGTGATATTTCACATGTTTATAACTTTTTTCCAGTAAAAGAAATATTTTCAAAATGGTTATCAAATTGTGTGCAATTATTTGATTTGTCTATGTTTACATGGATTTTTCATTTGCTCAGATAGTAAAAAGTACAGCTTTCACCATGTGCGCGGTATGTCGTTTGACAATTTACAGCGTCCGAATTCCAGTGTGCACAATAAGAATGCATTTCTACTTTTTCCTTTTTAGAGAATCCACAAAATATTGGTGTCCAATTGTCGGGAATTTCTTGCCTTATCCATAATTACAAAAGTTTGTTCGACACCTTGAATAGAGTCGAGGCAAAATTCAACGGTATGGGGACTTGTGTTAGCTCATTTGTGGAAATTGTCATTCGGCCCTAAACTGGGAAATCAGTCATATTTCACTTGTTTATAACTTTTTTCCACTAAAAGAAATATTTTCAAAATTGGTATCAAATTGTGTGCAATTATTTGATATGTCTATGTTTACATGGATTTTTCATTTGCTCAGATAGTAAAAAGGACAGCTTTCACCATGTGCGCGGCATGACGTCTGACAATTTACAGCGTCCGAATTCCAGTGTGCACAATAAGACTGCATTTCTACTTTTTCCTTTTTATAGAATGCACAAAATATTGGTGTCAAATTGTCGCGAATTTCTTGCCTTATCCATAATTGCAAAAGTTTGTTCGACACCTTGAATAGAGTCGAGGCAAAATTCAACGGTATGGGGACTATTGTTAGCTCATTTGCGGAAATTTTCATGCGGATCTAAACTGGGTAATCAGACATAATTCACGTTTTTATAACTTTTTTCCAGTAAAAGAAATATTTTCAAAATTGGTATCAAATTGTGTGAAATTATTTGATTTGTCTATGTTTACAGGGATTTTTCATTTGCTCAGATAGTAAAAAGTACAGCTTTCACCATGTGCACGGTATGTCGTCTGACAATTTACAGCGTCCGAATTCCAGTGTGCACAATAAAACTGCATTTGTAATTTTTCCTTTTTATAGAATCCACAATATATTGGTGTCCAATTGGCGGGAATTCCTTACCTTATCCATAATTACGAAAGATTTTCGACACCTTGAATAGAGTCGATTCGAAATTCAACGGTATGGGGACTTGTGTTAGCTCATTTGTGGAAATAGTCATGCGGCCCTAAACTGGGAAATCAGTCATAATTCACTAGTTTATAAATTTTTTCCAGTAAAAGAAATATTTTCAAAATGGGTATCAAATTGTGTGCAATTATTTGATATGTCTATGTTTACAGGGATTTTACATTTGCTCAGATAGTAAAAAGTACAGCTTTCAACATGTGCGCGGCATGACGTCTGACAATTTACAGCGTCCGAATTCCAGTGTGCACAATAAGACTGCATTTCTACTTTTTCCTTTTTATAGAATCCGCAAAATATTGGTGTCAAATTGTCGAGAATTTCTTGCCTTATCCATAATTACAAAAGTTTGTTCGACACCTTGAATAGGGTCGAGGCAAAATTCAACGGTATGGGGACTTGTGTTAGCTCATTTGTGGAAATTGTCATGCGGCCCTAAACTGGGAAATCAGTCATATTTCACTTGTTTATAACTTTTTTCCAGTAAAAGAAATATTTTCAAAATGGGTATCAAATTGTGTGAAATTATTTGATTTATCTATGTTTACAGGGATGTTTCATTTGGTCAGATAGTAAAAAGTACAGCTTTCACTATGTGCACGGTATGTCGTCTGACAATATACAGCGTCCGAATTCCAGTGTGAACAATAAGAATGCATTTGTAATTTTCCCTTTTTATCGAATACACAATATATTGGTGTCAAATTGCCGAGAATTTCTTTCCTTATCCATAATTACAAAAGTTTTTTCGATACCGTGATTAGAGTCGAGTCGAAATTCAACGGTATGGGGACTTGTGTTAGCTCATTTGCGGAAATTGTCATGCGGCCCTAAACTGGGAAATCAGTCATATTTCACTTGTTTATAACTTTTTTCCAGTAAAAGAAATATTTTCAAAATTGGTATCAAATTGTGTGAAATTATTTGATTTGTCTATGTTTACAGGGATTTTTCATTTGCTCAGATAGTAAAAAGTACAGCTTTCACCATGTGCACGGTATGTCGTCTGACAATTTACAGCGTCCGAATTCCAGTGTGCACAATAAAACTGCATTTGTAATTTTTCCTTTTTATAGAATCCACAATATATTGGTGTCCAATTGGCGGGAATTCCTTACCTTATCCATAATTACGAAAGATTTTCGACACCTTGAATAGAGTCGATTCGAAATTCAACGGTATGGGGACTTGTGTTAGCTCATTTGTGGAAATAGTCATGCGGCCCTAAACTGGGAAATCAGTCATAATTCACTAGTTTATAAATTTTTTCCAGTAAAAGAAATATTTTCAAAATGGGTATCAAATTGTGTGCAATTATTTGATATGTCTATGTTTACAGGGATTTTACATTTGCTCAGATAGTAAAAAGTACAGCTTTCAACATGTGCGCGGCATGACGTCTGACAATTTACAGCGTCCGAATTCCAGTGTGCACAATAAGACTGCATTTCTACTTTTTCCTTTTTATAGAATCCGCAAAATATTGGTGTCAAATTGTCGAGAATTTCTTGCCTTATCCATAATTACAAAAGTTTGTTCGACACCTTGAATAGGGTCGAGGCAAAATTCAACGGTATGGGGACTTGTGTTAGCTCATTTGTGGAAATTGTCATGCGGCCCTAAACTGGGAAATCAGTCATATTTCACTTGTTTATAACTTTTTTCCAGTAAAAGAAATATTTTCAAAATGGGTATCAAATTGTGTGAAATTATTTGATTTATCTATGTTTACAGGGATGTTTCATTTGGTCAGATAGTAAAAAGTACAGCTTTCACTATGTGCACGGTATGTCGTCTGACAATATACAGCGTCCGAATTCCAGTGTGCACAATAAGACTGCATTTGTAATTTTTCCTTTTTATAGAATCCACAAAATATTGGTGTCAAATTGTCGAGAATTTCGTGCCTTATCCATAATTACACAAGTTTGTTCGACACCTTGAATAGAGTCGAGGCAAAATTCAACGGTATGGGGACTAGTGTTAGCTCATTTGCGGAAATTTTCATGCGGACCTAAACTGGGTAATCAGTCATAATTCACGTTTATATAACTTTTTTCCAGTAAAAGAAATATTTTCAAAATGGGTATCAAATTGTGTGCAATTATTTGATATGTCTATGTTTACAGGGATTTTTCATTTGCTCAGATAGTAAAAAGTACAGCTTTCACCATGTGCGCGGCATGATGTCTGACAATTTATAGCGTCCGAATTCCAGTGTGCACAATAAGAATGCATTTCTACTTTTTCCTTTTTAGAGAATCCACAAAATATTGGTGTCAAATTGTCCTGAATTTCTTGCCTTATCCATAATTACAAAAGTTTTTTCGACACGTTGAATAGAGTCGAGGGGAAATTTAACAGTATGGGGATTTGTGTTAGCTCATTTGCGGAAATTTTCATGCGGACCTAAACTGGGTAATCATTCATAATTCACTTTTTTATAACTTTTTTCCAGTAAAATATTTTCAAAATGGGTATCAAATTGTGTGCAATTATTTGATTTGTCTATGTATACAGGGATTTTTCTTTTGCTCAGATAGTAAGAAGAACAGCTTTCACCATGTGCGCGGTATGTCGTCTGACAAATTACAGCGTCCGAATTCCAGTGTGCATTATAAGACCGCATTTGTAATTTTTCATTTTATCGAATCCACAATATATTGGTGTCAAATTGCCGAGAATTTCTTGCCTTATCCATAATTACAAAAGTTTTTCCGACACCTTGATTAGAGTCGAGTCGAAATTCAAAGGTATGGGGACTTGTGTTAGCTCATTTGCGGAAATTGTCATGCGGCCCTAAACTGGGAAATCAGTGATATTTCACTTGTTTATAACTTTTTTCCAGTAAAAGAAATATTTTCAAAATGGGTATCAAATTGTGTGCAATTATTTGATTCGTCTATGTATACAGGGATTTTTCTTTTGCTCAGATAGTAAAAAGTACAGCTTTCACCATGTATGCGGCATGACGTCTGACAATTTACAGCGTCCGAATTCCAGTGTGCACAATAAGACTGCATTTCTACTTTTTCCTTTTTATAGAATCCACAAAATATTGGTGTCAAATTGTCGAGAATTACTTGCCTTATCCATAATTACAAAAGTTTTTTCGACACGTTGAATAGAGTCGAGGCGAAATTAAACGGTATGGGCACTTGTGTTAGCTCATTTGCGGAAATTGTCATGCGGCCCTAAACTGGGAAATCAGTGATATTTCACTTGTTTATAACTTTTTTCCAGCAAAAGAAATATTTTCAAAATGGTATCAAATTGTGTGCAATTATTTGATTTGTCTATGTATACAGGGACTTTTCTTTTGCTCAGATAGTAAAAAGTACAGCTTTCACCATGTGCGCGTTATGTCGTCTGACAATTTACAGCGTCCGAATTCCAGTGTGCACAATAAGACTGCATTTGTAATTTTTCCTTTTTAGCGAAACCACAATATATTGGTGTCCAATTGTCGGGAATTCCTTACCTTATCCATAATTAAAAAAGTTTTTTCGACACCTTGAATAGAGTTGAGGCAAAATTCAACGGTATGGGGACTAGTGTTAGCTCATTTGCGGAAATTTTCATGCGGACCTAAACTGGTTAATCAGTGATAATTCCCTTGTTTATAACTTTTTTCCAGTAAAAGAAATATTTTCAAAATGGGTATCAAATTGTTTGAAATTATTTGATTTTTCTATGTTTACAGGGATTTTTCATTTGCTCAGATAGTAAAAAGTACAGCTTTCACCATGTGCGCGGTATGTCGTCTGACAATTTACAGCGTCCGAATTCCAGTGTGCACAATAAGACTGCATTTGTAATTTTTCCTTTTTATCGAATCCACAATATATTGGTGTCCAATTGTCGGGAATTCCTTACCTTATCCATAATTACAAAAGTTTTTTCGACACCTTGAATAGAGTCGATTCGATATTCAACGGTATGGTGACTTGTGTTAGCTCATTTGTGGAAATTGTCATGCGGCCCTAAACTGGGAAATCAGTCATATTTCACTTGTTTATAAATTTTTCCAGTAAAAGAAATATTTTCAAAATGGGTATCAAATTGTGTGCAATTATTTGATATGTCTACGTTTACAGGGATGTTTCATTTGGTCAGATAGTAAAAAGTACAGCTTTCACCATGTGCGCGGTATGTCGTCTGACAATATACAGCGTCCGAATTCCAGTGTGAACAATAAGAATGCATTTGTAATTTTTCCTTTTCATAGAATCCACAAAATATTGCTGTCCAATTGTCGGGAATTTCTTGCCTTATCCATAATTACAAAAGTTTTTTCGACACCTTGAATAGAGTCGAGGCAAATTTCAACGGTATGGGGACTAGTGTTAGCTCATTTGCGGAAATTTTCATGCGGACCTAAACTGGTTAATCAGTCATAATTCACTTTTTTATAACTTTTTTCCAGTAAAAGAAATATTTTCAAAATGGGTATCAAATTGTGTGAAATTATTTGATTCGTCTATGTATACAGGGATTTTTCTTTTGCTCAGATAGTAAAAAGTACAGCTTTCACCATGTGCGCGGTATGTCGTCTGACAATTTACAGCGTCCGAATTCCAGTGTGCACAATAAGACTGCATTTGTAATTTTTCCTTTTTAGCGAAACCACAATATATTGGTGTCCAATTGTCGGGAATTCCTTACCTTATCCATAATTAAAAAAAGTTTTTTCGACACCTTGAATAGAGTTGAGGCAAAATTCAACGGTATGGGGACTAGTGTTAGCTCATTTGCGGAAATTTTCATGCGGACCTAAACTGGTTAATCAGTGATAATTCCCTTGTTTATAACTTTTTTCCAGTAAAAGAAATATTTTCAAAATGGGTATCAAATTGTTTGAAATTATTTGATTTTTCTATGTTTACAGGGATTTTTCATTTGGTCAGATAGTAAAAAGTACAGCTTTCACCATGTGCGCGGTATGTCGTCTGACAATTTACAGCGTCCGAATTCCAGTGTGCACAATAAGACTGCATTTGTAATTTTTCCTTTTTATCGAATCCACAATATATTGGTGTCCAATTGTCGGGAATTCCTTACCTTATCCATAATTACAAAAGTTTTTTCGACACCTTGAATAGAGTCGATTCGATATTCAACGGTATGGTGACTTTTGTTAGCTCATTTGTGGAAATTGTCATGCGGCCCTAAACTGGGAAATCAGTCATATTTCACTTGTTTATAAATTTTTCCAGTAAAAGAAATATTTTCAAAATGGGTATCAAATTGTGTGCAATTATTTGATATGTCTACGTTTACAGGGATGTTTCATTTGGTCAGATAGTAAAAAGTACAGCTTTCACCATGTGCGCGGTATGTCGTCTGACAATATACAGCGTCCGAATTCCAGTGTGAACAATAAGAATGCATTTGTAATTTTTCCTTTTCATAGAATCCACAAAATATTGCTGTCCAATTGTCGGGAATTTCTTGCCTTATCCATAATTACAAAAGTTTTTTCGACACCTTGAATAGAGTCGAGGCAAATTTCAACGGTATGGGGACTAGTGTTAGCTCATTTGCGGAAATTTTCATGCGGACCTAAACTGGTTAATCAGTCATAATTCACTTTTTTATAACTTTTTTCCAGTAAAAGAAATATTTTCAAAATGGGTATCAAATTGTGTGAAATTATTTGATTCGTCTATGTATACAGGGATTTTTCTTTTGCTCAGATAGTAAAAAGTACAGCTTTCACCATGTGCGCGGTATGTCGTCTGACAATTTACAGCGTCCGAATTCCAGTGTGCACAATAAGACTGCATTTGTAATTTTTCCTTTTTATCGAATCCATAATATATTGGTGTCAAATATTCAAGAATTTCTTGCCTTATCCATAATTAGAAAAGTTTTTTCGACACCTTGAATAGAGTCGATTCGAAATTCAACGATATGGGTACTTGTGTTAGCTCATTTGTGGAAATTGTCATGCGGCCCTAAACTGGGAAATCAGTCATATTTCACTTGTTTATAAATTTTTTCCAGTAAAAGAAATATTTTCAAAATGGGTATCAAATTGTGTGCAATTATTTGATTCGTCTATGTATACAGGGATTTTTCTTTTGCTCAGATAGTAAAAAGTACAGCTTTCACCATGTGCGCGGTATGTCGTCTGACAATTTACAGCGTCCGAATTCCAGTGTGCACAATAAGACTGCATTTGTAATTTTTCCTTTTTAGCGAAACCACAATATATTGGTGTCCAATTGTCGGGAATTCCTTACCTTATCCATAATTAAAAAAGTTTTTTCGACACCTTGAATAGAGTTGAGGCAAAATTCAACGGTATGGGGACTAGTGTTAGCTCATTTGCGGAAATTTTCATGCGGACCTAAACTGGTTAATCAGTGATAATTCCCTTGTTTATAACTTTTTTCCAGTAAAAGAAATATTTTCAAAATGGGTATCAAATTGTTTGAAATTATTTGATTTTTCTATGTTTACAGGGATTTTTCATTTGCTCAGATAGTAAAAAGTACAGCTTTCACCATGTGCGCGGTATGTCGTCTGACAATTTACAGCGTCCGAATTCCAGTGTGCACAATAAGACTGCATTTGTAATTTTTCCTTTTTATCGAATCCACAATATATTGGTGTCCAATTGTCGGGAATTCCTTACCTTATCCATAATTACAAAAGTTTTTTCGACACCTTGAATAGAGTCGATTCGATATTCAACGGTATGGTGACTTGTGTTAGCTCATTTGTGGAAATTGTCATGCGGCCCTAAACTGGGAAATCAGTCATATTTCACTTGTTTATAAATTTTTCCAGTAAAAGAAATATTTTCAAAATGGGTATCAAATTGTGTGCAATTATTTGATATGTCTACGTTTACAGGGATGTTTCATTTGGTCAGATAGTAAAAAGTACAGCTTTCACCATGTGCGCGGTATGTCGTCTGACAATATACAGCGTCCGAATTCCAGTGTGAACAATAAGAATGCATTTGTAATTTTTCCTTTTCATAGAATCCACAAAATATTGCTGTCCAATTGTCGGGAATTTCTTGCCTTATCCATAATTACAAAAGTTTTTTCGACACCTTGAATAGAGTCGAGGCAAATTTCAACGGTATGGGGACTAGTGTTAGCTCATTTGCGGAAATTTTCATGCGGACCTAAACTGGTTAATCAGTCATAATTCACTTTTTTATAACTTTTTTCCAGTAAAAGAAATATTTTCAAAATGGGTATCAAATTGTGTGAAATTATTTGATTCGTCTATGTATACAGGGATTTTTCTTTTGCTCAGATAGTAAAAAGTACAGCTTTCACCATGTGCGCGGTATGTCGTCTGACAATTTACAGCGTCCGAATTCCAGTGTGCACAATAAGACTGCATTTGTAATTTTTCCTTTTTAGCGAAACCACAATATATTGGTGTCCAATTGTCGGGAATTCCTTACCTTATCCATAATTAAAAAAAGTTTTTTCGACACCTTGAATAGAGTTGAGGCAAAATTCAACGGTATGGGGACTAGTGTTAGCTCATTTGCGGAAATTTTCATGCGGACCTAAACTGGTTAATCAGTGATAATTCCCTTGTTTATAACTTTTTTCCAGTAAAAGAAATATTTTCAAAATGGGTATCAAATTGTTTGAAATTATTTGATTTTTCTATGTTTACAGGGATTTTTCATTTGCTCAGATAGTAAAAAGTACAGCTTTCACCATGTGCGCGGTATGTCGTCTGACAATTTACAGCGTCCGAATTCCAGTGTGCACAATAAGACTGCATTTGTAATTTTTCCTTTTTATCGAATCCACAATATATTGGTGTCCAATTGTCGGGAATTCCTTACCTTATCCATAATTACAAAAGTTTTTTCGACACCTTGAATAGAGTCGATTCGATATTCAACGGTATGGTGACTTGTGTTAGCTCATTTGTGGAAATTGTCATGCGGCCCTAAACTGGGAAATCAGTCATATTTCACTTGTTTATAAATTTTTCCAGTAAAAGAAATATTTTCAAAATGGGTATCAAATTGTGTGCAATTATTTGATATGTCTACGTTTACAGGGATGTTTCATTTGGTCAGATAGTAAAAAGTACAGCTTTCACCATGTGCGCGGTATGTCGTCTGACAATATACAGCGTCCGAATTCCAGTGTGAACAATAAGAATGCATTTGTAATTTTTCCTTTTCATAGAATCCACAAAATATTGCTGTCCAATTGTCGGGAATTTCTTGCCTTATCCATAATTACAAAAGTTTTTTCGACACCTTGAATAGAGTCGAGGCAAATTTCAACGGTATGGGGACTAGTGTTAGCTCATTTGCGGAAATTTTCATGCGGACCTAAACTGGTTAATCAGTCATAATTCACTTTTTTATAACTTTTTTCCAGTAAAAGAAATATTTTCAAAATGGGTATCAAATTGTGTGAAATTATTTGATTCGTCTATGTATACAGGGATTTTTCTTTTGCTCAGATAGTAAAAAGTACAGCTTTCACCATGTGCGCGGTATGTCGTCTGACAATTTACAGCGTCCGAATTCCAGTGTGCACAATAAGACTGCATTTGTAATTTTTCCTTTTTATCGAATCCATAATATATTGGTGTCAAATATTCAAGAATTTCTTGCCTTATCCATAATTAGAAAAGTTTTTTCGACACCTTGAATAGAGTCGATTCGAAATTCAATGATATGGGTACTTGTGTTAGCTCATTTGTGGAAATTGTCATGCGGCCCTAAACTGGGAAATCAGTCATATTTCACTTGTTTATAAATTTTTTCCAGTAAAAGAAATATTTTCAAAATGGGTATCAAATTGTGTGCAATTATTTGATATGTCTATGTTTACAGGGATTTTTCATTTGCTCAGATAGTAAAATGTACAGCTTTCACCATGTGCGCGGTATGTCGTCTGACAATTTACAGCGTCCGAATTCCAGTGTGCACAATAAGACTGCATTTCTACTTTTTCATTTTTATAGAATCCTCAAAATATTGGTGTCAAATTGTCGGGAATTTCTTGCCTTATCCATAATTACAAAAGTTTGTACGACACCTTGAATAGATTCGAGGCAAAATTTAACGGTATGGGGACTAGTGTTAGCTCATTTGCGGAAATTTTCATGCGGACCTAAACTGGGTAATCTGTCATAATTCACATTTTTATTACTTTTTTCCAGTAAAAGAAATATTTTCAAAATGGGTATCAAATTGTGTGCAATTATTTAATTTGCCTATGTATACAGGGATTTTTCTTTTGCTCAGATAGTAAAAAGTACAGCTTTCACCATGTGCGCGGTATGTCGTCTGACAATATACAGCGTCCGAATTCCAGTGTGCACAATAAGAATGCATTAGTAATTTTTCCTTTTTATAGAATCCACAAAATATTGGTGTCAGATTGTCGGGAATTTCTGGGCTTATCCATAATTACAAAAGTTTTTTCGAGACCTTGAATAGAGTCGAGGCAAATTTCAACGGTATGGGGACTTGTGTTAGCTCATTTGCGGAAAATGTCATGCGGCCCTAAACTGGGAAATCAGTGATATTTCACATGTTTATAACTTTTTTCCAGTAAAAGAAATATTTTCAAAATGGGTATCAAATTGTTTGAAATTATTTGATTTTTCTATGTTTACAGGGATTTTTCATTTGCTCAGATAGTAAAAAGTACAGCTTTCACCATGTGCGCGGTATGTCGTCTGACAATTTACAGCGTCCGAATTCCAGTGTGCACAATAAGACTGCATTTGTAATTTTTCCTTTTTATCGAATCCATAATATATTGGTGTCAAATATTCAAGAATTTCTTGCCTTATCCATAATTAGAAAAGTTTTTTCGACACCTTGAATAGAGTCGATTCGAAATTCAACGATATGGGTACTTGTGTTAGCTCATTTGTGGAAATTGTCATGCGGCCCTAAACTGGGAAATCAGTCATATTTCACTTGTTTATAACTTTTTTCCAGTAAAAGAAATATTTTCAAAATGGGTATCAAATTGTGTGCAATTATTTGATATGTCTATGTTTACAGGGATTTTTCATTTGCTCAGATAGTAAAATGTACAGCTTTCACCATGTGCGCGGTATGTCGTCTGACAATTTACAGCGTCCGAATTCCAGTGTGCACAATAAGACTGCATTTGTAATTTTTCCTTTTTATAGAATCCACAAAATATTGCTGTCAAATGGTCGGATATTTCTTGCCTTATCCATAATTGCAAAAGTTTGTTCGACACCTTGAATAGAGTCGTGGCAAAATTCTACGGTATGGGGACTAGTGTTAGCTCATTTGCTGTAATTTTCATGCGGACCTAAACTGGGTAATCAGTCATAATTCACTTTTTTATAACTTTTTTCCAGTAAAAGAAATATTTTCAAAATGGGTATCAAATTGTGTGCAATTATTTGATTTGTCTATGTATACAGGGATTTTTCTTTTGCTCAGATAGTAAAAAGTACAGCTTTCACCATGTGTGCGGTATGTCGTCTGACAATTTACAGCGTCCGAATTCCAGTGTGCACAATAAGACTGCATTTCTACTTTTTCATTTTTATAGAATCCTCAAAATATTGGTGTCAAATTGTCGGGAATCTCTTGCCTTATCCATAATTACAAAAGTTTGTACGACACCTTGAATAGATTCGAGGCAAAATTTAACGGTATGGGGACTAGTGTTAGCTCATTTCCGGAAATTTTCATGCGGACCTAAACTGGGTAATCTGTCATAATTCACATTTTTATTACTTTTTTCCAGTAAAAGAAATATTTTCAAAATGGGTATCAAATTGTGTGCAATTATTTCATTTGCCTATGTATACAGGGATTTATCTTTTGCTCAGATAGTAAAAAGTACAGCTTTCACCATGTGCGCGGTATGTCGTCTGACAATATACAGCGTCCGAATTCCAGTGTGCACAATAAGAATGCATTAGTAATTTTTCCTTTTTATAGAATCCACAAAATATTGGTGTCAGATTGTCGGGAATGTCTGGGCTTATCCATAATTACAAAAGTTTTTTCGAGACCTTGATTAGAGTCGGTTCGAAATTCAACGGTATGGGGACTTGTGTTAGCTCATTTGCGGAAAATGTCATGCGGCCCTAAACTGGGAAATCAGTGATATTTCACATGTTTATAACTTTTTTCCAGTAAAAGAAATATTTTCAAAATGGTTATCAAATTGTGTGCAATTATTTGATTTGTCTATGTTTACAGGGATTTTTCATTTGCTCAGATAGTAAAAAGTACAGCTTTCACCATGTGCGCGTTATGTCGTCTGACAATTTACAGCGTCCGAATTCCAGTGTGCACAATAAGACTGCATTTGTAATTTTTCCTTTTTAGCGAAACCACAATATATTGGTGTCCAATTGTCGGGAATTCCTTACCTTATCCATAATTAAAAAAGTTTTTTCGACACCTTGAATAGAGTCGAGGCAAAATTCAACGGTATGGGGACTAGTGTTAGCTCATTTGCGGAAATTTTCATGCGGACCTAAACTGAGTAATCAGTCATAATTCACTTTTTTATAACTTTTTTCCAGTAAAAGAAATATTTTCAAAATGGGTATCAAATTGTGTGCAATTATTTGATTTGTCTATGTATACAGGGATTTTTCTTTTGCTCAGATAGTAAAAAGTACAGCTTTCACCATGTGCGCGGTATGTCGTCTGACAATATACAGCGTCCGAATTCGAGTGTGCACAATAAGACTGCATTTGTAATTTTCCCTTTTTATCGAATCCACAATATATTGGTGTCAAATTGTCGGGAATTTCTTGCCTTATCCATAATTACAAAAGATTTTCGACACCTTGATTAGAGTCGAGTCGAAATTCAACGGTATGGGGACTTGTGTTAGCTCATTTGCGGAAATTGTCATGCGGCCCTAAACTGGGAAATCAGTGATATTTCACATGTTTATTAATTTTTCCAGTCAAAGAAATATTTTCAAAATGGGTATCAAATTGTGTGCAATTATTTGATTTGTCTATGTATACAGGGACTTTTCTTTTGGTCAGATAGTAAAAAGTACAGCTTTCACCATGTGCGCGGTATGTCGTCTGACAATTTACAGCGTCCGAATTCCAGTGTGCACAATAAGACTGCATTTCTACTTTTTCCTTTTTATAGAATCCACAAAATATTGGTGTCAAATTGTCGGGAATTTCTTGCCTTATCCATAATTACAAAAGATTTTCGACACGTTGAATAGAGTCGAGGCAAAATTTAACGGTATGGGGACTAGTGTTAGCTCATTTGCGGAAATTTTCATGCGGACCTAAACTGAGTAATCAGTCATAATTCACTTTTTTATAACTTTTTTCCAGTAAAAGAAATATTTTCAAACTGGGTATCAAATTGTGTGCAATTATTTGATTTGTCTATGTATACAGGGATTTTTCTTTTGCTCAGATAGTAAAAAGTACAGCTTTCACCATGTGCGCGGTATGTCGTCTGACAATATACAGCGTCCGAATTCCAGTGTGCACAATAAGAATGCATTTGTAATTTTTCCTTTTTATAGAATCCACAAAATATTGCGTTCCAAATGTCGGGAATTTCTGGCCTTATCCATAATTACAAATGTTTTTTCGACACCTTGATCAGAGTCGAGTCGAAATTCAACGGTATGGGGACTAGTGTTAGCTCATTTGCGGAAATTGTCATGCGGCCCAAAAGTGGGAAATCAGTGATATTTCACTTGTTTATAACTTTTTCCAGTAAAAGAAATATTTTCAAAATGGGTATCAAATTGTGTGCAATTATTTGATTTGTCTATGTATACAGGGATTTTTCTTTTGCTCAGATAGTAAAAAGTACAGCTTTCACCATGTGCGCGGTATGTCGTCTGACAATATACAGCGTCCGAATTCCAGTGCGAACAATATGAATGTATTTGTAATTTTTCCTTTTTATAGAATCCACAAAATATTGGTGTCCAATTGTCGGGAATCTCTTGCCTTATCCATAACTACAAAAGTTTTTTCGACACCTTGAATAGAGTCGAGGCAAAATTCAACGGTATGGGGACTAGTGTTAGCTCATTTGCGGAAATTTTCATGCGGACCTAAACTGGGTAATCTGTCATAATTCACTTGTTTATAACTTTTTTCCAGTAAAAGAAATATTTTCAAAATAGGTATCAAATTGTGTGCAATTATTTGATTTGTCTATGTATACAGGGATTCTTCTTTTGCTCTGATAGTAAAAAGTACAGCTTTCACCATGTGCGCGGTATGTCGTCTGACAATTTACAGCGTCAGAATTCCAGTGTGCACAATAAGACTGCATTTGTAATTTTTCCTTTTTATCGAATCCACAATATATTGGTGTCCAATTGTCGGGAATTCCTTACCTTATCCATAATTACAAAAGTTTTTTCGACACCTTGAATAGAGTCGAGGCAAAATTCAAAGGTATGGGGACTAGTGTTAGCTAGTTTGCGGAAATTTTCATGCGGACCTAAATTGGGTAATCAGTCATAATTCACTTTTTTATAACTTTTTTCCAGTAAAAGAAATATTTTCAAAATGGGTAGCAAATTGTGTGCAATTATTTGATTTGTCTATGTTTACAGGGATTTTTCATTTGCTCAGATAGTAAAAAGTACAGCTTTCACCATGTGCGCGGTATGTCGTCTGACAATACACAGCGTCCGAATTCCAGTGTGAACAATAAGACTGCATTTGTAATTTTTCCTTTTTATCGAATCCACAAGATATTGGTGTCCAATTGTCGGGAATTCCTTACCTTATCCATAATTACGAAAGTTTTTTCGACACCTTGAATAGAGTCGATTCGAAATTCAGCGGTATGGGGTCTTGTGTTAGCTCATTTGTGGAAATTGTCATGCGGCCCTAAACTGGGAAATCAGTCATATTTAACTGGTTTATAACTTTTTTCCAGTAAAAGAAATATTTTCAAAATGGGTATCAAATTGTGTGAAATTATTTGATTTATCTATGTTTACAAGGATGTTTCATTTGGTCAGATAGTAAAAAGTACAGCTTTCACCATGTGCGCGGTATGTCGTTTGACAATTTACAGCGTCCGAATTCCAGTGTGCACAATTTGAATGCATTTCTACTTTTTCCTTTTTAGAGAATCCACAAAATATTGGTGTCAAATTGTCGCGAATTTCTTGCCTTATCCATAATTGCAAAAGTTTTTTCGACACCTTGATTAGAGTCGGGTCGAAATTCAACGGTATGGGGACTTGTGTTAGCTCATTTGCGGAAAATGTCATGCGGCCCTAAACTGGGAAATCAGTGATATTTCACATGTTTATAACTTTTTTCCAGTAAAAGAAATATTTTCAAAATGTGTATCAAATTGTGTGCAATTATTTGATTTGTCTATGTTTACAGGGATTTTTCATTTGCTCAGATAGTAAAAAGTACAGCTTTCACCATGTGCGCGTTATGTCGTCTGACAATTTACAGCGTCCGAATTCCAGTGTGCACAATAAGACTGCATTTGTAATTTTTCCTTTTTATCGAATCCACAATATATTGGTGTCCAATTGTCGGGAATTCCTTACCTTATCCATAATTACAAAAGTTTTTTCGACACCTTGAATAGAGTCGAGGCAAAATTCAAAGGTATGGGGACTAGTGTTAGCTAGTTTGCGGAAATTTTCATGCGGACCTAAATTGGGTAATCAGTCATAATTCACTTTTTTATAACTTTTTTCCAGTAAAAGAAATATTTTCAAAATGTGTATCAAATTGTGTGCAATTATTTGATTTGTCTATGTTTACAGGGATTTTTCATTTGCTCAGATAGTAAAAAGTACAGCTTTCACCATGTGCGCGTTATGTCGTCTGACAATTTACAGCGTCCGAATTCCAGTGTGCACAATAAGACTGCATTTGTAATTTTTCCTTTTTATCGAATCCACAATATATTGGTGTCCAATTGTCGGGAATTCCTTACCTTATCCATAATTACAAAAGTTTTTTCGACACCTTGAATAGAGTTCAGGGAAAATTCAAAGGTATGGGGACTAGTGTTAGCTAGTTTGCGGAAATTTTCATGCGGACCTAAATTGGGTAATCAGTCATAATTCACTTTTTTATAACTTTTTTCCAGTAAAAGAAATATTTTCAAAATGGGTAGCAAATTGTGTGCAATTATTTGATTTGTCTATGTTTACAGGGATTTTTCATTTGCTCAGATAGTAAAAAGTACAGCTTTCACCATGTGCGCGGTATGTCGTCTGACAATATACAGCGTCCGAATTCCAGTGTGAACAATAAGACTGCATTTGTAATTTTTCCTTTTTATCGAATCCACAAGATATTGGTGTCCAATTGTCGGGAATTCCTTACCTTATCCATAATTACGAAAGTTTTTTCGACACCTTGAATAGAGTCGATTCGAAATTCAGCGGTATGGGGACTTGTGTTAGCTCATTTGTGGAAATTGTCATGCGGCCCTAAACTGGGAAATCAGTCATATTTAACTTGTTTATAACTTTTTTCCAGTAAAAGAAATATTTTCAAAATGGTTATCAAATTGTGTGCAATTATTTGATATGTCTATGTTTACAGGGATTTTTTATTTGCTCAGATAGTAAAAAGTACAGCTTTCACCATGTGCGCGGCATGACGTCTGACAATTTACAGCGTCCGAATTCCAGTGTGCACAATAAGACTGCATTTCTACTTTTTCCTTTTTATAGAATCCACAGAATATTGATGTCAAATTGTCGTGAATTTCTTGCCGTATCCATAATTACAAAAGGTTGTTCGACACCTTGAATAAAGTCGAGGCAAAATTCAAAGGTATGGGGACTAGTGTTAGCTCATTTGCGGAAATTTTCATGCGGACCTAAACTGGGTAATCAGTGATAATTCACTTGTTTATAACTTTTTTCCAGTTAAAGAAATATTTTCAAAATGGGTATCAAATTGTGTGAAATTATTTGATTTATCTATGTTTACAAGGATGTTTCATTTGGTCAGGTAGTAAAAAGTACAGCTTTCACCATGTGCGCGGTATGTTGTTTGACAATTTACAGCGTCCGAATTCCAGTGTGCACAATTTGAATGCATTTCTACTTTTTCCTTTTTAGAGAATCCACAAAATATTGGTTTCAAATTGTCGCGAATTTCTTGCCTTATCCATAATTACAAAAGTTTTTTCGACATGTTGAATAGAGTCGAGGCGAAATTTAACGGTATGGGGACTTGTGTTAGCTAATTTGCGGAAATTGTCATGCGGCCCTAAACTGGGAAATCAGTGATATTTCACATGTTTATAACTTTTTTCCAGTAAAAGAAATATTTTCAAAATGGGTATCAAATTGTGTGAAATTATTTGATTTGTCTATGTTTACAGGGATTTTTCATTTGCTCAGATAGTAAAAAGTACAGCTTTCACCATGTGCACGGCATGACGTCTGACAATTTACAGCGTCCGAATTCCAGTGTGCACAATAAGACTGCATTTCTACTTTTTCCTTTTTATAGAATCCACAAAATATTGGTGTCAAATTGTCGAAAATTTCTTGCCTTATCCATAATTACAAAAGTTTGTTCGACACCTTGAATAGAGTCGAGGCAAAATTCAACGGTATGGGGAGTAGTGCTAGCTCATTTGCGGAAATTTTCATGCGGACCTAAACTGGGTAATCAGTCATAATTCACTTTTTTATAACTTTTTTCCAGTAAAAGAAATATTTTCAAAATGGGTATCAAATTGTGTGCAATTATTTGATTCGTCTATGTATACAGGGATTTTTCTTTGCTCAGATAGTAAAAAGTACAGCTTTCACCATGTGCGCGGTATGTCGTCTGACAATTTACAGCGTCCGAATTCCAGTGTGCACAATAAGACTGCATTTGTAATTTTTCCTTTTTATCGAATCCACAATATATTGGTGTCCAATTGTCGGGAATTCCTTACCTTATCCATAATTACAAAAGTTTTTTCGACACCTTGAATAGAGTCGATTCGAAATTCAACGGTATGGGGACTTGTGTTAGCTCATTTGTGGAAATTGTCATGCGGCCCTAAACTGGGAAATCAGTCATATTTCACTTGTTTATAACTTTTTTCCAGTGAAAGAAATATTTTCAAAATGGGTATCAAATTGTGTGCAATTATTTGATATGTCTATGTTTACAGGTATTTTTCATTTGCTCAGATAGTAAAAAGTACAGCTTTCACCATGTGCGCGGCATGACGTCTGACAATTTACAGCGTCCGAATTCCAGTGTGCACAATAAGACTGCATTTCTACTTTTTCCTTTTTATAGAATCCACAAAATATTGGTGTCAAATTGTCGCGAATTTCTTGCCTTATCCATAATTACAAAAGTTTTTTCGACACGTTGAATAGAGTCGAGGCGAAATAAAACGGTATGGGGACTTGTGTTAGCTCATTTGCGGAAATTGTCATGCGGCCCTAAACTGGGAAATCAGTGATATTTCACATGTTTATAAATTTTTTCCAGTCAAAGAAATATTTTCAAAATGGGTATCAAATTGTGTGAAATTATTTGATTTGTCTATGTTTGCAGGGATGTTTCATTTGGTCAGATAGTAAAAAGTACAGCTTTCACTATGTGCGCGGTATGTCGTCTGACAATTTACAGCGTCCGAATTCCAGTGTTCACAATAAGACTGCATTTGTAATTTTTCCTTTTTGTAGAATCCACAAAATATTGGTGTCAAATTGTCGATGATTTCTTGCCTTATCCATATTTACAAAAGTTTGTTCGACACCTTGAATAGAGTCGAGGCAAAATTCAACGGTATAGGGTCTAGTGTTAGCTCATTTGCGGAAATTTTCATGCGGACCTAAACTGGGTAATCAGTCATAATTCACGTTTTTATAACTTTTTTCCAGTAAAAGAAATATTTTCAAAATGGGTATCAAATTGTGTGCAATTATTTGATTTGTCTATGTATACAGGGATTTTTCTTTTGCTCAGATAGTACAAAGTACAGCTTTCAGCATGTGCGCGGTATGTTGTCTGACAATATACAGCGCCCGAATTCCAGTGTGCACAATAAGAATGCATTTGTAATTTTTCCTTTTTATAGAATCCACAAAATATTGCGGTCCACTTGTCGGGAATTTCTTGCCTTATACATAATTACAAAAGTTTTTTCGACAACTTGATTAGAGTCGAGTCGAAATTCAACGGTATGGGGACTTGTGTTAGCTTATTTGGGGAAATTGTCATGCGGCCCTAAACTGGGAAATCAGTGATATTTCACATGTTTATAACTTTTTTCCAGTAAAAGAAATATTTTCAAAATGGTTATCAAATTGTGTGCAATTATTTGATTTGTCTATGTTTACATGGATTTTTCATTTGCTCATATAGTAAAAAGTACAGCTTTCACCATGTGCGCGTATGTCGTTTGACAATTTACAGCGACCGAATTCCAGTGTGAACAATAAGAAAGCATTTCTACTTTTTCCTTTTTAGAGAATCCACAAAATATTGGTGTCAAATTGTCGCGAATTTCTTGCCTTATCCATAATTGCAAAAGTTTGTTCGACACCTTGAATAGAGTCGAGGCAAAATTCAACGGTATGGGGACTATTGTTAGCTCATTTGCGGAAATTTTCATGCGGACCTAAACTGGGTAATCAGATATAATTCACGTTTTTATAACTTTTTTACAGTAAAAGAAATATTTTCAAAATGGGTATCAAATTGTGTGCAATTATTTGATATGTCTATGTATACAGGGATTTTTCTTTTGCTCAGATAGTAAAATGTACAGCTTTCACCATGTGCGCGGTATGTCGTCTGACAATATACAGCGTCCGAATTCAAGTGTGAACAATAAGAATGCATTTGTAATTTTTCCTTTTTATGAAATCCACAAAATATTGGTGTCCAATTGTCGGGAATTGCCTTATCCATAATTACAAAAGTTTGTTCGACACCTTGATTAGAGTCGAGTCGAAATTCAACGGTAAGGGGACTTGTGTTAGCTCATTTGCGGAAATTGTCATGCGGCCCTAAACTGGGAAATCAGAGATATTTCACTTGTTTATAACTTTTTTCCAGTAAAAGAAATATTTTCAAAATGGGTATCAAATTGTGTGAAATTATTTGATTTGTCTATGTTTACAGGGATTTTTCATTTGCTCAGATAGTAAAAAGTACAGCTTTCACCATGTGCGTGGTATTTCGTCTGACAATTTACATCGTCCGAATTCCAGTGTGCACAATAAGACTGCATTTGTAATTTTCCTTTTTATCGAATACACAATATATTGGTGTCCAATTGTCGGGAATTCCTTATCTTATCCATAATTACAAAAGTTTTTTCAACACCTTGAATAGAGTCGATTCGAAATTCAACGGTATGGGGACTTGTGTTAGCTCATTTGCGGAAATTGTCATGCGGCCCTAAACTGGGAAATCAGTGATATTTCACTTTTTTATAACTTTTTTCCAGTAAAAGAAATATTTTCAAAATGGGTATCAAATTGTGTGCAATTATTTGATATGTCTATGTTTACAGGGATTTTTCATTTGCTCAGATAGTAAAAAGTACAGCTTTCACCATGTGCGCGGCATGAGGTCTGACAATTTTCAGCGTCCGAATTCCAGTGTGCACAATAAGACTGCATTTGTAATTTTTCCTTTTTATAGAATCCACAAAATATTGGTGTCAAATTGTCGCGAATTTCTTGCCTAATCCATAATTACAAAAGTTTGTTCGACACATTGAATAGAGTCGAGGCAAAATTCAACGGTATGGGGACTAGTGTTAGCTCATTTGCGTAAATTTTCATGCGGACCTAAACTGGGTAATCTGTCATAATTCACTTTTTTATAACTTTTTTCCAGTGAAAGAAATATTTTCAAAATAGGTATAATATTGTGTGCAATTATTTGATTCGTCTATGTATACAGAGATTTTTCTTTTGCTCAGATAGTAAAAAGTACAGCTTTCACGATGTGCGCGGTATGTGGTCTGACAATATACAGCGTCCGAATTCCAGTGTGCACAATAAGACTGCATTTGTAATTTTTCCTTTTTATCGAATCCAAAATATATTGGTGTCCAATTGTCGGGAATTCCTTACCTTATCCATAATTACAAAAGTTTTTTCGACACGTTGAATAGAGTCGAGGCGAAATTTAACGGTATGGGGACTTGTGTTAGCTCATTTGCGGAAATTGTCATGCGGCCCTAAACTGGGAAATCAGTGATATTTCACTTGTTTATAACTTTTTTCCAGTAAAAGAAATATTTTCAAAATGGGTATCAAATTGTGTGCAATTATTTAATTCGTGTATGTATACAGGGATTTTTCTTTTGCTCAGATAGTAAAAAGTTCAGCTTCCACCATGTGCGCGGTATGTCGTCTGACAATTTACAGCGTCCGAATTCCAGTGTGCACAATAAGAATGCATTTGTAATTTTTCCTTTTTATCGAATCCACAATAGATTGGTGTCCAATTGTCGGGAATTCCTTACCTTATCCATAATTACAAAAGTTTTTTCGACCACTTGAATAGAGTTGATTCGAAATTCAACGGTATGGGGACTTGTGTTAGCTCATTTGTGGAAATTGTCATGCGGCCCTAAACTGGGAAATCTGTCATATTTCACTTCTTTATAAATTTTTCCAGTAAAGGAAATATTTTCAAAATGGCTATTAAATTGTGTGCAATTATTTGATATGTCTATGTTTACAGGGATTTTTCATTTGCTCAGATAGTAAAAAGTACAGCTTTCACCATGTTCGCGGCATGACGTCTGACAATTTACAGCGTCCGAATTCCAGTGTGCACAATAAGACTGCATTTCTACTCTTTCCTTTTTAGAGAATCTACAAAATATTGGTGTCAAATTGTCGAAAATTTCTTGCCTTATCCATAATTACAAAAGTTTGTTCGACACCTTGATTAGAGTCGAGTCGAAATTCAACGGTATGGGGACTTGTGTTAGCTCATTTGCGGAAATTTTCATGCGGACCTCAACTGAGTAATCAGTCATAATTCACTTTTTTATAACTTTTTTCCAGTAAAAGAAATATTTTCAAAATGGGTGTCAAATTATGTGCAATTATTTGATTTGTCTATGTATACAGGGATTTTTGTTTTGCTCAGATAGTAAAATGTACAGCTTTCACCATGTGCGCGGTATTACGTTTGACAATATACAGCGTCCGAATTCCAGTGTGAACAATAAGAATGCATTTGTAATTTTTCCTTTTTATAGAATCCACAAAATATTGCTGTCCAATTGTCGGGAATTTCTTGCCTTATCCATAATTACAAAAGTTTGTTCGACATCTTCAATAGAGTCGAGTCGAAATTCAACGGTATGGGGACTTGTGTTAGCTCATTTGCGGAAATTGTCATGCGGCCCTAAACTGTGAAATCAGTGATATTTCACTTGCTTATAACTTTTTCCCAGTAAAAGAAATATTTTCAAAATGGGTATCAAATTGTGTGCAATTATTTGATATGTCTATGTTTACAGGGATTTTTCATTTGCTCAGATAGTAAAAAGTACAGCTTTCACCATGTATGCGGCATGACGTCTGACAATTTACAGCGTCCGAATTCCAGTGTGCACAATAAGACTGCATTTCTACTTTTTCCTTTTTATAGAATCCACAAAATATTGGTGTCAAATTGTCGAGAATTACTTGCCTTATCCATAATTACAAAAGTTTTTTCGACACGTTGAATAGAGTCGAGGCGAAATTAAACGGTATGGGCACTTGTGTTAGCTCATTTGCGGAAATTGTCATGCGGCCCTAAACTGGGAAATCAGTGATATTTCACTTGTTTATAACTTTTTTCCAGCAAAAGAAATATTTTCAAAATGGGTATCAAATTGTGTGAAATTATTTGATTTATCTATGTTTGCAGGGATGGTTAATTTGGTCAGATAGTAAAAAGTACAGCTTTCACTATCTGCGCGGTATGTCGTCTGACAATTTACAGCGTCCGAATTCCAGCGTGCACAATAAGACTGCATTTGTAATTTTTCCTTTTTATAGAATCCACAAAATATTGCTGTCCAATTGTCGGGAATTTCTTGCCTTATCCATAATTACAAAAGTTTGTTCGACACCTTGAATAGAGTCGAGGCAAAATTCAACGGTATGGGGACTAGTGTTAGCTCATTTGCGGAAATTTTCATGCGGACGTAAACTGGGTAATCAGTCATAATTCAGTTTTTTATAACTTTTTTCCAGTAAAAGAAATATTTTCAAAATGGGTATCAAATTGTGTGCAATTATTTGATTCGTCTATGTATACATGGATTTTTCTTTTGCTCAGATAGTAAAAAGTACAGCTTTCACCATGTGCGCGGTATGTCGTCTGACAATTTACAGCGTCCGAATTCCAGTGTGCACAATAAGACTGCATTTCTACTTTTTCCTTTTTATAGAATCCACAAAATATTGGTGTCAAATTGTCGAGAATTACTTGCCTTATCCATAATTACAAAAGTTTTTTCGACACGTTGAATAGAGTCGAGGCGAAATTAAACGGTATGGGGACTTGTGTTAGCTCATTTGCGGAAATTGTCATGCGGCCCTAAACTGGGAAATCAGTGATATTTCACTTGTTTATAACTTTTTTCCAGTAAAAGAAATATTTTCAAAATGGGTATCAAATTGTGTGAAATTATTTGATTTGTCTATGTTTACAGGGATTTTTCATTTGCTCAGATAGTAAAAAGTACAGTTTCACCATGTGCGCGGTATCTCGTCTGACAATTTACAGCGTCCGAATTCCAGTGTGCACAATAAGACTGCATTTGTAATTTTTCCTTTTTATCGAATCCACAATATATTGGTGTCCAATTGTCGGGAATTCCTTACCTTATCCATAATTACAAAAGTTTTTTCGACACCTTGACTAGAGTCGTTTCGAAATTCAACGGTATGGGGACTTGTGTTAGCTCATTTGCGGAAATTGTCATGCGGCCCTAAACTGGGAAATCAGTCATATTTCACTTGTTTATAACTTTTTTCCAGTAAAAGAAATATTTTCAAAATGGGTATCAAATTGTGTGAAATTATTTGATTTATCTATGTTTACAGGGATGTTTTATTTGGTCATATAGTAAAAAGTACAGCTTTCACCATGTGCGCGGCATGACGTCTGACAATTTAAAGCGTCCGAATTCCAGTGTGCACAATAAGACTGCATTACTAATTTTTCCTTTTTATAGAATCCACAAAATATTGGTGTCAAATTGTCGTGAATTTCTTGCCTTATCCATAATTACAAAACTTTTTTCGACACCTTGATTAGAGTTGGGTCGAAATTCAACGGTATGGGGACTTGTGTTAGCTCATTTCTGGAAATTGTCATGCGGCCCTAAACTGGGAAATCAGTGATATTTCACTTGTTTATAACTTTTTTCCAGTAAAAGAAATATTTTCACAATGGGTATCAAATTGTGTGCAATTATTTGATTTATCTATGTTTACAGGGATGTTTCATTTGGTCAGATAGTAAAAAGTACAGCTTTCACTATGTGCGCGGTATGTCGTCTGACAATTTACAGCGTCCGAATTCCAGTGTGCACAATAAGACTGCATTTGTAATTTTTCCTTTTTATAGAATCCACAAAATATTGGTATCAAATTGTCGAGAATTTCTTGCCTTATCCATGATTACAAAAGTTTGTTCGACACCTTGAATAGAGTCGAGGCAAAATTCAACGGTATGGGGACTAGTGTTAGCTCATTTGCGGAAATTTTCATGCGGACCTAAACTGCGTAATCAGTCATAATTCACTTTTTTATAACTTTTTTCCAGTAAAAGAAATATTTTCAAAATGGGTATCAAATTGTGTGCAATTATTTGATTTTCTGTGTATACAGGAATTTTTCTTTTGCTCAGATAGTAAAAAGTACACCTTTCACCATATGCGCGGTATGTCGTCTGACAATATACAGCGTCCGAATTCCAGTGTGAACAATAAGAATGCATTTGTAATTTTTCCTTTTTATAGAATCCACAAAATATTGCTGTCCAATTGTCGGGAATTTCTTGCCTTATCCATAATTACAAAAGTTTTTTCGACACAATATAGTCGATTCGAAATTCAACGGTATGGGGACTTGTGTTAGCTCATTTGTGAAAATTTTCATGCGGCCCTAAACTGGGAAATCAGTCATATTTCACTTGTTTATAACTTTTTTCCAGTAAAAGAAATATTTTCAAAATGGGTATCAAATTGTGTGCAATTATTAGATATGTCTATGTTTACAGGGATTTTTCATTTGCTCAGATAGTAAAAAGTACAGCTTTCACCATGTGCGCGGCATGACGTCTGACAATTTACAGCGTCCGAATTCCAGTATGCACAATAAGACTGCATTTCTACTTTTTCCATTTTATAGAATCCACAAAATATTGGTGTCAAATTGTCGAAAATTTCTTGCCTTATCCATAATTACAAAAGTTTTTTCGACACGTTGAATAGAGTTGAGGCGAAATTTAACGGTATGGGGACTTGTGTTAGCTCATTTGCGGAAATTGTCATGCGGCCGTAAACTGGGAAATCAGTGATATTGCAGTTGTTTATAACTTTTTTCCAGTAACAGAAATGTTTTCAAAATGGGTATCAAATTGTGTGAAATTATTTGATTTATCTATGTTTACAGGGATGTTTCATTTGGTCAGATAGTAAAAAGTACAGCTTTCACTATGTGCGCGGTATGTCGTCTGAAAATTTACAGCGTCCGAATTCCAGTGTTCACAATAAGACTGCATTTGTAATTTTTCCTTTTTATAGAATCCACAAAATATTGGTGTCAAATTGTCGAGAATTTCGTGCCTTATCCATAATTACAAAAGTTTGTTCGACACCTTTAATAGAGTCGAGGCAAAATTCAACGGTATGGGGAGTAGTGTTAGCTCATTTGCGGAAATTGTTATGCGGCCCTAAACTGGGAAATCAGTCATATTTCACTTGTTTATAACTTTTTTCCAGTAAAAGAAATATTTTCAAAATGGGTATCAAATTGTGTGCAATTATTTGATTTGTCTATGTATACAGGGATTTTTCTTTTGCTCAGATAGTAAAAAGTACAGCTTTCACGATGTGCGCGGTATGTCGTCTGACAATTTACAGCGTCCGAATTCCAATGTGCACAATAAGACCGCATTTGTAATTTTTCCTTTTCAAAAATCCACAAAATATTGGTGTCAAATTGTCGGAATTTCTTGCCTTATCCATAATTACAAAAGTTTGTTCGACACCTTGAATAGAGTCGAGGCAAAATTCAACAGTATGGGGACTAGTGTTAGCTCATTTGCGGAAATTTTCGTGCGGACCTAAACTGGGTAATCAGTCATAATTCACGTTTTTATAACTTTTTTCAAGTAAAAGAAATTATTTCAAAATGGATATCAAATTGTGTGCAATTATTTGATTTGTCTATGTATACAGGGATTTTTCTTTTGCTCAGATAGTAAAAAGTACAGCTTTCACGATGTGCGCGGTATGTCGTCTGACAATATACAGCGTCCGAATTCCAGTGTGCACAATACGAATGCATTTGTAATTTTTCCTTTTTATAGAATCCACAAAATATTGCTGTCCAATTGTCGCGAATTTCTTGCCTTATCCATAATTACAAAAGTTTTTTCGACACCTATATTAGAGTTGGGTCAAAATTCAACGGTATGGAGACTAGTGCTAGCTCATTTGCGGAAATTTTCATGCGGACCTAAACAAATTGTGTGCAATTATTTGATTCGTCTATGTATACAGGGATTTTTCTTTTGCTCAGATAGTAAAAAGTACAGCTTTCACCATGTGCGCGTTATGTCGTCGGACAATTTACAGCGTACGAATTCCAGCGTGCACAATAAGACCCGATTTGTAATTTTTCCTTTTTATCGAATCCACAACATATTGGTGTCAAATTGTCGGGAATTTCTTGCCTTATCCATAATTCCAAAAGTTTTTTCGACACCTTGATTAGATTCGATTCGAAATACAACGGTATGGGGACTTGTGTTAGCTCATTTGCGGAAATTGTCATGCGGCCCTAAACTGGGAAATCAGTGATATTTCACTTGTTTATAACTTTTTTCCAGTAAAAAGAAATATTTTCAAAATGGGTATCAAATTGTTTGAAATTATTTGATTTTTCTATGTTTACAGGGATTTTTCATTTGCTCAGATAGTAAAAAGTACAGCTTTCACTATGTGCACGGTATGTCGTCTGACAATTTACAGCGTCCGAATTCCAGTGTGCACAATAAGACTGCATATGTAATTTTTCCTTTTTATTGAATCCACAATATATTGGTGTCCAATTGTCGGGAATTCCTTACCTTATCCATAATTACGAAAGTTTTTTCGACACCTTGAATAGAGTCGATTCGAAATACAACGGTATGGGGACTTGTGTTAGCTCATTTGTGGAAATTGTCATGCGGCCCTAAACTGGGAAATCAGTCATATTTCACTTGTTTATAACTTTTTTCCAGTAAAAGAAATATTTTCAAAATGGGTATCAAATTGTGTGCACTTATTTGATATGTCTATGTTTACAGGGATTTTTCATTTGCTCAGATAGTAAAAAGTACAGCTTTCAATATGTGCGCGGCTTGACGTCTGACAATTTACAGCGACCGAATTCCAGTGTGCACAATAATACTGCATTTCTACTTTTTCCTTAAGATAGAATCCACAAAATATTGGTGTCAAATTGTCGGGAATTTCTTGCCTTATCCATAACTACAAAAGTTTTTTCGACACCATGAATAGAGTCGAGGCAAAATTCAACGGTATGGGGACAAGAGTTAGGTCATTTGTGGAAATTGTCATGCGGCCCTAAACTGGGAAATCAGTCATATTTCACTTGTTTATAACTTTTTTCCAGTAAAAGAAATATTTTCAAAATGGGTAGCAAATTGTGTGCAATTATTTGATTTGTCTATGTATACAGGGATTTTTCTTTTGCTCAGATAGTAAAAAGTACTGCTTTCACCATGTGCGCGGTATGTCGTCTGACAATATACAGCGTCCGAATTCCAGTGTGAACAATAAGAATGCATTTGTAATTTTTCCTTTTTATAGAATCCACAAAATATTGCTGTCCAATTGTCGGGGATTTCCTGCCTTATCCATAATTACAAAATTTTGTTCGACACATTGAATAGAGTCGAGGCAAAATTCAACGGTATGGGGACTAGTGTTAGCTCATTTGCGGAAATTTTCATGCGGACCTAAACTGGGTAATCAGTCATAATTCACTTTTTTATAACCTTATTCCAGTAAAAAAAATATTTTCAAAATGGGTATCAAATTGTGTGCAATTATTTGATTTGTCTATGTATACAGGGATTTTTCTTTTGCTCAGATAGTAAAAAGTACAGCTTTCACCATGTGCGCGGTATGTCGTCTGACAATTTACAAATCCGAATTCCAATGTGCACAATAAGACTGCATTTGTAATTTTTCCTTTTTATCGAATCCACAATATATTGGTGTCCAATTGTCGGGAATTCCTTACATTATCCATAATTACAAAAGTTTTTTCGACACCTTGAATATAGTCGATACGAAATTCAACGGTATGGGGACTTGTGTTAGCTCATTTGCGGAAATTATCATGCGGCCCTAAACTGGGAAATCAGTCATATTTCAATTGTTTATAACTTTTTTCCAGTAAAAGAAATATTTTAAAAATGGGTATCAAATTGTGTGCAATTATTTGATATGTCTATGTTTACAGGGATTTTTCATTTGCTCAGATAGTAAAAAGTACAGCTTTCACCATGTCCGCGGCATGACGTCTGACAATTTACTGCGTCCGAATTCCAGTGTGCACAATAAGACTGCATTTGTAATTTTTCCTTTTTATAGAATCCACAAAATATTGGTGTCAAATTGTCGGGAATTTCTTGCCTTATCCATAATTACAAAAGTTTTTTCGACACCTTGATTAGAGTCGGGTCGAAATTCAACGGTATGGGGACTTGTGTTAGCTCATTTGCGGAAATTGTCATGCGGCCCTAAACTGGGAAATCAGTGATATTTCACATGTTTTTAACTTTTTTCCTGTAAAAGAAATATTTTCAAAATGGGTATCAAATTGTGTGCAATTATTTGATTTGTCTATGTATACAGGGATTTTTCTTTTGCTCAGATATTAAAAAGTACAGCTTTCACCATGCGCGCGGTATGTCGTCTGACAATATACAACGTCCGAATTCCAGTGTGAACAATATGAATGCATTTGTAATTTTTCCTTTTTATAGAATCCACAAAATATTGCTGTCCAATTGTCGGAAATCTCTTGCCTTATCCATAATTACAAAAGTTTTTTCGACACCTTGAATAGAGTCGAGGCAAAATTCAACGGTATGGGGACTAGTGTTAGCTCATTTGCGGAAATTTTCATGCGGACCTAAACTGGGTAATCTGTCATAATTCACTTGTTTATAACTTTTTTCCAGTAAAAGAAATATTTTCAAAATGGGTATCAAATTGTGTGAAATTATTTGATTTATCTATGTTTACAGGGATGTTTTATTTGGTCATATAGTAAAAAGTACAGCTTTCACCATGTGCGCGGTATGTCGTCTGACAATTTACAGCGTCCGAATTCCACTGTGCACAATAAGATTGCATTTGTAATTTTTCCTTTTTATCGAATCCACAATATATTGGTGTCAAATTGTCGGGAATTTCTTGCCTTATCCATAATTACAAAACTTTTTTGGACACCTTGATTAGAGTCGAGTCGAAATTCAACGGTATGGGGACTTGTGTTAGCTCATTTGCGGAAATTGTCATGCGGCCCTAAACTGGGAAATCAGTGATATTTTACTTGTTTATAACTTTTTTCCAGTAAAAGAAATATTTTCAAAATGGGTATCAAATTGTGTGAAATTATTTGATTTGTCTATGTTTACAGGGATTTTTCATTTGCTCAGATAGTAAAAAGTACAGCTTTCACCATGTGCGCGGTATGTCGTCTGACAATTTACAGCGTCCGAATTCCAGTGTGCACAATAAGACTGCATTTGTAATTCTTCCTTTTTATCGAATCCACAATATATTGGTGTCAAATTGTCGGGATTTTCTTGCCTTATCCATAATTACAAAAGTTTTTTCGACACGCTGAATAGAGTTTAGGCGAAATTTAACGGTATGGGGACTTGCGTTAGCTCATTTGCGGAAATTGTCATGCGGCCCTAAACTGGGAAATCAGTCATATTTCACTTGTTTATAACTTTTTTCCAGTAAAAGAAATATTTTCAAAATGGGTATCAAATTGTGTTAAATTATTTGATTTATCTATGTTTACAGGGATGTTTCATTGGGTCAGATAGTAAAAAGTATAGCTTTCACTATGTGCGCGGTATGTCGTCTGACAATTTACAGCGTCAGAATTCCAGTGTGCACAATAAGACTGCATTTGTAATTTTTCTTTTTTATAGAATCCACAAAATATTGGTGTCAAATTGTCGTGAATTTCTTGCCTTATCCATAATTACAAAAGTTTGTTCGACACCTTGAATAGAGTCGAGGCAAAATTCAACGGTATGGGGACTAGTGTTAGCTCATTTGCGGAAATTTTCATGCGGACCTAAACTGGGTAATCAGACATAAATCACGTTTTTATAACTTTTTTCCAGTAAAAGAAATATTTTCAAAATGGGTATCAAAATTTTTGCAATTATTAGATTTGTCTATTTATACAGGGATTTTTCTTTTGCTCAGATAGTAAAAAGTACAGCTTTCACGATGTGCGCGGTATGTCGTCTGACAATATACAGCGTCCGAATTCCAGTGTGCACAATAAGAATGCATTTGTAATTTTTCCTTTTTATAGAATCCACAAAATATTGCTGTCCAATTGTCGGGAATTTCTTGCCTTATCCATAATTACAAAAGTTTGTTCGACACCTTGAATAGAGTCGAGGCAAAATTCAACGGTATGGGGACTAGTGTTAGCTCATTTGCGGAAATTTTCATGCGGACCTAAACTGGGTAATCTGTCATAATTCACTTTTTTATAACTTTTTTCCAGTAAAAGAAATATTTTCAAAATGGGTATCAAATTGTGTGAAATTATTTGATTTGTCTATGTTTACAGGGATTTTTCATTTGCTCAGATAGTAAAAAGTACAGCTTTCACCATGTGCGCGGTATGTCGTCTGACAATTTACAGCGTCCGAATTCCAGTGTGCACAATAAGACTGCATTTGTAATTCTTCCTTTTTAACGAATCCACAATATATTGGTGTCAAATTGTCGGGATTTTCTTGCCTTATCCATAATTACAAAAGTTTTTTCGACACGCTGAATAGAATTTAGGCGAAATTTAACGGTATGGGGACTTGCGTTAGCTCATTTGCGGAAATTGTCATGCGGCCCTAAACTGGGAAATCAGTCATATTTCACTTGTTTATAACTTTTTTCCAGTAAAAGAAATATTTTCAAAATGGGTATCAAATTGTGTGAAATTATTTCATTTATCTATGTTTACAGGGATGTTTCATTGGGTCAGATTGTAAAAAGTATAGCTTTCACTATGTGCGCGGTATGTCGTCTGACAATTTACAGCGTCAGAATTCCAGTGTGCACAATAAGACTGCATTTGTAATTTTTCCTTTTTATAGAATCCACAAAATATTGGTGTCAAATTGTCGGGAATTTCTTGCCTTATCCATAATTACAAAAGTTTGTTCGACACCTTGAATAGAGTCGAGGCAAAATTCAACGGTATGGGGACTAGTGTTAGCTCATTTGCGGAAATTTTCATGGGGACCTAAACTGGGTAATCAGACATAATTCACGTTTTTATAACTTTTTTCCAGTAAAAGAAATATTTTCAAAATGGGTATCAAAATTTTTGCAATTATTAGATTTGTCTATTTATACAGGGATTTTTCTTTTGCTCAGATAGAAAAAAGTACAGCTTTCACGATGTGCGCGGTATGTCGTCTGACAATATACAGCGTCCGAATTCCAGTGTGCACAATAAGAATGCATTTGTAATTTTTCCTTTTTATAGAATCCACAAAATATTGCTGTCCAATTGTCGGGAATTTCTTGCCTTATCCATAATTACAAAAGTTTGTTGGACACCTTGAATAGAGTCGAGGCAAAATTCAACGGTATGTCGACTAGTGTTAGCTCATTTGCGGAAATTTTCATGCTGACCTAAACTGGGTAATCAGTCATAATTCACTTTTTTATAACTTTTTTCCAGTAAAAGAAATATTTTCAAAATGAGTATCAAATTGTGTGCAATTATTTGATTTGTCTATGTATACAGGGATTTTTCTTTTGCTCAGATAGTAAAAAGTACAGCTTTCACCATGTGCGCGGTATGTCGTCTGACAATATACAGCGTCCGAATTCCAGTGTGCACAATAAGAATGCATTTGTAATTTTTCCTTTTTATAGAATCCACAAAATATTGCTGTCCAATTGTCGGGAATTTCTTGCCTTATCCATAATTACAAAAGTTTTTTCGACACCTTGATTAGAGTCGGGTCGAAATTCAACGGTATGGGGACTTGTGTTAGCTCATTTGCGGTAATTGTCATGCGGCCCTAAACTGGGAAATCAGTGATAATTCACATGTTTTTAACTTTTTTCCAGTAAAAGAAATATTTTCAAAATGGGTATCAAATTGTGTGCAATTATTTGATATGTCTATGTTTACAGGGATTTTTCATTTGCTCAGATAGTAAAAAGTACAGCTTTCACCATGTGCGCGGCATGACGTCTGACAATTTACAGCGACCGAATTCCAGAGTGCACAATAAGACTGCATTTCTACTTTTTCATTTTTATAGAATCCACAAAATATTGGTGTCAAATTGTCGAGAATTACTTGCCTTATCCATAATTACAAAAGTTTGTTCGACACCTTGAATAGAGTCGAGGCAAAATTCAACGGTATGGGGACTAGTGTTAGCTCATTTGCGGAAATTTTCATGGGGACCTAAACTGGGTAATCAGACATAATTCACGTTTTTATAACTTTTTTCCAGTAAAAGAAATATTTTCAAAATGGGTATCAAAATTTTTGCAATTATTAGATTTGTCTATTTATACAGGGATTTTTCTTTTGCTCAGATAGAAAAAAGTACAGCTTTCACGATGTGCGCGGTATGTCGTCTGACAATATACAGCGTCCGAATTCCAGTGTGCACAATAAGAATGCATTTGTAATTTTTCCTTTTTATAGAATCCACAAAATATTGCTGTCCAATTGTCGGGAATTTCTTGCCTTATCCATAATTACAAAAGTTTGTTGGACACCTTGAATAGAGTCGAGGCAAAATTCAACGGTATGTCGACTAGTGTTAGCTCATTTGCGGAAATTTTCATGCTGACCTAAACTGGGTAATCAGTCATAATTCACTTTTTTATAACTTTTTTCCAGTAAAAGAAATATTTTCAAAATGAGTATCAAATTGTGTGCAATTATTTGATTTGTCTATGTATACAGGGATTTTTCTTTTGCTCAGATAGTAAAAAGTACAGCTTTCACCATGTGCGCGGTATGTCGTCTGACAATATACAGCGTCCGAATTCCAGTGTGCACAATAAGAATGCATTTGTAATTTTTCCTTTTTATAGAATCCACAAAATATTGCTGTCCAATTGTCGGGAATTTCTTGCCTTATCCATAATTACAAAAGTTTTTTCGACACCTTGATTAGAGTCGGGTCGAAATTCAACGGTATGGGGACTTGTGTTAGCTCATTTGCGGTAATTGTCATGCGGCCCTAAACTGGGAAATCAGTGATAATTCACATGTTTTTAACTTTTTTCCAGTAAAAGAAATATTTTCAAAATGGGTATCAAATTGTGTGCAATTATTTGATATGTCTATGTTTACAGGGATTTTTCATTTGCTCAGATAGTAAAAAGTACAGCTTTCACCATGTGCGCGGCATGACGTCTGACAATTTACAGCGACCGAATTCCAGAGTGCACAATAAGACTGCATTTCTACTTTTTCATTTTTATAGAATCCACAAAATATTGGTGTCAAATTGTCGAGAATTACTTGCCTTATCCATAATTACAAAAGTTTTTTCGACACGTTGAATAGAGTCGAGGCGAAATTAAACGGTATGGGGACTTGTGTTAGCTCATTTGCGGAAATTGTCATGCGGCCCTAAACTGGGAAATCAGTGATATTTCACTTGTTTATAAATTTTTTCCAGTAAAAGAAATATTTGCAAAATGGGTATCAAATTGTGTGAAATTATTTGATTTGTCTATGTTTACATGGATTTTTCATTTGCTCAGATAGTAAAAAGTACAGCTTTCACCATGTGCGCGGTATCTCGTCTGACAATTTACAGCGTCCGAATTCCAGTGTGCACAATAAGACTGCATTTGTAATTTTTCCTTTTTATAGAATCCACAAAATATTGGTGTCAAATTGTCGAGAATTTCGTGCCTTATCCATAATTACAAAAGTTTGTTCGACACCTTGAATAGAGTCGAGGCAAAATTCAACGGTATGGGGACAATGTTAGCTCATTTGCGGAAATTTTCATGCGGACCTAAACTGGGTAATCAGTCATAATTCACTTTTTTATAACTTTTTTCCAGTAAAAGAAATATTTTCAAAATGGGTATCAAATTGTGTGCAATTATTTGATTTGTCTATGTATACAGGGATTTTTCTTTTGCTCAGATAGTAAAAAGTACAGCTTTCACCATGTGCGCGGTATGTCGTCTGACAATTTACAGCGTCCGAATTCCAGTGTGCACAATAAGACTGCATTTCTACTTTTTCCTTTTTATAGAATCCACAAAATATTGGTGTTAAATTGTCGTGAATTTCTTGCCTTATCCATAATTACAAAAGTTTTTTCGACACCTTGAATAGAGTCGAGGCAAAATTCAACGGTATGGGGACTAGTGTTAGCTCATTTGCGGAAATTGTCATGCGGACCTAAACTGGGTAATCAGTCATAATTCACTTTTTTATAACTTTTTTCCAGTAAAAGAAATATTTTCAAAATGGGTATCAAATTGTGTGCTATTATTTGATTTGTCTATGTTTACAGGGATTTTTCTTTTGCTCAGATAGTAAAAAGTACAGCTTTCACCATGTGCGCGGTATGTCGTCTGACAATTTACAGCGTCGGAATTCCAGTGTGCACAATAAGACTGCATTTGTAATTTTTCCTTTTTATCGAATCCACAATATATTGCTGTGAAATTGTCGAGAATTTCTTGCCATATCCATAATTACAAAAGTTTTTTCGACACCTTGATTAGAGTCGAGTCGAAATTCAACGGTATGGGGACTTGTGTTAGCTCATTTGTGGAAATTTCATGCGGACCTAAACTGGGTAATCAGTCATAATTCAGTTTTATAACTTTTTTTCAGTAAAAGAAATATTTTCAAAATGGGTATAAAATTGTGTGAAATTATTTGATTTGTCTATGTTTACAGGGATTTTTCATTTGCTCAGATAGTAAAAATTACAGCTTTCACCATGTTCGCGGTATGTCGTCTGACAATTTAGAGTGTCCGAATTCCAGTGTGCACAATAAGACTGCATTTGTAATTTTTCCTTTTTATCGAATCCACAATATATTGGTGTCCAATTGTCGGGAATTCCTTACCTGATCCATAATCACGAAAGTTTTTTCGACACCTTGAATAGAGTCGATTCGAAATTCAACGGTATGGGGACTTGTGTTATCTCATTTGTGGAAATTTTCATGCGGACCTAAACTGGGTAATCAGTCATAATTCAATTTTATAACTTTTTTCCAGTAAAAGAAATATTTTCAAAATGGGTATCAAATTGTGTGCAATTATTTGATTTGTCTATGTATACAGGGATTTTTCTTTTGCTCAGATAGTAAAAAGTACAGCTTTCACCATGTACGTGGTATATCGTCTGACAATTTAGAGCGTCCGAATTCCAGTGTGCACAATGAGACTGCATTTGTAATTTTGCCTTTTTATAGAATCCACAATATATTGGTGTCCAATTCTCGGGAATTCCTTACCTTATCCATAATTACGGAAGTTTTTTCGACACCTTGAATAGAGTCGATTCGAAATTCAACGGTATGGGGACTTGTGTTAGCTCATTTGTGGAAATTGTCATGCGGCCCTAAACTGGGAAATTAGTCATATTTCACTTGTTTATAACTTTTTTCCAGTAAATGAAATATTTTCAAAATGGGTATCAAATTGTGTGCCATTATTTGAAATGTCTATGTTTACAGGGATTTTTCATTTGCTCAGATAGTAAAAAGTACACCTTTCACCATGTTCGCGGCATGACGTCTGACAATTTACAGCGTCCGAATTCCAGTGTGCACAATAAGAATGCATTTCTACTTTTTCCTTTATAGAGAATCC
This sequence comes from Acanthosepion esculentum, assembly GCA_964036315.1. Lineage (NCBI taxonomy): Eukaryota > Metazoa > Mollusca > Cephalopoda > Sepiida > Sepiidae > Acanthosepion > Acanthosepion esculentum. Next base: position 80,005,979 of record OZ038509.1, read on the forward strand.
ACAAAATATAGGTGTCAAATTGTCGAGAATTTCTTGCATTATCCATAATTACAAAAGTTTGTTCGACACATTGAATAGAGTCGAGGCAAAATTCAACGGTATGGGGACTAGTGTTAGCTCATTTGCGGAAATTGTCATGCGGCCTATACTGGGAAATCAGTGATATTTCACATGTTTATAACTTTTTTTCCAGTAAAAGAAATATTTTCAAAATGGGTACCAAATTGAGTGCAATTATTTGATTTGTCTATGTATACAGGGATTTTTCTTTTGCTCAGATAGTAAAAAGTACAGCTTTCACCATGTGCGTGGCATGACGTCTGACAATTTACAGCGTCCGAATTCCAGTGTGCACAATAAGAATGCATTTCTACTTTTTCCTTTATAGAGAATCCACAAAATATAGGTGTCAAATTGTCGAGAATTTCTTGCATTATCCATAATTACAAAAGTTTTTTCGACACGTTGAATAGAGTCGAGGCGAAATTAAACGGTATGGGGACTTGTGTTAGCTCATTTGCGGAAATTGTCATGCGGCCCTAAACTGGGAAATCAGTGATATTTCACTTGTTTATAAATTTTTTCCAGTAAAAGAAATATTTGCAAAATGGGTATCAAATTGTGTGAAATTATTTGATTTGTCTATGTTTACATGGATTTTTCATTTGCTCAGATAGTAAAAAGTACAGCTTTCACCATGTGCGCGGTATCTCGTCTGACAATTTACAGCGTCCGAATTCCAGTGTGCACAATAAGACTGCATTTGTAATTTTTCCTTTTTATAGAATCCACAAAATATTGGTGTCAAATTGTCGAGAATTTCGTGCCTTATCCATAATTACAAAAGTTTGTTCGACACCTTGAATAGAGTCGAGGCAAAATTCAACGGTATGGGGACAATGTTAGCTCATTTGCGGAAATTTTCATGCGGACCTAAACTGGGTAATCAGTCATAATTCACTTTTTTATAACTTTTTTCCAGTAAAAGAAATATTTTCAAAATGGGTATCAAATTGTGTGCAATTATTTGATTTGTCTATGTATACAGGGATTTTTCTTTTGCTCAGATAGTAAAAAGTACAGCTTTCACCATGTGCGCGGTATGTCGTCTGACAATTTACAGCGTCCGAATTCCAGTGTGCACAATAAGACTGCATTTCTACTTTTTCCTTTTTATAGAATCCACAAAATATTGGTGTTAAATTGTCGTGAATTTCTTGCCTTATCCATAATTACAAAAGTTTTTTCGACACCTTGAATAGAGTCGAGGCAAAATTCAACGGTATGGGGACTAGTGTTAGCTCATTTGCGGAAATTGTCATGCGGACCTAAACTGGGTAATCAGTCATAATTCACTTTTTTATAACTTTTTTCCAGTAAAAGAAATATTTTCAAAATGGGTATCAAATTGTGTGCTATTATTTGATTTGTCTATGTTTACAGGGATTTTTCTTTTGCTCAGATAGTAAAAAGTACAGCTTTCACCATGTGCGCGGTATGTCGTCTGACAATTTACAGCGTCGGAATTCCAGAGTGCACAATAAGACTGCATTTGTAATTTTTCCTTTTTATCGAATCCACAATATATTGCTGTGAAATTGTCGAGAATTTCTTGCCATATCCATAATTACAAAAGTTTTTTCGACACCTTGATTAGAGTCGAGTCGAAATTCAACGGTATGGGGACTTGTGTTAGCTCATTTGTGGAAATTTCATGCGGACCTAAACTGGGTAATCAGTCATAATTCAATTTTATAACTTTTTTTCAGTAAAAGAAATATTTTCAAAATGGGTATAAAATTGTGTGAAATTATTTGATTTGTCTATGTTTACAGGGATTTTTCATTTGCTCAGATAGTAAAAATTACAGCTTTCACCATGTTCGCGGTATGTCGTCTGACAATTTAGAGTGTCCGAATTCCAGTGTGCACAATAAGACTGCATTTGTAATTTTTCCTTTTTATCGAATCCACAATATATTGGTGTCCAATTGTCGGGAATTCCTTACCTGATCCATAATCACGAAAGTTTTTTCGACACCTTGAATAGAGTCGATTCGAAATTCAACGGTATGGGGACTTGTGTTATCTCATTTGTGGAAATTTTCATGCGGACCTAAACTGGGTAATCAGTCATAATTCAATTTTATAACTTTTTTCCAGTAAAAGAAATATTTTCAAAATGGGTATCAAATTGTGTGCAATTATTTGATTTGTCTATGTATACAGGGATTTTTCTTTTGCTCAGATAGTAAAAAGTACAGCTTTCACCATGTACGTGGTATATCGTCTGACAATTTAGAGCGTCCGAATTCCAGTGTGCACAATGAGACTGCATTTGTAATTTTGCCTTTTTATAGAATCCACAATATATTGGTGTCCAATTCTCGGGAATTCCTTACCTTATCCATAATTACGGAAGTTTTTTCGACACCTTGAATAGAGTCGATTCGAAATTCAACGGTATGGGGACTTGTGTTAGCTCATTTGTGGAAATTGTCATGCGGCCCTAAACTGGGAAATTAGTCATATTTCACTTGTTTATAACTTTTTTCCAGTAAATGAAATATTTTCAAAATGGGTATCAAATTGTGTGCCATTATTTGAAATGTCTATGTTTACAGGGATTTTTCATTTGCTCAGATAGTAAAAAGTACACCTTTCACCATGTTCGCGGCATGACGTCTGACAATTTACAGCGTCCGAATTCCAGTGTGCACAATAAGAATGCATTTCTACTTTTTCCTTTATAGAGAATCCACAAAATATAGGTGTCAAATTGTCGAGAATTTCTTGCATTATCCATAATTACAAAAGTTTGTTCGACACATTGAATAGAGTCGAGGCAAAATTCAACGGTATGGGGACTAGTGTTAGCTCATTTGCGGAAATTGTCATGCGGCCTATACTGGGAAATCAGTGATATTTCACATGTTTATAACTTTTTTTCCAGTAAAAGAAATATTTTCAAAATGGGTACCAAATTGAGTGCAATTATTTGATTTGTCTATGTATACAGGGATTTTTCTTTTGCTCAGATAGTAAAAAGTACAGCTTTCACCATGTGCGTGGCATGACGTCTGACAATTTACAGCGTCCGTATTCCTGTGTGCACAATAAGACTGCATTTCTACTTTTTCCTTTTAATAGAATCCACAAAATATTGGTGTCAAATTGTCGAGAATTTCTTGCATTATCCATAATTACAAACGTTTGTTGGATACCTTGAATAGAGTCGAGGCAAAATTCAACGGTATGGGGAGTAGTGTTAGCTCATTTGCGGAAATTTTCATGCGGACCTAACCTGGGTAATCAGTCATAATTCACTTTTTTATAACTTTCTTTCAGTGAAAGAAATATTTTCAAAATGGGTATCAAATTGTGTGCAATTATGTGATTTGTCTATGTATGCAGGGATTTTTCTTTTGCTCAGATAGTAAAAAGTACAGCTTTCACCATGTGCGCGGTATGTCGTCTGACAATATACAGCGTCCGAATTCCAGTGTGAACAATAAGAATGCATTTGTAATTTTTCCTTTTTATCGAATCCACAATATATTGGTGTCGAATTGTCGGGAATTCCTTACCTTATCCATAATTACAAAAGTTTTTTCGACACCTTGATTAGAGTCGAGTCGAAATTCAACGGTATGGGGACTTGTGTTAGCTCATTTGCGGAAATTGTCATGCGGCCCTAAACTGGGAAATCAGTGATATTTCACATGTTTATAACTTTTTTCCAGTAAAAGAAATATTTTCAAAATGGGTATCAAATTGTGTGATATTATTTGATTTGTATATGTTCACAGGGATTTTTCATGTGCTCAGATAGTAAAAAGTACAGCTTTCACCATGTGCGCGGTATGTCGTTTTACAATTTACAGCGTCCAAATTCCAGTGTGCACAATAAGTATGCATTCCTACTTTTTCCTTTTTAGAGAATCCACAAAATATTGGTGTCAAATTGCCGAAAATGTCTTGCCTTATCCATAATTACAAAAGTTTGTTCGACACCTTGAATAGAGTCGAGGCAAAATTCAAAGGTATGGGGACTAGTGTTAGCTCATTTGCGGAAATTTTCATGCGGACCTAAACTGGGTAATAAGACATAATTCACGTTTTTATAAATTTTTCCATTAAAAAAATATTTTCAAAATGGGTATCAAATTGTGTGCAATTATTTGATTTGTCTATGTATACAGGGATTTTTCTTTTGCTCAGATAGTAAAAAGTACAGCTTTCACGATGTGCCCGGTATGTCGTCTGACAATATACAGCATCCAAATTCCAGTGTGCACAATATGAATGCATTTGTAATTTTTCCTTTTTATAGAATCCACAAAATATTGCTGTCCAATTGTCGGGAATTTCTTGCCTTATCCATAATTACAAAAGTTTTTTCGACACCTTGATTAGAGTTGGGTCGAAATTCAACGGTATGGGGACTTGTGTTAGCTCATTTGCGGAAATTGTCATGCGGCCCTAAACTGGGAAATCAGTGATATTTCACATGTTTATAACTTTTTTCCAGTAAAAGAAATATTTTCAAAATGGGTATCAAATTGTGTGCAATTATTTGATTTGTCTATGTTTACAGGGATTTTTCATTTGCTCAGATAGTAAAAAGTACATTTTTCAACATGTGCGCGGCATGACGTCTGACAATTTATAGCGTCCGAATTCCAGTGTGCACAATAAGAATGCATTTCTACTTTTTCCTTTTTAGAGAATCCACAAAATATTGGTGTCAAATTGTCGCGAATTTCTTGCCTTATCCATAATTACAAAAGTTTTTTGGACACGTTGAATAGAGTCGAGGCGAAATTTAACGGTATGGGGACTTGTGTTAGCTCATTTGCGGAAATTGTCATGCGGCGCTAAACTGGGAAATCAGTGATATTTCACTTGTTTATAACTTTTTTCCAGTAAAAGAAATATTTTCAAAATGGTTATGAAATTGTGTGAAATTATTTGATTTATCTATGTTTACAGGGATGTTTCATTTGGTCAGATAGTAAAAAGTACAGCTTTCACTATGTGCGCGGTATGTCGTCTGACAATTTACAGCGTCCGAATTCCAGTGTGCACAATAAGACTGCATTTGTAATTTTTCCTTTTTATAGAATCCACAAAATATTGGTTTCAAATTGTCGAGAATTTCGTGCCTTATCCATAATTACAAAAGTTTGTTCGATACCTTGAATAGAGTCGAGGCAAAATTCAACGGTATGGGGACAAGTGTTAGCTCATTTGCGGAAATTTTCATGCGGACCTAAACTGGGTAATCAGTCATAATTCACTTTTTTATAACTTTTTTCCAGTAAAAGAAATATTTTCAAAATGGGTATCAAATTGTGTGCAATTATTTGATTTGTCTATGTATACAGGGATTTTTCTTTTGCTCAGATAGTAAAAAGTACAGCTTTCACCATGTGCGCGGTATGTCTTCTGACAATTTACAGCGTCCGAATTCCAGTGTGCACAATAAGAATGCATTTGTAATTTTTCCTTTTTATAGAATCCACAAAATATTGCTGTCCAATTGTCGGGAATTTCTTGCCTTATCCATAATTACAAAAGTTTTTTCGGCACCTTGAATAGAGTCGAGGCGAAATTCAACGGTATGGGGACTTGTGTTAGCTCATTTGTGGAAATTGTCATGCGGCCCTAAACTGGGAAATCCGTCATAATTCACTTGTTTATAACTGTTTTCCACTAAGAGAAATATTTTCAAAATGGGTATCAAATTGTGTGCAATTATTTGATATGTCTATGTTTACAGGGATTTTTCATTTGCTCAGATAGTAAAAAGTACAGCTTTCACCATGTGCACGGCATGACGTCTGACAATTTATAGCGTCCGAATTCCAGTGTGCACAATAAGACTGCATTTCTACTTTTTCCATTTCATAGAATCCACAAAATATTGGTGTCAAATTGTCGAAAATTTCTTGTCTTATCCATAATTACAAAAGTTTGTTCGACACCTTGAATAGAGTCGAGGCAAAATTCAACGGTATGGGGACTAGTGTTAGCTCATTTGCGGAAATTTTCATGCAGACCTAAACTGGGTAATCAGTCATAATTCACTTTTTTATAACTTTTTTCCAGTAAAAGAAATATTTTCAAAATGGGTATCAAATTGTGTGCAATTATTTGATTTGTCTATGTATACAGGGATTTTTCTTTTGCTCAGACAGTAAAATGTACAGCTTTCACCATGTGCGCGGTATGTCGTCTGACAATATAGAGCGTCCCAATTCCAGTGTGAACAATAAGAATGCATTTGTAATTTTTCCTTTTTATCGGATCCACAATATATTGGTGTAAAATTGCAGAGAATTTCTTGCCTCATCCATAATTACAAAAGTTTTTTCGATACCTTGATTAGAGTCGAGTCGAAATTCAACGGTATGGGGACTTGTGTTAGCTCATTTGCGGAAATTGTCATGCGGCCCTAAACTGGGAAATCAGTGATATTTCACTTGTTTTATAACTTTTTTCCAGTAAAAGAAATATTTTCAAAATGGGTATCAAATTGTGTGAAATTATTTGATTTATCTATGTTTACAGGGATGTTTCATTTGGTCAGATAGTAAAAAGTACAGCTTTCACTATGTGTGCGGTATGTCGTCTGACAATTTACAGCGTCCGAATTCCAGTGTGCACAATAAGAATGCATTTGTAATTTTTCCTTTTTATAGAATCCACAAAATATTGGTGTGAAATTGCCGAGAATTTCTTGCCTTATCCATAATTACAAAAGTTTTTTCGACACGTTGAATAGAGTCGAGGCAAAATTCAACGGTATGGGGACTTGTGTTAGCTCATTTGCGGAAATTGTCATGCGGCCCTAAACTGGGAAATCAGTGATATTTCACTTGTTTATGACTTTTTTACAGTAAAAGAAATATTTTCAAAATGGGTATCAAATTGTGTGCAATTATTTGATTTGTCTATGTTTACAGGGATTTTTCATTTGCTCAGATAGTAAAAAGTAAGCTTTCACAATGTGCGCGGTATGTCGTCTGACAATTTACAGCGTCCTAATTCCAGTGTGCACAATAAGACCGCATTTGTAATTTTTCCTTTTTATCGAATCCACAATATATTGGTGTACAATTGTCGGGAATTCCTTACCTGATCCATAATTACAAAAGTTTTTTCGACACCTTGATTAGAGTCGAGTCGAAATTCAACGGTATGGGGACTTGTGTTAGCTCATTTGTGGAAATAGTCATGCGGCCCTAAACTGGGAAATCAGTCATATTTCACTTGTTTATAACGTTTTTCCAGTAAAAGAAATATTTTCAAAATGGGTATCAAATTGTGTGCAATTATTTGATATGTCTATGTTTACAGGGATTTTTCATTTGCTCAGATAGTAAAAAGTACAGCTTTCAACATGTGCGCGGCATGACGTCTGAAAATTTACAGCGTCAGAATTCCAGTGTGTACAATAAGACTGCATTTCTACTTTTTCCTTTTTATAGAATCCACAAAATATTGGTGTAAAATCTTCGAGAATTTCTTGCCTTATCCATAATTACAAATGTTTTTTCGACGCGTTGAATAGAGTCGAGGCGAAATTTAACGGTATGGGGACTTGTGTCAGCTCATTTGCGGAAATTGTCATGCGGCCCTAAACTGTGAAATCAGTGATATTTTACTTGTTTATAACCTTTTTCCAGTTAAAGAAATATTTTCAAAATGGGTATCAAATTTTGTGAAATTATTTGATTTATCTATGTTTACAGGGATGTTTCATTTGGTCAGATAGTAAAAAGTACAGCTTTCACTATGTCCGCGGTATGTCGTCTGACAATTTACAGCGTCCGAATTCCAGTGTGCACAATAAGACCGCATTTGTAATTTTTCCTTTTTATCGAATCCACAATATATTGGTGTAAATTGTCGAAAATTTCTTGCCTTATCCATGATTACAAAAGTTCTTTCGACACCTTGATTAGAGTCGAGTCGAAATTCAACGGTATGGGGACTTGTGTTAGCTCATTTGCGGAAATTGTCATGCGGCCCTAAACTGGGAAATCAGTGATATTTCACTTGTTTATAACCTTTTTCCAGTAAAAGAAATATTTTCAAAATGGGTATCAAATTGTGTGCAATTATTTGATTTATCTATGTTTACAGGGATGTTTCATTTGGTCAGATAGTAAAAAGTACAGCTTTCACTATGTGCGCGTTATGTCGTCTGACAATTTACAGCGTCCGAATTCCAGTGTGCACAATAAGACTGCATTTGTAATTTTTCCTTTTTATAGAATCCACAAAATATTGGTGTCAAATTGTCGAGAATTTCTTGCCTTATCCATGATTACAAAAGTTTGTTCGACACCTTGAATAGAGTCGAGGCAAAATTCAACGGTATGGGGACTAGTGTTAGCTCCTTTGCGGAAATTTTCATGCGGACCTAAACTGGGTAATCAGTCATAATTCACTTTTTTATAACTTTTTTCCAGTAAAAGAAATATTTTCAAAATGGGTATCAAATTGTGTGCAATTATTTGATTTTCTATGTATACAGGAATTTTTCTTTTGCTCAGATAGTAAAAAATACAGCTTTCACGATGTGCGCGGTATGTCGTCTGACAATTTACAGCGTCCGAATTCCAGTGTGCACAATAAGACCGCATTTGTAATTTTTCCTTTTTATCGAATCCACAATATATTGGTTTCAAATTGTCGGAAATTTCTTGCCTTATCCATAATTACAAAAGTTTTTTCGACACCTTGATTAGAGTCGAGTCCAAATTCAACGGTATGGGGACTTGTGTTAGCTCATTTCTGGAAATTGTCATGCGGCCCTAAACTGGGAAATCAGTGATATTTCACTTGTTTATAACTTTTTTCCTGTAAAAGAAATATTTTCAAAATGGGTATCAAATTGTGTGCAATTATTTGATTTATCTATGTTTACAGGGATGTTTCATTTAATCAGATAGTAAAAAGTACAGCTTTCACTATGTGCGCGGTATGTCGTCTGACAATTTACAGCGTCCGAATTCCTGTGTGCACAATAAGACTGCATTTGTAATTTTTCCTTTTTATAGAATCCACAAAATATTGGTATCAAATTGTCGAGAATTTCTTGCCTTATCCATGATTACAAAAGTTTGTTCGACACCTTGAATAGAGTCGAGGCAAAATTCAACGGTATGGGGACTAGTGTTAGCTCATTTGCGGAAATTTTCATGCGGACCTAAACTGGGTAATCAGTCATAATTCACTTTTTTATAACTTTTTTCCAGTAAAAGAAATATTTTCAAAATGGGTATCAAATTGTGTGCAATTATGTGATTTGTCTATGTTTACATGGATTTTTCATTTGCTCAGATAGTAAAAAGTACAGCTTTCACGATGTGCGCGGTATGTCGTCTGACAATATACAGCGTCCGAATTCCAGTGTGAACAATAAGAATGCATTTGTAATTTTTCCTTTTTATGGAATCCACAAAATATTGCTGTCCAATTGTCGGGAATTTCTTGCCTTATCCATAATTACAAAAGTTTGTTCAACACCTTGAATAGAGTCGAGGCAAAATTCAAAGGTATGGGGACTAGTGTTAGCTCATTTCCCGAAATTTTCATGCGGACCTAAACTGGGTAATCAGTGATATTTCACATGTTTATAACTTTTTTCCAGTAATAGAAATATTTTCAAAATGGGTATCAAATTGTGTGCAATTATTTGATTTGTATATGTTTACAGGGATTTTTCATTTGCTCTGATAGTAAAAAGTACAGCTTTCACCATGTGCGCGGTATGTCGTTTGACAATTTACAGCGTCCGGATTCCAGTGTGCACAATAAGAATGCATTTCTACTTTTTCCTTTTTAGAGAATCCACAAAATATTTGTGTCAAATTGTCGTGAATTTCTTGCCTTATCCATAATTAGAAATGTTTTTTTGACACGTTGAATAGAGTCGAGGCGAAATTCAACGGTATGGGGACTTGTGTTAGCTCATTTGCGGAAATTGTCATGCGGCCCTAAACTGGGAAATCAGTGATATTTCACTTGTTTATAACTATTTTCCAGTAAACGAAATATTTTCAAAATGGGTATAAAATTGTGTGAAATTATTTGATTTATCTATGTTTACAGGGATGTTTCATTTGGTCAGATAGTAAAAAGTACAGTTTTCACTATGTGCACGATATGTCGTCTGACAATTTACAGCGTCAGAATTCCAGTGTGCACAATAAGACTGCATTTGTAATTTTTCCTTTTTTATAGAATCCACAAAATATTGGTGCCAAATTGTCGAGAATTTCTTGCCTTATCCATAATTACAAAAGTTTGTTCGACACCTTGAATAGAGTCGAGGCAAAATTCAACGGTATGGGGACTAGTGTTAGCTCATTTGCGGAAATTTTCATGCGGACCTAAACTGGGTAATCAGTCATAATTCACGTTTTTATAACTTTTTTCCAGTAAAAGAAATATTTTCAAAATGGGTATCAATTTCTTTGCAATTATTTGATTTGTCTATGTATACAGGGATTTTTCTTTTGCTCAGATAGTAAAAAGTACAGCTTTCACGATGTGCGCGGTATGTCATCTGACAATATACAGCGTCCGAATTCCAGTGTGCACAATAAGAATGCATTTGTAATTTTTCCTTTTTATAGAAGCCACAAAATATTGCTGGCCAATTGTTGGGAATTTCTTGCCTTATCCATAATTACAAAAGTTTTTTCGACACCTTGAATAGAGTCGAGGCAAAATTCAACGGTATGGGGACTAGTGTTAGCTCATTTGCGGAAATTTTCATGCGGACCTAAACTGGGTAATCAGTCATAATTCACGTTTTTATAACTTTTTTCCAGTGAAAGAAATATTTTCAAAATGGGTATCAATTTCTTTGCAATTATTTGATTTGTCTATGTATACAGGGATTTTTCTTTTGCTCAGATAGTAAAAAGTACAGCTTTCACGATGTGCGCGGTATGTCATCTGACAATATACAGCGTCCGAATTCCAGTGTGCACAATAAGAATGCATTTGTAATTTTTCCTTTTTATAAAAGCCACAAAATATTGCTGGCCAATTGTTGGGAATTTCTTGCCTTATCCATAATTACAAAAGTTTTTTCGACACCTTGAATAGAGTCGAGGCAAAATTCAACGGTATGGGGACTAGTGTTAGCTCATTTTCGGAAATTTTCATGCGGAGCTAAACTGGGTAATCAGTCATAATTCACTTTTTTATAACTTTTTTCCAGTAAGAGAAATATTTTCAAAATGGGTATCAAATTGTGTGCAATTATTTGATTTGTCTATGTATACAGGGATTTTTCTTTTGCTCAGATAGTAAAAAGTACAGCTTTCACCATGTGCGCGGTATGTCGTCTGGCAATATACAGCGTCCAAATTCCAGTGTGCACAATAAGACTGCATTTCTACTTTTTCATTTTTATAGAATCCACAAAATATTGGTGTCAAATTGTCGGGAATTTCTTGCCTTATCCATAATTACAAAAGCTTTTTCGACACCTTGATTAGAGTCGGGTCGAAATTCAACGGTATGGGGACTTGTGTTAGCTCATTTGCGGAAATTGTCATGCGGCCCTAAACTGGGAACTCAGTGATATTTCACTTGTTTATAACTTTTTCCAGTAAAAGAAATATTTTCAAAATGGGTATCAAATTGTGTGAAATTATTTGATTTGTCTATGTTTACAGGGATTTTTCATTTGCTCAGATAGTAAAAAGTACAGCTTTCACCGTGTGCACGGTATGTCGTCTGACAATTTACAGCGTCCGAATTCCAGTGTGCACAATAAGACTGCATTTGTAATTTTTCCTTTTTAACGAATCCACAATATATTGGTGTCCAATTGTCGGGAATTCCTTACCTTATCCATAATTACGGAAGTTTTTTCGACACTTTGAATAGAGTCGATTCGAAATCCAACGGTATGGGGACTTGTGTTAGCTCATTTGTGGAAATTTTTATGCGGCCCTAAACTGGGAAATTAGTCATATTTCAATTGTTTATAACTTTTTTCCAGTAAAAGAAATATTTTAAAAATGGGTATCAAATTGTGTGCAATTATTTGATATGTCTATGTTTACAGGGATTTTTCATTTGCTCAGATAGTAAAAAGTACAGCTTTCACCATGTGCGCGGCATGACGTCTGACAATTTACAGCGTCCGAATTCCAGTGTGCACAATAAGACTGCATTTGTAATTTTTCCTTTTTATAGAATCCACAAAATATTGGTGTCAAATTGTCGAGAATTTCTTGCCTTATCCATAATTACAAAAGTTTTTTCGACACCTTGATTAGAGTCGGGTCGAAATTCAACGGTATGGGGACTTGTGTTAGCTCATTTGCGGAAATTGTCATGCGGCCCTAAACTGGGAAATCAGTGATATTTCACATGTTTTTAACTTTTTTCCAGTAAAAGAAATATTTTCAAAATGGGTATCAATTTGTTTGCAATTATTTGATTTGTCTATGTATACAGGGATTTTTCTTTTGCTCAGATAGTAAAAAGTACAGCTTTCACGATGTGCGCGGTATGTCATCTGACAATATACAGCGTCCGAATTCCAGTGTGCACAATAAGAATGCATTTGTAATTTTTCCTTTTTATAGAAGCCAGAAAATATTGCTGGCCAATTGTTGGGAATTTCTAGCCTTATCCATAATTACAAAAGTTTTTTGGACACCTTGATTAGAGTCGAGGCAAATTTCAACGGTATGGGGACTAGTGTTAGCTCATTTGCGGAAATTGTCATGCGGCCCTAAACTGGGTAATCAGTGATAATTCACATGTTTTTAACTTTTTTCCAGTAAAAGAAATATTTTAAAAATGGGTATCAAATTGTGTGCAATTATTTGATATGTCTATGTTTACAGGGATTTTTCATTTGCTCAGATAGTAAAAAGTACAGCTTTCACCATGTGCGCGGTATGACGTCTGACAATTTACAGTGACCGAATTCCAGAGTGCACAATAAGACTGCATTTCTACTTTTTCATTTTTAAAGAATCCACAAAATATTGGTGTCAAATTGTCGAGAATTTCTTGCCTTATCCATAATTACAAAAGTTTTTTCGACACCTTGATTAGAGTCGAGGCAAAATTCAACGGTATGGGGACTTGTGTTAGCTCATTTGCGGAAATTGTCATGCGGACCTAAGCTGGGTAATCAGTCATAATTCAATTTTATAACTTTTTTCCAGTAAAAGAAATATTTTCAAAATGGGTATCAAATTTTGTGCAATTATTTGATTTGTCTATGTATACAGGGATTTTTCTTTTGCTCAGATAGTAAAAAGTACAGCTTTCACCATGTGCGCGGTATGTCGTCTGACAATTTACAGCGTCCGAATTCCAGTGTGCACAATAAGACTGCATTTGTAATTTTTCCTTTTTATCGAATCCACAATATATTGGTGTCCAATTGTCGGGAATTCCTTACCTTATCCATAATTACAAAAGTTTTTTCGACACCTTGAATAGAGTCGATTCGAAATATAACGGTATGGGGACTAGTGTTAGCTTATTTGCGGAAATTGTCATGCGGCCCTAAACTGGGAAATCAGTGATATTTCACTTGTTTATAACTTTTTTCCAGTAAAAGAAATATTTTAAAAATGGGTATCAAATTGTGTGCAATTATTTGATATGTCTATGTTTACAGGGATTTTTCATTTGCTCAGATAGTAAAAAGTACAGCTTTCACCATGTGCGCGGCATGACGTCTGACAATTTACAGCGTCCGAATTCCAGTGTGCACAATAAGACTGCATTTGTAATTTTTCCTTTTTATAGAATCCACAAAATATTGGTGTCAAATTGTCGAGAATTTCTTGCCTTATCCATAATTACAAAAGTTTTTTCGACACCTTGATTAGAGTCGGGTCGAAATTCAACGGTATGGGGACTTGTGTTAGCTCATTTGCGGAAATTGTCATGCGGCCCTAAACTGGGAAATCAGTGATATTTCACATGTTTTTAACTTTTTTCCAGTAAAAGAAATATTTTCAAAATGGGTATCAATTTGTTTGCAATTATTTGATTTGTCTATGTATACAGGGATTTTTCTTTTGCTCAGATAGTAAAAAGTACAGCTTTCACGATGTGCGCGGTATGTCATCTGACAATATACAGCGTCCGAATTCCAGTGTGCACAATAAGAATGCATTTGTAATTTTTCCTTTTTATAGAAGCCACAAAATATTGCTGGCCAATTGTTGGGAATTTCTTGCCTTATCCATAATTACAAAAGTTTTTTCGACACCTTGAATAGAGTTGAGGCAAAATTCAACGGTATGGGGACTAGTGTTAGCTCATTTGCGGAAATTTTCATGCGGACCTAAACTGGGTAATCAGTCATAATTCACTTTTTTATAACTTTTTTCCAGTAAGAGAAATATTTTCAAAATGGGTATCAAATTGTGTGAAATTATTTGATTTGTCTATGTTTACAGGGATTTTTCATTTGCTCAGATAGTATAAAGTACAGCTTTCACCATGTGCACGGTATGTCGTCTGACAATTTACAGCGTCCGAATTCCAGTGTGCACAATAAGACTGCATTTGTAATTTTTCCTTTTTAACGAATCCACAATATATTGGTGTCCAATTGTCGGGAATTCCTTACCTTATCCATAATTACGGAAGTTTTTTCGACACCTTGAATAGAGTCGATTCGAAATCCAACGGTATGGGGACTTGTGTTAGCTCATTTGTGGAAATTGTCATGCGGCCCTAAACTGGGAAATCAGTGATATTTCACATGTTTTTAACTTTTTTCCAGTAAAAGAAATATTTTCAAAATGGGTATCAAATTGTGTGCAATTATTTGATTTGTCTATGTATACAGGGATTTTTCTTTTGCTCAGATATTAAAAAGTACAGCTTTCACCATGTGCGCGGTATGTCGTCTGACAATATACAGCGTCCGAATTCCAGTGTGCACAATAAGAATGCATTTGTAATTTTTCCTTTTTATAGAATCCACAAAATATTGCTGTCCAATTGTCGGGAATTTCTTGCCTTATCCATAATTACAAAAGTTTTTTCGACACCTTGAATAGAGTCGAGGCAAAATTCAACGGTATGGGGACTAGTGTTAGCTCATTTGCGGAAATTGTCATGCGGACCTAAGCTGGGTAATCAGTGATAATTCACATGTTTTTAACTTTTTTCCAGTAAAAGAAATATTTTAAAAATGGGTATCAAATTGTGTGCAATTATTTGATATGTCTATGTTTACAGGGATTTTTCATTTGCTCAGATAGTAAAAAGTACAGCTTTCACCATGTGCGCGGCATGACGTCTGACAATTTACAGTGACCGAATTCCAGAGTGCACAATAAGACTGCATTTCTACTTTTTCATTTTTATAGAATCCACAAAATATTGCTGTCAAATTGTCGAGAATTTCTTGCCTTATCCATAATTACAAAAGTTTTTTCGACACCTTGATTAGAGTCGAGGCAAAATTCAACGGTATGGGGACTTGTGTTAGCTCATTTGCGGAAATTGTCATGCGGACCTAAGCTGGGTAATCAGTCATAATTCAATTTTATAACTTTTTTCCAGTAAAAGAAATATTTTCAAAATGGGTATCAAATTGTGTGCAATTATTTGATTTGTCTATGTATACAGGGATTTTTCTTTTGCTCAGATAGTAAAAAGTACAGCTTTCACCATGTGCGCGGTATGTCGTCTGACAATTTACAGCGTCCGAATTCCAGTGTGCACAATAAGACTGCATTTGTAATTTTTCCTTTTTATCGAATCCACAATATATTGGTGTCCAATTGTCGGGAATTCCTTACCTTATCCATAATTACAAAAGTTTTTTCGACACCTTGAATAGAGTCGATTCGAAATATAACGGTATGGGGACTAGTGTTAGCTTATTTGCGGAAATTGTCATGCGGCCCTAAACTGGGAAATCAGTGATATTTCACTTGTTTATAACTTTTTTCCAGTAAAAGAAATATTTTAAAAATGGGTATCAAATTGTGTGCAATTATTTGATATGTCTATGTTTACAGGGATTTTTCATTTGCTCAGATAGTAAAAAGTACAGCTTTCACCATGTGCGCGAAATGACGTCTGACAATTTACAGCGTCCGAATTCCAGTGTGCACAATAAGACTGCATTTCTACTTTTTCCTTTTTATAGAATCCACAGAATATTGGTGTCAAAGTGTCGTGAATTTCTTGCCTTATCCATAATTACAAAAGTTTTTTCGACACCTTGATTAGAGTCGAGTCGAAATTCAATGGTATGGGGACTTGTGTTAGCTCATTTGCGGAAATTGTCATGCGGCCCTAAACTGGGAAATCAGTGATATTTCACATGTTTATAACTTTTTTCCAGTCAAAGAAATATTTTCAAAATGGGTATCAAATTGTGTGCAATTATTTGATTTGTATATGTTTACAGGGATTTTTCATTTGCTTAGATAGTAAAAAGTACAGCTTTCACCATGTGCGCGGTATGTCGTTTGACAATTTACAGTGTCCGAATTCCAGTGTGCACAATAAGAATGCATTTTTCCTTTTTCCTTTTTAGAGAATCCACAAAATATTGGTGTCAAATTGTCGTGAATTTCTTGCCTTATCCATAATTACAAAAGTTTTTTCGACACGTTGAATAGAGTCGAGGCGAAATTTAACGGTATGGGGACTTGTGTTACCTCATTTGCGGAAATTGTCATGCGGCCCTAAACTGGGAAATCAGTGATATTTCACTTGTTTATAACTTTTTTCCAGTAAAAGAAATATTTTCAAAATGGGTATCAAATTGTGTGCAATTATTTGATATGTCTATGTTTACAGGGATTTTTCATTTGCTCAGATAGTAAAAAGTACAGCTTTCACCATGTGCGCGGCATGACGTCTGACAATTTACAGCGTCCGAATTCCAGTGTGCACAATAAGACTGCATTTCTACTTTTTCCTTTTTATAGAATCCACAGAATATTGGTGTCCAATTGTCGGGAATTCCTTACCTTATCGATAATTAGAAAAGTTTTTTCGACACCTTGAATAGAGTCGAGGCAAAATTCAACGGTATGGGGACTAGTGTTAGCTCATTTGCGGAAATTTTCATGCGGACCTAAACTGAGTAATCAGTCATAATTCACTTTTTTATAACTTTTTTCCAGTAAAAGAAATATTTTCAAAATGGGTATCAAATTGTGTGCAATTATTTGATTTGTCTATGTATACCGGGATTTTTCTTTTGCTCAGATAGTAAAAAGTACAGCTTTCACCATGTGCGCGGTATGTCGTCTGACAATATATAGCGTCCGAATTCCAGTGTGAACAATAAGAATGCATTTGTAATTTTTCCTTTTTATAGAATCCACAAAATACTGCTGTCCAATTGTTGGGAATTTCTTGCCTTATCCATAATTACAAAAGTTTTTTCGACACCTTGAATAGAGTCGAGGCGAAATTTAACGGTATGGGGACTTGTGTTACCTCATTTGTGGAAATTGTCATGCGGCCCTAAACTGGGAAATCAGTGATATTTCGCTTGTTTAGAACTATTTTCCAGTAAAAGAAATATTTTCAAAATGGGTATCAAATTGTGTGAAATTATTTGATTTATCTATGTTTACAGGGATGTTTCATTTGGTCAGATAGTAAAAAGTACAGCTTTCACTATGTGCGCGGTATGTCGTCTGACAATTTACAGCGTCAGAATTCCAGTGTGCACAATAAGACTGCATTTGTAATTTTTCCTTTTTATAGAATCCACAAAATATTGGTGTCAAATTGTCGGGATTTCTTGCCTTATCCATAATTCAAAAGTTTGTTCGACACCTTGAATAGAGTCGAGGCAAAATTCAACGGTATGGGGACTAGTGTTAGCTCATTTGCGGAAATTTTCATGCGGACCTAAACTGGGTAATCAGTCATAATTCACATGTTTATAACTTTTTTCCAATAAAAGAAATATTTTCAAAATGGGTATCAAATTGTGTGCAATTATTTGATTTGTCTATGTTTACAGGGATTTTTCATTTATTCAGATAGTAAAAAGTACAGCTTTCACCATGTGCGCGTTATGTCGTCTGACAATTTACAGCGTCCGAATTCCAGTGTGCACAATAAGACTGCATTTGTAATTTTTCCTTTTTATCGAATCCACAATTTATTCGTGTCCAATTGTCGGGAATTCCTTACCTTATCCATAATTAGAAAAGTTTTTTCGACACCTTGAATAGAGTCGAGGCAAAATTCAACGGTATGGGGACTAGTGTTAGCTCATTTGCGGAAATTTTCATGCGGACCTAAACTGAGTAATCAGTCATAATTCACTTTTTTATAACTTTTTTCCAGTAAAAGAAATATTTTCAAAATGGGTATCAAATTGAGTGCAATTATTTGATATGTCTATGTTTACAGGGATTTTTTATTTGCTCAGATAGTAAAAAGTACAGCTTTCACCATGTGCGCGGCATGACGTCTGACAATTTACAGCGACCGAATTCCAGTGTGCACAATAACACTGCATTTCTACTTTTTCCTTTTTAGAGAATCCACAAAATATTGGTGTCAAATTGTCGTGAATTTCTTGCCTTATCCATCATTACAAAAGTTTATTCGACACGTTGAATAGAGTCGAGGCGAAATTTAACGGTATGGGGACTAGAGTTAGCTCATTTGCGGAAATTGTCATGCGGCCCTAAACTGGGAAATCAGTGATATTTCACTTGTTTATAACTTTTTTCCAGTAAAAGAAATATTTTCAAAATGGGTATCAAATTGTGTGCAATTATTTGATTTGTCTATGTATAAAGAGATTTTTCTTTTGCTCAGATAGTAAAATGTACAGCTTTCACCATGTGCGCGGTATGTCGTCTGACAATATACAGCGTCCGAATTCCAGTGTGCACAATAAGAATGCATTCGTAATTTTTCCTTTTTATAGAATCCACAAAATATTGCGGTCCAATTGTCGGGAATTTCTTGCCTTATCCATAATTACAAATGTTTTTTCGACACCTTGATTAGAGTCGAGTCGAAATTCAACGGTATGGGGACTTGTGTTAGCTCATTTCCTGAAATTGTCATGCGGCCCTAAACTGGGAAATCAGTGATATTTCACATGTTTATAAATTTTTCCAGTAAAAGAAATATTTTCAAAATGGGTATCATATTGTTTGCAATTATATGATTTGTCTATGTATACAGGGATTTTTCTTTTGCTCAGATAGAAAAAGTACAGCTTTCACGATGTGCGCGGTATGTCGTCTGACAATATACAGCGTCCGAATTCCAGTGTGCACAATAAGAATGCATTTGTAATTTTTCCTTTTTATAGAATCCACAAAATATTGCTGTCCAATTGTCGGGAATTTCTTGCCTTATCCATAATTAAAAAAGTTTTTTCCACACGTTGATTAGAGTCGGGTCGAAATTCAACGGTATGGGGAGTTGTGTTAGCTCATTTGCGGAAAATGTCATGCGGCCCTAAACTGGGAAATCAGTGATATTTCACATGTTTATAACTTTTTTCCAATAAAAGAAATATTTTCAAAATGGGTATCAAATTGTGTGCAATTATTTGATTTGTCTATGTTTACAGGGATTTTTCATTTATTCAGATAGTAAAAAGTACTGCTTTCACCATGTGCGCGTTATGTCGTCTGACAATTTACAGCGTCCGAATTCCAGTGTGCACAATAAGACTGCATTTGTAATTTTTCCTTTTTATCGAATCCACAATTTATTCGTGTCCAATTGTCGGGAATTCCTTACCTTATCCATAATTAGAAAAGTTTTTTCGACACCTTGAATAGAGTCGAGTCGAAATTCAACGGTATTGGGACTTGTGTTAGCTCATTTGCGGAAATTTTCATGCGGCCCTAAACTGGGAAATCAGTCATATTTCACATGTTTATAACTTTTTTCCAGTAAAAGAAATATTTTCAAAATGGGTATCAAATTGTGTGCAATTATTTGATTTGTCTATGTATACAGGGATTTTTCTATTGCTCAGATAGTAAAAAGTACAGCTTTCACGATGTGCGCGGTATGTCGTCTGACAATATACAGCGTCCGAATTCCAGTGTGAACAATAAGAATGCATTTGTAATTTTTCCTTTTTATAGAATCCACAAAATATTGCTGTCCAATTGTCGGGAATTTCTTGCCTTATCCATAATTACAAAAGTTTGTTCGACACCTTGAATAGAGTCGAGGCAAAATTCAACGGTATGGGGAGTAGTGTTAGCTCATTTGCGGAAATTTTCATGCGGACCTAAACTGGGTAATCAGAGATAATTCACTTTTTTATAACTTTTTTCCAGTAAAAGAAATATTTTCAAAATGGGTATCAAATTGTGTGCAATTATTTGATTTGTCTATGTATACAGGGATTTTTCTTTTGCTCAGATAGTAAAAAGTACAGCTTTCACGATGTGCGCGGTATGTCGTCTGACAATATACAGCGTCCGAATTCCAGTGTGCACAATAAGAATGCATTTGTAATTTTTCCTTTTTATAGAATCCACAAAATATTGCGTTCCACTTGTCGGGAATTTCTTGCCTTATACATAATTACAAAAGTTTTTTCGACACCTTGATTAGAGTCGAGTCGAAATTCAACGGTATGGGGACTTGTGTTAGCTCATTTGCGGAAATTGTCATGCGGCCCTAAACTGGGAAATCAGTGATATTTCACTTGTTTTATAACTTTTTTCCAGTAAAAGAAATACTTTCAAAATGGATATCAAATTGTGTGAAATTATTTGATTTATCTATGTTTACAGGGATGTTTCATTTGGTCAGATAGTAAAAAGTACAGCTTTCACTATGTGCGCGGTATGTCGTCTGACAATTTACAGCGTCCGAATTCCAGTGTGCACAATAAGACTGCATTTGTAATTTTTCCTTTTTATAGAATCCACAAACTATTGGTGTCAAATTGTCGGGAATTTCTTGCCTTATCCATAATTACAAATGTTTGTTCGACATCTTGAATAGAGTCGAGGCAAAATTCAACGGTATGGGGACTATTGTTAGCTCATTTGCGGAAATTTTCATGCGGACCTAAACTGGGTAATCAGACATAATTCACGTTTTTATAACTTTTTTCCAGTAAAAGAAATATTTTCAAAATGGGTATCAAATTGTGTGCAATTATTTGATTTGTCTATGTATACATAGATTTTTCTTTTGCTCAGATAGTAAAAAGTACAGCTTTCACCATGTGCACGGTATGTCGTCTGACAATATACAGCGTCCGAATTCCAGTGTGCACAATAAGAATGCATTTGTAATTTTTCCTTTTTATAGAATCCACAAAATATTGCTGTCCAATTGTCGGGAATTTCTTGCCTTATCCATAATTACAAAAGTTTTTTCGACACCTTGATTAGAGTCGAGGCAAAATTCAACGGTATGTGGAGTTGTGTTAGCTGATTTGCGGAAATTTTCATGCGGAACTAAACTGGGTAATCAGACATAATTCACTTTTTTATAACTTTTTTCCAGTAAAAGAAATATTTTCAAAATGGGTATCAAATTGTGTGCAATTATTTGATTTGTCTATGTATACAGGGATTTTTCTATTGCTCAGATAGTAAAAAGTACAGCTTTCACGATGTGCGCGGTATGTCGTCTGACAATATACAGCGTCCGAATTCCAGTGTGCACAATAAGAATGCATTTGTAATTTTTCCTTTTTATAGAAACCACAAAATATTGCGTTCCATTTGTCGGGAATTTCTTGCCTTATACATAATTACAAAAGTTTTTTCGACACCTTGATTAGAGTCGAGTCGAAATTCAACGGTATGTGGACTTGTGTTAGCTCATTTGCGGAAATTGTAATGCGGCCCTAAACTGGGAATTCAGTGATATTTCACATGTTTATAACTTTTTTCCAGTAAAAGAAATATTTTCAAAATGGGTATCAAATTGTGTGCAATTATTTGATTTGTCTATATATACAGGGATTTTTCATTTGCTCAGATAGTAAAAAGTACAGCTTTCACCATGTGCGCCGCATGACGTCTGACAATTTACAGCGTCCGAATTCCAGTGTGCACAATAAGACTGCATTTCTACTTTTTCCTTTTTATAGAATCCACAAAATATTGGTGTCCAATTGTCGGGAATTTCTTGCCTTATCCATAATTACAAAAGTTTTTTCGACACCTTGATTAGAGTCGAGTCGAAATTCAACGGTATGGGGACTTGTGTTAGCTCATTTGCGGAAATTGTCATGCGGCCCTCAACTGGGAAATCAGTGATATTCACTTGTTTATAACTTTTTTCCAGTAAAAGAAATATTTTCAAAATGGGTATCAAATTGTGTGAAATTATTTGATTTGTCTATGTTTACAGGGATTTTTCATTTGCTCAGATTGTAAAATGTACAGCTTTCACCATGTGCGCCGTATGTCGTCTGACAATTAGCAGCGTCCGAATTCCAGTGTGCACAATAAGACTGCATTTGTAAATTTTCCTTTTTATCGAATCCACAATATATTGGTGTCCAATTGTCGGGAATTCCTTACCTTACCCATAATTACAAAAGTTTTTTCGACACCTTGAATAGAGTCGAAGCGAATTTCCAACTGTATGGGGATTGTGTTAGCTCATTTTTGGAAATTGTCATGCGACCCTAAACTGGGAAATCAGTCATATTTCACTTGTTTATAACTTATTTCCAGTAAAAGAAATATTTTCAAAATGGGTATCAAATTGTGTGCAATTATTTGATTTGTCTATGTATACAGGGAAATCAGTCATATTTCACTTGTTTATAACTTTTTTCCAGTAAAAGAAATATTTTCATATTGTCGGGAATTTCTTACCTTATCCATAATTACAAAAGTTTTTTCGACACCTTGAATAGAGTCGAGGTGAAATTGAACGGTATGGGGACTTGTGTTAGCTCATTTGCGGAAATTGTCATGCGGCCCTTCTGTCTTCTTAATTCTTGTTCTTTTATTGTCTTCTCTCCTTAATAGTAGTTTTTCTCATATTCTCTAACATTCAGTAACCCCTTGCGTCCTAGTGGCTTTATTGCCTTTGATCTTCACAAATTTAAATACAATATCAATTGTTATCTTCTCTCTTCTTAATTCTTATTCTTTGTTCTCTCTTCTTAATTTTCCTCATTTTCCTTAATATTGGATTTAAATTCGATTTTTGAAAATAAAAGTTTTCGTACTTTCTTTATTTTCATTTTCCCGAGATATAATCCCAGAAAAATAATCAACACAAGAAAACAATTAAAAAATATATTTATAATATTTTAAATGGGGCGTTTGATAGCAAACACAGATAGTGTCACTGTATTACAAAAAAAATATAAAAAGAATCTTTCAAGGGGAATAACTTTTAAATTGATTTTTTACAGTTATACCCCTTGCATTCCAATCGAAGAAAAGGTCTTTGTATGGGGAATTTCCTGAGATTGTCATCTGAATTTCTCAACCAGCGCCATTTGTGTTCTTTTAGGTTTTCTTTTTCGATAACTTCTTTTTTTTGTTCTTATTTTGACAGCATAATTCATTTTTATTCGAATAACATAGGCTTAACTGACATTAAAAAAAATCTTTCTCAAATTCATCCATAATTTAAATGTTTCAAGAACTAAAAAATAAAAAAATACAACATTCTACCCCGCATTTCTCAGAAAAACCGCTGGAGGCGATTTTGTTGTTAAAAAAAAAAAACTATAATTAGAAACAGCAAACGAATTTTTGTCGCATTTTAAGACTCACACACGCAAAGATACATACAGGAATTATGTGTCAAAATTGCCACCAAAGAAACAAACTTTCTTTATGAGTGATTAGAAAAATTTACACAACAAACTTTTTCACTTAATATCTTTCACAGAAAAATATTTTGTCTATGTTAAATTCGACCTTTCAATCCATGGCAGACGACTTTTTAAACATTGAACATTTCCGAAAGTGCAAAGAACTTTTTTTCTTAAATATACCTTTGCACAGATCATTACAAACAAAGAAATTATAAATTGTGCATATACAATTTAATCTGTTGTTTCAAAGATGTATTTTTTGTTGTGATTGAATATCGTTACCATTTGGCCATTTCTTAAGTTATGTTTGTGGATATTGCATATTTTATTTGCAACACAATTTTAAATATTCACGCATCCTTCTTAGATCCAGTATAGATAGATAGATAGATAGATAGATATTGGCTAATGAGATATCCCAGCATGCAACTGTAGGATTTGGGTTTTTTTTTTAATTCCAGGATGGTGCATTCCTAGTAGCTATTCCTATGGTTTGGAACAAACAAACACAAAGAAAACATGAACGTGGAGATCTATGATTTTCTCCATTCTGAAGGGACATCTTTTTTCCTTTGAGTTTAATATTTAACCAGGTAGTAAGTTAAATTTTCATGATTAGTCATATAGCTGTCTGAATATCTCTAACGACCAACTTCAAGTTATTTCTGATTTTAGTC
Organism: Acanthosepion esculentum; assembly: GCA_964036315.1. NCBI lineage: Eukaryota > Metazoa > Mollusca > Cephalopoda > Sepiida > Sepiidae > Acanthosepion > Acanthosepion esculentum. The sequence goes on from OZ038509.1 coordinate 80,030,449, forward strand.
ATAATATTTCTGGGAATTACCAAGAGATTTTTGTAAACTGAAAATTAAATTAATTTATCTGAATTTTTGAAACCTACAAATTCCTTAATATTGGCTTTTTAATTCGATTTTTAAAAATAAAGGTTTTCGTTCTTTCTTTATATTCATTTTCCCGAGATATAATCCTGGAAAATAATCAACACGAGAAAACAATTAAAAAATATATTTATGATATTTTAAATGGGCGTTTGATAGCAAACACAGATAGAGACAGTGTATTACCAAAAAAGATAGATTAATAAATTCAAGGGGAATAACTTAAAAAATTACAATTTAGAGTTATTCCCCTTGCATTCCAATCAAAGAAAAGGTCTTTTTGTGGGGAATTTGCTTAGAATGTCATTTGAATTTCACAACCAGCGCCATTTGTCTTCTTTTAGTTTTTTTTGGATAAGTTCTTTTTTTTTGTTCTTATTTTAACAGCATAATTCATTTTTATTCGTATAAAAACCTTAAAGTTATTTATATGATTAAATTGTAAAATACTTATAAAATTCTAGCTGTATGCATTCCCAAGACAACAATGTTTTTCTTTCACACAAATATCTTTGTTGTTTATGAATTTAAAACAAAAGAACAGTCAGTGCATTATTTGTAATTCATCTCATATATATATATATATATATATATATATATATATATATATATATATATAAATAAAAAGGAAAGAACAGTAAGATATAAAATCCGGTGTTCTTATAGATATTTTTATTTTTACACAATAGTGCTCTATGTAAATTTAAATTTACAGAGCATTAATATTATAAATTAATAGATTTAAAATATGGTTTTACCACTACACAGTGATGACCATGTTTCAGAAATGGAAGCTAAAGCCCCTGAATTTAATTTTGTTATTAAACCAAAGACATTAGTTCCATTTCCTCATCAAGCGAATTTTGGAGTAACTTACTTTTTAAAATTTACGGTTGTTAACGGCACAGGAAAGATTCATAGTTTGAGGGTTTCCAAGGTTACCGATAAATCCATTCATCTAGACAAGGGGTGGTAGAGGGTTCAATTTTTAATTTTCGTTGTCTCAGTTAATAGTTACATTTGAAATCGGGGTTATGTTTAGGGATGGGTAGGGATGTATCTTTTAACAAATTCTGACATCCGCTAAATTCATGTCATCTGGGTTTATTTCTAACGGCAAAAATTCTTATGGTATTATTTCTATTTGTATATTTAAAGATTTTGAGGGACTGTTTAGGTTAGAATATGTTTTATCCACCTTTCTAAAAAGTTATTTTTAATATTTAATATACTATACTCCTAGTTAAAAACCAAGTAAATGTATTAGGATTACTTACAGTATTTAAAATTATTTATTCTTATCGAGTATAAGTAAATATTATTTTATTTTATTTTATGTAAACTTTATGACAATGACGGCAAAGGTGGTTAAATTATTTCACTAATTCAATAAACTTTTATTTATAAATTTAGTATTATAAATGTATATATGTATGTATAAAGGACATTTAATGTTCAATATTATATTCTAACTTATTAATTTCATATGACTTTCGGTGTTCACTTGTATTCTTTTCAGTGTTTGAATTGCTTTGAGAGAGGTGTTATGGTTAGAGTACGTTTTATTTAATTACAATTTTAAAAGATATTTAGGTTAGAATCTGTTTTATTTAATTTCAATTTTAAAACATTTTTAAAAATTCTACTTTCAAATTTAACTTTTTAATTTTAATCGGCTATATTTCTTTATAAACCAAGTAAATGTAATATAATTATCTACATTATTTAAAATTATTTATACCCATCAAATATGAGTATGCATAATAATCAGGTAATTTTTTTTTTTTTTTTTTTTTTTTTTATAGATTATTTAAAGATTATTTAAAGAAAACTTTTGGCAATGACGACATAAAATAGCTATTTCATTTCTCTGATTCAGTAAATTTTTATTTTTTATAAACTTAGTAATATATAGTTTCTCATGTATGCATAAAGGACATGGGTCATTTAATGACCTACATATTCTAGCCCTTCTTATTAACTTCCATTTCACTGTAGGTGTTTTATTGGATTCTTTTAGGTGCCAAAAGTACTTCGAAAGAGATGTTTGACTTTTATACTTATTTATCCTAAACGAGGATTGATGTTGGTTGAACCTCTTTTTGAACTCATGGCTAGTGCAACCTATATAAATTTTTATGTTTTCAGGGTTTTCAACAGAAGATATATTACATTGGTATACTACTGATTCTATGCAACATTTATTTTGTAAAGGACAGTTTTGAGGGTTTCTACAATTACATAATTTTTGTTCACCCTCATTAGTTGTTGTTTGTATTTTTCCCTTGTCTACAATTTTTTGGTTCTGGTATAAGTGTTTATTTAAGATATTAGTATTATGTTTCTTAATTATCTTTTCTAGGTTATCAGTACAGCTATAACTTAATTTTAGTGTATTTCTATTGAAAATAGTACTAAGTTTACTTCCACCGGGAAAATGCTTGAGTATTAATTCAAGGAATTTTTGTCCCAATTTGTTTTTTACCATTTGGTTGTATGGGGGTGTATACCAAATTATTTTCCTGCTTCTGTTTTTCCTATGTTTACCGTTTTCATTTTTAATATAAGTTAGTTTTAGGTTTTTGTAGCCACTATCTTTTAGAGCTTTATTATAGAAATTAATATGTCCGTCGAAAATCTTGTCATTTGCTGAATTTGTACTAATTCTTTTTCGGATAGATAAAGGTATATGTTTAATTATAGATGAGGGGTGATTTGATTTAGGGTGTATATATACAGGATTCGTATTGAGTTTTTTATAAGGTGTGTATGTATTGTTCTTTAAATCTAATGTTATATCAAGGAAGTTAACTTTTTTAATTTTAGTGCTAACGGTAATTTTTAAACCCATGCTTTTAAATTATATATATATGAAGTGACATCATTTATATTTTTAGATTGTAAGAAATTATTTGTGGGGGAGATAATGGTTTAGTGATACAAGTCTTACTAATTAACCTATAGCTAGGGGGAGAAGAGTTGGACTCATAATTATTTACGCATAAGTGAATATAATGTCCCCAACGAGAAATAGAACTCACTTCACAAGTCACATGATGTCACTTCATAAATCACATGATGTCACTTCACAAGTCACATGATGTCATTTCATAAATCACCTGATGTCACTTCATAAATCACATGATATCACTTCACAAGTCCCATGATGTCACTTCATAAATCATATGTTGTCACTTCATAAATCACATGATGTCACTTCACAAGTCACATGATGTCACTTCACAAGTCACATGATGCCATTTCATAAATCACATGATGTCACTTCATAAATCACATGATGTCACTTCACAAGTCACATGATGTCACTTCATACGGTCATGGTTATTCAGTTTGTTTACTGCAGTCAAACAGAGCAGTTGCATTTTTAGCCTGGGCCAAGTAGCCAGAACTGTGTCTAAATCTGTCTCCTCCAGCAAATGCTCAGTCAGTTATGTGCCATGCATGATACACACTTAGGCAATCATGTATCTTTTGATACATGACTGACAAGGCAGATTTTTTCCCTCGCAGTAGGTTGCCATTTCTTTCTGCAGTAGGCCAGTTGCCATCAAAAGCTAGAGAACCTGGTCTGTTCTGCTATTTACCCATAGTTAGTAGGATTTGGTCAGTCAGTCAGTGCATTATTTGTAATTCATCTCATATATATATCTATATATCTATATCTATCTATCTATCTATCTATCTATATATATATATATATATATATATATACACACACACACACACACACACACACACATACAAAGTCAGTTTTTTCCTATCCATCCAGATCTGTTAAAGTTTCATTTATAAATTCGGCCCAATAACAGATTAACAATAACTAACAAGAAAAGATTTAATACAAAATAAAATAACCACAACGTAAAACCTGAAGCAAGAATTTACTCTATAGCCAGTAATGGTTGCCACCAGGAATATATAGGAGAAACCTCTAGAAATTTGAATAAAAGATTATATGAACACAAAACTGATCACTTATAATACAATACACTGAATGCGTCACTCACCATGAGTGTGAACATAGCATATTACCTGCATAAAATGTGACAGCCCCCAAATATTCAAGTTAAAATGTAGTTTTGGGTCTATATTTACCATACAAGACAATGCCCCACGAATAGTATTTCAAAATGTATTGTATTAAATTTATTAAATTCAGAAAGCATATAGTTTCCTTTCACTCCAATTCTAATGAAGTATCAGATGGTAGAGTAGATATTGCCAGGAAACTATCACAAGCTACAATACCCCATGAGTGCGTGAATGTGTTTCCAGTAGCCTATTACATTAGCGTGAATGAGTTTTCCCCACTATCCACCCATTCATTCCACTGTTCTCAAATGCAATCTTTTAATGGCTCGTTGAGACACATATCCAATTCTGTTTTTCTTCAGCATCATCGAGAAAAGGAGGCAAAGCCTACAGTTTAAAATCCCTCCTGCTAACAACTTACCATAAACCACAGGATTTAAGGTTCATATTTTATACCTTGAGTATAAGTATTTTTTACTTTTTAATTGTCCAACATATTTTTTCCATTTTTTTAATTGTCAAATATACATTGTTTCCTTTTTTAAGTGTCAAATATATATTCTTTATATTTTTTAATTGTCTAATATACATTGCTCACTTTTTTTATTGTCTAATATACATTTTTTAGTTTTGTTATTTGTCTAATATACATTTTTACTTTTTTGATTGTCAAATATACATTTTTTACTTTTTTTAATTGTTTAATTGTTTTATTGTGTAATATAAATTTTTTGCATTTTTAATTGTCTAATATATTTTTTTTACTTTTTTTAACTGTCTAAAATACATTTTATACTTTTGTAATATGTCTCCTTCCTTAGTAATTCTGTTGAAGAAATCCTCGAGCGTCTGGGAGATATGAGCTTGTAGTCGATGTTTTATCCAACGATTGTACTGGATTCTCTCTCGGACAAGGGCATGTCCTGCTTTCTCTGCGACCCGACAAGCTCTCCTTGAATTGATGGGAAGTCGAAAATACATTTTTTTACTTTTTTTAACTGTCTTATATATATTTTTACTTTTTTAATTGACTGATATACATTCTTTACATTTAATTGTCTAATATACATTTTTTTAATTTTTTAATAATTTAATATACTTTTTTATTTTTTAATTGTCTAATATACATTTATTACTTTTTTTAATTGTCTAATATATATTTTTTACATTTACTTTGACTAATATACATTTTTTATATTTTTAATTGTCTAATATTAATTTTTTACATTTCTTAATTGTCTAATATACAATTTGTAATTTTTTTAATTGTCTAATATACATTTTTTTACTTTTTTAATTTTTTTAAGGAATCAGCACGTATGCTAGGCCACAAAAATCTCCTGAGTTGGCCAAGCATAGAAATAAATACAATATGGGAACCAGTAATAAGGAGTGCCAGAGAAAAGCAATGATAACAAAAAAAAAAAAAAAAAAAAGTTGCAATATGAGATCTGGTAAAAACATGCAATGATAACAGCAAAATTGCAATATGAGTACTGGTAAAAAATGATTGCTGAAAAATTAGGTTTATAATACTCAGAAATTAATACCCAGATATACTCAAGGACATGGCACAGTGGATAAAGGTGTTGGTTAGATCCAGTGACAGACCCAAAGAGTATTAAACATACCTGGTTAAGGCAGTGGAGAACTTTCAGAGGGAAAATTAGCAGAAGATAACATCAAACATGGCTCGTGGAACTAGAACATTCTACCCCAGTGATCGAAATAAAGGGTGCTAAACGTTGCGACAAAAATGGGGATAAAGATGAGGACAATAGTCAGACTAATGTAAACAATGTATATTTGACAATTAAAAATTAAAAATTGTATATTAGAAAAGTAAAAAATGTATATTAGACTAGAAGGGTGGGAGTTAAAATTGAGGTACTGTCCGGTGAATGTTGGTTCGAGTACATCCAGAGTATGAAGGTGTCATCTCACATGGCCAGAGTATAGAGATTCTAATGCCATTTCTTCGCCATGTGTACAGAAAGGCAAACAAACTTGGTGAACAAACTCGGACATATGAAGGAGAATGAGCCTGCGATTTCATAGTAGGATCCAGTTTTCTTGTATACTCTGATTTGTCACTATGATGATGTTTTCGTTCCTCTGTAGTTTTGTTATGGGCTCACTTTCTTATCTTTCAATTTATTTAATTTTTGCTCTTGGCAGTAATTCTGTTGAAGAAATCCTCGATGTTTTATCCAACCGTTGTAGGAGCTCTCCAGAAGGAATGAGTAGGTAGGAATGTCAGACTGTTCGATATATTTTTGGTATATCGGGTCCGTCAGTCTATATTTCTGAGATGAGGTATTATGTACAGTATTTACAATATTTGGACTATATTAGTCACAACTTTTCGGCCATTGTACGCTCCGGCCTTTATTTCGATCACCACTGATCTCCTGATAATTTTCCCTCTGAAAGTTCTCCACTGCCTTAACCAGGTATTGAACTCACACTCTTTGGGACTGTCACTGGATCTCACCAACGCCTTTATCCACTGTGCCATGTGTCGTGGAAGACATCTGTGTATGAATTTCTGAGTATTCAGGAACAATTTTTTTACCAGTACTCATATTGCAATTTTGCTGTTATCATACCATGTTTTTACCAGATCTCATATTGCAACTTTTGTTTTTTTTGGGGTTTTTTTGTTATCATTGCTTTTCTCTGGCATGTTGTGACAAATATGGTGACAAAGATGAGGGCAATAGTCCTACTAATGTAAATACTATACATAATAACTCATCTAAGAAATATAGACATACATTTTTTACTTACTTAATTGTCTAATATACATTTTTTTCTTTTTTTAATTGTTTTACTTTTTTAATTGTTTAATATACATTTTTTACATTTTTAATTGTCTACTATACATTTTTTCTTTTTTAAATTAAATTGTCTAATTTACATTTTTTTACTTTTTTTAATTGTCTAATATACATCTTTTTAATTTTAATTGACTATTATACATTTTTTACATTTTTTAATTGTTGAATACACATTTTTTACATTTTTAATTGTCTAATATACATTTTTTACTTTTGTTAATTGTCTAATATATATTTTTTACATTTGTAATCGTCTAATATACATGGTTTAATTTTTTAATAGTGAAATATACATTTTTTACTTTTTTAATTGTGTAATATACATTTTTGCATTTTTAATTGTCTAATATAATTATTTTACATTTTTAATTGTCTATTATACATTTATTACTTTTTTAATAGACTAATACATTTTTACTTTTTTAATTGTTTAATATACATTTTTTACATTTTTAATTGTCTACTATACATTTTTACTTTTTTAATTGTCCAATATACATTTTTACATTTTTAAATTGTCAAATATACATATTTTGCTATTTTGAGTGTCAAATATACATTGTTTCCATTTTTTAATTGTCTAATACATATTTTTTACTTATTTTTATTGTCTAATATACATTTTTACTTTTTTAATTGTCAAATATACATTTTTTACTTTTTTTAATTGTCTAGTATACATTTTTTACATTTTTAATTGTTTAATATACATTTTTTACTTTTTTAAATTTTTTAATATACATTTTTTACTTTTTTAATTGTGTAATATACATTTTTTGCATTTTAAATTGACTAATATAATTTTTTTACATTTTTTAATTGTCTAAAAATCATTTTATACATAATTAATAGACTAATATACATTTATTACTTTTTAATTCTCTAATATACTTTTTTTAATTTTTTTATTGTCTAATATGCATCTTTTACATTTTTAATTGTCTAATATACATTTTCACTTTTTTGAAATTGTCCAATGTACATTTTTTACTTTCTTTATTCTCAAATATACATTTTAGCTTTTTTAATTGTCAAATATACATTGTTTACATTTTTTATTGACTAATATACATCTTTTACATTTTTAATTGTCTAATATACATTTTTTACTTTTTAATTGACTAATACATATTCTTTACTTTTTAATTATCTAATATACATTTATTAATTTTTAATTGTCAAATATACATGGTTTATTTTTTAATTGTCTAATATACTTTTCTTACTTTTTTAATTATATAATATATATTTTTTACTTTTTAATTGTCTAATATACATTTTTTACTTTTTTAATTGTCTAATATACATTTTTTACTTTTTTAATGGACTAATATATATTTTTTACTTTTTAATTGTCTAATATACACGTGTTACTTTTTTAATTGTCTTATATACATTTTTTACTTTTTTAATTCTCTAATATATATTTTTTACTTTTTTAATTGTTTAATATGCATTTTTTATTTTTTTATTTTCTAAAATATATTTTTTACATTTTTTAATTGTCTAATACATATTTATTTACTTTTTTAATTGTCTAATATACATTTTTTTACTTTTTGAATTGTCTAACATATATTTTTTACATTTTTCAATTGTCTAATATACATTTTTTACTTTTTTAATTGTCTAATATATATTTTTTATATTTTTAATTGTCTAATATACATTTTTTAATTTTTAATTGTCTAACATTCATTTTTTACTTTTTTAATTGTCTATTATACATTATTACTTTTTTGAATTGTCTAATATACATCTTTTACTTTTTTAATTGTCTAACATACATTTTTTATTTTTTTAATTGTCTAATATACATTTTTCACTTTTTTAATTGTCTAATATACATTTTTCACTTTTTTAATTGTCTAATTTACTTTTTTTACTTTTTGAAATTGTATAATATACATTTTTTACTTTTTTGAATTGTCTAATATACATTTGTTTACTTTTTGTAATTGTCTAACGTACATTTTTAAGTTTTAATTGTCTAATATACATTTTTTAATTGCCTAATATATATATTTTAATTTTTTTAATTGTCTAATAAACATTTATTCATTTTTAATTGTCTAATATACATTTTTACTTTTTTTAATTGTCCAATGTGCATGTTTTTACTTTTTAATTGTCAAATATGCTTTTTTCTTTTTTTTATTGGTGAAATATATATTATTTACTTTTTTTAATTGTCTAATATACATATTTAATTTTATTAATTATCTAATATACATTTTTACTTCTTTTAATTGTTTAATATACATTTTTTATTTTTTTAATTGGGTTATATGCATTTTTTACTTTCTTTAAGTGTCTAATATACATTTTTACTTTTTTTAATTGTCCAATGTACATTTTTACTTTTTTAATTGTCAAATATTGATTTTTGCCTTTTTAATTGTCAAATATACATTTTTTGCTTTTTTAATTGTCAAATATACATAGTTTACTTTTTAATTGTCTAATATATATTTTTGACTTTTTCAATTGTCTAATATACATTTTTTACTTTTTTTTAATTGTCTAAGATACATTTTTTACTTTTTTAATTGTCTAATGTACATTTTTGACTTTTTTCAATTGTCTAATATATATTTTTTTACTTTTTTTAATTGTTTAATATACATTTTTTATTTTTTTATTTTCTAAATTGCATTTGTTACATTTTTTAATTGTCTAATATACATTTTTTACTTTTTTAACTCTCTAATATATATTTTTTTAATTTTTTTAATTGTCTAATATACCTTTTTACTTTTTTTAATTGTCCAATGTGCATGTTTTTACTTTTTAATTGTCAAATATACATTTTTTCTGTTTTTCTTTGTCAAATATACATTATTTACTTTTTTAATTGTGTAATATACATTTTTTACTTTTTTTAATTGTTTAATATACATTTTTTATTTTTTTATTGTGTTAGATGCATTTTTTACTTTTTTAATTGCTTAATCTACTGTTTTTACTTTTTTATTTATCTAATATACATTTTTTGATTTTTAATTAATGTACATTTTTTTACTTTTTTTAAGTGTCTAATATACATTTTTTACTTTTGTTAATTGTCTAATATACAGTTTTTTACTTTTTTAATTTTCTAATATACATTTTTTTACTTTTTTATTTGTCTAATATCCATTTTTACTTTTTTAATTGTCTAATATACATGTTTTTACTTTTTTAATTCTCTAATATTCATTCTTTTACTTTTTTTAATTGTCTAATATACAATTTTTACTTTTTTTAATTGTCTAATGTACATTTCTTACTTTTGTTAAACATGTGCGAACTTTATGGACAGAATAAAATTCTCCCCGTCTGGCGGATTATCCCAGCGCCTTGATGGAACGCTCCTTAAACCTATAAAAAAAAGATTACCTTTATCTCCCTAATCTATTTTTTCTTTTTTCACAACTTGCTATAAGATGCTGTCGCACGTGGGAAAAAATATCCCCAACAGAGGCACATTCATTTGCATGGTTTTCTCTCATGACTTTCATACTTTCACACACACGCTTGTTACACACACACACACACACACACACAAAAGAATTACATGTGACGAAATGAAAAAAATTGAATTTTTTTTTCATTTCGTCACATGTAATTCTTCTGTTAATGGATGTATTGTCTTTTGTTTGCTATTTTGTGTACTTATTTTTTACCTGGACTCACATTTGAGTCCGCCAATATTGTTTGCGGGAAAAATTTTACAGGAGCCCCAAAATATTTACTCTCCAAAGTGTTGATTACTACAACATCATGTATGTATAGCTGGCCACTCGTATTCAAGGATACCCAATCTACTAGGGCGGCTAGCCAATCCCTATTGCAGACGCTTGCTCAGGCGCATTTGTGTTTGATCAACAACCACTGTGGTTTATACTGCAACTATGCCGAGCAGACCTTAGCTACAGTTTCTAGTAAAGAGCGTGTTATCTAGCGTGATCAACAATCTGAACAAGGCCAGCACGCTCAAACCATCTTGTACAATGACGTGTGGCTTCGTGCTAGTACAGCTATTCAAGGGTTCTGTTTACCCACTTTCACTCACAAGGCTTGAGTCAACCCGTGGTATAGTTTTTCAGGCACTTTCCAAAGGTGCCGCACCCTGGGATCGCCAACTGATCTGAGTTCTAATGTTCTAACCACTCGGTCACGTGCATCATAGTGACTAAATATATACCCAAATATACCTGCAATCCGGTAACACGACTTATCAACCCTTTGTGGATTATTTCGGATTGTAGAAGGTTACTTAAAGTACCCGATATTCCAAAGTAGATTCCCCATTTAAGTACTGACCGGGCTCGAAATATCTTAACTTTGGTAATCAAGCGAGAACCGTTATCTTCAGCGTGATTTCACCGTAAGAACTAAGGAACGAACATAATTAACATCGGAATATACCACCTGTTTCTTTCGACAAAGAATTCCAATATCTGTCTATATTTCTGACATGAGGCATCATGTACACTATTTACATTATTCGGACTATCGTCCTTATCTTTGTTGACATATTTATTACAATGTTTGGGCCGTTGTACACTCTGGCCTTCTTCAGATGGTTGGAATGTCGAACTGAACCCTTTATTTCGCTCACTAGGGTAGACTGTTCTAGTTCCCAAGGCCACAAAAATCTCCTGAGTCGACCAAGCATAGAAATGAATATGGGAACCAATAATAAGGAGTGTCAGAGAAAAGCAACAATAATAACAACGAAAATTGCAATATGAGCTCTGGTAAATAACATGCAATAATAACAGCAAAAATTGCAATATGAGCACTGGTAAAAACGGTTGCTGAAGACATAGGTTTAAAAGTCCCAGAAATTCATATACAGATGTCCTGAAGGGCACATGGCACAGGGGATAAACTCATTAGTTACATCCGATCACAGGACCCAAAGAGTGTCAGTTCAATACCTGGTTAATGCAGTGGAGAACTTGGAGAGGGAAATTAACAGGAGATAACTGAAAACTGTCATACATTAAACGTGGAACTAGAACAGTCTACCCCAGTGAGCGAAATAAAGGATTCAGTTCGACGTTCCAACCACTTGAAGAAGGCCGGATCTTTTTACCAAGCTATATTTAGGTTCTACATATTTTTGAAAAATATATTTTTATGTAATATATTTTATATATGTTTATTCTTTTTTTAGTTTCAGTGCTGGTGTCAGAATCTAAACGTTCTCATTCATGAAATGATATATCATTTTTCTGAGAAATTGCTCTCTCACAGAGCCGGTGTAAGAATCTAGTGCTTCCCCGAATCTATGATAGCCCCCCCTCCGAATATAATGATACGCCCTCACTCTACTATTCTCAGCTTTCATAAAGTAATATTCATATAAAATACAAATTTTATTGTAACCCAATTATATAAATTAATGGATCATATGCAATAGAGGTGAACAATTCAACTAGAAAAATTGAAAATAAATACAATAATTTTTTATTGTAATATAATTACAATTTTGGCACAAGACCGAAATGGAAGTCGGGTTAGGCCGGTCAATATTGAATATCCTAAACCTAGTTAATCTGATTCGGGACCCATTCATTCATTACAATTTACTATATCACCACAAGAATTCATCCATCACCATTCGATCCAACAGATACCACGATACCGTATATTTATAGGGATCCTACTCATGACATAAAAACAATGACTATTGTAATATAATTACAATTTTGGCTCCAGGCTGAAGGCTAAGGGGGGGTGAGACTAAATTAAATTTTCGAAACTTAGCATGAGAAAAACAAATTCACAGATTTGGACCCCCCCCAAAAAAACAAGACCACATAATGATGTCAAAATCCGTGAAATTTTGTTTTTTAATGGTCATTTGTGTTTAGTTTACTTTGTAACGCATGTAAATGTTGGTAGGAAAAAAAGAAATTTTGATAAGATAGCAAGGATCACAAAAAACTGCCCAGACCCCCTAATCAGGTTTGCCACCAACCCGGTCGGGTGTTTCGGATGTAGAACGCAACAGCCTTAGCGTTTAGTTTAGCAATGATTTTAACTATTAACTTTCCTGTAACCCTAAGTTAGTTGACTTAATTCTCATTTTCGCCATATTTATCTTTCTTTACGCCTAGCTAGAAACGTAGAAATCCTAACCATGGTTTTATGGTTTAAATATTTTGAAAATTTATCAAGTGCTGATGTGAGTTGATCAAGAAGTGGCTGCTGTAAAGGTATACCACCCGTTTCTTTCTACAAATAATTTCAATATGTCTCCGATGTTTCAAGTTATATTTTGAAGAGTGTCATTTCTGAAAGCAGAAGGAAAGCTGCTTCTCTTGTCGCCTGAAGACAAAAGACCTGCTGAAACAGAGTCAAAAAAAAAGAAAGAAAAATAAAAAAGAAAGGAAAATAAAAACCAGAACATATTGGAACAAAATATAGGGATTTATTTCAGAAGAAACTTTTTTTCTCGTTTATGATCTAACAGTTAAATGTAATTTTTCAAATTTGGTTTAATTAGCAGAATCATTTTGTCTTTCTTCTCTCTCTACAGAAGGATATTATCTCCCTTTCTACAGGGTGAATTTACTAACATTATTTACATTATTTGGACTAATGTCCTCATCTTTGACATCATATTTATTACTGGTGGGGTCAAGTATCATCAGTAATCGTAGTGTTGGTTCGAACCATGGCAAAGCTGTATTATGAAGTAAAAAATGAAAAATTCTTCAGGTTAATTTTCAATTTGGCTTATGTAGATTTTTGTTTAACAACATTAACACTTTTTGGAACGGTGCTCAAAGTTGGTAGTTCTCTTGGCAGCAAATCATGTGGATCTCAGTAACACCTTTGTCTGCTCTTTGCAGCTGTCTCTTCTCTCTCTCTCTCTCTCTCTCTCTCTCTGCGCTAAGTCGCCTAAGTACTTTGCTTATATTGACTTCAACTGAAGACTGAAATGGGAACTGACAGTATTTGGGAATTCACCAGTTTTCTTTGTTGTCTGGTTTGCAACATTAATTATCTCTCCAAATTTGGGAGAGCCTCTCGCCCTACTGGTGGTGGTTGTAGGTATCACCACGCCTGTCTAACTCATTCCATCTCTTATTTATTTATGTCACTGGATCTAACTAAACAGGACACATGGCACAGTGGATAAAGGCGTTAGTTAGATCTATTAACAGGACTCAAAGAGTGTGAGTTCAATACCCGGTTAAGGCAGTGGAGAACTTTCAGAGGGAAAATTAACAGGAGATAACTGATAACTGACATCCATTAGACATGGCACGTGGAACTAGAACAGTCTATCCCAGCGAGCGAAATAAAGGGTTCAGTTCGACATTCCAAATATCTGAAGAAGGCCGAAACGTGATAAATCTGACAACAATGATGAGGATGATAGACCGAGAAATGTAAAGAGAGTTTACTGTGTTTTACAATAGCATAAGATACGTAGCAGTACTATAAAAAAACCCTATTTGGTGTGATTTGTAATCTACGGTCTTGACTTCACTGTGTTTATCAGTTGACGTAACGAATTTTAAATGTTCTCTAAGACCAATACAGTATGTGTTGTTTGCTACACAACGCATATAGAAAGTAAATAATGTACATAATACATGTGTTGTGAGACCGATACTTCCCTACATCATGGACTCCCCCAGTACTATATTATTATGTGAATGGTAGTATCATGGGAGTAGCACCAGTAATGCGCAGCTGCGTACGATAGCAATATCGGACACCACTGGATAGTAAGCTCTGCTTACACTATCCTTTGTAACTTTTCTGTTTAATATATCTTTCTTACCTCTAACCCGTGTTCCCTGTTTTCCTTCCATGGCCCCTACTTCGGGTCCACATCAATATGTTAAGGGAAAACCGTGCTTTTGACACACCGACTTTTTTACAGGCACGAAGGGCCAAGATTATCAAATTTTCATAATATATTTGTACATTCTAGTTCTGTATATAAAATCTTTTCAGGCACAATCTATTTTTAGAGATAATTTATTTGAGTTATTCTGGTGCAAGCTTCCATTGTGTTAAGGTGTTAAGGTGCCACGGATATATTAACGCTTAATATCGGTCTTGGAGAGTGGAGAAAATGAAGATATTTTCTTTCAAAATAAATCATAAACAGGGGGCTGTCCTTTTTTTTTAAAAAAAGAATAATGACATTGAAATCCATCAGGACACCAAGAGAATCAATGAAATGATTACTGGAATGTTACGTAATATCAGTCATCCTGTATGGCAGAGAATGCTGTATAATCTCACTGATGAAAAAGAGACTTGAAACAAGAGAAACAAAGAAAAGTGTACTGAAATGTTATGTAATATCAGTCTTCCTATATGCTAGTGAATGCTGGACAATGTCCTGACAGATGAAGAAGAGACTTGAAACAACAGAAAAAAAGAAAAGATTGATGAATTTTTATGTAATATCAGTCCTCCTATATGGTAATGAATGCTGGACAATCTCCTCAGAGATGAAGAAGAGACTTGAAACAATAGAAACAAAGAAGAGTACTGAATTGTTATGTAAAATATCTGTCCAGCAATCACTGCCATATAGGTGGACTATCTTTTCACAGATTAAGATTATACTTGAAACAACAGAAACAAAGAAAAGTATACTGAAATATTACGTAATATCAGTCCTCCTCTATGGCAGTGAATGCTGGACAATCTTCTCACAAATGAAGAAGTAACAACAGAAACAAAGAAAAGTTTGATTAATTGTTACATAATATCAGTCCACCTATATGGCAGTGATATATTATATATATAGGCCGCATATTTTCATTCAAGCAGATTTGGTTAAATTTAGGCGTATTATGTCTATTTATTTTAGTTTTGATCCTATCAAGTCCCCTAATTCTTGGTACATGTAGAAAATTTCGTAAGAAAAATTCAAAAATTTTCTTTGAACATACTTTGGAAAATAAAAATTATTTCAATCTCATCTGAGACCATGGCACATAAAAAGGACACATAATGAGGAAGGAGGGCCTGGAGAATCTGATACTCACAGGTCAAATAGAGGGAAAGAGGGACAAAGGAAAACTACGCGTGGCATACCTGGCAGATATAAGCAAGTGGATGACAGAATGTGGTCTGGGGGAGGAAGCAGAGGGAAGGAACTTGTTGAGAGCTACAAGGGATAGAGAGTTAGCATTTGGAATTTTTATGTAAGAAATTTTTTATTGCCTTTTATTTCGATAAAGGAAAACTGACACTACACTGTCTTTGATTTTTTTTTCTTTTTTGTTTTTTCCATTGCACTATGATTTGTCTGTCATGTAACAGTTGCACATGCATGTCAGATGTAATGCACGACACACCATGAGATGCACAGGTGCCTTGTGTGGCAATAGGAGCGTTAAAGTTATTTCCAATTGGTTTATTTCAGCAATTTTTTAACCATCATGCATGCAAAAACAAAAAATGGTTATTTCTTTGACCCTGATATTATCTACCATATACACTTTTGACTCCTTTGGCAATGTTTACCTATCTATATATAAAATTTTGTTAATCTGTCTGTCACACCCTCTAAAATAGCCATACATTGACTGATTGGGCAAACAGGTAAGTGGGTACACAGTACAGTTGGTTTTACTAAAGTGCATAGCTTAGTACAATAGATTTTTATTAATCTTTTCTGGGGAAAAAAATTTTTATTAATGTATTTACTCTATTTTAAAAAAACAATTTAATGATTAACATAAGAAATACGTATTTAATAAAAATGCAGTATTGTTTTTGCATATCTAAGTTTTTTTATTTCATCGATTGGTTTATGAAATTGAATAAAACAGAGTTTGTAAATCTTGACAACAAATGTTAGCAATAACTTCAACAATACGAAATACTGTGAAGATTTCAACATGTGTTAGTTGCAAAACAAATTCTAGTTTTTAAAAAGTGATGATGATAATTTTAATAAAACTGAAACACATGAAAGTGGACTTATACATTTTCTTTATTCTTGAGAACTGACAACAAAGATGTTAAACACCATTTATTTATTGGATTGTTTATCTACAAGAATAATTTTACATTTACAAGATTATAAAAATATGTGGACCATCTATAATGAAATATATATTTTTCACCATTTTCTAAAGAAAGAAAGAAATATGAAAAAAATTTTCTTTTTTTTTTAATCCATAAATTTATAAAAACGTCTGAACAAAAAAATTTAAATAAACATAGACTGATGAGTACCCAATTATAAATTTTTCAAAAATGTATTTTCTGTACATTTTTTTCATTTGCTCACATCATTTTAAATTCACTAACTTTAGGTTGAGAGCATTTCTTTGGAACCAAACATTCTTTTAATTTTAAATTTTAGATAAGACACCAAACACTCAATATTTAAACTACGGGAGAAAAGACTTCAGATTCATTTACTCCAGATGTTGCTAATTCAATCAGTGAATTTGTATGCACTCCAGACGAAGGGATAACTTTTCCAGCTTATTATAGAAGACATGAAGGGATCTTCAAACGGGATTGTTTGCATTGGAATGATGAAAAGTTCATTTATTATTAGGGAACATAAAAAATATGTGAATTATATTTTGTCAAGAAGAAAAAAAAAAAAAAAGGTGAGATAAATTTAGATGAAACTTGTAATACTATCAAAAATTTTTGGTGATAGGAGTTCATTATTTAATGCATAATGACAATGTCTTACTTAGTAAAGTGCGTCTGACCATCATTTCAAAAGCATTTCAAAAGTAATTGTTTTTTTAACAAGAAAAAATGCTACAAATTTGGGAGAGTAGGACACAAAAGTACTTGTTGCAGATACAAGAAATGGAGGAAAAATAAAACGTGTGTGAACATGATAAATACAGGGAGTAAAGATAAACATAAAAGGAAAATTTTAAGAAGATTTCGAATGTGTTTTTAACTGAGAAACATTTCAAAAGAGGAAATTTGTTTTTGTGGAGTTGATTCTAGATAGGAAATATTTTTTCCCACATACTTGCTACAAAGCAAAAAGGATTTAACAGTTAAAATTAAATCATTTAAGCCCAAGCAAGGCAATAAAACTTGTAAGAATAATGAGGAAAATTAAGGAGAGAGAACAAAGAATGAGAATTAAGAAGACAGAAGATAACGATTGATATTGCATTTAAATTTTTGAAGATCAAAGGCAATAAAGCCACTAGGATGCAAGGGGTAACTGAATGTTAGAGAATATGAGAAAAACTACTATTAAGGAGAGAAGACAATAAAAGAACAAGGACTAAGAAGACGGAAAATAACAATTGACATTGCATAAAAAGTTTTGAATATCAAAGGCAATAAAGCCACTAGGACGCAATGGGTTACTGAATGTTACAGAATATGAGAAAAACTATCGAATCCACAAAATATTGCCTTATCCATAATTACAGAAGTTTTTGCGACACCTTGAATAGAGTCGAGGCGAAATTCCACGGTATGGGGACTAGTGTTAGATCATTTGCGGAAATTGTCATGCGGACCTAAACTGGGTAATCACTCATATTTCACTTGTTCATAACTTTTTCCAGTAAAAGAAATATTTTCAAAATGGGTATCAAATTGTGTGCAATTATTTGATTTGTCTATGTTTACAGGGATTTTTCATTTGCCCACATAGTAAAAAGTACAGCTTTCTCCATGTGCGCGGTATGTCGTCTGACAATTTACATCGTCCGAATTCCAGTGTGGACAATAAGACTGCATTTCTAATTTTTCTTTTTTATAGAATCCACAAAACGTTGGTGTCCTGTTGTCGGGAATTTGTTGCCTTATCCATAATTACAAAAGTTTTTTCGACACCTTCAATAGAGACGAGGCGAAATTCAACGGTATGTGGACTAGGGTTAGCTCATTTGCGGAAATTGTCATGCTGCCCTAAACTTGGAAATCAGTCATAATTCACTTGTTTATAACTTTTTCCAATAAAAGTAACATTTTCAAAATGGGTATCAAATTGTTTGCACTTATTTGGTTGGTCTATGTATACAGGGATTTATCATTTGGTCAGAGAGTAAAAAGTAAAGCTTTCACCATGTTCGCGGTATGTCGTCTGACAATTTACAGCGTCCGAATTCCAGTGTGCACAACAATACTGCATTTCTAATTATTCCTTTTTATAGAATCCAGAAAATATTGTTGTCCAATAGTCGGGAATTTCTGCCTTATCCATAATTACA
The DNA here is from genome assembly GCA_964036315.1 of Acanthosepion esculentum. Classification (NCBI taxonomy): domain Eukaryota; kingdom Metazoa; phylum Mollusca; class Cephalopoda; order Sepiida; family Sepiidae; genus Acanthosepion; species Acanthosepion esculentum. Next base: position 80,049,599 of record OZ038509.1, read on the forward strand.
AAAGGTTTTTCGACACCTTGATTAGAGTCGAGTCGAAATTCAACGGTATGAGGACTTGTGTTAGCTCATTTCCGGAACTTGTCAAGCGGTCATTAAAATGGGAATCATTCAAATTTCACTGGTTTATAACTTTTTTCCAGTAAAAGAAATATTTTCAAATTTGGGTATCAAGTTGTGTGGAGTTATTTGATTTGTCTATGTTTACAGGGATATTTCATTTGGTCAGATAGTAAAAAGTACAGCTTTCACCATGTGCGTTGTATGTCGTCTGACAATTTACAGGGTCCGAATTCCAATGTGCATAAAAAGTCTGCATTTCTAATTTTTCCTTTTTATAGAATCTACAAAATATTTCTGTCCAATTGTCGGGAATTTCTTGCCTCATCCATAATTACAAAAGTTTTTTCGACACCTTGAATAGAGTCGAGGCGAAATTCCACGGTATGGGGACTAGTGTTAGCTCATTTGCAGAAATTGTCATGCGGACCTAAACTGGGTAATCAGTCATAGTTCACTTGTTTATAACTTTTTTCCAGGAAAAGAAATATTTTCAAAATGGGTATCAAATTGTGTGCTATTATTTGATTTGCCTATGTTTACAGGGATTTTTCATTTGGTTAAATAGTAAAAAGTACAGCTTACACCATGTGCGCGGTATGTCGTCTGACAATTTACAGCGTCCGAATTCCAGTGTGCACAAAAAGACTGCATTTCTAATTTTTCATTTTCATCGAATCCATAAAATATTGCTCTCCAATTGTCGGGAATTTCTTGCCTTATCCATAATTACAGAAGTTTTTGCGACACCTTGAATAGAGTCGAGGCGAAATTCCACGGTATGGGGACTAGTGTTAGATCATTGGCGGAAATTGTCATGCGGACCTAAACTGGGTAATCACTCATATTTCACTTGTTTATAACTTTTTTCCAGTAAAAGAAATATTTTCAAAATGGGTATCAAATTGTGTGCAATTATTTGGTTGGTCAATGTATACAGGGATTTTTCATTTGGTTAAATAGTAAAAAGTACAGCTTTCACCATGTGCGCGGTATGTCGTCTGACAATTTACAGCGTTCGAATTCCAGTGTGCACAATAAGACTGCATATCTAATTTTTCCTTTATATAGAATCCACAAAATATTGCTGTCCAATTGTCCGGAATTTCTTGCTTTATCCCTAATTACAAAAGATTTTTCGACACCTTGATTAGTGTCGAGTCGAAATTCAACGTTATGGGGACTTGTGTTAGTTCATTTGCGGAAATTGTCATGCGGCCTTAAACTGGGAATCAGTCATATTTCACTTGTTTATAACTTTTTTCCACTAAAAGAAATATTTTCAAAATGGGTATCAAATTATGTGCAATTATTTGGTTGGTTTATGTATACAGGGATTTTTCATTTGCTCAGATAGTAAATTTACAGCTTTCACCATGTGCGCGGTATGTCGTCTGTCAATTTACAGTGTCCGAATTCCAGTGTGCACAATAAGACTGCATTTCTAATTTTTCCTTTTTATAAAATCCACAAAATATTGCTGTCCAATTCTCGGAAATTTCTTGCCTTATATATAATTACAAAAGTTTTTTCGACACCTTGAATAGATTAGAGGCGAAATTCAACGGTATGGGGACTAGTGTTAGCGCATTTTCGGAAATTGTCATGCGGACCTAAACTGGGTAATCAGTCATATTTCACTTGTTTATAACTTTTTTCCAGTAAAAGAAATATTTTCAAAATGGGTATCAAATTGTGTGCAATTATTTGGTTGGTCTATGTATACAGGGATTTTCCTTTTGGTCAGATAGTAAAAAGGACAGCTTTCACCATGTGCGCGTTTTGTAGTCTGACAATTTACAGCGTTCGAATTCCAGTGTGCACAATAAGACAGCATTTCTAATTTTTCCTTTTTATAGAATCCACAAAATATTGGTGTCCCATTGTCGGGAATTTCTTGCCTTATCCATAATTACAAAAGTTTTTTCCACACCTGGAATAAAGTCGAGGCGAAATTCAACGGTATGGGGACTAGTGTTAGCGCATTTTCGGAACTTGTCATGCGGACCTAAACTGGGTAATCAGTCATTTTTCACTTGTTTATAACTTATTTCCAGTAAAAGAAATATTTTCAAAATGGGTATCAAATTGTGTGCAATTATTTGGTTGGTCTATGTATACAGGGATTTTTTATTTGGTCATATAGTAAAAAGTACAGCTTTCGCCATGTGCGCGGTATATCGTCTGACAATTTACAGCGTCCGAATTCCAGTGTGCAAAATAAACTGCATTTCTAATTTTTCCTTTTCATAGAATCCACAAAATATTGCTGTCCAATTGTCGGGAATTTCTTGCCTCATCCATAATTACAAAAGTTTTTTCGACACCTTGAATAGAGTCGAGGCGAAATTCCACGGTATGGGGACTAGTTTTAGCTCATTTGAGGAAATTGTCATGCGGACCTAAACTGGCAAATCAGTCATATTACACTTGTTTATAACTTTTTTCCACTAAAAGAAATATTTTCAAAATGGGTATCAAATTCTGTGCAATTATTTCGTTGGTCTACGTATACAGGGATTTTTCATTTGGTCAGATAGTAAAAAGTACAGCTTTCACCTGGTGCGCGGTATGTCGTGTGACAAATTACAGCGTTCGAATTCCAGTGTGAACAATAAGACTGCATTTCTAATTTTTCCTTTTTATAGAATCCACAAAATATTGGTGTCCCATTGTCGGGAATTTCTTGCCTTATCCATAATTACAAAAGTCTTTTCGACACATTGAATAGAGTCGAGGCCAAATTCAACAGTATGTGGACTAGTGTTTGCTCATTTGCGGAAATTGTCATGCGGACCTAAACTGGGTAATCTGTCATATTTCACTTGTTTATAACTTTTTTCCAGTAAAAGAAATATTTTCAAAATGGGTATCAAATTGTGTGCAATTATTTGATTTGTCCATGTATACAGGGATTTTTCATTGACTCAGATAGTAAAAAGTACAGCTTTCACCATGTGCGCGGTATGTCGTCTGACAATTTACAGCCTCCGAATTCCAGTGTGCACAATAAGAATGCTGTTGAGACTTGACTCATTGTTGAATATCGCCTAATGCATGGAATAATAATGCAACACAAAATGTACTTAGAACAAGAAAGTGTTCAATATAAGTACATATAGTATTTCTGTATATTTCTGGAAAGACGTTCCTGGAGAATGTGTTGACTAGTCGCAGACGATCAGAGTCTCTAGTTGGATCTCGTGATTCCTCCTCCTCCCGTCTTCCGGTACCAACCACTATTTATATAGTTGGTAGTCACCTATGCAGATTAGGTGGATCCCACCACAACAAATGCATTTGTAATTTTTCCTTTTTATAGAATCCACAAAATATTGGTGTCCAATTGTCCGGATTTTCTTGCCTTATCCATAATTACAAAAGTTTTTTCGACACATTGATTAGAGACGAGTCGAAATTCAACGGTATGTGGACTTGTGTTAGCTCATTTGCGGAAATTATCATGCGGCCCTAAACTGGGAAATCAGTCACATTTCACTTGTTTATAAATTTTTCCAGTTAAAGAAATATTTTCAAAATGGGTAACAAATTGTGTGCAATTATTTGAATTGTCTATGTTTACAGGGATTTTTTATTTGCTCAGATAGTAAAATGTACAGCTTTCACCAGGTGCGCGGTATGTCGTCTGAGAATTTGCAGCGTCCGAATTCCAGTGTGCACAATGAGACTGCATTTCTAATTTTTCTTTTTCATAGAATCCACAAAATATTGGAGTCCTATTGTCGGGAATTTCTTGCCTTATCCATAATTTCAAAAGTTTTTCGACACCTTGAATACAGACGAGGCGAAATTCAACGGTATGGGGACTTGTGTTAGCACATTTGCGGAAATTTTCATGTGGCCCTAAACTGGGAAATGAGTCATAGTTCACTTGTTTATAACTTTTTTCCAGTAAAAGAAATATTTTCAAAATCGCGATCAAATTATGTGCAATTATTTGATTTGTCTATGTTTACAGGGATAATTCATTTGCTAAGAGAGTAAAAAGTACAGCTTTCACCATGTGCCCGGTATGTCGTCTGACAATTTACATCGACCAAATTCCAGTGTGCACAATAAGACTGCATTTCTAATTTTTCCTTTTTATAGAATCCACAAAATATTGGAGTCCTATTGTCGGGAATTTCTTGCCTTATCCATAATTTCAAGTTTTTCGACACCTTGAATACAGACGAGGCGAAATTCAACGGTATGGGGACTTGTGTTAGCTCATTTGCGGAAATTGTCATGCGGACTTAAACTGGGTAATCAGTCATATTTCACTTGTTTATAAATTTTTTCCACTATGAGAAATATTTTCAAAATGGGTATCAAATTGTGTGCAATTATTTGGTTGCTCTATGTATACAGAGATTTTTCATTTGCTCAGATAGTAAAAAGTACAGCTTTCACCATGTGCGCGGTATGACGTCTGACAATTTACAGCGTCCGAATTCCAGTGTGCACAATAAACTGCATTTCTAATTTTTCCTTTTTATAGAATCCACAAAATATTGCTGTCCAATTGTCGGGAATTTCTTGCCTTATCAATAATTACAAAAGTTTTTTCGACAACTTGATTAGAGACGAGTCGAAATTAAACGGTATGTGGACTTGTGTTACCTTATTTGCGGAAATTGTCATGCGGCCCTAAACTGGGAATCAGTCATATTTCAATGTTAATAACTTTTTTCCAGTAAAAGAAATATTTTCAAAATGGGTATCAAATTGAGTGCAATTATTTGATTTGTCTATGTTTACAGGGAATTTTCATTTGGTCAGATAGTAAAAAGTACAGCTTTCACCATGTGCGGGGTATGTCGTCTGACAATTTACAGCGTCCGAATTCCAGTGTGCACAATAAGACTGCATTTCTAATTTTTCCTTTTTATTGAATCCAAAAAATATTGGTGTCCAATTGTCGGGAATTTCTTGCCTTATACATAATTGCAAAAGTTTTTTCGAATCCTTGAATAGATTCGAGGCGAAATTCAACGGTATGCGGACTTGTGTTAGCACATTTGCGCAAATTTTCATGCGGCCCAAACTGGGAAATCAGTCATCTTTCACTTATTTATTAACTTTTTCCAGTAAAAGAAATATTTTCAAAATGGGTATCAAATTGTGTGCAATTATTTCATTTGTCTATGTATACAGGGATTTTGCATTTGGTCAGATAGTAAAAAGTACAGCTTTCAACATGTGCGCGGTATGTCGTCTGACAATTTAGAGCGTCCGAATTCCAGTGTGCACAATAAGACTGCATTTCTAATTTTTCCTTTTTATCGAATCCACAAAATATTGGTGTCCAATTGTCGGGAATTTCTTACCTTATCCATAATTACAAAAGTTTTTCCGACACATTGAATAGAGTCGAGTCGAAATTCAACGGTATGGTTGACTTGTGTTAGCTCATTTGCGGAAATTGTCATGCGGCCCTAAACTGGGAAATCATTCATATTTCACTTGTTTATAACTTTTTTCCAGTAAAAGAAATATTTTCAAAAATGGTATCAAATTGTGTGCAATTATTTGATTTGTCTATGTTTCCATAGATTTTTCATTTTGTCAGATGGTAAAAAAGTCCACATTGATTAGATTCGAGTCGAAATTAAAGGGTATGCGGACTTGTGTTAGCTCATTTGCGCAAATTTTCATGCGGCCCAAACTGGGAAATCAGTCATATTTCACTTGTTTATAATTTTTTCCAGTAAACAAAATATTTTAAAAATGGGTATCAAATTGTGTGCAATTATTTGATTTGTCTATGTTTACAGGGATTTTTCATTTGCACAGATAGTAAAAAGTACAGCTTTCACCATGTGCGCGGTATGTCGTCTGACAATTTACAGCGTCCGAATTACAGTGTGCACAATGAGACTGCATTTCTAATTTTTTCATTCATGGAATCCACAAAATATAGCTGTCCAATTGTCGGGAATTTCTTGCCTTATCCATAATTACAAATGTTTTCTCGAGACCTTGAATAGAGTCGAGGCGAAATTCAACGGTATGGGGACTAGTGTTAGCTCATTTGCGGAAATTGTCATGCGGACTTAAACTGGGTAATCAGTCATATTTCACTTGTTTATAACTTATTTCCAGTAAAAGAAATATTTTCAAAATGGGTATCAAATTGTGTGCAATTATTTGATTTGTCCATGTATACAGGGATTATTCATTTGCTCAGATAGTAAAAAGTACAGCTTTCACCATGTGCGCCGTATGTCGTCTGACAATTTACATCGTCCGAATTCCAGTTTGCACAATAAGAATGCATTTCTAATTTTTCCTTTTTAGAGAATCCACAAAATATAGCTGTCAAATTGTCGGGAATTTCTTACCTTATTCCTAATTACAAAAGTTTTTTCGACACCTTGAATAGAGTCGAGGCGAAATTCAATGGTATGGGGACTTGTGTTAGCTCATTTGCGGAAATTGTCATGCGGCCCTGAACTGGGAAATCAGTCATATTTCACTTGTTTATAAATTTTTCCAGTAAAAGAAATATTTTCAAAATGGGTATTAAATTGTGTGCAATTATTTGATTTGTCTATGTTTACAGGGATTTTTCATTTGGTCAGATAGTACAAAGTTCAGCTTTCACCATGTGCGCGGTATGTCGTCTGACAATTTACAGCGTCCGAATTCCAGTGTGCACATTAAGACTGCATTTCTAATTTTTCCTTTTTATAGAATCCACAAAATATTGCTGTCCAATTGTCGCGAATTTCTTGCCTTATCCATAATTACAAAAGTTTTTTCGACACCTTGAATAGAGTCGAGGTGAATTTCAACGGTATGGGGACTAGTGTTAGCTCATTTGCGGAAATTGTCATGCGGACCTGAACTGGGTAATCAGTCATATTTCACTTCTTTTTAACATTTTTCTAGTAAAAGAAATATTTTCAAAATGGGTATCAAATTGTTTGCAATTATTTGGTTGGTCTATGTATACAGGGATATTTCATTTGCTCAGATAGTAAAACGTACAGGTTTCACCATGTGAACGGTATGTCGTCTGACAATTTACAGCGTCCGAATTCCAGTGTGGACAATACGAACGCATTTTTAATTTTTCGATTTTATAGAATCCACAAAATATTGCTCTCCAATTGTCTGGAATTTCTTGCCTAATCTATAATTACAAAAGTTTGTTCGACACCTTGATTAGAGTCGAGTCGAAATTCAACGGTATGGGGACTTGTCTTAGCTCATTTGCGGAAATTGTCATGCGGCCCTAAAGTGGGAAATCAGTATTATTTCACTTGTTTATAAATTTTTTCCACTATGAGAAATATTTTCAAAATGGGGATCAAATTGTGTGCAATTATTTGATTTGTCTATGTATACAGGGATTTTTCATTTGCCCACATAGTAAAAAGTACAGCTTTCTCCATGTGCGCGGTATGTCGTCTGACAATTTACAACGTCCGAATTCCAGTGTGCACAATAAGACTGCATTTCTAATTTTTCTTTTTTATAGAATCCACAAAATGTTGGTGTCCTGTTGTCGGGAATTTGTTGCCTTATCCATAATTACAAAAGTTTTTTCGACACATTGAATAGAGACGAGGCGAAATTCAACGGTATGTGGACTAGTGTTAGCTCATTTGCGGAAATTGTCATGCGGACCTGAACTGGGTAATCCGTCATATTTCACTTGTTTATAACTTTTTTCCAGTAAAAGAAATATTTTCAAAATGGGTATCAAATTGTTTGCACTTATTTGGTTGGTCTATGTATACAGGGATTTATCATTTGGTCAGAGTGTAAAAAGTACACCTATCACCATGTTCGTGGTATGTCGTCTGACAATTTACAGCGTCCGAATTCCAGTGTGCACAATAAGACTGCATTTCTAATTATTCCTTCTTATAGAATCCACAAAATATTGGTGACCAATTGTCGGGAATTTCTTGCCTTATCAATAATTACAAAAGATTTCTCGACACCTTGTTTAAAGTCGATTCGAAATTCAACGGTATGGGGACTTGTGTTAGCTCATTTGCGGAAATTGTCATGCGGCCCTAAACTGGGAAATCAGTCGTAATTCACTTGTTTATAACTTTTTCCAATAAAAGTAACATTTTCAAAATGGGTATCAAATTGTGTGCAATTATTTGATTTGTCTATTTTTACAGGGATTTTTCATTTGCTCTGATAGTAAAAAGGTACAGCTTTCACCATGTGCGTTGTATGTCGTCTGACAATTTACAGCGTCCGAATTCCAGTGTGCACAATAAGACTGCATTTCCAATTTTTCCTTTTTATAGAATCCACAAAATATTGCTGTCCAATTGTCAAGAATATCTTGCCTTATCCATAATTAACAAAGTTTTTTCGACACCTTGAATAGAGTCGAGTCCAAATTCAACGGTATGGGGACTTGTGTTAGCTCATTTGCGGAAATTGTCATCCGGCCCTAAACTGGGAAATCAGTCATATTGTGTGCAATTATTTGGTTGGTCTATGTAAACAGGGATATTTCATTTGGTCAGATAGTAAAAAGTACAGCTTTCACCATGTTCGCGGTATGTCGTCTGACAATTTACAGCGTCCGAATTCCAGTGTACACAATAAGACTGCATTTCTAATTATACCTTTTTATAGAATCCAGAAAATGTTGTTGTCCAATAGTCGGGAATTTTTGCCTTATCCATAATTACAAAAGTTTTTTCGACACCTTGATTAGAGTCGAGTCGAAATTCAACGGTATGAGGACTTGTGTTAGCTCATTTGCAGAACTTGTCAAGCGGTCATTAAAATGGGAATCATTCAAATTTCACTTGTTTATAACTTTTTTCCAGTAAAAGAAATATTTTCAAAATGGGTATCAAATTGTGTGGAGTTATTTGATTTGTCTATGTTTACAGGGATTTTTTATTTGGTCAGATAGTAAAAAGTACAGCTTTCACCATGTGCGTTGTATGTCGTCTGACAATTTACAGCGTCCGAATTCCAGTGTGCACAATAAGACTGCATTTCTAATTTTTCCTTTTTATAGAATCCACAAAATATTGCTGTCCAATTGTCAAGAATTTCTTACCTTATCCATAATTAACAAAGTTTTTTCGACAACTTGAATAGAGTCGAGTCGAAATTCAACGGTATGGGGACTTGTGTTAGCTCATTTTCGAAAATTGTCATGCGGACTTAAACTGGGTAATCAGTAATATTTCACTTGTTTATAACTTTTTTCCAGTAAAAGAAATATTTTCAAAATGGGTATCAAATTGTGTGCAATTATTTCGTTTGTCTATGTATACAGGGATTTTTCATTTGTCAGATAGTAAAAAGTACAGGTATTACCTTGATCGCGTTATGTCGTGTGACAATATACAGCGTCCGAATTCCAGTGTGCACAATAAGACTGCATTTCTAATTTTTCCTTTTTATAGAATCCAGAAAATATTGTTGTCCAGTAGTCGGGAATTTTTGCCTTATCCATAATTACAAAAGTTTGTTCGACACCTTGATTAGAGTTGAGTCGAAATTCAACGATATTGGGACTTGTGTTAGCTCATTTGCGGAACTTGTCAAGCGGTCACTAAAATGGGAATCAGTCAAATTTCACTTGTTTATAACTTTTTTCCAGTTAAAGTAATATTTTCAAAATGGGTATCAAATTGTGTGCAATTATTTGATTTGTCTATGTTTACAGGGATTTTTCATTTGGTCTGATAGTAAAAGGTAAAGCTTTCACCATGTGCGTTGTATGTCGTCTGACAATTTACAGTGCCCGAATTCCAGTGTGCACAATAAGACTGCATTTCTAATTTTTCCTTTTTATAGAATCCACAAAATATTTCTGTCCAATTGTCAAGAATTTCTTGCCTTATCCATAATTAACAAAGTTTTTTCGACACCTTGAATAGAGTCGAGTCCAAATTCAACGGTATGGGGACTTGTGTTAGCTCATTTGCGGAAATTGTCATGCGGACTTAAACTGGGTAATCAGTCATATTTCACTTGTTTATAACTTTTTTCCAGTAAAAGAAATATTTTCAAAATGGGTCTCAAATTGTGTGCAATTATTTGGTTTGTCTATGTATACAGGGATTTTTCATTTGTCAGATACTAAAAAGTACAGCTTTTACCTTGATCGCGTTATGTCGTCTGACAATATACAGCGTCTGAATTCCAGTGTGCACAATAAGACTGCATTTCTAATTTTTCATTTTTATAGAATCCATAAAATATTGGTATCCAATTGTCGGGAATTTCTTGGCTGATCCATAATTACAAAAGTTTTTTCGAGACCTTGAATAGAGTCGAGGCGACACTCAACGGTATGGGGACTAGTGTTATCTCATCTTCGGAAATTGTCATGCGGACCTAAACTGGGTAATCAGTCATATTTCACATTTTTATAACGTTTTTCCAGTAAAAGAAATATTTTCAAAATGGGTATCAAATTGTGTGCAATTATTTGGTTGGTCTATGTATACAGGGATATTTCATTTGGTCAGATAGTAAAAAGTACAGCTTTCACCAGGTGCGCGGTATGTCGTCTGACAATTTACAGCGTCCGAATTTCAATGTGCATAAAAAGACTGCATTTCTAATTTTTCCTTTTTATAGAATCCACAAAATATAGCTGTCCAATTGTCGGGAATTTCTTGCTTTATCCCTAATTACAAAAGATTTTTCGACACCTTGATTAGTGTCGAGTCGAAATTCAACGTTATGGGGACTTGTGTTAGTTCATTTGCGGAAATTGTCATGCGGCCTTAAACTGGGAAATCAGTCATATTTCACTTGTTTATAACTTTTTTCCACTAAAAGAAATATTTTCAAATGGGTATCAAATTATGTGCAATTATTTGATTTGTCTATGTATACAGGGATTTTTCATTTGCTCAGATAGTAAATTTACAGCTTTCACCATGTGCGCGGTATGTCGTCTGTCAATTTACAGTCTCCGAATTCCAGTGTGCACAATAAGACTGCATTTCTAATTTTTCCTTTTTATAGAATCCACAAAATATTGCTGTCCAATTCTCGGAAATTTCTTGCCTTATATATAATTACAAAAGTTTTTGCGACACCTTGAATAGATTCGAGGCGAAATTCAACGGTATGGGGACTTGTGTTAGCTCATTTGCGCAAATTTTCATGCGGCCCTAAACTGGGAAATCAGTCATATTTCATTTGTTTATAACGGTTTTCCAGTCAAATAAATATTTTCAAAATGGGTATCAAATTGTGTGCAATTATTTGATTTATCTATGTTTACAGGGATTTTCCTTTTGGTCAGATAGTAAAAAGTACAGCTTTCACCATGTGCGCGTCATGTGGTCTGACAATATACAGCGTCCGAATTCCAGTGTGCACAATAAGACTGCATTTCTAATTTTTCCTTTTTATAGAATCCACAAAATATTGCTGTCCAATTGTCGGGAATTTCTTGCCTTATCCATAATTACAAAAGTTTTTTCCACACCTTGAATAGAGTCGAGGCGAAATTCAACGGTATGGGGACTAGTGTTAGCTCATTTTCGGAAATTGTCATGCGGACCTAAACTGGGTAATCAGTCATATTTCACTTGTTTATAACTTTTTTCCAGTAAAAGAAATATTTTTAAAAATGGGTATCAAATTGTATGCAATTATTTGGTTGGTCTATGTATAGAGGGATTTTTCATTGGTCATATAGTAAAAAGTACAGCTTTCGCCATGTGCGCGGTATATCGTCTGACAATTTACAGCGTCCGAATTCCAGTGTGCACAATAAGACTGCATTTCTAATTTTTCCTTTTCATAGAATCCACAAAATATTGCTGTCCAATTGTCGGGAATTTCTTGCGTCATCCATAATTACAAAAGTTTTTTCGACACCTTGAATAGAGTCGAGGCGAAATTCCACGGTATGGGGACTAGTTTTAGCTCATTTGCGGAAATTGTCATGCGGACCTAAACTGGCAAATCATTCATATTTCACTTGTTTATAACTTTTTTCCACTAAAAGAAATATTTTCAAAATGGGTATCAAATTGTGTGCAATTATTTGGTTGGTCTATGTATACAGGGATTTTTCATTTGGTCAGATAGTAAAAAGTACAGCTTTCACCTGGTGCGCGGTATGTCGTGTGACAATTTACTGCGTTCGAATTCCAGTGTGAACAATAAGACTGCATTTCTAATTTTTCCTTTTAATAGAATCCACAAAATATTGGTGTCCCATTGTCGGGAATTTCTTGCCTTATCCATAATTACAAAAGTTTTTTCGACACCTTGAATAGAGTCGAGGCCAAATTCAACGGTATGTGGACTAGTGTTTGCTCATTTGCGGAAATTGTCATGCGGACCTAAACTGTGTAATCAGTCATATTTCACTTGTTTATAACTTTTTTCCAGTAAAAAAAATATTTTCAAAATGGGTATCAAATTGTGTGCAATTATTTGATTTGTCCATGTATACAGGGATTTTTCATTGACTCAGATAGTAAAAAGTACAGCTTTCACCATGTGCGCGTTATGTCGTCTGACAATTTACAGCGTCTGAATTCCAGTGTGCACAATAAGACTGCATTTCTAATTTTTCCTTTTTATAGAATCCAAAATATATTGATGTCCAATTGTCGGGAATTTCTTGCCTTATCCATAATTACAAAAGTCTTTTCGACACCTTCATTAGAGTCGAGTTGAAATTCAACGGTATGGGGACTTGTGTTAGCTCATTTGCGGAAATTGTCATGCGGCCCTAAACTGGGAAATCAGTCATATTTCACTTGTTTATAACTTTTTTCCAGTATAAGAAATATTTTCAAAATGGGTATCAAATTGTGTGCAATTATGTGATTTCTCCATGTATACAGGGATTTTTCATTTGCTCTGATAGTAAAAAGTACAGCTTTCACCATGTGCGCGGTATGTCGACTGACAATTTACAGCCTCCGAATTCCAGTGTGCACCATAAGAATGCTGTTCAGACTTGACTCATTGTTGAATCTCGCCTAATGCATGGGATAATAATGCAACACAAAATGTACTTAGAACAAGAAAGTATTATAACAAAAAAGTGTACAATATAAGTACATATAGTATTTCTGTATATTTCTGGAAAGACGTTCCTGGAGAATGTGTTGACTAGTCGCAGTCGATCACAGTCTCTAGTTGGATCTCGTGATTCCTCCTCCTCCCGTCTTCCGGTACCAACCACTATTTATATAGTTGGTAGTCACCTATGCAGATTAGGTGGATCCCACCACAACAAATGCATTTGTAATTTTTCCTTTTTATAGAATCCACAAAATATTGGTGTCCAATTGTCCGGAATTTCTTGCCTTATCCATAATTACAAAGGATTTTCGACATCTTGAATAGAGTCGAGGCGAAATTCAACGGTATTGGGACTTGAGTTAGCTCATTTGCGGAAATTATCATGCTGCCCTAAACTGGGAAATCAGTCATATTTCACTTGTTTATAAATTTTTCCAGTTAAAGAAATATTTTCAAAATGGGTAACAAATTGTGTGCAATTATTTGAATTGTCTATGTTTACAGGGATTTTTCATTTGCTCAGATAGTAAAAAGTACAGCTTTCAACATGTGCGCGGTATGTCGTCTGAGAATTTGCAGCGTCCGAATTCCAGTGTGCACAATGAGACTGCATTTCTAATTTTTCTTTTTATAGAATCCACAAAATATTGGTGTCCTATTGTCGGGACTTTATTGCCTCATCCATAATTTCAAAAGTTTTTCGTCACCTTGAATAGAGACGAGGCGAAATTCAACGGTATGGGCTCTTGTGTTAGCTCATTTGCGGAAAATGTCGTGCGGCCCTGAACTGGGAAATCAGTCATATTTCACTTGTTTATAACTTTTTTCCAGCAAAAGAAATATTTTCAAAATGGGTATCAAATTGTGTGCAATTATTTGATTTGTCTATGTTTACAGGGATTTTTCATTTGGTCTGAGAGTAAAAGTACAGCTTTCACCATGTGTGTTGTATGTCGTCTGACAATTTACAGCGTCCGAATTCCAGTGTGCACAATAAGACTGCATTTCTAATTTTTCCTTTTTATAGAATCCACAAAATATTGGTGTCCAATTGTCGGGAATTTCTTGCGTTATCCATAATTACAAAAGTTTTTTCGACACCTTGAATAGAGTCCAGGCGAAATTCAACGATATGGGGACTAGTGTTAGCTCATTTGCTGAAATTATCATGCTGCCCTAAACTGGGAAATCAGTCATATTTCACTTGTTTATAACTTTTTTCCAGGAAAAGAAATATTTTCAAAATGGGTATCAAATTGTGTGCAATTATTAGATTTGCCTATGTTTACAGGGATTTTTTATTTGATCAGATAGTAAAAAGTACTGCTTACACCATGTGCGCGGTATGTCGTCTGGCAATTTACAACGTCCGAATTCCAGTGTGAACAATAAGACTGCATTTCTAATTTATCCTTTTTATAGAATCCACAAAATATTGCTGTCCAATTGTCGGGAATTTCTTGCCTTATCCTTACTTACCAAAGTTTTTTCGACACCTTGAATAGAGTCGCGGCGAAATTCAACGGTATGGGGACTTGTGTTAGCTCATTTGCGCAAATTGTCATGCGGACTTAAACTGGGAAATCAGTCATATTTCACTTGTTTATAACTTTTTTCCAGTAAAAGAAATATTTTCAAAATGGGTATCAAATTGTGTACAATTATTTGATTTGTCCATGTATACAGGGATTTTTCATTGGCTCAGATAGTAAAAAGTACAGCTTTCACCTTGTGCGCGTTATGTCGTCTGACAATTTACAGCGTACGAATTCCAGTATGCACAATAAGACTGCATTTCTAATTTTTCGTTTTTATAGAATCCACAATATATTCTTGTCCAATTGTCGAGAATTTCTTGCCTTATCCATAATTACAAAAGTTTTTTCGACACATTCATTAGAGTCGAGTCGAAATTCAACGGTATGGGGACTTGTGTTAGCTCATTTGCGGAAATTGTCATGCGGCCCTAAACTCGGAAATCAGTCATATTTCACTTGTTTATAACTTTTTTCCAGTAAAAGAAATATTTTCAAAATGGCTATCAAATTGTGTGCAATTATGTGATTTCTCCATGTATACAGGGATTTTTCATTTGGTCAGATAGTAAAAAGTACAGATTTTTAAAATATGCGCGGTATGTCGTCTGACAATTTACAGCGTCCGAATTCCAGTGTGCACAATAAGACTGCTTTTCTAATTTTTCCTTTTTATCGAATCCACAAAATATTGGTGTTCAATTGTCGGGAATTTCTTACCTTATCCTTAATTACAAAAGTTTTTTCGACACCTTGAATAGAGTCGATGCGAAATTCAACGGTATGGGGAATAGTGTTAGTTCATTTGCGGAAATTGTCATGCGGACCTAAACTGGGTAATCAGTCATATTTCACTTGTTTATAACATTTTTCCAGTAAAAGAAATATTTTCAAAATCGGTATCTAATTCTCTGCAATTATTTGATTTTTCTATGTATACATGGATTTTTCATTTGGTCAGATATTAAAAAGTACAGCTTTCACCATGTGCGCGGTATGTCGTCTGACAATTTACAGCGTCCGAATTCCAGTGTGCGCAATAAGGCTTCATTTCTAATTTTTCATTTTTATAGGATCCACAAAATATTTGTGACCACTTGCCGGAAATTTATTACCTTATCCATAATTACATAAGTTTTTTCGACACCTTGATTAGAGTCGAGGCGAAATTCAACGATATGGGAACTTGTGTTAGCTCATTTGTGGAAATTATCCTGCGGTCACTAAACTGGGAAATCAGTCATATTTCACTTGTTTATAACTTTTTTCCAGTGAAAGAAATATTTTCAAAATCGGTATCAAATTGTGTGCAATTATTTGATTTGTCGATGTTTACAGGGATTTTTCATTTGCTCAGATAGTAAAAAGTACAGCTGTCAGCATGTGCGCGGTATATCGTCTGACAATTTACAGCGTCCGAATTCCAGTGTGCACAATATGACTGCATTTCTAATTTTTCCTTTTTATCGAATCCACGAAATTTTGCTGTCCAATTCTCGGGAATTTCTTTCCTTATCCATAATTACCAAAGTTTTTTCGACACATTCTCTAGAGTCGAATCGAAATTCAACGGTATGGGGACTTGTGTTAGCTCATTTGCGACAATTTCCATGCGGCCCTAAACTGGGAAATCAGTCATATTTCACTTGTTTATAACTTTTTTCCAGTAAAAGAAATATTTTTAAAATGGGTTTCAAATTGTGTGCAATTATTGGATTTGTCTATATTTACATGGATTTTTCATTTGGTCAGATAATAAAAAGTACAGCTTTCACCATGTGCGCGGTATGTCGTCTGACAATTTACAGCGTCCGAATTCGAGTGTGCACAATAAGACTGCATTTCTAATTTTTCCTTTTTATGGAATCCACAAAATATTGGTGTCCAATTGTCGAGAATTTCTTGCCTTATCCATTATTACAAAAGTTTTTTCGACACCTTCACTATAGTCGCGGCGTAATTCAACCGTATGGGGACTTGTGTTAGCTCATTTGCGTCAATTTTCATGCGGCCCTATCGTCGGAAATCAGTCTTAATTCACTTGTTTACAACATTTTTCCAGTAAAAGAAATATTTTAAAAATGGGTAGCAAATTGTGTGAAATTATTGGATTTGTCTAAGTTTACAGGGATTTTTCATTTAGTCAGATACTAAAAAGTACAGCTTTCACCATGTGCGCGGTATGTCGTCTGACAATTTACAGCGTCCGAATTTGAGTGTGCACAATAAGACTGCTTTTCTAATTTTTCCTTTTTATAGAATCCACAAAATATTGGTGTCCATTTGTCGGGAATTTCTTGCCTTATCCATAATTACAAAAGATTTCTCTACACATTGAATAGAGTCGAGGCTAAATTCAACGGTATGGGGATTTGAGTTAGCTTATTTGCGGAAATTGTCATGCGGCCCTAAACTGGGACATTAGTCATATTTCACTTGTTTATAATTTTTTTCCGGTAAAAGAAATATTTTCAAAACGGCTATCAAATGGTGTGCAGTTATTTAATTGTCTATGTTTACAGGGATGTTTCATTTGTTCAGATACTAAAAAGTACAGCTTTCACCATGTGCGCGGTATGTCGTCTGACAAATTACAGCTTCCGAATTCTAGTGTGCACAATAAGACTGCATTTCTATTTTTTTTATCGAATCCGCAAAATATTGGTGTACAATTGTCGCGAATTTCTTGACTTATCCATAATTACAAAAGTTTTTCCTACACTTTCAATAGAGTCGGGGCGAAATTGAACGATATGGGGACTTGTGTTAGCTCATTTGCGGAAATTTTCATTCGGCCCTACAATGGGAAATCAGTCATATTTCACTTGTTTATAACTTTTTTCCAGTAGAAGGCATATTTTCCAAATCGGTATCAAATTGTCTGCAATTACTTGAGTTGTCTATGTTTACAGGCATTTTTCATTTGGTCAGATAGTAAAAGGTACAGCTTTCACCATGTACGCGGTATGTCGTCTGACAATTTACGGCGTCCTAATTCCAGTGTGCACAATAAGGCTGCATTTCTAATTTTTCCTTTTTATCGAATCCACAAAATATTAAGGTCCAACTGTCGGGAATTTCTTGCCATATCCATAATTACAAAAGTTTTCTCTACACCTTGACTAGAGTCGAGGCGATATTCAACGATATGGGGACTTGTGTTGCGGAAATTTTCATGCGGCTCTAAACAGGGAAATCTGTCATTTTTCACTTGTTTATATTTTTTTCCAGTAAAGGAATATTTGCAAAATGTGTATCAAATTGTGTGCAATTATGTGATTTGTCTATGTTTACTGGGATTTTTGTTTGGTCATTTAGAGCTTCCACCATGTGCGCGGTAGGTCGTCTGGCAATTTACAGCGTCCGAATTCCAGTGTGCACAATAAGACTGCATTTCTAATTTTTCATTTTAATCGAATCCACAAAATATTGGTGTCCAATTGTCGGGAATTTCTTGCCTTATCCATAATTACAAAAGTCTTTTTTCAACTTGAATATAGGCCAGGCGAAATTAAACGATATGGGGACTTGTGTTAGCTCATTTGCGGATATTTTCATGCGGCCCTAAACTGGGAAATCAGTCATATTTCGCTTGTTTATAACTTTTTTCCAGTGAAAGAAATATTTTCAAAATGGGTATCCAATTGTGTGCAATTATTTGATTTGTCTATATTTACATGGATTTTTCATTTGGTCAGAGAGTAAAAAGTACAGCTTTCACCATGTGCGTGGTATGTCGTCTGACAATTTACAGCGTCCGAATTCCAGTAAAAATATGTACATTAGTTATTTAAAAAATCAGACAATGAAAAAAATTAAAACATGTGTATTAGACAATTAAAAAAATTGAAAAATGTATATTAGACAATGAAAAATAGTAAAAAATGTATATTAGTCAAAGAACAAAAGTAAAAAATGTATATTAGACATTTAAAAAGGAAATATATATATTAGTGAATTAAAAAATTAAAGAAAATTTATTAGTCAATTCATAAAATTAAAAATGTATATTGGACTATTAAAAAAATAAATAATGTATATTAGACATTTGAAAATAGTATAAAATATATATTAGACAATTAAAAAAATTTTAAAAGTATATTAGACATTTAATAAAAATTAAAAAATGTAAATTAGACAATTAAAAAAACTAGAAATATATATTAGACATTTAAAAAAAGTAAAAAATATACATTAGACAATTAAAAAATAAACATATATATATTAGACAATTCCAAAATTAATAAATATATATCAGACAATTAAAAAAAGGAAAAAGTATATATTAGACCATTAAAAAAATTAAAAAATGTATATTAGACAATTAAAAATGTATATTAGACAATTCAAAAAATTAAAAAAAAGTATATTAAACAATTAAAAAAAAAAATATATATCAAAAAATTATAAAAGTAAAAATGCATATTAAACAATTAAAAAAGTATATATGTATATTAGACAATAAAAAAAGTAAAAAATGTACATTAGACAATGTAAAACTAAAAATGTATATTTGACAATGAAAAAAAGTATAAAATGTATATTAGACAATTAAAAATTAAAAAAATGTGTATTATACAATTAAAATAATAAAAATGTATATTAGACAATTACAAAATAATGTATATTAGACAATTACAAAAAGTAACAAATATATACCAGACAATTGAAAAATTAACAAATATACATTAGACTATTAAAAATATAATAAATATACATTAGACACTTAAAAAAAGGAAAAAATGTACATTAGACAATTAAAAATGTATATTAGACAATTAAAAAAATTTAAAAAAGTATATTAAACAATTAAAAAAGAAAAAATATATATCAGAAAATTATAAAAGTAAAAATGCATATTAAACAATTAAAAAAGTATATATGTATATTAGACAATAAAAAAAGTAAAAAATGTACATTAGACAATGTAAAACTAAAAATGTATATTTGACAATGAAAAAAAGTATAAAATGTATATTAGACAATTAAAAATTAAAAAAATGTGTATTATACAATTAAAATAATAAAAAAATGTATATTAGACAATTACAAAATAATGTATATTAGACAATTACAAAAAGTAACAAATATATACCAGACAATTGAAAAATTAACAAATATACATTGGACTATTAAAAATATAATAAATATATATTAGACACTTAAAAAAAGGAAAAAATGTATATTAGACAATTAAAAAAAGTAAAAATATGTATATTAGGCAATTAAAAAAAATTAAAAATATATATTAGATAATTAAAATAGAAAAATGTATATTAGACTATTAAAAATGTAAAAATGTATATTAAACAATTAAAAAAAGTCCAAAATGTATATTAGAAAATTAACAAAAGTAAAATATGTATATTAGACAATTAAAAAAGTCAAAAATGTATATTAGACAACTGATAATGTAAAAAATGTATAGACAATTAAAAAAAGTAAAAAAAATATTATAATACAATTAAAATGTAAAAATGTATATTAGACAATTAAAAAAGTAAAAAATGTTTACTAGACTATTAAAAGAAAGTAAAAAATGTATATTGGACAATTAACAAAATAAAAATGTATAGTAAACAATTAAAATAGCAAAAAATGTATATTACACAATTAAGAAAGGCAAAAACATATATTACACAATTTAATGAAGTAGAAAATGTATATTAGCCAATTAAAAAAAGTAAAAAAATGTCCATTTTACAATTAAAAGAGTACAAAAAGTATATTAGACAATTAAATAAATTTAAAATGTATATATTAACAATTAAAAATGTAAAAAAATGTATATTAGACAATTAAAAATAAAAAATATGTATTAGAAAATGAAAAAAAGTAATATATATTAGACAATTAACAAAAGTAAAAAATGTGTTTTAAAATTAAAAAGTTAAAAATATATATTAGAAAATTAAAAAAAGTAAAAATGTATATTAGACAATTAAAAAATTAAAAATGTGTATTAGGCAGTTAAAAAAATTAAAAAATGTATATTAGACTATTGATAAAGTAAAAAATGCATATTAGACAATTAAAAAACAGTAAAAATGTATATTATACAATTAAAAAAGTAAAAAATCTATATTAGACAATTAAAAAAGTAAAAAAAATTGTATCAGACAATGTCAAAATGTAAAAAATATATATTAGACAATGAAAAAAATTCAAAAATGTATGTTAGACAATTAAAAAAAGTAAAAAATGAATATTAGACAATTAAAAAATGTAAAACATGTATATTAGACAATTAAAAAAAGTAAAAAATGTATATTAAACAATTACAAATGTAAAAAATGTACATTAGATAATTAAAAATAGTAATAAATATATATTAGACAATTACAAATGTAAAAAATGTATATTTTAAAATAAAAAAATAAAAAATATATATTAGACAATTAAAAAAGTAAAAAATATATATTATACAATTAAAAAATTTGAAAATGTGTATGAGACCATTAAAAATATTAAAAAATGTATATTAGCCAATTGATAAATAAAAAATTCATATTAGAAAATTTAAAATAAGTTAAAAACATGTATATTAGTTAATTAAAAAAACTATATATATTAGACAATTAAAAAGGGAAAAATTTATATTAGACAATTAAACAAAGTATAAAATGTATATTAGACAATGAAAATGTAAAAATGTATATTTGACAATGAAAAAAGTATAAAATGAATATTAGACAATTAAAAAATAGAAAAAATGTATATTAGACAATTAAAAAAGTAAAAAGTGTATATTAGACAATGATAAAATCCAAAAAAATGTATATTAGACAAATAAAAAAGTAAAAATATATATTAGACAATTAGAAAAGTAAAAAATGTATATTAGACAATTAAAATGTAAAAAATATATATTAGACAATTAAGAAAATAAAAATGTATATTAGACAATTAAAAAAATTAAAAATGTATATTAGACAATTAAAAAAATAAAAAATGTATATTAAACATTTAAAATGTGAAAAATGTATTTTTGACAATTAAAAAAATTAAAAAATGTATATTAGACAATCAAAAAAAGTAAAAAATGTATACTAGACATTTAAAAAAATTAAAAAATGTATATTAGACAATTAAAAATTTAAAAAATGTGTATTAAACAATGAAAAACTAAAAAATGTGTATTTGACAATGAAAGAAAGTAAAAATATATATTAGACAATTAAAAAACTTAAAAAATGTATATTAGACAATTAAAAAAGTAATAAATATATATTAGACAATTAAAAAAGTAAAAATATATATTAGACAATTAAAAAAATTAAAAAATATATATTAGACAATTAAAAAAAGTAAAAATGTATATTAGACAATTAAAAAAATTAAAAAATGTATATGAGACAATTAAAATAAGTAAAAAATTTATATTTGTCAATTAAAAAAAGTAATAAATGTATATTAGACAATTAAAAAGTAAAAAATATATATTAGACAATTAAAAAAATTACAAAAAATATATTAGACAGTTAAAAAGTAAAAAAACATGTATATTAGACAATTAAAAAAATTAAAATATTTATATTAGACAATTAAAAATGTAAAAAAATGTATATTAGACAATGTGAAGTTTGCCAATGACTAACATATTGCAGTTATTATAGCCCTGTTCATAGTTATGGCCGTGTCGTTTCAAGAAATAGATAGATCACACTTCATATGTGTGGAGGTGCACTGCCAATCACCATTCCTTAGATAATTAAATTAATTATTTTACTAATTATTCACCTATTACAAAACCCAAAGCAAATTCAAAGTCAAGTGTTACTGAGGTTGATTCACGTTAGACAAGGAGGTAAGAAGTGCAGTTTATGAGGATATGTAGGAAAAGTAACGGTTAAATCTTGATTTAAAGGAAGTACCCTCTCAGGAGTCTGTTCCACAAAGTAGTGGTTCTTGGTAAAAAGCTGTCCGAGTTATCGGTCATGTTCAGCCACGTCCTGAAAGGACACTGTGCGTAGAAGATGAAATATTTGTGTACTCAGTTTCCGGTGTTGTCAAACTCCGCAAAACACTTGTACACATGCTGTCACCACTTACATGATACATGGGTGTTTAAATTTGAAATTAACATTCCCCAAATTGACTGGATGTTCTTGAAAATGACTGAGACGGTTGTAAAAAAAGGACTCAAACAAAACAGAAAAGTAAGTTTTTAATTTCAAACAAATGTTTGGTAAAAAAAAAGTCGTCTCTTTTTATAAGACCGAAAATATTTATTCACCAAAACCAAAATAAGAGAAATCACCCATGAAAAAGAAAAGAGAATTTAATTTCTACACAGCAAGTAAATAAGCAATAACAACAACTACAAAAAAACAAACTAAATTATTTAAAAATGTACGATTGTTATTTTATTTTTCTGGACTCATATCAGAGTGTAGAGAATCTGTAGCAGACCCCCAGACTCTTTCTTCGCTGCTGGAATAAGTTATTTGTTATAATTTAGAACGATTTTGATTGTTTTTTCTGTTTAATCTTCTTTCCTTTTCTTTTTCCTTTTTTAATTGGGTTTTAACCGACGTTTAAATAATTAATATATTTTTTTAAATAAATGTAACTGAACTAGTTCTTGAATAGTACAAAAAAAGATAGTAACTAAATATTTATTATATTTAGTAACTCTGTTTAAATTTTTACGTTTTTTTCTTTCTTTTTGAGTTGTTTAAAGCCACATTTACGTCAGTAGTGGACCAACAGCAGTTATAATTCAAAAATAGCTCTGACCCCCGACATGTCGCAGATCTTTAGGATCGTTAGGGACCTAAATATTCAATATGAAGAGATGACTAAATAACGCAAGGGTAGAGTTCTTTGTATATAACGATTATGATCAGCTCTCAACAGAAATAATATTTTTTTCAATTCCTTTTTACTTTAGTTTTTACACATTTACGAATATTAAAAGGGGGGGGATGAAATGTTATTGATAATGGCGGTCTTAATTTTCGCTATAAATAGCTCCCCCCCCATCTATGGAAGCCAAAACAAATATATTTGTATCTGGTAAAAAAAAAAAAAGAAAATTGAAATTCGTTATGTGGAGTTTTTTTTTCATCTATCATTATTATCGATATTAATTATTAAACATTCTAAATTATGAATAATTTTGTTTTTAAATTTTTATTACGTCATATGAGTTTGTTTTGGCTTTCTTAGCGGGGTGTGAATGTGGGTGGGGGTAGGTCAATTTACTTAGTAAAAATTGCACCCCCACCCACAAAAGCCAATAAATTAATAATTAATAATAGTAAATTTTATTACAAACTGGACTACACAAATCATCAAATATTAACATTATTTTTTAAATTTTGAATTTTTTTTATGTGTATAAACGTGCCAATCTTTGTAGATATGGTCGACCCATACACAAAATAAGAAATAGTAAATTTATAAATCTTAAAAGTTTTATTGAATGAAATTTTTTAAAACTTTTTATAAAATCTTTGGAAAAAGTATATATATTTTTACATCTGTTACCCCACCGCTTAATTTGATTTATATTAGTTTTAATTTCTTTTTTTCTTTTTTTAGAATAATTTATAAAGTTTAATTCTGTATTATATTTAGCCTTTTATGAATTTTTTTTGTTTTTGTATGTGTATAAACATGCGGAATTTGCAGATATGGACACCATTATCAGAAAACAAGAGCGATAACGATAGTAAATTTAAACCCAAAGTATCTACAGCATTAGATTACAGAGAATATTTTCCTAAATTTTTAAGATTATTAAGTACTTGAAAAATATATAAGAAAGGTTCAGGTGTCATTTTCTTCAATTATATCTTACAGATAAAGTCCTCACAGAAAAGCATTAGATCTGTCAACATTTTAAATAAATTAATTAGGAGGACAGTAGATAGTGATTGACATAGCATTTAAATATTTGAAGATTAAAGTTGGCTGGAAAGCATGGAGCCAGAAGGGAGTTCCACAAGCAAGGCAGTAAAGCCACTAAGACACAAGGGGTTACTGGGTGTGGAAGAATTAGGAACAGAAACATTAATAATGAGCGGGAAGAAGAAAGAGTAATCAGTAGGACAGCTGATAGTAATTGATATTGCATTTAAATATTTGAAGATTACAGTTTGCTGGAAAGCAAAGAACCGGAAGGGAGTTCCACAAGAAAGGCAGTAAAGCCACTAAGACACAAGGGGTTCTGAGTGTGGAAGAATTAGGAACAGAAACATTAATAATGAGCGGGAAGAGGAAAGATTACTCAAGAGGACAGTCGGTAGTGATTGAATTTGAATTTAAATATTTGAAGATTAAATTTGGCTGGAAAGCATGGAGCCAGAAGGGAGTTCGACAAGTAAGGGAATAATGCCACTAAGACACAAGGGGTTACTGGGTGTGGAAGAATTAGGAACAGAGACATTAATAATGATCATGTAGAGAAAAGATTAATCAGGAGGACTGTCGGAAGCGATTGACATTGCATTTAAATATATGAAGATTAAAGTTGGCTGGAAAGCATAGAGCCGGAAGGGAAAAAAAGAAAAAAAGAAAAGAAAGAGAAAGAAAAAAAGAAAATTGGGAAAGAATTCATTTTAAGTAATGACTTAGTATTATAAGTTCTGATGTCAACTACCAAGTAAAAAAACAGGATGAAGGATGTTATTTTTTCAGCATTGATAAATAACAGTGACTAAGCATATTCTAATATTAAAAAGGTTGGGCTGAATTAATAAGTCCTGTAAGTGTGTATATATATATATATCTATATATATATATAGATATATATATAATACAAAAATATTGGTAATCCCTATGGATAATCCCAAGGAGGATGAAATCCTGAGAGATCAATGTTAAGTCAGAACGAATAATTTAAAGAAAAACAGACGACTTTAAGGCTCCATTTTTTATAATTTAGAGAATTTTATTTTTCTCTGGATCTTCAGACTTCACCTTCAAAAGGTGAAGCGAAAAATGAAATGAAAATTTACACTTTTGACGGGCAGTATTAAGCTCATAAAAGGTGACATAGAGGGTGATGAAGAATAGTGTGAGAGACAGGATCGAGTTTAGAGAGGGAAGGGAGAGTTTTATCATTTTTTTTCTTTTTGTTACAATACTTAATATTGAGGAAGGAGGGGGTAAAGATCAGACATTATATATGTAGATATATATATATGTGTGTTAAATTAAAAACGACAGACAAGGTGCTACAGTTAATCTTTTCGTTTAATATTCCTTGTGTTCGAACAAGAGCTTTTCTTTTTGGGATATAGTGTGTAGAAACTAAATGTTCTATAGTTCTGAGCACTTTTGGCTATACTTTTAGCCATTATCAAGGATGCTTTTATTTTTTCAGTTTAATTGAGTAGCTGTTTTATTTTCTGAACGTGGTTAGCACATTGTGGCCTAGTTTATAGTTAATATTATTTAAGAGTTGACTTTTACTTTTTTATTATTAAGGCTTCCATTACTTTTCATCTTTTTTTACATGTGGGTGAGGTTATTATGTTTGTATTTTCTACTAGTATGTTTCGGATGGAGTCTGGTAAGTTTGTGTGTGTTTAAATGAGTTCTAATGGAGCTGTGGTCATATAGGTGTAACGTAAGGCATCTGAAAAGGCATGTAGTAGTGTGACCGATGTAATTATTTATGAATTCGGTTTGATCTGGAATACGGTACCTTAAGGGTCATTTGAACTATTAAATAATGTTCGTTTATTGTAATTTTGACTTAGCTGGTGTGCTGGTTAGGTGTCTTAAATTTTCTATAGTAGATAATTAATTCAATTTTTTAATTTTATTTTTTTTACCCAAATAAAAAAAAATATTAAATGAATTATCTACTATAAAAAATTTAAGACAGCTAACCTTATCCTCAAAAATAAGTCAAAATTAGTGCTCGGAACTATAAAACACCATAGAAAACTTATGGAGAATTATAAAGTACAGGCTCTCGAGAAAACAGTTGAGCAACAAAGAGGATTTGATTGTGAATTTCATATCCGAATATAATTCAATGCTTGGAGATGAGATTTGCCAGAACTTAATCAAGTCAATGCCAAAAGGGGTTGAAAAGTTTATTCAAAATAAAGGAGGACCCATAGATTATTAAATATTTTGAATTATATTACCTATAATAAATTAATTATATCTCTATTATTCTGTATTTAAAGCTGTTTGGTTATGTTTCTATTGATTACTAGTTGCAGGAAATAAGTGATTCACTTTTTTTTCATGAAACTATGACATTATTTAATTAGGGAAGCTTTTAATTGGTTTTATAAATAAGATATATTAAGGACACTATTGTCTTGAGAAAAAAATTTTTTGATGAATAATGAATTTTTACAAGAATTGTTTTCAGTTTTTAAAAATTATAATCAGAAGTTTTAAATCTTTTAAAATTCTGTATTAATATCAGCCTTTAGATTATATTAAGTGAAAACTGTTTTTACTAATCATAAATAATAAAGCTTAATTCCAGTCAATGAACACTAAGATTTTTAAAATATGTTTTTAAGTCAAAATTCCTATGGTTAGATTATGGAGAATATTTTCAAACATTTTTAAGATTACTGAGTACTTAAAAATTATATAAAAAAGCTTCTCACTTGTTGTTTTCTTAAATTATGTTTTACAGATAAAGTCTCTGTAGAACAACAATAAACCGGTCAAAAATGTAAACATGGCTACAGTTGGTTAAAAACACAGCTACTGTTTGGTTTAAAAATGCATTTCTGTGTTATTTTATACTTAAAGTAAATAATATTTGTTTCAAATAAAATTAATTATACTTAATATATAATTAATTATACTTAATATATAATTAATCAGCTAATATTCCTAAAATAAAATTTCAAAAATTTTTGGAAGATTTTTTTAACACAGAGAATCTTTTAGCTTTCAATTCAAGCTAAAATGAAAGCTTCAAGAAAGCTTTTTCATTTTTAAAAATTCATTTGAAACCTTATTAGTGGATGTATGGAGTTTTAATTTAGTGATAATATCACTTAATAACATGTATAAATGTATTTTTTGTATGGATGTTCAAAAAGGAAATAATTCTGAGTTACCACCTTTGACTACTTTTCCCTATCAGTTGATAGGGATGATTTAAGTCGGAGATTACAGTAGAAAATTACTGTTGTTGACCTATGACATAAGAGGCCACCACGCATAAATAAATGTTTTTTCTATTATGTTTTGAGCAAAAAGTAAGCCTTACTTTTACAAAATTTTAGTTAATTAACTATATATTAAAAAAGGTAAAAAAAATTATCCTAGACAATTAAAAAAAGTAATGAATACATATTAGACAATTAAAAAAAGTAAAAAAAATGTATATTAAACAAATAAAAGAAGCAAAAATGTATATTAGACAATTCAAAAAAGTAAAAATTGTATATTAGACAATTAAGAAAAGTAAAAAACGTATATTAGACAATTAAAAAAGTAAAAAATGTATATTAGATAATTTAAAAAAGTAAAAAAATGAATATTAGACAATTAAAAAGTAAAAAATGTATATTAGACAATTAAAAAAGTAAAAATTGTCTAATATACATTTTTTACTTTTTTAAATTGTCTAATATATATTTTTTACTTTTTTTTAATTGTCTAGGATGATTTTTTTTACTTTTTTTAATTGTCTACTATACAATTTTTATATTTTGAATTGTTTAATATACATTTTTTATAATTTTAATTGTCTAATAGACATATTTTACTTTTTTAATTAACTAATATACATTTTTTTACTTTTTTAATTGTCTAATATACATTTTTTCTTTTTTAATTGTCTAATATACATTTTTACTTTTTTTAATTGTCTAATACATATTTTTTACTTTTTTTATTTGTCTAATAGACATTTCCTAAATTTTTTTAATTGTCTAATATACATTTTTTACTTTTTTATTTGTCTAATATACATTTTTACATTTTTTAATTGTCTAATATACATTTTCCTTTTTTTAATTGACTAATATACATTTTTTACTTTATTTAATTGCCTGATATGCATTTTTTACTTTTTTTTATTTGTCTAATATACATTTTTCCTTTTTTTAATTGTCTAATATATATTATTTGCGTTTTTTTAATTGTCTGATATATATTATTTACTTTTTTTAATTGTCTAATAAACATTTTTTACTTTTTTTAATATTCTATTATACATTTTTTCCTTTTTGAATTGTCTAATATACATATTTACTTTTTTTAATTGACTAATATAAATGTTTTTACTTTTTTTAATTGTCTAATAATATTTTTTACTTGTTTTAATTGTCTACAATACATTTTTTACTTATTTAATTGTCTAATATACATTTTTTACATTTTATTTGTATAATATACATTTCTTACTTTTTTCAATTCTCTAATATACATATATATTTTTACATTTTTTACGTCTCTAATATACATTTTTTACATTTTTTAATTGCCTAATATGAATTATTTACTGTTTTTGATTGTCTAATATACATTTTTTACTTTTTTCAATTGTCTAATATACATTTCTAATTTTTTTAATTGTCTAATATACATTTTTTTTTTGTCTAATATGCATTTTTACATTTTTTAATTATCTAATATATATTTTTTACTTTTTCTAATTTTCTAATATACATTTTACTTTTTTAATTGACTAATATACATATTTTTAATTGTCTGATAGGCATTTTTTATTTTTCATTTGTCTAATATACATTTTTACATTTTCTAATTGTCTAATATATATGTTTTAATTTTTTTAATTGTCTAATATACATTTTTCCTTTTTTTAATTGTCAAATAAACATTTTTTACTTTTTTTAGTTTTCTATTATATATTTTTAATTTTTTTAATTGTCTAATATACATTTTCCCTTTTTGAATTGTCTAATATACAAATTTTTACTTTTTTTAATTGTCTAATATACATTTTTTACTTTTTTAATTCTCTAATATAAATATTTTTACATTTTAAATTGTCTAATATACATTTTTTACTTGTTTTAATTCTCTACTATACATTTTTTTACTTTTTTTAATTGTCTAATATATATTTTTTACTTTTTTATTTGTCTAATATACATTTCTTACTTTTTTTAATTGTATAATATATATTTTTAACGTTTTTTATTTCCATAATATACACTTTTTACATTTGTTAATTGTCTCATATACTTTTTTAATTGTCTAATATGAATTTTTTGAATTTTTTAATTGCCTAATATGATTTTTTGTACTTTTCTTAATTGTCTAATATATATTTTTTTCTTTTTTTAATTATCTGATAATTATTTGGTACATTTTAATCGTCTAATATACATTTTTTAATTTTTAATTGTCTAATATACATTTTTTACTTTTTGAATTGTCTAATACATTTTTACTTTTTTCAATTGTCTAATATACATTTTTTACATTTTAATTGTCTAATATACATTTTTTACTTTTTTAATTGTCTAATACATATTTTTACTTTTTTTAATTGTCTAATTTATATTTTTCACCTTTTTTAATTGTCTAATATCATTTTTTTACATTTTGATTGTCTAATATACATTTTTCACATTTTATTTAATTGTCTAATATACATTTTTTCATTTTAATTGTCTAATATACATTTTTACATTTATTAATTGTCTAATATATATGTTTTACATTTTGTAATTGTCTAAGACACATTTATCCTTTTTTTAATTGTCTAATGTACATTTTTTACATTTTTTAATTGTCTAATATACATTTTTTAATTATTTTAATCATCTTTACTTTTTTTAATTTTTATTATACATTTTTAATTTTTCTAAATTTCTAATATACTTTTTTAATTATCTAATATGTATTTACTTTTTGAATTGTCTAATATACATTTTTGCTACTTTTATTTGTCTAATATATATTTTTTTAATTTTCTTAATTGTCTAATATATATTTTTTTATTTTTTTTATTTTCTAGGATATTTTTTTACTTTTTTTAATTGTCTACTCTACATTTTTTACTTTTTTAATTGTCTAATATACATTTTAACTTATTTAAATTGTCTAATATACATTTTTTAATTTTTTTATATGTTTAATAGACATTTCTTAGTATTTTTAATTGTCTAATATACATTTTTTCATTATCTGATATACATTTTTACATTTTTCAATTGTCTAATATATATTTTTTACTTATTCTAATTGTCTAATACACATTTTCCATTTTTTTAATTGACTAATTAATATTTTTTTACTTTTTTTAATTGTCTAATACATATTTTTACATTTTTAATTGTCTAATGTACATTTTTCAGTTTTTGTATTGTCTAATAAACAGTTTTTTACATTTTATTTGTCTAATATACATTTTTTACTTTTTTTAATTGTCTAATGTATATTTTCTATTTTTTTAATTGTCTAACATATATGTTTTACTTTCTAATTGTCTAAGATACATTTTTTACTTCTTTTAATTGTCTAATGTACTTTTTACGTTTTTTAATTGTCTAATATATATTTTTAATTTTTTTAATTGTCTAATATACATTTTTACTTTTTTAATTGCCTAATATATATTTGTTACTTTACGTAATTGTCTAATATATATTTTTTACTTTTTTAATTGTCTAATATAATTTTTTTTATTTTTTAAAATTATCTAATATACATTTTTTCTTTTTAATTGTCTAATATAAATTTTTTACTTTTTTTAATTATCTAATACACATTTTTAAATTTTGACTTGTCTAATATACATTTTTGGTCTAATATATATTTTTTAAATTTTTTTAATTGTTTAATACACATTTCTTACTTTTTTAATTATCTAATATATATTTTTTACATTTAAATTGTCTAATATACATTTTTTCTTTTTTTAATAGTCTCATATACATTTTTAACTTTATTTCATTGTGTAATATATATTTTTTATTCTTTGTTATTTGTCTAATAGACATTTCTTATTATTTTTAATTGTTTACTATATATTTTTTAACTTTTTTAATTGTCTAATATATTCGTTTTACATTTGAATTGTCTAATATATATTTTTGACTTGTTTTAATTGTCTAATATATATTTTTTTACATTTTTAATTGTCTAATATACATTTTTTACATCATTTAATTGTCTAATATAAATCTTTTACTTCTTTTAATATTCTAATACACTTTTTTACGTTTTTAATTGCCTAATATATATTGTTAATTTTTTTTATTGTCTAATATACATTTTTTCCTTTTTTAATTGTCTAATATATATTTTTTACTTTTTTAATTGTCTAATATATATTTTTATATTTTTTTAATTGTCTGATATGCATTTTTCATTTTTTATTTGTCCAATATACATTTTTACATTTTCTAATTGTCTAATATATATGTTTTAATTTTTTTAATTGTCCAATATACATTTTACCTTTTTTTAATTGTCTAATATATATTTTTTACTTTATTTAATTATCTGATATACATTTTTTACTTTTTTTGAATTGTCAAATAAACATTTTTTACGGTTTTTGTTTTCTATTATATATTTTCAATTTTTTTAATTGTCTAATATACATTTTCCCTTTTTAATTGTCTAATATAAAGATTTTGACTTTTTTTTAATTGTCTAATATACATTTTGTACATTTTTAATTCTCTAATATAAATATTTTTACTTGTTTTAATTGTCTACTATACATTTTTTACTTTTTTTAATTGTCTAATATATATTCTTTACTTTTTTATTTGTCTAATATACATTATTTACTTTTTTTTAATTGTATAATATATATTTTTAACGTTTTTTATTTCTATAATATACACATTTTACATTTGTTAATTGTCTAATATACTTTTTTAATTGTCTAATATGAATTTTTTAATTACCTAATATGCTTTTTTGTACTTTTTTTAATTGTCTGATATATATATGTTCTTCTTTTTTTAATTGTCTGATAATTATTTGGTATATTTTAATTGTCTAATATATATTTTTTAATTGTCTAATATACATTTTTTACTTTTTGAATTGTCTAATACATTTTTACTTTTTTAATTGTCTAATATAATTTTTTTACATTTTAATTGTCCAATATACATTTTTCACATTTTTTAATTGTCTAATATATTTTTTTGCATTTTAATTGTCTAATATACATTTTTTTAATTTTCTTAATTGTGTAATATATATTTTTATGTTTATTAATTGTCTAATATATATGTTTTACATTTTTAATTGTCTAAGACACATTTATCCTTTTTTTAATTGTCTTATGTACATTATTGACTTTATTTTAATTGTCTAATATACATTTTTTAATTGTTTTAATTGTCTAATAAACATCTTTACATTTTTAATTTTTATTATACATTTTTAATTTTTCTAAATTTCTAATATACTTTTTTAATTATCTAATATATATTTATTTTTTGAATTGTCTAATATACACTTTTGCTTCTTTTATTTGTCTAATATATATTTTTTAATTTTTTTAATTGTCTAATATATATTTTTTACTTTTTTTCATTTTCTAGGATAATTTTTTACTTTTTTTAATTGTCTACTCTACATTTTTTACTATTTTAATTCTCTAATATACAATTTAACATTTTTAAATTGTCTAATATACATTTTTTAATTTTTTTATATGTCTAATAGACATTTCTTACTATTTTTAATTGTCTAATATACATTTTTACATTTTTTCATTGTCTGATATACATTTTTACATTTTTCAATTGTCTAATATATATTTTTGACTTATTCTAATTGTCTAATACACATTTTACATTTTTTTAATTGACTAATATATATTTTTTTACATTTTTTAATTGTCTAATACATATTTTTACATTTTTAATTGTCTAATATACATTTTTTATATTTTTTAATGTTCTAATATATTTGTTTTTTATTTTATTTGTCTAATATACATATTTACTTTTTTAATTGTCAAATATATATTTTCTACTTTTTTTAATTGTCTAACGTATACGTTTTAATTTTTTAATTGTCTAAGATACATTTTTTACTTCTTTTAATTGTCTAATGTACCTTTTTACGTTTTTTAATTGTCTAATATATATTTTTAATTTTTTTAATTGTCTAATATACATTTTTACTTTTTTAATTGCCTAATATAGATTTGTTACTTTACGTAATTGTCTAATATACATTTTTTAGTTTTTTAATTGTCTAATATAAATTTTTTTCTTTTTTTATTGATCTAATATACATTTTTAAATTTTGAATTGTCTAATATAAATTTTTGGTTCTTTTATTTGTCTAATATACATTTTTTAAATTTTTTTAATTGTTTCATACATATTTTTTACTTTTTTAATTATCTAATATACATTTTTACTTTATTTCATTGTCTAATAGATATTTTTACTATTTTTAATTGTTTAATATACATTTTTTAACTTTTTTAATTGTCTAATATATTTGTTTTACATTTGAATTGTCTAATATATATTTTTGACTTGTTTTAATTGTCTAATATATATTTATTTACAATTTTAATTGTCTAATATACATTTTGTACTTCATTTAATTGTCTAATATAAATTTTTTACTTCTTTTAATATTCTAATATACTTTTTTACGTTTTTTAATTGCCTAATATATATTGTTAATTTTTTTAATTGTCTAATATACATTTTTTCCTTTTTTAATTATCTAATATATATTTTTTACTTTTTTAATTGTCCAATATACATTTTTTTAATTTTAATTGTCTAATATACATTTTTTACCTTTTTAATTGTCTAATATATATTTTTACTTTTTTTAATTGTCTAATTTATATTTTTCACCTTTTTTAATTTTCTAATATCATTTTTTTACATTTTAATTGTCTAATATACAGTTTTTACATTTTTTTAATTGTCTAATATATTTTGTTGCATTTTAATTGTCTAATATACATGTTTTTAATTTTCTTAATTGTCTAAGATACATTTTTACGTTTATTAATTGTCTAATATATATGTTTTATATTTTTTACTTTTTTAATTGTCTAACACATTTTTACTTTTTTTAATTGTGTAATATACAACATTTCACTTTTTTTAATTGTCTAATACATATTTTTTACTTGTTTTAATTGACTAATATACATTTTTTACTTTTTCTAATTGTCAAATATACATTTTCTTCTTTTTTAATTGACTAAAATACATTTTTTTACTTTTTTTAATTGTGTATTATATATTTGTTACTTTTTTCAATTGTCTAATATGCATTTTTTACTTTTTAATTGTCTAATATGCATTTTTTTGCTTTTTTAAATTATCTAATATTCATTTTTTACTTTTTTAATTGTCTAATATACATTTTTGCTTCTTTTATTTTTCTAATATACATTTGTTACTTTTTTTAATCGTCTAATATATATTTTATACTTTTTTTTAATTGTCTAGGATAATTTTTTTACTTTTTTAATTATCTAATATACATTTTTTACTTTTTTAATTGTCTAATCTACATTTTTTCTTTTTTTTAATTGTCTAATATACATTTTTACATTTTTTAATTGTCTAATATACATTTTTATTTTTTTTATTTGTCTAATAGACATTTACTTTTTTTAATTGTCTAAGATACATTTTATACTTTTTTATTTGTCTAATATACATTTTTACTTTTTTTATTTGTCTAATATATATTTTTTACTTTTTTCAATTGTCTAATATACATTTTTCATTTTTTTAATTGTCTAATATTCATTTTTCACTTTTTTTAATTGTCTAATATACAGTTTTTTACATTTTAATTGTCTAATATACATTTTTTACATTTTTTAATTGTCTAATATATTTGTTTTACATTTTAATTGTTTAATATACATTTTTCCTATTTTTAATTGTCTAATATATATTTTTTACTTTTATAATTGTCTACCATATATTTTTTACTTTTTTAATTGTCTAATAGACATTTTTTACTTTTTTAATTGTCTAATATATATTTTTAATATTTTTATTGTCTAATGAACATTTGTTCCTTTTTTAATTGTCTAATATATATTTTTTACTTTTTTATTTGCCTAATATACATTTTTACTTTTTTTCATTGTCTAATATACACAATATTTCACTTTTTTTAATTGTGTAATATATGTTTTTACTTTTACTAATTGTCTAATATACATTTTTTACTTTTTTTAATTGTCTAATACCCATTTATTACGTTTTTAATTGTCTAATATATATTTTTTATTATTTTTAATTGTCTAATATATATGTGTACATTTTTTCATTGTCTAATATACATTTCTTACATTCTTAATTGTCTAATATACATTTTTTACATTTAATTGTCTAATATATATTTTTTTACTTTTCTCAATTTTCTAATGTACAATTTTTACTTTTTTTAATTGTCTAATATACATTTTTACATTTTTGAATTGTCTAATATACATTTTTGCTTCTTTTATTTGTGTAATATACATTTTTTGACTAATATACATTTTTTATATTTTAATTCTCTAATATATATTTTTTATATTTTTTTAATTGTCTAATATAATTTTTTACATTTTAATTGTCTAATATAAACTTTTACGTTTTTTAATTGTTTAATATATATTTTTTACTTTTTTTAATTGTCTTATATACATTTTTTCCTTTTTGAATTTTCTAATTTACATTTTTTTACTTTTTTTAATTGTCTAATATACATTTTTACTTTTTTTTAATTGTCTGATATAAATGTTTTTAATTTTGTTAAATAATATACATTTTTTACTTTTTTTAATTGTCTACTATACATTTTTTACATTTTCTTTTTCTAATATGCATTTTTTACATTTTTAATTGTATAATATATATTTTTACGTTTTTTAATTCTCTAATATATATTTTTACATTTTTTAATTGTCTAATATAATTTTTTAATTGTCTAATATAAAAGTTTTACATTTTTTTAATTGTCTAATATACATTTTTACTTTTTTCATTGTCTAATGTACATTTTTTATATTTTAATTTTCTAATATATATTTTCATTTTTTTCAATTTTCTAATATACATTTTTTACTTTTTTTAATTGCCTAATATATATTTGTTACTTTTTTAATTGTCTAATATACATTTGTTACTTTTTTTAATTGTCTACTACATATTTTTACTTTTTTTAATTCTCTAATATACGTTTTTCACTTTTTTAATTATCTAATTTTTCATATTTTAATTGTCTAATATATATTTTTTACATTTTTTTAATTGTCTAATATAATTTTTTACATTTTAATTGTCTAATATACATCTTTTACTATTTTTAATTGTCTAATATACATTTTTTATATTTTAATTGTCTAATATATTTTTTTTACATTTTTTTTAATTGTCTAATATAATTTTTTACATTTTATTTGTCTAATATACATTTTTACGTTTTGTAATTTTCTAATATATATGTTTTACTTTTTTTAATTGTCTAATATACATTTTTTACTTTTTTTTAATTTTCTAATATAAATGTTTTTACTTTTGTTAATTGAATAATATACATTTTTTACTTGTTTTAATTTTCTACTATACATTTTTTACATTTTATTTGTCTAATATGCATTTTTTACCTTTTTTAATTTTATAATATATATTTTTACGTTTTTTAATTCTCTAATATATATTTTTTACATTCTTTAATTGTCTAACATAATTTTTTAATTGTCTAATATAAAAGTTTTACATTTTTTAATTGCCTATTATGCATATTTTACTTTTTTTAATTGTCTAATATACATTTTTTACGTATTTTAATTGTCTAATATCTATTTTTAATTTTTTCAATTTTCTGATATACATTTTTCCTTTTTATTGTCTAATATACATTTTTACTTTTTTAATTGTCTAATATACATTTTTATTGTTTTCAATTGTCTAATATACATTTTTTACTATTTTTAATTGTCTAATATACATTTTTTACTTGTGTTAATTGTCTAATAATAATTTTTTTACTTTTTTTTATTGTCTAATATACATTTTTTACGTATTTTAATTGTCTAATATATATTTTTAATTTTTTTAATTGTCTGATATATATTTTTTCTTTTTTATTGTCTAATATACATTTTTTCTTTTTTAATTGTCTAATATACATTTTTACTGTTTTCAATTGTCTAATATACAATATTTCACTTTTTTATATATCTAATATACATTTTTTACTTTTCTTAATTGTCTAATATACATTTTTTACTTTTTTAATTGTCTAATACATATTTTTACTTTTTTTAATTGTTTAATATACGTTTTTCACTTTTTTTAATTGTTTAATATATATTGTTTACTTTTTTAATAGTCTAATATACATTTTTTTACAATTTATTTGCCTAATATAAACATTTTTTTATTTGTGTAATATTTTTTTTTACTTTTTTTAATTGTGCAATATCCATTTCTTACTTTTTTAATTGTCGAATATACATTTTTTACTTTTTGTAATTGCCTATTATGCACAAATCCATGGTGCCGTATCCTATTGGGAAAACCCAAAACTCGCTGTTTTCGCTTCATGGAATAGGTCCTTGTCAGGGATATAGTAGATGAAACCAGACCATTTTAATCTGGAGTACTAAACATGGCTTCTCCAGAAACACAGAAGAATTTCCATATTATATGTAAGACCCATCCTTTTTTATTCTCCTTAGACTCTGCTATGCTGTGTAGATATCTATTTTTTTCTCTGCGTGAAACACATGTATGTATAGTTTTGTGTATGTCTTAGTGGTATATAATTCTCTCTGATAACAAAGCAAGTCATTCCTTTTTCTTTCAGCCATTTTCTTCCGTCCATAAATTACAGTGTTATTATATCACAGATATAATAATGCCTGTGATGGGAGAATAAATCTTTCTTGTATAGCTCTCTCCTATTATAAAAGAATTTCTAGAAGATAAGACAAGTTGTACAAAATTTGCCCATTTTATCATTCAACTACATAATTCTCGATTATACAACAAATTTTTTTAAAAATCAATTCACCCAAAGCATGGCAATAATACCACTAATACACCAGGGGCTACTGAGAGTGAAAGCAAACAAAAAAAAGTTTAGAAGGAACAGGAGGCCTAATCCTAAACAGGGATCAATGTATAAACTTCTACTCCTGTTCAAAAAGCCTTGAAGGAGTGTAAACTGGATGATAGGTGAACATATCTACTCCTATTGTAGAAAAAAAAATATCTGGATTTAGGCAAAGATGTTAGAAGTATAAAGTTGAAATAAACTTTAGAAGGAACCGGAAACCCAATCCGAAACAGGAAACAAGGAATAAACCTCTACTCCTGTTTAAAAGACCTGGGAGTAGTGTGAACTAAACGATATTTATCAAACAATTTCCCATTATAATATAGATTAGAACACAAAAAATTCTTACATTGGTGAAACCATTTTTTAACACTGAAAAATTTAGAAAACACCAAAGTAAATGTTAAAATAAAATTTTTATCCCATTTGAGAAAAAAACCTTTTCCAAAAAAAAATTTAATCAAAAAGTTAAATGAAAATTCAAGAAAAATTTAAAAGCAATGGATATTGCTACCTCATCTGGTTTGATGCTACTGCTATGTATTTAGAGATGTTTGATAAAACCCAAAGAATTCACAATGTTATTGTTCCTGACCTGGCATCTTGGCTTCAGCTCCTTTCCCATTGCCGTAATGTAGCTGCCCCGTGCCTTTTCTATAAATGGTAGACAATTTAAAAAAGTAAAAAATGTATATAAGACAATTACAAAAGTAAAAAATGTATATAAGACAATTACAAAAAGTAAAAAATGTATATAAGACTTCAAATCCATATACCATCAGGACAACCTTCAAAAGCGTAACAACACTTCGCAGATATCTCTCTCGAGTGAGACCCCCCATAGAGGAGAACAGGAC
The DNA here is from genome assembly GCA_964036315.1 of Acanthosepion esculentum. NCBI lineage: Eukaryota > Metazoa > Mollusca > Cephalopoda > Sepiida > Sepiidae > Acanthosepion > Acanthosepion esculentum. The sequence goes on from OZ038509.1 coordinate 80,089,038, forward strand.
TAAAGACTGTGTGTACGCTATCCCGTGCAGCTGCGGAAAGGAATATAATGGAGAAACAGGCCGCCCCCTCAAGGTAAGGCTTCAAGAACACCAGAAAGCTGTAACGCGAGGGGAAGTAGAAAAATCAGGCTTGGCTGACCACATATGGAGAGAGAAGGGAGATCACCGTCCTCTGTGGGATCAGGTTGAGATCATAGACAGGGAACACCATTGGAAAATTCGTAAACTTAAGGAATCGGCACATTTGCTAGGCCACAAAAATCTCCTGAGTCGGCCAAGCATAGAAATAAATACAATATGGGAACCAGTAATAAGGAGTGCCAGAGAAAAGCCATGATAACAAAAAGTTGCAATATGAGATCTGGTAAAACATGGAATAATAACAGCAAAATTGCAATATGAGAATTGGTAAAAAATGGTGGTTAGATCCAGTAACAGACCCAAAGAGTGCGAGTTCAATACCCGGTTCAGGCAGTGGAGAACTTTCAGAGGGAAAATTACCAGGAGATAACTGATAACTGACATCCATCAAACATGGATCGTGGAACTAGAACAGTCTACCCCAGTGATCGAAATAAAGGGTTCGGTTTGAAATTCCAACCACCTGAAGAAGGCTGGAGCGTACAACGGCCGAAACATTGTGACAAATATGGCGACAAAGATGAGGACAATAGTCTGACTAATGTAAATACTGTATATATATATATATATATATATATATATATATATATATATATATATATATATATATATTATAAAAAGCTCAAACCCGAATATTCCATGGTTATAATTTATTACATTGGAATTGTAAATGATTTGGATCGTGATTACGATTCTAATGTAATGAATTATAGCCAGAGAACATTAGTGTTTGAGCTTTTATATTATACTCTTACTCTGTCCTGGACATTGAGTTCTACCTGGATTCTATCCTCTTGGGAATATATATATATATATATCAATAAGAACACCGGATTATATATCTTACTGTTCTTTCTTTTTATTATAATAAAGACAGACTGTTTCACTGTATAACGGCTTATCAGTGTGGCGAGACATCCGATTACTTCAAGCCAGGATTGAAACTTGACCCATTTAGCACCAGTCAAAGATTTCTTAACGTGATAAACGTGAAACCAGCAACCAAAGCACTCAATTCATTACGAATGAATGTAATGCCTTAAGCATCATCAGTAGCCGTTAAAAATTGCCTTTCTCCATAATCATTTCACCCCAAACAAGGCAGAAATGCCACTAGTACACAAAGGAGGTATAGGTAGGGAGTGAAAGTGAGAGAAAAGACTGAGTATAGGGAGGATTGAGAAAAGGACAAAAGATGAACGGGATTCAAGAAGATAGAAGATGGCCATTGAGGTTGCATTTAAATTTTGTCAATCATTTCACCCCAAGCAAGGCGGGAATGCCACTAGTACGCAGGGGTTTACAGGGAGGGAAAGTGAGAGAAAAGACTGAGTATTGGGAGGATTGAGGAAAGGACAAAAGATGAACGGGATTCAAGAAGATAGAAGATGGCGATTGAGGTTGCATTTAAATTTTGTTAATCATTTCACCCCAAGCAAGGCGGGAATGCCACTAGTACGCAGGGGTTTACAGGGAGTGAAAGTAAGAGAAAACACTGAGTATAGGGAGGATTGATGAAAGGACAAAAGATTAACGGGATTCAAGAAGATAGAAGATGGCGATTGAGGTTGCATTTAAATTTTGTTAATCATTTCACCCCAAGCAAGGCGGGAATGCCACTAGTACGCAGGGGTTTACAGGGAGGGAAAGTGAGAGAAAAGACTGAGTATTGGGAGGATTGAGGAAAGGACAAAAGATGAACGGGATTCAAGAAGATAGAAGATGGCGATTGAGGTTGCATTTAAATTTTGTTAATCATTTCACCCCAAGCAAGGCGGGAATGCCACTAGTACGCAGGGGTTTACAGGGAGTGAAAGTAAGAGAAAACACTGAGTATAGGGAGGATTGATGAAAGGACAAAAGATTAACGGGATTCAAGAAGATAGAAGATGGCGATTGAGGTTGCATTTAAATTTTGTTAATCATTTCACCCCAAGCAAGGCGGGAATGCCACTAGTACGCAGGGGTTTACAGGGAGGGAAAGTGAGAGAAAACACTGAGTATATGGAGGATTGATGAAAGGACAAAAGATTAACGGGATTCAAGAAGATAGAAGATGGCGATTGAGGTTGCATTTAAATTTTGTTAATCATTTCACCCCAAGCAAGGCGGGAATGCCACTAGTACGCAGGGGTTTACAGGGAGTGAAAGTAAGAGAAAACACTGAGTATAGGGAGGATTGATGAAAGGACAAAAGATTAACGGGATTCAAGAAGATAGAAGATGGCGATTGAGGTTGCATTTAAATTTTGTTAATCATTTCACCCCAAGCAAGGCGGGAATGCCACTAGTACGCAGGGGTTTACAGGGAGTGAAAGTAAGAGAAAACACTGAGTATAGGGAGGATTGATGAAAGGACAAAAGATTAACGGGATTCAAGAAGATAGAAGATGGCGATTGAGGTTGCATTTAAATTTTGTTAATCATTTCACCCCAAGCAAGGCGGGAATGCCACTAGTACGCAGGGGTTTACAGGGAGGGAAAGTGAGAGAAAAGACTGAGTATTGGGAGGATTGAGGAAAGGACAAAAGATTAACGGGATTCAAGAAGATAGAAGATGGCGATTGAGGTTGCATTTAAATTTTGTTAATCATTTCACCCCAAGCAAGGCGGGAATGCCACTAGTACGCAGGGGTTTACAGGGAGTGAAAGTAAGAGAAAACACTGAGTATAGGGAGGATTGATGAAAGGACAAAAGATTAACGGGATTCAAGAAGATAGAAGATGGCGATTGAGGTTGCATTTAAATTTTGTTAATCATTTCACCCCAAGCAAGGCGGGAATGCCACTAGTACGCAGGGGTTTACAGGGAGGGAAAGTGAGAGAAAACACTGAGTATATGGAGGATTGATGAAAGGACAAAAGATTAACGGGATTCAAGAAGATAGAAGATGGCGATTGAGGTTGCATTTAAATTTTGTTAATCATTTCACCCCAAGCAAGGCGGGAATGCCACTAGTACGCAGGGGTTTACAGGGAGTGAAAGTAAGAGAAAACACTGAGTATAGGGAGGATTGATGAAAGGACAAAAGATTAACGGGATTCAAGAAGATAGAAGATGGCGATTGAGGTTGCATTTAAATTTTGTTAATCATTTCACCCCAAGCAAGGCGGGAATGCCACTAGTACGCAGGGGTTTACAGGGAGTGAAAGTAAGAGAAAACACTGAGTATAGGGAGGATTGATGAAAGGACAAAAGATTAACGGGATTCAAGAAGATAGAAGATGGCGATTGAGGTTGCATTTAAATTTTGTTAATCATTTCACCCCAAGCAAGGCGGGAATGCCACTAGTACGCAGGGGTTTACAGGGAGGGAAAGTGAGAGAAAAGACTGAGTATTGGGAGGATTGAGGAAAGGACAAAAGATTAACGGGATTCAAGAAGATAGAAGATGGCGATTGAGGTTGCATTTAAATTTTGTTAATCATTTCACCCCAAGCAAGGCGGGAATGCCACTAGTACGCAGGGGTTTACAGGGAGTGAAAGTAAGAGAAAACACTGAGTATAGGGAGGATTGATGAAAGGACAAAAGATTAACGGGATTCAAGAAGATAGAAGATGGCGATTGAGGTTGCATTTAAATTTTGTTAATCATTTCACCCCAAGCAAGGCGGGAATGCCACTAGTACGCAGGGGTTTACAGGGAGGGAAAGTGAGAGAAAACACTGAGTATATGGAGGATTGATGAAAGGACAAAAGATTAACGGGATTCAAGAAGATAGAAGATGGCGATTGAGGTTGCATTTAAATTTTGTTAATCATTTCACCCCAAGCAAGGCGGGAATGCCACTCGTACGCAGGGGTTTACAGGGAGTGAAAGTAAGAGAAAACACTGAGTATAGGGAGGATTGATGAAAGGACAAAAGATTAACGGGATTCAAGAAGATAGAAGATGGCGATTGAGGTTGCATTTAAATTTTGTTAATCATTTCACCCCAAGCAAGGCGGGAATGCCACTAGTACGCAGGGGTTTACAGGAAGTGAAAGTAAGAGAAAAGACTGAGTATTGGGAGGATTGAGGAAAGGACAAAAGATTAACGGGATTCAAGAAGATAGAAGATGGCGATTGAGGTTGCATTTAAATTTTGTTAATCATTTCACCCCAAGCAAGGCGGGAATGCCACTAGTACGCAGGGGTTTACAGGAAGTGAAAGTAAGAGAAAAGACTGAGTATTGGGAGGATTGAGGAAAGGACAAAAGATTAACGGGATTCAAGAAGATAGAAGATGGCGATTGAGGTTGCATTTAAATTTTGTTAATCATTTCACCCCAAGCAAGGCGGGAATGCCACTAGTACGCAGGGGTTTACAGGGAGTGAAAGTAAGAGAAAACACTGAGTATAGGGAGGATTGATGAAAGGACAAAAGATTAACGGGATTCAAGAAGATAGAAGATGGCGATTGAGGTTGCATTTAAATTTTGTTAATCATTTCACCCCAAGCAAGGCGGGAATGCCACTAGTACGCAGGGGTTTACAGGGAGTGAAAGTAAGAGAAAACACTGAGTATAGGGAGGATTGATGAAAGGACAAAAGATTAACGGGATTCAAGAAGATAGAAGATGGCGATTGAGGTTGCATTTAAATTTTGTTAATCATTTCACCCCAAGCAAGGCGGGAATGCCACTAGTACGCAGGGGTTTACAGGGAGGGAAAGTGAGAGAAAACACTGAGTATATGGAGGATTGATGAAAGGACAAAAGATTAACGGGATTCAAGAAGATAGAAGATGGCGATTGAGGTTGCATTTAAATTTTGTTAATCATTTCACCCCAAGCAAGGCGGGAATGCCACTCGTACGCAGGGGTTTACAGGGAGTGAAAGTAAGAGAAAACACTGAGTATAGGGAGGATTGATGAAAGGACAAAAGATTAACGGGATTCAAGAAGATAGAAGATGGCGATTGAGGTTGCATTTAAATTTTGTTAATCATTTCACCCCAAGCAAGGCGGGAATGCCACTAGTACGCAGGGGTTTACAGGAAGTGAAAGTAAGAGAAAAGACTGAGTATTGGGAGGATTGAGGAAAGGACAAAAGATTAACGGGATTCAAGAAGATAGAAGATGGCGATTGAGGTTGCATTTAAATTTTGTTAATCATTTCACCCCAAGCAAGGCGGGAATGCCACTAGTACGCAGGGGTTTACAGGAAGTGAAAGTAAGAGAAAAGACTGAGTATTGGGAGGATTGAGGAAAGGACAAAAGATTAACGGGATTCAAGAAGATAGAAGATGGCGATTGAGGTTGCATTTAAATTTTGTTAATCATTTCACCCCAAGCAAGGCGGGAATGCCACTAGTACGCAGGGGTTTACAGGGAGTGAAAGTAAGAGAAAACACTGAGTATAGGGAGGATTGATGAAAGGACAAAAGATTAACGGGATTCAAGAAGATAGAAGATGGCGATTGAGGTTGCATTTAAATTTTGTTAATCATTTCACCCCAAGCAAGGCGGGAATGCCACTAGTACGCAGGGGTTTACAGGGAGTGAAAGTAAGAGAAAACACTGAGTATAGGGAGGATTGATGAAAGGACAAAAGATTAACGGGATTCAAGAAGATAGAAGATGGCGATTGAGGTTGCATTTAAATTTTGTTAATCATTTCACCCCAAGCAAGGCGGGAATGCCACTCGTACGCAGGGGTTTACAGGGAGTGAAAGTAAGAGAAAACACTGAGTATAGGGAGGATTGATGAAAGGACAAAAGATTAACGGGATTCAAGAAGATAGAAGATGGCGATTGAGGTTGCATTTAAATTTTGTTAATCATTTCACCCCAAGCAAGGCGGGAATGCCACTAGTACGCAGGGGTTTACAGGGAGTGAAAGTAAGAGAAAACACTGAGTATAGGGAGGATTGATGAAAGGACAAAAGATTAACGGGATTCAAGAAGATAGAAGATGGCGATTGAGGTTGCATTTAAATTTTGTTAATCATTTCACCCCAGGCAAGGCGGGAATGCCACTAGTACGCAGGGGTTTACAGGGAGTGAAAGTAAGAGAAAACACTGAGTATAGGGAGGATTGATGAAAGGACAAAAGATTAACGGGATTCAAGAAGATAGAAGATGGCGATTGAGGTTGCATTTAAATTTTGTTAATCATTTCACCCCAAGCAAGGCGGGAATGCCACTAGTACGCAGGGGTTTACAGGGAGTGAAAGTAAGAGAAAACACTGAGTATAGGGAGGATTGATGAAAGGACAAAAGATTAACGGGATTCAAGAAGATAGAAGATGGCGATTGAGGTTGCATTTAAATTTTGTTAATCATTTCACCCCAAGCAAGGCGGGAATGCCACTAGTACGCAGGGGTTTACAGGGAGTGAAAGTAAGAGAAAACACTGAGTATAGGGAGGATTGATGAAAGGACAAAAGATTAACGGGATTCAAGAAGATAGAAGATGGCGATTGAGGTTGCATTTAAATTTTGTTAATCATTTCACCCCAAGCAAGGCGGGAATGCCACTAGTACGCAGGGGTTTACAGGGAGTGAAAGTAAGAGAAAACACTGAGTATAGGGAGGATTGATGAAAGGACAAAAGATTAACGGGATTCAAGAAGATAGAAGATGGCGATTGAGGTTGCATTTAAATTTTGTTAATCATTTCACCCCAAGCAAGGCGAGAATGCCACTAGTACGCAGGGGTTTACAGGGAGTGAAAGTAAGAGAAAACACTGAGTATAGGGAGGATTGATGAAAGGACAAAAGATTAACGGGATTCAAGAAGATAGAAGATGGCGATTGAGGTTGCATTTAAATTTTGTTAATCATTTCACCCCAAGCAAGGCGGGAATGCCACTAGTACGCAGGGGTTTACAGGGAGTGAAAGTAAGAGAAAACACTGAGTATAGGGAGGATTGATGAAAGGACAAAAGATTAACGGGATTCAAGAAGATAGAAGATGGCGATTGAGGTTGCATTTAAATTTTGTTAATCATTTCACCCCAAGCAAGGCGGGAATGCCACTAGTATGCAGGGGTTTACAGGGAGTGAAAGTAAGAGAAAACACTGAGTATAGGGAGGATTGATGAAAGGACAAAAGATTAACGGGATTCAAGAAGATAGAAGATGGCGATTGAGGTTGCATTTAAATTTTGTTAATCATTTCACCCCAAGCAAGGCGGGAATGCCACTAGTACGCAGGGGTTTACAGGGAGTGAAAGTAAGAGAAAACACTGAGTATAGGGAGGATTGATGAAAGGACAAAAGATTAACGGGATTCAAGAAGATAGAAGATGGCGATTGAGGTTGCATTTAAATTTTGTTAATCATTTCACCCCAAGCAAGGCGGGAATGCCACTAGTACGCAGGGGTTTACAGGGAGGGAAAGTGAGAGAAAACACTGAGTATTGAGAGGATTGATGAAAGGACAAAAGATGAACGGGATTCAAGAAGATAGAAGATGGCGATTGAGGTTGCATTTAAATTTTGTTAATCATTTCACCCCAAGCAAGGCGGGAATGCCACTAGTACGCAGGGGTTTACAGGGAGTGAAAGTAAGAGAAAACACTGAGTATAGGGAGGATTGATGAAAGGACAAAAGATTAACGGGATTCAAGAAGATAGAAGATGGCGATTGAGGTTGCATTTAAATTTTGTTAATCATTTCACCCCAAGCAAGGCGGGAATGCCACTAGTACGCAGGGGTTTACAGGGAGGGAAAGTGAGAGAAAAGACTGAGTATTGGGAGGATTGAGGAAAGGACAAAAGATGAACGGGATTCAAGAAGATAGAAGATGGCGATTGAGGTTGCATTTAAATTTTGTTAATCATTTCACCCCAAGCAAGGCGGGAATGCCACTAGTACGCAGGGGTTTACAGGGAGTGAAAGTAAGAGAAAACACTGAGTATAGGGAGGATTGATGAAAGGACAAAAGATTAACGGGATTCAAGAAGATAGAAGATGGCGATTGAGGTTGCATTTAAATTTTGTTAATCATTTCACCCCAAGCAAGGCGGGAATGCCACTAGTACGCAGGGGTTTACAGGGAGGGAAAGTGAGAGAAAACACTGAGTATTGAGAGGATTGATGAAAGGACAAAAGATGAACGGGATTCAAGAAGATAGAAGATGGCGATTGAGGTTGCATTTAAATTTTGTTAATCATTTCACCCCAAGCAAGGCGGGAATGCCACTAGTACGCAGGGGTTTACAGGGAGTGAAAGTAAGAGAAAACACTGAGTATAGGGAGGATTGATGAAAGGACAAAAGATTAACGGGATTCAAGAAGATAGAAGATGGCGATTGAGGTTGCATTTAAATTTTGTTAATCATTTCACCCCAAGCAAGGCGGGAATGCCACTAGTACGCAGGGGTTTACAGGGAGGGAAAGTGAGAGAAAAGACTGAGTATTGGGAGGATTGAGGAAAGGACAAAAGATGAACGGGATTCAAGAAGATAGAAGATGGCGATTGAGGTTGCATTTAAATTTTGTTAATCATTTCACCCCAAGCAAGGCGGGAATGCCACTAGTACGCAGGGGTTTACAGGGAGTGAAAGTAAGAGAAAACACTGAGTATAGGGAGGATTGATGAAAGGACAAAAGATTAACGGGATTCAAGAAGATAGAAGATGGCGATTGAGGTTGCATTTAAATTTTGTTAATCATTTCACCCCAAGCAAGGCGGGAATGCCACTAGTACGCAGGGGTTTACAGGGAGTGAAAGTAAGAGAAAACACTGAGTATAGGGAGGATTGATGAAAGGACAAAAGATTAACGGGATTCAAGAAGATAGAAGATGGCGATTGAGGTTGCATTTAAATTTTGTTAATCATTTCACCCCAAGCAAGGCGGGAATGCCACTAGTACGCAGGGGTTTACAGGGAGGGAAAGTGAGAGAAAAGACTGAGTATTGGGAGGATTGAGGAAAGGACAAAAGATGAACGGGATTCAAGAAGATAGAAGATGGCGATTGAGGTTGCATTTAAATTTTGTTAATCATTTCACCCCAAGCAAGGCGGGAATGCCACTAGTACGCAGGGGTTTACAGGGAGGGAAAGTGAGAGAAAAGACTGAGTATAGGGAGGATTGATGAAAGGACAAAAGATGAACGGGATTCAAGAAGATAGAAGATGGCGATTGAGGTTGCATTTAAATTTTGTTAATCATTTCACCCCAAGCAAGGCGGGAATGCCACTAGTACGCAGGGGTTTACAGGGAGTGAAAGTAAGAGAAAACACTGAGTATAGGGAGGATTGATGAAAGGACAAAAGATTAACGGGATTCAAGAAGATAGAAGATGGCGATTGAGGTTGCATTTAAATTTTGTTAATCATTTCACCCCAAGCAAGGCGGGAGTGCCACTAGTACGCAGGGGTTTACAGGGAGTGAAAGTGAGAGAAAAGACTGAGTATTGGGAGGATTGAGGAAAGGACAAAAGATAAACGGGATTCAAGAAGATAGAAGATGGTGATTGACGTTGCATCGAAATTTTGTTGATCATTTCACCCTAAGCAAGGCGGGAATGCCACTAGTACGCAGGGGTTTACAGGGAGGGAAAGTGAGAGAAAAGACTGAGTATAGGGAGGATTGAGCAAAGGACAAAAGATGAACGGGATTCAAGAAGATAGAAGATGACGATTGACGTTGTATTTACATTTTTGAAGATTGTAATTATCAAGGAAACAAATAATCTGACTGTAGTTCCACAAGCGGGAAGTGCGAGAAAGGGAACTGTTGATGTAGAAGTAGCGGTTACATTTAACTATTTTAACAGTAAACGGTTGGGTCCTAGATGATAACCTAGTAGCACGCTTAAGTTAATGCAGTCGGGATACCACTGAAGAACGCTCCTCGGTGCAATTGCCATGAAAATATTTGTAGAAAAGACAGAGGGAAGCCACGACTCGTCGTTGAGAAAGTGACTGAAGCAGAGATACCATGTCAGGATCTGTTATGTTACAGATCCTTCTTTGGATCTTGTCAAGAACCTCGAGATGAATAGCCGGAGTACCAAACCACATATGGTAGCAGTATTCAGTGCACGGATAAATGGAAGATTTGTAAATGTGCAAGATGGGCTCTGACGTGAAAACCCTTCTGGCACGACACGATGAACCAACTTTCCTTGCAGTAGATGCAGCTATTGATTCCACTTCAAGTCAGTGAAAAACGTGAGCCAACAAGGTGCAGTGTGTTATTCTCCAGAAGTCTAGCATCAGCCATGGTAATGGCAGACAGAAATGTTTCTCTGTGGTGGTTAAATGAGAGAACTTTTTCTTACAGGTATTAAAATTTACAAGCCATTTCTTGCCCCAGTTAACCACCAATTGGAGGCCCTTTTCAAGAGCAACAGTCATGCTTTGTCAGCTCTAACGGATTTGCTAATAAGACAGGAGTAAATGGTAGTGTCATCTGCATAAATGCCTACTTGGGAACTGATGACATCAGAAAGATCATTGATGAAGATCAGAAACGGTGTAGGACTCAGGATAGTGTTGGGGACACAGACGTTCATGTGAAAGGATCTGCAAGCGAGTCCAGTCAAAATGACCATTTCACGATTTGATAGGAACAATTAGATTAAATCAATCATCCTGTAATACCGCAGCCCTGGAACTTACGTAGAAGACCCGCATACCATACCCTGTCAAACGGCTTCGATATATCTAAAGCCAGAGCTCGAGTTTCACCGTTATTATCAAGTGCTTCATATACATATTCAGTGATGACCGTTAATACATCCGTGGTAAAGAGAAGCGGCATGTCAACTTAAAAGGAAAAATGCGTTGTGGTCAGACAATTGCTGTACCTGAGTGTTGGCTTTGGGCAAAAGATAGTTGTCTAAAGAGAGGAACAGGGTCAGTCATATTTGCAGCACAGGGTCAGATAATCAGAATGAATGCAATCAAGGACAGAATAGACAAATCAAAAGAAGAAAGCAAATGCAGGATGTGTGGACAAAGCTGGCGAGACAGGTAACCACGTACTCGCTGAATGTGCGCAGTTGACCCAGAAAGAGTAGAAGCTGTCGCAGTTAGCTCCTCCTCAGTTTCCTTAATCCTTCAACAGGGGCCTCTCTCCCCTGACTATAAATACTTCCTGACCCTTCTCTCTCTCTCTCTTTTTCGACCCAGGCCTTGGGCCGCTACCTCGCGCGTGAGGCAAGGTAAAAAAAACTTTCTCTTTTTCACTTACACCAATATGTGACCTCGCACAGAGACAGCGTTTCCCAAATTCTGGGAACACGCTAAAAACAATATACGCGTTCATATGGAAACTCAACACACACATAACTTCTCCATACAAACACTCTGTAACTTTTCATGTCATTGTAATTTGTTATTAATATATATTTGTTTGCATACATGTATATCGGTCTTGTTTGTTTCTTTATCTTCTTTGGACTCCATTAAAGTCCAACATTCCTATATAGCTGGACCGGCTTGCAGGAAAGTTTAACCCAGAGATATCATTGTCGGAGTTATCTCCTCCTCATTTCCTAACCCTTCAATAGGGGTTTCTCTCCCATGGGTATAAATACTGGCTGACCCTTTGCTCTTTCTCTTTTTCCTGCTTACGCACACGTGCGGCCAGCTATCTCGACTTAGACCGCGGGCCGAAATCTCGTATGTGAGGCGAGGTATAAAAAACTTTCTCATTTTACTTTCCAATATGTAAACTCTCATGCAAACAGCGTTTCCCATATTCTGGGAACACGCTAAAAACAAAATACACATCCGTACGGACATTCAACAGACACACATAATTTTCCATACAAACACCCTTTGTAACTTTTTCATGTCTATGTATATTAATCTATTGTTATTAATATATATAATTGTTTTGTACATGTATATCGGTTTTGTTTGTTTCTTTATCTTCTTTGGACTCCATTATAGTCCAACATTTATATGTAGCGGGACCGGCCAGCAGGAAATCTTAGCCCAGAGATTTTCATCCTCATATTCACACCCCGGTCCTCTACATCATCCTCACATTCACACCCCGGTCCTCTACAAAGCGACGTCATGATTGGATCGAAGCGAAAATACACTGGGAAGTATGCAGTAAATTTGGCTTCAGTGTAAACGAGAAGTGATAGGACCACTAGCCAGAGGCATTTGTAGAAAATGACAGTTATTATGGGATTTTCAGTTCTGACCGATCATGTCATTAGAACACGAAGATCCGACCTTATTGTTACAGATAAAGAGAGTAACTAGTGTAAAATTACTGACTTAGCTGTTCTCTATGATAAAAGAGTGGAAACCCGTATTTGAAATAATAAAAATCAAAACAAACAAAATCCATGAATTCTTTAGAAATTGCTTTGTTTACGTTCCGTATACGAAACTAAGTAGTTATATCTTTCGGGAAATCTGAATGAGTGAGTGTACTTTAAGAGCAAATAGAACCTTGCTTAATTGTAAAGTTCTTCGTGGCTGAGCAGTACACACTGAACAGGACGGTCGGTTTTTTTTCTGGAAAGGAGGACGCAGGTTCGAATCTTGTCGGAAAACACATTTCTTTAATAAGTTTTCTCGAGTGTGCAATCCGGTAGACAAAATAAATTCTGTTTTAAAATAAAACCGAGCGTCTACTACTCAAATACGGGTATCCATTATGCATAATGTTTGAAGTAATAATATATATATATATATATATATATATATATATATATATATATATATATATTGTCATCCACAGACAGACTGTTTCGCTGTATCACAGCTCATCAGTGTGGCTAGACGTCCAGTTGCCTCTGGCTAGAATCGAAAACCGGCTGAATTCGCGTCAGTCGGAAATTTTACCCTGAAGTCGTTGGCACACGGCAGAGAAGAAGGGGAATTTAAGCGTATTTATATTTAGATAAACACACAGTGACTGAGAGAACTCAATTCGATTTACCGAAGAGTCTTGCATTATTAGCTGTAATAGTCACTGTTTACAAACCCACACATCCTCCCCAGAGAGCTCAACCGAAATAATTTTTTCAGGAGCATATATTTCTAATGGTGTCTGGTAAATTTTTGTGTGTGTTTAAATGGGTTCTAATGGTGCTGTGATCGGATAGGTGTAACGTAAAGCGTCTGGATAAGCATGTGGTTGTATAACCGATGTAATTATTTATGAGTCCAGTTTCGTTAGGGGCATTTGAACTCGTAAATAATGTTTGTTCTTTGCAATTTTGACTTATCAGGCGTGTTGTTATTTTTGAGGATGAGATTAGCTGTCTTAAATTTTTTACAATAGATAATTAATTTGATTTTTTTATTTGGGTCGATTGGGGTGGTGTATTTCTTTATAATATGTCTTAGTGAGCATTCATCTTGTTTGTAATTCTTATGCATTTGGTTTTTGTAATGAATGTGTATGTGATTTTTGACTGTGTGTTCACTCTCATTATTACTTACTTTAGGGAGAAATAGTCTAATTTGTCGGTCTATAAGATAGTTAGGGAAGCCGTTGTTGATTAGGGTTTGTTTTACGTTATTAATTTCTTTGAGGAAGAGTAGTCTAGAGGATGAATTTTGGTGTGCTCTTTCTAGAAAGTTTTTTATTACAGCTATTTTATACCTTAGTGGTAGAAGTTCCGACTGAATCCAATTCAGTCGGGTTTCGATCCTAGCTAGAAGCAACCGGACGTCTACTCACACTGATGAGCTGTGAAACAGTCTGTCTGTGGATGACAAATATATATATATATATATATATATATAACATGCACATACCCACTACAAAACTGTACATCTTGTTTTATATCCAAAAATGTATACCGGACATCAAAAGATACACTTGTTAGTCTTCTTCGTTATTACACATTTTAAATTTTTTACTCATCCATCTTCTTATTGTTGCTTTTCACCACATCACTCTGGGTTAATCTGGTCTTCTTCACTATTTTATTATTTATCAGTCACAAACGTGTCTGCAATCGACGTGACAGAATTCTTTTTTGTCCTTTCTTTTTTGCGAAGAAAAGCCTTGATGCGTTGTTTAGTGGATGATTACTGGATTAACATTATTTTCTTATTGTTACTTTTTATTACAATACTCTAACTCACTACCCTCGTCTGCAGCTAAAAAGTAGCATTAATAATAAAAGGCGTTATCTTAAAAAATGTACTATGAATTATTAATTAAGCGTACAAATCAAGGAACACATTTAAAAAGTAAAAGCAAATTGAAAATAATTGCCAATCCAAGGGAAATAACCCCCGTTTGGCTTGTTAGAAAATAGTCTACAGCCATAACTATAACTTTATATTTTCGCAAGAATCTTGTGAACCGTAATTTCAGTCGATACATTTTCTATTTACTTTTTTTACTTATTTAATTTGTTTCTTCTAAACAGAAATACGTGGTTTTGTTTAATGACGTAAGCGACTAACGGTGGTTATTGACATAAGGGACCAGAACTTTTCAAAATGTCGGCACAACCGCAACAAAAACGAGTGGTATCTTCGGAAACACAGGTTAGTTGGAAATTTATTTTATTTTTTTTATGTCTTATCAGTGTAGGCGATATGTAATTAATAGGGAATAATTTCGTGTGATTCTGAATCTTGTGGCTGACTTAAGGTATCTGTTGGAATGGATAAGAATTAGCCATTTCCTGGATTAAACACGTGTTTCCATTTTTTGGGATAAATTATTAATTAATAAAATAAAAGAGGATAACAGTTTTGTTGGTTAATTGTCAGTTTGCTTTCCCATTCATTCAATATTTTAAAAAATTATTTGATAACAGTGTTTGATATCGTAGAGAAAAATAAACAACTACAAAAAGCAAAAAAATAAATAAAGACATAAAAATAAAATGTAGCTTTTGTTTTTAATTTCAAACAAATGTTTGGTAAAAAAAAAAAAAATGTCGTCTCTTTACCGAAGATATTTATTCACCAAAACCAAAATAAGAGAAATCATCCACGAAAAAAAAGAGAATTTAATTTCTACGCAGCAAGTAAATAAGCAATAACAACAACTACAAAAAAACAAACTAAATTATTTAAAAATGTATGATTGTTATTTTATTTTTCTGGACCCATATCAGAGTGTAGAGAATCTGTAGCAGACCCCCAGACCCTTTCTTCGCTGCTGGAATAAGTTATTTGTTATAATTTAGAACGATTTTGATTTTTTTATTCTGTTTAATTTTCTTTCTTTTTCTTTTTTCTTTTTTGATTGGGTTTTAACCGCCGTTTCGGTTTAATTAATATATCTTTTTTTTTTTAAATAAATGTAAACTAGTTCTTGAATAGTACAAAAAAAAGATAAATATTTATCAGCTCTCAACAGAAATAATATTTTTTTCAATTACTTTTTTTTAGCTTAAGTTTTTACACTTTTACAAATATTAAAAAGGTGGGGGAATGAAATGTTATTGATAATGGCGGGCTTAATTTGCGCTATAAATAGCCCCCCCCCCCCATCTACGGATGCCAAAAAAACAAATATATTCGTATCCGCTAAAAAAATTGAAATTCGTTATCTGGAGTTTTTTTTTCATCTATCATTATTATCGATATTAAATTAATTATTAAACATTCTAAATTACGAATAATTTTGTTTTTAAATTTTTATTACGTCATATGAGTTTGTTTTGGCTTTCTTAGGGGTGTGTGTGGGGGGTATTCAAATTACTTAGTAAAAATTGCAACCTCCCCCCCCCCCGAATGCCAATGAATTAATAATTAAAAATAGTAAATTTTATTACAAACTGGACTACACAAATCATCAAATATTAATATTTTTTTTTTAATTTTGAATTTTTTTTATGTGTATAAACGTGCCAATCTTTGTAGATATGGTCGACCCATACACAAAATAAGAAATAGTAAATTTATAAATCTTCTTAATTGAAAAGCATTTAAAAGAAATTTTTATTGTCAAAATGTTTAGTTTATGTTATTGAAAGGAAAGACGAAAGTATTTTTTGATTATTTTATTAATTTTTAAAATCCTTTGTAGCATAAATTTTGATTAAAATAAAATTGTTGTTTTTCTTGCAAAGAGGAAATTTTAGCGTTTTTTTTTTTTTTTGCAGTGAAAAACACATTGTTTTGGAAATTCTTGCAAAAATCTAATAATTGTTGGATTTAAGGAAATTTCAGGACTTATTCACAAATGAATGAAATTTTTTATAAAATCTTTGTAAAAAATAGATATATTTTTAAATCTGTTTAAGAAATTAAAATTCTGCCCACTTCTGATTTATATTAGTTTAAAAGGACACCTTGGAGAATCTAAATCATCAACCTTTTTTTTTGTCAAATGGAAACACTATTTACCGAAAATCTGTTATGAATTGTAAAATAAAAAATGCAATAAAACTAAGACATTAGTTAATTAAAAGAAATTTTAATTGCTTTGATAAATAAGATATATTAAGGACAATATTGTCTTAAGAAAAAATTTTTTTGATGAATAATGAATTGTTACAAGAATTGTTTAAATTTCTTTTTTCTTTTTTTAGAATAATTTATAAAGTTTAATTCTGTATTAAGTTCAACCTTTTAGATATTCTAAGTAAAAAATATTTACTAATCATAAATGGAATAGCTCAGTACAAATCATCAAACACCAATATTTTTAAAACAATTATAAATTTTTTTTGTTTTTGTATGTGTATAAACATGCGGAATTTGCAGATATGGACACCATTATCAGAAAACAAGAGCGATAATTATAGTAAATTTAGATCCAAAGTATCTGCAGCATTAGATTACAGAGAATATTTTCCTAAATTTTTAAGATTATTGAGTACTTGAAAATTATATAAGAAAGGTTCTGGTGTCATTTTCTTCAATTATATCTTACAGATAAAGTCCTCATAGAACAGCATTAGATCTGTCAACACTTTAAATAAATTAATTAGGAGGACAGTAGATAGCGATTGACATAGCATTTAAATATTTGAACATTAAAGTCGGTTGGAAAGCATGGAGCCGGAAGGGAGTTCCACAAGCAAGGCAGTAAAGCCACTAAGATACAAGGGGTTACTGGGTGTGGAAGAATTAGGAACAGAAACATTAATAATGAGCAGGAAGAGGAAAGATTACTCAGGAGGACAGTAGGTAGCGATTGACATTGCATTTAGATTTTTACAAGTTAAAGGTGGCTTGCTGCTGGACATAGTTTATCATCTTACCCAGGACGTCAATTGAACAGTGGGGGAATAGAAACCTTGCATTTATTTAGTACCCTATTTCAGGAGTGCCAGTAATCACGAGAACCAAAGTTTCCAGAGCTTATGCAGTTCCTCACTCTTTCAGCAAAGCGAGATTTAGCACTTTCAAGGACTCGCTTTCATTTGTTACAAGCAGCAGCAAATAGTCACCTGTTATAATGAGAGCTGTGCTGCTCGTATAGCTGGAAATAATGGTTCCTGTGTGTTCTGCCGGTCAAGAATGCTGGTGTGAGCCATGGAGAGGATTGCAGGATGAAAGCATCCATGCCAGCTTTGACCCAAGAAGAAACCTTAGTGGCACAGTTTTCTATTGGGAGGTTAAAGATGTCAGTTCAAAGGGCGTCACAAAGAAAATCTCAGAATGAGTCCCAATCAGTGTGCTGGTAACAGAAAGAGGTCTTATGGATAGGGGTTGCTGTTTAATGGATGCTTGGAAGGAAGATATCAGTACTTAAGATAAGGTAAGAAATCGATCCAATAGAGAAGCATGTTGCTCGGTTTGGCTAGGGAAAATGAGTAGGGAAGTCCATGATTTGAATGAGAGATTAAGCAATAGAAAAATTTAATGTCTGTATAGCAGCAATGTCAGTACGTTTTAGAATGTTTCACAGATGGATGGAGAGAAAGTGCCTTTTCTATACTGTCAGCTGTTGTGTCTAATATACTGCAGTCCTCCGAAGAGGTGGAGCGATAAAGGAAAAAGAGATAGCTGACAGAGTTTAGTAACAAAAGATGGAAGCACACGAAAGAGTAGTCAGCAATCTTGAGATACAATTCTCTGGTCATCGGCAGATTATCCTGGATGTGAACACCAAAGCCATGCATGTGAATGTTGGAATCTTTTTGGATAATGGGAAGATACCTGCAACCAAGGATTTATTGGTTACAATGGAAGAATTCAAGATGGCTTCACAAAGGGCAAAGATATCTGACGACCGTTCCAGAAGGATTCAATGCTGCAGAAGTTGAACAGATACTGCGAATTTCAAAGAGAGAATGATGGCGGCTACTTTTTTTTTTTTTTTTTTTGTTAGCTGATTTAGTTTTATTTCTTTTGAGTTATGTTTTAAGGGGAGAGAGGAAAAAGACCACCATAATCGACCTGTTGTTGTCAATGGCAATACGAACCAATCAGTATGTAGCTGAGAGCAGAGCATAATGTGGCCTCAGGGTTGCTCACCGGAAATACACGCAGGGACCCCTACCCATGTGCAACATGGCACTACAGATACTCTGATATTTATGCAACTGTTGATTGGAGCAGCCTCTCTCAGCACTGCCAAAGAGTTTGGGCTCCTAATGACCGTTTGGAAGCAGCTTCCAACCTGGTACTCTCATAATAGAATGTCACAGCCACTGGTTAGTCTAATCACCAAAGAGTTAAGACATTTAAATCATTGAGGCCTTGGTAAGATAAATAAATAAATAAAAAGAACTGGTAAACCATATGTTGAACAGGGAACAATGGATGAACCTCTACTTGTGTTCAATCAATAGACATGGAAGGACTGCGGACCGGATGATGAGCTTAACTACTCCTATTAATGTGTAAAAAAAAAAAAGAAAAAAAGAAAAGAGAGAGAAAGAAAGAAAGAAAATTGGGAAAGAATTCATATTAAGTAATGACTTAGTATTATAAGTTCTGATGTCGACTACCAAGTAAAAAAACAGGATGAAGGAAGTTATTTTTTCAGCATTGATAAATAACAGTGGGTAAGCATATTCTAATATTAAAAAGGTTGGGAGGACTGGCTGAATTAATAAGTCCTGTAAGTGTATATATATATATATATATATATGTATATATAATACAAAAATATTGGTAATCCCTATGGATAATCCCAAGGAGGATGAAATCCTGAGAGATCAATGTTAAGTCAGAACGAATAATTTAAAGAAAAACAGACGACTTTAAGGCTCCATTTTTTATAATTTAGAGAATTTTATTTTTCTCTGGATCTTCAGACTTCACTTTCAAAAGGTGAAACGAAAAATGAAATGAAAATTTACACTTTTGACGGGCAGTATTAAGCTCATAAAAGGTGACATAGAGGGTGATGAAGAATAGTGTGAGAGACAGGATCGAGTTTAGAGAGGGAAGGAAGAGTTTTATCATTTTTTTTCTTTTTGTTACAATACTTAATATTGAGGAAGGAGGGGGTAAAGATCAGACATTATATATATAGATATATATATATGTGTGTTTCATTAAAAACGACAGACAAGGTACTACAGTTAATCTTTTCGTTTAATATTCCTTGTGTTCGAACAAGAGCTTTCTTTTTGGGATATCGTGTGTAGAAACTAAATGTTCTATAGTTCTGAGCGCTTTTGGTTATACTTTTAGCCATTATCAAGGATGGTTTTATTTTTTCAGTTTCATTGACTGTGTGCATTATGTGTATGTTTTTAGTGTGTTATATAGCTGTTTTATTTTCTGAATGTGGTTAGCACATTGTGGCCTAGTTTATAGTTAATATTATTTAAGAGTTGACTTTTACTTTTTTATTATTAAGGCTTCCATTATTTTTCATCTTTTTTTATATGTGGGTGAGGTTATTATGTTTGTATTTTCTACTAGTATGTTTCGGATGGAGTCTGGTAAGTTTGTGTGTGTTTAAATGAGTTCTAATGGAGCTGTGGTCATATAGGTGTAACGTAAGGCATCTGAATAGGTATGTAGTAGTGTGACTGATGTAATTATTTATGAATTCAGTTTGATCTGGAATACGGTTCCTTAAGGGCCATTTGAACTCATAGATAATGTTCGTTTGTTGTAATTTTGACTTAGCTGGTGTGATTTTAGCTGTCTTAAATTTTCTATAGTAGATAATTAATTCAATTTTTTAATTTTATTTTTTTACCCAAATAAAAAAAATTAAAAAAATTAAATGAATTATCTACTATAAAAAATTTAAGACAGCTAACCTTATCCTCAAAAATAAGTCAAAATTACCGCTCAGAACTATAAAACATTTGCACAGTTTTTACACACTCTTTGTCCAGAAAAGAAAGCTCTTGTTCTAACAAAAGAAAAATTAAATAAAAAGCTTAACCGTAGGACCTTGTCTGTCGTTTTAATGAAACATGCATAAATGAAGGATTGCTGCCTAAACACACACACACACACACACACACATATATATATATATATATATATATATATATATATACACAGTGGGTAGCAAAAGTATTTAACACATTGGTTTTTCTTACATATCTCAAAAAATAACAGATCAATTTCAACGAAACTTATAGGAAATATTTAAACGAACATTGTCGATCAAAACATAGAAGGAAAGCTTAAAACCACTGTTTTGAAAAACATTTATTAACAATAATATGCAAAAGTATTTAACACACTTTATTAATATTTAGTACAGTAGCCTCTGTTCTGCTTCACAGCCTCCAGTCGTTTCCCGTAGTCTTCAACTAGTTTCTTGCAGGTACTTGTTGGTATTTTGACCCATTCTTCTTCACAAATTTTCTTCAATTTGTTTAAATTCAATAGATTTCTTTTATGAACTCGTAACTTCAATAGTTTCCACAAATTTTCGATTGGATTTAAATCCGGTGACTGGCTTGGCCATTCCAGGACATTAATGTCATTATTATTAAAATCAATTCTTAGTTGTTTTAGCAGTATGCTTCGGGTCATTGTCTTGCTGAAATACAAAATCACGATCCTGCCCCAAAGATGTGGCACTGTTCAAGAGTTGAGTTGACAAAATTTGAGTGTATTTTGCAGCATTCATTGTTCCTTCGATGATTTTCATTTTTCCTACTCCATTTGAGGAAAAACAACCCCACATCATAATATTTCCACCCCCCTGTTTGACTGTAGGGATGGTATTTGCTGGCTCGTATTCCGCTCCTTTTTCCCCCCATACATGAGTGCGCATGTTTCGTCCGTAAAGCTCAATTTTCGTTTCGTCTGACCAAATTACTTTCTCCCAGAAATCATTAGATTCAATTTCATATTTCTTTACAAAATTCAAACGGGCTTGTACATGTCGGCGTTTCAGTAATGGAGTCTTTCTCGGTGATCTTGAAGTGAGACCTGCACGTTTCAGTGATCTTTTAATTGTATCTTTACTAACTTCAATTCCGACATTTTTCAAATCATTCTGAATTTCTCGACGAGTTGAAAATGGATTTTTCTTCACAGTACGGGAAATGTATCGCTCATTAGCCTCATTTAAGATACGGGGACGACCACGCCTTTGAATGTTTTCAATAGTATCAAATTTTTTCCATTTTCGAACAACACCACCAACTGTACTCACAAGCAAATTCAAATCTTGAGCGATTTTTCTATATCCCTTACCATCTTTGTGATTCTTTATGATCTTCGACAATTCTTTTGTTTTCACCATTTTCTTGCAGTAGTGGCAACAGAATAGCTGCAGTGTCTCAGAGCTGTTATCTAATAGCCAGTTGAGTGTCGTGCAGTGCTGTCATTGGTCGACATATCACATCATATCAATATGGGTAGGAATCATGACGGCACGTCTCTTCTAGCATAATATTTGCATTGTTGTTAAATACTTTTGCATATGGGTTATTTTATTTCTTGTTAATAAATGTTTCTCAAAACTGGTTTTAAATTTTCCTTCTATGTTTTGATCGACAATGTTCGTTTAAATATTTCCTATAACTTTCGTTGAAATTGATCTGTTATTTTTTGAGATATGTAAGAAAAACCAATGTGTTAAATACTTTTGCTACCCACTGTATATATTTAATCAAATCAATTATACTTTAAATCAGCTAATATTCCTAAAATAAAATTTCAGAAAAGTATATTTTATTTTTGGAAGATTTTTTTAATACAGAGAATCTTTTAGCTTTCAATTCAAGCTAAAATGTAAGCTTCAAGAAAGCTGTTTCATTTTTAAAAATTCATTTGAAACCTTATTAGTGGATGTATGGAGTTTTAATTTAGTGATAATATCACTTAATAACATGTATAAATGTATTTTTTGTATGGATGTTCAAAAAGGAAATAATTCTGAGTTACCACCTTTGACTACTTTTCCCTATCAGTTGATAGGGATGATTTAAGTCGGAGATTACAGTAGAAAATTACTGTTGTTGACCTATGACATAAGAAGCCACCACGCATAAATAAATGTTTTTTCTATTATGTTTTGAGCAAAAAGTAAGCCTTACTTTTACAAAATCCAGTTAATTAATCTTTAAATTTACTATTTTTTTTATATGTACCTCTAGAACAAATATTGGATTTTTAAGAGATTTTAAATTTCTTGCTTACATTCATTGTCTATAATGGCAGTTCGATGAGTGACATGTGAATGTGCCAATGTTTTAAAAATGCCTAAAAGCTTCATTTATCTGTCTATATTTCTGAAATGAGGTATTGTAACTATTTACCCTATTTGGACTGTTGCCCTCATCTTTGTTGCCATATTCACAACGTTTTGGCTGTTGTACACTCCAGCGATCTTCAGGATCTGTCTATATTTCTGAGATGAGGTATTGTAATTATTTGCACCATTTGGACCGTTGTCCTCATCTTTATTGCCATAATTACAATGTTTCAGCCATTGCATGCTCTGGCCTTCTTCAGGTGATTGGCCTTTTGAACTGAACCCTTTATTTTGTCCACCAGGTAGATTGTTGTTGTTCCATGTGCCATGCCTTTTCTGGATGTCTCAGTCTTAGTTATCTCCCTTTACCTCAACACTCCAAGTTTTGTTCACCTCTGCTGTAGCCAGGTATTGAACTCACAACTCTTTGGGTAAAGTCACTAGATCCAACCAATACTTTTATCCGCTCGGCCATGTGTCCTTGAGGATAAAAGCATTGGTTGAATCCAATGACTTGACCCAAAGAATTGTGAGTTCAATACCTGGCTACAGCAGAGTTGAACAAAACTCGGAGAGTTGAGTTACTAAAGGGAGATAGCTGATACTGAGACATCCGGAAGAGGCATGGCAAGTGGACGTAGAACAATTTATCCTGGTGGCCGAAATAAGGGGTTCAGTTCAAAATTCCACTTACCTGAAGAAGGCTGGAGCATACAATGGCCAAAACATAAATATAGCAATAAAAATGAGGACAGCAGCCCGAATAGTGTAAATATCTTTATTTACATATTGAAGTTAATTTTTTTAGCTTTATGCTATTATCTTTCAAATAAGACCAAAAGTTAGCTTCAAAAAAGGTATTTAAATTATTTAAAAGGTGGTGATTTTTATAAAGTCTGGTGGTGCCTGGTTTAAGTGTATTGAAAAAAAAACAAAAACAAATATTGAATAGATGATGATTTGGATCCATAAAATATCTTTGTTCTGTCATGGCTTTACATGATTTCAAACATCTGAGTTCATTCAAAGAAAATGAGTCTCATCTCCTTATTTATTTTTTGCAGGCTGCAGGAGACAAAAACAAAGAACGGAAGAGGAAAGAAACCATTTTAGATTTGTCAAAATATCTTGACAAAGGAATTCGAGTCAAATTTAGTGGTGGAAGAGAAGGTAAGAAATTGTCTTGAAAGGTCGAGTTGGGTTGGGGGAGTAATTTCTTTTTGGGGTTTGTGTCGTGTGTTTCAAATTTAAAATTTAGTCTTGTTAAGGAACGTTAAAAATGTTTGTTTTGTTAAATAACATTTTTTAACGCAGTCACTCCTACCTTGGATATTTGTACGTTTTACATAATGCCATCTCTGTTTCTGGTAGAGTTACTATTAGAAATTGCTAAAAGGAGGAGTCGACCGTAGTTGGGAACATCGAGTCAATGCAAACGATCCTTTCCTTAGTTGCATAGTACATGCTTCACCAGGGCTACATACATCTTCTCCTAGACTGGTTGCCACCCAAGGCTACAGAACCCAAGTGAATAGTTGTGGTCATCGAGTCAATGCAAACAATCCTTTCCTTAGTTGCATAGTACATGCGTCACCAGAGCTACATACAGTTTTGAATTCAGAGTTTTCCTTCTCCTAGAGAGATTGCTACTTGTGGATACAGAATACAGTCTGTTCTACTATTTAACCCATAGCTGGGGTGAAGAGTTGGAATCATACCTTTTCCAACGGTTTATATACAGAGTGCAATTGTTAAATTGTCTAAATGATGCAAAACTGAAAATAACACTGGCATCTCATTTTAACAGATATATTTACTAAAAATTAGAGAGAGTATTTCAAGATATTTTTGTGTAATTTTTAATAAATTTATTTGATAAAATCACCATTGGCTTCAACCACAGCCTCCAGATGACTTTGGAATTTCCTGCAACTCTTCTGGACAGCCACCTTGTTTAAGTTGGTGAATGCTGCTATAATCCTTGCCTTCAGTTCATCTTTGGTGTTACAAGGAGTTTTGTTGGTCTCTTGCTCAACTGCACCCGACGTAATAATCAAGGGAGTTGCAGTCTGGGGAGTTAGATGGGCAGGTGTAAGGGGTGATGTAGGCCTCTATTTTGAGTTTGAGACACTGTGGCAAGATGAATAATGGAGGCATAATGTTGCCATCACTAGTGATCACTCCAAATACCTTCGTAAATCACAATTAGACTCATCCAACACTGTCTAAATTATCTGCTCTATTCTCAAATTGATACCCAAACACAAAAACACAAAATGTCCGCATTAGTGCATTAGTGCTTTTGGCATGAATTCCAAACACTGCAGCATGCAGTTTCCAAATTTCTGGCAGAGTGAATTGCGCTCTTTTTCTCACAGATGGTGCCCTACTGAGCCTATTGTACTGTTCAGTTGACAAAAGACAAACGCACATGTGCAAAATTAAAAATATCAAATGGTGACAGTTTATCCATCGCACCCTGTGCACACATACATATGTGTGTGTGTCTCTCTATCTCTCTATATATATACTCTTAAGGTGTGCTATATTTATGGGATAAAGTGCTCAATATCAGATAGACCGAATGTAAATTATATATATATATATATATATATATATATATATATATATATATATATATATATATATATATATATATGTGTCTATACATATATATATATATATATATATATATATGTATGTATGTGTGCTTTATTTTGGTAGATTAAATTCAATACTAGTTTGGATATTTGTAGGTTTTCATAGTGCCATCTCTGAGTTACTATTAGAAATTGCTATATAAGATTAGTTGGTGAAATCAAATTTCTTAATACATTCATTGATACCCCATAGGTATTTGAATCTTAGCCTAATGCCATCTATATTTTTAGTTGAGTTGTGACACCCAACCCTCCTCCTCTGTCCTGGTCAGGGCACCGTTTGTGACACCCGTCTTCTTTTTCTTTTACGACGCCAATATGTGACGTCGGTCCTTTGTGACGGGCTAACCCTGGGACATCGGTTGAAGTCTGGTTGGGTTCTAGTACAAACTTGTCGTACTCGGCTTGCTTCCAACGCCTGGTCACCGAAGCAACTGCTTTGATCTCGATTCAACCCACCCACGTTGTGATTTGATCTTAGGTTGACGAGATCAATCAGACGTCGGGCCGTAGTGCCAGCCGAATCCGGGTCAAGGTGATACTGCACAATAATTGTAGACAAAAAAAAACAAAAGCACAAACAACAACTTCAAGGCGAGCGACTGGTTAGGAATAGTGATTAATTTTATGTCGGTTTGTTGAGTTACAGGAGTGCGTCTCTCTCTCTCTCCCAGCCCGAAGAAAAAAAAATGTGGATTGTAACACTTTTGCGTTCCTTAACTAGTTCTGGATATCTGTATGGAGAATATAAGTCAGACTTCTATAATTTGTTCTTGGTTAGAAGTCTAATTCGGAAACTTGTTTTGGTGGGAAATCTAAAGTCGGTCTTCAACAAATTTGTTCTTGGTTAGAAGTCTAAGTCGGAAGGCATGGAATCGTGCGGTCACCTGTGCGAGGCGCGTCTCTCTCTTACTGTACTGGCTGTACTCTTCTGACTCACTGTCTGGACTCGACTCGACTCTCCTCGACGAACTCAGCTCTACTCTGCGAACTCTACGAAACACCCGTAGATGTTTGCTTATATGGACGCCGATCAAAACCTGGCGTGGGGTCGGACGTGGTGTGGCCACCATGTTGATTTCAAATCCCCAATAAGGATTTTCTTTGTTTTCGGCCAAAAATAATTATCATTTTCCATATTTGGAAAGCTTATTCCACTCCCACCCTCTTCTGCTCTCATATGGGTATCTCACCATACCTTAGAGGGCGTCAACGGTTTTCCCACTTCCTCGCAGTAACATCTCGTACCTACCCTCTCAATGGGCGGTGGCAGGCCTCCTCTCTGCGTCACATGATCATCTCCGCCTGGCTATTCGGCCAATAGGCGTCAACTGATAATCTCAATCTTTATCCAACTTCACGGGATATGTTTTTTTCTCAACCCAGTTTCTCCGTTAACATGGACAATTTTTCTTGGCGAAATTGGGTTAATTAAAATACCCTAACACAGCCTTCGTTATCACAAACGAACTTAAACAAAATGAGGATGTCCTGTCCAGGCGACATCTCATTCTAGGGCTCTGTGTGTGGTCGGCAGACGACCCATCAACTACTGATAACAGCCAATGTTTTATCTGCCCAGAAGTTCTGGTATCCCTCAAAAAATGACCATCAGAATTTTCTTCAATTCCACCACTCAAAACAACATCGCTTTTGTGGGTGGCATTCTTTCCTTCTCTTATCATCTAAGTTGTTAAGTCTTGTCCCTCTGTTTCTTTCTCCTCTTTCTCTTTTTCCTTCTTTTGTCCTCGCAGATAATTTGGCATATCACACTTCCACGAGACAGTATAGTGGTTATCTTGAATCGCACTTGAAAAATGACAAAACAAAAATCTTTTTTTTTTTCACCGATACTCTGTTTGGGAAAACAACAAAACAAAAAGAATATCGCTCAGTATGTCTTTCGTTATATCTATCGGTGTAAGTAATCGCTCAGTATGTCTTTCGTTATATCTATCGGTGTAAGTAATTGCTCAGTATGTCTTTCGTTATATCTATCGGTTTAAGTATCCCGTAATTAACTTCTGTGGTTAATTAATTGATTAATTAACCTTCCGTTCCTAAATAGTGTTACAGAGTGACAATTAGAAATTATGAAAGGCTGTTTTATTTGGGGAAATAAAATTAAATTTATGAACACATTGATTAGTTCCTTGACTATTTGAACCCTTAGGCAGCTCAAGTTTCTGGGACGATAATAATGAGGAAGGAGGGCCTGGAGAATCTGATACTCACAGGTCAAATAGAGGGAAAGAGGGACAAAGGAAAACTACGCGTGGCATACCTGGCAGATATAAGCAAGTGGATGAGAGAATGTGGTCTGGGGAAGGAAGCAGAGGGAAGGAACTTGTTGAGAGCTACAAGGGATAGAGAGTTAGCATTTGGAATTTTTATGTAAGAAATTTTTTATTGCCTTTTATTTCGATAAAGGAAATTTATTAAATGCTAAAAACTGACACTACACTGTCTTTGATTTTTTTTTCTTTTTTGTTTCTTCCCTTGCACTATGATTTGTCTGTCATGTAACAGTTGCACATGCATGTCAGATGTAATGCACGACACACCATGAGAGGCACAGGTGCCTTGTGTGGCAATAGGAGCGTTAAAGTTATTTCCAATTGGTTTATTTCAGCAATTTTTTAACCATCATGCATGCAAAAACAAAAAATGGTTATTTCTTTGACCCTGATATTATCTACCATATACACTTTTGACTCCTTTGGCAATGTTTACCTATCTATATATAAAATTTTGTTAATCTGTCTGTCACACCCTCTAAAATAGCCATACATTGACTGATTGGGCAAACAGGTAAGTGGGTACAAAGTACAGTTGGTTTTACTAAAGTGCATAGCTTAGTACAATAGATTTTTATTAATCTTTTTTGGGGAAAAAAATTTTTATTAATGTATTTACTCTATTTTAAAAAAACAATTTAATGATTAACATAAGAAATACGTATTTAATAAAAATGCAGTATTGTTTTTGCATATCTAAGTTTTTTATTTCATCGATTGGTTTATGAAATTGAATAAGACAGAGTTTGTAAATCTTGACAAAAAATGTTAGCAATAACTTCAACAATACGAAATACTGTGAAGATTTCAACATGTGTTAGTTGCAAAACAAATTCTAGTTTTTAAAAAGTGATGATGATAATTTTAATAAAACTGAAACACATGAAAGTGGACTTATACATTTTCTTTAATCTTGAGAACTGACAACAAAGATGTTAAACACCATTTATTTATTGGATTGTTTATCTACAAGAATAATTTTACATTTACAAGATTATAAAAATATGTGGACCATCTATAATGAAATATATATTTTTCACCATTTTCTAAAGAAAGAAAGAAATATGAAAAAAAACTTTTCTTTTTTTTTTTAATCCATAAATTTCTAAAAACATCCGAACAAAAAAATTTAAATAAACATAGACTGATGAGTACCCAATTATAAATTTTTCAAAAATGTATTTTCTGTACACTTTTTTCGTTTGCTCACGTCATTTTAAATTCACTAACTTTAGGTTGAGAGCATTTCTTTGGAACCAAACATTCTTTTAATTTTAAATTTTAGATAAGACACCAAACACTCAATATTTTGTGTGTGTGTATCTCCCTCTTTGGGTGGACAAAGTTTTCATGGTGGATAATTACAGAATATACTAATTTTTACCAGGCCTTACATTAAAATAAAACGTTTTCACAGTTATAAAATAATAAATATTGTGTTATAATTCGTTTACATATTTCATAAATTTTTAAATAAACAATTTTCACATTTATTTCTTGTTGTACGTAGGTCCTTATTTTCTGTACAAAAGAATTATTTTTATTTTATGGGTGACTTTTGCTGGATTTTGCAATTAATTTTGATTATTCTCAAATTTATTTCCAACTTATAAAAATTATCGTACAAAATAATTGGCACAAAAAATTCATGTAAAAAAATTGCTGCAAACAATGGCAGTAATAAAAACTTTGGAATCTAAAATTTCAGGATTGCCGGTCTGCATCTAACCTGGAATGTTTTTAATTTGCTCATGGAGTCGACCTCATTCCAAAATGGTATCATATGTTGGGCTACAGTCTCTCGGACTGAAGTTGAAAACACGGATAAGTTTATTTTGAAACACTGTAATTTGAGGACAATAATTATTTAATTTGAACACGAGGTATTGAAAGTTAGAAAGTCTTGTCCCTTTAACTGCTTTTATCAGCCAAGATGGCGGAATCCGAAAACAATTGCAGTAATGAAAACTTGGGAATCCAAAATTCCAGCATTGTGGGTCCAGATCCAGCCCGGAATGTTTTTAATTTTCTCACGGAGTCGGCCTGATTCCAAAATGGTATGATATGTTGGGCTGCAGCCTCTAGGATTAAAGTTGAAAAAGTGTGACACACTGACATTTGTATTTATTATATAGATAAAATGGTAAATAATAAATCTTTATAAAGGGGTAAATATTCAATATTGTATTGTACTTGGTTCACATTTTTGTAATATGCACAGAGTCAGTCCTGCAATGTATTGTGCTATTTCATTATTTTTTTCTTGAGTTTTAATGGGTTTTTTTTGGTTTTTTTGCTGTTAAATTTATTTTCCAAAATTGTGAATAATGTTAAACTATAGAATTTTTGCATTCTATCTTGGCTGTTTTGAAAGGTTTTACCAAGCCAAAAAAATGGTTTTCTCATAATCCACGTGTATTTCCATCTCTTAAAGTTTTACTTTTGTAATATCAGGCGATTCAAAACACAAGAAGAATTTCGGAGCTGCTTGTCTGAATCAAAATTAATTATTTCATTGACATTTCTTTTTTTGTGGATCATGTAAAAGTTCTTGGCATTGAAAGTAGAAATAAGCAGGAAGGAGTTACTATTGTATTTGTGATTTACAAAGTCTCTCATCTGATGGAGTAGATTGCAGATGAACCTGTGTCGCCTTCCACCAGCTAATAGGATAGTCTGGGTCATCTGGCCTTGGGTAGCAACCACCCTAGAAGAAGGATAACCCTGAATTCAATATTGATCCATTTTTTCTTCCCATCCTTGCTGCTGGTTAAATAGCAAGATGGACTGGGCCTTCTGTCTAAGAGATGGAACACTAAATTTCAAACCATGATGTAGGCAATGGAGAAGCACTCTACTATCTTTCCCCGAAGGTCAAGGCATTTATCAGATAAAGGGAATGTGTGGAGAGCCATGATTACCTACTTCCTGAAGGGATGTAACTCTTTTGTATTATCTTCATATTTTATATTTTTATAACCACATTTTGGCCAGTATCATTCTGTATTGGCCAAAGTTCAATTCCAGTCTTTTATTCTGATTTTTTAATGTTTTTGGACAATATACTTTTTGGTCTTTCTCCTATGACTCCTGTCTGAGAAAAGCCAAAGAATATATTGGCTGAATTTGCTCAGTATCTGAAATTAAGAGAATATTTTGATCAGTGAATGTTAAAAATCTTTCTGCTTTTTTTTCAGTTAGTGGAATTCTTAAAGGTCATGATCCTCTTCTGAATCTTGTGTTGGATGGTACCATTGAATATCTCAGAGGTAAGCAAGTCTTTGGAATCACTATACATTTTTTTTTTCTCTCTAGAGAACAGTATCCTCAAAAGTTTTTTAAATCAAAAGTAGTCATTTGTCATTCAGCAACCCAAGAAAGCTGAATTTAGCTGGTGGGCTTTTTTTTCCACACTCAGGAATTTGTAGTTGGGTCTTTAAAAAAGAAAAAGAAAAGAAAGTGGAATTTTTAAAGCAAAGATCAGCAGTCGGTGCACAATGACAAATTACTCCCTATTTATATAACTTATCAGGTCATTATTTATAAATATTAGTTCTGATTCTGATTTGTTATAAAACTTATCACAATCATGGCTGATGAAGTAGATTGCAGATGGATCAAGAATTCTTCTCTGTTAGCGTCTTCCTAATGGCCAGTGCATTTCTGGGAGTGGGGGTTGGTTGGCTTGGTTGAATTTTTGTAGTAAACCCAAAGATGCCCAAATATTTACAAATCTTAGTTAGGCATAAGACCACAGATATGGGGCACCCTATGAGGATTAAACTCACTGCTCATTAGTAGTGGGAAGCCAGATTAGCTCATTAACCTTTACCTTACTTGAAGGAGTCCAATATGTGCCTGTTGTCATTTCAATTTTGGGAACTGTTGAGAAAAGTTCATTGAAAATTGTATAAACCTTGCATTTTACAAGTGAATAATGACAAAATGTACTGATTAACTTTTGTGAACCTGCTTTACAAGACCCCAGCCCACTTTTTTGAAGCAGCCTTTAGAGACCACATAAGTTCAATAATATTTTTTTTTTCTCTCATTATTTTTCAGACCCAGATGATCCATACAAATTAACAGAAGACACCCGCACGTTGGGTTTGGTTGTGTGTCGAGGAACATCAGTTGTGTCGATCTGTCCTGCTGAAGGGATGGAAGCAATTCCAAATCCATTTATCCAACAAGACAGCTGATTATTTCACTGATCTCATTCTGCCTCAAAGACTTCAGATTCCAATTATTGGATTTGCCAAGAATTGTGGCATAAAATAAAAGTGGTTTTTAAGAGTAAAAAAAAAAGAAAAAAAAGAAAAAAGTCACACACACTCAGAGAAGAGATCTCTTGATTCTGACTTCAAACTCAGGCTCTGGCCATTGAGGATATTTTTAAAGAGCTTTTCTTTTTCAGTTTATTTGTTTCATGCATCTTCAGGCATAAACTACCTTTAGGAAACCTAACTTGAAAGAAATTCTTAGGAAAGGCCAATTTATTTAAACGTTTTTAATTTAGTTTGGATTTTTTTTTTAAATTAACCATTAGATTTTTCTGGCCAATTGAAACCAACAAAAGAGATGTCAACGTTCTACTATTTTTCAATCAGGGCAAAACTCTATTTTCTTCGGTTGAGATCCATGTGGAAACGTCCAGCGTGCAAATGTTTTCTCGTACAAATGTTGTTTATCTATTTCTTGCATTTACTTTTACAGCTTTTGACTCAATAATGCCAAACTGTTTTTTTTTTGTTTTTTTTTTTATTAACCGGCATCCCATGCTACCACAGATCTCTTAATGATTGGGAAATGGTAGCTGGTGGTGAGTTCTTCAAAAGGAAATTGTTTGGTGAACTGAAAGATTTGTAAAATGAAGAAAAAAAGATTTAAACTCTGTTTGAATTTCTGGGACGTTGAGTTTTCGTTATTTACATTTGGACTATAGTTCGTAAACAACAACAACGACGAGGAAAATAGTCTGAATGTAAATAGTGTCAATGAAGATTTCAGCATTCGACGCATTACACAGAAATAAATAAAAAATTGTACGGGAAAAATTTAGTAAAAGACTGACTTTTGTTGCTAATAGAAAAATAACCCCATCATCATTTCTTCAACCCCCCATGTTTAATGGCAGTGTTTTTTATAGTTTGGATAGTAACTGTCAAAAATAGAAAGAAATCTCCTTACCCTTTTTCTTTTTTTTTATGATGAAATGGTATTTCACAAAAGTTGTCATAAGCATTCTAGCTAAAATTAAATTCTGAAATTTTATTCTGGACTTCTGATTAGAATCGAAGCTTAAAAATTTTGCAAAAAGATAAAAATTCTTCAATAAAGATTTTTTGTAAAAAGGACATTGTTATGTTAAATTCCTCTGTTACGGAAACTTTTGTCTAATTGTTGTAGCCAAGGGAAGGTTACTGAATAGATTAATCACACAAAGGTTGGTAATGAAAAATAATACTTAGGACATAAACAACACATATAAGATTTACCAGTGGCACGTAGAAGAAGTAGTCAAGTGAATTCCACAATGAATCTCCAAATGCAGACCAACATGCAGTATTTACTACTATTTATGAAAATGCATTGGCCAATGATGTTTACTATTGTTGTAACCTAGGAAAGGTTACTGAATAGAATAATCACACAAAGGTTGGTAATGAATGATAATAGATTTGCCAGTGGTTTGTAGAAGTAGTAGTCAAATGTTAGAAGTGAGTCAAGTGAATTCCACAATGAATCTCCAACTGCAGACCAACATACAGTATTTACTACTGCATTTATGTGAATGGGGACATACACATTATCGTCCATAGGTATGCTACAACACAAGATGAGGAATTCATCCTTGTATGCCAATTTGCTCAGACTAATATCCTCATCTTGTTTTACTGTTACAATGTTTCAGCTGTTATATTCTCCAGTGCATGTCATAGTCATCTGTATTTATTTAGAACCAAACTCTTTATTCAATTCTCAGAATCAGATGTTTCCCATACTATTGTTTGGAAATATCAAGTATCAGTCAATCCATCCTTGTCACATTGCTTGGATATGATTTTTTTTTACATTACTGTCATAGATAAAGTGTCGCTGCTGACATTTGGGTTTGAACACAAATCGCCAGAGAGCAAGCGCAGTTAATCTCATCTTGAAATAATTAGATCACATGACAGGTAAAGTAAATTATATATATATATGGGAATTAGTGGAATCAAACTGAGTTTTGTTTGAAGGAGTTACTATTGTATTTGTGATTTACAAAGTCTCTCCTACAAAGAGGCATTATGAAAATGGCGAACAGTATTTGTTGAACTTAAAATAAAATCTACGTATCCTACATGTCATAATAGGATTTTCAGTAATATTTTCCATTTCACCAAAAAAGATGTCATATTTGCAGGACTACAGAGAAATAACCAGGTGAAGTTATTCAAAAATTAATCTAAAAATATACAGCAGAGTACAGCAAAATGGCAGAACTAAAAGCTATCCAGATTCAAATGCTGGTGCTACAAAAGCAGCAACAAGAACAACAATTGCAGCAACAAAAACAACATGAACAGCAATTACAACAACAACAATATGTTTTTTTAATTATTTACTAAAACTACAGGAGAAAAGACTCCAGATTCATTTACTCCAGATGTTGCTAATTCAGTCAGTGAATTTGTATACACTCCAGACGAAGGGATAACTTTTCCAGCTTATTCTAGAGGACATGAAGGGATCTTCAAAAGGGATTGTTTGCATTGGAATGATGAAAAGTTAATTTATTATTAGGGAACATAAAAAATATGTGAATTATATTTTGCCAAAAAAAAAAGGTGAGATAAATTTAGATGAAACTTGTAATACTATCAAAAGTTTTTGGTGATAGTTCATTATTTAATGCATAATGACAATGTCTTACTTAGTAAAGTGCGACAATGAAGAGTTTGTCACTTATGCAGGAGTCGTGAAGCAAGAATGTAAGAAGTTCATGTTAAATGAATAAATTCTGGATTTAATTAAATTCCCAATCTTCGTCCAGGGTTTAACTTCTAATAAGGACGCGGAAATAAGATTCAAGTTAATTGCTAAATTAGAAATGGATTGCAAATTAACCCTCCAGAAAATAGCGGAAGAGTGTCAACATATTGTAAATCTAAAACTCAACGCTGCAAGGATTGAGGAAAACACATTTCACAAGTTCATAGCGCCTGACCATCATTTCAAAAGCATTTCAAAAGTAATTGTTTTTTTTAACAACAAAAAATGCTACAAATTTGGGAGAGTAGGACACAAAAGTACTTGTTGCAGATACAAAAAATGGAGGAAAAATAAAACGTGTGTGAACATGATAAATACACGGAGTAAAGATAAACATATAAGGAAAATTTTAAGAAGATTTCGAATGTGTTTTTAACTCAGAAACATTTCAAAAGAGGAAATTTGTTTTGTGGAGTTGATTCTAGATAGGAAATATTTTTTCCCACATACTTGCTACAAAGCAAAAAGGATTTAACAGTTAAAATTAAATCATTTCAGCCCAAGCAAGGCAATAAAACCTGTAAGAATAATGAGGAAAATTAAGGAGAGAGAACAAAGAATGAGAATTAAGAAGACAGAAGATAACGATTGACATTGCGTTTAAATTTTTGAAGATCAAAGGCAATAAAGCCACTAGGATGCAAGGGGGTTACTGAATGTTAGAGAATTTGAGAAAAACTATTAAGGAGATAAGACAATAAAAGAAGAAGAATTAAGAAGACAGAAGATAAAAATTGACATTGCATTTAAATTTTTGAAGATCAATGGCAATAAAGCCACTAGGATGCAAGGGGTTACTGAGTGTTAGAGAATATGAGAAAAACTACTATTAAGGAGAGAAGATAATAAAAGAACAAGAATTAAGAAGACAGAAGATAACAATAGATATTGCATTTAAATTTTTGAAGATCAAAACTGACTGGGAAGCAAGAAGCCAGAAGTGATTTCTACAAGCAAGAAGTGTGACAGAAGAAACTGTTAACATAGAACTTACAGTTACATCTAACCATTTCAACTGTAAAATGATGAGACCTACCTGCCAATCTAGTACTGCGTTTGTATTCATAGTCTAGGTTCCATAGAGGAAAGTGATGGTATTTATTTCTGTTGTTATACAGAAACTGGCACAAGGCCCAAAGGAGGGCTGTGCAAAGCTGGTCTTCACCTGTCTTGTATCTAAACTTAGCTAGCTACAATATTCTTTACACCTAAACAACACATTCTTATTTACCATTCTTATTACCATAGAAGAAAATTCATCCAAACAATTACCATTTATAGAAAAGGCACAGGGCAGCTACATTACGGCGATGGGAAAGGAGCTGAAGCCAAGATGCCAGGTCAGGAACAATAACATTGTGAATTCTTTGGGTTTTATCAAACATCTCTAAATACATTGCAGTAGCATCAAACCAGATGAGGTAGCAATATTCATTGCTTTTAAATTTTTCTTGAGTTTCCATTTAACTTTAGATTAAATTTTTTTCTTTTTGAAAAAGTTTTTTTTTCTGAAATGGGATAAAAATTTTATTTTAAGATTTACTTTGGTGTTTTCTAAATTTTTCATTGTTAAAAAAATGGTTTCACCAGTGTAAGAATTTTTGTGTGTTCTAATCCATATTATAATGGCAAATTGTTTGATAAATATCGTTCAGTTCACACTCCTCTCAGGTGTTTTAAACAGGAGTAGAGGTTTATTCCTTGTTTCCTGTTTCGGATTGGGTTTCCGGTTCCTTCTAACGTTTATTTCAACTTTATACTTCTAACATCTTTGCCTAAATCCTGATATATATTTTCTTTCTACAATAGGAGTAGATTGTAACACTATTTAGGAACGGCAGGTTACTTAATCAATTGATTAACCACAGAAGTTAATTACGGGGATACTTAAACCGATAGATATAACGAAAGACATACTGAGCGATTACTTACACCGATAGATATAACGAAAGACATACTGAGCGATTTTCTTTTTGTTTTGTTATTTTCCCAAACAGAGTATCGGTGAAAAAAAAAAAGGATTTTTTGTTTTGTTATTTTCAAGTGCGAATTCAAGATAACCACTTTACTTTCTCGCTGAAGTTTGATGCTGAGATATGCCAAATTCTCTTCGAGGACAAAGGAAGGAAAAAGAGAAAGAAACAGAGGGACAAGACTTAACAACTTAGATGATAAAAGAAAAAAAAACCATCCACGAAAATTCTGATGGTCATTGTCGTGAAAATTAGTTGAGGGATACCAGAGCTTCTGGGCAGATAAAACATTGGCTGTGTCAGGATGACGAACTTGTGTTATCGGTAGTTGATGGGCCGTCTGCCGACCGCACACAGGTGATAACGAAGGCTATGTTAGGGTATTTTAATTAACCCAATTTCGCCAAAAAAGAATCGTCCACTTAATGTTGACGGATAAACCTGGTTGAGAAAAAACATATCCCGTGAAGTTGGATAAAAAATTGAGATTATCAGTTGACGCCTATTGGCCGAATAGCCAGGCGGAGATGATCATGTGACGCAGAGAGGAGGCCTGCCACCGCCCATTGAGAGGGTAGGTATGAGATGTTACTGCGAGGAAGTGGGAAAACCGTTGACGCCCTCTAAATATGGTGAGATACCCATATGAGAGCAGAAGAGGGTGGGAGTGGAATAAGATTTCCAAATACGGAAAATGATAATTATTTTTGGCCGAAAACAAAGAAAATCCTTATTGGGGATTTGAAATCAACGTGGTGGCCACACCATGTCCGACCCCACGCCGGGTTTTGATCGGCGTCCATATAAGCGAACATCTACGGGTGTTTCAGAGAGTTCGTCGAGGAGAGTCGAGTTCGGGGAGTCGGGTCGAGTCCAGACAGTGAGTCAGAAGAGTACAGCCAGTACAGTAAGAGAGAGACGCGCCTCGCACAGGTGACCGCACGATTCCATGCCTTCCGACTTAGACTTCTAACCAAGAACAGATTTGTTGAAGACCGACTTTAGATTTCCCACCAAAACAAGTTTCCGAATTAGACTTCTAACCAAGAACAAATTATAGAAGTCTGACTTATATTCTCCATACAGATATCCAGAACTAGTTAAGGAACGCAAAAGTGTTACAATCCACATTTTTTTTTCTTCGGGCTGGGAGAGAGAGAGAGAGAGAGAGAGACGCACTCCTGTAACTCAACAAACCGACATAAAATTAATCACTATTCCTAACCAGTCGCTCGCCTTGAAGTTGTTGTTTGTGCTTTTGTTTTTTTTTGTCTACATTTATTGTGCAGTATCACCTTGACCCGGATTCGGCTGGCACTACGGCCCGACGTCTGATTGATCTCGTCAACCTAAGATCAAATCACAACGTGGGTAGGTTGAATCGAGATCAAAGCAGTTGCTTCGGTGACCAGGCGTTGGAAGCGAGCCGAGTACGACAAATTGGTGCTAGAACCCAGCAAGACTTCAACCGATGTCCCAGGGTTAGCCCGTCACAAAGGACCGGCGTCACATTTTGGCGTCGTGACTGAAGAAGAAGTCGGGTGTCACAAGTGTGCCGCGACCAGTACGGGTGTCACAAACGGTGCCCTGACCAGGACAGAGAAGGGTTGGGTGTCACAGATATGTTCACCTATCATCCAGTTTACACTCGTTCAAGGCTTTTTGAACAGGAGTAGAAGTTTATCCTTTGATCCCTGTTTAGGATTAGGCTTCCTGTTCCTTCTAAAGTTTTTTTCGTTTGCTTTCACACCAAGTAGCCCCTGGTGTATTAGTGGTATTATTTCCATGCTTGGGGTGAATTGATTTAAAAAAAAATTTGTTGTATAATCGAGAATTATGTAGTTGAATGACAAAATGGGCAAATTTTGTACAACTTGTCTTATCTTCTAGAAATGCTTTATAATAGGAGAGAGCTATACAAGAAAGATTTATTCTCCCATCACAGGCATTATTATATCTGTGATATAATAACACTGTAATTTATGGACGGAAGGAAATGGCTGAAAGAAAAAGGAATGACTTGCTTTGTTATCAGAGAGAATTTTATACCACTAAGACATACACAAAACTATACATACATGTGTTTCACGCAGAGAAAAAAATAGATATCTACACAGCATAGCAGAGTCTAAGGAGAATAAAAAAGGATGGGTCTTACATATAATATGGAAATTCTTCTGTGTTTCTGGAGAAGCCATGTTTAGTACTCCAGATTAAAATGGTCTGGTTTCATCTACTATATCCCTGACAAGGACCTATTCCATGAAGCGAAAACAGCGAGTTTTGGGTTTTCCCAATAGGAAACGGCACCATGAATTTGTAAACTGTCACATTTGCTGGAGTCATGGATAGCGGCTCGGATTGAGGTATTAGAGATCCGAGTTTGAATTCCATTTGAATCCATTACATTCATTTACGTGCTAATACCCTTGGGGAAGGTATGAATCTTCTTGTTCTCCCCCTCCCCCAGTTATGGGTAAATAGCAGGACAGACTGGGTTCTATAGCCTTTGATGGCAACTGATCTACCGCAGAATGAAATGGCAACCAACTATGGGCAAAAAATCTGCCTCACTAGTCATGATCACCTAAATGATCACAATTGGCACTGTTGTAGTAAGAGCCTGTTACCCTCCTTATTATCTTGAATGGACTGATCCATTCATGATAAGTAGTCCTGGAGAGCTGTGTTTGAATTCCAGTCAAATCCATTACATTCACTCACATGCTAATACCTTTGGGAAAGTTATTAATCTTTTTCTTCTCCCCCCAACAATGGGTAAATAGCAGGACAGACCAGGTTCTCTAGCTTTCGATGGCAACTGGCCTACTGCAGAAAGAAATGGCAACCTACTGCGAGGGAAAAAATCTGCCTTGTCAGTCATATATCGAAAGATACATGATTGCCTACGTGTGTATCACGCATGGCACATAACTGACTGAGCATTTGCTGGAGGAGACAGATTTAGAATCAGTTCTGGCTACTTGGCCCAGGCTACTTGGCCCAGGCTACCTGGCCCAGGCTAAAAATGCAACTGCACAGTTTGACTGCAGTCAACAAACTGAATGACCATGACCGTATGAAGTGACATCATGTGACTTGGGAAGTGACATCATGTGCCTTGTGAAGTGACATCATGTGATTTATGAAGCGACATCATGTGACTTGTGAAGTGACATCATGTGATTTATGAAGTGACATCATGTGACTTGTGAAGTGATATCATGTGATTTATGAAGTGACATCATGTGATTTATGAAATGATATCATGTGACTTGTGAAGTGTC
Source organism: Acanthosepion esculentum (assembly GCA_964036315.1). Taxonomy (NCBI): domain Eukaryota; kingdom Metazoa; phylum Mollusca; class Cephalopoda; order Sepiida; family Sepiidae; genus Acanthosepion; species Acanthosepion esculentum. The sequence continues at coordinate 80,128,894 of OZ038509.1, forward strand.
ATCATGTGACTTGTGAAGTGACATCATGTGATTTATGAAGTGACATCATGTGATTTATGAAATGACATCATGTGACTTGTGAAGTGTCATCATGTGACTTGTGAAGTGACATCATGTGATTTATGAAGTGACATCATGTGACTTGTGAAGTGATTTCTATTTCTCGTTGGGGACATTATATTCACTTATGCGTAAATAACTATGAGTCCAACTCTTCTCCTCCCTAGCTATAGGTTAATTAGTAAGACTTGTATCACTAAACCATTATCTCCCCCACCAAATAATTTCTTACAATCTAAAAATATTTTCTGGCTTTAAATAACCTGCAAAGTGTTGATAAACTGTAAAAAATGAATCAATCAATGAAATACTAATTAGCTACACAAGCATGTCTTTTAGATTTATTTACATTCTCTGGAATAGAAATGTATAGAAACTACCGTGGTCAGAAAGTGAGGGATCAATTTGTATATTGATTGTAATATAGAATTGATCACCTACTTCATATCCACATAATAATGTCTTGCCTGGATACAAGTTCCGTGGATGATTTAGCAATCAGTATACTTTCTATACATTTTCACCTCATCATTTTAATAAAAGCAGCATTTTTAAAATTAAAATTACCATATATGGCGGTGTACAAATCAACTTTGAACCTTAATCCTCCTAATAGAGAGACCGTCTTCAGGTATAAAACATGGACCTTAAATCGTGTGGTTTATGGTAAGTTTTTAGTATGGGAGATTTTTGATAGTAGGCTGACCCCTGCCTTGTCTAATTTTTTTAATGATGTTGAACAAAAACACAGTTGGATATGTGTCTCAACAAGCCATTAAAAAATTGCATTTGAGAACAGTGGAATGAGTGGGTGTTTAGCGGGGGAGAGTCATTCAGGCTAAAGTAATAGGCTACTGGAAACATATTCAGCCACTCATGGGGTATTCTAGATTGTGATAGTTTCTTGGCAATATCTACTCTACCCTCTGATTTTTCATTAGAATTGGAGTGGAAAGAAACTATATGTTTTCTGAATTTAATAAATTTAATACAATACATTTTTAAATACTATTCGTGGGGCATTGTCTTGTATGGTAAATATAGACCCAAAACTACATTTTAACTTTAATATTTGGGGGCTGTCACATTTTATGCAGGTAATATGCTATGTTCACACTTATGGTGAGTGTCGCATTGAGTGTATTGTATTATAAGTGATCCGTTTTGTGTTCATCTAATCTTTCATTCAAATTTCTAAAGGTTTCTCCTCTATATTCCTTGTGGCAATCATTACAGGCTATAGAGTAAATTCTTGCATCAGGTTTTACGTTGTGGTTATTTTATTTTGTATTAAATCTTTTCTTGTTAGTTATTGTTAATCTGTTATTGGGCCGAATTTATAAATGAAACTTTATCATAGATCTAGTTGGATAGGAAAAAACTGGGTTTGTATGTGTGTGTGTGTGTGTATATATATATATATATATATATATATATATATATATATATATATATATATATATGAGATGAATTACAAATAATGCACTGCCCGTTCTGTTGTTTTAAATTCATAAACAACAAAGATATTTGTGTGAAAGAAAAACATTGTTGTCTTGAGAATGTATACAGCTAGAATTTTATAAGTATTTTATATTTTACTCATATAAATAACTTTAAGGTTTTTATACGAATAAAAATGAATTATGCTGTCAAAATAAGAACAAAAAAAAGAAGTTATCCAAAAAAAAAAACCCGAAAAGAAGACAAATGGCCCTGGTTGTGAAATTCAACTGACATTCTAAGGAAATTCCCCACAAAAAAGTCCTTTTCTTTGATTGGAATGCAAGGGGAATAACTCTAAATTGTTAATTTTTAAGTTATTCCCCTTGAATTTTTTAATCAATTTTTGTTTTGTTTTTGTAATACACTGTCTCTATCTGTGTTTGCTATCAAACGCCCCATTTTAAATATTATAAATATATTTTTTATTTCTTTTCTTGTGTTGATTATTTTCCGGGATTATATCTCGGGAAAAGGAAAGTAAAGAAAGAACGAAAACTTTTATTTTTAAAAATCGAATTAAAAAGCCAATATTAAGGAATTTGTAGGTTTCAAAAATTCAGATAAATTAATTTTATTTTCAGTTTACAAAAATCTCTTTGTAATTCCCAGAAATATTATGACTAAAACCAGAAATAACTTGAAGTTAGTCGTTAGAGATATTCAGGCAGCTATATGACTAATCATGAAAATTTACCTTACTACTTGGTTAAATATTAAACTCAAAGGAAAAAAGATGTCCTTTCAGAATGGAGAAAATCATAGATCTCCACGTTCATGTTTTCTTTGTGTTTGTTTGTTCCAATCCATAGGAATAGCTACTAGGAATGCACCATCCCAGAATTTAAAAAAAAAACCCAAATCCTACTGATGCATGCTGGGATATCTCATTAGAAAATATCTATCTATCTATCTATCTATCTATCTATCTATCTATCTATCTATCTGTAGTGGATCTAAGAAGGATGTGTGAATATTTGAGAATATTGTGCTGCAAATAAAATATGCAATATCCACAAACATAAATTAAGAAATGGCCAAATGGTAACGATATTCAATCACAACAAAAAATACATGTTTGAAACAACAGATTAAATTGTATATACACAATTTACAATTTCTTTGTAATGATCTGTGCAAAGGTATAGAGAAAAGGTTCTTTGCTGTTTGAGAAGAATTTAGAAGAGGGGGGATTCATACCTTTCTCAAGTCTATTTGTGTTTAAGTGAATATAACAAACCCAACTGGAATTGGACTTTGGCTCACCGATTTCCAATTCTGGGCCGTAATCCAATACATCACCCGTACATACAAACTTACAGAATGTGATATTCCCACTCGGTCACCCATCTAAGTACTAGCCGGGCTCTACGTTGCTTACCTTTGGTGATCGTACAGGAAATAGATAAAGCCGAGTACATAATCTTTTCAGAAAATATAATTTAAAAAGATAAGAACGTTAATCTTTCAAAGGCAGACATAATCAGTTTATGTTTTATTGGATACTAGCAGTAGAACCCGGCGTTGCCCGGGGATGTAATAGTAAGAGTTGGGGACGGCTGTTGCTTTGAAAGATGTGTTTTGTAAGTCGACAGGAACTAAGTTTCTACAAAACGTTGAAACGCAATGCACACAAAGTTTAAGGAGACATCATGCAGGCCCAAGTATTCGAAGGTATCGAAGGAGGTAACGGAAAGCCGTTGTAGCATCAGTCATTTGCCATTACTAAGACATCTGTGAGTAAAAGCTGGCAGCAGTTACTGCTTTAACCAATTGGATCGTTAAGCATTACTGGAAGCACTTGTGGTAAGTAGTCAAGAAACCACGATTCAGTTGCAACATGCATAGGGATTGAAGGGAAAACGTGCCCAAAAGACGGCGCTGCCACGACCACAAAGCAGAACCGTAATACCGAGAGAAAAGCGAACAGTGACGGGGTGTCGTGGTAAGAAAATTTCTGTGATATAACTTCCTTTATTCTGATCTGTCACTATCTACATCGCGGCTGAGAGCCCTTAAAACCGCAACGGGGGTAGCCGTAAGGCTGAGCATCGTAATTGCAATGGAGAAGTGCCATCTCTCCAGTCGCAGTCAACATCAGGCCATGAAACCGGACCGGGGTCGCCGTACGGCCGAGCGCCTCAATTGCAATGGAGAAGTGCTTTCTCTTCAGTCGCAGTCAACATCACGGCTGAGAGCTTATGAAAACCGACCGGGGTCGTCATTCTTGGCGTGTGTTTGTAGTTTTTTTTTTACACGACTACAAACAAAACAATAGAGCCGTATGCCTGACATGTTTCACCCATGACAGCCGTAAAGGAAGTAGAAGCCTGAATTTTGTAGACGCACTCGACTTTTGTGACAATTAAACGAACTCCGAAGCTTCTTAAGTGTGAATGTGCTTGTATGCACTGGTACGAACTGCAGATGCTCCGATCAACTGTTAATGAAACCGGAAATTTAGTAGAGCAATCACGTCTAATGCCGGTGTTCATGTATCTAGCAGCTTGTGTTGCAACTGAATACGGTGAGGTTATCATAGTGTACAAACAAACGCGATGATGGCGAGTGAAGATATGAAAGTCAGAAAGCAGTAAAATAGATGGATAACCTTTACAAAGATGTCTTAGTAATGGCAAGTGGAGACTACGACGACCTAACGTTAAAACCAATATGACAAACAAAAAATTGCCATGCAATCGGACTGCATATGTGTGTATGGCGCTTAAACGCTACCGGGCGAGTTGTCTACAGGACATCTGTGTAGGTTATGTTTCTAGCACAGTTGTTGGGAGAGTAAATGAAACCACTGTCCTTAGACGCAACTCGGAAGCACCCAACGTAAAGTTGGCCATGAGAGAAGCACTGCTCACATAAATGCAGACCTGCGGTGCTAAGCGTCTGTCCTTGTGATTTATTAATGGACCTAGCAAAGCAAAGCTTCACGGGAAATTGTGAGCGACGAAAGTTGATTGGTATGCTTGCGTCTGACGGAAGAAGATGCATCCTGGGAATCAGAACGACTTCCCCCTTTCCGCAGCCAGTTGCAATGGTCGTCTTAATCAGGTTCGGAGAAAGAGATTTAATAACGAGGCAAGTCCCGTTGCACTGTTTAGGTGTGAGCAAAATCCTGATTAGCATAATCCCAAGCTATAAGTTTGCATCTCCGCAGAACTTCAGCCTGTGGCGAATTCTTTGTTATGTTGCAGAGAGGAGTTTGTGACCGGCATAGATCAACCTAAAAGCCGAATGAGCGGTTCTACCTCCCGGTAGCAACGTTGCAGCAATCCCGGAAGATGCAACCACAATAGCGATCCAAAATAGCGTGGTGGTAAGCCGTAATTGGTAAAGAGGCACCTCCCAGTTCGAAAACAACATCTAGGGCCCCCCAGCGCTCTGTTGAATATGAAGTCAGTGAAACCGCATTCAATTCCAGGGCTTTACGCTGAACGGAGAACATCACATCCTCTGACATGGATTCTCTGTACTTTAGCCAGAGCGACAGAGGACCGTTTAGTTCGCATCGCAAATGCAAAATGGCCAACAGCATTCGAAGCCGTGATGGCGTTCTAAGAAGTTCACCCTCCGCCATGGCTGTATCCCATTGGGAGTCGTTTTCAAGCAATCCCAAACGGAAGCATGCCTCTCTATAAGACTGGCACTCTATGTCGTTGACAGTGCGAATATCTGTGAAACTCGTTGGCCCAGCAATTTCATGAAGTAGAGGGCGGGGGGCACAGTATAAACGCGTCCAAGGCAAGAGTTAGACCTTACATCGGGATAACCCTCGACAGGGTCGCCAGCCTTTCGCCGAACCCACCGATTGTTTGACCACACGTAGTAGGACGGGACTTGGAGGTAAATCAATGTTTTGGCAAAAACATCTGTTGAGCAAAATTTAAAGAAAACCGTTAGGGTTGTGTCTTTAGGGTTTTCCGCAACCTGCTGGGCGTTTTGTTCGGTTGCTCACAACAGAATATGGGCATGAGGCAAACCGCGTTTCTGCCATTCCACTGTATACATATGACACAACGCATCCCAATTAAGGATTAAATCCCAATTAAGGATTAAATCCATAAGCTTACACAGCTGTAACCGGTAAACGCGGGCAATTAGGTCAGGGCGGTGTGAGTACTGCTGACCTGGAAAAGGTTCGCGTGTGATGTCAACCCATTTCGGATTGCACGTGAACGTGACGAACAAATCAGGCCTCCCGTAATGACGGACATAGGTCATTGCGTCTTGAGTACTTTCATGCATGTATCGAGGGCCACCAGTGTAAGAGGAAGGCAAAATGCATGGCTTGCCGAGATTGCGTGGGTTACCATCAGAACGCAGACCAAGGTGAATGTAGGAGTCGGTTCTAAGTTTGTATTGATGAATCCTAACCTCTCCGACTCCATTTTTGCAGCCATGTCAACAGCGAATTGAAGAAATAGTTGACGGCACCTGTGCAAGTGTTTAAATTCACCCTCCCTAACCATAAACATGTAGACGTAGTAAGCCCTACAGGAGACTGTCTTTCAGGTCGACATGGAATCGCTGCTTGCCTGGTATATTGGGATTTTGAAGTGGTACCCATCGCTTCCGTATGGAAAAAGGAGTGCTGGACACAATCCTATGAACGGTGGGTTTCATTGATGCGGCGCAGACCACCGCCCCGGTACCTTATGACAATGTCACGGCTGTTATGCTCCTCACAGTGGATGACTGCGGCGACTTCATTACATGCAGGAGCATTGAAGCGACGCTCATGCTCACCGTGAGGCTGTCTGTCTGCATCGATGACAACGCTGAAAGAGAGCGAAGAGTTGATTTGCAACGCAAACTTTAAGCTTCGGATGTAACTGTTAGTTTCGTGAAGCATGTCTTGTAGACGGAACAGAATGTCTCTACGGGGACCGACGAAAATTCTTCAACTGAAAGCCTGGCGCGGCGTGCGGACCTTTCAGTCCGCGCAGCGGCGCTTTCCGGAGATAAGCGAGCAGCTGAGCTCGAGGCCATCCGTGAAAGACGCAAAGAAGTCTGTTCAGGGGTTTCACACGCCCTCGCTGCTTTAGCAGCCGAGGCAGCTGCCGTGCGCCGTCCCAAAAGTTTCCTCCTTTTAGGTGGCATCCAAACAGTAAAAACGTCAAAGAGGGTAAAGCTTAAAAAGAGATTTCGACAAATCCAAAACGAAAAAACCTGCACTGCTAACGTGGACACCAAAAGGGAACACCGAGTAAAATGAGTTCAGATGTTACTAAAGGGGAACTCGAAACTAAAAAAGTGGGAATTTAAAAACCAAGGGTAAATCCAAAAGGAAATGGGTTATTAGTACAATTGGCTAACGTGTGTGGGGTTGGGTTGGAACTATAAAGCAAAAAAAGCAGCTAGAACACGTAATCAACAACTTGCGGTGTCCGAAGTAGGCGAATAAAGTAAGCCAAGTGCGTGTACGCGGGCAACAATAAACGCAAAAGTGTGAAAGCACGCCCGAGTCACGCAATAGAGGTGGTTGACCTTGAGTGCACTTACACATAAGCTGACGCGCGATCACGCAGGCGTAATAACGTGTGAGAAATCCTGCGCGATGATTGGACAGATCCCAAGGTCAAGCTCTGTGAAAGCGACCAATGGGCTTGCAGCAGTCTCGGTATCGACACGCGGACTCGGTTGTACGCAGCTGTGTGTGTGTAAGGAAGTTACAAAAAAGATTGATCCGCGTGCAGCTACGGTTATTTTTGCCGAAAAGTTCTGAAATTTGACACACATAAAGGCGATAGTAAGCCGCAAGTGTGTCGTAAATTTCATTTGAATCAAACCAAAACTGTACATACTGTGCCAGTGAATGTGTGTTCAGAGGGCTAAATCCTGTCCCTTAGTAACCCCTGGTCAAGCGGCTTTGACAATCTTGCAAACAATTTGGTACTTGTCAGATAGCCAAGTGTTAGTGCTATCAGAAACTGGACCATTTGCTTTGTTATGGTGGCTCGGTAAAAAAATATCGTCCAAAGACTGCAAAAAATCTGCATAAATGGCCCTTACCCGTGCTTTCAAATTGATTTCGTCCAAAAACAATTGAGTTTTTCCCATTTTTGGCGCTGTCAGAACCACCGCCGGGTAATTTTACGTAGTCCTGTGAAGTTTTGTTGAAATCAGTTGAAAAATGTAGGAAATCCGATCCCATATATAAACGGACACACACACACACACACACACACACACACACACACACACACATACACACACACACACACACACACACACACACACACACACACACACACACACACACACACACAACCTGGGTTTTATAATAAGTAGGATCAACGGGCGTTATCGATTGATGGTTTAAAATCGAAACATTTCTTCGACTACACGGACATCATTTCATTGGCAATTCTACAATTCATGATACTTCAGAATGAAAACGAAAAAAAGAATTGCACCAAATAACCAAAGTCACATAACTTGAGGACAGCAGTGTTTGTTTGTTTTGTTTTACGGTATGTCAACACCTCAATGGGTTATTTAATGCCAACTTATTATTTTATTCCCAGTAATATTTTTTTCAAAAATGTATTTCATGTAATATTTTTTCCTTCAAAATTTTATTGTTGGCAATATTCAAAATGATATTCGTGCTGATGACACAAGTATTTACTCCTGTCTTAATAATAAATCTGATCAGCTCGATAAGGCTAATTAATGGCAGCTGATGTCAAAAATGTCCTACAATCTGTTATTAACTGGGGCAAGTAAAGGCTTGTTAATTTTAACGCCCCCAAAATGAAACTTCTCTCTTTTAATCGTCTGATCGAAGGCGTTTTACATTCCATCAGTATGGCTGATGCTAAACTCCTGGGGAGGGATCCATTGCGTCTTTTTGAACTAATATTTACTGCTGACGTGAAATCGGACGATTATATGGAATCAATTGCTAGGAAATTTCGTTTACTGTGTCGTTCTAGACAATTACATTCACCAGGAACTATCTTACATATTGGACATCAACGGGCTTCCAAACAAAATAGAAATAGAAAGAGAAATAATTTCCTAACCTTTGAAACAAAAAAGAACAATCCCAGAATTCCCAGGGATTTTTTCCTTCAATTACGATATTCACAAACTTTTACATATTTTACTAAAACATTTCCAGTATTTAAAACTCAAACGCACAAATAAATCTGTCTCTATTTCTGAAATGAGGTATTATGTACACTATTTACATTATTCGGACAATTGTCTTGATCTTTGTCGCCATATTTATTACAACGTTTCGGCCCTTCAGTATCTGTCTCTATTTCTGAGATGAGGTATTATGTACACTATTTACATTCTTAGGACTTTTGTGCTCATCTTTGTCGCCATATTTAATACAACGTTCCGCCCCTTCAGTATCTGTCTATATTTCTGGGATGAGGTATTATGTACACTATTTACATTATTCGGACGATTGTCCTCATCTTTATCGCCATATTTATTACAACGTTCCGGCCCTTCAGTATCTGTCAATATTTCTGAGATGAGATATTATCTACACTATTTCCATTATTCGGACTATTGTACTCATTTTTGTCACCATATTTATTACAACGTTTCGGCCTTTCATGTTCGGTCTATATTTCTGAGATGTGGTATTATGTACATTATTTACATTATTCGGACTATTGTCAGGAACTTTGTCGCCATATTTATTACAACGTTTCGGCCTTTCATGATCTGTCTATATTTCTGAGATGAGGTATTATGTACACTATTTACATTATTCGGACTATTGTCTTGATCTTTGTCGCCATATTTATTACAACGTCACGGCCCTTCAGTATCTGTCTATATTTCTGAGATGAGGCATTATGTACACTATTTACATTATTCGGACGATTGTCCTCATCTTTATCGCCATATTTATTACAAGGCCCCGGCCCTTCAGTATCTGTCTATATTTCTGAGATGAGGTATTATGTACAGTATTTACATTATTCAGACTATTGTTCTCATCTTTGTCGGCATATTTATTACAATGTTCTGGCCCGTCAGTATATGTCTATATTTCTGAGATGAGGCATTATGTACACTATTTACATTATTCGGACTATTGTCCTCATCTTTGTCGCCATATTTATTGCAAAGTTCCGGCCCTTCAGTATCGGTTTGTATTATAGAGATGAGTTACTATGCACACTATTTCATTATTTGGACTATTGTCCTCATCTTTTCGCCCTATTTATTACAACGTTTTGGCCTTTCAGTATTTGTCTATATTTCTGAGATGAGGTATTATGTACACTATTTACATTATTCGGACTATTGTCCTTATCTTTGTTGCCATATTTATTACAACGTCCCGGCCTTTCAGTATCTGTCTATATTGCTGAGATGAGGCATTATGTACACTATTCACATTATTCGGACTATTGGCATCATCTTTGTCGCCATATTTGTTACAACGTGCCGGCGCTTCAGTATCTGTCTATATTTCTGAGATGAGCCATTATGTACACTATGTACATTATTCGGACTATTGTCTTGATCTTTGTCGCCATATTTATTACGAGGTTCCGGCCCTTTAGTATCTGTCTTTATTTCTGAGATGAGGTATTATGTACACTATTTACATTACTCAAACTATTGTCCTCATCTTTGTTGCCATATTTATTACAACGTTCCGCCCCTTCAGCATCTGTCTATATTTCTGAGATGAGGCATTATGTACACTATTTACATTATTCGTACTATTGTCCTCATCTTTGTCGCTATATTTATTACAAACTTTCGGCATTTCAGTATTTGTCTATATTTCTGAGATGAGGCATTATGTACACTATTTACATTATTCGGACTATTGTCCTTATCTTTGTTGCCATATTTATTAGAAAGTTCCGACCCTTCAGTATCAGTTTGTATTTCAGAGATGATTTACTATGCAAACTTTTTCATTATTTGGACTATTGTCCTCTTCTTTTCGCCATATTTATTACAACGTTTCGGCCTTTCATGATCTGTCTATATTTCTGAGATGAGCTATTATGTACACTATTTACATTATTCGGACTATTGTACTTATCTTTGTTGCCATATTTATTACAACGTCCCGGCCTTTCAGTATCTGTCTATATTGCTGAGATGAGGCATTATGTACACTATTCACATTATTCGGACTATTGGCATCATCTTTGTCGCCATATTTATTACAACGTTCCGGCCCTTCAGTATCTGTCTATATTTCTGAGATGAGCCATTATGTACACTATTTACATTATTCGGACTATTGTCTTGATCTTTGTCGCCATATTTATTACGAGGTTCCGGCCCTTTAGTATCTGTCTTTATTTCTGAGATGAGGTATTATGTACACTATTTACATTACTCAAACTATTGTCCTCATCTTTGTTGCCATATTTATTACAACGTTCCGCCCCTTCAGCATCTGTCTATATTTCTGAGATGAGGCATTATGTACACTATTTACATTATTCGTACTATTGTCCTCATCTTTGTCGCTATATTTATTACAAACTTTCGGCATTTCAGTATTTGTCTATATTTCTGAGATGAGGCATTATGTACACTATTTACATTATTCGGACTATTGTCCTTATCTTTGTTGCCATATTTATTAGAAAGTTCCGACCCTTCAGTATCAGTTTGTATTTCAGAGATGATTTACTATGCAAACTTTTTCATTATTTGGACTATTGTCCTCTTCTTTTCGCCATATTTATTACAACGTTTCGGCCTTTCATGATCTGTCTATATTTCTGAGATGAGCTATTATGTACACTATTTACATTATTCGGACTATTGTCCTTATCTTTGTTGCCATATTTATTACAACGCCCCGGCCCTTCAGTATCTGTCTATATTTCTGAGATGAGGTATTATGTACACTATTTACATTATTCAGACTATTGTTCTCAGCTTTGTCGGCATATTTATTACAATGTTCTGGCCAGTCAGTATCTGTCTGTATTTCTGAGATGAGGTATTATGCACACTATTTACATTATTCGGACTATTGTCATCATCTTTGTCGCCATATTTATTACAACATTCTGGCTCTTCACTATCTGTCTATATTTATGAGATGAGGTATTATGTATATGATTTTCATTATTCGGACTATTTTCCTAATCTTTGTCGCCATATTTATTACAACGTTTCGGCCTTTGTACGCTACGGCTTTCTTCAGTATCTGTCTATATTTCTGAGATGAGTTATTATATACACTATTTACATTATTCGGACTATTGTCTTGGTCTTTGTCGCCATATTTATTACAAGGTTCCGGCCCTTTAGTATCTGTCTATATTTCTGAGATGAGGTATTATGTACACTCTTTACATTATTAGGACTATTGTCCTAATCCTTTCGCCATATTTATTACAACGTTTCGGCCTTTCTGTATTTGTCTATATTTCTGAGATGAGGTATTATGTACACTATTTACATTATTCGGACTATTGTCCTCATCTTTGTTGCCATATTTATTAGAATGTTCCGCCCCTTCAGTATCGGTTTGTATTTCAGAGATGATTTACTATGCAAACTTTTTCATTATTTGGACTATTGTCCTCATCTTTTAGCCATATTTATTACAACGTTTCGGCCTTTCATGATCTGTCTATATTTCTGAGATGAGCTATTATGTACACTATTTACATTATTCGGACTATTGTCCTTATCTTTGTTGCCATATTTATTACAACGCCCCGGCCCTTCAGTATCAGTCTATATTTCTGAGATGAGGTATTATGTACACTATTTACATTATTCAGACTATTGTTCTCATCTTTGTCGGCATATTTATTACAAAGTTCCGGCCCTTCAGTATCGGTTTGTATTTCTGTGATGAGGTATTATGTACACTATTTACATTATTCGGACTATTGTCCTTATCTTTGTTGCCATATTTATTACAACGCCCCGGCCCTTCAGTATCTGTCTATATTTCTGAGATGAGGTATTATGTACACTATTTACATTATTCGGACTATTGTCCTTATCTTTGTTGCCATATTTATTACAACGTCCCGGCCCTTCAGTATCTGTCTATATTTCTGAGATGAGGCATTATGTACACTATTTACATTATTCGGACTATTGTCCTCA